>OZ057417.1:62119553-63430809 GCA_964056705.1 Troilus luridus | reverse complement strand
TATCGGGTTCGGGCCAAATCAGCAACTAATGGGACATTGAGGTCAATTATAGATGACTTTGTTCGTAACAAAAAAAAACAAACCACCTGTACCACTACAATCCATGAAGGGTCTGGGGTTCAGTACATCGTAGAGACTACTGTTTCATGGACAACGGTTCTGCTCGGAGGTGACTTGTCCTAGGTCACGGTCAACCGCCAGATCCCCCCCCCCCATATAGGCTGGTGGGCCCCAGGAGGGTCCTACATCGTATATGATCCATTTCCCGCTGCAAACAGACTAAATAAAAGTCATGGGCTGCAGCGGGAGTTGAACCAGGATTTCCAACATGGCAACTCAGTGCTCTACCACTGAGCCACTCCGCTCCCTTCGTAACAAAGTATGGAGTATTAAGGATTGTAATGATTGGAACTGAGAGGAATTCGATGGCTTTGTGGAGACCCAAAGCTCTACTCCGTAACTCCAAGTGGGTCTTAAAGTGGTCATGTATAAAAGTCATTTGTAATTAATTGGGAGGGTGCTTACAGCGTTTGTCTAGTAAGCCTTTTCAGTCTAGTACATATAAGGATTCCATGTTAAACGTTTGTCAAAATGTATTCCTAAGTAGCGGATTTGTTCCACAGTATTCAGAGGGATATTATTAAAGGATATTTTACCACAGAAGTCATTGGTTTCCGACGAAGGGTTAAGGTTATTTGACGGGATTTGTAGGAATTTATTTTCATCCTCCAGTAATGACACCATTATTCAAGGTCAGTGATATGGGACTGCAATAACCGGATTAGTCATTTTAATCTTTAGATACCAAAAAAAAAAACAGACAGTTCCCGATTACAACAAGTAGTAGGGATTGTTATTTTTACGATAATTTCTATGTATACGTTTTTATTTTTATTATTTTTCTGTTCTATTTCCTTTTTTTATCGATGCTCACGAGATTTTCTCTCTTTCCTTCCCATCTCTCGGCCTCGTCAAAGTTTCTGAATTATTCAGGTGTTATTGAAGCGATCCCCTCTTCCCCTGGTGGCTACGGAGCGGGTCCAATTCTTCTTATTTCCAGGAGACGATGGCTGGAAAAGGAAACACCTCAAGGCTCCAAGGCACCTCGGCCCTGGACAACCTCAACCTTCCTCACTAATAGCTCAACATTGCTTGAGATTTCGTTCAGCACTTCTGGTTTATTTCTGTCTGTTTGATTTATTTCCTTTATCTGTATATTAATCGAATCACTGGAATCAGATTGGTGTTTCACTATAAATCGATTCCGTTTATTGGAGGAATGCAGCTCTGTTATCCTCATTTCTCCCAGTTTAATCCATAACGTATAATGTTAACTAGACCTAATTTTAAATGAGTATATATATAATTAGAATTTTGCATTATCGAGACAAATGGACGAAACAAATTTTTTATATTAAGTGTTTTTAATAACTAAAGGTTTAGCGAAATTTAAGCCATTTAAGGCTTATATTTTATATAAATAGGTATATATTTAAATATACCGATAAGATCAACCTTACCGCCTCCCACCCACCCTTCTTCGACAACTCTAGCTTCCCTAGTAAAGAACAATTGTATACTACTCCCACAGTTATCGTAGCATCTATCCTCATGATCTTGAGCGATAATGACCTGGCCATCAGGCGTACGAGTTGTACTCGTAGTACATTAGATTATGGAGATGGCTGTTGACTATTCTTACTCCCATTTGCTTATATGTTTTATCCCGTCCTTTTAGAACCGTTCCAATGTAGATTTTAATTAGGGAGGGTGACCTACAGAAGCCTTGGAGTAAGTCTTTACTATTTGAAAATTCTGGTAACACATTCTTACATATTTTAATTTGACACTGTTTATTGCTATATATTCTTCTGATAAGTTCAATTCCATTCCTGCTTCCCATAATAATTTTCGGTGCACATTATCGTATGGTACTCCCAGGTCTATGAATACCACACAAATTTCAGAAGATTTTATTTCACATTTTTCCAATGTGAGAAATCTTTTATTGACTATGTAAAATATGATCATTAACTATTTATTTTAAATTACTTTTTAATTTTATTTGTTTCCTTTTGTATTTAGTTCTTTTACCATAAATCTCTCTAATCCTATTTCAAGTGATAATACTTTCCTATTTTTAGTTGCTTGAAATAGTTTAAGTGAATTTATTGAAAAATAAAAATGAATTGTTTGTTATCTGTTGATTTACAAGTTTTTTAAATATATCTCTGAAGTATTTTCTTTGTTTCTAAATGTCGCATACCATGGTACAAACCCTTAAACTCTCCCTTCCTTCTTGATTAACTCGTAGAAGGGGATTTATCAGACTTGAGAAAGTTCTCGACCTCGGTATATTATTCCTTCCCTTGGAGTAATTAGTGCTAGGGAAGACAAGGGGATGAGCTTCGCGGAACTTTCATTGTCCCTCCCGAAGAAGAAGGGGTTGATGAAGAGTCATTACCAAGATTTACCTCCCTTCATTCCTTCCTTCATCCTCCTCCTTACTCCTTTATTGCCGTCCCTTCGATGACTGAAGTCCTCTAATTCTTGTCTCTTTCCTGTCTCCTCTCTTCTCTTTCATCAGACCGTGTGACAGACTGACTGAGGGAAAAGCATTAGTCCCGTTGTTGTAGAGTTTATAACGCGTATCTGTTTACATCTTGTCGACTCGGAATGCTAATCTTTCCTCCTCTTTTAGTGATGCTAATTTATTCAAACTAATTCTACAAGTTTTATTTAATTAATTTTTTTCTCAATTTTCTTAATAGCCGTATTAACTAATTATTTGCTTAAGATTCATCCATCCTTAATGCTCCTACTTTGTTACAAATAAAGTCATCCATTATGACCTCAATGTCCGTTTTGTTGCTGATTTGGCCCGAACCCGATATCAGTATTTTCATGACAAATTTTAGTCCCACTCAAACCCACTTGTTTCAAACGTAACTTATTCTTCAATTTCTGATAATCCTCTGAGGCGACTGAAAATAAGATGGCCTCTTGTTATCTATTATGGTTCATTCATTATATTTGCTTGTTGTATTGTTATAATACCTTTGTGAATTTCAATAAATAAATTAACAAAAAAAAAAGGATTCATCGGAAATCTTATTTGTCAATTGGAGTATCACAATATTTTAAATTTATTCAGGTATAAAAAGTGGACCTCGTAATAACAGGTACAAAGAGACCGACCAATACATAAAACATTTATATACAAGGGTAAACTGTTTAAGAAGTTTAATGGTTAGGTCGCGCATAATCCTCATTTCCACAAGGTTGTGGGTTCACAGCGCGGTAGGTGGCCTTAAGATGTTTTAAAAGGAATAAAAATCTTTGGTTTTGGTCGTCCTTCGGATCGAAAGTAAATTGAGATTCTAGAGTCTGTGTAATACCAGGTACTCGTTAAAGATCCTTATCCTATGTGTACTTAGGATAGGCGAAATTAAGAATGATCTCACTGTAGCATCATCCGAACAGCCATAGCTGCATAAAGTAACGTTAAATGAATTAAAAATTCTTTAAATATAATAAACATTGTCAACATTTGAGTAAAAAATAATGTGCTGCTAGTAATGTTATTTAAATAAATACAGGGAGAGATGGGGCTCAGCGGTAGAGTACTGAGCTCCCATGTCGGAAATCATGTGTTTAAACCCCGCTGCTTGGCAGACTTTTATTTAATCTAAGCAACCGAAGATGGATATTATGGGAATCTAGGAATTAGGGGATCAACCAGCCTGTATAAAGTGAGTACCCAAAATACTGGATAAAATCTGGCGGTAAAGCTAAGATCCAGGGATAATCACCTCTCTTTATTTCCCAAGAAACGGTACTGCCTATACCACTTACTGAACCCAATACCCTCATTGGTTATAGTGGTTCAGATTTTAAAAAAATAATAAATATGTTGGTCACAATTTGCTTATCATTACAACAATTTACAATAATATTATTCGTACGTTATTTATATTTAAAAAAATGGAACTAAAATTTGTTTTTCATTCGACATTGATCATAATTACGATTATTACAACTCCCCAAGCGAAGTATTAGAATGGCATTCAGTGAAGGCCAAAACGTTAATAGGAAAATAACTCTTTTAAAATTCTCCGCCGTTGAAAATTAGTTTTCCTTTACAGCAATTATGTTCTACCGCTTTGGTTGGTAGTCGCTGCAATAAGTAGGTCGCAATGATATATCGCTCAACGGGTATTTATTGCTAGAAAGTGACGACGCTACTCTGGAGTGAGTGAGTGAGTAAAACTATGAAGAGTAGAAGAAAAAGGGAGGGAAGAAAGAGAAGAAGAAGAAGCAGTAATAGGACGTGACAATTGTTGCGATGGCCGGCCTTGCGTTTCTTTCCCATCGGCGAGTTGACATTGAGATCCTACTCGGGCTTACTCAGAACCGAATTATCTTGAGAACCACTTACTTGGAACTTGGCAATGCCCCTATTAGCTCTCTTATTTTCACCTTAATTTGGGTTAAAATAGGCTAGTTTTTCTACACGGGCGTAAATATCAACAAAAATATCGGTATATATCAAGTAACAGATTGATACAGTCCCAGAATACGTAGATATTTAAGTATATCGGGCATTCATTGTTGTAATATTTGAAATATTTAATTTGTAATTCTTTACTCTTGTACCCTATTTATAAGATTGCTTAACCTTACGTTCCGAAGCTAGCGCGACTATTTTGGGACTTTTGACGTAATATAACATATCACGAAGTTAGATATATTTAAATAAAACTCTTCTTCATTTTTCCCTTAGATGACTTGGTCAGGGGTGAAAATAAGAAATTGAATGGTCCTCTAGAGGTTCTCCAGGCTTCAATACAGCTTTTAGAACATTTAAATTTAAAAGTCAGAGTAGAGCTCCATGCCTCTCGATCCATCCAATCCTCTTCCTGGAGACCTCAACCAGCCATCTCCTCCTGGACTCCCTCGTTGCACCTGCTTCTGGGCCGTCCGCGTGCTCTCCTCCTTGGCGTAATCCGATCTGAACACGAAGGCAACATTCGTTCGACATTCTTTTTACATTGACGTTCCCTCTTTGGCGTCGTGCCCCGATCCTTGGTTTTTCGATGTACTCACATCTATCCTCTGTGGAATTTCTTCATTTTTTTATTTATCCAGCCCGGTAACACGGAGACACCTCATCCAGAAATCCATCTCAGCCGCATGCACCTGCACATTTAAGTGTAAATAATAATAATATTTTATTAACAATAAAAACAATGTATGTCCTTTTCTTTGTTTTCTGGAAACATAAAATTCGATTATCATATCCTTTCTTATAAAATTCGATTATCATATCATTCCTGTTTGTCCATCATCGTTTTGTTTCAATCCAATAGCACACGATTCTCTCAAAGACATTCTCCGCTCTGTTAACGAATTTTTTTTTACATGCTTAGTTATGCTGAACAAAACTTAACATTCGTCATTTCCTTAAGGCATCATTTATTAATGATAATATTGTCTAATCTTGCAACGTTCCAACTCTTGAACAGCTATTCTGAAATTTCTAATTTCCCACCTCATATTCATTATTGAAAAATAAATAAATTCCTGTTGTTGCCTTCCTCAAATTTCTCCGAAGTAGTATCTTTTTTTGTGTGTGAATAATGCCGCCTTGATCTCTGTTTTATGAATGTTGCACATTCGCATCAGGTTTTATAAATAAAAACAAAAAATAAGAAAAACAGAAAACATACATAAACGCTAACAAAGGTCAGTAGGTTTCAAGATTTGTATATCCTCTCCCCTAGTGATTCTCGTTTAAGAGAAAAATATCTTATTTGTAAGCACGTGTATGAACATTGAGAATTAATTATTTGCAACTATACTTACATATGATTTTTTAATCCTAAGTATTTTAATTAAAAATGAAACTCGAACACGAATCCTCTGTACAATTACCCTCGTACGTTTCCATCTCCCAGTTAAATGTCGGTCGTCAAGATTATTCCTCGTCCCATTACACTTTTTCACTTGTGCCAAATCCCCTAAGCGTTTCCAGGAGCCATTTTGTTTCAATTTAAATCTAAAACTGCTCCGTCATTATTCGGTTGAGTGATTTTCTCCTCTCAGTAAATCGTCCTGTTGAAGCAACTGTTCTAAATCTTCGGCGATTGTTTCGCCAATCCCAAGCTCATTATCCCTTGTTTAATGCTGTTGTTTTGTTTTGTCAACAAACTTGTTGCGTTACGCCTCGCGTTTATAAATATAGACAGATCCTTTTTGAAGGAGGAATCTAGACGGGCGCCAATTTTTTTCTTTTTTTCCGTCTCATTCCTTCTTATGTGAGGCTATAAACTTGTTCTATTTTCTCCCCGTTTCAACCTTACTACGTTTCTTCTTGTGTTGTCATTGTTTACAGTGTGATTTACTGCTTGTTAATTTATTCTTATAATAAATAAATAAATTCACTTTAAAACTAGACATTCAGATTTTATTTAGTCTATTCTCTATCATTTTAATTCATTTAAATACAAATTAAAAAAAAAAATACTGATAAACCAAATATGGCATAAACCTCCTCAAAAGCGTTTGGATATTAATTCGGGATAGTAAACATATCTAATATTTTACGTAAATAATTAAGAATAATTCTACAGCCTCGGTGAATAAGTGGTTAAGTCGAATTTTGTTCAGATATAGTTAACGGTATTTAAAGAAGCAGATTTGGAGCATTATAGTAGTTTTTGGACTGAAATTGAGTAGTAATGTAAGCAATAAATCCATATCTAGCCAATGCCTATCTTATCCCCTTATTCACTAAGAAAATTACAAAATTCCGCTTCCTTGAGTACAAGAAAATCATTTTTGAGAAAATTCTACTTAACCACGTATTCCCCAGGGCTATAGGATTACTTTACTTATTAGAATTTATAAAACGGCAACTCTTATAACTGTTCTATATGGGTGTGAAAAGTTGTCGGTAACTTTTAGGACTGAATAAGGTCTGAAGGCATTCGAAAATAAGGTATAAATCGAAGAATTACTTTAAAGGTGATCTAACGGGTTTGGGTCGATGCGGAAATATGTGGATGTAGGCTGTAAAGCAGAAATTAACCAAATTTTTTAAAAAAGATGTTTTTAATTTTACGTAAAAATAAGTAATTAAATAACTCTTGGAATATACCGGTATTAAAAACTCGAACGCGATATTTCAAATACAGTAAAAAAAATACTAAAGTAATTTTTATTTATTCTTTTGTATTGAAAAAAATTAAAAACCTAACTTTTTTTATTTCAGTAGAGTATTATATATATATTACTCCCTAATATCATAATACTAAATATTTATAATGTAGAGAAGAATTATTTTATATTTCTGAATAAAAATCGACTGTTTTACGATTTTTTTTCGTATTCTTATTTAAAGTAATGAATAAATTCGAATATTCGTATAACCTTTTGACAATTTTTACTTTTATGTTGCTTATAATATGATATTCAACTTAAAACTTAAGTATCATTTCCTATTATAGAGAAATAGATTTATTTTTCTCTTATGTAAAATTCTATTAAGAAAGGATTTAGTAAGAGCTATCGACGATAGACTCTCTGTCCCCTAAACTGTTACGTAATTGATTTATCTTTGGTTTCAAATGCGGTAATAAAATACTTGCAATGGCCTCTCAGATCAATCAATTTTATTATACAACCCTTCAACGTTCATTCCTTTGAAAACTTCAGTCTTATAAACAATTTTAGTTTTACCAAAAACAAAGATTTTCTTACACGTTTGGTTATCATTCCTCATAATTATGAAGCTAAATTTGTAAATTTTTAGGATTATAATTTTATTAATATAAAGGTTTTTTTAATTTATATTAATCATTTATTTGTTTTTAATTTATTTATAACTATTTTTTTTTCCAGGTATGTTGAAATAAATTCATAGTGTGAGTACTATTATTTTTTTTTCTTTTAATCAGTACTGCATGTTTTAGATATATTGTTACATAATTATGCTTTCCAATTAATCCCATTAAAGACGCTTAAGTGTCCTCAGTTACAATACAAGATGTGTTTACATAACTACAAATGAGCTGTTACTTTAGAAATTGGTACGTAAGACCATTTGGATCTATAAAATCGCTGATTCTTTGAAATTATTTTAATGGTTATTATTTCATCTATATATCTAATTCATAGAGAAGGAAAAGCGAACCCATGGGGATTCAGTTGAAAGAAAATGTGTTTCTTTATAACCCATCCTTTACGGATGACCAGGTCATCATTGCACAAGAAACAGAAGATGCTGGATATATGTTAATAATATTAAATGAGGAATACCAGCAATGGGGGTTATTAATGCTGAGATAACGGAACACACGACAGCCAGTAGTGAGGACTTAGAAGTGAACCCAGAATGGGTTTTAAAAAGAGTTAGACATTTTAAATATCTTGGCTCCATAATTGAGATAGATGGTGCATGTGATATGGAAGTAAATAGAAGAAGTTATCAATGCTGAACTCGGTATAATGGAATAGAAACATTAACCCCCCCCCCCCAAAATATATGTACAATAGTACATTACTAAGCATTATGAAATACCTACGGTTCAGAAACTTGGACGTTGCAAAAGCAACCTCAGGAAAAAACACCTAACTACAGAAATGGACTACAGGAGACGAGCGGCGGGAATATCCAGAATGGACAAAGTAAGAAATGCGACCATCAGAGAAAAAATGGAGGCTGAAAGAACCATTCTGAAAGATATTGAGAAAAAACGCCTGAAATGGTACGGGGATTGGAAAAGAATGCCTGAAGGAAGGCTACCCAAAGTAGTCCACCAATGGAAAATTGAGGGAACAAGAAGAAGAGTCTAACGAAGTGGAGGAATCCATAATCCATGATGGGTTAGAGTCTACGGGAAGAATGGACCTCAGATAGGACATTATGGAAGTAAGCCATCCAATCACTACGTTAAGGAAACCCACTATTAGTGGAAACTCCTTTGGAAAAAAAATTATTTCATAATATTTAAAAGGTGTAAAGGGTTTAAAAATCACTCTTTGTTAAGTGATAAAAACATTTGCCCGTATTTTTAAAGTAATTCAAATGGAAACTTTTAGATATCGGGAATATTATTAAAATGGACTTATACCACTTCAAAAATATCAGCTCAAGTACGGAAAAAGAAAAAAAAATTATCAATTTTTATTATTGTAAGGATTAAAAAAACATCGTGTTTATTGAATTCTGTCCGAAATTAATGAGGAGATCGTAGCTATATTTTTTTAAAATGGGAGGAGTACATAGTACTAATTAATTTCATAAATTTACTTTTTATTAGTCTTTTTTTTTTTAATTAGTTCTATTAACTAAAAAAAATATAAGGAAGATTGCTTTACTACTTTTGATTAGAATGGTGTAGATATAATTGTTTCAAATGAGTTAATTTATTTCTTAAACTAATAATATAAACAATTTTGAAAAGAAAAAGGTTGAAGTAGGCATAAATTAGTGACTTAGGCACCTGTGAAAAAAATTCCAAACAAAAAACTATAAATCTCTAAAACAACAGGAAACAAAAATCTGCCAAAATATTTATTTATCCTTGGGCCGGTATCTTTGTTCGCTGTTGTCTAATACACTTGAGGAAATTCCCATGCCTTTATATAAATGTACATTTTTATTTTGGTTTTACCTAAACAAAATATTTAATTTGAAAAATATATAGTGCGAATCTATAGAGAATGATTGTAGTTAAAAATGATTCAATGGTCCTTGCTATTACATCGTATGTTTCAGTAATATTTCTGGCTCATTTAGTACATCTTCCGTAACAATAATAATTATATTTCATAAGGTTTGACATGTTGATGCGCATATTACCCAACGCGATTGCATAACTGCTGCGGAACCGAGAAGGCGACAGATATACCAGCGAAGCCTGTAAAGTCGCTTCAATTACGAGAAAATAAAAAGAGAGCGGCTTGATTTATACCGCTCAATTTACATTATAGCGTTGCTAATGGTTAATTAGCAATTAAAGAGTAGTACTGGAGTTAGTTGAGCGCTGTTGCGCAAGAGATCTGGTGTGCATTCGATGTCGTTGGGCCGCCCAGTAAATCTTTCTCGAGTGTAGGCAGCGCTCTTTAGTGTTGTGTAACCGCTCAGTCGGTGCGAGCTTTCTGATCCCATCAAACTGTTTGTTGTTTTTTTTCTTGTTTTTCTCTCTCTCTCTGTCCCATTAATCAAAACAAGTTTCTCTCGACGGGTATTACGTTGAAAGAGTGTTTTCTCAATCACTAATATACGAATCGAAACTAGCTATTATTTACAGCTGTTTGTAGACGTTTCGAAGACCATTTACAATTTGCTCTTATGGGTTTGTTATTAGTTCCGTAGGTTGTCGCTTCTCAATGAGTCAACAAAAGTTTTAACTTTTTATTTTCCTCCTTTTTAATAATATTCTCGAAAATAAAAATAATTTTATTACTGACTACTTATTAACCATTACTTATAGTTAGGTTCATCTATAATTCTTCATCTCTGGAACGTTGATTTTATGATGAAATGATTACACGTTTCCTATAATTACACTCTTTCTTCCATTACTAAAACTGACGTTGGTGTTATTTTCGAGAATGTTATAAAGAAATCGAATAAAAAGTAACTTAAAACGAAGCGACAATATCCGGAAGTGATTCTATTGTTTTTAATCTTATTTCTCTCTTTATTTATTAACCTCACTTTATACTGCTACATCGAATCGGACGATACTACAGTGGGAGTCTTAAATTTGATAGGGATCTGTAAAGAGCACCTGACTTGCAACAGGCCATTTTACGTCCCCTCGGAAGAATGGAATTAACAAACATTTTTTACTGCCTTAAAGAAATCCTAAGCCCGATTAGCCAAGAATCTACGACCTTGTGCATAAAAAGTTGTTAAGCTAACCACTACACCCCAGGTGACCCTGAAAATTTGATTCTTTTTCACATTATAGGTTTTTTAATATTACTATTATTATTAGTCAGTATTATAAATAATACTTCATTATAATAAAAAATAAAATAAAGTTAGGTTTTATAGATTTTTCTAATATAAAAGAATATTAAAAAATTACTGTATTTGGAATATCCCGTTTGAGTTTCTCATTTCCAGTATATTAGAGAGGTTTTTTTTTAACGTTGGATTTTAAAAAAAAGTTAATTTCTGTTTACAAACCTCGACCCACAAATTGCAGTTCCAACCCAAATTTGTAAAAGCAATAAACTCAAGCCTCCCCCAATTAATACTTAAAACCTTTCTTATTTTCATAAATCGGCCCTGAAAAATGTCCCTCAAGAGTGTTTTAGGTATACCTTTTTCTTATTTAAGTATATAAGTGCATATTTACTGGGTTTTTTCCTAATATTTACTGTGAGGGTGCACCATGCCCGCTTGACGGCGAACCGAACCCCATTTTACAAATCATACAACTGTTTACATACTTGTTCTACTCGTTGCTCAGATTGTATTACTGTAATTTATATGTATTTTTTAGTTCCGACTGTATTAACTTTTTCAATATACGTAACCTGGGAAAAAATTCAAGGCTTTATTATCCCAGCAGTTTAATTTGTTCTTAGAAGTATTGCCCCTTTCGTAATAACTATTTCGTCTAAATTGCTGTTTTTCTTTTTTTCGAATGTTCTGAGTTTTTAATTGATTTTAAATTGAACTGAATTTAAGTTTTTGATTGGGCCAGCTAGTTTGAAGGTTTTCTTACTGTTTTGGATTAAAGTTTTTAACTATTCTCTTCTTTATCAATTTATGTCTTTCATACACCTTTTTTAATTTGTTCTTTTCCCCCTCAAAATGAGTTTCGGATTAGTTAAACTCAATTTTCGTGACTATTTTTACCATATTTTAAAAATAAATTAGTACACGGTATTCACTAAAAACATTTTTATATAATAGAAATATGTTAACGCACTTTTATAACGTTTACTGACTTTAGGGCGCGATGTGATACTCACCCCGCACAGCACTGGTGCCCTGCGTCCTTTTCAGGGCATGCAACGTTCACTTTTTACTTTATTTTTTCTTATATTTTATCTTAGACCCGTTATTATTATTATTTTGAGCCTGTAGATAATTATCTATTCCTAAAGATATCAAGATTATTAATTGAGATGAAATCTCTAGAGCCAATCAGTTTATCTCTTGTTAAATCACTAAATCGATTACTTAGCTTGTCGATTTATTATCATAATCATTCTTAGTTGGAGTTATGCTCTTGAAAATTTATGACATAATCTTTCTAAAACATCAGTGGAACAATAAGCAAAAATCCTAAAGTCTCAAAACTAAAACAGCAAAACAAAAATACCTGTTTTGAGACGAGGATTTTTGGTTGGAATTTTTCTACCAATGTCTTAACAAAGATTTTATGTCTCATTTGAGGCTTTGATCTTCAATATTATTAGTCTTATTAGTTAGTAGAGAAAATCTACACGGATAAAAATAGTGTTTCCCATAAAAATAAAAATTTAAATTGTTTTTAAAGTAAAATGACGGATTTCTTAATTATTATTCCTAATAAAAAGATTTCTTAAGAATAGTCAGCTATGGCTTTAATAGCTAATTTTGGGAACTTCTTAATTTTTTTTTTCTGGAGTTTTTTTTAGCTAATTTCAATTAAATAAAGAAACAAACAAACTTAATAATGTTTATGCCATAAGATTATCAAACAAAAAACAAACTAATTTTTCCGTGGAGGTATTTGAAAGTTGTTAAAAAAAATAAACATTTGGGTATTAGTAAAGCAAATTGTTTCTATTTTAATGATGGTATTGAAATTTGTATTAACTATTTGATTTTTTTTAGAAATTTTATCTTTTGTCACTATAAGTTCAAACATGATACAACTCAAAATATGACTTTATTTAAAAAAACACGTTGGAAATGGAATATCAGATATGTCGTTCCTGAATTAAAAAGCTTCAACCAATATAACTTTTACATCTTAGCTAAAAGAATTCTAATTTTTGAGTTAATTCTAATTTTATTTATTTACATACGCGGTAAACTGTGTATTAACCGTTATGAGAGATCCCCTGTGAGAATCTACACCCACTAAAGTAGAAAAGACACAAGTGCCATATTGAACAAGGCAAGGTGTGCGACAGTTGTGATATACGATTGTGAAACCCGGTAACGCCTACGCCAGCCATCTCTTCATACCGTTAGACTTCTTTGTAATACAATGGCCGCCTTAAGGGACTATCCGATCGTTTCTTATGTTATTCTATTCTTCTCGAGCACAGCATTCGATTGGATAATACATTATATTATAGTTGTACATTATTTATATATATATAAAACGGAATATTGATATTTTCGTAGTTCGTAAGTGGCATTGTCTTGAAATGGAGTTATTGCTTATATCATAACTCCATTTCTAACAAAATGGAGAGAATGATTTCGTCCCTGAATATGTCACGAGATAAAGACAAGTAGAGAAACTACTAAAAAAAAAAAGTTAACTTAAAAGTTCACGAGGCCATCTTCTTTTTAGACGCGTAGTGGATTATCAGGAATTGAAGAGGTTGGTAGGTTTGAGTGGGTTTAAAGTTTGTCATGAAAAGATTGATATCGGTTTCGGGCCAAATCAGCAACTAATGGGACATTAAGGTCATAATGGATTACTTTGTTCGTAGCAAATTAATCAGCTTTGGCAGATAAATTATTTAATCTGTTAACAGCCACAGGTGGAACATGTAGGATCTGCAGGCCTTCCTGGGTATCACTCAACCTGAATAAAGTGGGTACCCTTAATTTGTAGAAAAACCGTTGTCCTAGAAACAGTACGGTAATACACTCACATTTTATTTTTGCAGTTGGTGTGATATGTGCTGTCTAAGATCTGCAACTAATTAGATTGTCTTTCTTTTTTTTTTAATGTTCACACTTCTTAAATTAAAACAAAAGAATTAATATTATTATAAAACCAATCAGCCTTCCTAGTCTGGAGAAAGTCGTGAAGATTGAGAGAAAAATTCTGAGGAGGATTCATGGACCCAAAGTAACCCAAGATGGGTATAGGCGAAAATCCAACGAAGAAATATACAGAAATTTCGAAGATCTAGCAACAGTCATCAGGACCAGGAGACTGAGGTTTTACGGCCACATGATCAGAATGAACAATAATAGGCTGAACGAAAAAATCTTCGATAAAGTCTTAAGCTATAAGAGTATAGGTGGATATGGGAAACAAATAAAGAGGAGCTGGATAAGCTAAAAATCAAGGATAAGGACTGCTTGGATAGAGAGCTTTTCGGGAAAAAACTAAAAGAAGTGGGGTTTTTTTTAAGGAGAGACGAGGGGGAAAATGGACTAAGGAAGAGCGAAAGAGAACAATCCAGGAAGATGAGAGAGTATTGGAGTAGAAGGAAGGCGGAGAGTGTGATGAAGATTGAAGTGATATTCGCGTGGTCCTTGCTGGCTGATTCGTGTAAAAAAAAACAAGCGGAACGAAAGTTACTTCAAATTTAATTATCCATTAGCAGCGTTTTGGTTATAAAATTAAGTCACTTTCCTAGTAAATGGAAATAATAAATATTACTAATAAAAATGTTAAAATGCTTTTTATGACACTAGATAGCGATCGTAATCATGAAAAGTTTATGATTCAACACTTTATGATTGCTACGTTAATAACGAATTATGAAACGTTATTAAAATAATCAAAGATAAAAAAAAAGCAAACATCATAAGTCGTTTTATAAATACAGGAAATATTTAAATAATTATTGTTGTGTAATTTATAGATGTTTATAGAAGAAGTTAAATAGTTTATGCAATGCACAGTTTCCTACTATCTTTCGTTACATAATATATTGATACAGTTATTACGTTGGATACTTTCAGTACGAATACATTATGAAATAAACTCGTCTACGAAACAATGTATCACTTGCACGTTGTAAAAATTAATTACCTATATAAGAAATATCAATAATAATGAATTGTCATTCGCTGAATATGATATATTTGGCTTTACATTAAAAAAATTCAGGAAGAGTATGAAATCATATAATTTTAATCTGACAATTTGTAATACAAATTAGTCTGTTGTTTGTAGCTCTTTTACATTAATTGGTAGATAATTAATTAAGTATGTGAGTGCGTTTGACATGATATCGCATATGTTAGTAGTGGCGTATTGTGTTAATGCGCCGTGTACAACATGTATAATTAATATATACAATAACATGCGTCACTGATTTAATTATAAACATCATTATTACATTACTCGCGAGTTATAAAAGTTAGGTTTTTACATAAATTAACTTAAAATAGGGGGTATGTAATTAATTAATGGTATCATTAGAAAGTTTAATATTAATATTTTTTTATATGTTTTTTTTTCTTTCGTTTAATTTTGTTTTCACCTTTACTTTGTATTGGTTTGGTTGGTTGGTTGTTTAAAATTTGAGGCGCAGAACCTATCTGTCATCAACGTTTAAATTTAATTTGGTATAAATAAATGTATATACACTAGTATATGTTATTTATGTTTTTTGTTTTTCTTAAGTAAAATTTTTATAATTATGGGGAAAAAATTAAAATAGGAGGTTAAATAAAACTTTGAAGATTTTATTAAGTGAATTTAAGATAAAAAAATAATAAAATCATATGTGAAGAGAAATTAATAAGGAAGCAATAACTGTATCAGATATTTATAATTTATCCTACTTTAGAAATAAAAGTGACGCAATAATTAACATATTTATCATCATATCCCAAAACCTTCGTGTTGAATATAACTCTCAAAGATGTGGACTATTGTTTATATAACTATATATTGTTTATAATTATAATAGGGTACATTATTGTTAAGCTCTCGTTACACTTCTCACATCTATTTCGTACTGACTGTTTATATTTATGGAGTGCATGCATTCTTACAATTCTAATACTTAGTATCCTCATGAGTGTCAGATTTTATTTTTTTTAATTCAGGAATTATTGAGTAGCTGAGCGTGTGGAGCCTTGTTATCCTGAAGGTCCTAGATCCTTATCCATCTTTGGTAAAGAAATTCTTTAATCTGACTTGATTAATAGCCTTTGGGATCTACTTACTCTCCTAGGGCTCACCCTGCATTTGTTAAGTGTCAATCGTTGCCCATGAAAAGTACAGTATCTACTATGTACATTATCCAAGTCTTCATAGTTTGTAGAGGTACAGAGTGTTTATAAACTGTAAAAATATATTTCATATTTAATAGCTTTTCTCATATGCGTATTATTTTTTTTTTTATAGCCATATTCTCAAAAGAGGAAGTGTGTGGGTAGCGCGTAAATATTTTCACGAAGGTTCGGTCATTGCGTCGAGATGGCGCTGATAAGGCACTCACACGTTATGAGTTGTTAATCGTGAGAAGTGTCGTGCTAACTAACACGCGTCATCGCAAGGTGTCCCCTGAGTCAGGCTGGAGCCGGTAATAATTCCATTAGTCACCTGGATTACTAAGCTCATATCTGTGTTAGCATCTGGTCTCTCTGTTCGAAATTATCTCCCATCGTGGGACTGTTAGTTTTCTTTTCGTGTCCGGGAGAGGGTAGTCCAGTTATGGGGCTCACTCAGCCTCTGTAAAGTAGTTACTCATAATTAGCCAGATAAAACTGGTGGAAAAATCGTCCCTACTAGTATTGAACCCAATATCTTCTACGGATATTTATACGCAAACAATAGGGATGGTAGGAAAGAAACGAACAAAAAGAAGAAGTGAACAAAAGGTTTGATTACAAAATAATTGATGAGAAATAACAAGAGATGAACTGAAATCTAGAAGAGGTATTTGTAACTTAGCCGGCCTCCATGGACTGTTATCCGCCATTGTTTATAACCTGAACGCTGATAATTCTGACATTGATAACGGCTACCTTCTTATTCATGTTACTGGAAATTGAAATATAAAAAAATTAATAATTTTTTTTTTTTTTTATTTTTTTTTTTTATTTAATTCAATGATATTTACAACTATAATGGTATTATATTATAAACACTTGTGGAGAAACTACCCATCGATAGCACTCCAATAAAGTTCTATAGTAGATGATCTCGAGGCCATCTTCTTTTCAGGCGCCTCGGAGGGTTATCAGGAATAGTATGGGAAGCAAGCTGAGAGACTAGCGGATTCAAGTGCGTATGGAGCTTGTTATGGAAGGATAGGTATCTAGTTTGGGCCAAATCAGTAACATATGGGATATTAAGATCATGATGGATGAGTTTGTTTGTGACATAATAAGGAGCATTGAGGATTTTACGAAGGATTTTGGATTGCAAGGATTGGATACGAGATGAATTGGATGGTTTAGTAGAGCCCCAAAGCTCAACTCCGTATGCCCAAATAGGTCTGATGACTGTCATGTAAATAAGTCTTTTGTAATTAATTGGTAGCTTAGAGCGTTTGTCCAGTAAGTGTTGAAGTAGGCGAAAACGTCGAGCAGTTTCTTGTCTTTTCAGTCTTGTATGAGGATTCCAAGTGAGACGTTTATCCAGATGGAGTCCTAGGTAACGTATCTGTTCGACAGGGTTCAGTGGTGTATTATTAAACGATACAGTAGGACAGGAATTCGTAGGTTTACGACGAAGGGTGAAGGTAATTTGATGGGATTTGTTAGGATTTATTTTAATCCTCCAATTTTGACACCATTCTTGTAGGTGTGAGATATGGGATTGAAGAGATTGGGATGCAACAAATGGATCCTTATTAACTGATAACACACATGTGTCATCAGCGTAAGTAGTGAGGACAGTGCTTGGATGGGTTGGGATGTCAGCTGTATATATCGTGTATAGGATGGGCCCCAGGATACTGCAAATTAATAATTAAATACTAATTCTAGACACCACTGGGCACGTTTCTCTTCTTATATAAACATCTCTATTTCTATTCTTTTCAAAATCAATTTGATGACCTGTTTCGTACGATTTCATCTTTGGAATTATTCCGAACTTCTGGAAGGATTTCACAGCTTCCTCTTTTAACGACAGCTATTTCCAAACCGTTATTCTCTTAATTTTAAATATGCAATAACTAAAAGAATAAGACAAAAACAGTAAAAAACAATACAGAAAACAATTTAATAACGCATACACAAATAAATCATATGGGATAGGTGATAAGAAAGGGTTACACGAGATAGGGCGCTAGGTTTCATGGCTACCGGCAAAGTCACAAGAAAAAAAGAGTGTAACTGTGGGAAATATGCTTATTTCTGTAATCATTTTATCATGAAATGGACGTTTCAACAAATATTTCGAAATGTAAATGATTATAAAACATAAACAGTATATGTAAGTAGTAGGATCTTTAATTTACTTACTGTCAGTAATAAAATTATTTTAATTTTCGAGAATATTAAAAAGGAAATACAAATATAATTGAAAATTTAATTCTTTTATTAAATAAATAAACCATTGTTTATGGTTTAAATATATTATATGGATCAAGAACTGTCATAAATAAAGATAAATATAATTTTACTTTCAAAGTAAATTTTTTTTTTTTAACTCTTTTAGACTGTAAATAAACGATTGAGCAATTTAAATCATAGTCGTGATATGTATAAATATCTCGTAAAAATAGTAAATATTTTTTAAGAGATATTTTATATGATATATAGAGAGAGAAATGGACGAAAGTCGGATAAAAAAGAAAAGAATCCGCTGAGAGGTTATAGCGGGCATAAAGGAGATCCGGGGATAAACAGACAACAAAGATAAACCTACGTCAATAGAAGCGAGGCGCGGTCAGCATTTTTAGCTCGGATCAATCTTAAGTGCGGCGCAGGTCTTAAGTTCTCTAGGTGGGGGGGGATATCCAAGTCCTGTCATCCTCGTTCTTGTTCGGATTGTTTCTATTCCAATTTAAGGATTTAGGAAAACAAAAATTGTTTTAAGGATTTTGTTTATATTTTTTATTAATACTTATCAAGATTTTTTGATGGTTATTAAAAAAATGATTTACGGAAATGTGCCTTCTTCTTAAAAACTGTAGTATAAATATTTAATTTGGGCAACCTAACACTTCCTTCTACACGTATTGTTTCTAGAAAATATTGCTATTATAGTAATTCTGTAAACAAAACTATATGACGGGCATTTAGCAGAAGACTGTGAATACAGCACTCAATCAAATCTGAACTTGTTATTTTATTTGTTTCAATTATGATATTTAATTAGATTTTTGTGAAACTAGACAAAGTTAATTACTAGACAGGTTTAATGATAATTGATTAGTGAAATACTAATTATAATTGCACGAAAATGAGAAGTTTGATGCCACAATTTTGTTTTAAATTTAATCATTCAATGATTATGTGTTTTATTTCGTTTTTTAAAAATATCTTTCAGCTATTTCTTTACTTAAACCTGCCGTTTCAGATTAAACAGACCTATTTGGACTTTTGGAGTAAAGCTTTAGGGTTCCAATAAACCATCGAATTCCTCTCGAAAATCCTTAATACTCCTCATGTTAAGAATAATATCACCCATAATGACCTTAATGTCTATTTGTTGTCATTGGCCCGATATCAGTCCTTTCACGACAAACTTTTTTCCCACTAGTTTGAAACCTAGATACACCTCTTCAATTTCCTATCTTCTGATTCGTCTGATAAGCTGATGACCTCGTGATCTTTCAAGTCTCTTTGAGTAATGCCGTGGGTAATTTTTCTACTTGCCTTTTTCTTATATCATTATGTATCATTCATTCTATTTACTTATATTATTATAGTGCAGTTTAATATTTCAATAAAAAGAAATTAAGAATGCTTTGAATCAAACAACAACGAACTCGGTTCTTTAGTTATTTAGTTCTACCCGCCAGATACTTATATTAATCACGGTTAATTTTAATATTTTATTAAAAAATAACATATACCTATTTGTTTATCTCTTCTAATTTCTTGCAAAAGTGTTTTATCAATATCTTTGAAATATTGACAATTATTAAAATATACGAAGCCATACATGATTGAATAATAAAGAAATGATGAATGAAGTCATATTAGGCGTTCAGGACCAAAAACAAATTTCAAAAATTGATTTTATTGAAGTATTTTCTTGAAGTTATGGAGTTATCCGCTTTTGATCGTGAACGCCTCATCAATAATCTTTTAATATTGCTTTATATTTCTTCTAAGTAATTTATTTTACTATAATACGATCAAATGTAAAGTATAAATATTGTCGAAAAAATTCGTAAGTATAAATTATTGTCGGAGAACTATTTATTTGGAAGCCGACGTTTCGACCCACATTGCAGGTCTTCTTCAGGACTATTATAGTTGTATCTCAAGTCGTCTTTCAAATAAACAGTTCTTCCTATAAAAGAGAATATTCTTACCTCCAACCGGACCATTTTCTTCCTTATATACATTAGGTCAACTAATAGAATAGAATAGAACTTTATTCTGGGACTAAGTCCCTTTAGAATAAGAGAAAAAGAAACATTCGTATTATTCAACACGTAAATATTGTCGTTATTATAAAGTATAAGATCTCCGATGTTGTTGGGCTAAAAAAATATATCCTCCAATCTACGCTTTGGATGTTTATTTGCCTGGTTAGCGCATATTACACTTTTAGTGATTTGTTCGTTATAGATAGTGACAAGGTTACACGCCCATTGGTTGTCCAGGCGCCTATTAATTATACTTAGCCGGCTACAGTCACGCGATCTCTCCACGCCTTCTAAACTCCCTAGCTGAATCATCTATGTTTTCTTCAATAACTTTATCTTTATATTGCATTAATAAAATAAATTTTGCCTGTATGAAGTAAGTATAATAGTTTCCTAAAGTCTAATATTCTGCTTTACGAACTATAAATTACAACTTAGTATATTTTTCGCGTTTTTGGAATAACTGGGATTTCTCGATTGCTTGTATCCCTGCTTCAATTTTATAGTTTATCTGATTCTAATCAATAATAAATGTTGTATTTTTCTTAAAATTTGAGCTTTTTACGATTCAAACTACGTATAGTCCTAGTATTGAATTAACAAATTCCTTACGTATGTCGTACAGTACACCGTTGGACGATTCTTGAAGGTCAACATTGCCATCAAGCTTTTCGTTTCTGTGTGACTACCGTTATGAAATTTACGACTATATTTCAAATTGGCCATATATTTAGATAAACGAGAGATTCATACTTTTTTTTATATTCATCTGTACAGGTATCAAATGAAAAAAGTAAAACTTAAATTTAATCTTTTGTTTAAATACATGAAGAGCCCTGGTTCAATTCCGGCTTACAGATAAATTTTTTAATCTGTTAACAACCATGTATTGACCCTGTGAAATCTGCAGACCTCCTGAGGTTCACTCAGCCTCTTTAAAGTAGATACCCTTAATTGGTGAAAAAACTGGGGGTTGAGTGTGATCTCGGACAAGTGACTGCTCAACCGTTGTCGTGGATACATTTCAATCTCTGCCATGTACTGAACCCAAGACCCTTCATGGGCTGTAGTGGTACAAGTTTTTTTTTTTTTAATAGGACTTTTTATGATAATCTTAAAATCACTTTTTAAAAATTAGGTGCTTTAAATTACTTACGCGATCCACTTATCCGGAATTAAGTTTGTATTTCACCCGGCGTAATATTATTTTATTAATTTAGTTTTTTTAAGAAGGGGGGCGGAGTGGCTCAGTGTTAGAGAGCACTGAGTTGCCATGCCAAAAATCCTGGTTGAAATCCCTCTGCAGGCAAGACTTTTATTTAGTCTGTTAGTACCCGGAGATGGATCATATAGGTTCTAGGATAGGGCTCACGCAGCCTCTAATAGTGGGTACCCAAAATAAGAGTGAAATCTGGCGGTTGAGCGTGATCTAGGACAAATAACCTCCCTGCACAACCGTTGTCCATGAAACAGTACTGTCTCTGCCATGTACCCCAGACCATTCACGGGTTGTAGTTGTACAGGTTTTTTTTTTAAAGGAGTGTGCTATTTACTATTAGCCTGATCACTTCAAATAAATTGTAGTAGATAAGAATCAGGAAAAGCTCCAAATTATTTATGTTAATATTTCTTTTTTTTTTTTTGTTTATTGTTAAATTATTCATATAGGAACTTAAACAATGAGAAGAACAGTGCTAGGATAGAGAGCTAATAGAGAAAAGGAATAGAGACACATAGCCGATGTAAGAAGCGTGTGGGAAAGAGAAAGCAGTGAACGACAATAGTGAGATGGTCGCCCATATATAAACTAGTCCCTGATGGATACTCACGACTCCGAACTGCTTCTAATTCCCAACAGGGTTCGCTAATGGCCTCTTCATTCACCAATAAGGGCTCTCCTATCTTCCCATTGGATCGCTATCCGTCCTCAATTAAAAACGGTAGCTTAATACCCATCTCGAAGGAGGGAAGAGGGGAGGAAAAAAAGAATAACATCGGTCCTAAGGCTTAGTCTTCATAAGCTTATTCTTTGCAGTATATAAACTCGTTTTGGTACAGTTGTTGTGTTGGATTTTTTTTTTATTAAGCTTAATTTTTTTCCCAATAAGTTATTAAAATAAATAAAAAGCTAATTGGGTATGGGAGCTAATCCATGTTTGGAAGTTTACAAGTAGCTATTTGTGGCATCGGGTTCGAGCCTTCGGGTTCGCTAAGCTTGTAACTTTACTATATACAATGCTACAGTGGATTTGAAAAGAAGAATATCAGTTAATAAAAGAATGTTCATTTGGAAAGATGTTTAATTATTAATCTTTTCTCTTCTAACAAAACACCTTTGAGAAATTAATTAATAATCATTGAATAATTCATTAGGTCTTAAAATAAACAAATTCTTCTCGATTTGAATAAAATTCGTAGAGAGAGAAAGCCACTTAATTTGCCTTATAGAAGTTTAAGCCGGCTACTTCTTTAAAAATAAATTAGATGAAGATAGTCAAAAGAGAAGAGAGAGAGAGAAAAAGGACAGAAGGGCCACTAATGATGTCCTGGAACTGGAAGAAAATGGCCTCTTTTGGAGCAACTGGAGCGAACCCTTCCAGATTAGAGCGCGAAACTTTCCTCCTTTAACTTTTAGTACCGTCTCCGCTTTTCTTCATTATCAATTCGCTTTCCCGACTTCCCGATTAATCGAAAACATTCTTTTATCATTTTAAAAACATTTCTTTCTTCGAGATAATTTTCGGCTATAATACCGTTTAATAAATATGAAGAGGCAAATCTAGAAACAGCTTCACCTGCCACACTATCTTACCACCTCAGGTTAGGTCTCCCTCTTCTCCTTATTCTATGAATCGGGATAGTCAGGAGTACTTCTGGCATTTCTCCATCTTCTGTCCTGGCGATATGCCCTCCATACCTCAAGTGCAAATTAGATGGAATATAATGATAATTGTTGAAAATGTAGGATGAGGTCAATCCGACTGGGAGATTTCATCGAAGACGCTGCCTAACCTCGTCTGTCTATCCATACATATTATAAAACAAAGTCCTCCGCCGTGCCTTTCTGTCTGTTGGTGATAAAGTCAAAAACTACTGCATATATATTCATGAAGTTTTCACCAATAGAGTGATTCTTGAGGAAGGTTTGGGTGTGTAATTTGTAAATGTTTTGTGTTAATTGGTTGGAATATAGCGATAATTATTGGAGTAGGCACAATATGTTCTACTACCCAAAGTCGCTAGTATTACATAAATTATTAGTAGATTTTTTTTCAATGCCTGAATAATAAATTCATGATATACTATAATTGTTTAAAGGGTTCATTTTAATGCCATCGAATATGTAAAGGTCGTAAAATTCATTACATATTAGGTTTTATTTGAGCGATACATTCAGGATTGTTTAATAGAATATTTTAAATAATCGTTCAAGAAATGAGGATCAAAAGCGAAACGACTGGAAACGAACTTTGTAACATAAATATGTAAATTATAATTAAAAAAAGAAAGAAGAGAAAATGAAGATAGGTTACCTCTCAGAGAATTCTCCATTCTCCTTCCTAAGAAGTTGTTTATTAAAGCAGAAATTCCTCCTTCCGACCTTCATTACACCATTTCAACCCAAACCGGTTATAAATTATTTGATCCCAGTCCACCACACGCTTCTCTCTCTCTCAGTCTCTCTCTCTCTCTCTCTCTCTCTCTCTCTCTCTCTCTCTCTCTCTCTCTCTCTCTCTCTCTCTCTCTCTTTCTTTCTCTCTCTCTCTCTCGTGGACGAAAGCAACATTAACGATAAGTGGAGCATTATTTACAACCAGACTGGAGGGACACAAGCCAGGTTGTAATCCTAGCGATTAGAGTTGTTTTGACACTAGTTTTCGTAATACGGTTATATTAGAAACGTGGTTTCGTAAATGAGACAGATGTTGGAAGAAATTATGTCTGCAGTATATATTAGATCTTTTTCTTTTTTATCTTGAATAATATCTGTTGATTTTACGTATAGGGGAATTATTTATACTTATAAATATGGTGAAGAAAATGGTCAATGTGGAGGTTAAAGAATTAATTCCTTAAATTGTGATAAACTATTTATTATAAACCGAAGTTTCAACCCATATTTAAGGTCTTCTTCAGGGCTTAATAGACAAAAATATTTTAAAATCAAAATAATTTCATATAGAAAATTATAATAAAAATAAAATAATATATACAAAAATTTTACTATTGGAGTAAACAAGATGCAAAATTTATGAATAATTTATATCGCAAAATTACATTAAAGTATTCTTTAATGTATTTTTGAAAAATGTCGGTACTTCTCTATATTTCTCAACGATGCCTAGAATTTTGTTTTTTATAAATACTTTTGTTCACAAAATGCCCTATATATTTGGAACAAATAATATCTACAAATAAAAAAATAATTAAAAATCAAAACATTCTACTAAAATATTATAAAAATGTTTATAAATGCATTTGGATATGTGCGTTATTCCGTCACAAAATGATATTATATTATGTGGAAATTTATTTATTATTTGTATCATGTAATATTTATAGTGATAATGTTATGTAAAGCATGTTATGTGTATTATAGAGTTTAAGAAAAAAAAATGATTTAAATATTTTAAACATGATGAAATCAAGTAATTATGATTTAAAAAAAGTGGAGATGTTGAACCCATTCGCACCTGCACTAGTCAACCTAACTACGTATTAGAGAACTCACGTCAGGTTGTGGCCTTTGGCCAAATATACACGCGATCTGCCAAAATGGAAATCCTCATTTATATATAATTTACTAAGAATAAACGAAAACAAGACACTCCGATACACAACATCTAAATTTGAATATTAAAAATTCTTATTTCGTTCTCAATTTGTTTTATTTAACTTCCACTCTTGGAAAAAATTGTCCGTTTTTTTCAAAAGCATTTATGTATTTTAAAGTTGTTCTGAATTTAAAGCTACGGGGTTACAAAGCTCTAATCGCCACTCTGGAAAGCAGAATTGATATATTTGAGAGGAAAATCCTCCGCACGATAACCAGAGCGATATAGGATCAGAGTTGGAACTCTTAGAAAAGATGGAGACCAATAATGAATTGCTCACGGAAAGTGGTCAGTCGATATCTCTTGATATAAATGCAATGGATGGGGCCTGCAGCTCGAAGTAATCCCTCTGGACTCCTGTACACAACTATGGATGTCACAATAGTTGACAAGAGACCGCGTGGAGACCAAAGACCAGACTGATAGGTCAACAAAGATGCTGCGGAGCTTCATGTAGCAGACTGGAAATGAGTGGCCCAAGGTGGACTTAAGGTGTGAAGAGCTGATATATATCTGACAAAAATGTCTACAATTATTCTGTTGCAGTTTTATTATTATGCGTGCAATAAATTTAAACAAGCCCTAAGGGTTGGTTTAATCACAGCGCTATGCAGGCTTTATTATAATAATTAAGTGGAAAGGCTACTTAGGCCTGCCTATTTGTTTTTAAGATGTCACCATGCTTTTTCTTCCCATCCATCACTTCGCCACTATTTCGTTAACATTTTTAGGCAGTAACAAGTTTTTATTTGTGAACGTCTGTTTCGTTCTGGATATTTTAAAGAATAAATTAGATATACAATATTAAATATTTAATCAGTTTAATATATTTCTTTATACGAACTGATTTCAAAGTTAAAGATGCTTTATTCCTTATATGCGTCCTATATTTCGTTCTATTTATTAATTTATATTGTAGTTTGTTTTACTTTTTTTAGATTTTAAAAAAAATGTATATGTAAATCTATAAAAGTGAACAATAACTCAAAAAGAGACGTAAATTACAAAATAGGATGCAATTGGAAAATCCTCAAAAACAAAGTCCTAAGCCTCAAAACTACTTGAAAAAACAACGTTTTAACAGTTCAGAAATCATTAGGACACACTACAAAAGAAAATCACAACGAAGAAAATTAAGTTCAGCCCATCTCACACCAAAAGTACAAACAAACTCATCAAATAGATACAGGCAACCTTGCACCAGGACGCGTTGCAATCAACTAAGGCAAAGAAAGGCAATACACGAACAGCTGGGGAGTTTTTCCCCTGTATTTTAGAGACTTAAGACATTTTTAGGGGGGGGGGGATTTTCCTATTGTACACTTTTTGTTTATAAATATATTCCAAGACTGTTGGTGATTTGAGGATTGTAATAAGTCCCTCTCTATTATTAAATATATTAAATTAGCATGATAAAGTAGGATAAAATAAAAATGGGTTATAAAAAAATTCAATTTGACTATAGATGAAGGCCTAGAACGCTGGGGTAAAAAAAGGGGAACGATCGGGTATATCTTATTGTGTAAATATACACTTGTTAATGATAGTAACCTTATAGTACAAATAATTCAGTTTTTAACTTGGTTAATTGAAAAAAAAATTATATTTTTTTTCCAGTTATTACGAGGAGCCTTTTTAACTGCATATAAAATATTTGTAATAATGAAAAATTGCAGTAAAGATTTTTATTTTTCTGAAGAAATATTGATAGTGATAAGATAAGAGCAGTTCCGTGGACCAGGCTGCCGCTGAGACGCTAATTGCTGATTAACAAGGTTTGCCCCCGCAGGCCAATTAACTCTCTAGCCTTCTCACGAGGCGGTCTCTTCAACATAATTTTTTTCCTCTCTCTCACTCCCTCTCTCTCTCTCTCTCTCTCTATCTCTCTCTCTCTCTCTCCCTCTAGTTTCTTGTAATCTTTTTGTCCCTGAGATGGGAAAAATAAAAAATAAAAAAAATAAGGAGACTACGAGTTAATTTCAACATATGCTGTAGTGTGTGTGTGGGAGCCGAAAAGAAGCTTCTTGTCGGAGTGGCAAAGGACCATCTGCTAGGTCCAACCGGTTGGCTAAGAATGTCTTTCCTCCTCTTTCATATCGGGTTCAATACCTTCGTATCCTCTTCATCTTTATATGTATGTATGTGTATATATTTATTTATGAGATAAGTATATAAACATATTACATGTACTATATAACTGGTTTCATTCTTTTCATATGAATATTAAACTAAAATATTAACTCCGGGCCTAATCCCCACCTATGGTGTAATGGTTAGCATAACAATCTACTATGCTCTAGATCGTGGATTCGCTACCCGGCGTGGCCTTATGATTTTTTTAAAAGGTATGAAAAATTATTGGTTGTGCCTTTCTTCCTTTGGAGGAGACATATAATGGACGAACCGAGCCTGTGTGATGTCAGGTACTCTTTAAACATCCCTATCATAATTATACCTGGATAGGCAAAATTTAATGCTAACTGTTGCATCCTCATATGAACCGATGTTAGAATAATAAAGAAACAAATATTATGTTTAATAAATAAATATAAAACTATGTTTCTCAGATTAAATTATTATCCACGTCAATACCCTTGCAAAGACATTATTTTAGTCAATTCAGAGTTTAAAGTTAAGGACATTTGGATCACATAGTAATCTGAGCTCATATTTAAACATTATAATTAGGCAATTAGAAATATATATTTTTTAAATCATTTACTTAGTATTGTTGTTCTCACTGTATGGATGTTCTCTAGATTGGAGTAAAGTTGTGGTTACTTTGGGGGATATTTAAGACCTCCCAAGGTGAATATGAGAACAATGAATTCTCTAAGAAATATATTTTATTTTTGACTTAGCCTCATAAAACTTCGGTGTGTTGCTGTGTCGAAGGTCCTGGGTTCAAACCCGGCTTACTTGATCTGTTAACAGCCACGGGTTGATACTGTGGCGCCTGTAAACCATCCTGGGACTCAGCTAGCTTATATTAATAGGGCAACCTTGAATGGGGGAAAGATCTAGTTGCGTTTGAGCATAATTCCCTCCCTGCACAACCGTTGTTATTAGAACAATACTGATCCCTTACTCTTCATGGGTTGTAGTGGTACAGGTTCTTTTTTTTTTTAATTATAAATTAGAAGTACTTGTTTCGGATTTTTTTTTTAAATTATGGTTATGATTTGTTCAACGTTATCTCGGAACTAAGAACTGTTATTTTTCCTTGAGGTTTAGCTGATTTATTCATAATTTATATAATTATAAATAGTAATGTTTTATTTTTTAACCTACGAATAGAATATAATAAAGTAGATGGTGTATTTTGCCCTTTTTCCGGTTATTATTTTTTTCTGAATCTATTCCATCGATGAACCCCGTTCTATCTACTCATTTATTTATTCAGCTTTCTATTATTCAGAAGTTTAAACGGCTATTAGGGTTTAATCGTCACCTTGTTAGACACGAAGGTTTCTGCCCAAGGAACTGTTGCCTTCTCAAAATTTACATCTCGTTTAATTTCTTATAAGAGTGTTCCTGATAGTTCTCCACTTGGCTGTATCATTATATACCAGTATGATGAATCTTTTAATCTGACCTATTTCGTAAAATTTCTTCAATTTTTTTTTGTAACGAAGTTTCTTGTACATTTTTTTTGGGGGGGTTACGGTTTTTTAATCCCAATGACCTCATGACAATGACGCTGAAGTCTATTGATCGATTGAATATCTTGCTATATATGGGTGATTAGAAAACGTTAAAATTGTATTTAAATATTTTTCTGTGATTCAAAACTTTGTTATTTTGTTTAACTTAGTCTATAATCCTCTTATTTTCTAACCAAGAAATAACTATTGTTTTTTTAAATACTAGATTTATTAATTTTCATATGAGTGATTAGCTGTTACGTTTTAATATAAGAACAAAGTTCAATTCTAGGTCAATAAAATCTTTTTTGCATTGCTCTTTTTTTGAAATTGCTGTCTCAATAAAAATAATATAGAGTTAACTTATTTATTATTAATTAATAAATAGCTGTTTATATTTTGTTGACAAGTTATTGGGCAGCATAAAACCGATCAAAAATATCAAAAATCATTTCATATTAGAGATGTAAAAATATCGATAAATTCATGTTGTTGTTTTTTTAATACATCGTTATTGTCCTTGACTTTTTAAAATATCAATATTAAAATTATTTGGGATCAAGCACTGATTTTTATTTATTTTTTTAAATAACACAAAATCTGTGGATGCCCAATAAAAAAACGAAAAAAACAACACAAGCAAACAAACTTGGTGTTGTGCATTTATACTAACTGTACTGTACTGGTGCTTACTAACTATATTGTTCTATGAACTTTTAAATGGAGTAAAAAATCCTATCCCGTCCTTGAAAGAGACGTTAAACGGGGGTCCCCAGCCTGTACGATGTCAGGTACTCGTTAAAAATCCCTATCATAATTAAATCTGAATAGCGAAAACTTGGAGCTCACAATGCAGTATCGTCCAATTACCATCCGGTATCCGCCATAGCAGCATAAAGAGACGTTCAATGAACAAACAAGAACTATTTTGTTCTAGTCCGCCTTATTAATTGTTATAGGTATAGTATGTTGCTATTTTTGGATGATTATGTCCCTTATTCAGTTTTATTTGATGTACAAATAATAATAATAATAATAATTATAGGTTTTCTCTTTATTATTATCCACTTGAAACGTTTCGATGTCCTTGAAATTTCAACGGTATTCAATTTCATTTCTTCATGTTCAAAGCTCTTGACTTCTGACTTTTATGCTCAATTCAATGTAAATCCCCTTCACATTTTAAAGGTCGAAAATAATAGAATTTCTTAGATTAATCGCATTTAGATATAATTGAAAAACTATCGATACCATATATTTCGATCTTTATATCCATAAGACTTTTTTTTAAATAATTATCGTATTTAGACCCAACAAATCGATTTATGGAACTACTATATCAAGATATTTATAAATATCGATAGAATTATCTTATCTCTAAACTAAATTTTAGTTCGCTTAATTTTTCTAGTCAACCACTCCATGGATTAGCCTCGTAAAAATAGACTTAGGAAAATCTAAAGTAGAACATAGTGATTTTATTTACAAATAATTTTTATGAAAGAAGGTAGGAAAGTAATGTCAGAAAAGGAAGCATTAAGAGGCCAGAAACAAATGGACGGAGAAGAGAAAAAAATGAATAGAGAAAAGATGAAGTTTGAAAAAAATGACGTCATAGTGCTTTGTATTATCATTCTGAGTCCATTATACGCAATAAATGTTTGTATATATATATATATATATATATATATATATATATATATATATATATATATATATATATATATATATATATAACATTCATGTGGTAAAACCAAGACCTTATTGGCAAGATTACGTAATCTGAGGTTAAGTTAGAGCTTAAAATGTTTTAGCACACTGAGAGGGCCGTTGTCCTATCGCTAATAGCTGTCAGCTTTGAGCTCCGTTGATTTATTGTTGATACGCAAGTTTTTTTTTTTGTGGTCTTGAAGACCACTAATGTATTCATATTAGTGGTCTCTCGCTCGCTGGCGTCGAGCCAAACAGATCCATCAACCCTTAAATAATCGTACAAAATTGTTCTTGTGTTCCATTGTCAATGCCCTTTTGTTAATAAGAATTACTTTAATATTCCACATTATGTTTAAATCATTTTTATTTACCGGAAAATATTTTGTCTACTTGATACTCTAGTTCATGTGACTCGCGGTTTCGTCTGTGTTAAATCTCTAACCCATAAACCCTAAATATACATAAATAGTAATATTTAAAATAGAACCACAGTTTCCATTGTTACTAACCTGTTCTAGAAACTGGGGAACTTAAAATAGTTAATTTATTTAATTTTAATTTTTTATTAATTATTATAGTTTTTAAATATTTTTGTTTTGAAGAGAAAAGATTTTTCCAGCCCGGGATTCGAACCCGGGTCGCCCAAGTCACTAGCGTGGTGCTCTAACCAACTGACCCGGGTTCTAATCCCGGCCTGGACAGATCTTTTCTCTTCAAAATGAAAATATTTAACAACCTTAAATATTGATTAACACATGTAAATGATTAACGTTTATGATTTGTGTTCAGCTTCTGTAGATTGTACAAATATCGTATAGTTAGTTATATAGCCTTCCTAACTAAATGTTTTGTCTAAAGCAAAAAGTATTATTGTTAATAATTTGTATGAATAGTTGTAAATATTTATATAAAAAATAAATAAAAACAATTGGAATTCCTGGGCTTCATGCTCCAACACTTCAGTTTATATATCGAGACTATAGATTTAAAAATAAATAAACAATTCGTTAAGTAATTTATAATTGAGAATAACTCAAGAGAAATTGAGAAGAGGGGTGGCTTATTATGTAGATCACTGAGTTGCTGAGCTGTAGGTCAGGAGTTGTGCTCCGGCTATTGTATATTAACTATTTTAATTTGTAAACAACCGATCAAATGAGATTTGTTGATCCTCCTGTAGCTCACCCAGCCACCATATAGTGAGTACCCTAAATGTTTTTAGAGAAAAGCACATTTATATTGCTATAAACGATGTGAATCTGACACTATAGATTATGTTTGATAAGATATAACATAATGCTAGACTTTATGTTAGTGTACATATGTTTTGATTATTATTTCCTCACAATTCTAGAATTCTGGCATAGCCACAAATAATGTAAAAATATAAAAATGGATTGCGTTCTATTTTTTACTCGGTTCATTCCCCTTTCCCCCTTTCCTTTACTAACATTTCTACATTCAGGCCCACCTATTCACTAATTTATATTTGTATTTACTAATTAACATGTATTGAATTAAAACTATTTTATATGTATATAACCATTTGTATGCTAGGATAGGATAGCATTTCAGTTGTTTAATTTCTATAAGTTTTATATTCGATAGTAAACTTCTAGCCATAATTAGAAGTTAATATATTATTATTATTGTTAATAAAAAAATTAAAAAGTACCTCGCAAGTACACTTAGTTTTTGCATAGCACCTTTAGTGTTAAGACTCTCTTTTTGTTAATGGGAAAAATGTGTCTGTAGTCTGAATGCTCTTTTGTTTTTTGTTTTTATAAGGCCGATAATAAGGCATTTGTTAAACCCACTTTGCTAGTTGCTATTTTACAAATTTAAAATTATTAATAAATATAATAATTATGAATACAAAAACGTAATTTTCTATATTTGTATGAATATTTGTCTACTGTCACCAATTATTCTTGATTTGTTTGAAATAAAGAATAAATGTAGAGGGTACTTACTTGTGTATTAAATCCACCACCTGTAAAGGCCAACGCGCCACCAGTTACGTTTTATAACAGTTATATTTATAACAGTTTCCTTGGATAACCTTTTTACATATTTTTACAAACAAAAATGAGGATACAACAAAAAAATGAGGTACAAAGAACTATGTTCTTTGGAAGAACATTGGCCTTTTCAGGTGGTGGATTTAATACACAAGTACCATATAGAGTTATATCCATGAATACATATATAACTTGAAAAAGGGAAAGGTCAACTGAGACATTAAATAAATGTTAATACATAAGAGGAACAATTCCAACTAAAAACCTTAAGTCTCTAAACTTAAACAGGAAATTGAAAATACCTGTCCTACCTACATTTTCAATTTCCTGTTTTAGTTTAGAGACTTAAGATTTTTAGTTAAAATTGTTCATGTATGTACTGTAGTCATTTATTGTTATTTTTTGGCCATTTTTAGTGAAGGATGTTTGTTAATCCATCAGAAAAAAAAAATTAAGAACACCACGGGTTTTCTCCGAAATTACTTTTCCATTTCTTTTTTTTTTTATTTGCCTTCACTAATCGTATGGGAACCAAAGATGTTTCTGAGAACTCGCGCCGTTTTCCTGGTAGGCGATTTGAATTTTCCTTTGCCCATATCCCAGCTCCTTATAAAGTTGGAGGGAAATATTTTTAATATTCATTATTATTTATATATTATATAAGGGAGCGGAGTGGTAGAGCGCTGAGTTGCCATGCCGAAGATCCTGGGTTCAAATCCCGCTGGTACGAAGACTTTTATTTAATCTGTTAGCGGCCAGATTCAGACCCTTCTGAAGCTCTCCCAGCCTCAATAAAGAGGGAACTCAAAAGAAAAAACGGGGGGAAATCTGGCAGTTGAGCGTGATCTACACCTCCCTGCGCAGCCGTTGTCTAAGAAACAGTAGAGTCTCTACAATTTACTGAAACCCAGACCCTTCATGGATTGTTGTGCTACAGGAATTATATTGTATATATATTAGCTTTCAGCACTCATATTATAAGGCCTGAAGACCTGAAATGTGGGTCGAAACGTTGGTTTTAAAGAAAAGAGTTCGTTATTATTTAAGAAAATTTTTTCTGACCCGTACCTATTCTTCCTCTGATAATTAAAATTATATGTATTTGGTTGTTTATCTTGTATTTAATGTAGGTTTTAAAAAAATTGTAATTCGTTTATAAATTTTATATTAGTCTCTTGTAAAAATTATTTTTTTTAATCTCCCTTAAAATATTAGAGGTAGCTATTCATTTTAAATCTATGTACCGGACTAAACGTGTATTAAAAAAAAAATGGAAGAAAAAATTCCGTATAGCCTTAAAGACGAGAATAAAGTAAATCCTCTTTTTTTCCCCTTAATCGCCCTGCTGGAATTTTAACTGGTGCCAAACCTCTCGACACTCCTTAATTCAGACATAAGATGTTTTTAGCATTGTTATGGGATTGAGGCGTGTGAGATCTTTTGTTGACCGGGTCCTCGATGCGGGATTATTTCTCATCATCCTTTGTACCGGATTGTTATTCACTATTGCTATTTACGATTAGACGAGACGCTTCTAAATATGAATACTTCGAATGAATAATTGATGAAGCCTTTGATAAAGATGGCGTGTGTTTTTATTCCACCTTATCTGTGGATCCGAATAAACTTATTCACAGCCTGTTGTTACCTGATGTTTAATAATGTTTCAACATCCGTTTTGTAATTACCTCGATCATTAAAAATTATAACAGAAGTCGGAAGTAGCAGGTGTTGGTACGAGTTTTTATTTTAATTTTAAGCTAATTATGAAGGTTCCTCAAGGCTTTATTACGCTCTACGTGTACTGTGTTGTGTTATCTGTTTAGCATAGGCAGTAGGTTATCCGAGTGTTTACACTGTTGTAGCGGTCTGTGGAATTGTTTAATTTTGTCGGTCTTTATTTATTTATATTTCTTGTAGGAACAAAATATGTATAAGCTCTATGAATAAGCAGTTAGGTCGTAATTTCGCTCAAAATGAGTTAAATGTTTCGAGAGATGCGGATTCGTGTCATTTTCGCAGTCTTTGGCTTGTAATGTTATATAAAATAAACAATAACTTCATTTCTACCCATGGCCTGACCTATTCACTATAAGAATTTACTTTATTCTCTCATTAGAATTTACTTATTTTGGACGAAATAACTTCGACTTAATCTTATAAATAAATAAATTATATATGTTTTTTTTTAAAGTCAGAAGGAATAGGAAACCACAATGGCCATTCATTTTAATTAATTTTTTTTTGTACTTATAGAAGTTATGTTTTTCTTTTTCAAGCAAAATACTTCGTCCACTAAAAAACTACAGTATTCTGGAAATTGTAGGGTAGTAGCGAAATATGAGCTATCATATTCGAATGTGGTATAAGTCCATTAGGATAATAATAAAAAATTGTTTATTCTTTTAATTAATGATTATTATTCCATAATAAATGATAAAAACATTTCTCTGTTTGGCCGTTAGTTTTAAAGTAATTCAAATGGAAACCTTATGATAACGCGAATTTGAAAAATGGCCTAATACCGCTTTAAAATATAACAGCTCATAAACCCCACCATTGAAAACCCTACTAAATAAATTATAAAAACTGGACTATGTGCATTTTAAGAGATGGATGTGGATGGGCAAGGCATTTGCTGGATTTCTCATGAATGATTGTAGTAGGAATTTAGTGATGGGATCCAAAATAATTACAATAAAGTCTATAAAAAGAAATGAAATTTAAAAATGAAGAGCTAATCCAAACTCTAAAAAAGCTAATTTCTACAGAGAATATTTCTTTGTGTTATTTATGAAGGATATTATCGTGGTGCACCTTGACCCAACGTTAGTTGACTGCGCCCGTTAAATTAACGCCAGATTGGGAACACCTGCGCTCTACCTGCCTGCCTCACCTGCCCAACAAGGTGCTGGGATCTTTAGGGTCCTAAGGGTCGGGGGTTTCAATTAAAAGCAGAACGATTTTAATGTTTAAGGAAACTACGAAAGAAAAATTCAGGTTTTATTAATACAAAAACCGATTTGATTTTACCAACCTTAAATCTGTAATAAAACAATATACAATACAGAAATGAAGTCACAGTTAGTCGTAAATAAATATCTAGCTTTAAAATAATATTCTAACATACAAACAAGTCCTTCTAAGGGTTATGGATGTAAATATAATTAAAAGAAAAAACTATGCCTCTACAACTCGTGGAGGGTTTTCAGATTCTGTATATGATAGGGTTTGTGCTATTTCTAAGCCAAGGTATGTATTTGGACTAGGTAGAGTATTTGGACAAAATCATGTTCAAGCCCTGGAGGTCTCACTGAGTCGAACTACGGTTGTTAACAGAATAAATAACATATCTATCTCAGCAGGTATCGAACTCGGGACCTAAACCTCGCTAACTTTGAGCTCTACACACTGAACTGCTCAGCTCCCAAACACAGTTTTTAGGAAGAATAAGGATGAAATTGGCTCAATGAGAATAATTATCCTATTTAATTGCCAGAATTTACCGCTTGTCTACTTGTCAAAGAGAAAAGGTGAATGATGGGCCTGAAATTGGCGCTTGAATAATTTATTAGTGTATTTTTCAACTCAAGAAAGGGATTAAATCCAGTGCTTCGTTTCGTTTATATCGAGCTGTAAAAGTTATGTTACAGTAAACGATTTTCTAGAAGATGTGATTAGGATAAAGCAAGGCGTGAATTAGGGATAAAAGAAAAGTTTGTTTATTAAGCACCTAGCTTAAGTGCGGTTTTTCTAAAATGAGCCCAAATATTGAAAAAAATATATTTGATTTCAAGAATATGAACCATAATTTGATTTTTCACATCTCACTCTCTTGGGATCTCTTCTTCCTAAACATTCTACTTAATGATACGCACAGCATCGAACTAATTAGTAGTATATTTTTTAATAGTATACGACTATAAGTTTAATATAAATTTAATTAAAAGCAGCTCAGTTTATTAGCCATTCGGTGTAGTGAAGTTAATGTGCATTATCTCATCGCAATATCTAAAATACAACGATCATTATTCAAGTGCGTCTTTGAGACGTGTTATAATAATCAAATTATTCCCTCCAAGTTACGAAGACAAGGATTTTCCCACGCTTTCACGATTTGTCACTCTCTCGAAACGTGAATAAATCGGAGTAATAAGGGAGCGCCGTCCGAATGATCGGGCGAGACAAGACAATGGCCGCGCGGCTTTGCGAAGCCCACGCACTTAGGGAGAAAGTAAGCATCAGCTTAATGGGATGCGATGTCTCCGCGGAGCAATGGAGTCCTAGGTGCATCTGGTCGCAGGAGGGTATCATTGCGTAGGTTATATCAGGTTTTACATAGATCAACCTGTGTATATTACGATTATAGAAAAGTATCATTATTCTGAGACTAAATCCCTTTAGAATAACAAATATGAAAAGTAAAAGAAATATATTTATAATTTAATTTATTTTATTTTTTATAATTATTAGATAAAGATTTGTCCAGAACCGGGATTCGAACCCAGGTCTCTCACGCATCAGTCGTGGTACTCTGCTACTTGAAGCTATCGTGGTACGTACCCGGGTCAGACAAATCCTTTCTCTTCATTGATCCCATATCACCGTGCTCTCGCAATTTGCGATGTATAAAAGGGGAAAAATGTTCACTGAACATTACTTTAATTAGGATCTTGTTGACTTACGTCATTATATTATTCATAATTTAATTTATTTTATTTTTTATAATTATTATAATTTTGAAATATTTTTATTTTTAAGAGAAAAGATTTTTCCAGGACCGGGATTCGAACCCGGGTCTCCCACGCATCCGTCGTGGTACTCTGCCACTTGAGCTATCCTGGCACGTACCCCGGCCAGACTTAATTAGGATCTGGTAGACTTAAAGTAATGTAGGATCTTCTTCATTAAAGTAATGTTCAATGAACATTCTTCCCCTTGTAAATCGCAAATAATATGAGATCGGTGAAGAGAAAGGATTTGTGCCAGGATAGCTCAAGTGGCCAGTGTGCCACGACGGATGCTTGGGAGACCTGGGTTTGAATCCCGGTCCTGCACAAATATTTTCTGGCCAAAGTAAAAATATTTAAAAATTATAAAAGAAATATAATATACATCATCTGACTATAAGACTTCATAATGCAAAGCATAAAGTATTAATTAAAGTGCCAAAACAGTAAATGAAATGTGTAATTGGTGACAAAATGCTAAGTAGCTATATAAGAATGTAGAAATTAGAAATACGAGACCCAAAGGTTCGATTCCGATATTATCAGTCACTGCTTTCAAACTTCCATCCTCGGATTACCACCCAAACCCAAACCCTGAAGGTCACCTTTGACTTAGTCGCTATTAAGCCTGAAAACGTTGCTTATGTGAGCCGAATGCTTGCTTTGCAATTTTGTGTTGTGTACTTGATATAATCACCATTGCGCTCGTTTTATCCAGTGATTTAAGATTGGTTTAAAATAAACATTAATTTTTGTTTAGTTTATTATTTTTTCTTTCTATATTATTATTCTTTTTAAATGTTTATTTCTTCATAAATACTTTTCGAATTTATTTTAATTTGTTTCTTTTTTTTCAGGTAAGTGTTACAAGCACTTGTGAGATTCCTTTTTCTGTGAGTAGAAACATTCTAATTTTGTTATTGGTTTCTTTATTATTTTGGTGAGATTAAAGATTGTCGACAGGAGTCTTACGTAAAACTGAATAATTATATTTATTTATCATATTACCATTATTATTTATTTAAATATTATTACTTGCTACATAAAAGACTTATCGCCTTTCTAGAGCTGATATTTTCAAACATGACGTTTTCTATTATTATTAAAATCGAGAAAAACACCTAAAATGATCGCTCAGTTTTCTTTCCGTGATCCACATCTTAACGACTTCCCTACACGCGATAAACACCAAGAATAACTTTTTAAAGAAAATTAAATTTTATGTCTGATATACCGCTATGCGTTTAGGTAGTTCCTTAGCTCTTTTTTTTATGAATTAATTTTAGATAATATTAATTTAACATAATAATGATAAACTACTTTACGGTTTGTTTAATTTGCTCTAGAGATTTTGTTATTCTAATACTGGCTGAAATAATGTATTTCAATGATAAATATTGTAAGCGGTTTTAATTATATAAAATTAGTTTTTGCTATAGTTTTAGAAAAAGTTAGATATCTCTGAAACTATTTGACGGACAGATGCGTGTTATAACTGGAAAGAGACTTTTTAACGAATATTTATGAAGTTTCGTGCAGATTTTCAACTCATTATTTTTACTCATCTCATCGGGGGGGGGGGCTGTCTTCTGTAACCGATGACGTGTCATTTGTTCAGTACGTGGTAGAGCCTATTATTTCGAAGAAAACGGTTATGATGGAAGTTGGTTCGACTGGTATCACGCCATACCCTATGATTTTTTTCTTCAAATAAGGGTACCCACTTAATAGAGACTGGGTGTGAGCCGCGGGAGAGTCAGCCGACATTATGCCTAATGTCGATTCGCGGCCGTTAATAATTTATCTGCCACAGCTTGTTTCGAACCCTGAGCAGCTCAGCGGTCTCTATTCTTGAGTTATCACTCTCTAGTAATAATAAAAACAAAACAACAATTAAGTTATTCCAAATCAAAGTATCTGAACATTTGTATGAACTGAGAATTTGGGTTTATTTAGGGTTATAAAAATGTTATTTTTATTATTGTTTTTATAATTGTTTAATTAAATTTATCGTAAATTAATTCATTGATCATCGATGTCTTATAGTTAGGCATTTTGGGTTATGCGAAGCTAATAGTGGGAGCGGAGTGGCTCAGTGGTAGAGCGCTGAGTTGCCGTACAAAAGGTTCAAATCCAGGTGTACCAGATTTTATTTAATCATTTAACAGCTGGGTATGGATCCTTTGGGATCTGGGACCCTCCTGTGACTCACCTAGCACTATAAAGTGGGTACCCAAAATAGAGGATGGAACCTGGCGGTTCAGCGTGACCTAGGACAATTTACCTCTTCCCTTAACCTTTGCTAAAGAAACAGTACAGTCTTTTCCATGTACTGAACCCATGACTCTTCATGATTTTTTTTTTCGAAGCGAACAGTAATTTATTTAACCCCAAAAGAGCAAAAAATGTCCAGATTCTCTCCATTGGTTTGCTTAATGAATGTATAAATTAAACAAATTACGGTAACTAGTAGGAAATAAGAAGTGAAAGAAAAAAAATAACTGTTAATACTTGTAGACTTATGTGGGTTGCGGTTACGACAGGCTGTTGACACAATTGCAGTACGCCCCACTTCAACACTACCTATAAATAAAAATGGAAACCCAAGGCCGCTCCGTTCGTCTTTCGACAGGCCTTTGATATTTGCCACCTGCTGGTCGCCTCTCTCGTATCAATATCTCGCAATTACGTTAACATCCATAAATGGTACAATTCCTTATTCCTTGTATGATCTGAGAAATTTGGTGCTATTTTATATTCTAGGTATTGAATGTATTATGGATTTTTAGATTTGATTCTTACTTACCAATAAAAAAAAAAATAATAACAACTGCACTTTTTCTAAAACAATGATTGTGCAGGAAGGTGATTCGTGACAGAGAAATCATTTAACCTATCATCAGTTGTATGATAGGTTAAATGATTAATAAATGAATGTTATGTAATAAATGAATGATTGTTAAATGAACTGGGTTAGTTACTCTAGATCCTTTGGGATCTAGAGTAACTAACCCAGGATACTTAATAGATAGAGGAAAAACCTAGCGATTGAGTGTCATCTAGTCCAGATAACGTCCCTGTGCAACCTGTTGCTTAGAAACAATCCAGTCTCCATCATTTACTCTGACGTATTGAATTCAAGACCCTTCATGGGTTTTAGTTTCAAATATCTACAGCCCGGTGAATAAGTGTTTAAAACGAATTTTCTTCGTAATGAGTTCGTGTACTTATTCGGAAGGGACGTTAAACAGGGGTCCCGAGACTGTACGATGTCAAATACTCGTTAAAAATCCCTATCCTAATTAAACCTGGATAGGCAAAATTTAGAGCTCCCAATGTAGCATCGTTTGATTAGCCATAGCAGCATAAAGGGACGTCGAATGAACAAACAATACACGGTTTTATCTTTTCTCTTTCGGTCAATCACATTTGTGCAGTCTTCTGCCGCTGGCCAACATTAACTTTATATCAATTATTAACTGGGGCTGCAGATATATTTCTGCAGGAAAACATCTACTGTTGGAAGAGTGTAAATTGTACATTACAACAAAAAATTATTAAATTTATTATTTCAAATTCCTTGAAGGTGGTAACTATTGAGGACTTGGCCGCCAAGAATCTCTTCGACTTACTCCCTTATGGGGACGAAGGACCAGACCGCGGTAGATATGACGGGACAAGCCCCATCGGAGGAGGGATAAATATATTACATCAATTAAGATTCCAGGAGAGCCACCAGTTTCCCACAGCAGTTCTCTCTCAGCACGCTTCAAGTCTTTCTCGTTTTGCTCCAGTAATTTCATCCAATTTATTTCACTACTCTTCGGCCGAATGTCTATCATAGGAGGGGCTTCCGAAAAAAAAAGAACTTAGGAGTGTACTTCTTGTTACCTTGTACTTGAGAAATTTGTATGACAGTAATGCCAATTATAAAATTTCATAATGGGTAGTCCTCTAAATCCTCATTGAAGAGTTCTGAGAGTCTGGAATTTCCGTTTGATAGGCACACTCAGGATAGTTTAAAAAAACTTTGAATGTTTGAAGATGATAAAAACTGCAGGTGGTTGGAATTGTTCCCCATCTCAGTTTCGAACCCGCAAATGAGTTGAAAAACGGATAGTGATGATAATAATATATCACCAAAGTAGTTAAGCTTAGGCCATGTTAATGTAGCAAAGATATAACATTATATTTTAATTATAACGAACAATAATGTGACTATTGAAGAAGGAGATACCTTACTGTCACTACATTCCAATATATATTTGTCGAAAATAACGATGTAAAATTTTACTGCTAGGTGCCATTAATCACGGACCACTGCTTATCTGTTCCAACACATTCTTATCTGTTCCAACACATTGTTATCCATTAAAAGAATAAAAAAGGCTACGATCATGTTAGTGACTGTGATACTAATCTACTGACCAATAGAGCGGAAAAAATTGGAAGTACCAAAAACTTGCTTAGGAGTTACAATCAATCAGTGAACTCTCAAAACTCAGTGAAATCACTCTGTTTGTTTATTTATTTCACGTCACTTTATGCTGATAAGTGACTAATTGGGCAATGCTACAATGGGAGTCCTAAATTTTGCATATCCAGATATAATTAGGATAGGGATCTTTAACAAGTACCTGACACACCATTGCCTCGGACACCTGGCAGGTGGCCTTAGGATTTTTTAAATCGGGAAAAAATGGTTATTCCGTCCTTCGTAAGGGACTTAAAATGGGGGTCTCAATCCTGTACGGTTTCAGGTATTCGTTTAAAATTCCTATCCCAATTTTACCTGGATAGGGGCAATTTAGGACTCCTACTATATCATCGTACTATTAGACATACATGGAATGTATTATAGTACTTCAATGTTATTGAATCTATAGTTTAAATGTATTTTCAAGATGTTCTTGATTTGATTAAGTCATTATTTTTCGGTTGAATGCCCTGCATATTCCACCAGAAGCGCCATTATATTCCTCTCCTCCGAAATTTAACACGTTTCGTCAGATCAAGTTTTGACCTTTACGCGCCCCCCCCCCCCCTGAAAGAAATGTTTAGACTCCCCCCCCCTCTCACACAACTTTAATAAGGAAGTCTAGCCAATTCCAAGGCGGCTCTTTCGGTTTCCGATTAAGCGATAGATCGATTTCCGGGCAACCGTTTATTAAATTTAATACGCGCTATCGATTATGTAAAGGCGAGATTGCCGATTATAGCTGTCCGTATTTTTCAAGCTTCGATACCTCCCTTGCTCTAATAAATACGAAATTTTAATATATATGTCATAAGAAAATTTTAAAATATATGTTTCGTTGTTTCAGGCTATTTCAAAACTTACTCGACAACCGCTCTAAGCTCCCGATTAATTACAAAAGACCCATCTACATGATTGTTATAAGACCTTACGGAGTAGAGCTTTAGGGACTCCACTAAGCCATCAAATTCCTCTCTTATCCAATCCTTTGTAAAATCCTCAATATTTCTTATTTAGTTACGAACAAAGTCATCCTTAAAGACCTCACTGTCTTATTTGCTGCCGATTTGGTTCGAACCCGATATCAATCTTTACATAACAAACTTTATTTCCACTTAAACCCTTATTTAGCCTCCGAGGCACCAGAAAAGAAAATTGCCTTGTGATTAGAAACTTTTAAGTGGAACTTGTTATTTGAGTACTACCACTGGGTAGTTTTTCTACTTTCCATTATCCATATTAATATCTATTGTTCATTATATTTACTTAATTATTCAGTTTGAAGTTGTTTATGCGCCTTTCAATTTTATCAACATTTAGAATAAGTAGGTCAAGTTCCGTTTCGTTCACGCTAGAATTGGAAGGAAGAGAGGGCTGCTGAGTTATTTTTATATTTTATAAATATTTACACCAACGATTTATATGAATTATAAACAGGCTATATATACATTATATACATTCAACCGGCAATTTTCAAAAAATATAACAAAGCCAAAACTTTATTTGTCCCCGGTCCGTGGATAGGAAGTCCTTGAAGGGATTAGTAATGTTTGTTCCAAGGGCAGGAAGTTGAGGAACTCTTTTGAAAGGGGACTTCCTCTGGTATCAGCTGTCCCTCCCCCACGGTCCTGGGTTCTGTGTCCTCTCTTATTATATCTGGGATTGATTATATATTCCCGTATATGTTGTGATCTACTACACTCTCGGTATAATATTCAGCTTTTTATTTCGTGTGTTTCTGGTAGATTTTCTGTATTCGGTCCATTGGTAGCGGCGATAGTTGGTACAGCCATTGAGCGTTGGGATTAGCTATGTATTTTATTATTAAATACAAATATAGTATAGATATCGTCGATACAAATACAAATTATAGAATGTGAAAAAAACACATTTTTCGTTTTTGAACTGTTACGATTGCTTTGATGAATTAATGAACGATGATTGATGGATGAATGAAAGATTGATTAATATTCAATATTTTTCTATGCAAGGAATTGAAACAGCCGAAAATGTACTATGAGACTAATAAACTCAATAAAGAATTTTTAATTCGTTACTTGCTTTCGAATATGATCGAGATAGTTGCATATTCGCCCTTTTGACAGGGGTTGTTGTTCCCCATTACAAAGTGAATCCATATTCAAGAATTTAATCCAACATTCATCAATTTCAGATAAAATTCTTGAATATGAATTCACTTTGTAATGGGGAAGAATAATCCATGTCAATAGGGCGAATATGCAACTATATTGATCATATTCGAAAGCAAAGTAACAAATATTCTTTATTGCGATTTTTTTTTATAGATATCATATTCGTGTATTTGATGTTGCAATTTTTTGTAAAACCATCATGGTGATTTTAATCAGACTATTGTTTATGACATATTCAATAGTATGTGTTCTACATTATAGATAAATAATCATAAATCGTTGATAATCAAACTAACTGATCAATTAAAATGCATGATTCGATAGGATTCATATATAGTCTAACATAAGGCACAATATAGGTATAATGACAAAAATGAAATATTAGTAGCAGTCTTGTCTCAACCACCGCCCATCAAACTAGCCCTGAAGAAGACCTGCAATGTGGTTTGAAACTTTGGATTACCACTAAAAAGTTCTCCCTTTATAAGTGAATTTTCTTGACCGCCATTTTCTCCCTAAAAAAAAAAATACGTTTGACTATACACGAATATACCTTGAAACCGTTTTTCACTCTGTTGTGTTTGCATTTGTATCGACGATGTATAAACATTAATGTTGCAAATTGCCTGAACGTATTATTTCGATTCGATTTTCCTTTTCAAATTATTCGTCTTTGATTTGGAGTAAATTAATAGTATTTTTAAAGTTATTGGCAAGATTAAATTTCCATTTTTTCGGTGGGACTTTCAACGGGAAAAATCTATACTCGATAATACGAGTTCGATACTTGTAATCAAATCGATCGATACGAAAAAAATAATTTAAGAAATTTATTACAACACCTTTTTAGATCTCAGATTTATAAAGTAGTGTAACCGTTGGAAGCAGTCGGGGACGAATTCCTCCGGTAGCTGCATTAGGAATGCAATACTTTTCCTCGAGGATATGAGGGGATGGAGATGGAGATAGGTTAAATAAATTCTCCAGAAGGTCTGGAGTGAGGCTGTATCTGCACATGCCATCTCGGGCTGGCTCGAGTGTTAAACATTCTATGTCTTTTTAATATTAATATTCTTATTCCTCTGGCTCTTCAACAGCTTAACATAATTATCATATTAGCTAGTTTTATTAAAGTTTTCGTGTTTAAATTTTTTTTAATTTACAACTTAATTAAAACAATACAACAAATATAATGGCATGATACATAATATCATGATATAAAGGAAAACAGAGAACAAACCACTAATAGTACTCAAATAAAAAATTCAACTTAAAAGGTCACGAAGCCATCTCCTTTTCAGACCCCTCGTAGGATTATCGGGATTGAAGAGATAGCTAGGTAGGATACTGGGACTGAGTCGGAATAAAGTTTTCCATGAACAGATTGATATCGGATTCAGGCCAAATCAGCAACCGATGGAACATGGAGGTCTTTATGGATGAGTTTATCCGTAACAGAGTAAGGAGCATTGAGGATTTTACGAAGGGTTGGATACGAGAGGAATCCGAAGGCTTAGTGGAGCCCCTAAGCTCTACTCCGTAAGTTCGAATCGGTCTTATAACGGTCATGTATATGAGTCTTTTGTTTTAATTGGGAGCTTGGAGCATTTGTATTTTCTTATCATTTCAGTATATTATTTTGGTAAGTTAAATAGCCATTTTCATCATGATTTGTTCCCTATAAGCAACCCTAATTATAATGCTTTAACTTGGTTTACATAGATCGGAGATATCTATACATTTTAAAATAAATAATCAAATATATTTTAAATAGATATAAAGATAAATAAATAATTTTAATGTATGAAGAAATTAGATATGGACGACCATGGTACCTCACGACAAGAAGGATCCGTTAGCCTTGTCCCGTTAAGGAGATGCCTCGCCAATAGCCGATGTTAATTTAGCAGATCACAAACCCATCTGTTCCAACACAGTCGCCGGCTGAATGCTGATTCTTTTGTAAACAATTCGTTGTCTCACTGGTTTCGAACTCTTGTTTATTCAGCCTGTGCAATATCTCCTCTCTTGTCTCTGTGTATATTTGTGTTGCAAGATTCGATAATATATTTGTCTTCAGTATGCTATCTCGGATATCAACTTATTGGGGTTTGCTATTTGTGTGTTAGGAGTAAAGGAATTTTGAAAAATTAACTAAAGTGTTGGTATCAGTTCCGCAGGTTGTCGCTTCCAGTTAAGTCGCAACTAGTATCTTGGTTTCATTGATTTCATTCGTTTCCTTTTTAATATAGTCTAATATTAAAATAATTTTATTACTGACTGTATATAGATTAAAGAACCGAATAACTCTTTAGGTTATGTTAAGGTATCTATGTTTGGCAAAAATTAATGAGGATATAGATATCATCACCAAACATCACAGAATAATCCCTGTTACTCGGTATTAGTATCCAGTTCATTTTTTCCCATAGTAGCAAGCAATTAGAGATCCATACCCTCAAATGTTTACCCATATATAAAGGTCAAGGGAATTATTGAATGTTTATCATCTCTTCGAAGGATTAAAATTAATTTAAACATAAATTTTATCTTAAATCTTTTTTGAGTGGAAAATAGTTGACTGGGTAATTCTAATGCTGGATTGAATTAGTCAGGGGGTGCAGTCAAAGATAAAACTAAATAAGGAGAACTTATTTTTTAATGGTGCCAACGTTTTTAGTTCGACAAGTCACCACAACCGAGGCACCCTCTATTTGCCCTGAAGATGGCCTACACTGTAGGCCGAAACATTGTCGCCATTAAAAAATTATTTCTGCTTATTTTTGTTAAATCTTTTTTAAATTATTGTTCAATTTCACTACTTTTCCCCTCCCTCATTGTAACACCAACGTATCACATAATAGACACAATAAGAATTCGCTGAAATGTCAAATGAATTGATGGGTTAAGGACTAATAAATTGTTTATTGTTTATCTATTTAACTCACTTTTATCCTGCTATGGTTAATCGGAAAATACCTCAGTGGGAGTCCTAAATTTTGCCTATCCAGGTATAATTAGGATAGGAATCCTGAAGGAGTACCTGATGTCCTCAGAATAACGGCATAACCAAAAATTGTTTACTCCCTTTAAAAAATCCTAAGGCCACCTGCCGAGCTGCGACCCGTGATCTTGGGCATAGTACGTTGCTAAGCTAGCAACTACTCCTCAGATAAACCCTGTATTGAGAAGTGAGAACGTTGAGCATGTATCTATATTTGCTATAAAACAAAAAAGCCTATTTTTTTTCGTTTTTACATTGACAAACAACTGTCTGCCCCCATAAATCAACACATTTTTGTTTTTAAAACAAACTTTTTCTTTAGTCGTATATTTTCGTATTTTACATTGAAAAAGTCAAGGAAGGATACACGAGGTGGTTAGGGTTAGTCATTTGAACCTGCTACCGCACAGGCACGGAACCGCCTTTTAACGTCCTCTTCGAAGGACAGCATAACCAAAGATTTATTACTCCATTTAAAAAGTCCTAAGGCTACCTGCTTCAGCCCTAAGACTCAATTTCTTTACCGCTTTACATTAAATAAGATTATGAAGTCAGTATCCGTTAATAAATGCATGAACTAGCCTAGACCGCTCATTAGTGATCCTTAACTCTTTGCTATTATCCCACTCCTCGTATAAATCACTAACGCCCCGTTCCGCATCTATTTCAGATCTCACTTCAACTCTCTCATAAATCATTATTTACAATTTTCCTCCCGAGTATGGTCACGTTGTGCCCGAAGGGTTTCACAGTTGATAAAGGAGTATTAATCGTATCATGCCTTAGGTAAGATACTTAGAGAAGTGTTTTTTATTTGTTGGGCAGGTTCAAATGAAATCAATGTGTAATGGACGATTATTTATGCTCAGTTTGTTCTTCTTCTTGTTTTTGCCTAGGAAGTTAGTTCTGTATTCGCTTAGCCTTGATCTTTGCCCAGTATTTCGTCATATGTCGCCGGTGCTGCTCTTTCTTCCGTCTAATTTTTTATTCCATTATTTATTGTTTTTTTCATTATTTATTGATTGATATTTACAACTATATTACAATAATATAACAAATAAATAGGCTAAGTGATACATAATGACAAGTAGAGAAACTACCCACTGGTAGTACTCAAATCGCATGTTCAACTAATAAGGTCACGTGGCTATCTTCTTTTCAGACGCCTCGGAGGATTATCAGGAATCGAAGAGGAAGCTAGCTTTGAAACTAGAGGGTTTGAGTGGAAATGAAGTTTGTAATAAAAGGATAGATAGCGGTTTCGGGCCAAATCAGCAACAAATGGGACATTAAGGTCACTTTTGTTCTTTATTCTTAACAAAATAAGGAGCATTGAGGATTTTACGAAGGATTTTGGATTGTAGAGATTGGATACGATAGGAATTCGATGGCTTAGTGGAGCCCCAAAGCACTACTCAGTAAGTCCAAATAGGTCGTATGATGGTCATGTATATGAGTCTTTTGTAGTTAATTGGGAGCTTAGAGTGTTTGTCTAGTAAGTGTTGAAGTAGCCTGAAACGTCGAGCGGTTTCTTGTCTTTTCAGTCTTGTATGAGGATTCCAGGTTAATCGTTTGTCGAGATGCAACCCTAAGTATCGGATCTGTTCCACAGGCACAAGTGGGATATTATTAAAGGATACTGAAGGGCAGGAAGTCATTGGTTTACGACGTAAGGTAAAAGTGATTTTATGGGATTTTCGAGAATTTATTTTAATTCTCTAGTTCTGACACCATTCTTCAAGATCAGTGATATGGGATACAATAACTGGATTGGTTTTGACTGATAATACACATGTATCATCAGCATACGTGGTAAGGATAGTATTAGGATGAGTTGGGATGTCAGCTGTATAAACTGTTTAAAGGATTGGACCAAGGATACTACCTTGAGGAATTTATTGGTTAATATTTGTTTTCTTCGCTATTTTACTTTGGATGATGTGATCAATTTATTTATTGAAATTTACAACTATACTAAAATAATACAAGTGAATATAATGAATGATGTAATCGCATGAGATAAAGACAAGTAGAGAAACTGCCCAATGTAGTACTCAAATAACAAATCCAACTTCACGAGGGAAAGATACTACCTTTCAGGCGTCTCCTAGAATTATAGGTAATTAAAGTTCTACCTATGTTTAAAACATTTTGTTTTAATTGGAAATATTGGAAAGTTGGTCATGAAAGGATTGAAATCTGGTTCGTGTCAAATCAGCTTCAAATGTGACATTAAGCTCATTATGGATGACTTTGTTCGTGACAAAGCAAGGAGCATCGGGGATTTTACGCAGGATTTTGAAATGTAAGGATTGGTCGGTTTGGCTCTACTCCGAAAGTCCAAATAGGTCTCATAATAGTCGTATATATGAGTCGCTAGAATGTAATTTGGAGCTTAGAGCGTTTTTCTAATAGGTGTTGTAGTAACCTGGAACGGCGAGCAGTTTCTTGTCGTTTCAGTCTAGTATGGAGATTTCAAGTTAAACTTTTGCCAAGGTGTACTCTGATGATTTTAGAAAAAAAACTTGTTACATATAACCAACAACCGTTCAGATTTTCTTAGCAAGGTCTTCTTTGGTTTTCATTTGTCTGCCTACTATTTATCGTCATTTTATAGCTTGGTAGCAATCGGACGATACAATGGTAGTCCTGAATTTTGTCTATCCAGGGATCTTTCGGGGAGTAACTGGCGCCTAAGAGGCACGGGATCCCCATTTTAAATCCCTCCCGAAGGACGGCATAACCAAGGATTTTTTCTTCCCCTTAAAAAAATCCCAGGACCAACTGTGCATAGGTTGTTATCCTCACCATTTCATCTCAGGTGTCCCCTGTAATAGCTTTTAACAGGTCTCGGGCTCGTTTTGTAAATTATTTTCCCTGCAATATATTTATGCTACCTATATGTATACCTTATATGCCTTGAAGGGAATTATTCAAATGTTGTAGATTGAAATATAAGGAATCGTTAGGACTAGAAAGGATACAGCATGTCGAAAGATAGGAATGCAGCCCGGTCACATAATTAGGGAATGTCCTTCTCGCCGCCTCGCTTTTGATTCTGTCTCCCATTACGCTTCTTTTCTTATTTATACATTATGTAAACTACTTCTCTCTCTTTCATCTCCGCTTATTTTATTTCATTATTTTTTTATTTTTGTTGTGTTGTTAAATCTCCTATAATTATAATGCTGGTCCTTATTATTCACAATTTCAAGATTCCGGTTTAGTAAGGACGGGTTTCTTCTCTGATGAAGTCACATTTTATTTTCTGATGGAAGGTTCCATGGAGCTGACAACCTCTTCAGGAGTTCTTTCGTTCAGTATTAAATCTGGATTGTTTAAATTATAATTCTTAGTATTTTATTTATTCCTAACTTTTTATTATTTTCTTATTTACTTTGCCCGGCAGGTTGCCTTTGGGTTTTTTTTAATGGAATACAAAAAATCCTAGGTTATGCCGTCTTTCGGAAGTTACCTTAAATTAGGATTCTGAGCCTGTACGGTGTTAAATCGATAATAATTCCTTCTCCAAATGAAAACCTTTTTTCAGTTATTTATGATATACAACTTCATTATATGAAACGTTTCGACAACTACATGTCATTTTCAATCCACCTAAGAATTTTTTGTATCATTTCATCTTTATCATCATCTTGAAAAGAGTTACAAGTCACACTTATCTTTTTATTATTTATTGTCATTTTTTAAAAAACTTTTTTACTTGGAGGTCCATTATCCTCCATGGTCCTTTTGTTTAATAGATAAATTCAGTCCAGTTTACATCCTTTTTTTTAAAAAAAAGTGTTAAATCTTTAAAGATCCCAATCCTCATTTTAACTGGGTAAGAAAATTCATGACTCCCAGTGTAACATCTTCCGATTAGCCATAGCAACATAAAGTGACGTTAAATGAAGGAACAAACTTTTCATTTAATTGATATTATTCTAGTAATTTAAGAGAAGCGAGGGGGTGGTTGACTGGAAGATAGACGTAAGGAAGAAAATAGTTGGGGGTGCAGTCAAATAAAAACACTAAATAAGTGGTTACTTATTTAATTATGTGCCGACGTTTCGACCTACTTTGTGGGTCATCTTCAGGGCTATAAGGAGGCTGGAGCAAGAATGGACGCGGTCTAACTTAATTAAATAAGTAACCACTTATTTAGTGTTTTTATATTGTTCAGTTTAGTAGATATTTCGTATCCCCTCCCCTTAGTGAGTCTATTACTATATGCTACCTACCCACTTAGTATTTTTCTTAGATATTGATTATTTTGGATAAAATAATGATTTTTTTTTAGGCTGCATTCTCTGTAATGAAATAACACAGTACTAAAATTAAAATATTTGAACAAGATATAGCTTATTTTATTTTTTTCAATCGATGCATTCCGATTTAAAAAGTGCCATGTTTTGTGTAATGGCTTAAAGAAGTCCGCAGCAGTGGCTTTGTGGTTTGCCTATTTTTAAAAATATTTTTAATTTAACTAATCGAGCACGACAAAATACCAATGTTAAAAAACCAATAAGTGTAGTTCCTAGATCCGTTGCTTGGCAAGGCAGATAAAATATGACATCACTAAATGTAAAAAATATATTACTTAAATGATATTAAATTCTCCCCAGTTTTACTTAATCTGGTACCTCTGATTTAATTTTATCCCTTATGATTACTCATGTTTTGCCCGAAATAACGGCTTCCATTGACTGAACCTTAGTTCAGCCGAATGAATCTATCTCTTGATATTCAGATTGTTACAATTGAAATCTTTGCCTTTTAATTGAAATCTTTAGTTTTTGTATCCTGCATTTTCATTTTTAGTTCAAGAAAACTACCTCATTCGTAAGGTAGATATTCGTCTGTTAAATAATTACAGTCAGACACATGAAGAATTCCCCCCCCCCCCCCTTTACAAGAATTAAACATACACCAGGAAGCAGTTAATCATAACAGAAAAAAATATATATGTACTAATTAGTCGTAATATATACACGATGCCAGTGGCAGGTGGTAAATGAATGATTCAAAGGATTCTTATCTTCCTACCGTTAACACTCACACCTTGACGGGCGCTTCTCCAAGCGGTTAATGAGCTTATATTGTTATAGCTATAATAAAAAGTATATGATATTATAATCGTATCAATTTAAAATGGGATTAAAAGTTGGTTTTTACGTAAAAGAATCATATATATCACTCATTAAAGGCGTGTTTAAGCTTTGAATTTTTAATATTTAGCCTTCACACGAAACAGTTGCGTATTTGTTTGTTTATTTATTTGTTGCGTATTTGTTTAACGCCACTTTATGCTGCTATGGCTTATCGGACGATGCTGCAGTAGGAGCTATAAATTTTGCCTATCCAAGAATAATTAAGATAGGGATTTTTAAGGAGTACCTGACATCGTACAGTCTCGGGACCCCCGTTTAACGTCCCTTCCGAAGAACGGCATAAGCAAGGATTTGTTACTCCTTTTCAGCCACCCCGCCGGGCTATGAATTCCCGTGGTTGGGCTAAGTAGTTTGTTAGGCTTACCACTAGGCCACAGGTCGCCCCCGACAGTTCCGTTTTTTACTTGTTTACGTGTTTTACTTTTTTTTTTTTTCACCTACCTAATTGAAGGTTACTCCTCAAAACATTCGCAAACATTTCAAAGTCTCTCTCCAATTTGATGGCCTATGTAGCCTTGAGAAAGAGTTAAGGCTCAGTTACATAATGATAGAAACTTTCTTGGCAGTGTTATAACGAGAGTTTACAGGCTGGGAGTAAGCTTAGGGCAGGGCCGGCTTTACCTTATGTGCAGGGTGTGCGGGGCACACGGGCGCCGTGTCTCAAGGGGCGCCGCGAGGGGTCTCAGTGTCTGAAAAAAATTCATTTCATGTTGATCCCATAGCAAAATTTGTTTAGTTTCATGGGCACATTCACCTCCTAAGGGGATTTGCCGTATTTTGTAACACCTTGTATAACTGTAAGTGTTCAATTTTAATCGGGTGCCTACTAGAGGGCGTCTAGATCACGATTGCACACGGCGCGACATGGGCTAGGGCCGCCGCTGACTTAAGGATTGGAAAAATGACAGATGCTGAAAACCTGACGAAACGGACTTTTAAGACCACGCGAATATCGTTACTTTTCCTTTCTCATTTTTCGTCTTTCTTTTCTCCCAGTATTTTCTCATCATTTCTTCGTGCATTTACTTCCTTTCTTGCAACCACGCACTACGCACCCGTTTTTCTTTATTTTCCACAAGAACCATGATTTCTTTTATTTCCTCCCCTTATTTTTATCTACCTAGGCAGTCTTTGTCTGTTATTTTTCTGTTCCCTCTTCAATTTGTTTTACATACCCTTCTAGGCTCTTGAATTCACGTATTTTGTCAAAGAATTTCTTGTTTAGGCTCCATTGGTCCATTCTTATCATTTACCTGTAGAATCTTAGTCTTCTGATTCTTCTATGTAATTTTATCAATAAAAAAAAAATAATGAAAAGTAACTGGTGGAAAGAGCTGTTGATGTGAGATGGGGTGCATTTGATCTTCATTGATGTGCTGAAGGGTATTTTTTTATACATGGTACAGACTGTTTCTAGGACAATGATTGTACAGAGAAGTGTTTTGTCCCAGATCATGCTCAAGATCCCACAGCGTCGGATCTTGATAAAGTGAATTATTTGTCTGCCACAGTCAGATTTGAACCCGGAGCCTTCATCATAGCAATTCAGCAAGTTACACACTGAGTTATATTTTCAATTTAATCAGATTTTCTTTGCTTGTACTGGCTAAGTTGTTCAGATGATTTTAGATTAAACAATAATGTTATAAGCTAAGCCAAACACTAAAGTTTGTGGCTACTTTTCAATATTGATGTTTAGTAAAGAAGGCCAATCTGCTACGCTAATGTACTCAGCATGTCATGGAACTGATGCTGTAATTAAAAAAATATATCTTCGAACATAGGAGGGAAAGACTACATATTTACAAAACACATAGTCATTTTTATTCATAATGATGTATTTAACTAGGAAACTGATATACTTAAGTTAATATTAGATTTTTTTACCTTCGAACTTCCGGAATAATGTCCATTCCTGTTGTTATTATTTGTAATTGTTTTTTGTTCTTATAGAACTCTAATTCAACTAACTAATTCATTATTGTAGTTATATCGATGTTTTTATTTCTGTTTCAGGAAAGCGGGAGCGGAGCGAGAGGTGGTAGCTCATCGTCTTCTACTTCATCATCATCATCAGAGAGCGATGATGAAGAAGAGGAAGAACCCGAAAAGAATGGCGATGACATTGTACAACTTGCCCAACAGCTCGGAGCACCCGAGCACCCCATACCTATATCGGAGCACCTTCAGGTAATGATAATAATAACAACTATTTAGATTCTCTATCTTGATTTTTATTATTTATTCTGATGGGTAATAAAATTAATTTACCTTATTGGGAACACATTTTTCGAAAATAAAAAACCACTCATACGATTTTTTATTTGTTTATTATTATTATTTTGGCTCTACGGTCTTGCAAGAACCTGGGGGCCTCGAACACCACTGCTGACGGATATATCCGCTATCCTCCTCCCGTTTTGTACACCCAGCAGTTTAAGGTCCTCTTTGACATCATCCAGCCATCTGATCCAAGGGAGGCTTCTCACAATGAAAACCTTTCTCCAGTCATTTATGATATATAATTTTATTATATTAAACGTTTCGACAACTACATGTCATTTTCAATCAACTTGACTGTTTAACTGTTTAATTAAAACAAAAGGACCATGGAGGATGGTGGACCTCCACGTAAAACTTTTAAAAAATGACAATAAATAATAAAAAGATATTTGTGACTTGTAGCTCTTTTCAAGATGATGATAAAGATGAAATGATATAGAAAGTTGTTAAGTTGATTAAAAAGGGCATGTAGTTGTCGAAATATTTTATATAATAAAATTATATATCATAAATGACTGGAGAAAGGTTTTCATTGTGAGAAGGAATTATTAGATAAATTCAGTCCAGTTTACATCCTTTTAAAAAAAAATGAATGGAATCACAAAAATCACCAAAATAAAAAGTTTTTAGATTTTGATTTAAACAAGCTAAACTTATTAATGCTTGAGTGGAAAATAGTAGACTGGATAATTCTAATGAAGGATTGAATAGGCCAGTTGACAGTTGTTAGTTCGGTGCTTCACCTCAGACTACGCTCCCACTATTGGTTCCCCTAAAGATGACCCACATCATTTAGGCCGAAATGTTGGCACAATAAAAAAATGAGCTTTGCTTATTTTGTGTTATCTTTGACTGTACCCTCGGACCAATTCAATCCATCATTAAACTTATTAATATTTATTAAGTATACGTCTTGGACAAAGGACGGATTAAATTATTATGTTACAGTCCTATTCCTTAGAGCTCTGCTATTATGCATATTTTAATATTGTATTTATATTTATTGGAATAGAATATTGCTGTGTACTTAGCAAGTACCAAGATTTTTTATATTCTTTTTTGTTTGAATAATTTTTATGATATAATCATGAGATTTAAATAATTTTACGAACTTAATCGCTTTTAAGTTGACAGCTGTATAGGGGTCATTTGAAATGATTAATGCATATATTTTATTTAACAGGTAATAAACCAAGAGGACCTCGCTGCGATCTTGCCAGATGTCGGGGCAGGCTCTTTGGACGGGTTCGACGCGAGCGCGCAACCCGCTCCTCCTGACTCCCTGTCCCCTTCGTCCTCCGATACGGAACTACTCCCAGAGCAGGTCGTGTCGGATGCCATATCAAGGATACAAATAGATTCCGATCCTGGCAGGGAAGAGCCACCACCTTCATCTCACCACTCAACCCACGATGATGACTCTGAAAGAGAAGAGGTAATTCCATATATTAAAAAAAAAACAAATAAATAAATACTTATTTGCCATTTCTATTTCTAACTGTAAATTATTAAATTAATGAAATGGGCTTATTGAAAACATCGTTTTGACTAAATAAATGCAATCTGTAGTATTCTTGTGTAGTAAAGTGACGTGTAAAATGTAGGAAATAACAGAGTTGAGTTTTGAAGTTTTTTTCATTATCTCCAAATCAGAAAGAAATAGTGAGCACCATCACTAAAGCTCTATTCCTATCATTCATGAGAAATCCAGCAAACCCCCCATCCTCACCCCTCTCTTAAAATGCACCTGGTTCAGTAAAAAAGATTCCATCAATCCTATTTATCTTGATAAATATCTATTTTAAATAAATAATTAAACCATGGGGCTAGGAGAAAATAAATTGTATTGTTGCTAGAATTAAAGTGTGGATAATCTATCATAATTTTTAATGTCATTAATAGAAATTCGGTTGTAAATAATTATTAAAATTATGATTCTTATTTTGATAAAGTAAAAGCATAAAATTATTTTGTATTTTTTTCTTGTTATTATTCGCTTTGTTTGAGTTGCCCCTGACAGTTGATAACATATGGCAAGCTGAAGGGGGGAGTCGCAACGGCAGGGGGAAAAAAAAATCAGAAACCATGTGTAGAGCAAGATGTCCTGCCGTTGTATTTGGGTGTGATTGTTGTATCTCTGATTATGTATTTAATAAGTTTATTTTGCAAGGTATTTATTTGTATTGTTTCAAATATATTTTTCTTTTTGATTGGCATCCCATTGAGTAATTATTTTAAACTTTTTTTTTATTGTTTACTGTGAAAGATTGTGAGTGATTGGCAGAGAAATAAATTCAAATACAACTCTTTAAGTGCAAAAATTTGATTTATTATTTGCTTTATTAAATATTAATGTTGATAAGTTGATATGTTGTATTATTTTACAACAAAACTGTATTTTTATTTTTAGAATATTCTTTTTTTAAAGTATTGTGATGCTGCATAATCTTCATATCACTATTACAGTGAAATTATGTTTTGGTTAGGATATTATTAAAAGTTTCTACATTTGATTTATCATTTGATAACTAGAATTATAAATAAACATATGTGTCAGTATCTGAAAGTGTTCAAACTGTACATCTCGTCCATTTTTAATCCCTTACATAGTGTTAGTAATTGGAAAAAATAAGAACTATTCCAATCTATTTGTTCTACCATTTAGGCTATATTTTACTTCCAAAATAAATTTATAAATAGTTTATAATAAATTAAAAACTTCTTCACTTATAGGTTAGGCATTTTATAAACTCGTATTCCAGCTAATACGTAAAAATAATTATATTTTTTCAATTCATTAAATGATTTAGTCAGTAAATACATGAGGATTCCATTTTTTAAAAATCCTTAAAATGCCCAGAGGGTCGAACCATTGCTGTTAACAGATTAAACAATCTGTCTCCCATACCCAGATTTATTTTTCCGTTATAAATGATGAAATTTTCTATATGAAATGACCTAAGTTATACTCCTACCATTAGAATTTGATAAAATAAAGTTCTATGTTACTTACAGTCTTATTCTTCAAAGAAGTAAACTTTTATTGATCTCCTGTAAATTAAAAAAAATACATTCAGCTGAATTCTTCAATCTTAAGGTTAATTGAATTATTTTTCAGAATTTTGTTTCATTTAGCTTCTTGCCCTTTTATAGAAAATAACTCTTTTTTTTTTTCTAGGGAGGTGGAGGATATTCTTCAAACCTCCTTGAAGATTTTGTTGAAAAGACTGAAATGTTATCACGTGGAGGGGGAGGATCTGGAGGTGGTGGCGAAGATAAGAAAACAGAAGCTGGCGCTGCTCCAGCGAGAAGAAAGAGAGGGAGGCCTCCAAAACCTCGGCCTCCTTCGGAACTCGAAGCTTACCCTGCCCAGAGCAATGTGTCTCCCGATTCCGGGATTCAGTCTGTTGCTGGTTCCCCGGCACATCATCCTTCACCTGTTGCCTCTCCTAATCCTCACCTCAGACGCAAGCCCCCTGTAGCCGTCAATGTAAGTATTTTTTTCTTGCTTCAGATTTTTTATCTTTTAAAAATACTTTACTTGCTGTTCTATATGTAAAAAAAGAATTTTTTAGTTTATTATTTCTTTCTTATTTTGTAGGATGAAATCACAAAAATGCAATCGACAAACGGTGAGCTGTTGCTCGAATATGGCGGAAAGCGAGGACCGGGAAGGCCGAAGGGTTCAGGAAAAATGAAAAAGAAACGCGGAAAACCTGCGGAAATAAAAAAGCCTGTTGTTTTACCCCCAGCAGCGACTGAATTAAAAGTACCTCCATACATTGCTGGTTCAATACAGGCTACTCAAATCCCGAGTCTTCCTGGGATTTCTAAGCGGGGAAGAGGCAGGCCGAAGAAAACCCCTCCTGTTTTGGAACCAATAATTCCTCAGAAGGAGGTTAAACAAAAAGGCATCTGCCCTCGACTTCCTGTTGGCCCTAAAGGTCTTATGAGAGTCAAACAGCATAAGCACAAGAAAAGAAAACATCGGCCGCGTGAATTCACATTAGATCCGAAATTCCTTGCAGAAATTGACAAACTTGCTAATGAGTTTGAGAAATGTAGCATTAGTCTCGGCTTCAAGCCTAAATTTGATGGGGGTATCCCGTCTGTCTTTCGTGTTAAAAAAGTTTTGAAGAAAAAGAAAGGTAGTGAAAGACCAAAAACAAGTGATAAAGAATCTGGTCCCGAAGTTATAAAAGAAGAAACTGTACAACAGAGGGAGAAGACTGTTGCAGTCGCTGTTTCTCCCGCACATTCTTCCGTTATTACTAAAAAGAGAATTAAGAAGAGTACTGTTGAAATACCAAAGGTTAGTTATTAATTTATCTTATGAAATTATGATCTTATTTTTTCATTATTCTAGAATATTATTTTAATTTATTTATTTTTTTCAGAATAAAGAAAAAACTGAAACTGCAAACAATGAACAAAGGCTACCTCTTAAAAAGAGGCATTACCATATGTCCAGTACTACACCAACCAATAATGACTCAGCTGATAAGTCTGACTCTTCAGTCGAGTTAAATCAATCAAAAACTGTTGTTAAAACGAACCTTCCTCCTGCAGATAAACCTTTGGATAAACATAGCTCCAAGAGCCAAATATCAACAAAAGGGAATACGACTCCAACTACAAATAGTGGAAAAAGTATTCAAGTTACTACAACCGCCTCTAAGGCTAGTGTTCAAGCATCGTTCAATAATTTGAAAAGCCCGACCACTGTCGTCTCCTCGGGGAAAGGCAATCAGTCTGTAATAGCTTCTGTCAAAGGAAACTCTCCCAAACCATCTTCTGTTACTGCGGTCGCGTTGGGTACTAGATCTGCCACGAAAACAGCTACGCCAACACCCGAGATCAACCAAGCGAAATCAGTTGTCAAGGCGACTGCTCCAGTCATAGAAAAGTGTTCTGAAAAGTTACAGGGTTCTAAGGCTAATAGCTCTAGCAAAGTAGCCGCCCATGCCCAATCACTCAGCACCGCTAAGAGTCATATCCATTCGCCTTCATTAAGAAATAGGTCGCAGTCTCCCTCTATAGCATCCAAGGTTTCCCAAAGTGTTATTACCTCTGGTAAGACTTCTCAATCGGTGATAACATCTGTCAAAAGTAATTTGGTCAAGTCAGTTACTTCTGCTACTTTGATTACTCGATCTGCAGCTAAAGTTGCTTCTCCATCTGATACCAGGCATTCGGTGAAAACAGCGATATCTGTCAGTGAAAAATCGGGTGAAAAAAATAATTCAAAAAGCCAGCTCACCTCAAATAAAAGTACAAATCTCAATAATGGGAGTAATGGTAAAACTCCAGTACCGAGCACAGTCGGTGGATCTAAAGCAAATGCTCAGTCATCAACAAATTCTCCGAAAACGTCCCAAAGTGTAATTATTTCAGGTAAGAGTGCCCCTACAGTCATTACTTCCGTAAAGAGTACTTTGATGAAGCCTTCACTAACATCAGGAAGCACATCCGCTGTTGCTTTAGGTACACGTTCAGCGACTAAAGTTGCAACTGCAAGTCCAGTTTCAGCGACTATCGCTCCCTCTCCACAACCAAAAGTAACGGAAAGTGTGTCGACCAAAGTAAAAACTGAGAAAAAACCACCAGCTGGAGTATTCGAACCATCTGCCAAAGTAGGTGGTGCTGAAGCTCTAGAAAAGATAATTAAAACTCCTGAATTACCAGTAAAATGTGTCGAAGATGTTATCTCGAAAATAAAAGAAAGACTTCAACCTGTAAAAGATCTGGAAGATATAAGTGTCGAAGTCGAACCTGTACAGATAAAACGTAATCTGGACGAAGAAGACAACAACAAACCCAAGAAGAGGAGAGTTATTTGCGATGTCAGAGTTCATGTGACAAAACTCTCCCAGTCCGATTTCCCACTACAAAATGTTTTGTCTACAATGGGCAAACATAGATTAAAAATGAAAAGGAAAAAGTCAATAAACAGGACAGGTTTTCCTGTAAAAAAGAAGAAGAAGAAAAAACTTCTGTTGGAAAATACCGGAGAGCAGAAGATTCCTTCTTCCCCACCAGTACTCGAAGACCAGACCAAGCTGTCTATAGTTATGGCTGTAAATGATTCGACTCCAGCACTGTCTCCCGTAGCGAAACAAGAAGCCCAGAAAGTAAAAGATGAACCGAAAGTAGATATTACAGAGGATACAAAATTGTTAGCTCCTATTTCTATAATAACACCTCTGCAAGAATTGGTGAAAGAAGAGAGTAAAAGTTGTCAACCAAGCCCGAGTTCTATTGATATTAAAATTCAAGATGAAAAGTTTGATGATCCAGTTTCTGAAGATAAATCAATACCTGACAGCATTACAGTTTCTGAGAGCAAGGAGGTAGAAAATGATACTAAATATCAAGAAAATAGAATTACTGAAAAATCTGAACCGACTGAAAACAATACCCTTGAAGAAAAATTGGAATTTAAACCTACTAATAAGAGAACGATGGAGCTAAGATCAAAAACTGTCGCTAGCGAAAGAAGGAAAAGGAAAAGTACTACAGAAGAACCGGAAAATGAACAGAATGAAGTCGCTATATCTTCTACTTCAGAAATCAAAACGTCAATATCCAAGCGATTGAGGCGGCATAAGGAAGAACAGGATGACAGGTAGGTTCCAATAACTAAATAAAAATACAATTTTATGTTCTATTTTGAATTTTTTTATCTTGTAACTGACAATTGTTTATAATGTTTATTATAGCGATGCTGATTCAGTCAAACTACGGAGAAAACATCCTCCCAGATGGAAAAAGAAATATTTACCTGCCGGGCTTTTGTCTGATTATTTTAAAGAGGATGAGTAAGTTGCAATTTAAAAAAAAAATATATTTATTTTAAATACTGTCTTGAATTTTTAATTAGCATCATTACTTTTCAGGCCTAGGAAACCGAACATGAATGATCCTGTTAAATTTCGTACAACATACAATCGTGCTGAGCACGAATTTGGCCTTTTACCACCGCCGGCTTACTGCTCGAAATGGGTACGACAGAGAAAGATTCATTTCCAGCTTCCTTACGATCTCTGGTGGCTACATATGAATAATCAACTTCCTGGGAGGGATTCTGTACCATCCTGGAACTACAAGAAAATAAGGACCAGTGAGTTTGCCTTCTCTATTATATTATTTTGTTCTGATTATTTATAATCAAATCTATATTTTGTTTTGATTCAAGTGTGCATTAATATCCAGAAGTCTGGAAATTCAATCAAATAGCATTGGGTTTACATGTGTCATATGCTTATGCGGCAATGTATGAAACCATAGGCATGTCCTGACTAAAGAAAAACTTTGTTTTTCTATATTATCTATCTAAAATTTTACATTATTTTCGTAATTCATATTTGGGCACTCTCGACAAGAATGTCTAAATGACAAGTTATATTAGTAGACATCTCTATTTCATCAGCATCCTCGTAGCGAGCAAAATGTAGTCCATACTAAAAAAAAAAAAGTCAAGAAAAAAATTAGATGAAATGTTAAGTAAAATTTAATAATTAGCTTATTTATAATTACTTGTATAAAGTACCCTGTCAAATGAAATGTGTCTTTTTAATAGTGGAGTATCAGTTTTGAGAATCACACTTTAATATACGTTATATAAAAAGATACCAATAATGTTTATACAATAAGTGGCAAATCATTTTCAAGAACTCAAAATGCTCAAAACAAACTCAAAATTCGCAAAATGCGAGAACGCGGGGACTTAGGATCAGTGAAAAGAAAGGATATGACCATGGCCGGGGAGCGAGCCTGATACAGCTAGAATGGCTCAGTTGGTAGAGTCCCAGACTAGTTATCTGGAAGACCCGGGTTCGAGTCCCGGCCCTGGACATATCTTTTCTTTTCAAATAAAAATATTTAAAAATTAGTAACAAATAAAATAAAATAAATTATAATAATTCTTTTATTTGATACCCCCTATTAGTGATATAATAATTCTGTTCAAAATGATAATATTTGTGATCACTGCAATGTGTGATCAAGATTATGACATTTTGTGGCTACTTTCTGCGTCAATTCGTTATCCATTAACCAAATGATTTCCATATTGATTTGAAATATCGGTAATGGTTCAGCTCAGGATATTAATAATTTTGGTACATTCCTCATAAGCGGACGCCATATCTGATAATGGTAGGGGATATAGCAATCTTTAATTAAATTTCTTAAATTTAAAGAAAGATAAGACATTATAGCCATATATTGATCTATAAATACTAGCAGCAGAATGCAAGCTTAAGCCATTTTTTCAAAAATATGAGAGGACATGTACCACAACTTTAAAAAAATTAAGTTATAGATAAGAAAAATTAGTCTCAAAGTTTATTTGCCACACTATACTGCAATTAAAATTTATAGTTTTTAACTTTTCATGTAAAATCATGAAATAGGTCCCTCCACCGGAACGCAATTTGTTTATTTACTTGGTTAGGTATGTTTAAAGCAATTTTTCTTTTCAGATGTTTATTACGATGTGAAACCAACATTAAGCTACGAAGCTCAATCGTGTAGCTGCAAGCCTTCTTCTGGCTGTGGAGAAGAGTGCATTAATCGCATGGTCCTCGCGGAATGTTCTCCGCAGTTCTGTCCCTGTAAGGAAAATTGTTCAAATCAAAAAATTCAAAAGCACGAATGGGCTCCAGGTCTAATCAAGTTTATGACTAAGGATAAGGTAATGTTTCAATGTTTATTTTATTACTAGTACTGATTTTTATGTAATTTTATAAACCTAATTCCTATTCTAATGATATAATTATTTTTTTATTTTAGGGTTGGGGAGTCAAAACGAAATATGGTATCAAGAAAGATGATTTTATTCTGGAATATGTTGGAGAAGTTGTGTCCGAACGAGAGTTTAAAGCGAGAATGGCATCTCGTTATCAGAATGACACTCACCATTACTGTTTGAATCTTGATTCGGGTCTTGTCATTGACGGGCATAGAATGGGAGGAGAAGGTAAGAAATATTGATTTTTGAAAATATTTTAAACAGATCCGAGTCCCACTTGGTTATGTACTGTAAAAAAAAAAAGAAGATCCAGTTTATTTCTTACCGAAAATCTTATTTTTCATTACTGTTGGGTTCGAAATTTGTTAGTTGAGTAGCTGTACCTGTGGGTAGTTTCTCTATTTTCCTTTATCTCATGCCGTTATGTATCATTCTTTTTATTTACTGTTTACTTATATTATTAAAATACAGTTGTAAATTTCAATAAATAAATTTTTTAAGTCTTTGATATGTAACATAATGAAAACTAATGTCATTATTTTAATAACATTTTAATTTGTTCTAGGCCGATTTGTAAATCACTCCTGTGAACCAAATTGTGAAATGCAAAAATGGTGTGTCAACGGCCTATTCAGGATGGCTCTTTTTGCCCTTCGCGATATAGAATCCAATGAAGAACTCACTTATGATTATAATTTTGCTTTGTTTAATCCAGCAGAAGGACAGGTAAGTCGAATCAGCATATATATATAACATATATAAATCAGCATATATATATATATATATATATATATATATATATATATATATATATATATATATATATATACAATTTTTATTTAACTACTAAACTAAACTCTCAATAATTCAAATTTTAATTGAATGACTTTTGATTTACAAATTCATTTATAAATACTTTTAAACATTTCCTTTTATTATTATATCTGCAGCATCGGTAAATAAGTGGTTAAGTCAAATTTTGCTCAGAGGGTTAACTGTATTGAGGTAAGCAGAATCCTGCCATTCTCCTAGTTTTTGGCTTGAATTGGAATTAAAAATAAGCAGTAATTCCATTCCATGCCAAAGCCTGACTTAGCCTCTTATTCATTATGAAAGTAACACGATTCTGGTTTCCTAAGTACAAGAAACTCATTTTTGACAAAATTCGACTTAACCAATAATTCATCGGGGCTGTAGATATTATGTTTGTGATATATTATAGAACCTTAATTGCAAAAGAATTGGAATAATAATTTAAATTTAATGTTTTTCCTACCTATCTGACATTTTAAAAATTGTTTAAATAATATTGAAATTTAAAAAATTCAATGTCTGTAGTAACTAGATTAGGTATAGAAAATTATATATAAAATTATTATTATATAAATAGCTAAACAGGGAAAAACTTTTCATATTGTTTATAGCCGTGTAAGTGTGGTTCTGGAAAGTGTCGTGGTGTGATTGGTGGAAAATGGCAACGCGTCGCTGTTCAGAGCTCTGGCGCACCTTCTGTATCCGTCTCGGTAGTTACTGACGAGAATAAGCAGCCTGGTCAAGTCGGACGTCCTAGGAAGAACAGCAGTAGGAGGAAAACAACCGTCATCGACAAGAAACAGAGCAAACCTGCTAAAGATGCAAAGGTAGGGGATTCGTTAATTGTTTTCTCTTAGAATTAAGTGATTTTTTTCATTTGTTTTTTTTTAAAGCTCCAGACCTAAGATTCCAAAATAATAGAGGTAAAATAAAATATATATTAATTTTACTTTCTAAAACAGTGAGGATTTTAGTGAGTTATCTTAGTAGAAAATTAACTATAACTATTGGTAGGACCTGAGGGTACCTACTAGAAATGAAACTCATGAAACAAAAGGGAGTGCATTTAAAAAAAAAAAATAAAATAGTTGTAACTATTTATCTAATACCAATGTCTGGAAACTTATAATTCTTCATCAGTATTAATAAATTTGAAAAATCGTTTTCGTTTACTGAACATGAGTTCACCAAACTGATATTTTTACAAATTAGTTTTTTATCGTTCCAAAAAGTTCTCACCAAAGTTCTTGTTCGTGCCAGTCCCTTCGGTGCCACATGGTCTCCTCCACATCCACATATCTTCTTAGTGTTCTCCCTGTTTTCGTCCTTTCTGTCGGGCGTCAGACAAATATTGCGTTAGGTTATTGGAAATGGCATGTCCCCAGAAGTCCATCTCCACGGCCAACTACTTCCTTTCCTCCTTTTTTATTATTGTCCATGCCTTGGACCCATAATATTTTCTATGAAGAAATCAAACAGCATTTTTTTTTCCTTTGTGGTAGACTTGTTTACTCCACAGAACATGAGTAATACTAAAATTAAATTAATTGATTGTGTAGAACAAACAGATAGATGCTCCAAACTGACTAAGTGACTTCTAAATGAATTGGTTTGTTTACACTATGGGTGGCTATTTGATGTTAAAAAAGTGTAATAGTCACTAGCATTTTATCAGCTCATAATTTGAATAATAAGGAATTAGTTACTATTTATAAGTCATTTGCAGGAGAACACTGACACACTGATTGGTATAAAATCCCCTCAAATCATACTAGTAAATTGGGTAAAAATGATTAATATTTTGTTCAATTGAAATTAATTTCAATAAGAAAATTCATAATATAGAACAATTGATTATATAATATTTCTTCTTTTTATTCCAGGCCTCTTCTAAAGAATCATGCAGCGGAGCTAACGCTTTGGCCACAGTTGCGGCAAGACTGAATCATCTGACTCCAGTAAAACCTTTATCTCACCAACAGAAAACTTTCGTCAGTGCCCACAGATGTTTCTTAATCAGAAACTTAGAAAAAGTAATTTCTTTTTTAATAAATGATTTTTAATATTAAATTGTAAACCATTTATTACCTTTCAATCTACAGTATTTTTATGATTTAGTTTTCAGTAATTTTTAAAAATAATTGTTTATTTTTAGGTCCGAGTATTGCGTGAACGTTTAAAGCAAGTTGTGAAAGGAGGAGTCGCACCGAGCGTTATCGCTCCAACCCCCGCAGCTCCACCTCAACAGCAAGTTTTCCTGACTCAGTTCACGGCTCTGTCCTGTCCCCGTTCCATCAGAACGAGGCGACTAGCTCAAGCTCAAGAAAATCCAGAAATGACGAAAACCGCTCGTTTGGCTTGTATATTCAAGAATCTCTATGCTGAAGTAACCAATGCTAAAGGTAGGATTTGTTTTTATCCTTATCAATACTAATGGATTAGGTATTTCTTTTTAAAAAATATGGATTTCTCTTTTAATAATACACTATGTTATGCAACAAATCTGTTGTGTAACTTTGTTTTTCTAAAAGGAATTCAATTTTAGTGCTTTCATTTTTATGATTTCAGAATTCTAATTCAGTATTTTTTTTTCTCTGTTATTAGACGAAAAAGGAGAATCTCTATCAACACCTTTTATGAACCTGCCTTCTAAGAAAAAATGTGCGGAATATTTTACAAGAATTCAGAATCCTATAGACCTTACAATGATCGAATCAAATATTACAACAGGAGTTTATAAAACTGTCGAATCATTCGATGACGACATGATGACCGTGTTTAAAAATGCTGTGCGATGGCACGGCAGGACGACAGATCTGGGCATTGCAGCCGCAAGGCTGAGGAAAATATACAATCTTGCCAAACTGGGAAGTTTGGAAAGTATCGAAGAAATACTTGGAACATCACCACCTCCTTCCTTCATTCCCCCTAAACAAGATCCAGGTAAGTTTAGTTTTTATATTTTATAATTTAAAAAAAATAAAAAATATATTAGCCTTGTATTTGAAATTTCATCTGGTATCATTTCAATTTCAACTTGGCCCAGGAATCCTATTGTTGTAAGAGGGAATAAGTTTGAATGTGTCAAGAAGTTTTAGTACTTAGGGTCTATTATGGTAACTAGGGAAAACAAAATTCAAGAGGAAATAATGGTGGAAAAATCTTGTTATTATTCGGTCTCTACATTACTAAGGTCGCGTATTTTGTCCCAAAATCTAAAAGTCAGAATTTATAAAACTATCATCCTCCCAACTCTTCTTTATAGATGTGAAACATGGCTACTAATTCTGAAGGATGATCAAAATCTTAAGATATTCGATAATAAGGTGTTGTGTAGAATATTTGGTCCAAAAAAGGATGACACCTCTAGAGAATTTAGGAACTTAGACAATATGGAATTGCAGAGCACGTATCCGGTTAATATTATTGAAGTAATAGTGTCACGGAGATTAAGATGGGCTTATAAAGTTGTCGGCCTCAGTAATGAATGAATTCCTAAAAAGATAATAAAGATTGCGCTGACTGGTAAACATCTGAGGGGTAAACAGAGGCATAGTTGGGAGGATCGCATTGAGAGTGACCTGGTGGATTTGGATTTGGGTAGTGGATCGTGGAAGGAAGTTTGTAAGCATATATTGGTGGTATCAGCATCTACAATTCAAGCCATTTTATTATTTTTGCCATTTTTATTTTTTTCTCAATTTTTGTAAATTTGCATTATGTTCATTAAAATCCTGCTGGCATTAAGTAATTGCAATTACTTTTGACATGCAAGTAGTTGTAATAGCTTATGAACCATAATTATAACTACAATTATTACAGTAATTCAACTAATAATTGCAAATAACTTGAAAGATAATATTAATGCCGGTTCAGCGATGGATTGCTTGATTAGTAAGACAATAGTCTTTAATTAAATTTTTATTTGGACTTAAATTAGTTTATCCATATTATATGGTAAGGGTACGAAATTGTAAACAATCAGTCATTTTTTTTTTCTTCGTTACAGGAGCAGAGGAAGAGGATGTGATTCGATGTATTTGCGGGCTATTTAGAGATGAAGGCGTTATGATACAGTGTGAGCGATGCCTCGTTTGGCAGCACTCGTGGTGTGTCCGAGCAAATACTTCCGCTGAAGAGTACTTGTGCGAGAGGTGCTCACCACGCTCGGTGGACTTGGAAGTGCCTGCCCAACCTGAACATCAGGATAATAACTCCGACCAAGTTAATTATATAACTCTTCTGAGGGGGGATCTTCAGCTCAAGCAGGGTAAGTTCAACATTATTGAAGCTCGATTTGGGAAATCACAAAATTTTCAAATATTTTGTTTGTTTTTATAATTTTTTTATTTTTCTAATTAAAACTCTTCTAGGTGATACTGTTTATGTTTTACGAGACATTGTCAATGAAGAAAGCAAAACTGTTCCTAAAGAAAAGCACACATATAAGACCATTAAGAACTGGAAATACACTGATTGTGATATATTCAGAATCGAGAGATTATGGAAGGATAGCAAGTACGTACATTTTAATTAAAAATATTAAAATTCATATTGAATTAACTATTCATTTATCATCTTCAACACTAGACCATAATGTTTTTCTTTTGTTACTTTTAAGGGGAGACAGGTTCGCTTTTGGTCATCACTACCTGAGGCCGCACGAGACTTTCCATGAGCCGACAAGAAGGTTTTTCCCTAACGAACTTATGAGAGTACCGTTGTACGAGGTAGTCCCGGTCGACCTGGTGATGGGGCATTGTACAGTCCTTGATCTCAATACCTTTTGCAAAGGCAGGCCCATCGGGTCATCTCCGCAGCATACTTACATTTGTGAATACCGTGTTGATAAGAACGCGAGGATATTTGCCAAAATACCGAAGCCTAAATCGTCGAATATTTGCACTAAGAGCTATGCATTTGAAACCTATGATGTGAGGCTGAAACCTCAAAGGAATTATGCTGTAAGTTAGCTTTTAATTTAGTATTTTTGTTTTATTTTTTTTAAATAATTTGTTAACAAATTTTTTATAACCATTGATGTTTCTTCTGCAGCCTCATGGGTTAGTAAAAGGCGTTAATCTTAATCGAGGGCGAGCATGTAAAAGTGCCAACAATGAGGAGACAAATACGTCAACCCTTCCTCAACAATTGCCTGAAGAATCTCCTCAAGAAGTAGACCCTGTTGTTAAGGTATGTAAAACTTTAGATTTGTCATTTTAGAGTGAATTTATTATTGCACAAAATATTACGGTTTAAAACATTAAAATTGTATATACTTTAGAAACTTGCTTACCTGATCAGGATCGAAAATCACCAGAAAAAAATAATTCTTAAATTAATTTGTATATTAAATAAAAAGCTGTCGTTTTCATTTCGTCCATATTTAATAGTTGCCTAAGAATTGGATATTTCCCCGTTACGTGGAAAAAAGCCGAACTCATAGTCATTCACAAACCTGGTAAAAACGCTAAACAAGTCAGCAGCTATAGACCCATAAGCTTATTACCAATTATTGGAAAATTGTTGGAATCAATTATAAAAAGGCATCTTTCTTCTTTTTTTAACAATAATGACATTATCCCAGATTTTCAATTTGGTTTTCAGTATAGTCATTCCACCTCGCACCAACTAGCAAGACTATCAGAATTCATAATAAACGGATTCGAAATGAAGAAACATACGCTGGTAACGTTCTTGGACTTCCAACAAGCGTTTGATAAGGTTTGGCACCGAGGTCTACTGTACAAACTTAAGAAAGTAGATACCCCGAAATACTTATATGCTATTCTGAGCTCATTCCTGAACGGTCGAACATTCTCTGTTAGAATAAATAACACATATTCAACTGTGAGACAAATCCATGCAGGTACTCCACAAGGTTCAGTCCTTTCTCCCATTCTATTCAACTTTTATCTTCACGATATCATCCAGTCTACACATACCTCCATAGCTATGTTCGCCGACGATACAGCCGTTTTCTCCCAACACAACGACATAATAATAGCCAGAAATACCTTGCAGGGCCACCTGGATGATCTTGAGCAATACTTTACTAAATGGAGGATTATTCTTAACATCGAAAAATGCACCTCAAAAGTTTTTACGCTTAGACGCCCAACAGACCCACCTGAGCTAACCCTCGTAGGTAAAAACGTGAAATGGAACCCTGCCAGCGAAACTATACGATACCTTGGAGTTCACCTGGACCGCCGCCTAACATGGAAAACCCATATCAACATTAAATTAACCCAAACCTACGCACGGTTATCAATGCTCTATCCTATCGTAAATAGAAAATCTAAGTTAAAACCAGAGATAACAATTCTCATTTATAAAACAGTCCTAAGGCCATTACTGATGTACGGCTGTGAAGTCTGGGGAGCAGCATCCGCTACGAAAAGAAAAAGATTGCAAACTTTTCAAAACAAGGTCCTAAGAATCGCAGTGGATGCTCCCTGGTTCATCAGAAATAGACAACTGCACCGAGAACTACAAATAGAAACAATAGACGACCACATAAAAAAAAGATTCAGAAAATTTCACAGCCAACTACCAGCAGTTAAAGGAGCTATAAATTACAAGGTAGGAAAGCAGACATCATCTCGAAGACTAAAGCCCAGGTTACTGCAGGACATCTTATTATAAGTTGTACAAGTATATATAGAAAGTGATATAACTACCTTAAATTTATTTTACATCTATTTTATATTTGTAGATTTTTAGACATTTAGCCAATAGTTATAACGATGTATTTAGTTAGGGGTGTCTATTGTACAAGACTATACCCCCCCCCATAATCAATTGTTATCAATAAAACCAATATTATAAGAACCATGTAAAGGCCCACCAGGCCGATCTGGTAAAATAAATAAATATATATATATAAAAATAAAAATGAATGTCTAGCTGTTAAGAATAGATATATTAATACAGGGCTGGACCACCTTAAAGATTTTTGCAGCCCACTAAGTTCATCATAGTTACAAAATATTTTAATTTTATAATGACCAAAGTATTGAAAACCAACTTGTTGTTTTAATATTTAAGTATTCAACACTGTAAGTGGTTAAATGGGTTTCTACCGTTTATATTTATTTATTATTGTTTTCTAATTTTCTAGATTAAGTGCCTATCTGATTTTGTTTTTTCTGGTAGCCTCTTGCCTATTATTTTGAAATTAGTGGTCTTAGATTGAATAAAACTACATAACCTACCCCTCATAACCTTCTAAGCATCTAACAGCACCTGAAGAACTGTCCAGATAATGATGCTTGAACAAAAATTTAAATGTTTCAAAATCGCGGTTAATGTTATAAATGTTATCATGTGGAAAGTTGGTTGTAAACTTTAATGTCTCCCTTTATTTTTCATAATATGATTTAATTAATTTCATAATGCTACTTAGCCCATATATAGGGTACTGAGCCTGCATATGAATTTTTTTCGATTCCATTTTCCACCTACAGCTTAGCTCTTTTGGGTAATATGGCCTGCAATGTTTTTTATTAAGGATGCTTTAATTTTTTTTTTAACGATATATCATAGTAATCGATTTAGAAAATTGAAATTTTCCCACCTTAAAATTTGTAGTTTTGTATTTCTTCAAAATTTAACACCTTCACTGCGGTAATGAAGGGGGACTGATAGTAAAACTTTCCTCTGATGCAGTATCAGTCCTCGGCGACCGATAAATTATTTCTATTCGATTCTGCCTGTAATTTTCCTATCACACTATAACCTGATTTTTATTTTTTTGTTTTGAGTCGTAAGACAAGCATCGGTCCCCGGGGACCGATGTCGCAGTGAAGGTGTTAATCTACTACTTCAAATCCGCCTACTGCCATGGCTCTTCTCAGAAAGTACTGCACTGATTTTGTGCTTTTTTTTCCTAGGCACAAAGATCATAGTCTATCGCTGGATACTCATCGAAACATTATCATCTACCATTTTGATTCATGTATAATAATTCTAATTTATTCTATTTTCAATGTAATATTTTTTTTCAGAGAGAGAAGCAGAAATCGCGACTGAACGGGTTCCTCCTGAAAATGCTGGCCAGGCTACCTTCCAAAGCTCCCCTGGATCTCTCTTATCTCCTCGAACCTGGACGAAGGCAGCGGAAAAAGCCTCCCCTCTTGGCGTCATGAGACTGGCTTCTCCTATAACCCATTGTTACCACTGAATGCACTTAGTTAAAACTTAAATGTGTACATACATATACTATGTTATCTCCTTCCCATAAACCCCCCCTTTTTTTATTGTTTCATTGTAATTAGTATTTATTGATATGTATATTGTACATAAAAAAAAAATTTAAAAAAAAGGAGAAAAGTTGTTGATATTTATAAGGTACAAATCATTTGTGTCATGTTTTATATATTTATTATACTTTGTAGGTATTTTGTCTATATGTTTAAGATTACGAGTGTTTAATGTAATTATTTTTAATTTGGTCAAACCAATTTTATTACAAAGTTGATCATAGAACAACAAATTGTATATATCCTATTGCTAATTTCTCTCTTCGAGCTTAAATGTTTTAGTTTTTGTTAATTCTCTTGTAGATAAAAATGTTGCTTTCAGTGTCTTCCGAAAGCATTATGAGAATCATTGATTATTAAAATTGTACATAGTTTTAATATATACATATATAAATATAATTTATATTTCTAAAGATTTTAAAAGTACTATATTGTTTTTAATTGTAAATTGTTAAGTCGAGTATTTTTTTGGGGTTAATTATTTTAAAAGAGAAAAATTGTTATAATTGTGTAAATAAATATTTTTCATACATATTATATTCTTAATCTTTGTTTTGTTCGCCCATCTTATCATCGTTTAGATGAGAGAAATGTAATCATGTATTATCGATATATTTTTCCATCTATTAAGAAATTAATAAAAATTTGGAATAAAGTAACAGAATTAAAGTACACCATGCGCACGAAATGAGTACAAAATGTTACATTTGTATGTTAAATTATTTTAAAAATGTATGGTTAACTTAGTACAGAATGTTAAAATAAAATGTGAAAAGTTTTGTGTTAATTTTTATGAAGTCTTACGCTGATGGTAACAGCAGTTCTGTTCTGCTATTGTAAGCCTGTAGTTAAGGACCTTTTGAAGATCGGTTGTAATGTCATTAATGCTAGTCATAGCCCGTTTATAGATTTTTGTGGTGAAATTGCATATGTTAATGTTGTCATATTAACCTTCAATTTATAGTAAAAAGTTAATTTACCTTATTAAGTTTTAAAAAACTTATTTTCGAGGTTGGTACTCGTAGCTACTGAATTATTCTTTTGTTTTCTTTTCATTCATTACTTTTTAAATGTTATTTACAGTGTACTGTACTGTAAATGTACCCATGTTTCTGTGAAGTTTTCCATCTTTTTTTTTCTTTGTTATCAACAATTTTCAGTTTAAGATTATGTATTATGTTCATGACATAGATAGTTACAGCGCTTTTAATCTAGACCACACCCAACAGTCAGTTTCTCAACTGAATTATGTGTAATGTTATTTTAAATAAAGTTAATGTTATTATTCTAGCTCTCTTTTTTCTTCTTAATTTTACTTGTCATTACAGGTTATACAGCTAACAAATGTACATATACAAACTCATTTTCTTAAGTAAAAAAAATAATATATTTATGTAGTGAACCAGTGATCTATTCATATATCTGTGCATTATATATGTTATTTTAACTGTATAATAAACATTTTAGAAAATCTGGATTATAAAGCTTTAATTCTGGCAGTAGTTTTAGAAAAGTGTTAATTTAAAAAAATGTTAATTTATAGATATTATTACAACATTATCGTTAAACTGGGTTCCATCGTAGTTTATTTAAAATTATGCTACTATTACTATAAATGAAATCGTTGATTTATTTTAAAATACTGTTCTGGGAATAGTTATATGAATAATTATACAATATAATATATAACTATCTTAGACTAAAGTATTTTATTATAAATGTAAAAACTACATGATTACTCAGCACATTAGATCAGTGTGGATTTTTTAATTTGAAAGAAATACTTTAATTTTGAAGAATACATTTTTGATATCTTATGTTTTTATTTATTTATTTTACCTGGTTGAACATATCTATACTTATCTAATGTAAAGTTGCATTGTTTACAATATTCATTAAAGTATGTACAGGTTTATTAGTTGATAATAGAGATTTAGTTAATTTATTTTTTAACACAATTTAAATAAATACTGATTACTTAATTTTTCTGTAGCTTCACATAACTTACAGAATATATTACATATGTTACTTTGATGATTGTGTTTATTTTTTCGTAAATTTGTTTACCTTTTTTCATCCAATAAAAATTTTAACTGATCGATACTATACCTTCAAAACCCCACATGTGTTTCTGATATAACTTTTAGAAGACAAAACTAAAAAAAAAAATACTGTCCTCTAATTTTTTTAAAGAATTAAAATAGAGCTATATCCTACAACCTCAAAATTAGGGTATATAAGATGGTACATCATCCAGTAGTCATGCATGGTGGAGAGGTGTGGACCCTAACCCAGCAGCAATTATTGAATGCTTCAGAGAGAAAGATCCTTAGAAGGGTATATAACCCAACCAAAGAAGAAATTGATTTTTGTCAAAAAGAATCGAGAACTTTAGGACCTATGTGAAAAACCTGATATAGTGTCTTGTATCAAAAAGCAAGAAGAAGATGGTTTAATAGAACATATAATGTATAAAAAAATGCTCCCAAAGCTGATCTTGGAGGGAGATAGAAAAAGAGGAAGAGACAGGCTTAAACTGCAATGACTGGATTATGTGGAGGCAATCCTGGGGGTGAGAACATGAACAACGGCAGATCTGTCAAAGTGAAGGCCAAGGCCATCTGTCTGAAGAAGATGTAATACTAGTTTAATCTGTGTTGGCATTTTGTCCTAAATTACGGGCCTTTATTTGTTATTTGAGCAAAGTATAACAAGTTAAGAGAATATTAGCAAGGAAGATATAAGGATGAAGAATAGAAATTTTTTTTTATACAAAAGAGGTAATGTCATTTAAGAAAATGTCTGGTTTTGTTTTAAAGTGGATTGATGGATAATGACAAACCTAAATAAACAATTTTAAAATGTTTCTTTAAACTTTCTCTTTTTTTATATTGTGGCAGACTTCTTACAATCGATTATTATTGAATCCTCGTAACTGGAACTCAAAAACAGTTCACTTGACCATCTCTTGGCCACAGCTACATCGTTTTAAACTTCAATGTATATCCATTAATAAACCAAGTCTTTGGAATGACAATGCTCTATTTCAACTGCTACAATCAGAACTTGTATTACAATATGGGGAAGGAAACAATTTTAGAGTTTGATTAGATTCCAATTATTTGTAGTTTTCAAAAAATGTTAGCAACAGCGATTATAGGTGTTAGGGTAATGTGTAATGTTCATTGTGCCCAACATGGCATTGTACTTATCAGAAAATCTACTACATATTGAGAGATAACTTAAAAAATCAGTTAGTAAAACTCGATTAATTTAAACAAAAATATGAAGTATTAGTTATTATCATTACATCTTTTAGGAAAAATTAATGTTATATAAATAAAATCAGTTAAACTTTTGGCTCAATAATGAATAAGTTTTCTTTCTATTACCTGAGCATTCATATGTATTCAACTTTAGAAGTGGATATTTTTATTACATTAATTTCCTTTCATTTACGGGTTAATTTAAACATTAAAATGAATAAATAAATACAGTTTTATATTATTACTTTCACAAATAAAAAATTAAAATAATTTTTGAGGAAATTTGCTCTTATAAAACTTTAATATTAATTTTAATGTTTTTCCCATTTTCTTTTTTGTGGTAAAGTATTTTTTATAAATGATTCCAATAACCTAGTGAGGTTATTTTTAAACTCAGTGGCTATTGCACTATCTTAATTTTTATTATTTCATTAAAAATTAATATTTAATATTTTGACTTACTTTTAGTTTTTTGCTATAAACCTAATTATTTCATATTCTGTATTTCTTTAATGCCGCAGCTAAATTTATAGTTATATACACCTGTCTCACATAAAGTTATAAGTAATATTTTTTTCATTATTATTATTACATTAAAAAATTGAGGAATGTATATAAGCATTCATAGTACCTGATTGCGACTTTTAACAGACTCTTACACCGCTCATTTAAAAGAACAATGGATAACTCAAAAACCTAATTTTTCAATAGAGCTATTTGAAAGTTACATGACTTATCAAAATTAAACAAGATGAGTTAAGAAAATAAAAATTAAGGTACAGCTAAAGCAAATCAATCCTATTGTAATAATAGCATTGAGAAATTCTTTTAAGTGTCATTAGAAAATTATTAAAAGCTTGAAACTTTTATAAAGTTACAGAATAATTGTGAATATAGAACAATTGTAAGCACTATAAAATGTCATGCATGGGCTTGTGACGAAGTTCGATATTTAGATTTCTCAGCAACTGAAAGAAATTCACAAAACAAAACGAATCAATATTTGTATTATAAAAAAAAAATGCTCGGAAATGGAATATCATATATGTCGTTCCTGAATTAAAAAGCTTCAACCAGTACAATTGCTTCTGAAGTATTAATTAAAAAATTGCAATTTTTGAGTTATGTCGGTCTTTTGAAGGAGTGATATACTAATATCTCAAGGGCTAGGTTCATAAACCACGAAACAATTTTGACATTTCATTTCATTTTTTTTTTAACTTTTCTTTTTCACATTTTAAATTATAGCGTTTTTTTTTAATTTCTTGTTATTTAACTTTTTATTTATGGTTGCGTCCATAGGACTTTGAAGGATAAGAAATTCTCTTTAAGAATAAGCGTATCAATATGCAGCATCTTTTAAGGAAATATTACTGAGATTATTAGAGTCGTATTTTTAGATTAAGACAGTTCCTTGCCGATAAGTACTCTCAGTCGTGTACAACTTTTCTTCCACGGTACGTCTATACAGATATTGGAGTGTATATCTATATAGATATCGTATTGTACGGTTGCTGATACCGAGGCGAGGTACGGTAGAGATAGCGGATTGTTTACAGATACGCCACGAGTAGCAAGCTATTTATCGAGAGCGCTTGAGACGGAAGGACACAGAGATGGAGAACACTGCCGGGGCGAAGGTTGGGGCGATGGTGGCGCTGGGGGCGACGGCGATGGGGTTCGCCCTCTTGCCTCTGGTCGCGGCACGCCGATGTTCCTGGGGTACGCAGCCGCTACTGCGCTTCGGGGGCGGAGTCCTCCTAGCGACTACCTTCCTCCACCTTCTTCCAGAACTGAGGGAGGGTCTGGAGAACAGTGGTCTAGGGGACCTACCGGAAATACTTCCGGAACTACTCATGTGCTTGGGGTTCTTCCTTATGTACTTCGTCGAGGAGTTGGGGCACATGATGCTTGGAGGAGGTCACCATGATCCGGAGAAGAGGAGGCTCTGTGAAGACCAGTAAGTGAATAATTCGCTATTTAAGTTTAATCATTTTAAAATGTATTTTTCAAATCATTTATCTTTTCAAAATTGACGTGTTTGGTTTCAAAATCAGGTACATCCTTTTTTTTCAAAAAATTTATTTTTTATTTTTTATAAGTTCGTAATCAGAACTGTTGTATTAGGTTAAATGAAAATTTTTGATGTGTGAAAAATAAAAACTATGTATAATATACATGTATTGTTAATATACATTATAAAAATATATGTATTGTTTAAAGTAATTTATTTTTAAAAATTGTATACCATATGTCGATATTTTCTGATCAAGATATACCCAACATATTTTTCTATAATAAATGAGATTAAAAAAAAAAGAGGAGATCAAAATTGTCCGTAATTATTTTTTGAAGTGAATTGTTAGCAAAATAACAAAAAAAGATTTCAAAAAATTGTTAAGTTGATTGTTTTTTCAAATTAAATCTTTTTTGATCAGTACTGACAAATTTCTGAAAATTTATGTAGCCGGTTTTGAAATCAAACGCCTCCATTTTGCTTCTTCAGACCAAAATTTTAAATTTCGTAAAGTAAAATTACTCCAAATATTGTTAATTTTTTTTCACCTTTTGCTAGAGCGATAATTAGGGAAAACTCATAAAATGTAGTATTTGTTTAATTATTTTAAAAAAATTTATCTTTTAAAAACACCAATTGATTCTTCAAACAAAAATAAATTATGACAAGTGTTAGAATAAAGATATACATTTAAATACTCTTAATTTGAATAATTTCTTTTCTCTTTTATCAGTAAATTATTTTTTTCGCCTTTTATTGAATACGATAGTTAAAAATAGGAATAACAAATATTTTATTTATTTATTTATTTTATTAATAAAATGATAGGAAACTATTTTGAGTATTAATGTTTATTTATTTTTCAATTAATTTATCTTCGTTTGTATTATCATTTAACGTTACTTTATACTAATCATATGATGCTATAGTGTGAGCCTTTAATTTTCCCAATCCAGGTATAATAAAGACAGGAATCTTTGTAAGGAGTACTCAAAGCCTCGGGACTCCCGTTTTACGTCCTTTCCGAAGAACCGTATAACCAAGGATTTTTTGTCTACTTCAACTTACTAATTCTGATCTATTTCTACTTCCTTTACAAAATCCTAAGACTATGTGCCGGGCTACGAACCCGCGACCTTATGCTTAGTTGGTTGTTAAGCTAACCATTACACCGCAGGGTACGAACAAGTTGGGATATCGATAATGAAACGTTTTAAGAAAAAAAATTTCATTTCTCTTGTCTTCAGCTCATTTCAATATGTTTTACATTTATATCAGTTTATTATTAATTCGTATTTTAAAAATATACTAATATTCATCATTACTTGTGGTTATTACTACTACTACTATTACTATTAATTATTATTTTATTTTATGCTATTACAATTATTTAATTACTCTTTGTAATATCTCATAGTCCATATTCTGAATACTTTTTCCTCTTGTTCAAGTAGACGTCCTTGCCCGAAAGGTTCACGGATCTTGGCACTACTTTCTATCTTTACAATATCAAGGTGAACTGCTCAGCTCTCAGGTGCCGATTGTTATAGATCTTTCTCATAAAACAATAACGGAACTGTTATAAAATATTTATATAACACCAGGAAGTTAAACATATTAACTTTTAAATTTTATTGAGTTGTCCGGAAAATAATAGGGTGTATAAACAAAAAAAAATTACCGTTTTTCAACCAAATATTTGTATTATTATTTGTTTGATATAAAATACAATTAATAATCAAAGTATAATTAATAATCCATTGTTATCTAGCGTCATTAGCCATCTGATAGCCAAATGATCGATCCCACGCTGATTCCATTACTTGGGATGTCTGTCAAAGAACTAATGGACCGCTATTCCAACTTCTGCAAAATTATTAATTTTTTTTCCATTGAAGATAATGGGTCTTGGATCGAAACAATTAGTGATCCGATGGTGTGAAGTCTGGGCTATATGGTGGCTGAGCCAGGAGTTCGAACCCATGAAGTTCTTAATCTAGTTGGAATAAAACTCCTTTTCGGTTCATCAAAGCAGGATAACGCCCTGACAACTTCGCGTACAATCTTTCCAGTTCTTCGCTGTAGAGTTCAGAATTCATAGAGCATCCATCAGGAACAAATTCGTGAAGAAAAACACCGCCATAATTACAAAAAATCCATACGATCTAGCCATTGCTTACGGGTATTCGGATTTTGCCAGTAAACCCACTTTTCATCATATGTGGCAATCTTCCGGTAAAGTCTCATATCAGAAGGGCTTTTAAGTAAATTTTCACAAATTTCTAACCTCTCAGCTGATTGCCGAGAAGTAAGTTTGTGAGGAACCCGCCTACAGGACTTTCCCACTTGTATTCGCACCTTCCCAATGGAGCATAGTTAGCGACTAACAGTATCTTTCGACACACCACACTCCATGGCATGGATAGTGCGTCAGCGGCTGTGAATTTTTTTCCCCAGTAATCCCTTAAAATAACAAGAATTTCTTAGGACACTTTCATGTTTCTTCTTTGCAACAAATAACTAAACTGAGGCTTTTTTTATGAAGTCGAATGGGCTTGAACAGGCTCAGATATAAAGGGATTATTAAGTATTGGTATATAATTAAATATGATTAAAATATTTAATTTAATTTATAATTATTTAAACCCACAACAGCCGTAAATCGACTGAGATGGATCTGTAGACCCTCCCGGGGCTTACTCAGTCTCCATGATACTGGAAAAATCTGGCAGTTAAGGGGCCAAATCATAACCTTCCACAACCGTTGGTTTAGAAAACAGAATGGTTCCTACCATGCACCTTATCCAAAACCCTCTATGGGTTTGTTGTGGTACAGGTTTTTTAAATATTTATTCAATTACTTTACACTTTTGTTGTATTCGAAGCACCAATTACTTCACAAATAAATATCTCTCTAATACATAGGAGTGTAGTGCATCTTTTCGAAGTATTGATTTCGGTATTTAATGTCGGTAAATTCAAAATTGTATCCGTGCTTGTATTAAAAAAAATACCTTTAACCAGCATTTATATTATTTACAGCTCAACAATTTATAAATACTTTGGCCTGATTTTGTTCAATTAGGTTGAGATTGTTTGGGATCTTAATTAACAATCTGAAGTATTTTTAATTATGTTGTGTAGATTGATATTTTTATCTTTAATAACGGGTCGCACAGAGATGGATCAACAAAATAACACGTTTCAAATAAGTGTATTGCTGTCTTTTTTTTTTTTCAGATCTTAACACTATGGAAAAAGTCTTGTAGTAACTCCAGTTTTGAACTCTAACATCTAATTTTATTTCACTTTTATTACACTTCACAATCCTTCGTAAAATCCTCAATGCTCCTTAATTCGTTACTAATAATGTCATACATAATGACCTTGAGTATTTTTTTCTGTTTTGGGTTGAACCCAAACTTATCATGCCAAACTTTATTTCCACTCAAACCCACTAGTTTCAAACATAGCTTCCTCTTCAATCTCAATAATCCTCCGAGGCGTCTGAGAAGATGTCCTCGTGACCTTTTAAGCTGAATTAGTTACTTACGTACTACCAGTGGGTTGTTTCTCTATTTCTATTTATCTCATACCACTACCTTACCATTCGTTCTGTTTATTTGTATTACTACGCACGGGTAGTAGAGTATATTATGCCTACGTGTTTTGTCTTAAAAGATTTTTCCAACAATTTAATCGTTATATTCTAGCCAATTTACGTAAAACCTTGACAAATTATATACCTAAACCTTCCTCATGAATCATTCTATCTGTTGATGAAAACCGCTTGAAAATCCGTCAAGTTTTTGAGTTTATCGCAAACAGTCAGACAGAAAGAGGACTTTGTTTTATAATATGTATAGATTATAATACAGTTGTAAATTGCGATAAATAAATTTAAAAAAAATAAATTGACATTGAGATTATTTTCCAAAATATGTAGATATAAATGGAAAGTCCATTGTTAAATAACTATTGTAAAGTCAACATCTGACATAAATCAACAACTATGTTTGTACACTTGACTCATGGGGGCTAGATAAGATGTCTATTTCCAGTAATGATATCAGTAAACTAAATTTTCTTCGACATCAAATTTATTATTTCATCAATAATATTAAATAATAATAATAAGGCTTAGCGAACCCGAAGGCTCAATGCCGATACCGCCAATCTCTGCTTACAAACTTCCGTCTACGGAACTATGGACCGAAATCCATCAGATCAATCTTAACACAATCTTCCCTCCTACGCCTCGGTCTAACCCTCAGACGCTTCCCAGTCGGCACAGGAGTTATCTTTGCAATTCACTAAGCCCAGCAACTTTAAAGGTATCATCCTTTTTTGGTCTAAATATTCTACGAAACACCTTATTTTCGAATACATGAAGACGTTGTTCATCCTTCAGCGTTAGCGGCCAAGTTTCACATCCGTAAAGACGAGGTAGAAGGATGATGGTTTTATAAATTCTGATGTTTAGATTTCGGGACAAAAGACGCGAGCCTTCTAATGTCGAGCATTTCCTGCCTTTAATCGCGCCTTTATTTTCCCTTGAATTCTTTTTTTCTAGTTACCATAGTAACCTAAGTACTTAAACTTCTCCACATGCTCGAACTTATTCCCTCCTACAACAATATCCCCAAAATTTCTCCCTTTTCTGCTATTAACCATATACTTACTCTTATCCTTACCTGCATTCATCAACATTTCTGTATTTAGCTTTATGGTTTCCGCGTCTTGACCGAACAGTATCTAATCGGCCGCAAATCCAAGGATATTTAAAAATTTAAATTGTTAATATTTAAATGTGCTGAAGTATTTATAGTGAAAATAGTCAGAACTGTAAGGAAGAAAATATTGTATAATTATGAAAAAGTAATATCGAAAATGAACATCCAGATACATGTTGGACATTATGGGTTTGTTCTAACATTCTGCCAGAAGTCTTCGGTACAGTTCAAAGCATGCGCAGTAGACTTTTTTTGTTCCAACCCTAATCACCTAACTGTTAAAAGTTTTGTATATGTTCTGCAGGCTGTCGCTTTCATTTCGTTCGTTTCATCTTTAATCTTATCCAATAATACAAGTTATCATTAGCTTTAGTATAGAAAAGAGGATGTAATTATGGGTAGTAAATAGATTTCGGTAATCATTTCATCAAGCAAAAATTAGTTGAAACATCCATTTCTAGGTGAAATAATCGATGCATACACATTTCTCTTCCATACTGAAGCTCCATGATAACTTGTATTTTTGGAAAATATTAAAATGAAGAGCTAAAACTTGTTGTGACAACTCGAAGCACCAACCTGCAGAATAATTACCATAATTTCCCATTCGAAGACTAATTTCTAAGTTTATAAGTTTAATTGAGGTTGATTACATACCAAAATCCTTTGTAAAATCCTCAATTCTCCATACTTTGTTACTAATAATGTCATCCACTATGACATTAAACATTTGTTGCTGTTTCAGATCGAACCCAAACTTATCATGGGAAAGTTTATTCTCTCTCAAACGCACTAGTTTCTAACCTAGCAACCTCTTCAATTCTTGATAATGTTCAGAGGCGTCTGAAAAAAAGATCGTCTCGTGATATTTTAAGCCGATTTAGTTATTAGAGTACTGTACTACCAGTGTGTAGTTTCTCTATTTGTTTTCATCTCATACTATTATGTACCATTCGTTCAACATATTTTTATTATTATGATACAGTTGTTTAATACAGTTAATTTGCCAAAAATAAATAGGTTGTCACTTTGAGTTAAGTTACAACAAGTTTGAACTGGTTATTCGTTTCATTTTTAATATTTTCCAAACAAATTCTTATCGTGAGCTCTAGTATGAAAAAGAGAATGCAATTATGGGTTGTGAGTAGATTCCGGTAATCATTTCATCAAGAAATAAAATATTCAACAAGCATTTCGAAGAATAGATGATATATATTTGTTGAAATGTTCATTTGTAGATGGAATGATTACTGAAGTATATAGATTTTCCATAATTACATTCTCTTTTCCATAGTAAAGCTCATGGTAACTTGTATTTTTAGGAAATGTTAAAAGTGAAGCAAATGAAAAGTTAAAACTCGTATTTATATTCAGTTATTGGCCTCTGAAACGTCACAACCTTTCCAATGCTCCTTCGTCAGAAATATGAATCACAAATTATTCCTCCCAAGTTTCCTGTTAGATCCGAAACGTGCATCAAAACGTGCCCACTCCAAGAACTGGAAGAACAAGGTGCTGAAGTGTTTTGTATTTGGACGTGACTTTTGTGTGCATTGTAATCTCCTCTACGTGATCTTTGTAGGAAAAGGGGTGTGTTACTTTCATAAATATTGTTTGTTGTTGGAGTACGATTGTACTTCTGAGATAACTATCTATCCGAGATAGCGTATCTATCCCTTCGTCTGGGGGTATTCAGACAAACATGATAAAATATGTTAAATTAAACTAAAAAAAAAGAAGAATTATATATACATAATCAATGCAATAATCTATCATCACATACATAAATAAAACCGTACATTTCTTTCTCATAAACTTAAGCTACATTCATTAAAATTTACAGAAGGAAAAATGTGATTAAATTTCCAATATAGATATCAATATCAATAACTAAACTAAATTTAAGCTAACCAAACAAGACAATCATAAGACCCATCTGGACTTACGGAGTAGAGCTTTGGGCTCCACTGAGCTATCGAATTCCTCTCGTATTCAATCCTTACAATCCAAAATACTTTGTAAAATCCTCAATGCTCCTTACTTTTTTACGAATCAAGTAATCCATAATGATCTCAATGTCCCACCCGTTGCTGTTTTGGCCCGAATCCGATACCAATCGTTTCATGACAAACTTTATTCCCACTCAAGCCCACAAGTTTCAAACCTACCTCTTCAATTCCTGATAATCCTCCGAGGCGCCAGGAAAGGAAAGGAAACATAATTACTTGATGTATTCGATTATAGCATTGTAAATTTCAGTAAATAAATTAAAAATTTAATGATTTGTATTTGTTTATACTAATATCTTAAAACGATTTTATTTCATTAATCGATAATATTAAAGTAAATAATTTAAGGTAATAAAAAACATGTATTTTAACACTAACTTGAACAAATATTTAGATGTAAGTCTTAATTATAGTGCGTTTTTAATTTATTAATATTTAGTTCCTCAAAAAAAAAAAAAGGAAAAAAAAGAGAAAAACCCTTTTTGTAAGATCCATTTATTATGATTTACAAAATTTTAAATTTTAAAAAAGATTTATAATATTTTAAAAGATACTCAATATCGATATATTTGTCACAAATTAAGACTACATTTGATTGTAAATTTGTGTTACAACAAAACAATAGCCTACAATTTAAAACGAATATATGAATATAAATCTTCATTGTAGTGCTTTCTATTATTTTATATCAATCTCCTTATAAAAAAGGGTAAAATGAAATTTTAATTAAAGCTGAAGTACTGAAGTGCTCTCAGATACTTAGATATCACTTGTTTTATAAACGCATTACAAAATACTTCAATATTTATTTTACGTCAAATTTACGTAAGCAATGAGGTTTAAATTTATCAAAAAAAATATTTTTTTTTACCCACTTACACAACTTTCCTGACTTCTTGAATGAGACAAAATCATCCCATTAAAAAACTTTTTGTTGTAAATTGACATGTCCTTATATTTCACTTTGTAAAAAAATAAATTTCCTTCAATTGAGCTTGTTGAATGTCTCATTTTAAAAAAAGTTTGATTTAAAAAAAAAATTATTCTAACATATACCGCTTGTAGTTAATTGGGAGCTTAGAGCGTTTGTCTAATAAGTGTTACAGTAGCCTGAAACGGAGAGCAGTTTCTTGTCTTTCAGTCCAGTATGAGGATTCCAGGTTAACGTTTGTCAAGATGTAATCCTAGGTATATGACTAGTTCATTTAACATCACTTTATGCTGCTATGGCTAATCACATATATGACTAGTTATACAAGAGTCTGTGGGAATCTGAATAGCTTAAATTAACAAATTTGTAATTTAAATAATTCAGACTATAATTGATGTAATATTGATATAAGTTTTGAGTTTACACTTCTGTCGGCAGTCGTTATGTCAGCCTATTCAAATTTTTTTTATTGATTAAACATCCGATTTTTTTTCCAGTGAATTGAACACCATCTGGACCGATGGCACACCACTACGTGCTGTCATGATCACACTCGCTATATCTGTGCATCAGGTCTTCGAGGGACTAGCGGTTGGGCTTGAATCCCATTCCAACCAAGTATGGATCTTGACTGGAGCTATAGCCGCACATAAGGTAAAGTAACATCCATAAAAATATTGTTGTAAGCATGGCCTGCTCTTAAAATTTTCGGAGCTTAGATTTGCATTCTTTCGTATGCGATGTTATCAATTCAACTGAATATTAACTGAATTCTCCAGTGCACTTCTCCTTTTATCGGACTTAATATTCTCCTCATTACCTTATTTTCGTGCTTGGGTTTGCGGACGATTTGGTACTGTTGGGTGAATATGTGGAAACTATTAAACTATATACAGAATCTGTGGAAGAAAATGGTCCGGGTAGAGGTCAATAAATTTCTCTTAAATATCAAGAAATATTTATTCAGTAGCCAACGTTTCGACCTACTTGGTAGGTCTTTTTCAGGGCTAAATATACAAAATACAGACAATTGAAAAAAATGTTAAGCAAAGAAAAAAATATAATAAAAGCATGGTAAATACATTATAAAGGTTAAAATGAATGAGTGTATACTATTAATGACCAAGTGACAGGAAGGTAGTGAAATACATAATAGAGATTAAAATAATAATAAAACAGAACAGGACATGTTGAAATTAAAGAATAATAAGGTATAAAGAATAAGTTAATAAAGATAAGAACTAAAATAAAATGGGTAAATATTAAAGTTGAAATACAAGTACCAGGTATCTGATTGGTGGACAATGAAGATGGGAAGGGAGAGAACAAGAGATATATATTAATAAAGAGGAAAGAGGAGATCATGTGGGGCATTAATGACCATAACAATGAGAAATAAACACTATAAGATAAAATATGTATGATAAATAATAATTAAAATATATGTAGGCAATAAGATAAGGTAAGAGTTAAAAGAAAAATATCAGAACTAAATAAATATAAAGATACAGAGGTAATGGAAATGAATAATACCGTAAGTAATAACATAGTTGATATGAAATAAACATCTCAAATTGTATAAAAAGGGAGATAAGTAAGTTACAATTTCATTCAAGATAAATACAGAATCGTTGATTAATGCAGGTAAGGAAATATGGCTGGAAGTAAATTCGGAAAAGAGTAAGTATATGGCTAGTAGCAGAAAAAGGGGATATTGGGGGACATTGTTTTAGGACGGAATAAGTTTAAGCATGTCGAGAAGTTTAAGTACTTAAGGTCTACGGTAACTAGAAAAAACGAAATTTAAGAGGAAATTAAAGGCAGGAAATACTTGTTATTCGATCTCCTCCAGAAAATCAGAATCTATAAAACCATCATCCTTGTAACTCTTTTCTCCGGATGTGAAACGTGGCCGCTAACGCTGAAGGATGAACAATATCTTAAAGTATTCGAAAATAAGGTGTTGCGTAGAATATTCGGTACAAAAATGGATGAGGTGAATGGAGAATTTAGGAGATTACACAACGCGGAATTGCGCAGTATGCATCCCGTTATTATTATTCAAGTGATAGCATCGGGAAGATTAAGACGGGTCTGTAAAGCTCCTGGGCTTAGTAATGAACGAATTCCTAAAATGTTGAGAAGCATCTGAGGGGTAGACTGAGACGTAGGTGGGAGGATTGCGTTCAGAGTCTGGCGGATTTGAGCTTGAGTAGTGGTTTGTGGACGGAAGTGTGTAAGCAGAGATTACTTGATGATGTTGTTCTGCATTCAACGTAACAGATCACGTTTCGTACCTATGTATTATTATTTTATAAATTATATATTTTTTTTAATTTTGGGAGTATCTAAAAAAATCCTTTGACAAAAAATCAAGAAAATGGAACGAAATAAAAAAAAAATATGTTCTCGGCCTGATGTTTTTTTAAAAAATACTGCGGTAAGCTTTGATAGTAATGTGTAATCTTATGTGGTGATAAGAATTATTGTATTTCCATAGCATCTGATATCAGAAATAGCAAATCTCAACTTCATATTGGGTCGTTTCATTAGACATTTATTTTTTAAAATATTATATGTCTCTTTTTGTGTTTTTGCTCTTTTTTGTTGAATTGTATAATAACTTGATTATTTCCTAGGCTGTGATCGCGCTGTGCATCGGCGCAGAATTGTCCACCGCCCCCGTGTGGGGCGCTACAACGCTCATCGGCATCTTCACCTTGGCCACACCTTTAGGAATCGCAATCGGCATCGCCCTCTCCGGAGGCACCGCCATGGGTCTCAGTGCCTTCATCCTCCAGGGCATGGCTGCCGGCACCCTCCTCTTCGTCATCTTCTTCGAGGTCCTCCGCCCAGAAGGGAACGGATCCATCAAGAACTACATCGCCACCCTAGTCGGGTTCATTGCCATGCTCACCCTTCTTTACTTCTTCGAGAGTTAGTAACAGAATCTGAGGATTATCTAGGATCTGTTCGAAACATTAGTAATCGTTGTGTTGAATCCGATTGTGAAGGCTGAAGAAGAATGAGGATACAGTGTACTGTTTTGGGTACTTGTGATTTAGCAGGTCGCCATGGATTGTTATTCGCCATTGTTTGTAACCTGAACATTGATAATACTGATACTGATGATACCTATCTGATTATTCATATTAATGGATACTTAAATACACAAAATGTAATAGTAAAATGCTAATTCTAGTCTCCTCCAGCCACGCTCTCTTTATAATAGAAATGATTTCCCTGCACTTTCAATCAGAACATCTCCATTTCATTTTCTTGTCAAAATCCATTTAATGACCTATTTTCAATTAATCTTTGAAATTATTCCTAACTTCTGGGAGTATTTAACAGCTTCTTCATCCGAAGACTGAAATTCCTAAAGTGTGTTATTCTGTTAATTTTAAATAGACAATAACATTATTATACCTATCTCTGAATTTTCTTTTACCTATGTAGTTCTTAAAGTACCGTAGCCTCCTCCATAATTCTCCTCCACTCAGACCGTTCCTCTCCAGCTGTTCTCCATTTTCTGACTCCCAGAATTTGGAGGTCAGCCTCAGGTTCTTTATCAGAGTGGCATGATGTGACAGTGTGGGCATCCCTCTATTATCAATCTTAGTAGTCTTTCCTGATCCATTCGATGCACATGATCCAACCATCTAACTCTCCATTTTTTATATATATGAAACTAAATCGGAGTCTTTACATAGGTCTCTAAGTTCTATGTTGGTTTTTATTTTGTATGTATTTTCGACTTTGTTTGGGCCATATATTATTCTGAAGATTTTCCTCTCCCAAGCATTAATGTAACAATAATATTATTAAGAAGAAAAAAAAACACCAAATTATATTCAATAGATATTAAAGAAATTTAAATAGGCCATAAAAAAAATTAAAAACACTCAGTAACAATACGGGATCAATGTAATAATGCACTCACAAACAACTCAAATGAGACGAGTGGTGAGAATGAGGTAGTTTTCATGGCGACATCCTAAATCATAAGTACCCTGTTATGAACAGGTGTTACTGCTGTAGTATGTAAAGTTAACTATATACATATACCTGTATGTAAAGGTGATATATAAAGGTAATTTTATATCCACAGGAATGAACCAAGATTGAATTACTTATTTTTAATTTTTAAATAATTTAGTTATACAGTATATGAACAGCCACATACACACAAACAAACTCACACAAACACATATACATATCAAAAGAATACTGTATCCATTTTTTTTTTGGAGACTGCTAAAACATTACATTAATACTTTTATTCCTAAAACCAGTGTTTTGAAGCCTCTATCTTAAGAATTTTATTTTTATCGTGTATAATTATTACATAATATTATACAGCAATAATTGTATCAGATGATCATATAATAATAATAATTATTATTATGTAAGAAATAATTATTCAAGATTTTATTTTCAATAATAAAAGTTAATAAATTTCAGAAATCTATGTTTTATTACCTTAAAATCACTACCATTGCTTAAATGAAATGGAAGAAATTTCCTCTATATGGCCAACCCGCTGCCCTCCTTGAACATTTTTTGCGGCCCTTGAGGATTCATCACATATTCAAAAATATGTTTATTTTATAATAGCCAAAGATTTGCAAACTAATGTATAAAAAAAATATATTATTTGTGCATCCAAACATTCAAAAAGCAACTGTGGGAATTATATGATGAAGTCTTTATTGATTGCAAAGTGTGTTTAATATCATTATTTTTATATTATCTATGTTTTATTGTAACCACAGTAATAATACCTCATTATATTCTAAGTTTTCATTCACAAAAAATGTCTATAGTGGGTCTAAATCTGATATGGGGATATAAGATATTATATAGGGCCTGTAAAATCATTGGGTTAGCAACCGCTATTCTATAATATAATAATAATTATTCAAGATTTTATTTTTAGTAGCAGAAGTTAATAAATTTCAGAAATGAATAATCTACTACCTCAAATCACTATCATCGCTTATATGAAATAAATTGAAGTACATAATTCCCTATGACTGTTTTAATTTGATGTAATTAAAATAAAGAAATGTCACATTCAAAATAATAAATCCTGCAGCTTCATCTTGCTCTTGCACTAGATGAGAAGTCTTAAATTTATCATAGTTTAAATTTTCATATTGACTGTGATCAATTGAGAACCTGGGTTGATAGCAGATGGATCCACTATTAAAAATCGAATCAGAAGAAAAATAAAATATATTTCATTTCCTTAATTTTTGTAAAGTATTTAGGGTGTCTTCATTCAAAGTACTTGTTCTCTTTAAATATATTCTAGAGTGTGCGAGCAAACACAGTACTGGTTAATACACATTTTTTAACAATTTATTTATTTTTTATATCATTTTGTTATTCTTTTACCTTAATCCATGAAAAATAGATTTTTTGATGAATATTTTAATTTTTAAATAAACAGGACACTGTATATGTACTTCAGGTATTTGGAGCCTTGGGGACTTAATAATACAGATATGTATATATAAAATATCATGACTTTATGTGCTCCAAATGCTATATACTTCCAAAACTTGTGATTGAACATTAAAAAATTAAATGGCTAGGTAGGTGTCAATTTATCACTAATATAAAATAAAATAATAAATGTTTTATATATATAGTGATAAATTGACACCTACCTAGCCATTTAATTTTTTGATGTTCAATCTCAAGTTTTGGAAGTATTTCAATGCATATGGCCATCGCTTAAAAATATTTAAAAAAAAGTGTTATACTAATACCTGATGAATTTTTCTAATGGAAATATGTATTTATTATCTATAAATGATCAAAAATACTTGATGAAATACATAAGGAAGAAAATGGTCTGGATGGAGGTAAAAACATTCTCTTACATAGGGAGAACTGTTTATTTGGAAGCCGACACTTCGACCCACTTTGCAGGTCTTCTTCAGGGTTTCTATAGTAGGATAAAATAAGTAAAGCCATACTATACATATATCATACTATACATATGTTTATCCATATCTATTACATGTTACACAGTCTAAAAAAAATATGTATTTATACGTTATTTATATGTCCATATTTTCATACAAGTACTTAAAGAAGCTACAACAGACAAACTTGATAATTTGTACTTAAGAACATTAAGAACAAAAAAGGAGTTATTTTACGTGTCCAATGATTTGGTGCTAGAAACAAACTAATCATGTCACGTTACAAATGTGTGTAGTGTACTGTATTCCAGAAGAATATGAAAAATTAAAATTTAATTAATTGGTAGACGAAAAGCATATAACATTACTTTTTGGGGTTTTGGACATTTAATATATAATTATTATTTTCTATTATCTTGTATTCTTTTACTTAGTCTCTATTAGTCCTTCTTCCACCGGCTGTTGGGTTTCCATTCTTCTCACCACCGCATTATGATTAATGATTAGTGGGGAGAAATAAAAAACATTTACATTATTTCATATTCCTAAAATATATAGTCCTCACTGTTTGTATCCATGACAACCACTGACATATCTGGCCTAGAGAATTGTTAGGTTTTCTTCAGTCACTTATACTCTACTATATTATATTATGTCATACTATTATCGATGAATCCATTACATGAGGCATTCAGGATTAAAAGTGGATAATTTCAAAAATCAACTTTTTCGCTAGTTAAATCAAGGAATTTTGTCTTATTTCTGAACCTGAAGTTTCTGGATCATAAAGCATTGCTTGACTAAATTAGTGAAAAATCTAAAAAAGTTAATTTTTGACATATGGAGTTATGCTCTTTTGATCCGGAACACCCCACTATATAGATATTAGAATACAAATTGATTGTTGAAAATACATTTTCCAGTATAACAGGCTGACCACATCACAAAATATTTTGTATTATTTCTCTCATTATCATGCATTTACTAACCAGCATTCGAGGATAATTTTTCTTTAATTATAATAGTATTTTATTTTTAGAATTTAAAAAATGAAAATATTAAATTAATGAAAAAAATTTAAACAGTTAATAAGATCCTTTAAGTAACAGTTTTATATCATTCCTTGTGTCTTGTTCGCTATTTAGAAACATATTTTTTTGCCACATAATCGAGAAAGAAAAGAAGAAAAATTGTCTCTATTTGTTAAAACAATTAATATCCCAAGTATACTTAAAAAAGAGTATTTATTGAAATATAAAAGTCAAATGAAATAAAATATTATAAGCTTATATTCTTTATAGGTCAATAAAGATTAATTAATTAAGAATAGCCATTTATCTAGGATTTTACTTTGATGGGGGTTAATAATTTCAGAAACCTTAAAACATTTCTGGTTTGATTTTGAGAAGTCAAATTGATTCATTTATATCATCTACAAAAATATTGACTTTTTAAAAAGTAAATTATTTTAAAAAAGTATTTAAAATTTTAAAATAGGGATATCATTAAATAGGTTATTTAAAAAAAAACAAGAAAAAACAGCTATAGAAAATCTCATAAAAAATATCATATAAAAATATGCTTTATAAGCTTTTTCTTATATACTGGACTATCTTTTGAAATAATATATATGATAAAAATATGCTTTTACAAAAATAAAAATACTATTCCAAAGAACCAATTTGATGTTATACATTAAAAACAAAACATTTAGTTTTTAATATTATCACAAGATATAATATTATAACTGCCAATTAAAGATGAAGAAGAGAAAATAATCAAAACTAAGTTAGACTTTTTTTTCAACTGGTCTTGTGTCCTTCCTGACTTGTCTTCATCCTCTCCAATGTGGGCGCATGGCCCAGGCTGGGAACGACTGATATAGATTATAATATGGTGGTTATTTACTATATGTTAGTCATTTATGTATTGTCTTCACATATCCTACTCTTTTGTACTTTTGTTTCATAAAGATTTATATATATGTATTCTATATTCAGAAAAAAATACAAATTAATAATAATAATAATAAAGTATTTTTTTATCCTGGGACAAGTCCCTTTAGAATATCAATATTATAATTAATATATTGTCGCTGTCAAAACAATACCGCCTATCTACAACTTTTTATAAAATGAGTTAATAACGGTAACGCATTCTAGAGTTTGAATTACACACTAAGGAAGTTAGGTATTAAGGTCAGCAACATGGCAGAGTATGATTTTTTGATATTTCTCTTCAATAGTTCTGAAAAAAATTGCCAAGTCTACAGTCCTGGTTTTTTTTTCTCTCCTGTGAAATCGCCCAAAGTGTACATAGGCCGTGTTGTTTTGACAGTGACGATATAAGCTGTGTGCTTGAATATTTTATATATTGTTTATGTGAAAAAACATTTTAAATAATAAATACAAATCTATATGGGATTCTGGGGGATTTCAGTGTGTAAATAAGTAAGATGTGGTGAAGATCCCGGGCTCGGATCTAGCTGTAGTAGATAAATTATTTAATCTGTTTCCGCCACAGATGGAACCTGTGTGATCCACTCCTGGGGCTTAACTGGTATCTACAAAGTAGGTAACATTAATAAGGGGAAAACCTGGCGGTTGAGCGTGATCTCGTACAAATCATCTTCCTGCACAACCGTTGTCGTAGAAACAGTACAGTGACTAGTAGATATATATGAAAAAGAAAAGGGTAGAACAAGGAAGTTTACATTGCTGACAACACGGAACCATTGATGAAACTTTCTTGTTACGAATCCAATTTATAAACAATTTATTTTATTTTAAAAATAAAAATATTTATAAACAATTTACATTAGGTAGTTGCCATGTAACTTAAAAAAAAATCATCCAAGCGCTTTGAGATCATCTTTATCACTGAAATTTTTACCACTCAATTACTTTTGTGACATACGAAATAAACAATAGTGTGAATGGTGCAATGGCTATGGTATGGGGGATGCGACATCACTTTCCAAGCAATCTTCAATACTTTTCTACGTGTTGCTAAAGATGTGTGAGGTCTCGGATTTTCGTGGTTTTACACGATTTATTTTCGATTTGCCAATTCTTGATCGTTCGGTTGTTGGGAAGAAGCTTAAAATATACAAGTTTGTAATCCCACAAAATTGACAGTAAGATCTTTTTCTGTTACAGCTCAGCATTCGATATGGTTTGTGCTGGTTCATCATTTTGGGATCTTGATTTTTTTTATTTTTATTAACGATCCATTTTTCATCGCCAATGATAATTGGCTTCAAGAGAGGCAAGATTCCATTATGTTGGAAATACTTATCACAGATATTGATTCGTTTTTTTTTTTTAATTTCTTTTAGTTCTTCATACATGGATTAATCTTTGAGACAAACATATGACTAGTTGCAGGATCAACTGAGGAGCTTTCTTATACATAGCATAAAAAAAAAATTAACACGTTTTTGTAGCTAGCCGAACTAAAATGTGGAAAATGAATATAAGGTTGACAAAAAAAATAACAACTAAAGAACACGCGTTTATACGTTTAAAAACTAAAAAGAAGGAAATTGTTTTCCATGACAAAAAAATTATCGTATCGAAACATCGAGCGTCGGATGTTTGATGTTAATTGTAAATATTTTATTGATCGAAATTGGCAAAAGCAGAGTCATTATGAAAATATGTTAAAAAGCGTCCCCGTTTGTTTACGATAAAATTATTTATTTTAAACTTATTGAAAATTAATTCATACTTTTTAATTTTGTTTCCAATCAAAGCGATTTTTTTGTACGATTATTTATATTTTATATGTATATATTTATTATGCTAAATTATTAAAAATGTATATATTTATTTATAAACACAAATATTGACAGCGGTGTAAGAAATAAAAAGTAAATGAATTAAATTAATTCAGATAGAGTGAATAACGCCTTCAATAAAGGGTATATAGAATCGGCAACACAGCAGTGCTATGCAGAGATCGAACAGTCAGGGGCAAGACGTTGGCTTTGTTTTCTGTTCTTAATCATTTTTTCCTTTATTTTTTTTTATTCTATATCGTTATATAAATAAAAAAAAAAAATCTCTGATTCGGATATGAAAAATCGCTAATCCAAGATTATAGTCAGGATAATGAGACAAAATTATAGAATTATTGTATTATCAAAGATCTAATGTGCAAAGTTTCTATTTAATTCGTATGTTTTGAAGTGGCTGAAAATCGTGTTCAATGATCCCTTTACATACATATGGATAGGCGAAGCTAATAAAAGCGTGTTAATAAATAAATTTATAAAATAATTCCTTCCCACAATGAAAAACCTTTCTCCAGCCATTTATGATATATAGTTTTATTATGATAATTTTATCATAAATGACTGGAGAAAGGTTTTTCATTGTGATAAGGAATTATTAGATAAATTCAGTCCAGTTTACATCTTTTTAAAATAAATTTATAAATATATGGCACACAGATTGTTATTATATGGCATGCAGAAGTTTTTACAACAATATCTTATTCTTCTTTATTTCTGCGTTTTGTAATGAATTTTGCCAACGTTGATTTGTTTATTTATTTATAGTTCTGCTACTTTTCTATGTTTCCTTTTTAACCATAAACATACGCATTAATAACGGCGTTTAGTTCAATATGAATAATTTTAATCTATTTCGATTTTTTATATATTCTTCGCAAAAATGAATAGGGGTATTGCTAATTTTATAGTATGTACTTTACCTAGCATTTATACATTATATATTTAATAACTAAAAGCGAAAAAACCATCTACAAAATGTTTCCCTATTTTAATAAAAAATCTACACTAAGCCCTAAAGACAAACTAATCCTTTACTAAACAGTAATCCGCTCATTGATTACCCATGTCCTCATCGGTCTGGAGTTCAACCTGCGCCACAAATTATAGAAAGTTTGAAAGGGTACAAAACCTATCCATGAGGATTATTAATAATTATCCCCGCTACACGAAAATTTCGACTACGCTTAGAGATCTTGAACTTCACACTATAAAACAATCTGTTTCAGCCCAAACAAAACCATACTTCGAAAAAACTCCAGCTTCCGAAAATCCATTAATCCGAGAAATCGGTAACAATGATAAATATACTCCTTTCTTAACAAATCACTATTTGCAGGTATTGTAGTCTAGTTATCTGTATTTATTTTATAGTTATTTTTAATTGTTTACTTATTTTCTATTTTATTATTATTATTATATTTATTTACTTTATTATTATCATTTTTATTTATTTATTTTATTATTATTATTTTTTTTAAAGCGGGTTTTTTCTACATTTTCCCTTATACTGTAAAACTTATTTATAAAAGGTAACTTTAATTAATTAAAATCACTGTTCTTTAAACATGTAAAGGATGCCTGGAACATGTATTCACACTTATGCTGCTTGTATATGTAAAATTGCAAATAAAGTTGTTGTTGTTGTATTTAATAACTACATTAATATTTAATATAGTATAATTTCTAATAAATATTAACGCTTATTGTAATAAAAATAATATTAAAATGCTAGGTAACACACAGTAAATATAACAAAATTAGTGGTATTCCGGTTCATTTTTGCGCAGCTTATACATATGTATAATTATTAAACATCTTACCACTTTTTTTATTTTTAAACGAATTTGGCCCTTGTTTATTTGTTCATATATTTATAGTTCCGAAACTTGTTTATGCTTCTTTACTATCATTCTTAACTCCGCCATGGCAGCATTTAACTAGTGATTGTTTGTCACCGGTAGTATATATCCGTATGTATACGGATTCAGCTTTCAATATGAATTATTTTTCTACCTTTCTTTGTCAATGGTTGTGTTTATACTTAGAAGTACATATGTGAAATATAAGTTTCTTGATTTACTAAAACTATATCTTATCTTTCTGCGCTATTTTTTTCATCAAATGAAAGTGGTTTATATTTTTAGACAATACATTATGTTTCCCATTTCTTATTCTTAAATTCGAGTACATTTCTTTATTATATGCATATATCTACAGCCCCGGTGAATAAGTGGTCAAGTCGGATTTTATCTAGAGAGAGTTAACTGCTTTCAGAAAACCGGAATCATTCTTGTAGTTTTTGGCCTGGAATGGAGTTGTAATATAAACAATAACTCCTTTTCAAGCCAATCCCTTACTTAGCCCTTTATTCACTAAGAAAATAACTCGATACCGCTCACTTAAGTATAACTCATTGATCTATATAATTTAATAATGAAGAAAAAACCTTATTCCAGTCAACAATTGTTGTTAAGAAATTAACAAAAGATTAAAAAACGTTTCGACATTTATTTGTCATTTTCAGTTTCGTAGTTCTTCACAACATCCTTTGATATTCAATATAATAATATAATATTCAAATATTATATATTTGACCATGGAAGAAAGTTGAGTTCCAGGAGTTTATATATATTTGACATTTTAATTTGTTTGACCTCAAGTAATGATTGGACTTGCAAATTTAAAGGATGTTGTGAAGAACTACGAAAATTGAAAATGACAAATAAATGTCGAAACGCTTTTTAATCTTTTGTTAATTTTTTAACAATTGCTGACTGGAATAAGTTTTTCCTTCATTATTAAATTATATAGATCAAGAAGATTAGTGCAGTATATAAGAAATATCTTATAAAGAAAATGATTATAACTCATTTTGGAAAAAATTAGACTTAACCACTTATTCACCGGGGCAGTAGATATATGTATATATTTTTTCTATTTGGCAAATCAAATAGATGAAATAAAAAAAAAAGGATGATAAATTAATAGATTTTTTATAATGTTTCTGCAGGTTTGGGGTTCCCAAATCAACATACCGCCTATTTTAATTTGAAAATTACCGATTAAATTTTCAGTTCTATGACTAACGTAATAATAATCATATGTAATCCTTTCAATAAAATATTTCGCTTAACTTACTGCAATCAATTTATTACTATTTTATTCACCATTTCGCAATGCTCATTACTCATTGCATAATATTTTGCACGATGGGACATCTGCTTGAGAAATGCACAAGATATATTAGAGATGACTGGGATAGGAATATGCCACTCTTGGCAGAGACTTATTCATAGATTACGAAATCTCCTACACGGTTTATCTCAGTTTTGTGCTGAAGAAGACCATGAAGCAATAGCCAAGTATAAACTTGAAAACATAATCATTAAAATTATTTTTAAGTGAGTCAATTTTCCTCATGGAAATTCCTGAAGGCAAAGTTCAGGTTTTGCCAGGTACTAAAAAAACTCGCTTCACAAAACCACTGACGATTACCAGGAAACAAAAAGAGATGCTGAGATTCGTTTTGAATTATTCATGTAGTTGTTGGAATAACATATATGGAAATAAAACTACCATATACATATACTTACACGAGAGCACAACAAAAATATGGGAAAACAACTTATACTAGGCTAATTACTAATACGAACAACTAAATACTACAACTAAAATTTTGAACATATTCTTTTTAACTGTGAAATTACTTGATTGACAACGATTTCATTTAAATATAATTATAGTTATTATAAATGGCAATTGGCCCGAGATTGGAGGCTTAATCATAGCCTCCAATCGTGGACGGAATCGTGTCATCCTCGTAGTTATTTGGCTAGAACTTTTTTTTTTTTTTTTTTTCGAAACCTTTATTATATGAAAGTACATTCACAAATAGTAAAAAAAACTACAGCTTCTATATAAATAAAATACCTTCCATTACCTTCCGGTATTTTACAGCGTTACATCGGCCTGAGTCCGCTGAAGGCGGTTTTTACTCGGTTCGGCACGAGCCCGCTGACATTATACAATACAAAACGGCGAGGGACCGTTTAGCGGGATCAAGTGATTTGGCTAGATTTTTTTTTTTTTTTTTCAAACCTCCTTTATTATATGAAAGTACATTCACAAATAGTAAAAAAAAACTATAGCTTCTATATAAATAAAATACCTTCCATTACCTGTCGGTATTTTAAGGCGTTACATCGGGCTGAGTCCGCTGAAGGCTAGAAATAGTGTAATAACATACTTGTTCAGACTTAGCCACTTATTCATTACATAACATCATTCCGTTTTCCTAAGTAAAATGAAATCGCTTTAGACAGTGTTAGATATTGGTTTATTTAGTTCAATGAATATAAAATGTGTCGTTCATTGTAGAATATCGCGAGTATTAAAAGGCGGATTTTACAAAACAGTCCTCTATGAGCACATTCCCTGCTTCAATTTCACAATTTAATAATTCTAATAAACAGAGAAACGTCTTCATTAAAAACATTTTAAGACCCACCTAAACAAAATAAAATCAACAGACAACGAAGGTAAATGTCCTAACAAAAAAATTAGACGTTCTATGACACGAGTTATGAGTTGTATACATGAGGTTTATGACACTCTAGGGTTGTCTTAGGATTTTTTAGAGGTAGTAAAAAATCCTTAGTCATTCCGTACTTCGGAAGGGACGTAAAATGTGGATATCGAGTGTTATAGGGATCCATATCCTAATTATATCTGGATAGGCAAAATTTAGGACTCCCACTAATCATCCGATTAGCCATAGCCGAATAAATAGGCGTTACATTAATAAAAGCAACAAAAAAATAGTTACATCATCTTCCTACAGACTGCGCCACTATATTTAATACTATTTTGGGTACATCAATGTAGCATACGAAATAATCTTTTCCCTAATGATTTAACACGATCTATGATAAAATAAATTTATCTGTTATTGATTCAGTTTTGGCTCTATTTTATTGATTTATCTCTTATCTTTATATTTTCATTTAGGAATTTAACCTATGCAAAAAATGCTGGGATAACATAGGAAGTAATTTGTAATTATATTGCTCGAACTATAAGGTGAATTGAATAAATTATGTAATAAAATATATAGACCGTTGTATTATATTACTATTATATATTACCTCCGTCATCCGTCACTAATTAATTATAAAAAGAAAATCATAAAAAGTAAATGGTTAATTGAACAAGTACATGTTAAGAATAATATATATTTCCTGTTACATAGTATCTGAAAATTTTCCCTTCCAATTAACCTAGTAAGTATTCCTTTCCTTGTCACGTCATCGAATTGTGATTTACAGATTTTCTTAATTATCATAGATCATAGATCAGCATTTGATTTATAATTCAGTGGAAAAGGCTAGGTATATTCTGTGGTTATATTCCTGGATTATCGATGAAGTAATTGTAGGAACAAAAACATGAACACAATTATGTATGACATAAATGACATAATACAGTGGGATCTCCCTTAAACTGACACACTCCAATGGTGTTTTCCGCTCTAAAAATGTCTCATTTTAATAGAAAAAAAAGTAATTGTTTCATGTTTTAAGACCAATTCTTTTTTTCCCCTCTTTTTATGACTGGTATTCCTTTCCTTGTCACGACATTATAAGAACTTATAAAAGTAATTTTGATCTAAAGATATGCAGAGAGGTTATGCTTCAGACTACTCACAGCTACTGGACGCTGGCATCTCGAAGAAGAAAACTTGCAAAAGGACAAAAAAAAAGTTATAACTGAGATTTATTTTTATGAAAAACAAAACAAATAGGAAACTACAAATGTATCTAGAGCTACATACATAAAACAATTAAGCAGGTTGTACTGTCCTTTGGATGGGACGTAAAAGAGGGGTCCCGAGCTTGTACGATGTCGGCTACATGCTAAAGATCCCTATCCTATTGAGACAACCGTTGATTTTGAAATTGAGACAACCCCATTTTGTAAAAAAAAAATAATTAAAGCTGATTATTATTATAAATTACCATAATTTTATATTTGTAATCAATTGACAAGCAACATTATTTCAATATCATTATAAAATTGTTATTCGAAATTTATTTTCCCAAAGGATTAGCCATAGCAGTATAAAGTAACGTTAAAGTATTGGGGTTGTTCAGTTATAGCATTTTATTTCACTTATAAAAAACAGATGATGCATTCTTGTGCCCGTTTAATTGAAGTAGTGAATGATTCAAGTATGGGGAATGAAAATACGCTCGGTTAACAGGGATGTCCGATTATAGTCGAAGTCTATTTATGGAAATTCTACTCTTTAAAGACAGGAAATTTCCTTTAATATGAAATATTATATATAAATGTTCTGACACTATTGGATTTTGCAATCGGATTTGTCATTCCTAGTTTTCCTTCTGTTAGAGTAGATATTCCTTGCGAAGGGTTTATCGAATTTTTTTGAACCTCGTACGTTAAGAAGACTTGCTATCACTGTTCCCATCCTCGTCTGGACGATGGCATCTATGACTGTTCATTTAGGTTCGGAAACGTTAGTGTTCATATCCATCATGTACACCAAAATAGAACTCAGAATCATAAAGCGAAAACTTTTTATGATTAAGAATTATTTAGAGAAGAGGAGAGAAAATTATATAATCAAAGGTGAAAAAATCCTTTGGAAGGTGATTGGGCAACATCAAAAAACTCTGGAGTAAGTTTAATTTTCAACTATAATATCTATAGTTAATATTTAGCCAAACAATAATTAACATATTTCGAAGTCTATTTATGGAAATTCTACTCTTTAAAGACAGGAAAATTCCTATAATATGATTAGCCACGTTTAGTAACTTTTGGTAGAGGGTAAACTTATGGGTTCGCGTAAGCAACATGTGCATGAATTGTACAGTTTCTTTTAATCATCTTTATTTTAAAGGTTGAAATTCCATTGATATAAAAATAATTATATTTATCTCCAAAGTCGTTTAATGGGTGACCAATCGATACTAACAATAACTTGAAGCATGAATAGCTGGTTGAACTTTTCGTTTCCTCTGAATGATTTCATTTGTAATAATTAAATGTATTGTTTTATGGAATGATTGAAAGTACAAATGATCTATGTATTGTTGAACTTAACGATGATTAAAATGCTAAAAATGAAAATAAAATCTATGTAAATACAAATATGAGGTATAAATAATATAACTATTTACTAATTATTATTTCGATTAAATTATCGATACTATGTATTGAGCTTGTGAAGCCCATCAAATGTTTCGATTAGTAAATAAACTACTTGAAAATGTATATAATTATTGTTCGGAGTATCAATATATGTTAAAACCAGACTAATGTTAATAATTTAAATTTAAAATTTAAATAATTCAGACTGTAATTGGTATAGAAACTCAAAAAAAGAAAACAGTTACTCCAAAGTCTTGAATTTTCACTTCTGTAAGTCATCATGACTACTTATTTAAGTTTTTTTTTATAACTAGGAATTTGAAAAAAAAATAACAATAAAATATGTTTTTATTATCAAATCGAAATGATGGAATTATATCGGAACAGAAAATATAATGAGAAACATTTAACAAAGTAAAGGTTACAATGTAAACTTACACTTTCATTAATATCATTTTCAATCCTACATGTGCTTAGGCAGGTTACCTTCACATTTTTCATAAGAGAAATTATTTTTATGTACATTTAAATATTTTTTTTACTCAAAGACATATATATTCACACTGAAATTGTAATTGAATCACATTATTGCACAATTTTTTTTCCTTGACTTCTGTTTGGATACCTTTTGAAGTAGGCACTGCTGAGGGGAAGTAAGCAGTGCTGGATTCGGGTCGACATTGGTTTTCGGCCTTCTGGAGTATGTCCTGTTCTGTCGTGGCCGGGAAGAATTGGAGGAGGAATCGCTCGTGCAGGAACACGACCCACCTTTATTCCTTACTCTTTTACGCTGCTTTCTCGTGCGCGCAACTATCTTTTCTGTGTAGTTACTGTCCTCTCCAGAACTGGTACTGTGGAATTTATATGTGTTCGCCGAATTTGGGAGATATCGGTTCGTATCAGGGTGCGCAGATCGCATTGGTTGTACTGATCCTTCGTTATTTACATTTGTACCATTGCTTTCATTCTCCAAGGTCATGTAAGAAAGGCTTTCTTCAATCATCGGGGGAAAGGATTGTGGAGGGGATTCGTAAAGGGAATCTTTCTGTTTTTCATTGGAATCGGGTTCCTCATCATCGAATTCGACCGAAGGGACATTTTTCCCATCCGAACAGATATTTTTCTTCATATCATCACCATACTTTTCTTCTAGTATTATTCTCTCCTCGTATACTGAAACATCATTCATAATCAGTTCCATTCGCTTGTCGAAGACGTCTCCTCTGTCCTTTTCTTGTGTATTATTCAGGATTGACTTTTCCCGAACATAACATTCCTCACCCACCTGACGCATATCCTTGGCGATACCTCGTGATGATTCGTCAGAACTTATTGATTCATAAGATCTGCTCCTATTACTCGATTTATTCATTTCTTTCGAGAATCTTGATTTTCGTATGTATTCAGTTCTGAAAGCGTTCAGACAAGATTCGCAAGATGTTTTTATTCTCTTCTGAGTCCAAATTTCTCGAGGTTCTCGTTGGATCGACTCGTTGGAAACATTACCCTTGCAAGCTTTGCACGAACTACTCGAAGAATCGCTGTCACTAGGGCGCCCTCTACCCGAGTAAGTGACAAGAACGTCGGGAGTGGTCAGATACTTGATGTTAGGAACAACTGCGTGAGTGAGGATACGTGATAGATACTTCCCACTGGTTAACTCGTCCTGGGATGACATACCACAGTCACACTCACTGTAATCAGTCGTGTACATGGCGGACTGGGATTTCGAACTCTTGACGATGTTTTGTTTGCGCAAGGCAAGCTCGCAGTTTTTCTTAATATTTTTATCTCGAACGGCATCGCAGTAGCTACTGAAGCTATCCGTCGAAAAGCAGTTGCTGCTGCATTGGGAACAACTTCCGGAGTACGCCGTCTGGGTTGAAGACGATACGACAGTCTTCAACCCGATCCTGTGGCCGTCGAAAGCCAATCGAGGAGAATATCTCGAAGCGCGAGATCTCAGAATCACAAACCTTTGGCTGTTGCTTTTCTTAGGAACGCAGTATTCAACGCTACGTAGTTCGGAGCAATCGAGCAAATCGATACATTGCGATAATTGATGGGATTCGGTAGGAAGAATTGATTTTATTCTTAAGAACTGTTTCAAATTCGTGCTGTTGATAAGAGAAGATATCATAGTCTTACCCTTTTCGGAAGTACAGAAGTCCATGAGACTAAGGGGGAGGCTATCTTTACTCATGTTCGGGATGCAGACGGCCATTTCTTCCATTTCGGTATTCATATTCACCGGTTGTTTATTCATGAAAGGGGTCTGTTGCTGTTGTTCGGGGTTTTGGGGGAGGGCGGTCAACTCCAGGTTCGGTGTGCTTCTTGTAAGATTGTTCCTCCGCCTCAAGATTGGCTCCGAAGTCTTCATTACTTGGCGCGAGCTTTGCTTCGAAGGGGCCGAGAAGGCCTTCAAGAAGTTGATACAGGTGAACCACTTAGGGATGGCCTGCAGCTCCTCCTTCCCTTCTGCGTCCTTGATCCTCCTCTTCCTCGCCCTCTCTTCCTGGAGCCTCCGAACCACCGCTGCTAATGCCTGTCTGCTCTGAGGCGACTTTCGCGACAGTTCTATAACTCGGGGATCCAAGAGCATCTCTTCCAGCATCTTCCTGTTTTCTATTTTCTGGAACATTTCTTCTATGTTCACAGGGTCTGCCAACACGGAGAATGGAAAAGTTGTCATTATGATAAAAAACCATAAATACGACTAATTTATAAAGCAAAATACTTTGGGATAACCTAAAAATGTATCACATGTAGATCAAGTCCACATGATGTTTGTTTACGTTAGCAAATATTTATTAGGCAAAAAAAAAAAAAATAGCAGATTCCTTGTTCTTAAGAACTATTCAAATATATAACAGATAGAAAAGTTTTCTAATCAGATACTGAAGGCTGTACAAAACATTTATTTGGTAAGCATTGGAATTTTTCAGAAAATAAATATTATAATTATAAGAGACTTGAAGTTTCACGCAATCAATAACCTATTCACTTAAATTAATTAAAAATACGAGTTACGAGGTTTTATAATGCAATGATCATATATATATATATATATATATATATATATATATATATATATATATATATATATATATAGATAGATAGATAGATAGATAGATAGATAGATAGATAGATAGATAAGCAAATGTACATCGATTTAACCAATCTCTGCCCACAAACCTCTATCCACGAAACACCACCCAAACCCAAATCTACTGGATCAATCTTGATGCCATCCTCCCACGTAGTGCAAACTCCTAATTCTCCAGTAGTTTTATAGTTTATAGTATTTTGTAGTTACCTTCATTTTCATTTCATATATACATGCACCATCTTATTTTCGAACACCTTTAGACGTTGGTCATCCTTCAACCTTAACTACCACTTTTTACATTCATAAAGTACAGTGGAAGGATTATAGCTTAATAAATTGTAGTAAAAAGTATGACACATATTTGATCATAACTTTTCTCATGTAATTCTTTCGCTGATGTATCGCCTATCGCTCATTCAAAAGAATTAAGTCGTGGTTCTCAAAAATTGGGATTTTTCAGTTAAGCCTTCAGTAGTAGTTGAATTGTTTGAAGCTTTTTAATTATGGAACGACATATTTGATATTCCATTTCCGGCACTTTTTTTTTAATAAAGTCATATTTTGAGTTGTATCATGTTTGAGCTTGAAGTTTTATGGGAACAATGACTTAAGCTACAATAATAAAAGTTTCAGGGTTTTAAAAATATTGTAATGGTTAATAAAATAATTTCAATATCATAATTACAATAGGGATGCTTTGCTTAATCAATTGCCAAGTTTTAATTTTTTTTACTCATCTGGATTAATTTTGACAAGACATGATATTTTTAAAAATGAGAGAAATGGTAACTCAATGAATATATAAATATTGAATATTTCGTTTGATCAAGCTTATAAATAACTAATCAAATGGAATCAACTTTTTAATCAGAATGTGATTTTTAAAATTAATTTATAACCTATTAAATCTTAAAAAATGGATAATCCAACTAACTTCGAAGTAATAAAAAATATTTTAGTTAATAATAAAATAAAATGATTTATACACAATAATTTGCACCATGAGCTCAATTTTCCACACGTGTTAAGTAATATTTCCATTGCCCTAAGACTGAATCTTAAGAACTAAAATTTAAAAAAACTTACATATATCTACAGTCCCGGTGAATAAGTGGTTAAGTAGAATTTTCTCCAAAATGAATCTGTTGTACTTAGGAAAGCTTAATCGTGTACTTTCGAATTCAATAAGGGGCTATGTCCAGGCATTTGCTTGAAATAGAGTTTTTGCTTACATTACCATTTTAAGCCGTAAACTACGAGAATAACACGATTCTGCTTCCCTCAATGCAACTATCACACTCTGGGTAACATTTGACTTAATCACTTATTCAACGGGGCTGTAGATATATGAACCATGAAATACAACATGTAAACGTTTTTTCTAACAAATAAATAAACCTAAAGTCGTTTTAGATAAGATGTCTTTTCTATACACATTTAGTAGCAAACGTTTCGACTAAAATTTGAGAAACACGATTCAGAAATAAAGATAACTTAAGTCAGGAATGCTGCTCTGGTGCAACACTCTCCTGTCTGTTGGAAATTCCTATACAAATTTAGAGAGCCATCTATTTTTAAGCATTAGTAAAAAATAAACATAAAGATAGCAAGGAAGTAGTGAGTTGGTTCAGTTTGAACATAAATGATTATAAAATATGTTTTCAATGAATCTTTTCTATATATAAAATCTATCTTTCTATACTTAAAATCTTTTCTATATATTTATTTTGAGATCCCTGAAAGTTGTTCAATTCGGTAAAATGTGGTTTCTTTTTATAATTTGTAATTTTAGGTAACACTAGTACATTTAGTAATAATTACTATATAATCCACCACAATCCATTACTAATGGTTAGTTTAAACCTTATCTAAAATAGATTTTATAATCTTATCTCAGTAATTCCGATGATTTAGTAATTAATAATATAGACTTTAGTGAAAATACGTTTATAGATAAATATAAATATTTGGGGCGACCTGTGGTCTAGTGGTTAGCGTAACAAACTGCTAAGCCCAAGATCGCGGGTTCGTAGCCCAGCAGGTGGTCCTAGGATTTTTTAAATGTAGTAAACAATCCTTAGTTACGCCGTCCTTCGGAAGGGACGTTAAACGGGCGTCCTGAGCCTGTACGATCTCAGGTTTAAAATTTAAAATCCCTGTCCTAATTAAGCCCGGATAGGCAAAATTTAGAGCTCCTACTGTAGAATCGCCCGATTAGCCATAGCAGCATAATGTGACGTTAAATGAACAAACAACAAATATAAATAATCTGTACCATTACAACCCGTGAATGGGTCTGGGGTTCAGTACTTGGTAGAGACTGTACTGTTTTCTGGACAACGGTCCTGCAAGGAGGTGACTTTTCCTAGGTCATGCTCTACCGTCAGATTCTCCCTCCCCTCATATTTTTATAATATTTTATAAGGGCTGGTTGAGCCCCAGGAGGGTCCTAGATCCTATATGATCCATCCCCGGTTGCAAACAGACTAAATAAAAGTCTTCTATTTATCTGTATATTTCTAATGCGGGATTAGAACCAGGATTTCTGGCATGGCAACTTAGTGGTCTACCTCTGAGCCACTCCGCCCTCTTAACAAATATAAATATTAATTTAAAAAAATGAATTGTTGGTACTATAAGGAATATCTATTGTAGTATTATTTTTTTTTGTTTAATGCTGGAAGGAATCCTGCAAGTTATTCTTCAAGTGGAATTCAAACGCAATATTTATGAACACTAGGTAAAACAATAACAATTAATTAAATTCAACGAAAAATGAATACAATGATGCAGAGTTCTGACAAAATGAATTGGAAAAGAGCCAAAATACCATGATTGAAAAAGTTATCAGTAGGGGAAATAACGTAGTATGCTTTGTATATTGACTGTAGTTAGTTAATTTTAGCCTCAATATTAAACCATCTTTAATTATTTTTTAAATAAAAATTTCTGCTTATTTTATAATTTGTAAAAAAAAAAAGTGAATATACATACTTATGTTCAATTTTTAGGGTTAATAATGTTATAACCAACATGTTACATGTTATTACCTATTAAAGCTTCAATATTGGATTATCCAAATTATTCCGATGTAATAAAAACATTTTGGTTAGTAACACAATAAAATAATAGCAGAAAAAGCGGGCCTTCAAATATCATACGAAAAAACAGAACTCATGTCTACGGAAGCAAATGTCAAGAAAAAATCGTCAATACCAAATATGGAAAAATAAAAGTAACCAGAAAATTTAAGTGTTTGGGGGAATTAATAAGTTACAAGGGGGGTCTGAGAAAGAGAGCATCCAAGAGAAAATAAAAAAAATTAGAAAATTTAAGGTTTCAAACAGGCACAATTTACAATAAAAAGAACCTCTCTTCCAATGCAAAGTTAAGGCATTACATCGTTGTGATAAAGCCTATGGTTTTATAAGTGATGGATACCACATCCCTACCCAACTTGGAAAATCTGCTAAGAATAGAAAGGAGGATCTTAAGAAAAATCTATGGGCCCAGGAAAACACAGGAAGCGAAAATCTAACGAAGAGATCTATAGAGAAATCAAAGACCTGGAAACCGAGATAAGAATCAAAAGGCCGATGTTCTATGGGCACATGAAAAGGAGGAAGGAGGAAAGATTGACAAAAAGATCTTTAACAAAATTTTTAGCTACAAAAGCGTGGGAGGATACACGCAGCAAATAAGAGAAGAGTTAAAGAATATTACAATTTCAGATGCCGACTGCCTAGATAGAGACACTTACAGAAAAACTCTGAAAAATCTCACCAATATTGGAAGAGAAAAAAGGAGGGGTACAAAGTGGTCCAATGAAAGAAAAGAAATGCAGTCGAAAATCATGAAGCTGAGATTGGAAGAAAGAAAATCAAGACTCCCAAAGAAGCATAACCGATGATATTCGCGTGATTATTGGTCGGTAAGTGATTAAAAAAATAAAATAAAATGTAGTCAATTTTATTTTATTTATTTATTTAATTCTGATTTTTACAATAGTAAAATACAGAAAGAGTTTGGTTAGAAGTTTTACAAAAATTTATAATAGTTCATAAAAATAACAGAATAGTAAACATACAGAAAAAGAAAGTAGATAATTATGATACTAAACATTGTAGTGAAGATAAAATCAAAAATATGGCCATGAGTCGACACTACATCAAAATATGGAAAATTCTTGAAATAAAACTTATATAATTTAAAAGTATTATTTTGTGTTTAAACAAGCATATATGTATCAATGGGTCAGAGCTATTCTAATACTTAGAGCCTTAAATAGGAAGTTACAGAGATTAATAACATCATTGTTGTGCTTAGGGTTCAGTACTATATAAATATTGTGATCGTATGAACTAATATATTTATTTCTAGGTTCTGTATAAAATGGACAGTCGATTTTAGATCATCATCATAACAGTTTAGATCATTACGTGATTCATTAAACCACACAGGAGAATTTTCTTCAGTATTAATTCTGTGGTATTTTTATTGTAGTAAACAACTATTTGTTGTTGTTGGAAACTCTAATTTGGCTTCGGAGTCTTATTCTCTCAATGCGGAAATCTGATGTCAGGTATGGCTGTACTGAATTTCTACAGAATAAATTTTTATACAAAACATTGAACTGAGAGCACATAGCTCTATTTACATCGTGATCATATAAACTTTCCCCGTATTTATTTATTATTTCGTTTTTATGTTTCAGCACTTATTGGGGGTTTTGCTCAGCCCACAGCCAGCCATATCCTAAGTCAGATATAATACCCTCAAGTTGACTAGCCCAGTTAAATTTGATTAAATTAGTGGAGGACTTTGGAACCGATAACATTTTAATTAAAGCATATTTTAGGTAGTCTATTATTACACATTAGTAGGATTTTCAACCACCAGTTGATTGTGAGCTTTAAGACTTGTAATTTAAGCATTCTTGTGACTGTTTCTAGTGTTATTGTGTAACCTGGGGTTTGATTAGGCCAGTAAAAGAGCGACTTGTAAAATCTAACTTGAAGTTTCTATATTTTATCTAAGTACCTTAATGACCATATTTCACAGGAGTATAATACAACTGAATGGATAAAACTGTTGAAACGGTTTTTAAGGTCCAGGAAGGTGACCTAGAGGCGACTACAATCTTTTTAACCGAACTCTTAGCGATAGAAGCTCTAGCCACCATATCTTGACTTGCCAAATGAAAAAGAGCCGAGTTTGGGAAAACTATGCGAAATGAACTTACAGTCTCAATTTTATTGTTGTAGTACAAGGTTTCTTTTTTAAGTCTACCCTGTGTTCTCTTAAATATCACGGCTTTAGTTTTGTTTATGTTAACTTTATGGTGGTTTTTTTGAGAATAATATTCCAGGGCGTTTAGTTTTTTTTAGCGTCTCGATTAACATGTTCGATAGTAAAACTAAGTCCTTCACATACAAGTAATACTGCAGGATCGTAATATCATTTTCATGATCAATACCGAGACTAGAACAACCTTCATTCAAAAGATATTCCTCTAAGCCATTCACAAAAAAATAAAAAATGTAGTAAATTGTATCAAAGAATGTTAATAAATAGATTCATTGTCGTAAGACCGAATCTTAAGAACTGAAAAAAAAAACATACGTTTCATTAAAAACTCAGCTCCTAAACATTAATAAAACAGAGCACTCTGCAAAATCAAAAACTACTGCACGGATGTTCATGCGGTTTTCACCAATCGATAGAGTGATTCGCCAAGAAGGATTAGGTATATAATTTGTCGAGGTTTTGTGTAAATGGGTTGAAATATCAATGCGTTTCACTGAAGACCCTACCTAATCCCGTGCAATTATCTAACTTACATGATAATAAATTCTTATATAAAGAAATATTTGGTTTTGTTTTTCTTTTTATAATTTCTATACAATATAGTACTTTAGCTCTCCGAAACAGACAGTCTGTAAGACGAACCCTGAAAGAAGCCCGTGGATTTCAGGAAAAACCCCGAAGGAGAGGTACCCCCTGACGGAGGAGAGATAGGAGTTACACCGGCAGAAGATTAAAGCCAACAGTTGAACAAGCGTGGTCCAAAGTAGGCCCATTCGAAACAAGAAGAAGAAGAAGAAAGTACATTAGCTGAAATTTCTGAAGAAAGAAAATCCAGACTCCCAAAGAAGCCTAACCAATGATATTCACGTGGTCCTTAGTGGGCTGTACTTGATAAAAAAAATTACATCACACAGACATATAATGTAGGCATCATATGCCTTATTAGACGAGCAAAGCTAGGGTGGGTCGCTTGTATTTTGGAATATGTAAGTAAAATAAATGTTTTAACATAGTTCTATTTATTTTTTATCACATGACATTAGGTAAAGATCGCTGTAATAAACAAAAAGTTCCTATTCTATGTAAAATCTGGTATTAAAGATTTTTGTTTCTTAATATAGAAACAATCTACGACAGAGATAATTATCTACACCCAAAAAGTATAGAATATTGACTAAATCCATTGGAATAATATAATATACTTAATAGTTTATTTCGTTAGTGTTTTTAACAAATTAAACTAAAACATAATTAATTAATTGCAGTTACTTAAGTATGTCATTAAAATGATAAAAGAAATAAAAAGTTTTGGTTTCTTCTTACGTGGGACTTATGTCTTTGAAAAAATATTTCAAAAAAACAATTAAAAATATATATAGGTTATGTATGATATTAATACGTTACGGTATTGATCGAATTATTTTATAAATTTATACTGCCGAAGTGTTACTACCGATATCAAATTGAATGTATTTAACCAGTAAAACATTAAAAAAAAAAGCTTAAATTGATAAGAAATACGGTCCATGATAATGTTGTGTAATTAAAAACGACAAAAACATGTGTTTTTTTAAAAATGTAGCGTTTATTAATGGAAGGAAAAATTGTAAAGTGATATATTATATATTGTATGTATACTATATAATATATATTATATAGATACAAGTTAAGGGGCGCGGGGCGGAGGGGGGGAGGTAGTGGAGGGGAGAGGTATAAAGCAGAGACCTGGAGCGGCGCGCTCAGTCGGCCCTCAGCCATGAAGTTCGCAGAGTTCGAGAATCAAACCCGGGGCCAGGATGTCGAGGGCCTCGTCGTCGCCAAGTTGTCCGCCATGGCCGTCCTCGGGCTGTCCTCCTTCGTCCTTGGCATCCTCCCCATCAAGCTGGCCGCCTGCCTCCGCTGGAAGGGTCCCCCGGGACACGGCCATCAGGGTCACCAGCCTCTCGTCATCTCACTCCTCCTCTGTTTCGGCGGCGGCGTCCTCCTCTACACCACTTTCATGCACCTCCAGCCCGAAGTAAGGGAAGCCATGACTTCAGTCCTCAAGACTGGTATAATACCCGAACAAATAGTAGAGACGGGAATCAACCTCTCAGAACTCATTTTCTGTATCGGTTTCTTCTTCGTATACCTAATCGAGGAAGTGGTCCACACATTTCTGGACAAGACCCACCCTGAAGAAGACGAAGAAGTTCTACATAGAACCCTGAGCGTGAGGCGGTGCCATGGCAACATGATCCCCAGGATCAACCTGAACAAACCCCAGAACACTTCGCCTCCTTCGACCATCACGGCTTCTACTCAAGTCCTGATCAGGGACTACAACAAGAAGAACTCGAGGCTGGAGCCCGTCATGACGGAACCCTCCGAGACGGCTTCGTCCTCTTCGGAACCGGTGTCTGTTGTGAAATCCTTCCGCGGCCTCCTCACCGTCATGGCCCTGTCGTTCCACGCGGTCTTCGAAGGACTGGCGGTCGGCCTGGAGAAGAACGCCGCCAACGTGTGGTACCTCTGCGCCGCCATCGCCACTCACAAGCTGGTCATCGCCTTCTGCATCGGTATCGAGCTGGTGTCATCGAGGACCAAGACTAGCCTGATCCTGGTCTACATCGCCACGTTCGCCCTGGTTTCGCCCCTGGGTATCGGCCTGGGGCTCATCCTCTCCTCAGAAGGTGCTCTTGACTCTCCTCCCCTAGCCCTTGCCTCAGTCATCCTCCAGGGGATGGCTGCCGGTACTCTCTTGTACGTCGTGTTCTTCGAAGTACTCCAGAGGGAGAAGGCGCACTCAAAGTATGGACTAGCCCAACTGTTCGCAATCATGGCCGGATTCATCGTCATGATCGCTCTTGGGATATTCAGTAAGTGTTGATTTTTTTCTTATTTATTGTTATGTAACAACGACTAATTGCTAAATTTACAAATAAATTACTCTTTGAAGAAACATATCGACGGGTTATAACTTACACTTATTTAAAACACATGATTTCGAAAAAAAATGTTCTCAGTTTTTTTAACAATTTCTCCCCTCACTTTTAACCTTGCACCACTCTTAGTTCTCTTTTGTTTTTCTTCTTTAGTTTGATAAGGTATTAATTTAAGTAAAGAAAATGCGATTACAAAACATTGGAAAAAAATACAAATTAATATCTGAATGAACTCTAGGTTGATTTCTGTTTTACCTAGTTACTCAATACCTTAATCATATAATTTACTACAACCTTTAAGGATAGGTTTATAAACCGCAAACAAATTTTGACATTTCATTTCGTTTCTTATTTTTAAATCACATTTTTAACTAATATACTTTAAATGATCAAGATTTTTTTTTCATTTGTTGTTATTTAACAAGTTATTTACATAGCCAAATAATAATTATTAATACTTAGGGAAGAAGAAAATATAATTTTAACAACCTCTGCTAAGAGAAACCCATAATCGAGTATGCCCACCTATCATATTTTATAACTGCAAATAAATGAACTTAAAAATTTTCAATTTCAATAACTACTAAAAAATCATTAATATTTTTATTACCCATTTAAGATCTTCAAAATCTTTGAAAAGAGTTTGACATCGGTCCTTGCATTATGTTACAACTTAATGATTTTTGAAAGTTGTAAATTGTGTTTTTTAAATCAAACAAGAATTATGTTGAAACCAGTTTTAAAAAGTATTTTTGAAAAACAATTGAGGTTTATTAATTCTTCATATTTGATCATCTGATGTAATGATCAGCTTCGTATTAAAATATAATTAAGCTATTGCCCACATATCAATTAATCAATTATATTATTATTTTTTATATGTATTTATTATTTTACAGTCCCAGAACACGACGAATACCGATCATACTACCTTTAATCGAAAGAATGGAATCAATATTTAAAAATAAACTTGTCTAAAAATAGTGTCTCTTCTTCTAATAATAGAAATAACCCATTATTTATAACTACAATAAAATTATACTGGAATAATAATTAAATTTTTGAGCAAACAGTAATTTTTTTTATTTTTTGTCTTTATCGGACTGAGGATACAGGTAGTTTCAACGTAAGTTATAAATAGAATGAAAACATCGCAACGATTGAACTGTACTCAAGCTTAAAATATCGGAAAGTTTAGTAATTCATTATAAATAATCTGTAATAAAGGTTATTGAAGCATTATGTTAATCTTAAATCGTTATTTATTTATTTGTACTTGAAAGTCGAATAGAATCGTAACCCAATGAAAGGTTGTCATGTAAACTGAACATTAATCCATAAAAACAGAAATAAATATTAATTATGATCATAGGTAACAAAGCACGAGGGTGTAGATTATTTTTATGTACGTATTGTATTGTTGTAATGTGTTGTAATGTTATGTAATTAAAATAAAGGAGGTTCAGGAGAAATAAAATTACGATCAATACACAAAATCTGAATTATCAATGAAAATACAACATTAAAATTGATCTACAAATATATAAAAGAAAAGAAATTCTTACTTTAATTTTCATCCATTGATTTAGAGTTGATATTGAATTTCCATCAAAAAATTAGATTCTATTAAAAAATTTAACAACAAAATTTAATATTTACAAAAATGACTTATATTAATGTATTTTCATTACCTTCTACGAGTTATGTTACATAAACTTATTTCAATAATGCTAACTTTTTCAAAGATATACGGGTATTAAATGTCTGCATTATGTACTTTTTATACCATATATACTCTTTATAATATTCAGCTATATTACTACGTCTATTGCAGACGAGGGAAGTTTATGCCATCAAATGATGAAATTATGATTTGTATCATAAAAAAAAGGGACATGCTATACTTTTTTTGTCTTCGATTTTTTGTTAGTTATTTTCATTTCATTTCATTATTTTCTTACCCCCCTCTCCTTAAATTTTTAGAGCTTATTTTCAGCATAAGGAACGCGGTAGTTTGTAGTGTGCTGAGTAGCTATGCTATTTAATGCAAGCTGCGGGACTTGCAGATAAACTATTTAATTTGCTAACAACCACGTATGTACCTTGTGGGATCTACAGCCTCTCATTTGGCTCACCCAGCCTCTATAAAACTGGTATCTTTAATTAGGGAAAAAGCCTGGCGTTTGAGCGTGGTTTCGGACAAATCAGCTCCTTGCACAACCGTTGTCTAGTACAGTATAGTGTAGAATACCGAATAGAATAGAATACCATTCATCGGCTTTAGTAGTACAGATACGTATATTTCCTAATATACGTATCCATAATTGATGGATCTTTTAATATAATCCAGATATATTAAAGAATATATCTAACACGATCTTGATTTTTTTTCATTTTTAAATCACATGGAATTAAACAGATCCATCACTCCAGTTTTTGGTTTATTATTTTAATTAATTAATCTTTGTAATCGAACTAGGAAAGAATATATTTCCCCCATCTCTAAATTTTGAGGGTTTATATTTCAACAGAGAATCCACATATCGATTAAAAAATCTGTTTAAGATGGACTTTTTTTTGTATATAACATTTTCGGAATTAAACTACAGCAGCAGCTGACATTGAGTAGTATAATTTCTCGATATATTTTCTGACATTGTACATTTCCTTTGTAGTAAATTAAATAACCAATTTTTAAAGTGTATCCTGTTCCTTTTAACTACACTTTCCATCGGAGGGAATTCACTTCTGACAGAAAACCGTGAAAGCAAATTGAATTCGCAACGCTAAATCTGACTTACGTAACTCGTTGCATTGAGTTCATCCACTCTCTTTGATGGTAGGACTTCCGTCACTCGAATCCATTAATAGGTTCTGATAGTTAATTAAATAGTGCAGCAAAAGATAATTAAATATTTATTATATACTGTTAAGAAACATGACATGGACAATTTAATAGGAAGCATTTCTTTCTGTTTTTATTTTTACTTAACTACCTATCGATGAAACGTATAGCTGGGGAAAGTATAGCGATTGTGAAGAATATAGAATCAGACTTTTCATATAAAATAATAGTTTGTTTAATCGTTATTTAAAATATTATTATAAAGCGTGTTTAAACTATTAAACTTGTAAAAAGAGTATTTAAAATAATAGTTTTATAATTCCCTGAGAACATATAACAAATTCTCCCAGAATTCCCATTAGTTGTTTATGTGATAAATCTAGCTCAAAAATGCTATAAGAATCTAAAATTATTTATTTATCGTTTTACTTTTCAGTTTTGGGCTCCTAATCTATTATATTTTTATAACAAATAATAAATATATTATAAGGTATTTATTATCTTAATTATAGGTTATAAACTTTATCTAATTGTATATAGGTTATTTTTAGGTTGTATGTTCTCATGTATATAAATCGAAATATTTTTAAAATTCAGTTTTTTATTATTGTGAAGCTACTACTTATTTATTTATTTATTTAAAATGATTTTTATCATAGACTCAGTTAATTACTTGAAGTGATAGCATCGTGAAGATTGAGTAAAAGTAAAAAATTAACTAAAAGAAAAAATATTATCATCGTGACAAACTTTGAATAAAAGTTTTTAATACAGGAATAAAACATTAAAAATCGTCTGTGTCCAAATATTTAAACCTTGCAAAATAGTGAACAAAATGTACATGCTGAAATTACGTATATATGTATATGCCCGGGGTGTTATTAATACTTATGTTGTATAATGTTGTGTAGCGTTATGTACGCACAATTTAATTTTTTTAAATGTATGCATTAAGGAAAATTAAAAAAATAAATCTTACGTTTCAACATTATCTTAAATATCGACTGACTAGAGATACCATTTTATATAATTGATTTTATTTAAAGTCATTGAAGTTAGTAGCGAGTAAACTCCTTAACGTTTAATAAGGACAGTTCCGACTGTTAAACATCCTCGAGGTAGACCGAAGCGTAGTTGGGATGGTTGCATTGGGAGTGATCTTTAGAGATTGAAGTTAGTAAGCTGATATTGGTATTATCGACAACGAGCCTTCGTGTCCGTAAAGCCTTATTATTTGTAATTTCTCCAGTTTATTATAACTTACTAAAAGATCCTATAATTAATTTAGTATAATACTATACTAACTTGTCTCGGAATAAAAAAATAATTTACTGTAATTATGTATGGTAAGTAGGTATATGCAAAGGTTGTTATACCAAGTTTTACACCAAAATCTACTTATGTCTTAAGGTTTACAATTTTTTTTACCAATGTTTCTATTTTGGTTTATTAAATTCGTCGAAATTTGTAATTTTTATATTTCAAATTTTGGAAAGAGGCTAATACATACATAGATGGGTGGATAAAGCCCCCAGAAAAAGGTTTTCTCTTAAAAGATGTCTATATTTTAGGACAAAGAGATGTAAGTATAAATAAGATATTAATTTAATGTTACTTGCTAATAAAAGAGAGCAATTACTACATAGCTATTAACTACTAAATGACATTAATATAGATGTCTTAAAGATTGTAAAAACATCATAAACGGAATAAAATATTGTTTCCAATATAGTATTTTATATATAAGACCATCAATGGATAGAGTAATCCGACTTGTCACTTTTTCCTCTCTAATATATAAAAATAAATTATGACGTGCAATATAATATATTAATAATTATTATAAATAAGTTGGGATAAAGTTGAACTGTGTAATAAAAAAATATAATTTTAATGGAAAAGAACGAAAAAATCGTGAAATTAAGAATATTAGAGGTTGTTCCACCACTAGGCAGACAGGGGGTACATCCTAATTTTTTATTTTATTTGATAGCCACTACTATAAAAAAAGGAGGATTATTTGATTGCATATTGTAATTGAATTGTAAACTCCCAAATTGAAAATAATTGATCGGAAAATTATATTTCCTCACAATTCCCAAATGAACAACACTTGTTAAACAAATGGGTGCTTGCTATGAGACAAACGTTGCTATTAGACGAGATTCAAACAATAATCTCGATAGCTCAATTACCATATATAGCAGAATCCGTTTTAGATTAGATAACTAGAAGTTTGAAAAAAAACAATTTATGTCTTCGAGCAGATATTTCGTTTTGAATCAAATTAAACAATTAATATTCAATATAAAAAATTATTATCAAATTTAATTGAAGTGGTAGTTCTGTTCGAAGATGCTAATTTTTAGGAATGTGTATTCATTAAGTTGTTGATGACTTTTGAATATAATTTTTTTATTTAGATTTTATTTTCTTACTTCAACCTCCTATATATCATATATATAGAAACAAATATCATGACAATAATAGAATTAGATTTTTAAACGGGAATATACAATTAATAATCGTCTGAGTTCAGATATTTAAACCTTGCGAAATGGTTAATAAAAAATGTACATGACTTAATTACGTATTTAATATATGTATATGCTCGGGGTTTTACTAATACTCATGTTGTATAATGCTATGTTACATTATGTATGGATAATTTAATTTTTAAAATGTCTGTATTAGGGTAAATTTAACAAAAAGAAGGATATTTTTCAACTTGACCTTAAACATCGACTGATCAGAGGTACCATTTTACAACATTGATTTTATTTTATTTATTTACTGATAGCTTACGATTTCCTCTAGCTTAACTTTATAAAACCTACCAGAAGTCTTCTTTCTAAAGTTCTATTACGTTTGATATATGTAATACATCATCGAAAGAATTGCATAGTAAAAATTACGATACAACCAATGACTGTTATTTGTCCTAATTTTTATTAAATTTTTTTAAAATATCATCTTTCCAATTGTTTTTATGGTTGAGAATCTTTCTTTCAAGATCAGTTGTAGAGGCTGAGTGAGCCCCAGGAGTATTTACAGAATCGATGCACTGGTGGTAACAGAATAAATCATTTTCTAACATAGAACAAAAGGATTAAACACAGTAATGAATCCTAAAATATTGACTAATGATAAGTGTGAGACAGTATATATGTTTTTTTTCTTTTTAGTGACACGTGAAGGTAGTTTATACTTCAGTTATAAGGTGTAATAATGTTTTTAATTTTGTGCGCTTTTATTTAATGTATTACATAATAAATTTTACTTATAATTCTATGCCATTAAATATAATGTATTATATTACAATCTTTTTTACAAGAATGTCCTAATTACACTAGAGATTACGTTTATTGGTCAAACACCTCATTACAGCATCTCGCTTGTTTTTAATGACTAGCTCGCGACCCGCATTGAATATTTTATATTTAAGGTTTCCAGTTCTTTTACTTGAAATAGACAAAAACAATCCAATAAACAATATTTATGCTTGGAGTAAGGTCTTAGGTTCAGTAAAGAGTCGATTATTTTTGTGTTTCCCAGTTTATTCTTCAATATCTTAAGCAGAAACATCACACATATCGATTAAGTATATTTCCCACAAATTATTTATTTTAATTCAATTTTTTTATCAGCATTTATTTTCGATTTTTGGTTCGAAATAGAGACTGATATGTACTGATTTACCTTGACAAAATATGCTGAAAGTTCATGATCCTGCTGGCAATAATGTTTGACATACAGAAATGTTCAATATTACCCATTGATTGAAATAATATTAAAAAGAACATTAACAATTTATATATTTTTGTCACGGAACGGCCTTTTCACGCGAATATGACAACTTTCCGTTCACTTCTTCCAGTATTTTTTCATCATTTGTGCGTGGCTTTGGTTCCTTTCTTTCGACCACGCAGTATCCTTCCAATTTCTTTATTTTCCACAAGAACCTGGATTTCTCATAATTTTTCCGTATTGTTCTCTATCTAGAGAGTTTTTATCTGTTACCTTTAATTTTTCTGTTTCCTCTCTCATTTGTATTACGGATTTTGTCAAAGACTTACTTGTTTAGTTTCACTTGGTCCATTCTTACTGTGCGCCGCTAGAATCTCAGTCTTCTGATTCTTATTTCGGTTTCAAAGTCATTCATCTCCATGTATATTTCCTGATTGGATCTTAACCTATAGCCTTCCAGTGTTTTCTTGGGTCCATAGATTCTCCTCTGTATTTTCAATAATTTTTCTAGTTTAGGGAGACATGTTGTCTCCATCCTTTATAAAATTACTGGTTTTATCACCGTGTCGTGGTGTCTTGTTTTTGCTTAAGGGGATGGGTTCTTTTTATTTTTTTTTAAAATATTTCCTTCTGATTTTTGACTTGAAAACCAGTCTAAAGCTTGACAAAAATCTGACTGTAAAGTTCAATTCATGAAGGAAATTGTGTGGGAAATTCAAAAATATTCAATATCACCCCAAACTCAAGAGTTCTACTCTAATTTATGTTTGAGTTGATATCGACAGGAATAGAAATATATAATGAATTAATAAGATTTAATGAAATGAACTGATAAAACGTCTTTTAAAAGGAAGTATTTAATGATTACTAATCCGTTGGATTCTGACGATCAATATATTGGATGTTGGAACGCAGAAAAAAGAATCTGATGACGTAACGTTTGTTATTATTGTCTCTCAGAGCTTTGACTAAATGTAGGACCAAGGAAGTATTTATGGTTTTCCCAATAGTTCATGGTTAGGATACGTACGTCAGTTACTTGTTACGTCGTACCCATTTGGGAAAGAACTAGTCAAACCGCACTGGGATACCTTTCTAAAACTACCTTCTGTAATCTGTTCTTCACAATATTCATTTCAGATCTGTGAACTACAGCAACACTACTTTCTTATATCGTTGCGTAACTTATAATTGAGTATACTAGACCTTCAGAGATGAATGGATTATTAAATGAATGATTAATGGTCGCTAATAATTTCCCTTTATTTTTATTATTTTGTATTTGTATATTTCTACAGCGGAACAAAGAACCATGTCGAATAAAAATAATTGAAGTGGCTCGATCGAAAATAATCCTTTGTGAAGCCTGTGATTGGTTTCGTATTTTTTTTTTATAAAAATATAATTTAATCCATATACAAGTCCTAAAAAGCCATACGAGAATACTTGTCAAGTATCTTTTAAAAATTTTGAATGAAAATAGCTGACCTTGTTGAAATATGTGGAAGAAAATGGTCCGGGTAGAGGTCAATAAATATCTCTGAATATCAAGAAATATTTATTCAGTAGACAACGACCTACTTTATAGGTCTTCTTCAGGGCTAATTATGCAAACTACAGACTATTGAAAATTAAAAAATTGTTAAGGAAAGAAAAAAAAAATAATAAAGAAATAGAAGCATAATAAAAGCATGGTAAATGTAGAAAATTAACATTAAAAAATATGAAAAAATATATTATATTATAAAATATATATTTATTATATTATAAATTATAATTATATATTATAAAATATATACTATATTATAAAAATATATATTTTTTTTAATGTTCATTTTCTACATTTACCATGCTTTTATTATGCTTCTATTTCTTTTTTCTTTTTCTTCCACTACCCGGACCATTTTCTTCCACATATTTTTAAAAAAATGTTTATTAAAGCTTTCATAAAAATTTCTGTGATTCCAACAAATAAGATAGGTCAAGGATGATAGATTTCTCAATCTCATTCCTTTCATGATAGATTTTTCAATCTCAATTTCATTGACAATTCTTGTCAAAAGCAAAAGGAATCCTACGCACAATAACCTTTACCACTACAACCCGTGAAAGGGTCTGGGATTCAGTACATGTTAGAGATTGTACTGTTTCTTGGACAACGGTTGGGCAGGGAGGTGATTTGTCCTAGATCACGCTCAAACGCCAGATTTTCCTAAGTACACCATGTAATAATAATAATTATTATTATCGAAGTATAAATCCATAAAAAAACTCGAAAATCCACTGTTTCTTTGGTCTTTTTTGATGGTATACTAAACAATGTTGTTTCAATTGTAGTGAAAGTAAATATTAAAAAAAAAAAGAGAGGTTTAATAACAGCTCATTACGATTAGTAAACATGCACATAGTAATCAACAGAAATCCACTTTGAATTTAAGAAACAAAAATAATCTTAAGTACTGCATGTAATAAACATAATAATAATAGTAATAATCATAAGTATCACGACATGTAGTTTTAAAAAAATTTAATAAATAGTTACATTTTGAAAAAAAAATTTCTATTGAATCGGTCTAAAAATCTTGGTTTTTGGGCTCCAGAAAAAAAATTGAAGAATCATTTTTCTTTCACACCCTGTGCCTTGGCCGCTTTCGTTTTGGATCTATTATGTATGCGATGTACAAGACGTAGAAATAAGCATCCTAGAAAACCTATTGTGTCTGGATTGGTCCCAACCACGCATATTTGACTCATCTTCCACCCACTGAAGACATTCTTTTTCTTTCTTAACTTAACTTCTAAAGTGGTTCGATTATAATATTAAGAGGAGTAGGAGTAAGGTATCTCTTTGTGTAAAATGCTGAGTTGCTGTGGGTTTGAACCCAGGTGTGACAGATAAATAGATGGATCTTGGGGGATCTTCAGATCTGAGGCTCAACCAGCCTCTAGAAATTGGGAACCCTCAATTGGGAAATAACCAATCATTGTTCACCAATAAAGGAGAAAAGTTAGGTTGTTTCATACGAAATATCCATTTCCAAGGATAGATTTTTTTGTAAAAAAACCATATGAAATTAACACTTTTATTCAAAATATTTACCATCATTTTCTATACACTGTTCCCAACGTGTTATCAAATTTTAGTAGCAGCACTGAAAGATTCAGGGTTTTGTGATGAAATAAAATTTGAAAATGCGTTTTTTACTTTTTTTTTTTTAATTTGCCCTTTAGGAAGTTGTCCGAATTTCTGAACTGATGTAAAAAATTACTTTTGGAGATAAGTCTGGCGAATAAGGTGGGTGTGGAAGGACTTCGTAACACAGCTCGTTTAGTTTCTTCACCGTCGTGAAATTTGAGGCCTGGCAATATCATGTAAGATCAAAGGCCTCTTCTGATTAACCAATGCGGGCTGTTTTTAAGTTTGTTAATATCAATTGAAAGTTACAATAGGATGTGGATGTGATGGCTTCACCTCTCGGTAGTAAGGAGAAAAGAATTAATATTGCCATTGACCACCAATGGCGAATGGTCCGTTCGTTATAAAATCCTTCCCCAAACGCGATGGAATGTTTCTTGTAGCTTGGGCTGCCGAGTGTCCAAGTTTAAAATCGTAAAAAAAATACACAAAATGGTGAGTTTGCATGGTAATATTTGATTATAGTAAATATTATTATAGAGAGGATAAATAACAACTTATTACAATCTGTAAACTTAAACATTGCAAACAACAGAAATCTACTAACGCCACTTTGAATTTAAGAAATTAAAACGGTATTTCATATTTAAAAAACCGATATAATATATTATATTATGTATTATATATTATTATGTATATAACATATATAATAATATTAATAAATAAATAAAAAATATAATATGTATATATATATATGGTATATATAATATATATTATATATTATATTACATATTATGTACAATCGGGTTGTTTTATATGAAATATATGTCGGGTTATAAAAATAAAATAAGTTTAATACGGGGAGTTATAAAGAAAATACAATCAATCGGCAAATAAAACATTCTTTTAATTATCGTTAGTTTATATCACTTACATAGCATTGAAATACAGTTTATGTGATTAGTTCAATCACCACAGTATGCTTGCTCCTCCTACTATCCTTTGGATTCGTTTACTTCTGATGCTTACGCAGCAAGTTTAGATGAGTGTAAGTTTAAAGTTATGACTGCCGGCCGGCGTATACGCACTCACTTCGTAATTAACTTCTACACTGAACTTCTTCTACTGACATGGGTCATAAGGCGCATGCGCGCACCGTAGACACTCGTTTACATTACAATTTTTAATATTTCTTACAATAGATATTTATTAATCTAGTGTCACCAACAATATATATATACCACGTATGTGGATGGAGGTTACTTATCCTATTTCACGCTCAATCACCAGATTTTACCTCTTATTTTGGGTATCTATTTTAGAGAGGCTAGATCTGCCCCAGGAGAGTCCTAGATCCAATAGGATCCATTAGAGGTATACGTCGTAAAAGGATGTACCATTCGAATCCTTTGTCAATTAAGTTACGAGTCATTAAATAGATTATGTAATGGATAATGCCTTTGTTAACGAGGTACGCTACGCCTACTGATCCCCATTTGATTGTTCTCTTCGGACAACCTTCGATACAATGTACATAAAATTAGCCTCCCTAGGCGTCTGTTGCGTCAATCCATTGTCTTGGACCCTGAAGACCTTCCAGATGACCAGTCATCGGTGGCGCCCAATATGGATCGCTTGGATCTTGACTAGCAATAGCTTCCTCGTGGGAGATTCGCATTCCTACACGATCCGGCTCTTATGAGTTTAGTCTGATCTCGTTTATATCTTATATAATTTTCTAAATATCTATGGAAGGATAGTTGCTGTCTGATGATAATGAACTGTCATTGTTTGAGAGAGAGGAAAAAACAATAGAAAAACTATTGTTATGTTATAAAGGGAATATTCGAAAGCACATCTCATTTCAACAACCTAATAGTAATTAAATAATAGTAATTAAAATCTATAAGTAAAAGGAAAACTATTTCAGACTGAGCAGATCTGAACTCTACAACTCTTCTCCCACTCACCAACAAAATTCTAGTCGAAATTCATCTTTTTCAAAACCTACATTTTTATCGGTAAATCTACATACGTGACGTAATATTAATTTCATATTATTGTAGTTTTCTTTCTTAATAATTTTCTTAATACAATCTTATGAAGATAGATGTGACACTCTAATTTCGAGCAAGCCGGTCCACCAATATCAAGATGGTGTCTGTTAGGACTAGTTTAGAACTGTATATTTGTAAATTTGACGTAATATTAATTTGGTTTCATTGTAGTAATACTATAGTTTTTGGTTTTTGTTTTTCCTAATACAATCTTATGAAGATAAATACGATACTCAAGTACGAGCAACCCGGTCCACTTACACCAAGGTAGTGTCTGTTAGGAACAATTGAGGACTATATATTTGTAAATTTGGCGTAATATTAATTTGATTTTATTGTAGTAATACTATAGTTTTTGGTTTTCTTAATACAATTTTATGAAGATAGGTCTAAGTACGCTCTAAGTACAAGCAAGCTGGTCAACCAACGTCAAGGGGGTGTCTCTTAGGACCAATCGAGGACTGTGAAGCAAACTAAGAAGCTCAATACCCTGAATTAAATACTTTACTGTGATTATTCCAGAAATTTATCGTCTAAAAAACTAAGTTTAATCTCTGCTTGACAAAAACTACTTGTTGAGGGCGCATGTTTAGGCCGAATTCCTAGATCATTAAACACTGTGTAGGGTCAGTGGGGATTTGTAAGTATTTTTGTTCACCTTCATTGACTAAATGAAATATGGTGCATATATCTACAGCCCCAGTGAATAAGTGGTTAAGTCAAATTTTCTTCCTAATGAATTTCTTGTATTAAGGTAGCGAGATTATGTTATTTTGGGAATAAATTAAGGGCTAAGCCAGGCACGGGTTTGAAGTGAAGTTATTGCTTAAATTAAATAAAAAATTGAAAAAAAACACTTTTTCATAGAGGCATTAGATATATTTGAATGTGATTAAAAGCTCGTGATCAGAAAGAAACATTCTAACGGGTTCTAGAGAAAAAGTCAAAGCGAGTAAATTTTAATTATTCGAATGAAACTAGATCAATAGATCGTACCATAGAATAAGATTCTAGAACGTGTCTTTAATATTTGTAGTCTTTATTCACATGATAGTATATCAACTGAAGATTAACACAAAGGTAAAAGAATGAATGAATTAGCAAGAACAGAACTGTAGAAACTTTACGCGTTTTTGACACCCTATATAAGTCTAATCTTCACAATATAAGAATTAAAATTACTCATAAAATATAAAAAAATAACCTCCATACAATTAATGTGTGGTTACATACGATAATTTAATGGTGACTGAACATAATCTGCAATAACATTGCTATGTCGTTGAGAAAAAAGGTTACATAACAGTGGACACATAATTGAACCCTGGGGAGTTTCTGCAAGAATGGATGTCACAATAGGTTAATGTTATAAAAAACTATTAGAGAATGCTGTTTCCAAGTGAAAGTGATGTATTTATGTATGTATGTTTTTGTATCCTTAATAGAAAATATGAGCATTTAATATGCACGATACACCCAATCTATATGCCTGTTGTTTAATGAATCGCCTTAAAATAACTGATCAATTTTATGTATATTTATATTATTTAACCTAGTTCCTGTCTCGTGAAGGCTTCTCGGTGTATTAAATAGATCAATATTATTATGAAAAAAATGGTATAAGTTAATCTACATGTAACTGATCACTATTTTTATAGAGTCAGTTTGAGTTGTGCTCTCTCTAGTGGCTGTAATAGCCTGATTACATGTTTTTCAGTCGTGATTTCTAAATAAGCTAAATATTTATTATTCTACTATATACTATTAATAGTAGTATACCCGAAGTTTTGTTATATGCGCTGTCTCCAAGGAGACATTATATATAACAAAATATTGATAACCACGGTGATATTGTTGATAACCACGTTCAATCTAATTGTTATCTCCCAATTAAGGGTAACCACTTTGTAGAGCCTTGATAAGCCCAGGTTGGTATACAAAAACATTAATTAATCGATAAATAAGTCCTAAAAGATTATAGATACAATTTTTTAATACATTTATAGGAGTAAAAATATTTTTTAGGATTAAGAATTGGGAGAATTATACAATGGGGTTGTCCGGAAAAGAATGCAGTTCTTGTGTTTAATACACCCCCCTTAAATAGTAAATTGTTTACGTTTGTTGGTCTTTTACTTTTTTAAATGTATTAATGACTATTGTAATTGAATGTATTGTAATAACCTATTGTCATGGTGGTATTTATATATGCTTAAAACTTTTTTAATTTTAAGTTATGTCACTATACCCATATAACTTCAAGTTCAAACATGACTCAAATATGACTTTTATGAAAAAAAAACATGTTGGAAATGGAATTTTGAGATGTGTCGTTCCTGAACTAAAAACCTCCAAAAATACAATTGCAACTGAAGTCTTAACTGAAAAATGCCAATTTTTGAGTTTTGTCGTTCTTTTGAAAAGTTTTATTATTTTCCGGATTGTCCGGAAAATAATAAAAAAACTTATTTTTTCTTTAAAATACCCCTCCAAATACACTGTTTATGTTGGATTTTTGACTTTTATAAATGTAAACACTTACTGATCCTCTTTCAAACAAAAATGTTTGTTTATCTCAGTAAAATTTTGCTATTTTGAAATAATTCAGTCTTTAATAGGATATCAATGCGTAATTATCTCATAATTTTGTTTTATAGTTTTAGTTCAAACTCGGACAGAACGGAGACTAACTTCCAGAAATATCAACGAAGTCTCTATAAGATATAGTATACGTTATTGCACTGTTCAACCGTGGCTACAGAGATTTCGAGAGGGAGATATTTGAGCCTTGAAGGCAAACAAAGCCGTTGAAGAAGTTCATATCTTCATTATTGCCCTTGTTATCTTACCTACTGGATCAACTAACCAGTCTAGTCCACTTATACAACAGAGAACAATCCGCTATTGAGGACATCTGACATTCTCCAGACAGATATCGGGTGAATATAACACGCATGGCAATCAGTGCGTGGCTCCAGGATGTCTCCAACCTAGACGTACTTCTTGGAGTCCCCTCCATGATCTCCATGGAGAAGGGTTCGTCGTGCTAGGCGGTGTCGTACGGACGCGAGTCGACTGTCAATGAATGACTCACGATTCCCACGATTCAGCTGCGATCAGAATGCACAGCAGCACTGTTACTGTTTACGGTCTGGAGAAGTTCGGGATATCAATCGAAATATGTTCGCGCACCGGATGATCTCAAGGGTGACTGAACGGGTACTGAATAGAACAGTTCGAAAGATTTGAAAAAAAATACACTAATTGAAATAAACAACTGTATCATAATAATTCAACAAGTAAATACAATGAATGATACAGGATGGAATGGATAAAATCGAGTCGATAAACTACCCAAAGATAGTACTCAAATAATAAATTTAATTTAAAAGATTGGTGATATGGCCCGAGCCCGGTATCTATCCTTTCATAACAAACTTTATTCCCACTCAAACCCTCTAGTTTCAAACCTAGCTTCCTCTTCAATTCCCGATAACCCTCCGAGGCGTCTGAAAAGAAGATGGCCTCGAGATCATCTACTATAGAACTTTATTGGAGTGCTATCGATGGGTAGTTTCTCCACAAGTGTTTTCATGTCATATTCTACATTTTTGCACATTTACTTGATATAATACCATTATATTTGTAAATATCATTGAATTAAATAAAAAAAAAAAAAAAAAAAAAAAAATTCCTCTAGCTGGGCCACAAGCTGGGCTGCGAATCAACGATTCTCGGCATAGTAGATTGTTAGGTGATTGGATATTGTTAAGACTAATCATAAAATCAGTCTATTCTTGGCCTTTTTTTCATTTGAATTTTAGTATTAATTTAGGTAATTTGTCTGTAACATCTTATTTGGTTTAATAAATGTTCAGATATCGGAGTGCTTAAACTGAGCCACGTGACCTCCTTAGCTGAACTTTTGATTTGACTACCAGTGGGTAGTTTCACTACTTGTCATTATGTATCACTTAGCGTATTTACTTATTGTATTATTGTAATACAGTTGTAAATATCAATAAATAAATAAATCAAATAAAAACTAAATAATTTAAAAGGTCACGAGGCCATCTTCTTATCATTCACAAGATTATTGTAATTTGAATAGACGTGGCTAGATTTTGTGTTTGAGCTTGAGTGAGAATGAAGTTTGTCATGAATGAAGTAATATTGGGTTCGGGCCAAATGATCAACAAATGGGACATTGAGGTCATTGTGTATGACTTTGTTACAAAGTAAGCAATGAGTATTTTATTGAAATATTTTAAGGATTGCATACGATAGGAATTCGATGGATTTTCGTTCTTATAATAGACCTTATAATTTTGCAATATAGTCATGTATATAAGTCTTCTGTAATTACTTTGGTCCTTAGAGCATGTGCCTAGTAAGTGCTGGAGTAGCCTGAAGCGGCGAGCTGTATCTTGTCATTTCAATCTAGTATGAGATATCAGAGTTAAACGTTGTTCAAAATGTTAAAATTAAAAACGGTGAGGTTTCTATATTTATTCTATTAAGTAAGGCAAACAAATAGCGACTAAATGCTTTTATAATGCTATTTTGCAAATGTACTCGTATTACAGACAGCTTTCAAAAAACCGGATTTCCTTTATCTTCATCAATAGTTGTTTTGTAAAGGAAACAAATATAAATTGTTATAATATAATTTTAATTTTTATGAATTGTATTGATTGTAATTGTATCTTTAATTACTAAAATATTCATTTAGGAATTTTCAGCCTTCTGAAGGGAATAACATGTTAAAACATAACATAACCCCCAAAATAATATGTAAGTGTAAATAATTACATATCTAAGCCGGTGATATTATAGTTTTGCTTGGAAAATATTTAAAACATACAATTTTAGTCGATAAAAAGGATTATTTTGGCGCCTAATTTGAGACGGTATTCCGATTATAGCGATGCTAAAACGCATGCGCCAAGTTATGACGTGAAACGGAATGAGAAAAAATCCTTTATTATCTTCAGTATTAAGTTAATAAAAACTCCCGAAAGAACATTCTGGAGTTTCCTACAACCGGTTATGCTAAGAGGCAGATTTATTATTAAAGATATAAGCTAGCAGCTGCCAATTTATGGAGTATATCTGATTTTTATTCAAAAGAAAATACAATAAGAAAAAAACTACGCGAATAAAGCCAGTGAACTTTCCTAACTATAACTTTTCCATTCATGATTTGTAAAATTTATTCGAGATGAGGGTTTCCAATCATTTCTAAAATCAATATAAATTATATTTCTATATCGGCATGCACAAAGGAAAGATTAGGGGATGTGTGAAAAATAATTTTAGATTTGACAAATCCTGCCTCTCCGTGGCAGCGCTCTTACTTATAAATAATATAATGACGTAAGTCAACAAGATCCTAATTAAAGTAATGTTCAATGAACGTTCTTCCTCGCGTATACATTGCGAGAACACGGGGTTATGGGATCAGTGAAGAGAACGGATTTGCCCTGACTGGAAGACGACCGCTGGTAGCTGAAATGGTAAGAGCGCTGCCACGGAGATGCGGACGACCCGGGTTCGAATCCCGGCCAGGGCCAAGTCTTTTCTCTTCAAAATAAAAACATTTATAAAAATATTGGAATAATCTCAACTTAATCGTAGGATCAATCAAAATATGATACTAAGCTTCCCTGAACAAAGCATTTTATATTGAAAAAAAAAATATGAATATTATTAAACGTTTTTAGGATGTGTTTGGGCGCGACTTTTCCCTAGATATATAAGACTTGGCATCAACGCGGGTTTTGCCAACATTAATATATAAGACATGGTGCCTAGATGATAATGTTGTCTAAAAACCTCTTTTAGCCTCCTTGTTTTGGGGCATTTTCTTAGTTTTCCTTTTGACCTTTTACATTCATTATTCACCTAACATCAATTTATTATAACTATTTTGATCTATTCATTGAATATAAGAGGAAATTAATTGACACTGGGTACCGATTCCTATATCAAGCATCACCCGTTGGATTGTACAGTTGAATAGAACATACTTGAATACATGAAGCCGTTTAGTAGAACAAGGTAAACCCTATCGATTCATCGCTCTCTCGCCAAGGCCTGCGAACCTTTCGCCTCTCAGAACGTAATCCCCAGAAAGGAACATCCATTTACACATAAAATGGTCTTCTTCTTTTCGGGATCCTGAAGAACATTGCGTAATGGAACTGTTCCACGACTGTTCCACAGCCTAATTATTTTCGAACATTGTTCCTGCTGCTCAGGTATTCCCCATCCTCCGTGTCAGCGAAGCCAGGTCAGTGTTACACTGCACCGAAGGAATGACAAGTGGTACAGGAGTGAGGTGGCGATGTCCCGGCTTTCCATCACGTAGTCAGTTCCTTTCCTGAATCTTGTGGCAAATGCGAGGAGTGAATGATGGGATAACACTTTCTTGGAGGATCAATATAAGTTACTTCAAAATAATAATTCCAATATAGATTTATTAATTTAAGTAACGAAAAAAAAATTAAGAATTCACTAATATGTTTCAAGATGATTAGTATAAAAATAATAAGAAAAGTGGAAAATCTGATTGTAAGTTCTGAACCATTTATAAAAATATAGGAAAAATCTTAACTTTATCGTAGGATCAGTCAAAATATGATGCTAAGATTCCAAGAACAAAGCATTTTTTATTGAAACAAATACTAAATGCAAAAATTTTACATGGATATTATTAAACATTTTAGGATGTGTTTGGGCGCCACTTTTCTCTAGATATCTAAAGACTTGGCGTTCATATATCGATTCATTTTCTATAAAAGATACCTTGTTAGTAGCCAGAGGATATAGAAGTAGTTAGTTTAAATTGATTAAATCCTCTCTACGAATAAATATCGATGTCTTGGTTCACATATGTGTTAAGTGCCGAAAAAAAGATTTTACAGGAGTCAAATTTGATAATAATTTAACACAAGAAATACAGTTTATATTTTTGTAACCTTCACAGCTTCTCTATTAATTTTTATATCAACATATGATCTATGACTTCCTGATCACAACTTTACAATATTATTTATATAACAAAACTCATTTTTGAAAAATTAACACTTGACAAATTTGTGAACTAGGGCATCGATATGTAAAATAATAAAATAAATGCTTAATAATTGAATAAATATAGATTTATTGAATATAGAAACGTTTCTTTTTTAGTGATTGAATGAAGCAGTTCTTCCCAAACTTTAATTCTTTGTACACTTTCTTTAATTTTCATATAATTGAATAAAAGTAACAATGTAAAATATACTCGATTTGGTAAATTGAAATAAATTGTTTGTGTTCAAAAGAAAAATCATCGTAAACATTTCAATTATTTTTAATTAGAAATTCAATTCTACAATTAAAGGGCTCTTATTTTATGCTTAATTGTGTTACAATGCTTAAGTAACATACATACACAATTATTATTAGTGGCAGTGTGTTCAATCTTTTTCCGTTGTTCAAAACACCGTAATCACTTTTTTACCGAGGATGCTTGTGCCAAATTCTTTTTCTTCCTAAAATTATTATTCACAGAAATACTAATTTTTTTAATTACAAACGAAAAAATAAATAGCGTTAAAAGTATTAAAAAATACGACAATCTTGTATTATAATTATAAATTAAAATTCCAAGATAAATCCGTCAGAGAGGACTTGAAGTTGAGGAGTTCAACCACCTACACCCACCTTCGTAGTGAAGTCGCTGCCTTGTATAATACGAAACTTTATCACCGCATTCTATCTGAATTTATGAGTTGGCTTTACTGTTAGCTGCGAGTGGGGAAATGCATCACTGATAAACGTTTAGCTACGTACGGACAAATAATAATAATAAAGCTTTACAGAATAGAAACAGAATAGTAATAATATAAAATAAAATAAACAAAATTCATCACAAACCACAAACACAAAACAAAAAACATTATTTTAGAATAAATATAAATAAGTAACAAAACTAAATCTTTACAAATTTCAATATAAAATAAAATTAACAACATTCATTATAAACTACAAAAATAAAAACAAAACATTTTCCTTTTTATATATTCTTTACAATTTCGATCCAACAGCCTCTGTCCCTGGCCATTTTCATCCAGTTGGTTCCCATTATGAGTTGGCTTTACTGTTAACTGCGAGTAGGAAAATGCAACACTGATAGACGTTTAGCTATGTACAAATAATGCTATGTAAAAAATAAAACTACATAGAGAAATATACTTTTTTGGAGGAGAAGGGACAAACAAATAAAACATGTAACACTACAATCCATGAAGCATCGGGCTCAATTTATGTTAGAGTTAGTTCTATTTGTAAACCAACAGTTTTGCAAGGACTTGATTTGGCTGTGATCCGGCTTAAGCGACAGGTATCGCCCCAATTAAGGGCATAATGATCCCTAGAGGGTCTGCAGATCCCACAGGATCGATCTACAGCTTTTAAAAGATCAAATAATCAGTAATTAGCTGAGGAGCAGAGTAGTAGTGGAGCGCCTGGGTCCTAACCCCGCTCGCTGGCAGACGTATTTAATCTGATAGAGGACGGGGATGGATCCTATGGGATCCAGGACCCTCCTGGGGCTCACCCAGTCTCTATAAAGTGGTTAATAAAAACAAGGGGGGGAATATTGCGGTTGAGCGTAATATAGGTCAAATCACCTCACTGCACGACCGTTTTCCAAGTAACAGTCATTATCTCTTACTGAGCTCAAGACACTCCGTGGATTGTAGAGGTACAATTGGATAAAAAGGAAAGTAATTATATTCTCATTTGTTGGAAGAAATATTTTTTTAATTGTTTACAAACTAAAATGTTCTGTTATTGTATCGAGCCTTATATAAAGAAATGGCTTGTGTGTTATATTTTTATTGTGAGAGAAATTCCTATTCTAATCGCTATTATACTTTCCATAAAAATCCAGGTTAAGCGTTTAAAATTACTCTTGAAGGCCAAGTAAATACAATTGAATTTCTCACGCATTATAAAAAATTATTATTGTTTCTTATCTTTTACCTAGTTTATTTTACTAACTATTATGTTTTTTTTTTCAGGTAAGTTTCTGCTTTTATATTTGGGTTTCAGTTTATGTAAGGTAAGACTTATAATAAATCATCAACGCATATTTTAGTTACTATTTAACATATTTACGTAATTTTTTCACATTAAAAAAAATATTTGCACCATTTATATATAGTTTATTAGTTAAAATAGTTAATGTAGTTCATCAATGATAGATGCGTTTATTAGACAAAATAAATACAAAATGGTAAAACACTTTAACAGTACAGAAGGGAGGTTTAGAGGTAGATAACTCAACGCCCTTATACACAGTAAAATATAAATATAATCAATCCCTCTGTAATGAAATAAAAACCTAATAAAACTTAATGATAAATAAAATTGTTTATAATATATAATTAATTTATAGTACAATTTCTCACTGAGTTACCATGTTGGAAATCCTGCTTCGAATCCCACTGCGGGCAAGAATTTTATTTAGTCTGTTTGCAGCTGGAGATGGATCATAAAGGATCTAGGACCCTCCTGGGGCTCACCCAGCCTCTATAAAATATTATAAAAATAGGTTACCCTAAATAAGGGGGGGATTTGGCGGTTGAGGGTGACCTAGGACAAGTCACCTCCTTGCACAACCGTTGTCCATGAAACAGTACAGTATACCATGTACTGAACCCCAACCCGTCCAAGGGTTGTAGCGGTACCTACTGTTTTTTTAAATATAATGTCTGTAATGTTATAAATAATACCTGGTATGGCCACAGATTACTTCCTAATACTCCTATTATATAAATCTGTGATTAAAAAAATTATGCTAAATCAAATTAAAATCTGCACGTTCAGCATGAAGTATTTTATAAATATCTTTTATTAATTATTACAGAATACTATAATATGTATATTTATATGTATGAAACCCGGCTAGGACAAATCTTTTCTCTTCAAAATAAAAATATTTAAAAATAATCACCATCAAAAGACAATATATAAAAATAAATTATAAATATAAAATTGAAGTAAGTCAACAAGAACCCAATTAAAGTAATGTTCAATGAACATACTTACGCGAGTATACATCGCAAAATTGCGAGAACGCGGGGATATGGGTTCGGTGAAGAGAACGGATTTGTCCTTACTGGGAGACGACCGCTGTTAGCTCAAATGGTAAGAGCGCTGCCACGGAGATGCGGACGACCCGGGTTAGAAGCCCGGCCAGGGCCAAGTCTTTTCTCTTCACAATAAAAACATTTATAAAAATATGGATACACTTACAGTATTTCCATTAACTTGTAATATGCATCAAAAATAAATAATTATACAAACACAAGTACATTATGTTATAATTTATCGATAGAGAATATTGAAAAATATCTACTTAAGGAAATGATAAAATTTGACTTTCACATCTTATGTATGAAAGCTGCAGTGGGCCTATGTAGATCGATGAGTAGCTGTGATTGAGTTCTTGGGTTCAAATCTAGCTGTGACAAATAAAATTATTTAATATGATAGCAGTCAAGGATGGACCCTGTACTCATCTTAAGAATCTTCATGGGTTTTAGTTGTACTGGGCATTTTCTTTTATAACCATGACACCTGCTCCGGGTTCATTGTCTTGGTTAACATAAAAAAATAAAACCAATAAACAAACAGGAAAGACACATAATGCATGCAAAGAAGTAAAAGTGAGAGATGGGGGAAGATGACACAAGTCGGATTTAAGATTTTCCAAACTGGTTTTTTGAAATCCCATAAAGTTTTTTTTTTTTTTATTCACTTCCTTCAAAGAGTAACTCTATGTGGAGGTCGTTTATATGCTGTATGTTTTAATAAATATATTTGCAAATATTCATTTGCTACAGTCACATTTGTATATATATATATTTTTTTTTTAAACAACAATATTGTTAACATTTCGTATAAATAAAACAAATTTTAAATTATTATTCTTCCTGTTCCCTAGAGTTTTAGCAAAACCTATTGCTCCAAATGTGTATTTTTTTCAAATAACTCAGAATCCCATTTTTGTATCACTGTTATATTGTATATATTTTTGTCTATTGAAACTACAAAACAAAAAATAAAAATTCAAATATTTCTTTCCAATTAATTTCCAAGTTAAATTTACCATCAATCTTTTTTTTTTTTTTTAGGAATTTTTGTTTTTCCTAGACTTTTTTATCTGTCCTTACATTAAAACCTAAGCGTTTTTATTCAGCCAAACTCAATGTTTTACGACATTTTATTATTTTGTTTCCATTTTTTTAATCTATATTATATAAACAAGTTTCTAATTATCTAATATTTTATCGGAATTGCCTAGCAACGGATCGAGGAACTAAATTTTGTTCAATCTTTTGTCGTTTTCGATTTAAGAAATTATAAATATTCTTAAAAATTGGCAAGTCACAAAGCTGCTTTTCATGACTTTTTTGAACCGTTAATCATAATATAGTGCTATGTTTAAAATAACACGGAAAAATCGGAATGTATCGATTTAAAAAATAAAACAATCAATAACAAGTTCCAATATTTCGATTTTAGGGCTGTTATTTAAATACAGAGAATTCAGTTGTTAGGATTAATACAATTTTTTTTATAAACTATAAATTATTTCTTATCTATAAAACAACCTTAAACATTTCAATATTTTATTTAATGAAAAATTCTCAATATCTCAAAAAAAATACTATGTGAGTAGTCATATTTAAATAGTTCCACTAAGGGGGGGGGGTAAATAACAATTCAATTTTAAGAGTAATATCTGGGTACTAAAACTGAAGCGTTAAGTGCCTACGATTACCGGAAATCCTGGTTGAAATCCCGCTGCAATTAAGACTTTTATTTAGTCTGTTTGCAGCCAGAGATGGATCATATAGGATCCATGGGCTCACCCAGCCTCTATAAAATATTATGAAAATAGAGTACCCAAAATAAGGGGGGGGGATCTGGCGGTTCAGCGTGACCTAGGACAAGTCACCTTCTTGCACAACCGTTGTTCATGAAACAGTACAGTCTCTACCATGTACTGAACCCCAAACCCGTTCACGGGAAGTAGTGGTATAGGTTGTTTACCAACAATTAAATAATCATTTTTATAATTTGTAAAATGTGGACATATAATTTATAAATTTATTTCACATAAGAAACTTTTTTTCAGTTTTTTCCCCCACTAGGCTAGAAAAAGGGTGGAAAGAAGATAAAGAAGAGAAAAAAACTTTTAAAAACATATAATAGAGAGAAAAAAGTATAAGTAAACCGGTCTTAGATAATATTGAATGAAGCTAAATGCTTGTTATACATGTTAGACATTTTTCATTATAGTACACTAAAGTAAAAATACACATAACAGGTAGCATGGGTACAGGTTGTAACCGAAACTAATTGATTAAATAATTGACCGATTAGTACGCTAATACCCTGCAATTTAACTATCTGTAATTTTAATGCTAATATCATAATATTAATGAGTTCAAACACATTATAGAGCTTTAGTATCTATATAACTATAAATTAAGTATTAAGTTAGGGGAAAAAAAGAAGTTCTAACCAATAGGTTAAGAACCTAAAGATGTTGCAACGCAGGTGATTGTTGCTGCTTCTTCGGTGAGCATGTCAAGGCTATTCATCTCTCAGGTCATGACGATGCTAGGAAATTCTCAAACACTGTAATTCTATTGAACTCCTACCAATTTTGTCACTAACGATATACCCATGGGAGAGTTGGAGATGTGATAAATATACAGAATACAATAGAATAGAAAACAATATTTATTCTGGGACAATGGCCGTTAAGAATAACAAAGCTGATCGGTAAAAAATAGTAAAAAACAACGTTTCCAGTAAGAGGAATACATATTAAAACAAACAAGTAAATAGCAAGTGAAACATAATAACATTATTTGTGAAAAATTATAACATTATTTGTTTCGTTTATTGCCGTTTTAGCTGTGGATAGCGGACGATGCCACTACTATTGAGGAATCCCAATTTTACTTATCTAGGGATAATTAGGATAGGGATTTTTTAAAAGTGCCTGATATCGCACCTCCATTTTACGCACCATCCGTGGGACAGGATAACTAAGGAGTTTTGTATTCCCTTTTGAAAATACTAAGACCACCTGCCGGGCTAAGAACCTGCATTAACCGGCATAGTGGGCGTTTATTTGAACCTGTACCACAACAACTCATGAAGAGTCTCGGGTTGAGTACATGTTGGGACTGTTCTTTTTCTAGGACAACGTTTGTGCAGGGAGGTAATTCGTTTGAGATCTCAATCGACCGCCAGGTTTTTCCTCCAATTACCCACTCTATTAAGGCTGCGTGAGCCCTAGCATAGCCTGCTGATTTCACAGGGTTCATCCGTGGCTGATAAGAGATTAAATAATTTTCTGCCACAGTTAGATTTGAACCCAGGACCTTCGGCACAGCAACTCCACTGTGGTAACACCCTCCAAAAGAATTCCTTTGGCTCCGGGAAATAAAAGTTAACTTATATAATCTACAATAAAACATATTTACAATCTTTATTTAACCAGCGCCAGAATAGGATACGTGAATAGGATTTATAACTAATTGTAATATGATAATTAATTATTATTTATTGCACATGATTAGATTTTGTTTTTCAATGTGATATAGGTTAGACACTAAGTAGGAACATTTGTTATAACAGGTGTACTAACAAGAGAAGGAGATTCGGCACAGGTGTACAAGACCTACTAATTAGTATTTTCTAGCTCAAGAGACCTAATTTTTTAAACAAAAAAATTGTTTAAAACTTTTTAGTAAGCTTATTATTGTTAAACTGTACACATGATTAACTATTACCCTGAAATCGACGGAGTATGGAAGGACCTAATAAAAAGTGTATTGAAAATAATTAAAAACGTTCTACATATAACTATTTTTAATTTTAAATGGATTCTTCGTTTTAGTATTTTATAGTACTTGATAATGTTAAAAAAAACACAGCTTAAACAAATCATTTCGATAAAATAGAAATTCCTAATACGAAAACTGTTAATTCTAAACCCCATTACATGTTCTAAGTTTTCACCACGCTCCAATTCAAACCCATATTTGTACAGGTATTGTTAAACTTCAGACTGTATTTTCGTTTATTTTTGTTTTAAAGACATATACAGACACCATAACTATTCATTAAAAAACATAACGTAACCATAGAAAGGAACAAGGGTATCTTTCAAAATTAATAATGAAAGTTATGAGAAATTTAAATTATATATACTAATAAAAATACCCTTGGATAACTATAATAACTTATCCCTTATTAGGATAAAAAAAATACTAAGTTTTGGTCATCTGATGAAGAAACTGTTATTATAAAAAGATTTAATTAAGTAAGGATAAAGAAAATGCCTTAAACTTTCGTTTTCACAACAAACGGGATGGAAGATACAAAGATAGCAGTTGTACCTCTGTGTTCGGGCGCCAAATTTTGAATAACAATAGATTTTAATTTAAATAAAAAATATTTTCTAGCGTGTTTTGATTTTTTCGAGCATAACTTAATACATTAAAGCTAATTTTAATAGATGGTTTATTTTGAAGTTACTTGTTATATATTATACCATCTAAAATAGTGTTATAAAATTATTGACTTTTTTATGTAGCCATAATATAGTATTACGTTAATAATGATATAATATAAATGTTTACACTTTACGTTAATATTATTATATAATGATACAACGATAAAATATTAATATGATGAATCAAACTTAATGTTGTGCAATGTAACTTTATTAATATTATAATATAAATTAAGATAATAATACATAGAAAGTTACTTTTTCACTTTTCAAAAGATATATTTATCAAAGTACTAGTAAAAAACTCCTTGAATTAAAAATAAATAAATAACCTGTACCACTATAACCCATGGCGAGTCTTGAGTTCAGTACATGATAGAGAATGTAATGTTTCTTGGACAACGGTTGGGTAGGGAGGTGGTTTACTGAACACGACCTTCGGCACGGCAACACACTGAGCCAATCCACTCTCCTTTATTTTAGGATGTAGTTTCCTATTACAAACATTTCTCTATTTTAGAAAATTGTTTGTTAGAAATTGTTGATAAGATTCCGGAAAGAAAATATTTTTCATGTTGTTTTCACTTGGAACGTTTTCCCCTCACGGGCCAACATTTTCCAGTCAATTTAAGGGTCTGGTTACTCCCGGGAACGATCGATGTTAGGATGCTTTTAAAATACCAAAATGTTGTTTCACCTTAAATAAACATGAAAAAAACGTAAAGAGAAACTTGTAAGGTCAACTTCATCCTTACTTTAATCTTTTCATTTTACAAAGTACATAAATTTACTGTATATTATTCAATTATTGGTGTACTAATTATTGATTTAATCCTAATAAAAAAATATTGATGAAAACAAAAGCAATCAAATATCTCTTAAACAAAAAAATAATAATGTTTGTAATTCTATACTGTTTTTTTGTTCATTTAACGTCATTTAATGCTGTTATGGCTAATCGGACGATGCTACAGTGGGAGCTCTAAATTTTGCCATTCTATCTAGATTTAATTAAGATAAATATTTTTAACGAGTACCTGACATCGTACAGGCTCGTGACCCCCGTAAAACATCCCTTCCTCAGGACGGCATAACTAAGGATTATTGACTCCCATTAAAAATCCTAGGGGCACCTGCCGGGCTACGAACCCACAATCTTGGGCTTAGTAGGTGGTTATGCTAACCACTAAACCATAGGTCGCCCCATAATTCTATACTTAATTAGTTACATAAGAAAGAATCTCAGTTTAAGCACTCCGATATCTGAACATTTATTAAACCAAATAAGATGTTACAGACAAATTACCTAAATTAATACTAAAATTCAAATGAAAAAAAGGCCAAGAATAGACTGATTTTATGATTAGTCTTAACAATATCCAATCACCTAACAATCTACTATGCCGAGAATCGTTGATTCGCAGCCCAGCTTGTGGCCCAGCTAGAGGAATTTTTTTTTTTTTTTTTTTTTTATTTAATTCAATGATATTTACAACTATAATGGTATTATATCAAGTAAATGTGCAAAAATGTAGAATATGACATGAAAACACTTGTGGAGAAACTACCCATCGATAGCACTCCAATAAAGTTCTATAGTAGATGATCTCGAGGCCATCTTCTTTTCAGGCGCCTCGGAGGGTTATCAGGAATAGTATGGGAAGCAAGCTGAGAGACTAGCGGATTCAAGTGCGTATGGAGCTTGTTATGGAAGGATAGGTATCTAGTTTGGGCCAAATCAGTAACATACGGGATATTAAGATCATGATGGATGAGTTTGTTTGTGACATAATAAGGAGCATTGAGGATTTTACGAAGGATTTTGGATTGCAAGGATTGGATACGAGATGAATTGGATGGTTTAGTAGTTAAGCTCAACTCCGTATGCCCAAATAGGTCTGATGACTGTCATGTAAATAAGTCTTTTGTAATTAATTGGTAGCTTAGAGCGTTTGTCCAGTAAGTGTTGAAGTAGGCGAAAACGTCGAGCAGTTTCTTGTCTTTTCAGTCTTGTATGAGGATTCCAAGTGAGACGTTTATCCAGATGGAGTCCTAGGTAACGTATCTGTTCGACAGGGTTCAGTAGAGGGATTTAAAAATCCTTTGTTATTCTGTACTTCCGAACGGACGTAAAATAGGGTCCCGAATGTATGCGATGCCAGGTACTCGTTAAAGATCCTCAACCTAATAAAACTTGGGTAGGGTTCCCACTATAGCATCATCCGATTAGCCATAACAGCATAAACTGACATTAAACGAAACAAACAAAAAAAAATATTTTTTATTAATTGTTATTATTTTTAATTATTTTTGTTTTAAAGAGAAAAGACTTGCCCTGGGTGGGATTCGAACCCGGCTCATCTGCTTCTCCGTAGCAGTGCTCTAATCAACTTAGCTACCAGGGGTGGTATCCAAGTCAGACAAATCCGTTCTTTTTATTAAAAAATTAAAAAAGCGAACAAGATAGGCTATTTTAATTATATGTCATGTTATCTTCAATTTACTATTTAATATATCCACCGGTATTGTGAACATTTGGTGAGCCGTTGCTCAATGAGCGCTGCGCTTCTCATCTAACATTATCCTCTATTGTTAGAAACACAATCAAATGCTATTTCTAATAATTCAGTGAATGTGATTTTATTAATAAATTCTGTTCTGATGTGAAGTGTTCATGAGAAAATAACAAGGACTGAGTATAGATTTATCGTCTTGGATCCTCTACGCCGTATTTTTACGAACAATTTTTGGTATTTTATAACATATATGTTAATACAGTTCAGATAATAATATTGATCAGCCGATGTAAAAATAACAATAGTTATAATTGTCCATTTCTAGCACGAACATTAACTATTGTAGGCGTTGCTAAAACATTACAAATCTCAATAACAACAAAGCGTGGAGCAAGTTACGAAAGATCGGTTTCTGAAACGTTCCGGGCCAGGAGTTACTTTCGGTCATTGGTCGTTTTCATTCGTCCCTTTAACTTGGTTTTCAGGTTGCCAGGATATCTTTAGCTTCTGTAGCTAATATTTTTATAGATTTTTTACGAATTAGCTGCGATTTCCAATTCGTTTTCTGAATGAACATTAGGGTGTTCTTTCCTAAGATTAAAAAAAACTAAAATAAAAACCTGTAACCCTACAACCCACGAAAGGTTCAGTCCATGGCATAGTCTGTTGATAAGACAACAGTTGTGCAGTGAGCTCTTTTATAATTAATTGGGGGCCTAGAGCATTTGACAAGAAAGTGTTGAAGCACCTAGAAACGGCGAGTGGTTTCATTTGAGTCTAGTATGATTAATCAGGATATTAAAAAATCTGTGACCAAAAAAGGGTCTTGGGTCCGGTACATGGTAGAGTCTGAGCTATATCCTTGCAACGGTTAAGCAAGTAAGTGATTTAGATTAAATCACTGTCAACCTCCAATTTTCCAAAAAAGAAATTAAAAAAAACAACCCAAGAAGGTTTTGTGATTCAGTAAATGATAGAGACTCTTTTTCTTCTCGTCCAATGACACGTACAACCGAGTATCTACTTAGGGAAATATTCCAAGAAGATAGAATCTTCAGTTAGAAACGTACAAAGACAACTTCCTGACACGAATTCCTCTTCCTCGGTGTCCCAGAAGAGAAAGTGAACCTGTTATGTCCCGGAGGGAATCGATTCGCGCCCCGTCAGACAATACAATTACCTTCACTCATGAGTGGAAGGGCTCTCATTTCGCCCAGTTATCCGCCTTCCACTTAGGGAAATTGCATTTCCTCGCAATCTTGGCCGTCTCTTCTTGATAAAGGGTTTCCTTAAAGGGCAGTTAGAAATATCCCCAGGATATCAGTATCTCGGATGGATAAGTATCTAGGAGAACATATTTTATTATATTTTTAAGCCCTTGAATCTGGAGATAAACATTCGTATTTGGCTTGTCTCCAAGACGGGCCAAAATAGCAGTGCTATTTAACGCAGCAGAGTAGAGGTTGGCATTATATATACATATATATACACACATACATACATGCGTATATAACAAAAAGTAAGTAACAAATAACAAAAATTAATACAAAAATACAATTAGAAAAAAAACACCGGAATAAACTGAATTAATGTTTCTTCTTTAGACTCTTGGGATGTAATGATGTGACGATCGAAATGACAAAACAAAAGACGATTTAACGTATGATACAGAATGCTTGTACTTCACTAGCAGCTGTAGGTTACATCATCATTTATAATTTATATTTTATTTTACAAAATATAAATAAATTGAGTTCCAGTCACTTCTTAAATTTATTTATGGCGATTTACTCATGCATCATAACTGTCGCAATATTAACATTTTATGAAACATTGTCAAGTAACTGATTAACTGATCTATTCTTTAATACTTGGCATGAGTATGAGTCTAACCTAGGCTCGAAACGTCGCCATAAAGAAATTTAAGAAGTGACTGGACTATATATACATACATATATATATATATATATATATAAAGTTCCTGAGGCTCAGTCAACAAATATAAAAACATATTTTGGCGACGTTACAGGACTTTATTGATTTACTTTTTATGTCCTGATAGTGGAATAAATGAATAGTTATGGACAATAACTAGCCTGAACATTAAATTATCAAACAAAGGTTCAGAACCGGACTAATATAATGAGAAATAAGGCTGCAAAGTTAGACAAAATTTCTTGAATAAAATAGCAAAAAAATGTGAAAAAGTGAATTTTTGGAGTTTTCCGCTGTTGAACGCCTCATTTATACATAATAGTTAGACTGTCAGAAAATAAAATGTTAGAAAATAAGTTGTACTTAAATTTTACTTAATGAAATCTCATATATATACAATTTTATATATATAAATTCTTGATGTTATGTCAATAAATATAAAACTATATTTTGGGCACGTTACAAGATTTTCTTATTCATATCCTATATATATATATATATATATATATATATAGCAATAAATAGTTACGGACAATAACTGCCCTGAATATTAAATTAACGTGCAGTTTTATTTTCCTAAAACTTATACTACTGCGTTTGATGAAACTCAAATACCAGTAAATTACTGACCAATCGATATTTTTATTCTATTGATCTATTTAGACTATTTATCTATTTAGATGATATGAAGCGTTCAGGATCAGAAACGGATAACTCCAAGTTTGAAAAATTGACTTTATTTTTTACATTTTTCGTAGTTTTAGTCGAGCAATGCTTCCAAAACTTCTGGTTCAGAACCGGACTAAAACTATGAGAAATTAGACGGCCAAATTTCTTGACTAATTTGCAAAAGTCGATTTCTGAAATTCCGAGTTTTCCGCTTTTGATCGTGAACGCTTCATCTGTATGTTTTTAATTAGACAATGTTAAAAAGTACAATTTTAATACAGAAGTTTTACTTAATGAACCTTCCGAACATATTTCTAATATGAACTGTCTAGAAAAAAAAATAATGATAATATATACGTAACATTTTTAGTCACTTATGTATTATGTTATTGAAATAAACTTCAACTAGTGATTTTAGAGCTTTAATGAAATAAAAAAAGATATTGATTGCCCTTTATGTTTAAGCTTAGTACCAGGATTAAAATCATCATCAAATAGAAAAATTAATTGTTATTTTAATGGTTTCAATTTTTAAGTTAACAAGGTTATCTCTCTCTCTCTCACTCTCTCTCTCTCTCTCTCTCTCTCTCTCTCTCTCTCTCTCTCTCTCTCTCTCTCTCTTATAATTTGATCGTATTTCTTTTTCTTTGTGAATCGACTCACAAACAAGCAGATTGTGAGAACTCGTGTGATCTTGCTTAGAGAGAGAGAGCAAGCCATTACAAAGATCGAGAGGTGCGAAAAAAAACCCTGGGAACTATTTCGTAACAGACAAGTGAAAGACGAAGATGGTCTGTAAAAAAGGCTGTTTCGAAATGAAAAGCGAAGAAGTTCAGATTACATCGGATGATGGCAGTGTTGTACAATACGACTAGTTGTGCAGGGCAGTAACGGTCAAACTATAAGTTAGAAATTCTGTTTTTTGGATGTGGAAATTTTAAATAAATAATAATTCTCAGCGAACCCGAAGGCTCGATGCCGATACCACCAATCTCTGCTCACAAACCCAAATCCGCCAGATCACTTTTAACGCAATTCTCCCTCCTACGTCTCCTAGTTAATAACTCTTATTAAGTTTTTAGGAATTCGTTCTTTACTAAGCCCATCTTAATCTTCATGGCGCTATGACTTGAATAATATTAACGAGTGAACGCTTTGCAATCCCCCATTATGTAATCTCCTATATTCCCCTGAGTTCTCTTCATTTTTTGGACCGAAACTTCTACATAACAAATTATTTTCGAATACATGAAGACATTGTTCATCCTTCAGCGTTAGCGGCCACGTTTCAGATCCATCAAGATGAGTTGCAATGATGATGGTTTTATAAATTCTGATTTTTACTTAAATCGTGCCTTTATTTCTTCTTGAATTTGTTTTTTTGTAGTTACTATAGGCCCTAAGTACTTAAACTTCTCTACATGTTCAAAATTATTCCCTCCTAAAACAATATCGTAATCATCTCGTAATCTTGGCCCCTTCTTCAGATACTAACCATATACTTAGTCTTATCCGAATTTATTTCCCTACCTGCATTCATCAACGTTTCTGTATTTAGTTTTATAGTTTGCGACGAAATGGGATATTTTGCTATTCATATTCAAATTCAAACATATTTCGATGGTGGGAAATTTTAGTTTAATTAATTAATAATAATCTATTTCCTAAATAAACTTTATTACAATCACAGTAACATTATTATATATGCCATTTTGAGTAACCTAACTCATTTCTTTGTAATGATATAGCCACGCTGGGGTTGACCTCGCCCAAGAGACCATGACCAAGAACTAGGAAGCAATTTGGCCTGTGACACTGACCTCGGAATGAGCAGGCATGTAGGCTTTGCTAAACATGAATATGTATCACCTCTACTGGGCTGTGTCGCAAGGAATTTAGTTTGTTAGTAAATAATTAAAATATTTTTCTATTATGTAAGTAAATAAACAATATTAAATACAACGACTTTGATGGATGATGATAGCGGTTAATAAAAAACAAAATTAACTTTATTAAACATTTTTTCAATAGATAAATATTGCCATTATATTATTAATAGCTAGTAAAAATGTTAATCTGTTAGTAAAGAAGAGCCTATGCTCAAACGATACGTGAAATACTAGTTAAGACAGTGAAAGTATTCCAACCAAGAAGCCTTAACCCTCTAAAATAAAAACATGATAATAATAACTTTCAATATTTTTTGTGAAACGATTATATTATATATTTGTAGTATGAAGCGAATACAGTACTAAAACAATTTAAAAAACAGTTTTAAAATATTAAATTAAAGAAAAGTTTAAATAGAGATAAAAATTTAGTAAATATTCAGGACGCTCCTGGGGCTCAACCAGCCTCTATAAAGTGGGTACTCAAAATAGGGGGAGAACCTGGCGTTTGAGCATGATCTAGGTCAAATAACGTCACTTGCACAACCGTTGTGCTAGAAGAAGTACAGTCTCTACCACGTACTGAACCCAAGACTCTTCATAAGTTATTTGATTGTTATTAGAACAAAAATAATGTGTCGTTTATTCAAGTAAAACGATTGTGTGTATATATATATATATATATATATATATATATAAGTTTAATGTTTATATAAGAAAAATACAAGCTTATTCTTATTCTATAGTCTTTTCTATCTTGTAGTACATAGGGATTTGAAGGATACACACTACCTTCACAGATCGTTTGGCTAGTATAAATACTTTTAACAGGGGTACCACGTAGATAAAATTAAATCAATACATTAAATTAAACATTCAGACAGAGTCTGCTCTGAGGCTGGGGGAACCCTATGATGATCTTCAGAGCCTTCAGAGTAGCTTCTAAATTTAATAAATAGTTTATCTGCCAAGCATATTATTATAATTTCCTTTAAAATAAATTGGGTGTATCGATCTATTTCAAGATTTTCTTGTCAGAAACTAAAGGAGAGGGAACGAATTTGGTAGATGGAATGGCTTTCGGGCATTTTTTCTGATCATAACAGAAAGTATGGAGACATGATGGAGAACTTGAATAACGAATGAACTTTTACTTTATCATGTTTACAGAAATAATTATTTTTTATTTCAAAAAATGTCTTTTAGGTTTTACGTGCCTATACCTTGTGCCACATTCCTCTACTCCTCCATCATCTCTTCCTCAGGGAAACCCAGGTGAAAGACAAAACGCCACAACCGGTCCACAGCTCCGAGAATATCCAGGTCTGATTCACCTTCCGTGGGCTGTAGAAAGCAGCTTCCCTAAGTGGGCTGAGCGACGACCTTAGTATCTGTCGCTAGGAATTTATTGCGGGGATTTCTAATTATCTGGAAGGCACAATGTGGAGCTTCTTGTTTTACCCGTATGGAAGGATGTCATGCTGAGATAGAAATCTGATTCGCTTTAATGGAAGAACATCGAGAGTCTGTGTGATGGTCGTCGACGAAGACCACACAGTTTTCAACCCAGGATAATTTTTTTGCTTGGAGATGATGTGTCTGATATCAGACCCAACATCCAGGCTTTTTCCAAACTAATCGAGTTTTTCCCAACTTTACAGACGCCGGGTATACCTCGTAATCGGGACCTCTACTACTACAACCTCTGAAGGGTCTTGGTTTCTGTACATGGTAGATACTGTACTGTTTCTACGGCAACGGCTTTTAGGGAGGTGATTTGTCCGAGATTAATTTCAACCGACAGGTTTTTCCCCAATTATTATTATTATTTGTGTGTGACTCTTATATGCTACCATGCACTTCGGCCTAAAAAGGCCCATTGTGTTCGAGCCCTAACAATCCCTAGCCTAGGTCTAGACTTCTGAGAAATTTTAGATAGTCTTTAAAACTTAGTTTTTGGAATTCCTTGTGTCCACCAGGGCCAAGGTCAAAAGTTCTCTTTCGACTTAGTCCTTTGCATTCAAAGAGAACGTGCAGGGGGTTTCGTCCTCCTCTGTGCACCATCTGCACCGAAGTTCATGTTCAATACACAAGTAATGCATATGTGTCCTGAGTTTGCAGTGCCCAGTGATGGTTTCAACCATACTTTTTCCCCAATTAAGGGAACTCAATTTGTAGAGGGTGAGCTCTACACTGCAGCTCAGCCCTTTCTAACATTTCATTACCTTAAACCAATGCAAAAAAAATCTGTATTCTTCCATGAAAAGAAAATCCTTCTTTCTTTCCATGGTATTGTATTTCTTATGATTATATATATTCAATTGTTTCTTATATTTTTTGCTTAATATATATTTAAGTTGGGTGCTTGTTATCTTGTCAAAATTATCCTAATGTATTTATCTTCGCTTTTTCCAGATTCGTCACAATTTTCTCGCGATTCAAATCCATCATATTATGCAGGAAGCATTTTGCGAAGCAAAGCAGCAACAATAAACTTTAAAAAAAGTAACATAATATCAGCAATACGCCTAGGGAGTTACGCTCTGCCAAATGTCACGTCACAATTGCCTCCAATCTCTTTGCTTTCTCTCGACTTGAGTGTCCTTCCAGCCTAGAAATACCAAATTTCTGGTCTGTTTCTTCCTACTTGGTTTCCAAGGAACTTGGAAAGCCTGGGATATCAATGATGTTTAGAGTTATGGAACTGAGAATAATCCTTTGAATACTGAATTTTTAGAAATTAAAGTTGGATTTTACTCTAATTACTTATGAGCAAATCAGAGGGAAATGAAACACTTAGGAGTATTATAGTGGATTTCGTGTGTTGCTTAAATTACAAACTTTAATTAGGGCTGATTTAGCTGAATAATTTAGTGGGGGCACATGTGGTGTAGTAGTTTGCATAAACATTTATGAACATGGTCGTTGGTTCACAGCGCTGGCAGTTATATCTAGGATTTTTAAAATGCAGTAAAAATCCTTGGTTACGGCGTCCTTCTGAAAGCACGTAAATTAGAGGAGGTACAAATCTTCTGCTGTGTCAGGTAATAGAATAGTTAAAGATCCATATACTAATTATACTTGGATAGACAAAATTAAGACTCTCACTGTCGCATTGTCCGATTACCCATAGCAGCATAGAGTGGTGTTGAATAAAAAAACAAAACAATCAGTTGTACAAAAAAATAAAGTGATATACAGAACAGATGTACCATTCCACTTTATTTATCACGTAGTGATATTTTTTTTAAATGTCTTTTTTTTATTTATTAAAACCCTTCACTTACACTTTTTCAAAACATCAGCCGTTATACTTTGTATGGTCTTAGTAATCGTTGCATTACATTTGGATCAGAACTTTAAAAAGAGAATATAACAAGTGGGAAATTTCATATAACATTATTCCTTTAAACTGGAGCGACCGAAAAAGCCTGGTTGTGTAACAAATAAATATTTTTAAAAAACTGTACCACTACAGTCCGTGAAGGATTCTGTGTTCAATAGATGGTGGAGAAACTATATGTATATATAAAGCAATTTTATATTATTTCTAACTTTGATTTTATTTAATGTATTACTGATATAATTAAACAACTTTCATTTAATGAACATTTTACTTTCACTATTTACTATTAAACTAGAGTACAAAGAAATATATAATCATATATAAAGATAAAAACTATAGGATACGATGATCTTTGTCACATCGCCTCTGTTCGAGAAATGGTTACAATTGCCTCTAAAGCGTTTCACAACTGTTGTGAAAACATTGGAATGCTCTTTCAACACGAACGTTGGCATAAAATTAACATGTTACAGATATGCAAAAGCAATTACAAAGAAAAGACGAATGAATAAAAACTGTCCATTGAATAACAGTTAAATAATAGGAAAAAAAAGAACTCTGTTACTTTAAAACAAAACCATAAGCAAATATTTGATTCTGTGATTTGATTAGTGTAGCATTAAGTTATTTTATTCAAGTGTTTTTAGTCGTAATAGCTTACTAATTAAGAAATTTTAAATCATTCAGAAAATGCCTGAATATTTAAAAACCTTAATTTTAATTTAAAATTTTTTTCTATAAAAACGTCGAAACCTATTTTTATTAAAATTAAGATTTTCAAATGTCCAGACATTTTCTGAAAGATTCAAAATACCTTGATTAGTAAGTTATTACGACTAAAAACTCTTAAATAAAATAACTTAATTCTACGTTACGTTTCCTTGTATTGGAGGTATACTAAAGTAGTGAACTTTGAATGCTTTTTCTACTTAACCTATGAAAGATAGAAAAAAATGTTACATTCGTTTTTTCCCTGTTTTGTATTGTACATTTCAGAAAAATAAAAATAAATGGGGGTCAAGAGGAAACTGCATTTTTTTAAGGTTGATATTAACCATTTAAAGAGAAAAGCCAAACAATGTTTTTTTGTTTCTTCGAACTAGGCCTGAATAACTGCAACGTTTACCTGAATCGTTTTTCTGAATTTTTTTTAGTTTAAAAGTTAAAAATACATTATGGATATATTTATTTTTGGGAGCGGAGTAGCTCAGTTGTAGAGAGCAGCCGAAAATCTTGGGTTCAAATCTCGCAATGGCTGATAATTTATTTAATCTTTTAACCACCGGGAATGTAGCCAATGAGATCTAGAGATCCTCTAAGGACTCATCCAGCCTCTATAAAGTTCCACCCCTTAATTGGGGGAAAGATCTTGTGGTTGAGCGTGATTTAGGACATATACCCTCCCTCCACAGCGTTTTCCAATTAACAGTAGGTACAGTTTCTACCTCGTACTGAACCCGAAACCCGTCATGGGTTGTAGTGTTAAAATTGTTTTTAGATCACATGCACCTGTATTATCCAATTGTATCTTATCCCCCATTACTTTACTTTCTCCAATGGCGTACTGTAAAAGTGAATAAGACGATTTGTTAAGGCAGGAGTACGTTTCGATGTCGTAAGTTGGTGAAAGTAACCTATCGGTTTCCTGATAGCACTTCTTTTGTCACTTAAGTGCAAGGAACCTAGGAACATAATAAAATAAATGTGAAATAGTAAATTTCATTTTATATGTTTGCCTTTTCTTTGGTTTTACCAACGTTATTTTTTAATGTTTGTACCTACACGTAATATTTTTAATACATCTTAAATTATTATTATAAAAACTGTACCACTACAACCCATGGAGGGTCTTGGTTTCAGAACACGGTAGAGACTAATGTTTCTTCGAGAACGGTTGTGAAGTGAGGTGATTTGTCTTAGATTACGCTTAACAGCCAGATTACCTGCCTTATTTTGGGTACCCACTTAGAGGCTCGGTGAGACCCAGGAGGGTCCTAGATTCCATAGGATTCATGTCCAGCCGCCAACAGCTTATGTAAGAGGCTGCCAGCGAGCGGAATTTGAACACAGGACCCTCAGTACGGCAGCTCAGCGCTCTACCACTGAGCCACTCCGCTCCCATTAGTAGATAATTATTAGTAGATCGTAAAATTATTATCTTATGGAAATGTTCGTGATTTTGATCAGGATTTGATCCTTTAAATATTGATAAGCTATGCATTAGAAACCAATGTTCGAAACTCATTGGAGGTTTTCTTCAGGGCTGAATACATAAGACACAAAAACAAATTAATAAACCATAGTTTAACATTGGCGTAAGATTTTATTATTGGTATAAGATTTTAAATATTATAGCATCTGATATCAACCACGGTGAATAAGTGGTTAGGTCGAATTTTCTCCAAAGTTAGTTTCTTGTACCAAAGGAAAGCAAATTAATTTTATTTTCATTGTGAATAATTCGCTAAGCCACGGATTGCCAAAAAACGCGAGAATGGTACGTTACCGTTTTTCTCAATACAGTTAACTCTCTCTGCACCAAATTCCACTTAACCATTTATTCATCGCGACTGCTGATATACTCTAGTCCAGGATCCATGGGCCATTTTTGCACTTGAATACTATGAAGCTGAATCTTCGCGAAGAGCTTCGTTTCGATAAGGCGCCCAACAAGCTAACAGAAGTAGCAAGGATAAAATATGTCGATTTGATGATTTTATTACTAACTGGGTTTTTTTTGTTAAATCTCAAGATAATTATTTAAATTATTTGAAAAAATAATTGTCCTACATAATGTATGGTTTGATCAAAGAGTCCCCTCCTTCCAATATAAGTGTAAAAAAAAACCGGATGTTTAGTAATCATTTTTGGTGAGCTCGTTATCGATACATGTTGGAGTAGGGGACTCGTTGATCAAACCAAACATTTTGTAGGACAAATATTTTCTCAAATAATTTAGATAATTATCTTGAGATTTAACAAAAAAAAAACCCAGTTAGCAATACATTTTTGAGAATCATCAAATCAACATATTTTATCCTTGCTACCTCTGTTAGCTACCACAATCGAGAATTTTCATACAGGAAATTGTTAGGCGTCTATAACAAATCTATAGAACAAAGCTATTCACGAAGATTCAGCTTGATAGTAATCAAGTGCAAAAATGGACAATGGATCCTGGCCGCACTGTTAAATTGTCACGGCCAATATTTTTAGACATATTGTTTATCACTATTTAGGGAATTAATTTTTATTGTATCATTTTCTTCTCATAATGAAATGTTACTAAGTGGCGGTCTATCCTTTTTTCGTTCAGTCAAAGTCAATCTTTTACGATCTGTTTTTATTTTATCATACTTATATATTAATAAATTTATTACAAGTTGGAAACTCTTTTTTGATGATAGAGAGAGACTTTAGACTTTAAGATGTGACGTTGGGAAGCCTATGGAACTGAACACTAGCATTCCAGAAACCAAAATACTCCCATGAAGCTTTGCCAGAAGATCTATTACCAACTCAGCACCGTCACTATTATTCAAGGTTGGAATCCGTATTTGTCCGTTTTGTTTCTAAATAAAAATGGTGGAGTCATGATTTCACTTCTTTATTATTACATTATTTTTTATTAAGATATTTGTGTTTGTTACACTAACAAACATTAAGAGGTACATAATAATTATGTGTTAAAAAAGGTTCGAATCCGGCTAAGGACAGAAAGTTTACTTTTGTATGATTTATATTTACAGTTGAACAGTTTTAGCACGCTCTCAGCAGAAATAAATTATTTACGCATACTGGGTTACACGCATTTACATGGAGACACTATGATACTAAGAAAAAACTTCGGTTAAATAATCGATTTTTAACAATTATTAACAACAAAACGAGCGTTTAAAATTAACTTTTATCTACACACATTTTTATTTAATGATAAACTTATTTGGACTAGTAAATTTAACATGTCGCTCCTTCAAAAGAACGACATAACTCACAATTTGGCATTTTTGAGTTAAGCCTTCGGTAGCAATTGTATTGGTTGAAGCTTTTTAATTCAGGAATGACATTTCTGATATTTCATTTTCAACACTTTTTTTTATTAAGTCATTTTTTGAGTTTTATCATGTAGTTGTATGAGAATTTTTTTTTTAAAATTATTTTATTGAATTGTACAACTATAATATATTCATCTAATACAAGGGATGTATGAATAAATAAATACATGAAAGGACATGCAGAGGAACTACCCAATGGCAGCACTCTAATTACATTTCTATTATAGAAGGTCCCGAGGCCATCTTCTCTTCAGACGCCTAGGAGGATTGTCAGGGATGGAATTGGATGCAAGGATGGAAACTAGTGGGTTTGGATGGGCCTGGAGTTTATTATGGAATGATAGGTATCTGGAATGCGCTAAATCGGTAACATGTGGAACGTTAAGTTCATTATGGTTGGTTTTATTTGTTACAAAATAAGGAGCGTTTAGGATTTTGGATTGCAAGGATTGAATACGAGAGGAATTTGATGGTTTGGTGGAGCCCCATAGTTCAATTCCGTAAGTCCATATAGGTCTTATAACAGTCACATAAATAAGTCTTTTATAATTGATCTGAAGGTTGTATGAGAATAATTACAAAAGTTATAGTCAAAATAGTTTTAATAATTTTAACAATTTTCTAACGGTTAATAAAATAATTTTAATAGGATGCTTAGCTTTACCAATACACATATATTATTTTTTTTACCCTCAAATGAAACTGTCGAATACCACTATTGAAAACTTAGATTTTTTGAGTTATGTCGTTCTTCTTTTTAAAGTGATATATCAATAAACGCCATTAGCTTTGTATTTTAGTAATTAACAAATAAATAATACACATATATGATATTAAGTAGATTTGTAAATAACCTCTGGATATTATTTTATTTCCTACAAAAAACAGCATTAGTTGTAATTTATTCTTCTCTGCTCAATCCTGATTAATGCTTAAAACATTAATAGCGGAAACAATAATAGATTGTACATAGAAATATTATATTACATTTAAGTGAATTTTAGTCTTTTCTCATTTCATCATCTGCTTTATTTCATTTCCATTAAAGTAATGTTTAAAGAAATATCCATCATTAATAATGAATATAATATAAAATAATAAAATATTAAATAAATATCGAAACCGATTTTTATGGCTATTCAGTGCTATCGTTAGAAAATGAGCAATATATTAAGTATTTAAACAAGATTTTTAACTAATTAAAAGCTCATTAGGAGTATTATAAACAAAATATTAAATATATAATCATAAAGGAACGAAACGCTGATTAATTGTAAACAACTATAATTGCTAACAACGTAAAACAACGAAATGGTTATCGCCACAACAGCACTTTTTTGTCAAGCCTAAAATTATTCAAGGGGAATTTAAAAAAAATATTTTTTATTCTTTAATCAATTGTCAATTATTTAAGATCAATTATTTAAGTTTTTTGAAAATCTAAATCAAATATCGTCTGAATTATTTTAATTTCGAATTTGTAAATTTAAATTATTAACATCAGTCTGATTTCCATATATATTGAGACTCAGAACAATAATTATATCCATTTTCAAGTATTTCATCTATTTATCAAAACATTTAATGGGCTGCACAAGCTCGATACAAAATATTAATAATTTAATTGAAATAATAATTTATAAATAGTTATATTATGTATAACTTGTATTTGTATTTACACAAATTTAATTTTAATTTTTAAGCATTATTATCATCGTTAAGTTCAACAATACTTTGATCATTTTTACTTTCAATCATTTCATAAAACAAGACATCTAATTATTAAAAATGAAATATTTTAGGATAAACGAAAAGTTCAACCAGTTATTGATGTATCATTAGTATGAATTGCACAACTATTAAACGACTTTTTAGATAAATATAATCATTATTATATTAATGTAATTCTAACCTTTAAACTAAAATTGACTAAAAGAAATTATATAACTTAAACACAGACCGATAGGTGTCACCAGTCTCGAGCAACAAGTTTATCTACTACCAAACGTTGCTCAACGTGGCTTAAGAAGTTTTCACTGCAAAAAAAATCAGAACAATAAGAAATATGTGTTATCATTTAAATATTCAAAATTCTCATTATCATTTAAAGTGACGGGAAGTGGGTCATGCATACCAATTAAAAGAATAATTACTGCAGTGTGTTATCCTAATATACATTAACCAAACATTTTATTTAATTTTTCTTTTTCATATTGGCCTACTAAGGAAAATGTCATTTTAAAACTACTCTTTAAGCCTTAATCTTTGCCCAGTTCTTCTTCATTTTTACACCTCCGTTCATTTCTCTCCTGTTGTCAGCTTTGGTTTTTCCTCAAAACTATGGTAAGTGTTTAGTTTCATCATGAGAATGCTGCATTCCTGAATATCCTTTCAAGTAATCTCCATCTCCTGTATGTTGTTTTCTCCCTCTTAGAACTAGGCTGGTTTATTCTTCTTTTCTTTAAAATATGTAGAAATCCGGTCCGTCAGTTGTATACATAGGTTCAATCTTGGTACACAGCATTATTATTATTTTTTAAAATGATTTGCAACATAATTAAAATTAAGCTATGAACATGATAACCAATCACCTAGGAATAAATATGTATTAGAAAGCAATATTGAGATTACTTGTCTAGTTTATAGCATTCTGCTTAAATAGCATTGGCTTGGTTAGTAAATATTGCTGTTGGTTATGCTTGGTTAAATGACTAAATTTAAATTAAAAAAATGTTTTAAAAAACTTTTGTTCGGAGTTTGTTGATCAACAAAAACTTTTGTTGATTGGAAGTTCTGTCTTTGTCCAGCGATTTTCACTTAGCGTTCCTTGGACTTAGCAGCGAATTTGGTGGGATCTATAAAGTGGTGTATCTAGTTCATGGTTCATTATTGGTCGTTGATGTGATGTGTCCAATCTTGTGAATTTACCTTTTTTTCTGTTCTGATGATGCCTGAAACGTTGAAACAATGACTGATTAGAAGCTTATTGATATTTGAAAGGGCTAAGATATCTCTTTATTGATTCCCCAGATATCGAAATACACAAACAATTTATAATTAGTTACGTAATTAAATTAGTTACGTAAAATTCACACAAACACACATACAAACTAACATCATGACTGATTTTTATATATAAAATGTAACAACAGATAGAATCTTTTCTTTGATAAACAAAGTTCTATTCTATAGAAAATAGAGCCTACAAAAAGAGTAATGCTAAAATATTTTATGGTCAAAGTACAATAGTATTAAATGTCTTTTATTATTAAATAAATAGATAGTATTAATAATATTTTTATGACGTTGCATGATTTCATAAAAACGGGTGTTATATTGACATGCTTTCTATACAATATTGTTTACTTACTGTGTTAGCTATAAAACAGTCTGTAGGTCATTGAAAATCCCTACCAAATCTTGAAAGAATCTTGCGAAACATATGATTTTTTTTTCTAAATGGGAACGTCGAATGGGTATAGTTTCTAAAGTAATTTTATATAGAGAGAGTTTCAAGTAAAACAAAGTTAAGTTGTGAACTAACAAGGAAATCCAATGAGCCAAGACGACATTTACATCAAAACAATGGTAACGTGGGGTTACATAACCCATGGTATACCATAACAGTCTCTTCAACAAAGGAAGCCCTTTCATATCTGATGTCCTTACCAAGTCCTCCAAAGGAAGGTCGGAGTAGGAACTAACATGGTATTTAGTATCGCAAAGTGAATACCATGGTACTTAGTGAAGTAAAGAACCATAACATATATCAGCCCTGATGGAGTTTGGAATTAACAAGTATTTTTTTTTTAATAAATGAGTTTTTTTTTAATTGGCATTAGTCCAATATTGGTAAAATTTCAATTTCAATTGAGATGTATCTTCTTTTTACATTTATAATAATGGCACGATTTGCTTAAATTATTTTAAAAATTATTAAAACACCTCAATCTTCTACCTGTTATTTTCATCCTAGGTAAGCTCGATGCCATCAACAAGCTTGGCGACTTGGATTGAGAGTTAAAAAGGGTGAATAGGATATGGACAATTTAAAAAAAATATTTAAAATTAAAAAATCAGGGTGTCGGAAGACTATTTAATATATTTGCGAACTATAGATTCGTAATGTTTTTTGCTGATTACAAACGTTTTTGAAAATAGTAAACAAAAATGTGAATCATCTTTGAGTCAAAATATTTTATATAATGTACCTTACTCATTACTTTTTCTCACTGGTTATTTCATAATTTATCTCACTCTCTGTATTTTTTAAAATTACTATAAATTCTGTACATAATTCTGTTATTCTTTTTGGTACAGTAATGTTTATATAGTTATTTTCTGTTGCTTTCCTAGCCCTGAAGATGGGCCAATTTTTCTTATTGTGTGTTATCTTTGATTGCACTCCCAGACCAATCCAATCCACCATATGAATCATCTTTGTTGTTTTTTCATTTAACGTCACTTTATATTGATATGGGTAATCGGACGATAATACAGTGGGAGCCCTAAATTTTTCATATACAGGCATAATTAGGTTAAGTATCTTTAAAGAGTTCTTGGCATTGCATAATCTTGGGACCGCTGTTTTACACCCCTTTCGAAGGACAGAAGAAATAAGATATTTTTGAGTTACTTAAAAAAATTCTAAGGACACCCACCGGGCTCTTGGGTATATTAGGTTGCTATGCTGCCACTACAAGTGACCTCATGGTTAATCCGTGTGATAATTATACTCATTAATAGCTACATAGGAGCAACCTGTGGTCTAGTGGTTAGCGTAACAAATTGATAAGCCCAAGATCGCGGGTTCGTAGCCCTAGGGTTTTTTAAAGGGAGTAAAAAATCCTTAGGTTAGGTGTACGATGTCAGATACTTGTTAAAAATCCTAATGCTAATTAAACCTGGATAAGCAAAATTTATAGCTCCCAATGTAGTATCGTCCGATTAGCCATAGCAGCATAAAGTGACGTTAAAGAAACGAACAAACAATAGCTACACTTTTTAGTTTTTTGGAAGGCATACTAAATGACAACAGGTACGACTTCCATAGTGTTCCTCTCTCATGTTCCATTGTACCCCGAAGTTTCATTTCCTTCAATTCAGTTTAATAGAATCTGTCAGTTTAATCCTTAGTTAGATACTCACAAGATATCATTGCGCAATCGCGACATGGATACTGACGGAATGGCTATACTAAGGATTTATTTTTACGATCCGATAATTAAAAAGATTATTTATTCCGTTATATCACTTATATTATTTATCCTTTATTTATTCAGTTTAAAATAAACACTTGACATAAGCCGCTTATTTAATACGATACGCTATTACGTCTTCTATTCCCCACATTCCAAATCAAATAGGCTGTGGAGTATTATGTCATGACATCTGAGCTAGGACAAAATTGCAATTTCTTCTTCAGATGATTACACAAGCCAAATGCATCAACTTACATAAAAGACATAGCGAGGAGGAATGCCATTATAGCATAGATAGCTTCTAACATGTACGGCATTCCCCCGGGTTTAGCAGAAGATGTAGGGGTTAGTTAACAGCTTACATTATAGTTCGATGTATGTAATCTGTCTATGTATAGTTGTAGTATACGTGCAACACCTGTGCACAAGTTAACAATGAACTATTACTAAAACTAACGAAACTATTAATACATTAAAACATTACTTTATAAGTACTTGGAAAAGGGACAGTTCAGTCAGTTGAGTTCTGAGTTGTTGTGCTGACTGTGGCAGATAAATTCTTTTAATATTTTAACAGCTATGGATGGATCTTGTTGGATCTGTAGACCCTCCTGCCCTCCTCCACCACAGCCAAGCTATCTCCGCAATCCATATTCTTACCATAAATATACTTATATTTTGATTATAAATATACTATAAATTCGGATATTTTGTTTAGGGGGGCCATACTGGCAAGCATACGTAACTCAAAATACTAGTCTTACAATGGTCTTATATATTTGTATTTGAATTCTTTTAGCGAGCGATTTAAACTGGAATACTCTTTGCAGTGAATAACACATAATTTGCAGTTATTCTGTTTTGTATTTCGCTCTCTACTTTGTTGTCAACTGTAACCACACGATAAACACAATATGGATATAATTAAATTGGACTACCTTATTAAAATTTATAAAAATATATCGTCATGTTAATTTCATGTATATATTGGTAATCTACGGTAATCTATTTTAAGATAGGCTCAAAATGCACAACGTGCGCTTACTAGAACGGATAATTAATGCAGTAACGACAAACGCAGCCGAGCGAACAGTAAAAGCACTTATTACAGACCCAATTGCTCAGTACAAACAAAAGTAGTGACGTAACAATACTTCTCATTGACCAAACAGTCATTGTCTTTGAGGTTAATTGTCCAAACTCTGGTATTAGTACATTTTTTTCTCCTCTTGAGGCCTACTTGATACGGACTAACTCGACCAATTTAATTTTTTTTGTTATAAAAAAATATTGTAATTCAACAATATTTATGTGTGTATATATATATATATATAATATATAGATATATATATATATATGTGTGTGTGTGTGTGTGTGTGTGGGTGTACAATTTAACACCCTTCTATTCCATATCCTATATATATATATATATTTTATTTCATATTTGATTTTTATAACCAATTTGTTTCGTTCATTATTGGGCTTTCTTTATTCTTTAATTATCGTCAAGATTCTGGATTATAAAATTTCTCTTCTTGGTCTGAAATATTAAATTTTTTGTCTTCTATATACGTAAGGTGATGCATGTATTTATATTTCATACTTTGTTTATAGTATTTTTTTCTTTCTTAATTGGGGGATGGGCCTGGTTGAGCGTGATGTAGCACAAATCACTTCTCTGAACTTGTCCAAGAAACAGTGCTGTCTCAACCATATACTCAACCCAAGCCTCTTGATGAGTTTTAGTGGTACGGGCTTTTTTTTCTATTGTTATTATTTGAAATAACCAATTTTAATAAGTTAAGTTGTTTAAAAAAAATTAATAAGAGGTTAAAAAATGAAATTATTGAAAGGTTTCAGTAGAAATCTGCCTAGAAACAGTACAGTCTCTATCAAGTTCTGAAAGATTTCAGAACATTTTCTTGGGTTATAGTGGTTCAGCTTCTTTTTTTTTTTAGCTAATTCTTAAATTCGCTTAATGGTAAAGGCATATCGTAGATTTATTTTATTTCCAAATTTTAAGTCCTTATTTTGTTAAGAGGTTTCTCTTAAGTCTTTTACTTACAATTGGAGCGGGGTGGAGCGCTGAGTTGCAGCGCCGAAGATCCTGGGTTCAAATCCGGCTGTATATAATTTATTCGATCTGTAAACAGCAGGAGATAGACACTCGAGGATCTATTGACCATGGCCCCCAATAGCCTCTATAAAGTTCATATAGTTGATGGGGATAAAACCTGTCCTTTGTGCGTGGATAGAAACAGTAAGGTCCCTACCAGGTACTGAACCCAGGAACTTTCATGGGATGTTTTAATTACATCTGTTGGTAAGATCATATTCGAAAAAGGAACACAGTTATTCGTAAGTCTTCAGTTTTCACTTTTATCAGCAGTCCTCAAGACTGATTGTTTAATTTTTTTTTATTATATTATTTTTTTTATTCTTATGGCACATTGTTCCTGAATAAACATGGCTTGTAGGAGGTATCAGCCCACTTAATATTATCTTATATGTATGGAGAGGGAGTACTAAGTTCATGTATGCTGTTTATGTTGTTTTCATTGTTGTACTCAGAACTTCTGGCATGAAGGTTAGATAGAAAATAAAACTATCAACATCAGTCAAAAATAATCAATTACTCTATCACGGTCGAACGTTCGGCAGATCCGGATTCCGACAGTTCAAAGGTTTCGACCCTGAAAAGGTGAAAGGATTGGCGACAGAACACGATATTCTCTTGGTATTTCCAATGACAACCCGACCCCCGGCATCCGTTCTATAGGCAAATTAGTTTTCGCTATCTCTTAGGAGAGCTTCGTGCTTGGGAAATAGTCAGTTATTATGATTTCTCAACAGGGAATGATCTCATGTTGTCTTCGATTACTGCGTGTGAGAAGTCTGAAAGATCGTGGTGATGAATCTTTTACCAAAATAACAACCCAATCCGGATATAATAATCAGGATAGAAAATAATAAATACAACATTTAAATTTTCAACGACTAAAATATTTGTGATTGAAATGGAATACGATCTTACCTACAGATGTACGTAAAAGAAAATGTAACCTATATCACTACAGCCCATGAAGGTCCTTGGGTTCAGTACCTGGTAGGGAACGTACTGTTTCTATCCACGCACAAAGGACAGGTTTTATCCCCATCAACTATATCCACTTTATAGAGGCCGGGTGAGGGTCATGGTTTAAAGATCCCAGTCTGTCTATTTCCTGCTGTTTACAGATCGAATAAAGGACCTTCGGCGCTGGAACTCAGCGCTCCTACCCGCCCCCATTATAAGTAAAAGAATCAAAATGGCTTCAGGAATGGTGATGCGATTATAAAAGCTATCTCTGATTACAAATATACTCTTATTAATTATTATTATACTCCTTTTAATGCTTACAAATAAATAAAATTATTAAAAAAATGATAAGGTACAGTTCCGAAATACTCCTTCCTCTATCTTGATATTAGATCTTAGTTGTTCATTCGTTGAACATTACTTTATGCTGCTATGGCTAACCGGACGATGCTACAGTGGAATTCATACATTTTTCTATCCAGAATTTTCAGATTCTTTTTATTTTTAGCCGGACTAAAGATTTACATCCGAACTTTAACCGTTAATGAACTAATTTTAGTATCAGTTCCAGTTATGTCAAGTCAAGTTTTTACTTTTCCTCGTGTACAGTTATAATATACTGTATATAAAAAGATTAAAAAACCGACTTACAAATACTGTTTAGGATATATCATCCTATATAATTCGAAATGTTTGTTGGAACGATGGACACCGAAATGATTAACGAAATATACACATTTCCCATAATTACAGTATTTTCTTTACAATAAAACAATTATTTTTATTTTCGAGGATATAAAAAAGAAACTTGTGATTTAACTCGAAGCCACAACCGGCTTTACTCTAATTTTAACTTCCATGCGTAAGAAAAATTATGTTGACTATCAGATTACCATGGATATATTTATTGATCCATTTTTTCATCTTTCATCATCCATCTTTCAAAAAAATATGAACCTATCAGAATAAATCTATCAGATAACTTTCACTTCTGTAATGTGGGTAAGATTCTCAGAAGCAGCTTCCACGTCATGCGGAGATATCTAACCACACCTCATTTATAATATGTTCTATCACTCACTTTCAATACCTCCAGGTTCTTGGTAGGCATGAGAAGGACCCCGAAGACCCTGAAGATTCTTGGATGAGGAGTTCGGTGGAAGAGCAGATCGGATCTTTCCTAACAAAAGATAACTGTCCATGTCTTCGAGGTTCGGAGACTTTTCCCACGAGGTCCGAGCTACATTGTTATGTGGGATACCATTGATGTTACGTATCATAATTCTATTTTTCCGAGTGTCATTCGATTGATCACAGTCATTTTAAAATGATTACACAACGTCTTAATATTCGTTAAAAGATCAGTAATAGAGGCATTCAGGATCAAAAGCAGATAACTCCAAAATCTCATAACTCCACTTTTCCACAGTTTTAACCTGTTTATATTTTAGCTTCTAACATTTCGGATATTTAACTGGCCATTTTTATCCCCTGAGTTTAAAAAAATCTATCATAATTTACTATCATGATGTGAAATTGTCACTGACAGTCGTTAAAAAAACGCGCTGGGCTACTGTGCTGAAGATATCTGTTAATATTTAATTTGTTAACAACCATATATGGACCATGTGGGATATACATACCCTCCTGGTGCTTACCAAGGTTCTGTAAAGTGTATATCCTTAATTGATGGAAAAATCTACTTAGTTAGCGAGCAAAGTAGTTAACGAAATGTACAGTTTAAAATTATATTTTTACTTTATTTTTATTTGAACCAATATTTTTCATCTGATATATAAATCTAGTCAGATTTTTGAAATATATTACTACATATATTTTTCTGATCTATTCCTACACGTTATATAACGTTTTGAGAGTTTGAACAACATAATACAAGGAAGGTAGTTAACGAATGATTCAGACGTTAAAAATAAGTTTTCAGACTTTGTTTTAACACGTGAATCAAACTAGTTTAGATCTATATCTGACAGAAAAATTGCTTAGTCGTCGGAAAATATTTTGAAAAATACGATGAATATTTTGAATAAAATGTTTTCGATTTCATGGTCGATTTTTTGTTTATTTCCTGTTTAAAAATATAAATACCATGCGTGGTACTGAAAATAAGGTGTCTTGCTTAGTAATGTTTGAATAAAGACATTTTTAAACTGGACTGCCATTGGTATCACATCGTTAAGCCTGTTTGTCATTAGTCAATAGTTATGTTTATTGTTATATATTTCCGCACTATGTTTTTTTCTGGTTCCACATTGTTTTGGTGTCCTTGAGACTACCAAACATAACTCTGACAGGATGTCAATTATGACAATAGTAAACCATTTATAAAAATTGTCATTTAGACAACTCCTTGGATTTTACTTATTTCGAAGCCGTACTCTTCGGCGCCGGCGCCTTATCAACAGGCTTTGTAGCTTAACTTTCTTATCTTGTGACAAGAGGTGATAATGTTATCTTCAACGGATCTCGTAAGACTTCCCGGGTACTTCTTGAACCTCAAGCCCGACTTGCTTAAAGAGGAACTAACTAACTGGCTTAACCTTACTGGAGCTATTTACTCTATTAATAATATTAGTCATAAATAAATAATCATATATATATATATATATATATATATATATATATATATATATATATATATATATATATATATATATAATCAATCAATTTGGCTAATCGGGAAACTAGGGATCACGATAAGCCTCACTTTACATTCAAGTATTTCTTCAATTTTCGTTTGCTCCACATCGTCTTCATGAGCTCACTGTGTTTAGCATGACGCGTAATTATATATATATATATATATATATATATATATATATATATATATATATATATATATATATATATATGTATATATACATATACATATATATATATTTTATATATATTATAAAATTTATTTTTTAAATTATATACATATAATTTAAAACTCTCCTTTTCCTAGTCATGTACCTATCAGACGCATGTCAAAGGTATATCGTGCATTTATTATACTTAAAATTTCATTAAGCTAGTTATTGTTAAGAGAATTCTCTTACTTTTTATTATTTTTTTAATTATTATTATTCGGCTTACTTATTTTTTAATTTCTCTTCAAGGTCCTAAATCGTAAAATTTTTCATGTTGGTTTAAGATATTTAATTTTTTTCCTTCTATAGATTTAATGTCATGAATATATTGATTATAATATTTTAAGGCGTTTTTAAACATTTTTTCACTTTGTTATTTTGGTTAGCTACTCCTTTGGATTGTTTTCCTTTTTTTACTGTTTTTTTATTCAATGGTATTTCATTTACTTATTTTAATATGTATTGTTTTGGCTAGAAACGGTTTTTTTTTGTAATAAATCAGCATTTTGCAATAAATAAAAGAATAACTCAATGGACAGTGTTCCCATATTTATATAATTTATATACCTGCAGCCCCGGTGAATAAGTGGCTAAGCCGAAATTTGTCTGAAATGAATTTATTGTACTGAGGGGTTTTCTAAATATATAAATGGCTAGCTTCGGACTTAGCTTGAAATTAAGTTATTTAAATTATAATTCCATTCAAAGCCAAAGATAATGAGAACTACACGATTCCGCTTTCCCCTATATAATATACTCATTCTAAAAACACACTGGAATCCTTCAAAAGAAGGAAATAACTAAAAAATTGGAAATTTTTTAGTTCCTTCAGTAGCAGTTTTATCGGTTGAAGCTTTTTTAATTCAGGAACGACAAATCTGATATTTCATTTCCGAACTTTTTTTAGTAAAGTCATAGTTTAAGTTTTATCATGCTTGAACCTGAAGTTTTATGGGAATAATGACTTAAGTTAAAATCAAAGAAGATTCGTGGTTTTAAAAAGTGTCTAATGTTTAATCAAATAATTTAAATACCATTATTACAATAGGAATGCTTTGTTTTACCAATAACCAAATTTATGTATTTTAAATTCACATGGAACTTTCAACTACCTCTATAGAAAAAAAAATTTCTTGAGTTACGAACTTGTTCTTTTGAAGAGCAACATGTACAAACGAAATCATTTCAATGTGAACAAATAAATTATTCGGAATGTACTCTTCCTACATTACAACTAGAAAAAAAACTAACAAAGGATAGAAAGTTACGTTTCTTTATGCGTTTCCATTGAAGCAGAACAAAAGCAGGAAACTGGAAAGCTAATGAATCATAAAATGACTGAAAGAGGAAAACAAGCAAATAAACCTTAGTGGTTATATTCCTGATAGCCTGTGGCGTACAATCACATAAGCAATTGTATAGTTTCTAGATTCTTTTTCTTGGAATATTCAATTACATCTAGATTTGTCCGGTCCAAGGTTCTGTCTGGAGTGAATCATTAATAATAATACTACGGCTTAATGAACCTGAAGGTTCAAGATGGCGATGATGGCGATGATGCCGATACCAACAATCTGCTTACGAACGTCCGTCTACTGACTTCTACCCAAACCCAAATTCGTCAGATCACTTTTAACGAAATCCTCCCACTTACGCCACGGTCAACCCTTAGACGTTTTCCAGTCGGCACAGCGCTTACTAACTTTTTAGGAATTCATTCGATACCAAGTCCAGCAACGTTTCAAGCACATCTTATATTCGCGACGCTATAATTTCAATAATATTAACCGGGTATATGCTCCGCGATTACGCTTTTTGTAATCATCTAGATTTAAAAGTGGTCTAATCCTTTTTTGGTCCGAATATTCTTTTGAGTGAATCATTAGACATTAAAAATGAAGGTTATGAGTAAAAATAATTTATTGTTATAAATAAATAGCACTTTTCAACAAATTTAAAAAAAAAGGCAAATCTCCACTCATATTTGGAAGGCTATATAGAGTTCATATTTAGATTAAAAAAACTTAGTTGAGAAAGTAATTATTTATACAATTCAATTTCTTATGTGTATATATAAATATTTTTCAGTTTTCTGAGGCTCACTCAATATAAAATTATCTTTTGGCGGCGTTTCGAGAATTTTTGTTAGACCAGTGCAAAAAAAGCCTTTGAAAATGCTAAAAAGTGGAAACAAATAATAGTAGGATGAAACCCATTGTAAAAGGAAGATATTATAACAAAAATGAAAGGAAAAATAATTTACGGGCGATCTGAGGTCGGGAAGTGGAAGGGGGAGGTTTTAAGGGTAAAATTCAGTTTATCTCGATTTCCGGCAAAACTATTCTAAGTTCTATGCAAAAAAGTTAAATGCAAAGTTGTAGGTAATAAAAAGATCTACAACTTTTGTATTTACACTTTTTTCACATAACCTCAAAATTTATGTGAAAAATTCAAATAACCAAGTTTTTTTTTTTTTAAAGTTTTGAAAAAAAAATCACGAAATTTAGTCAAAACTTACCTTTTTATGCCCCAAACACACTGTAATTTTATCGATTTAAAAAAAATTGTTTTTCACCTTATTTAGACTTAATATCGAAAAAGCACCCTAATTTTCAATCGAATCCGCAATTTAAAAAAAAAAATGTATGTACAATTTTGAGCTATTTAGTTGAAATAAATTTCATCTGAATCATTAACTTCCTGTTCCATTTGGAGGATTTTTCAGAACCATGACAATTTGAGCATTTTAAACCATGTTTTCGGCAGCCAGTTTTTAAACTGTTATATCCAGTTTCTCAAGCAGCAAATAGTTTTGAGCAATATTCCCGGAACTAATTCCTTTTCTGTAAATTTGGGGATAATGCCACGTTGATGTTGCTTCCAGCCCCAATCTGTTGCTGTCAGTTCGTTACTGAGCCTAATACCGGCAGATCTTTTTATTACCTACAACTTTGCCATTTAACTTTTTTCCATAGGACTTGTAGTTTTGCCAGAAATCAAGATAAACCGATATTTACCATTAAAACCTCCCCCCCTTCCACTTCCCGATCTCAGATCGCCCGTAAATTATTTATCCTTTCATTTTATTTATATTATCTGCCTTTTCAAATGGGGTTTATTCTACTATTATTGTTTTTGGTTCCAAAAATTAGTGACTCTGTGTTCTCATATTCATGTCCTAAAATTGCTAAAATAGGTTTTTGGTGAATTTCATTAAGATCATAGATAACATTTTTACATAACAATTAGAGAAATATGAATTGTACTTTCAAATTGATGACGAAATAAGCTTTACTGCACCATTCAATAGATCACACTATAGTATTTCTAAAGTTAATAGGATGTTGATAGTTGGGGGTGCAGTCAAAAAAACACGCAAAAATAGGTGAAACTATTTTATTTTAAGTGCCGACGTTTCGACCTACTATGTAGGTCATCTTCAGGGCTATGAGAAAACAGACAAAAAACAGAATAGACTGTAAAAATACATAAAAAGAGGTACAGAAAAATTAGATAAAATGTAGAGATATAAAAAATAATGATATATAATGAAAGGATATATGAAGGTATATGAATATATATATACATAATATATATATATAATAATGTATGTAGGTATATGAATAAAGATGATTACATGGTAGATGGATAGAAAGGTGATAATGCATGAACAAAGTACAAGATGGATAGAAAGGTGATAATGCAAAAACAAAGTACAAAGAGAGCAATGAAGTTAAACAGAAAAGAAAAAAAAAAATAAAAGAAAATAAAAAAGAAAAAAAATAAATAAATAAAATGAAAAAGATATGAATATAATGAGTATGGACAATTTAGTATAATAAAGATAGAAATGTATTGCAAAGAAAACAATAGTATGAAAATAGACTCATGGGGAGTATCATAAGTGCAATGAGAGAACATGAAATAAAAATATGATACCTAATAATACATCGAGAAGAATATATTATAGAACGTAAAGAAAAGGAATCTAAGTATGACGGGCCGGGAAGTGAAATATAAAAAAATTTTAAAAATATAAGTATCAGAAGTGATGTAAAGGTATAAATGTTATATAAAGGTATACACTATCCATTGTATAACAAATGTAGTATCCAGGTATACATATATTATATAGAGGTATACATAGTATGAAGTTATATAAATAAAGATGAAAGAATACAAGGAACAATACATGAGAGATATAAGATATCAGTAAGTGAATAGAGATATATTATAAAAAATAATAATGTTCTGTGAACATGAACTCTTAAATTAAAACATTTAATTAAAACTATGATGGATGCTAAAAGTGATGATGGGAGAAATAGGTGTGAAGGAAGGAGATGGAGAAAGATGAAGAGAAGATATAAATAATATGAGACAGTACGAACCCGATGGCAGCTGGGACAGCGAGTAACTGACGCGGATAAAACCGTTAAACGACGGAAGCGTTGGCCGCGATCTCTGTCGGTCAAAGGTCAAAGTAGCGAAACAAATTCAAAAAGGTAAAAATGAAAAATAAAGAAGTAGGGAAAGGGCAATATGGGGAAATATGGGGACGCGTAAGAAATGTGAAAAAATAAATAAAAAATAAAGTTAAAGGAAAAAAAGGGGGTAAAGAAATAAAATACTAGAAAAGAAAAAATAGACAGAAACGGACCGTAAAACGGAGAGAAATAAAATATGATTTGAAAATTAAGGAGTTTTTAGTAAATTAAAAATTTGGGAATAAATTGAGGATAGGTGATGTGAATCGGACTTAAGGTTGACGGTGGAGGAATCTAAATTGATGTGGATGGTTTCCGAAAGAATGCGTTTTTCATAGTTGGGAAAGGAAGATAGGATAGCAGATAGGATAGATTTCTCACATATTTCTAAAGTTAGTTAAGTCGAAATCCTACATTTTTGGCAACAGGGGAAAACTATTAGTGAGCTTGGAGTAGCATTAGGACACAGTTTTGATAAAGTGATAAAGAGATATTTACCCATTTCTTCCTTGGCCATAACTCACCACCGAAAAAACATCGATTTTTGAATTGTGTCACTTTAGAAGTACTAGTACGATTTCATAAATGTTAAGATGTATTAACATTTTACTTGGAAATACTGGTTGAGACTGGGTGTGAGCTTAAAAGAGGTAATGTTTTTAGAACAGTAAATATAATTGTTTTATTAATCTGAATTGATAACCTATGTATGTATATATAGCACTAATTCAATTAAAATATCAGTAATCTGTATCTTATATAATACTGATAGAGTCTCCTTTGGTGTAATAGTTAACCTTCTATGCCCAAGATCGTGGGTTTATAGGCCGGCGTTTGGCCCTCGAATTTTTTAAAGGGAGTAAATATTCTTTAGCTATTTCGACCTTCGAATATGTTTATGGCTCCCACTGTAGCAACATCCGATTAGCCATATGATCTGAAAGTGGCGTTAAATGTAATAAACCTACAAAATATTCCAGTTCTAGATGTTAATGCCCTTCCTTCACTAAAGGCAGACAATATTTAACAGTAGTAAATAGAAAATTTTTATCTTATCATTGCAGTGTTATTAAATAATCAAGGCAATATTTGCCAAGGAATTCCATTTATTGCTTCTTGTTTGGCTTGTCTTCTCTCGCTCCTCGACAAACAATCAACATCGGCAGTGTCATTTCTCATGCACAAGAGTTACAACATTATTACGGGATGTGTTTAATTAATTTTTCAGAAACTCTTTAAGAAATTATTCTTGAATTAAGAAATCGTCGTTTTTGAATAGAGGGTCTCGAAATGGTCGCATCACGCATATTCTTTACCATAATTAACTGTTTTCAACATTTTTTGCCAAACACGAGACCAAGAAGTGACTTATGGCTTCAGTCCCTCTTGAAGTTATTTTTTATAAAAATAATATATTATGTACAACGAAATATAACTGAATCACTCGATTTAAAATAACGGTAGAGTTGACTCACGCTAAAAATTAGATCGGAATGCCAAAAGTACGAAGAATTAAGACATAACATTAGAAATACCCAAAATTTATTATAAATATTATCTTTATACTAAATCACGCCAATACTAAACTGCTAATCCGGTTTCGGCTACTGTAATACTTATTAGCAAACATTCTAAGCAACCAATCAATTACAATAGACTCGTATACATGACTATTATAATACCTATTTGAACTACTAAGCCATCGAATTTCTCTCGTATCCAATCCTTAAAATCCAAAATCCTTAGTAAAATTCTCAATCCTCCTAACTCTGTTACTTATAAAATCATCCATTATGACCTTAATGTCCCATTTTTCTTTTCCCGAACCCGATATCAACTGTTGATGTGAGATAATATTGTATCTAATAATTATTTTATTTCCATTTTGAGAGCTCATTCTCATTGTAATAGTTGAAGTCAGAGCTAGGATTACTAAGAAGTTAAAAATTAATGTTTATTGAGAAATGGAATATTTTATTGACATTGAAATATTTTAATGGAATATTTATATATTGCTGATTGATGAATATTTTTGGCTGTTGATTTGAGATGTCCCTTTTTGAGAGCTCATTTATGTTTTAATTACTGAATATAGAGCTAAACACAACAAGAAGTAATTTTCACTAAGAATGGAGTATTTGATTGAACGTCTCGGGGTGAGTTTTCAGATCGACGAGTCTATTAGGACTGTTGATGTGAGATGTGCAACAGTGGCTGCTATGTGAGTGGGTGTGTATGTTAGAGGATTTTCCACACTGCAAGTGCCTGTTTTTCCAGACTGGGGGATTTTCCAGAAGGACCTTTCCCCACGCCGCTGCCTGCTGGGGCAAAGAAGCTTATAGTTTAGCAAGCGTGTAAACCGTTAGTGGCAGAGGAGAGAAGGGAGAAGCAAATTATACGAAATTACCTGGCTCATAACAGTGCGCCGTCTCGCGCCCCTTTTTGTAAACAACTGATGTCCTATAGGAGACCGTTAAGACCGGGCGTATTATTATTTTTTAATAACAGGCTTATTGCCATGACAACAAGCAATCTTGACGTAACATCTCAGGTGCGACGATCCAGAGGCGGTAATTGAAAATAATAACAATGAGTTCGTCATGCTTAACTGTAATTTTTTGGATTTTTTTAATCTCTCTATCAAACAAAATATATAAAATACCAGAGAGGAGATTGAGCCGCAGCTAAGAAAATGAAATAAACACTAGCGCGTTGCTTGGACGCAAAATTATTATTTTAATAATAAGGTACATTCATAGAATATACCTTATTATTAAAATAATTCAGGAAATAAAAATACCTTTAGATATTTCGCCTATTAAGGCATATTCCGTACAGAAAGAGAATAATAGAAAAAAAACAACGAACAAAACAATCCTAACCTCAAAATGCAGCAAGACACTAGTCCAAACTGAAACATAATCCTTGCTGTAACTAAATCCTTCAATAATATGTTAACAATAAACAACTTAATTACAATAATATACTATCAATAAGCCTAGGATCTTACCACTAATGATCTAAACATCTACGAATTTCAATTGAACGTCACGTCTGACTCATATATTTAACCATATATTGTCAGGTGGATTGTAATATGTATGGTATACAATAATATGTTTTTTTAATTATTGTTAACTAATTAATTATTGCTAACTAATGAGAACCTTTTTGATATCACTTAAGGTGGTTTAAAGTGGCTGAAACATGTGTCTCTTTTTATCTTTTTTTTTTGCACTAAGTATATTAGACTTATTGCGGTGAACAATAATCATATATAAAGTAACATTATTGTTTTTTTAATTTTTTTTTTAACAATTGTTGTTTCTAAACAAATATCTGTAGGCTATAATATTATCTAAGGTTATAACTAATTCACGTCCTTGATGTTTTCAGGTAAGTAAAAACATCTATACACGATTGGAATATCAATGGATAATGCTGGAATGAATGGTTCACACGTGTTGAAGTGCGATCACGAGAAGGGGCGAACTGATTTAAATTTCGATTAAAACGCGCTACATCACGACTTCTTTACCATTCGTAAGTGTTAGTGCACGTTTAAGTAAAACTATACGATTATAATATACAATAGAATAGAATAGAATATAAAAATAATTCTGGGACCAGACCACATTAGAATAACAGAGATGAACAAAATTAAATATTATATATATATGAAATAAGTATATACTTGTAAATTTAAAAAGTTTAAAGCTTTGACGGTTTAATGATGTGACCCACACAAAAAAAAACCCCACAAGTTCAGGAGTATATTAGAAAAAACCCTGTAACACTACAATCCATAGAGGTTCTTGGGTTTAGTACATGGCAGAGACTGTACTGTTTCTTAGACAACGGTTGTGCAGGTAGGTGATATGTCCTACATCACGCTCAACTGCCAGATTTTACCCCTTATTTGGGGTACTCACTTTATCAAGGCTGGTTGAGCCCTAGGTGAGTCCCAGATTCAATAGGATCCATCTTCGGCCCCTAACTGATTAAATAAAAAGTATATCCAAAAATATAAAATTTCTCTAATTACCTATTTACAAAAACTTCCAAAAACATTTTGTAAATAGTTACACCTTAACACATCCGCACCAAGCGGATAATAATAATAAATATATTTATTTGTTCATAAAATGAGTTTTTTACTTCGGTTCTTGAGATTAAGTCAGAAGATTTGAGACTTTATTCTTCTCCTTACCATGCCCATTAGTGAAAAACAGGCTTTTGGCGTATTATATTAAATTACTCACTAGTCTAAATATAACATTAACCCTTGTACGACAATTTTACTATAGTATTAGCTAATAAGCCACTGTTAATATATAAATTACACATACAAATTAATGATGTAATGTAGTCAACTACATCACTCACAATACCGGTATAGCTTTTTACAGGTTAAATGTTACAGGTTTTATGGGAATAATAGCATAACTTCAAATAAAAAAAGTTTCAAGATTTAAAAAAATTTCTGATGGTTAATAAAATAATTTCAATGGCATCATTATGATAGAAGCCAATACCTATATTTAGCTCACATGGAACTTTCAAATACAACTATTGAAAAATTAGTTGTTTTTTTTGGTTATGACATTGTTCTTTTGATGGAGGAATTTGTATTTATCAACTAGTTGTGAATTTTACTTATGGAATGGAATATTTTTTAAAATAACTTGTTTCCTATTATTATAGTACAAATTATGAATAAAGAACTGTTACATGATTATAATATTATTTATTGTTGACATTACACAACGTTGTGGAAGAAAGTAACCATGGATTCCGATCTCCACACGCTGTTTTCGCAACCACAATACGCCTTTTACGACACAAGTTAAATCCAGGCAATCACTTTAGGGAACGGATGAGCCCACAAGTTGCACAACGTCTCGATAAATCTTCTTGTCACATATTCCTATTTGCTGAACTTAGCCTATAACCTTTGTAACGTACGAAGAATGCAAGATGTTTACCAACACGAACCAGGGATACATTACCAACAACCAAACATGTTTGGAAATAATTGTTTTGGCATTTCAGTTGAGAATATATTTAGTCGTTAGTGGAAAAGCAATAAATTATCTCGGATAAGAAGAATTGGCAATTTAGCTATACCTGGATTAAATGGCTAATATTTTTAGCCAAAAATAATTACAAGATCTTAAGTGGAGTTAAAAGATTGGCTTTAGTACAATAATAGATTTTACTAATTGAAGCTGTCATTAATACATAATGATATTGAAAATTTTAAGCTTTATTACAAATATGTTTCTTCGAATCATTATTAACGTTTGTTTTTCATTTATTTAACGTCACTTAATGGTACTATAGCTAAACTGACGATGCTATCATGGAAGTCCTAAATTTTGCCTATCCAGATTTTTTTTTTCATGCTAAACACTGCACCATATACGACCCATTAACGTCATTTTACAAATTATCTTATGATAAATTGGGATGTATCATTTCATGGCTTGAAGTGTTTTTTTTTTTACAATTTGTAATACAAGTAATTACCACATATATTTTTCTTCCTCATCCTCTTTATAAATGTATTGTATTTCTGTTCATCCACCTTATTTTGTGAATCCTTCGGTACAGCCACATCTCAAACGCATGCAGTATTTATATTTCAGTTTTCTTTAGGTTCTAGCATTTTAAACTGTAAAAAAAAACAGTTATGGATGGCAAAGGTTATACGAATATAATAAAAATAACGAGTAAATCGGTCAATAATAATCATATATTTATTCTTCGTTTGTTTACATTACAAGGAAGCGGAATGGCTCGGTGGTAGAGCACTGAGTTGAGTAGAGCACTGTATCGAAGGTCTTGGGTTCTAATCCCGTTCGCTGCCAGACTATTATGTAATCTGTTATGGCAGGGATGGACCCTATGGGATTATAAGGGGGAAAATTTGGCAGTTGAGGTTGATCTATGACAAATCATCTCCCTGCACACGTACTGAACCCTAGATCCTTCATGGGTTGGTACAGGTTTTTTTTTTTTTTTGCATTGCTATGGTTTAAACATTATATTGTTGTTGACGATTCTTACTGGTTTTTAAAAATATTTTTCTTCTTCATAAAAACATAACCACTGACAGGTATATTAACTTTCTCTTAACACTAACAACGAAATGAGAACTGAAGAAGAGGCTCGCGTACCAAAAGTCTCCCACGTAAGCCTTCACAACAGGGCGCTAATGCGGAACGAATTTTCGTATGTGTCGGGGAAATTCCTAAAAATATGTGGAACTCCGCTTTCCTTTCTGTATGCGTGGATAATTTCTTTCAATTAGGCGCATGCGCGTTAAAAATGATTCGATCTGCATTCCTAACGCAAATATATGCGAATATCTACTTTACGGCCTGTGTATAAACAGTTTTTTTCTCTACAGATGTACAGTACTTGATACCTTAATCCATTTATCTGTCCTTATACATTTAAGGTAAACATTGGTAATAACTTATGGCTTATGCATTATTATTGAGGAAAAGAAGAAGTTATATAGATAAAATAATATATAAAATGTTAATAAATTATTTACTAGCTTGAACGCTGGTATTTTTTTGGGTTCAACAAACGTTCTAAGTCCAATTTAGAATTTGGATACAAAATGTATCCAATTTTTACACCTTGACAATCGTTAAACTTGGAATCCTCAAACTAGACTGAAATGACGAGTAACACTTACCACTTTTAACACGTTACTTACTTATTTCAACACTTACTAGAAAAACGATCTAAGCTCCCAATTATTTACAAAAGATTCATATAAATGGACTTTCGAATTCCTCTTGCACCAAACCCTTAAATCCAAAATCTTCAATGCTTCTTACTTTCCTACAAATAAAGCCATCTTTAATGATCTCAATGTCTCATTTAATGCTGATTTTGCCCTAATTTGATATCAATCCTTTCATTACAATGTTGTTGTTGTTTGTTCATTTAACGTCACTTTATGCTGCTGTGGCTAATCGGATTATGCTTCATTAGGAGCTCTATATTTCGCCTATCCAGATTTAATTAGCATAGGGATTTTTAACGAGTACCTAAAATTGTACAGGCTGGGGACCCCCGTATAACGTCCCTACCGAAAGAAGGATTTTTTACTCCCATTAAAAATCCTAGAGCCACCTGCCGGGGTACGAACCCGCGATCTTGGGCTTAGTAGTTTGTTAGGCTTAGCACTAGACCACAGGTCACCCCCATTACAAACTTTATTCCTTCTGATACCCACTATAGTTTCAAATCTAGCTACCACTTCCATTTCAGACTTCTCTTCTAGGAGTCTGAGAAAAAAAAATTGTGACCATCTATGTTGAATTTTTTATCTGAGTACTACCAGTGAGTAGTTTATTTTTTTATACCTCAAGCCGCAACGTATTATTTATCATTTTTACTTGAAATATTTAAAAAAATAATATTTTTTATTAATAAAGAAATCTGTTCTCAGCTGATTTATAGTTGACGATAACAATAGAAATAATCGTGTATTCTGTTCACATAAAAAAAAAACATCTTTCCTAGACATAACTTCGTTGTGACTAATGAAAGATGATTCATGGATAATCGGCAGCCATATAGGAAAACAATGATGAAATCATATATAGCAATAGTTTTTATATTAATATTTTATAGAAAACATTTAATGTTTTTATTATGCTGAGTTTTTATATTACATAGTATAACTATATTATTTAAATTACTTAAGTCTTAAACCTATTCTCAGAAATGACTGAAGTATTGCGTGTACAGTTTGTTTTTCCAGTAAAAACCAATAATATTAATTGTTGGAGTGATCAATCAACCCTAACCTCTTTCATCGAAGCACTTAGGTTTACAGAACTTGAATCTGGAAAAGATAAATTTTACATAAGTAGATGTATTTTCATTCTTATCTCTAAATTACCTATTTCTAAACTATTAGGTGATGTAATTAATCTACATTAACAATATACTTTAACTAAAATAAAAGTCCTCATACATTTTTTTAAATTTTAATATAAACAAATTAACGTAATAAAATTTAGTTTTTAATTGTTTATCCTTACCACGTATCCCGATGATACATGTGTATTATCAGTCAACACCAATCCAGTTATTGTATCCCAAACCCTCCAATCCCATATCACTGATCTTGAAGAATAGTGTCAAAGCTGGAGAATTAAAATAAATTCTCAAAAATCGTATCAAATAACTTTTACCTTACTTCGTAAACCAATGACTTCCTGTCCTTCAGTATCCTTTAATAATATCCCACTGGTGCCTGTAGAACAGATCCGATACTTAGGGTTGCACCTCGACAGACGATTAACCTGGAATCCTCATACAAGACTGAAAAGACAAGAAACCGCTCGATGTTTCAGCCTACTTCAACACTTACTAGACAAACGCTCTAAGATCCCAAATACCCACAAAAGACTCATATAAATGACCATTATACGACCTATTTGGACTTAGGGAGTAGAGCTTTGGGGCTCCACTAAGCCATCGAATTCCTCTCGTATCCAATCCCTACAATCCAAAATCCTTCGTAAAATCCTCAATGCTCCTTATTTTGTTAAGAATAAAGTCACCCATAATGACCTTAATGTCCCATTTGTTGCTGATTTGGCCCGAACCCGCTATCTATCCTTTCATAACACACTTCATTTCCACTAAAACCCTCTAGTTTCAAACCTAGCTTCCTCTTCAATTCCCGATAATCCTCCGAGGCGTCTGAAATGAAGATGACCACGTGACCTTCTTAGTTGAACATGCGATTTGAGTGGGTAGTTTCTCTACTTGTCATCATATCATGTCATTATGTATCACTTAGCCTATTTACTTGTTATACTATTGTAATATAGTTGTAAATATTAATAAATAAATAATAAAAAAAAGTTTTTAATTTAATTTATAATTTCTCCAGGGTTTCTGCAAGTAATTCTCTTTGAAGTTTTCTAGGAAGTTTACTAGATTTTTTTGTTTGAAGTTGTCTAGGACTTCTGTAAGAAGTTTTCTAGTACTCCTCTAAGAAGTTTTTTATCAAGTTTTATATTTTTCCAACTTCTTGTGAAATTTTCAATTCCAGAACTGAAAAATTCACTTCTAAAATAAATACTTCTGAATGAAAAATGTCTGAAAAAGAGTTTTTGACTTGAGAATCATTTTAAAATTTTTTTTCCTTAACCAAGTTGTCCAAATTTCGAAATCCAGCTCGTTTAGTTTCTACACTGTCTCTCATGAAACATGAGGATTGGCTTTGTCGAGTAAGAATATAGCTCCCTTTTGATCAATTAATGCAGGTTGATTCTGAAAAGTTTTTTTTTGTTATTTTGCCAATATCCCTGCAGTGCGATATTGATGTGAATGTGATATTTTCACCTTATGGTAGAAAGGAGAAGTGAATTATTTATCAATTAATCTTAGTCACCATCTGAAAACTCCTCAAGCCAACTGCGAATGGTTCGTTCATCACAACAGCCTTCCTCGAACGCGGTGGTAACGTTTCTCGGGCGAAAATACAAATTTTTTTATTTTTTTTTATTTATATATTTATTGATATTTACAACTGTATTTCAATAATACATCAAGTAAATAGGCTAAGTGATACATAATGACATGTGAAAATGACAAGTAGAGAAACTACCCACTGGTAGTACTCAAATCTCAAGTTCAACTAAGAAGTCACGGGGCCATCTTCTTTTCAGACGCCTCTGAGGATTATCGGGAGTTGAAGAGGTTTGAAACTAGAGGGTTTAAAAAAAATACAAATTTACATTCTTAAATATGCGAAAATCCCGTGTTTCCACGGTCATATTTGATGGCATACTAGACATTTTTCGTTTAATTGTAGTGGTCGTAAATACTATCAAAACACTGAGGAAACGTAAAAAACAGAAGTCCACTAAGTCCACTAGGAAATTTAGAAAAAAAACCGAGAACACATCTTAGTAATCTCAGTTATCGATTGCAAGGTTTGTTCGAGTATATTAAAAATACTCAAGTCAAAAGGTAAATAATTATGACTCATTTATTCTGTTATTTGTTTACATTGCTATGGTTTAAATATTATTGTTAATAATGTCCATCTGTTTTTAAAAAATAGTTTCTTCTTCATAAAAACACAGCAACTAACAGATACATTAACTTTCTCTTAATACTAACAACGAAATGAGATCTGAAGAAGAGATTAGGGTACCGAAAATCTGCCACACCTTCACAACAGGCCGCAAACGCGGAACGAATTTTCGTATGTGTCGAATATCCAAATTTATACTCATGAAAAAAATATACGAAAATCGCGTGTACCCACGGTCGTATTTAATGGCATACTTAACAATGTTCGATCAATTGTAGTGATAGTAAATACTAGAAAAAAAGATACGAAAAGTCCACTTGGAAATTTAGAAATAATGAAATGACATTTAACATGAAACGACTCAATAATATTCCTGTTTTGCTGAGAAGCTTCAGCACATTTAAATTATTTTTAATTTTTTTATTATCTTTATTATTTATTGCTGATATATATACAATCATATATACATAGAAGAAAGTATGATTAAGAAGACATTTCGATCAGATGCAACGGTTGACGTGGCCAAATGACCCATTTCCCTAAGTGTGCTGTTGACGAACCTCCAACCTCCAGGTTGTTCCCAGACCTGCTCAACTCCGGTCACTCAAGAACTCACATCTAAAATAACCGGTTCCCTAATCCCATTCCACTGCCACACTTATCGACGAGATCGATTAATACTTCTTCCTTTAAATTTTAATATAAATTTAAATAATAAATGACTTTGAACGAGTTATTATTATAAATGGGGTACCTAGAAATGTTTAATTGCTTTCTAAATTGTTTTAATTAAATCCACACCATCTATTTATTTATTTTTTCAAACTATGTAATAATTTTAATGCAGTGAATTCTTAAGCATTCCGCTAGGCATTTGTTAGTTGACTCTTTCAAATTTTCTAGAAAATATAAGATATATTTTCTAATTACGTAAACATGGATTTAAGTGGGAAAGATATGTCGTTCAATGTAAATTAAACGGAGAACCTATTTATCTATTCGAAAAAGCTATGGCCCATTAAGGACCATGGCCTCTTTAACAATGCTTTTTCAAAAAATGTTGGGTGTAATCGATTAACTGAAATTTTTTTATTAACTAAAGATAAAAACTTTGAGATAAACAAATCTACAATTGATAAAATTTTAGAATTACCACATAATAAATATTGATATTAGTTGGTCGACTCTGATGATAATGCTGTAATAAATAGTTGGGAGGCAATCTACATTTTTTTATTTGTTGTACAAGCCCAACTTGTGGGCAGTCATCGTATAGTTCCTCCATTTGTAAGATGAGATATTATCCCAATTTTTATCTTTCGATGCTGTCCAATATCTGGATGGGTTTCAGTATTTCATCATGTGATGATGGAAATCTGAGCATATGCCGATAACAACACATCACGAATGCTTGTAGACGTTTACTGCAATCATCTGTAATATCCATGGATCTGATGCTGAGAGTACTCTCGAATTGTTATGGCTGAAACTAAGATGGTGTATTTTTATGGGAAAAATATTTCATTTTCTAATTATACGCTTCAATGAAAGTGCGAGTGCAAAGACCAACGATGTGAAATGTCTCCAACATTTACAACTGACCGCATCCAAGTGGACAAACGCAGCTGAAGTGAGACCCAACTGATTGCCAGCCTAAAGCCAGAACTACCCACACCAACGGCCAGCTGGGTCAATCGCTTCCTTGCAAAACAAGCTTTCGCCAACGGGAATCCGACCCGCGCCCTAAACAGCAGGTATTATTGGTCGATGATGTAACCAATCAGAGTCATCAGGAGCGAATCTGCTCATCATTGGTCCTAATGTGCGCTGATGAACCGCCGCTCCAAGGCTTGGCTGTTGCCTTTCGGAACGACTTGATTGAGCACCATCATAGGGCAATGATACTGGTCGTTATGGGAGGTTCTGATTGGGTGCAAATAGCGTGTCTCTGTACAATTCACAGTTTAGCAAAGTCATGATTTAGATACACCAAAAACAGAATAAATAACTTTACAACGCCATAATTGTTAATTCCTTCATATTATACTGTTTATTAGTATGTTATGGTAATCTGAAAAATCGAAATTCAATAGGAAATAAAGGCGTGATCAAAGGCAGGAAATTCTTGTTTTTATTCGATCTAGATATTACTAAGCGCTAGTTTTTTCCCAAAATCTGAAAATCAGAATTTACATAACTATCTTACTTCCAGAAGATAGGGTACCCAAAATAAGGGGGGGGGGTCTGGCAGTTAAGCGTGACCGTTGTCCATGAAACAGTACAGCCTCTACCAACCCAGACCTTTCACAGGTTGTAGTGGTAAAGTTTTTTTTCCTATTGTTATTATTTAAAATAACCAAAAGTAATAAGCCATGAAGTTTAATAAGAGGTTAAAAAGTTAAATTATAGAAAGGTTTCAGATCTAACAAGAATGTTCTGTTATAGTAGTTCAGAATTATTAAATTTGCTGATCGGTAAAGGCACATCGTAGATTCATTTTATTTCCAAATTTTAAGCCCGTTTTTTATCATAATTCCAACTCTTCTTTACGGATGTGAAACGAAAATGTGAACAACGTATTCAGGTAATCAAAAGTAAGGTGTTGCCTAGAACATTCGATCCAAAAAAGGATGAGTCCACTGGAGAATTCAGGAATATACAGTGTGGAATTGTGGACCAAGCACCCGGTTAATATAACTGTTATAAGTAATTGCGTCTTGAAGGTAACGTAAGAATTCTTAAAATGTTGAGTAATGTCATTGATGATTAGATTTGGCTTCTAATATGATCAATGATGGTTGGATCATATACAAGATCTTTAGTGAGTTTACCTGAACCTGTACCATTACAAACCATGAAGTGCTTGGGTTCTGAACATGGTAGACTCCTTACTATTTAAAGATTTTTTCCTCCTAATTAAGGGCACCCGTAGAGGCTGGATGAGCCTCTAGAAGGTCTCCAGATTACACGGAGTCCATCCGTGGCTGTTAACTGAATAAATAATTTATCTGCCATAGCCGGGTTCGAACCCGTAACCTTTGGAACAGCAACTCAGCGCTCTACCTAACTACCCAGATACCTGTTGGCGTCTACACGGTTTTTAAGATGTCTAGCGATTTGCGAAATACAGCCTAACTTGTTTTTGGTTAAAAATCCGTTTCTTGTTTTTGGAAAAAAAAAATCTAATAACCGAATACATTATTAAATATTCAACAATTCAAAAAAACAAAACATTGATGTTAGGGTTTATCTAAATAATAATTAGAACACTTAAAAAATGATTAAATTGGGCAATACCCCAATTGAATGGTTTCGTCAACGTTGAAGTGGAAAGATCTGATGAAATCATAAAATTGAAATTGTTAAGATACTAATGTTACTGTTTAAGAAGTAAATCAACTGACTCAAACGTCAGTAATTAACTAACAAATCGGCATTTTTTTTATTGATCTTTTTTAGGTTATTGATGACGTATGAGTGGATAAGATTCCTTTTTACTTATTGTTGTTTTATTTTTAGGGCAAAAAACTGTTAATGGCTATTAGTATTATAAACTCAACAGCAAAAAAAACCAGACACTTGATATTTTTCGTATTAAAAGTTAATTTTCAGCAATGTGTTTGTTTTTGTGGGTATTCTAGTTATTACAGAGAATGTAGGGTCTAAGTCCATTGAACTGATCCCTTCAGGATTAGTAAACAATTATAAATAATTATAATAATGATAAAACTCAGATTTGATTTATTTGTCTTGAAGTTGATTTACCTGTCGGACCTATTCTAAACTGTAAGTAGTTTTTCGTACATTTAAACATCTTTAATTTATTAACCAAGCCTTTTCTGTGATTAATAGACATGTTTTTTTTTATTTTGGTCCAGAATAATGATTCTTTCAAATGAGCCCGAGCTAATGCCTTGGCCAGAGAAGGCCGTAGCTTGGGGTAGCGAAGTCTACCATTCACGATGCACTCCGGCGTTTATTCCATTCTTACCATAAATTAAAAAGATTAATATACATAGATATTTAACAAAATTATAAGACCAAATCTAAGTGTCCGGTTTTTTTTGCTGTTGAGTGTATTTATGTATTTTATAATTACATAACATAGAATGGTTACTTAAGCGTAATACTTAACTAAATAATTAATGGGTATAATATTGTGTTCCTAATTAATATCAAGAGAAGCATAGTAGAATTATAACACATTTATAATACAAAACTACAATGTTTTATATTTGTATATGAAACATTTTTTAATTTTAAGATCGAATATCACGATTTTAAAATAAAATAAAAATATCACGAATTAAAAAAAATAGAAGTACTTGATTTCACACGCCCTTCATATGTAATATAGTCTCCATTTATTTAAAATTATATTTTTTATAAACAAACTTAGCCCTCCCTATATGAATAGAAGAGATCATTGGACACAACGCTGAGTTTGTATGCTGAAAGTTCTGGATAAAATCTGGTAATAGTAGAAGAATTATTGTATCAGTTAACAGCCATAGCTCGACCCTATGGGATCTACAAACCCTCCTGGAACTCATAAATCCTTACAAAACTGAGGTAATAAATCAGGTGGTTAAGCTTGACAAATCGCGCCCTTTCACCGCTATACTAGAAACAGTACAGTCTCTACCATGTAATAAACCTAAGACCCCTAAGAGATTGTAGTGGTACTGTTTTGTTTTTTTCCAATCCTGATGACTATTTATGTCCGACGTTTACACTTTAGTTAATTACCAATATTTGAGAGACTTGAGTTTACCATGTTTCAGTTTTTTCAGTAATAGTTTAATGAGTAATTCCTATTTTTTTTATTTTTTTTGAAATACAAATTTCTAATACGCATGCTCAGGCTCAATCATTGTAATCATCTCGTCATGTAACGGTGTTAACGATTGTTGTGAGTGGAATGTTAAGGCTGCGAGCATTAAAGAGCTTGAAGGCCGTTCGGACAAGGAGGAAGGCTTTGGTAATTGATTACACTTCGTAACTGAGCACGATGTACCGTGCTTCGAATAGCCACGCACGCTATTGGTCAAGTATTTACAATATGTGTAAACAATAATTTAAATTAAATTGTCTAAAAATTCTTCGTTCGCAAGAAAATTACATGTACTCGTAGTGTATGGGATTGCAATTTTCCCTGATAGTGAGTCGAATATATTTTTTTTTTATGTTATTCTTTAATATATCCGCAGATTCTCATATTAAATATATGATTTTATTTCCTCTATAAGCTCTCTAAACGACATTATCTGCATAACCCTTTGTTTTAAATAGCTGTGATTCGGATACTCCTTGTATGTTTTTCTCCTACGACATTTTGATGTTTTAGATGTTTTAGATTAGGGCAGTTGAAGGAATCAGATTTTTTTTTTTTATTTGAATTATTTTTGTGACTCCTCAAAGATATTTATTGAAGATGGAAATCAAATAAACCAGAATATAGATTATTATTATTATTTTTTGATAATAGACGCGTTTTATCTAGCCACTATGGATTCCACACACACACTGTTTCAAATGTTCTTTTCTTCTCTTCCATATCTCTTTAATTCGTTCCCCGTGTTTTTTCTATCTATCCTGCTTCCAAATTGCTACTATTTTTCTTTTTGGGTTTTCTTGAAAACACGGAGCATTCTGAAGATCCTTCCTATATGAAGAACGTAGCTCAATACGATCCGGGGAGTTCTCAAGCTTTTCGAATCCATTTCAGTTTCCTTAATCCGCGTGTTGGCAATTTTCAGTTTTTTAAGAAACGTGAATACATTTTTTGTCATTCTAGTCGGATTCATTTCGTGTAGTTGCCCAGAGAACTGAAATCTTCGTCTTCTTATAGTATATGCGATTTTTTCTAGTCTATTTCTTTAATCGATCCCAAATTTTTCCTCAATATTTTTCTTTTCTTGATTCCTAAATCACGTATCAACATTTTCTTGTTCAGGATCAAACATTCTGCCCATTATAGTGCCTCTGGGGGGGGGGGGGGTTACTGTTGAGTAATGCATACATTTAGCATTAATAGATATCGATTTGTTGTTCTAGCTTTGGGGAGTTTGTTTGTCCTGAACTTAGTTTTCTTAAGGCAGATTTTTAATCCAACTTTATCGGCTTGTTGTTAAAGTTAATCTTTTTGATTATTATTATTTCTATTTAACCTATCGCAGCGATTGTTCCGTAACCATCCTTATGATTCAGTATCAGCGTTTAAGCCTTCGTGGTAGTGGGATGTTGTCATTGGGGTTGGTCTTTTGTTGGAATGTTATGTTCGTATGTACATTCTTTTGCTATCATTCCCTCTCTGAATTTACGAAATATTGACAGGTGTTTTTCTTTCCAGCTATTAAAGATGCTTAAGGCATTTCGTTTGGAATTTTTTCACTCATGTCTTAACGATTACTAAAGAATTTCTGGAGGAAGACTTAGGCAATACTAGGTGTAGCTGGATTACGTAGTTTCCTAATTGAACAAGCGAGGAGATATTTTAAAAGGTGATGTTTGCGATGATTACCCACGGGTTTGATCCGCTGGTCACGACCCGTGACGGACGACCAAGGTCGGAGATGAACCTTTGCTCAACCGAAGATATCAGCAGGTGAGTGAGGAAAGATCTGATGTATGTTGTCGATTGATAGCAGGTAATGTGTTCCAGTGGGTTAGTGCTAATTGATATTCGGGTCGTCGGTGGAGTAACTTGTCATCAAGAGGATCTAAGTCATGATTCTCCGTTATCGGGATTGGGTATGTCTGTTCGAGCATTTTAATGAGTTTTATTACTTGTATTCTCAGGGTGTTTCAAGAATCGAAATGAGTATGGTTAAGGACAATCATACATACACTTAATTCAACTCTTATATTGATCCCAGATATGAACCTGCAGTAAGAAGACTGAGTCTACCCTACGGTTCAGTTCCGACTAACAATAATAATGGGCAACCTGTGGTTTAGTGTTTACCATAACTACACTTAACCGCTGGATATGCAGTCCTTCAGTAAGGACGTAAAACGGGGGTCCTGAGCCTGTACGATACCAGGTACTCGTTAAAAATCCCAATCCTATTTATACCTGGGTAGGCATAATTTAAGGCTCCCACTGTAGCATCGTCCGATTATTAAGCATAAAAAGACCTTCCATAAATAAAAAAACCAACAATGAACGTTACCAACATACATACCTATTAATATCTCCCATAATAATCAACTGTATACGTTTATCAATTTTCTATTATGTTTCACCACAGGATGAGGTGAAGGAATCCTTCAAAGTTGCTTTTACCGATATAACTATATTACAATGACTGTTTAGTTATTGTACTTCTTGATGCTAAAGCACATCGTTTTAAGAAGAACTTTTTGCATATTATAAAACAAACTACTGCTACTACTCAATAACTACTGCACGGATTTTCATGCGGTTTTCACCAATAGGAGCGGAGTGGCTCAGTGGTAGAGCACTGAGTCGCCATGCCGGAAATCCTGGTTCTAATCCCACTGCAGACCATGACTTTTATTTAGTCTGTTTGCAGCGGGAGATGGATCATAGAGGATCTAGGACCCTCCTGGGGCCCACCCAGCCTCAATAAAATATTATGAAATAGGATATCCAAAATAAGGGGGGAAAATCTGGCGGTTGAGCGTTGCCTAGTTTAAGTCACCTCCTTGCAGAACCGTTGTCCATGAAACAGTACAGTCTCTACCATGTACTGAACCCCAGACCAGTTTACGGGTTGTAGTGGTACAGGTTTTTTTGTTTTTTTTCCACCAATAGATAGAGTGATTCACCAGGAAGGTTTAGGTATATAATTTGTTGAGGTTTTGTGTAAAATGGTTGGAATATAACGATAATTTGCGGAAATGTTGGAAAAATTAACTCATGCATTTTAATTAACACATGATAATTTAATCATGCCTCGGCGAAGATCTAATATTGGACGCAGTACGTCGGCTGCCAAAAGAGTTCGTTTGAATTGAAGCAACGAAAATGATCAAGAGAGGGATGTCCGTTTATCGTTTGTCCGTGAAAGGAAAAGAAATTTAAGGTATATTATCAAAATTAATTGAAGTGGATCATATAATAAATAACTTAAATCTTATCTATCTATACATATTATAAAACAAAGTCCTCGGCCGCGTCTGTTCGCTGTAAACTCAATAACTACTGCACGGATTTTCATGCGACTTTCACCAATAGATAGAGTGATTCACCAGGAAGGTTTAGATATATAATTTGCCGAGGTTTTGTTTAAACGGGTTGGAATACAAAGATAATTGTCGGAAATATTAGAAAAAGTATAGGCGCCTGGGAGGTTTCATCGAAGATGCTGCCTGATCCCTTTGACATATAATGAAAAAATGCATGGTGGTATATTCCTCTTTTAAAGATCTACAAAAATTCAGAGATAGCAGATATCTATCTTTTAAGGACAGCTTACTATACCTACTTTATTTTCTAAAAAATTGATAACGTTCAATGCGGTATTTAGAAAGCTATTTTGAGTATTAATCCTTATCATCTTATATACATTAGTTACCTTAAGCATTTTATGAGCATTATTAGAATATTTTATACCAAATAATTTAAATGAGTATTTTGTTTTGTTTTTATCTTTATAATATCTACATAATAAAATTAAACAGACAAAACATGTAGAGGTATAATATGTCTTACTGCCCGTGCAAAGCTGGGGCGGGTCGCTAGTAAAATATAAAAAAAACTATAAGAAAAGCCATTATCACTGTACCTCACTAAGGGTATTAGTTATCAGTATATTGTAGGGACCGTAATGTTTCCAACGGGAAGAAGGGCCAAGATCTCGATCTCGCTTCGGTTTTACTCTTCAGTATACACCCCGAATACTTAAAAGCGAAACTTTCTTACTTACGATCACTAAAAATATATATATATATAAGGATAATATTAAAAATAAAAATGATAATATTTCTAAACATAAAATATAAGGATTAAATTTTATAGGTGAAGTATTCCATCTATATTTTTTTCATTTTTAAAATTTTCTTGTAATTTCATGAAAGTAAGTATTTAAATATTATTCTATATACTGGTTTAGTGTGAAACGATATAAAAAAGGGGTTCGCTCCAATGGCTACTAAAATAAAAATATAGGGTAACTATATTATTAAAAATAATTATATTAATCTCTTTTTTATTTAATTATTTATATTTTATTGCTATGGATGCAAATTACATCACTCCCCCACTAACTATAGTCACCTTAATGGATTTAATTGAATTGAAGATTTTTTTATTTACTGATCATATCATCTCTAAATATCTCACTATCGTTATCTGGAATAACACTTTAGGTGAGATTCTACTGTAATGTCAATACTATTAGCTATAGATTAAATATTCCGTTTGTCTGTTTATAAAAGCCTCTGGGTCGTTATTGTAAGTTATCAATTAATTAAATATACAAATAAAAAAATATTAAATTAATTGAAATTTTATATAAATCAATATTCGGATAGAATATTCTAGAAGCTTTTCTTGATAAAATTGGTTGAATATATAAATATTTAAGTATTAAATTGAATTTTTATAAACGATTAAATGAGAGAAATTATGTATCATTTTTATTACATATCACCCCATTATATACTCAAGAAATTGTTCGAGAAATTCCTTTTAATAAAATATAATATTACAATAGTGAATGTATACTGACTGTAATAGTGAATGTATACTGGCAAAATACGATACAGCACATCTCGAAATAGACTTGGAAAATTAAGCCCATAAAGCAATGTCGGTCTCGACTTTAATCTCGCGTCTTTTGTCCCGAAATCTAAAAATCAGTCATTATAAAACCATTATCCTTCCATATGTTCTTTACGGATGTGAAACATGATAGCTGCAGCTGAAGGATGGACAACGTGCTAAGGTATTCGAAAATAAGGTGCTTAGAATATTCGGTCCGAAAAAGGATTAGAGCACTGAACAATTCAGGAGATAACACAGGTTAGTATTATTCAAGTGATAGCGTTCAGGAGATTAAGATGGGCTTGTAAAGTTTCTGGACCTCGTAAGGAATCACTGAAAAGTTAATAAGCGATGTACCGACTGGGAAGCGTCTGAGGAGTAGGCCGAGGCGTAGGTGGGAGGATTGCATTAAGAGTGATCTGGCGTATTTGGGTTCGGGTAGTGATCCTCGGAGGGAAGTTTGTAAGCAGAGATTGGTGGTATCGGCATCGAGCCTTTGGGTTCGCTGAGAATTATTATTGAATCAATGTGCATTTATATTCTTGGAACAAATCTATAAAGCTGATCTAATACTTGAGTTAAATTTCTAATTTATGATAAATATAATAAAGGTTTATTGGTATTCAACTTTTGATATTTAACTGTAATATTCATTCATTTAATATTCTTATAGTTACTTTACGACTTAATCCTCAGAATAAAGTCTGATTTTTTTTTTATTGGTTTCGGTTAATTCTCTTATGTTTTAAACAATTTCTCTGAGATAATAAGGCCATTAACATCAAGTTTTGTAAAATAACGCAGGAATGTGAGGAGAGAATTGAGCAACAACTGCTGATAAGCAATTGTTTATATATCATATGACTATATTACGATATAAGTATAATTATGTATAATTTTATAAACGAAAAACTAATTTGCATATCAAAATAAGATCAAAGTAAGATTGAAAAACGGGCCTAAATTATCTAATATTTCTAAATATTTTTGTTTTGAAGAGAAAAGATTTGTCCTGACCGGGTTTCGAACTTGGGTCGTCTACATATCCGGTGCAGTGCTCTAAACCATTGAGCTATCAGGTGTCGTATCCAAGTCAGACAAATCCATTCTCTTCACCGATCCAATATCTAATATTTCAGTTGAATATCTTGACTTTAAATATTTAATCGTTCAACATTGAATTTCGTTCACCAAATAAAATAATATATGTGCATTTATTAGGGCATGGATATATCTTTTATTTTTTAAAGTATTCCTCTGAGAATAAAAAGTCACAAATACAGGATGATCATTTTAAGATACTAGTAATGAGAATAAAGAGTTTTGTAATATATGGTGGGAATATGTGAGCCTTGAGCAACTCCGTAACTGATAAGCAATTTTTATTATTTTTATTTTCAAATCATGAAATACTAAAATAATATAATTTTATAAACAGAAATTAATTTTTACTGAAGGATATCGCATAAGTACATGTTAATGCATAACATCAGTATACATTAATTTAGCATATTAGACATGTATGTTTTACTTGTTACGTGAAGTCAAATATTTTTCACATGTTAACATATTGTGCCGGCTGTTGTTTTTCAAGACTACAATTATAATTAGCACTAGTCAATATTTATTAAACCTCACTTGTGGTAACTTCAATATATTAATAACCTGAGCTGAAACCTTTTTTAGTGGTTACACATTATCTTTTCTCTACCTAAGTGTTAATTTTTGCTATGACATTATTTAAAATTACACGTAGAAATGTCATTAGTATTGTTTTTTTATTCCAATATTTTGTTCGGGACAGTATTTGTAAAAATGTTAATAAAAAATTAACAGTGACTATCATTTTCTGTTTAATGTATATCTTTTTATATTATTTATTATATTTTATATAAATAATGCCTCTTAATAAAAATATCAAGATGTAAATGGGGTGTCACAAGGTGCTGTAATAGATTCTCTTATTTACTCGATATCCACAGATAGGTTCACTCACCACCATGGATTGGATATATATATACTTTTCCGATTTTCACACAAAAAGATCCTCCATTGTTTGGACTTCCATCATCATTGTCGATCTTATCTCTGCACTGAAAAGAGGGACCATTTCTACCCTTACTGATTTTCTATCAGCTTTCCTTTCTTGTATCATTCTTGTTCTCTCTTCAAGAAGTTATTTTAGTTCGACTTTCAGCTATTTAGTTTTCATTTAAGGTATCTTTTTAGAGGTCCAAATCATTAAATAGGAAAGCTACAGCAAAAATAAGTTCAGGATCAAAAGCGTCTAAAAAAAGGGTTGGGCGATCGTCGATAGTTAGCACTATCGATAGGCCGATACTATCAGCTGAAAACTATCGAATACTATCTGTTAAGTCGCGGATCAATTTCATAAATTAAAATTATAATCTCGCAGATCTGTTCACATTTTGTTTCCATGGCGACGAATAAAGAGGATGTTCAGTAGCGTAACACTTAAAGCTTGTTATACTCAAACTCCCCGGTCACCGCCGTCATGATCGGCTATAGCCATCTAGATTAGGAAAGAAGATTGAAACACCATCTGTTGGCCGAATCGCGATCTTCACTTCACTTGACTCTCCGCATTCAGACTGCAAGCACACATCTCTCTACTCTTCTCTACTGAATCCTAAACCTACGGACATTCACCAAAAGGTCGCCGTTCACCGCAGGACATTGATATATTCGCCGAAGGCCCTAGATCGCCTAGCACCACCAGAAGAGACAAGAGGGCAACCTCGATACCACCAGATCGCCTAATACCAGATGCAGTCAGAATTGAGGTGACGAAATTGACTCCACCACCGTAAGTCCGCCTTTTCTCATTAAATTTGGTAACAGCAAAGACTATTTCATTCCATTCAACGTTCGAGATAGGGACTCTGGACTCAATCACCATGCGGCCATTTCGCCCAGTGTTGGTGTTTGTTTATACGATACATTAACTCTTTCATAGTCATTTCCTTTAGTAAAGACTGCATTATCTCCTTTTGTACCTAGATATAAGTGACCCCTTTGATTGTTTCTTTATTTATTTAATTGTAAAATAATTCATTTTCATGTTTGTATTTAAAAATTAATAAACCACATGTTTCAGTATCTCGCCAATTGATTTAAAACCCCGACTCTATTTTGCTATTATATTTCATTTCATTATCCTTATTTTTTTTCTTTCTATTCAGTCTAATCACGCCCGTACATTTTGGTGCCGAAACCCGGGAGTTTAATAAGAGCATTCATTTTCTCGGCAGATACTGAACCATTGGTGTTTCACGGCCATATTGCCTCATTGTTTACTTAGTTATTCGGCCATATTGTTTACGGTTACTTCCGCCACATATGTGACTATCTATTCAATTCTATTTAGGTTACAATTGTTTAAATTTAAGGCTCATTATTCAATACTATTATTCATTGTAATTTCTTTCAGCCGTTTTTTATTAAGTGTTAATAGTTTAAAATGGCCAATCGTCGCCAATCTAATTTTAAGGGAAAATCTCAAAAGGCAATATTTATCAGTTTATTAAAAGACGTCCAATTTTTCGCCAAAAAATGTAAAACAACTGTGAACAGTAACGAAATCTCATTAGCTCAAATTTATATTGATCAATTAAAGCAATTAATTTCCAAAATGCGTACCGCCAAGACTGCCCTACTTATCGAATATAAGGGACGATCGATCCCAGCCGATATTCAGGAACAATTTATTCAGGTCCAGTTAGAAGCCGTGGAGTTAGAAGCAACGATATTCGATCTATGTAATACCGCTGCCCCGCCACCTAACCCGCCGGCCATTTTCCTTCCACCTCTTGAGTTGCCCCGGTTGAATTGGGTTATTTCAAAATGTCAACAATTAAAAATATCGAACATTCCAAATCTGGGGGATTATTTATTGTATACTATCGCATTCCAGAAACTTGATCCGGTCACCCAGAGAGAATTTAAACTTCAGCATCCGGAAGAGTTTCCAACGCTCGCCGATTTATTGACCTATATTTCCCGCCTTAAAGCTGCTATCACCGCCGCTTCCCTTTCTAACACAGCCCCGGCCCATGAACTAACAGATGAGTCACTTCCGCCCAAGGCTCAATCTCCGATACGACAATTCGCTCCCGCAGCGCGACCGGAAACATCAAATAATCCACCGCACCGCTCCCCCCGGTCAGTGTCTCCGGAATGTAAGCCCCCTCAGCCGCACGACAATTCCGCTCAACGCCTCAGCGCCACCGAATCCGGACATAGTTCTTCATCAACTGTTCCCACCTTGCAAGATTCTTCTCCACCACCCGTTCGGGAATCACCTAGCCAGTCGCCAACCTTGGGTCATCATTTGCTGGTACCCTGCAAAAATCCATCTCCTCATAAGACTATCTTTCCTGACCCATCGAAAGGTTACCACAATCCTGAGCGATCTTTTCGCCCTTCTCATCGGACTTTCTCCGGAGATGTCAATCGTCTCCACTTATACCCCCTCTTATTTTCGCCGGATAAAGCCTCCGCGCGTCGATCATCAAACTCGCAGGGATCACTAAAAAACTCACCCCCATATAATCCGACCTGTTGTGATACACCGATAAATCACCATACTCTCCCGCAATCCTTTCGCCCGGGTCACTGGGTTTTCCCCAGAGATATTTATCGTCCCCGACTCTACCCCCATCTGCATCCTCCTGAGGAATCAACCGCTCGACGCATCTATCCTTGCTTAAGTCCGCCTGAGAAAACTACTGTTCGACGCGTATACCCCCTCTTACGTTCTCCTGAGGAATCAACCGCTCGATACGTGTATCCTCTCTTACGTCCGCCTGAGGAAGCCACCGCTCGCCGATCACCAACCGCCGGTACAACCAGGCCTACCAAGGGACTCTCTTGCACCTTCGAATCTCTTCTCCTCTCTCTCGCCTTCCAGCAACCCTCGCCGATCAGCGTCGATAGGGATGCTCGCCATTCAAATGTTGGAAGCACAAATTTGTCACTTCTCTTACATATTCACCAATCTCATCTCTTACATATTCACCAATCTCCTCACTCCTATTCGCTACTAGTCCTTGGTATTCTCCATCTAGCTCATGATATTCACCTAGTAGCCCAATCTATTCTCCTAAATAGTCCTACTCATTCTCAGTCCCACTATTCTCCCGCTTCTACAAATTTTTCTCCTGGGTCTTTAGTTCCAATTATTCCCTGTTGTTTCCTTCCGATTCACCTACATCACCGTCATTTTAACCTAGGCCTCCCTCATATTCTCCAATTTCCCCATCTTATTCTCCAGCACCCCTTTGTACATACAAACTTCTTCCTCATAATCACCCAGTTCATTAATCACTGCTGCTTCTTATCTATTCACCCACATCACCTTATATGCTCCCACCTCTTCATCATATGCTCCTACTTCACCATCATATTCGCCTACTATTCTCCAATTTCTCCATCTAATTCTCCAGCACCCTCAACCAGTTTATCAATCACTGCTCATTCTTATCTATTCACCCACATCACCTCATATTTTTCCACCTCTTCATCTCATGCTCCTATCTCACCATCATATTCGCCTACTTCTCCCTCTTATTCTTCATCTTCACTATCTCATTCCTTCTACCTCCCCTTCGCACTCACCGACTTCGCTCTCACACTCACCTCCCCATCTTATTCTCCTTACCTCATCTTCATGTTCACCACCTTTTCTCTCATATTCGCCATCTTCACCATCTTTCCCACTATTCTCCTGCTTCTACAAATTATTCTCACGGTTTCTTTCCAATTGTTCCCTAACATCTCCCTCCTATCCACCTACGTAAGCTTTACATTCATCAACCTTTCCTCTGTTTTCACCAAGTTCACCAAGCAATACTGCTTCTTGCATTCTGCTACCTCATCCTCATATTCGCATACGTCCCCCTATTATTTCTCAAACTTATTCCTTCTACATCCCCATTCTACTAATTCTCTCTAATACCATCATATTCACCCAGTTCATCAAGCAATACCGAGTCTTACGTATTCATCAACCTCTCCCTCTTATTCTCCGACGTCTCCCGCTTTCTACCATCCACAATATTCACCTACAAGTCCCAGCTACCGCGGCTCTCCCCCATTAACATTCAACATCTCCTCATTGCACAACTATACCTCCCACATATTCACCCAGGTCACCATCTTAGTCTCCATCGTCACCATCTTCTCCAAATCATTACTCACCTCCAGCCCACCATTGTAGTTCGGTGTCTCACTTTCTCCAGTCCACCAATATCTCGGTCACACGCATACGCCCCCTTACCTTCTTATGATGCCACTATCGTGCCATGGCGGGGGGGATGTTCAGTCGCGGATCAATTTCATAAATTAAAATTATAATCTCGCAGATCTGTTCACATTTTGTTTCCATGGCGACGAATAAAGAGGATGTTCAGTAGCGTAACACTTAAAGCTTGTTATACTCAAACTCCCCGGTCACCGCCGTCATGATCGGCTATAGCCATCTAGATTAGGAAAGAAGATTGAAACACCATCTGTTGGCCGAATCGCGATCTTCACTTCACTTGACTCTCCGCATTCAGACTGCAAGCACACATCTCTCTACTCTTCTCTACTGAATCCTAAACCTACGGACATTCACCAAAAGGTCGCCGTTCACCGCAGGACATTGATATATTCGCCGAAGGCCCTAGATCGCCTAGCACCACCAGAAGAGACAAGAGGGCAACCTCGATACCACCAGATCGCCTAATACCAGATGCAGTCAGAATTGAGGTGACGAAATTGACTCCACCACCGTAAGTCCGCCTTTTCTCATTAAATTTGGTAACAGCAAAGACTATTTCATTCCATTCAACGTTCGAGATAGGGACTCTGGACTCAATCACCATGCGGCCATTTCGCCCAGTGTTGGTGTTTGTTTATACGATACATTAACTCTTTCATAGTCATTTCCTTTAGTAAAGACTGCATTATCTCCTTTTGTACCTAGATATAAGTGACCCCTTTGATTGTTTCTTTATTTATTTAATTGTAAAATAATTCATTTTCATGTTTGTATTTAAAAATTAATAAACCACATGTTTCAGTATCTCGCCAATTGATTTAAAACCCCGACTCTATTTTGCTATTATATTTCATTTCATTATCCTTATTTTTTTTCTTTCTATTCAGTCTAATCACGCCCGTACATTTTGGTGCCGAAACCCGGGAGTTTAATAAGAGCATTCATTTTCTCGGCAGATACTGAACCATTGGTGTTTCACGGCCATATTGCCTCATTGTTTACTTAGTTATTCGGCCATATTGTTTACGGTTACTTCCGCCACATATGTGACTATCTATTCAATTCTATTTAGGTTACAATTGTTTAAATTTAAGGCTCATTATTCAATACTATTATTCATTGTAATTTCTTTCAGCCGTTTTTTATTAAGTGTTAATAGTTTAAAATGGCCAATCGTCGCCAATCTAATTTTAAGGGAAAATCTCAAAAGGCAATATTTATCAGTTTATTAAAAGACGTCCAATTTTTCGCCAAAAAATGTAAAACAACTGTGAACAGTAACGAAATCTCATTAGCTCAAATTTATATTGATCAATTAAAGCAATTAATTTCCAAAATGCGTACCGCCAAGACTGCCCTACTTATCGAATATAAGGGACGATCGATCCCAGCCGATATTCAGGAACAATTTATTCAGGTCCAGTTAGAAGCCGTGGAGTTAGAAGCAACGATATTCGATCTATGTAATACCGCTGCCCCGCCACCTAACCCGCCGGCCATTTTCCTTCCACCTCTTGAGTTGCCCCGGTTGAATTGGGTTATTTCAAAATGTCAACAATTAAAAATATCGAACATTCCAAATCTGGGGGATTATTTATTGTATACTATCGCATTCCAGAAACTTGATCCGGTCACCCAGAGAGAATTTAAACTTCAGCATCCGGAAGAGTTTCCAACGCTCGCCGATTTATTGACCTATATTTCCCGCCTTAAAGCTGCTATCACCGCCGCTTCCCTTTCTAACACAGCCCCGGCCCATGAACTAACAGATGAGTCACTTCCGCCCAAGGCTCAATCTCCGATACGACAATTCGCTCCCGCAGCGCGACCGGAAACATCAAATAATCCACCGCACCGCTCCCCCCGGTCAGTGTCTCCGGAATGTAAGCCCCCTCAGCCGCACGACAATTCCGCTCAACGCCTCAGCGCCACCGAATCCGGACATAGTTCTTCATCAACTGTTCCCACCTTGCAAGATTCTTCTCCACCACCCGTTCGGGAATCACCTAGCCAGTCGCCAACCTTGGGTCATCATTTGCTGGTACCCTGCAAAAATCCATCTCCTCATAAGACTATCTTTCCTGACCCATCGAAAGGTTACCACAATCCTGAGCGATCTTTTCGCCCTTCTCATCGGACTTTCTCCGGAGATGTCAATCGTCTCCACTTATACCCCCTCTTATTTTCGCCGGATAAAGCCTCCGCGCGTCGATCATCAAACTCGCAGGGATCACTAAAAAACTCACCCCCATATAATCCGACCTGTTGTGATACACCGATAAATCACCATACTCTCCCGCAATCCTTTCGCCCGGGTCACTGGGTTTTCCCCAGAGATATTTATCGTCCCCGACTCTACCCCCATCTGCATCCTCCTGAGGAATCAACCGCTCGACGCATCTATCCTTGCTTAAGTCCGCCTGAGAAAACTACTGTTCGACGCGTATACCCCCTCTTACGTTCTCCTGAGGAATCAACCGCTCGATACGTGTATCCTCTCTTACGTCCGCCTGAGGAAGCCACCGCTCGCCGATCACCAACCGCCGGTACAACCAGGCCTACCAAGGGACTCTCTTGCACCTTCGAATCTCTTCTCCTCTCTCTCGCCTTCCAGCAACCCTCGCCGATCAGCGTCGATAGGGATGCTCGCCATTCAAATGTTGGAAGCACAAATTTGTCACTTCTCTTACATATTCACCAATCTCATCTCTTACATATTCACCAATCTCCTCACTCCTATTCGCTACTAGTCCTTGGTATTCTCCATCTAGCTCATGATATTCACCTAGTAGCCCAATCTATTCTCCTAAATAGTCCTACTCATTCTCAGTCCCACTATTCTCCCGCTTCTACAAATTTTTCTCCTGGGTCTTTAGTTCCAATTATTCCCTGTTGTTTCCTTCCGATTCACCTACATCACCGTCATTTTAACCTAGGCCTCCCTCATATTCTCCAATTTCCCCATCTTATTCTCCAGCACCCCTTTGTACATACAAACTTCTTCCTCATAATCACCCAGTTCATTAATCACTGCTGCTTCTTATCTATTCACCCACATCACCTTATATGCTCCCACCTCTTCATCATATGCTCCTACTTCACCATCATATTCGCCTACTATTCTCCAATTTCTCCATCTAATTCTCCAGCACCCTCAACCAGTTTATCAATCACTGCTCATTCTTATCTATTCACCCACATCACCTCATATTTTTCCACCTCTTCATCTCATGCTCCTATCTCACCATCATATTCGCCTACTTCTCCCTCTTATTCTTCATCTTCACTATCTCATTCCTTCTACCTCCCCTTCGCACTCACCGACTTCGCTCTCACACTCACCTCCCCATCTTATTCTCCTTACCTCATCTTCATGTTCACCACCTTTTCTCTCATATTCGCCATCTTCACCATCTTTCCCACTATTCTCCTGCTTCTACAAATTATTCTCACGGTTTCTTTCCAATTGTTCCCTAACATCTCCCTCCTATCCACCTACGTAAGCTTTACATTCATCAACCTTTCCTCTGTTTTCACCAAGTTCACCAAGCAATACTGCTTCTTGCATTCTGCTACCTCATCCTCATATTCGCATACGTCCCCCTATTATTTCTCAAACTTATTCCTTCTACATCCCCATTCTACTAATTCTCTCTAATACCATCATATTCACCCAGTTCATCAAGCAATACCGAGTCTTACGTATTCATCAACCTCTCCCTCTTATTCTCCGACGTCTCCCGCTTTCTACCATCCACAATATTCACCTACAAGTCCCAGCTACCGCGGCTCTCCCCCATTAACATTCAACATCTCCTCATTGCACAACTATACCTCCCACATATTCACCTAGGTCACCATCTTAGTCTCCATCGTCACCATCTTCTCCAAATCATTACTCACCTCCAGCCCACCATTGTAGTTCGGTGTCTCACTTTCTCCAGTCCACCAATATCTCGGTCACACGCATACGCCCCCTTACCTTCTTATGATGCCACTATCGTGCCATGGCGGGGGGGATGTTCAGTCGCGGATCAATTTCATAAATTAAAATTATAATCTCGCAGATCTGTTCACATTTTGTTTCCATGGCGACGAATAAAGAGGATGTTCAGTAGCGTAACACTTAAAGCTTGTTATACTCAAACTCCCCGGTCACCGCCGTCATGATCGGCTATAGCCATCTAGATTAGGAAAGAAGATTGAAACACCATCTGTTGGCCGAATCGCGATCTTCACTTCACTTGACTCTCCGCATTCAGACTGCAAGCACACATCTCTCTACTCTTCTCTACTGAATCCTAAACCTACGGACATTCACCAAAAGGTCGCCGTTCACCGCAGGACATTGATATATTCGCCGAAGGCCCTAGATCGCCTAGCACCACCAGAAGAGACAAGAGGGCAACCTCGATACCACCAGATCGCCTAATACCAGATGCAGTCAGAATTGAGGTGACGAAATTGACTCCACCACCGTAAGTCCGCCTTTTCTCATTAAATTTGGTAACAGCAAAGACTATTTCATTCCATTCAACGTTCGAGATAGGGACTCTGGACTCAATCACCATGCGGCCATTTCGCCCAGTGTTGGTGTTTGTTTATACGATACATTAACTCTTTCATAGTCATTTCCTTTAGTAAAGACTGCATTATCTCCTTTTGTACCTAGATATAAGTGACCCCTTTGATTGTTTCTTTATTTATTTAATTGTAAAATAATTCATTTTCATGTTTGTATTTAAAAATTAATAAACCACATGTTTCAGTATCTCGCCAATTGATTTAAAACCCCGACTCTATTTTGCTATTATATTTCATTTCATTATCCTTATTTTTTTTCTTTCTATTCAGTCTAATCACGCCCGTACACTATAGATAGTTTTTCAATAGCTGCTTCTTTTTTTCCCAAACCTATTCAATAAAGAATTTCAACTAATTTAATTAAATTCAATTACCTACCTACTATTTGAAAAATGCAGGATTATAAATTATAAGATTATATCATAAAGATGAGAAAAAAACCCAATTTATTTGAATTTCAAAAAGTATTTACAATTTACATGTTTACAATAACAATGAACAAATCAAATCTTCAGAAAAGAAAAATAACGAAATAGTTGATTTCAAGAGTCAAAACTGCAAAAAAGACAAAAAAGTCGAAAAAGAAAATATGCATTTCTAGTTGAACATTTAAGAATTGTAGAAAAAAGATCCGTAATTAACGATGAAGTTAAGGTTATAAAAACCTAGAAGAGTCAATGATCAATAGCGCGAATCTGGTTTGTTTGCACAAATGTGAGACTACGTGTACTAACCAACATAATGTAATTAGTAATTTCGGGGAATTGAATAATGACACGTACGGTGGGGCATCATAGTTATACAGAAGAGAACCATTGAGCTCTAGGAATTCCGAGTTTAATTTCAAAAGAACTCGAAACTGGACATAGACAGATCAGCATACTTCCGAGGGTTTCAAAACTTGAGGGTAAAAAAATATAACAACTATCGATATATCGACACTATAAATAGTGACCATCGATAGGCGTTACCTATCGATATATCGATAGTAACTATCGACTATCGCCCAACCCTAGCCTATGGCTCATCCAGCCCTCTATAAAAGTACTCTTAATTAGGAGTGGTTTGACTCTTTGCCAAACTACCTCCTTCAATAATAGTCTGCTTAGAAACCATTCATTACCACACTCTCCTTACCAATTACTGAACTATATAACCCTTTATGAACTGTAGAGATATTTTTTTTTAAAAATACATATATTTAAGGAATCATCCCGAAATTTAACGTATATTAAATAGTTAAAAATTCTCAATCCTAGATTGACACTACTTGAGCAAAGAAACGAGAAGATTTTATATTGCAGTTCAAGACTAGGATAGGACACGCGATACTTTCGTGATCTGATTCGCAAACCGCCGCTCTCCATGGCAATAAGTCGGTTCCTTATGCTCCCCTTGTGACGTATATTGAGGCTTATCATGAGAGGCCTTCCCTTATCATACTGAAACATTCTGCCGACGTGAACACAAAAGGTATAATTCAATTCCCCCATTCAGCAAATCTAATCTTGGACATTCTTCATGATAGTGCATAGTCAATTGATAATATTTCAGGATAACTATTCAATTTTAGTTTTGGCTACGTCGATATATTAGGGTGATTAATATTATATGGCCTTTTCAAACAGAAGGTTATTTAGAAAACAACTTTATGAAATAAAAAAACCAAAAATAATGACAATATTTACCCTCATCTTCTGTACATTTTTCCAACGTGTAATAAAATTTTCAGAGTATTATGCTGAAATAAACTCCGAAAATGAGCTTTTAACTTGAGATTCATTTTCAAAAATTTTACCTTTATGGAACATCCATATTTCTCAGCATATGGAAATCCGTTGGAGATAAGCACGACGAATAAGGTGGGTGTGGAAGGACTTCGTAACGCTATGTTTCTTTTTTATATTACAGTAGTTTGTGTGAAATGTACAGAACGAACTTCGTATGTAAGCGAGAATCGACTCTATTCTTGAGGTACATGCAAACATTACATCAAAAAACAACACATCCATTATAACCTCATAAAAATTATACAATTGGTAGTAAAATGTATGACACTCACTCGAGAACATTTATCAGAATGTAACAGGCCTTGAGTAAGTGTAAACCTCAAAAAATAACTATTGAGACCAGAAGTTGACATTGGGACTCCAAACGTTCTAAAGTAAAAGTTGGTACGATTTACCCTCACCCAAAAATGTCAACGTTGTTGACAAAACGATATTGTAAGTCTACATGTTGTCCTTCAAGACGTTTTTTTCCGTATTAATTATAAAAAAAATCAAGGTCCAATTGTAAACTGTATCCAATTCATTGACCATAAAAAGTAACTTAAATGTAGAACGCGGTGTTTGATTCAACAAGGACTAATGGTTTTTATCTGTACGTTTAACGACATACTTTTATTTATTGACTTCTATATCATTATTTATTTAGTAATTATATTAGGTCTATAAGTTATGTTTGTATATCCTTTATACTATAATGCTATTATAGCTAATCGGAAGATGGAAAAAATAGGGAATCTTAATTTTTACCTATCCAAGTATAAATCAGGGATCTTTTACGGGTACCTGATAAAATAGGATCAGGACCACCGTTTTACCTCCATTCAGAAGGACGGCATAACCACCATGTTCTTTTATTCCCTTAACAAAAACCCTTAGGGTTTGAACCCGCGATCTTGGCCATAGAAGTTTGTTATGTTGACCGGTACTTATTTGCTTATTTGAAGCCGGAGCTTTCAACTCAGCAACCCAGAACTCCCTACTCCTCTACACCCTGTCCCGCAACCATACTAATACCTGATGAAATTTCTGTGTATTAGATACAGAAAAAACTTCATGGTAAAATATAATTCTGAGGTAAAGAAAAGGCATTTTATAACCACTAATAAAGGTTACAACTCAGTCTAGACGAGGTTATTAATTTATTGAGGTTACCTCAAAAGATGTTTAATGAATATTGACAAATATAAAGCGTTAATGATAATTGTTGCCGTAAATAAAACAATCAAAACCAACTTATCAAAAAATATTTGACAACACGTAACAGATAAAACATTCAATATTTAATATGCTAAAGGAATTGAAGCTGATATTGAACATGTACTTATACGGTTATTATATTAGGATTGCGTGATTTGAAAAATAAAAATTGCCAGTTTTCGCCTCAATTATAGGTAAGAACGTTGAGTGAGCCGTGCAAAATTAAATTTTATTTCAATTATAACAATGAATATACATATAGTACAATTGAAACGCAATTTTCCATTAAATTAAATATTGTACTATTCTTAGAACTTGATCAAGAGCTATATGAATTATATCTTACTTTAATTTATTATATATTAAGTAGACATTCCTTTCACGATTGGGGTAAAATTTAGGTTATGTTTGTGGTGTGGTTATGTTTTCCTATCAAAATCAGTCTGTTTAAGGCAATGAAATAACATGTGAACAAAGAATTTATCCTTTGATGCCCAAGGTTAGCAGCCCTGCAGATGGATTTTTTAAAAGGAGTAAAAAGTCCTTAGTTACGTCCATCAGTGGGGACGTAAGATGGCCGAGCCTGTATGATGTCATACACTCTTAAGATCCCCATCCTAATTATAGGTAGATAGACAAAATTTAGACCTCCCATGATACCATCGTGCTACTAACCATAGCAGCATAAAGTGACGTTAAATAAAAAAAAATCTTCATGAACTTTATCGAAAACTGGTTCAAATAAACCAAAAAAGTTCTAAGAATAGCTTTTGTTACAACTAATATACATTTTTTATTAAATGGATGTTATTGTTTTGCATTCTCCTTTTACTTGTAGGTCGTTCCAAAACCTGACAATTATAAATGATAATCTTATCTTTTCTCTGAACCAATCTTTCTTAGCTTCCACATAGTTGACTGGGAGACAGGGATTTTTGTTTGTTTGTTGTTGCTTAGAGGCGTAAAACCCTAGGGTCATCAATGCCTGCAGGTTTTTCGTTTTTATAATTATTTATCATTAAAAAAATAAAATAAATAAAAAATATTCATATAAAAACACTTACTAACAAATAATACATCTACAATAAGGGAATTAAACAATCGGAAAAAACAAACAAATGCATCTATCGCAGGGACAATGGAGGATCAAATATTGGTCATTAATTTACAGTTTGTAATGAATTTCCCCACTTTGTCGATTTCAGGTTTGCTGTCTCTAAGTGCTTCTCTAACATCGGGTGATATTTTGAGCTGATTTAGTATTTTTTTATAGGAGTAGCATTCCTCAAACATATGTCTGATACAAAGATTTTTATTACACCTAAGGCATATCGGAGGTGTAATTGTGTTACAGGGATTTTTAAATAAATTAAATCATAATAAGTATATCCATTATTGTTAAATATTTAAATTAAATTACTATAATAAGTTTTAAAACAAGAACATGAATAATAACTCTTTTTTTTTTTTGTTTCAGGTACGTATTAATCTGTAAGATAAGTTTGACTTCACGGAGTAAAGTGGGCTAAGGTAAAATTTACGAATCTAATAAACAAGACATCGTAAAACAAGTTTATAAATTACAACTCTTTTCTCATTGTATTTTAATTGATCGATTGATTACTTTATTTAAATATTACAATCTGCCACTTGTGGGCAATAAGTAATAGTGCTAAGTAGCTATAAAATCATTCCATAAAAATAAAATAAGATAAATAAATGTAATAAAAGCATTTACACGCGGAAAAATATACACGAGCGGTAATAAAAACAAAAGAAATGCGAAAATGATTTTAAAAATAAAATAATTGCTCACATTCATACCATAATTATACTCTTTGCAATTTGCCTAGGGTCCCCGAATAAAGCTTCTTCCCCAGCAATCAGGGCAAAGCAGGTATCCGGGAGGCCCCTGCCACTGGCATTAAACACCAATGGAAGCTGGTTGAGCGCGCATGACAGCAAACACACGGGTCGCTGTATTTTGGGAAGAGTAATAAATGAACAGAAAAAATAAATATTATAGTCAGGACAGATGGTCCATTTTTTCACTTGATTAGTATCAACCTGAATCTTCGTGAATAGCTTCGTTTCGATGAGACGCCCAACAATTTCCTGTGCGAAAATTTTTGTTTGTGGCAGCTAAAAGAGATAGAATATAAAATATAGAATATGAAAGGATAAAATATGTCGATTTGATGAATCCCAAAAATGTATTACTAACTGGGTTTTTTTTTGTTTAATCTCAAGATAATTATCTAAATTATTTGAAATATATTTGTCCTACAAAATGTATGGTTTGATTAAAGAGTCCCCTCCTTCCAAGATGTATCGATAACTAAGTCAAAAGAGAAGAAGTTAAAAAAAAAACAGCTGGTTAGTGATCATTTTTGATGACCTCGTTATCGATACACGTTGGAAGGATGGGACTCTTTGATCAAACCATACATTTTGTAGTACAAATATTTTTTCAAATAATATAGATAATTATTATTAGATTTTACAACAAAAAAACCCAGTTAGTAATAAATTTTTGAGAATCATCAAATTGACATATTTTATCCTTACTATCTTTTTTAGCCACCACAATCGAGAATTTTCGCACTTTTAACTACTAGACTAAACCAATTTTAAATTAAACTTGGACCTAACCTAAGAGTATATTTTTAAACTTCATCTGGATGATAACGGTTCATTGACTGAACACTCAGAAACTTTCTTTTTCAGTTCTTCATTGTTTTGAAAACTGGAGTTGTTCACACGAACAATTGCATTACAACATCAATGAGATCGCATTATTCCATTAAAATAATCTGATTGCATAATATATAGTATTTTATGTCACTGGAATATTATTATTAAATCAATTAAAAGATAATGAAAGAATAAACCAAATTGATATAAGTATAGAATGAAGAATTGACGTCCTAGAACAGTACAGTCTACACCAACCTCGTGCTGAACAAAAGGCTGTTTATTGGTTGTACTGGTACAGGTTAAAAATATAGATGTAATAATAACCATTATTCAAAAATAAAATAAAGATTTTAAGTAGTTTCAATGGAAATATAATATACTATAATTATTCCTTAAATTTAATTATATTATTAAAGTTAATAATTCATTTGATTACCCATAAGTGTTAGTTATTTTTTATTGAATGAAAAATAAAAAATGAATGAAAACGCTCATTGTTTCAATTCAAAATAATCGTGTAAATCCCCAAAACTTTGATTGTTTTGTCTATTCTACATTATAAAAAAATCCTTACCGATTACGAATTTCGAATCTTAAATTAACTCGCAAAGATTGTAGTAGTACTTTAACTCGGAGAGAGAAAAGTTAACAGCAACTTACCTGAAAAAAATATATAAGTTTATTATTATGTACAAATCGCATTTAAAAAAATTGAAAATATTTAGAAATCATTTATATTTAAATGCAGAAAAAATAACACTTAAGTTTTATATTTTACATAGCCACATCATGCAAAACATCTTTTAACCTATTTATTCATGCTTCGTTGTTTTCACTTTGTTAATCTATTTTCGTTGAAACCTTTTCAACCATCCTGTCTTTTTATTGTATACTTTTTAATAAATATGGTTTCAATAAAGGTAATATAGAACATCAATAGATTTACGAGACATAAAATATTCAAATAGTTAGGCAAAATCCGCTAGAGTGTTTACATTATACAGAGCAACAGAAAACGCTCGTCTGAGAACATTGAATAACTATAGGAAAACAAGCAATGGTCCATCGTACTCTGTATTACTTCTAGAATGTAGTGGAATTCGAATCGATTGTAAATCGACTTTTTCCTATTGAAAATCGACTTTTTTTTCACAGAAATACTTTTTACCTGTTCGTAACCTGGAGGTTACCGTTTCCTTAACCGCAATGACTTCAACGTAGAGGAAGAATCCGTTTTCCATCACCTTGACCTTTTCCCTTCACAGAAGTGAAAGACAGCTAACCGTCATGGAATCCGATTACAACCTTCCTCCGAGTCCAGTTCTGGTGGTATTAATATTCATATAATATGTTAAGCAGTGTTACATGTTAGGCAAGGAATGCCGTGTTAGCTAAGAGTCACATGTTCAGGCTCGTTTTATGAAGGAAGAAAATTGTTTTTTTATTGTATTATACAAGGTTAATAAACATCTGCGTATTATCATTCTTATATAATAAAAAAAGTGATAGTTTGTTTCCCATTAAGATTTTTTTTTTAATGATAGAGTAGTTTTCAAATACTGTGTTAATAAGAAAAACAACCTGTACCACTACAACCAATAAAGGGTCTTGGGTTGGGTACCCTCCATGGTACATGGTAGAGACCGTACTGTTTCAAGGATAACTGTTGTGCAGGGAGGTGATTTGTCTGAGATCACCCTTAACCTCCAGCTTTTCCCCAATTAAGGGGAAACCACTTTGTAGAGGGTGGGTGTGCTCCAGGGTAGGGTTGGGCAATAGTCGATAGTTAGCACTATCGATAGGCTGATACTATCGGCTGAAAACTATTGAATACTATCGATAGTTTTTCTATAGCTGCTTCTTTTTTCCCAAACTTATTCAATAAAAAAATTCAACTAATTTAATTAAATTCAATTATCTACCTACTATTTGAAAGTTGCAGGATTATAAATTATAAGAATATATCATTGGCTAGTATAACAGCCTACTACACCTAATATCGGGGGTTCTTAAAGGAAGTAAGTAATCCCTAATACTGCCGTCTTTCGGAGGAAACGTATAATAACGGTCTGTGTCAGATACTAGTTCCTATCATAATTATACCTGAATAGACAAAATGCACAACCACTGTTGCATTGTTTGTTTAGCTATATTAGCGCAAGGTGTTGTTAAATGAATTACCACCGAATAACAAGAATTGGTCTTAAAAAAAAAAAAGTGTCTGCTTTTATTATGTCTGACTACTACAAAATTTTTGGTCTTCATCTGTTCAGTAACTAAAGATGAGAACTGTCTTGACAGTACTATCTCCAATGAAAACCACCACTATCTAAATCTTGCTTGATACTTTACGTTCCTACTAACTCTATTAATGGGCATGAACATGTCGGTATAATAAGATACAAAATGGCCTTTAAGAGGCATTCTATTCCAGGTCAAGGCAGAACCTTAGGTACACCATTAGGACTCGGCCGCCCACTAAAAGAGAATATCCACAAGGAGTGGCAAGACATTTAGGTCAAGAGTCCTTCGAGAGGCTAGACTTACAAAGACAGATGTCAAACCGTGGAAATGGTGTAGTCTCAGCGTTCGCAGAGAGTTTGGTGTATACCCTGCATAGAATATGGTGTTGAGGGTGTTGAAGAACGCAATTGTGTGCATACGTATATGCAATATATGCAACAATAATACATATGTTTCATTTATATCCTGTTTACAGTTCTAATTATAAAAAAATTGAATCCTGAAAAACATTTCCAAGGCATTAGAGATTAATATGGCGGACGAAATTGTGTATTTTCTTATCAAAATAAATTTATTGAAGTAATAAATAAGCACGTCTTAATAAATCAATTAACAAGCCATTTCTTTATATTATATTTTATCTGTCTGTACATAAAGGCATAAATTCCTTAGGTCATCAACGCCTTTGGTTTGCCATACATTCTTCAATTTTTGCTTTTTGTTATGATTTTTTGAAAGAATATAACAGTGAAAATCATAAATAAACCAACCTTTACTCAAGGACAATCGTAATAATAGAATAAATGATTTAGAAAAAGCAAATAGAAATGAGGAGAGTAGAAAGTACTATAATTTTGACAGAACGCAAAGTGTTTTCAAAAAAAGTTAGCTTTGTTGTCATTAAGTATCTTAAGTAAATTTGGAAATTTTATAAAATTTGTTACTAAAAAAATGGCGTTACATTTCATTTATTTTTTACTAGCGACCCGCCCCGGCTTTGCACGAGTAGTAAGACATAGTATGTCATATTTTGTCAGTCTAGTGTATTTTATTATAGCCATTAAAAAATATATATATACATTTCTAATAATGCCCATGAAATGCTTAAGGTAACTAAATTATGTAAGTGGATTAATACTGTACTCATCTAAATAGCTTTCCAAATACCGCATTGTGCGTTATCAATATTTTAGAAGATAAAATGGGTATAGTAAGCTCTTCTTAAAATATAGATATATGCTATCACTGACTTTTTTGTAGATCAATAAAAGAGGAATATTCCACCAAGCAATGTTCCGTTATATGACAAAGGCATTAGGCAGCGTATTCGATGAAATCTCACATTTCCGACAACTATCGTTATATATTGGGTTATATTCCAACCCATTTACACAAAACTTCGACTAATTTTATACCTAAGCCTTCCTGGTGAATCACTCTACCTATTGGTGAAAACCGCATGAAAATCCGTGCAGTAGTTATTAAGTTTGCCGCGAACAATTTTTTATTGACGAATCCAAAAGCTACTGTTTCCTACTCATTTAAGCAGTTACACAAAATATAGCACTGGTTTTTAAATCAAAATGAAAAAAAATAGTACGTCGATTTAAAAAAAATCGTATTCCAATATTTCAATTTTAGGACTGTGTTATTTCTAAACAGAGAGAATAATGTGAAATAAAACCTCAACAATGCTCAATATCTCAATACAATACTAAGTTGTTACTTATGTTTCTAGAATAATATCGGTTCACCTCTACTAAAATATTTAGTTCCTACTACAATAAAATTTAACGAAAAGTTGTAAAATCTGGGTTGGTCCGCCGCAATTCGTTTATTTATTTATTATTATTATATGGCTATTTATTATTTTAAAATATTCACCTTTCACTTTTTTTATAAAATACTGGATTAACTCTGAAGCAAGTGGAACCTTATAACCGGTGTATCAAATTCCTAGAGAGTGGATAAACATAATATATGACCGGGCTTATGTAAAAGACCTCTTCTCGAAAGGTCAATCGATATTCGGAATGTTCCTGGATGAGACGACAATGGGAGGATCCCTGAAACCGGTGTTGGGGAAAGTGGTTAGGTTTCTCTGAGATGCGTTCGAAGTTACGGAATCATTTCATTCGACGGGTTTGTAAGCAGAGAAAGCAATGCTTACAAGAGCCTAGAAGGATGCTTATCATTGGTTAAATGCTTACCACTGGTTGAAGACTTATCACAGGTTAAAGACTCACTCTCTCAGAGGCTAGGAAGAGGGAGCTATTAGCCGGATTCAACTTTCTCTAAACGATATGTGATCAAGCTAACGAATCAGATTATTCCGTTTATGCAGCTGAGATGAAAGTCAACGATGAAGTAATTATATGCAGCTATGTCTCTATTATCGTGAAAATTACTGAAATTAAACTTTCTAGTATTTCATATTTTTAAATTATAAGTGCAAATGTCCTAAAGGTTTTATGCCTTCCAGTAAAAAAAAAAGAAAACAAGATATGGTCTGGGAGACGGGAAGAAAAAAAAATACTCAAATATTGGAAAAACTATTTTAAAAAACGGATGTGAGGAGCGCGGTTGCTCAGTGTATTCAATTCTTAATTGATATAATGAATGTTCCAAGTTCGATGAGCACGCACAGCCGAGCGTCAATATTTTTACTTTAATCCTATAATTGCAGTTTGTACGGTTAGCTAGACTTTTTACAACTCTACAAATTTTGTATAGGAGACTTTTCTTTAAAAAATTATGTCATTTAAAATATTGTAACATGACGCAGTGCAGAGATATTCGGATTGATATTAATGGCACCATTAGAATTATTTCCTCATTTTCAAAAATTCATAAGCAAATACCAGATATTACGTAAAAATTAAATAATTACGTAATTATATCCATACATACATACATGTATTCATATGAACATGAAATATATAAAACGAGGAACTCTAGTTAAATGAACGTAACAGGTTCATCGTTTCGGCTCAATTGTGTATTTTGGCTTTGCCGGCCATGGGCATGGTTACGTGTCCGGCGAGCGCCGTACCGAAGTGGTTAATGGCATAGATGCACATTCTTCACTTGGGAAAAAACTTCAAAAAGCTCATGACTACCCAACAAGGCTTTCAAGAAAGATCAAAAAGAAAAATAGGCCCAATTCGGACGGAAGAAATAAATGAAAAACTCTAGGGACGAATGGAATATATTTGGAAGAGAATAATAGAAGGAAAGAACCGTTGAATGTAGCCCATAGTGGTTGTGATGCGAGAAAAAAAAATAATAATAACTTAATATTATATAAATATTTGATTATTTTTGATTTATTGAAATTCGCCACTGCATTATTATTGTTATTATATCTACTGATTCAGGATATCATAGTATGAATACTAGTTGTTCACAAAAGTATCGTACTAACGTCTTTTCTAAGATAAAATAGTATGGTATCAATTAATCTTCATATCTCTGAAAATCTCACTTTCTTTAACTATAGCTAGTATTAATTGTAAGAGTACGCTAAATTTAAAGTAATTTTAATATTGACAGTTTTCTGACGTGATAGTAAATAAATTACATGCTGAATAATATTAGTTGAACATATATATATAGCACTGATTGCCATGCCGGATATTCCGATTTAAATCGCGCTGCAGGCGAGACTTTTATTTATTCTGTTTGCAGCCGGAAGCGGATCATATAGGATCTAGGTCTCTCCTGAGGGTCTCCCAGCCTTTATACAATATTATAAAAATAGGGTACCCAAAATAAGGGGGAAAATCTGGCGGTTCAGCGTGACCTAGGACAAGTCACCTCCTTGTAGAACTGTTGTCCATGAAACACTACAGTCTCTTCCATGTACTGAACCTTAGATCCCTTCACGGGTATTAGTGGTACAGGTTTTTATATATATGAGGAAGAAGTCCGGCTATAGTTCAATAAGGGTTTTTGAAAACCCCTTAGTCTAATGTCAAGTGCCATCTTTAATAGCCCTGTAGAAGACCAGCAATGTGTACCGAAACGTCGTCTTCCAAATAAACATTTCTCCCTCTATAAGAAAATTTTTTGACCTATTCCAGGACCATTTTCTTCCTCTTCAATAAATTACAGTGAGACTGTATGGCAGCTCAGCATTGCTTCTATCTACAGGAAAACAGTAAACCTGATGATTGTTGAAATAAAATTGAATGTAGAACACCTGACTGAGCACTAGAATAAGAGAACAGCTGATGTCATGGTTATTTTAACGAAGACGACAGTTTTAGCTGAAGAAATATTAATACAGAAACTAATTTTCAAAACTAAATTAAAACATATAATGTTTTATCGCAAGTTATTTTTCTATCTGTTGATGTGAGATATACTATACTTCCTATACTTCATTTCGGTTTGTAAGTTAAAAGTCCCCATTTTGACTGAATAAACGACGTGTCTATCTCTATATCGAACCTAATCTTGATCATTTTAAATGAAATAATAATATAAATCCAAAAAATGAAGTGACAATAACAATTATGGAGATGGTATATATATATATATATATATATATATACATATATATATTTATATATATTTTATATATATATATATGTATATATATATATACATATATATATATATAAAATATATATATATATATATATACATTTTGATCTGGCATAAATCACAAATCATTGTGTTATTAGTAAAGTATTTATTGAAAAATTATTTTTTAAATCTGACTATTTTCTAGGAATAATAAAAGAGAATCGCACGATTATAACAAGACCTTTGAGAAGATTAAACCTCACAACACAAATTACTATTACACTCACGTGCCACGGCTATTACAATTAGTACAGCTGAAGGAATGATGGCTAAAGGAAGCGGCCGAGTACATGTTAAGGGTTGCCGCGCCACATTGCGCAACAGATTCGCAAAGTCATCGACCCTCGGACCTAGCGCATCGCAACCTCCCTATTTTCCTCTCTCTTACGACCTTCGTCCCACTTTCTCCTAACTAGGCAAATATAATATGAACAAGGAGGATATCTTGCCGTAGAATGTCTTCGAACCCAGACCGCTAAGACCTTGCCGATGTGGTTCAGTCGAAGGATAAGGAACAATCATGGTGAAAGTAGTCAATTAAATAGTGCGGTGTTGATGGCGTAAGGCTGTTATAGTGAGCATATCGTATGAGGTTACGGTGGTTTTTATAGAGCTATCTGGGGATTTTATCCATAATAATAATAATACAGTTTGTCAACATTAAAAAAATAACCTAACTGTAAGAGTAACATAACGACTTACAACAATTACCTGTCACCCCAATAGCAGGAGTAAATAGGAAGTTAGGTGGTAAATACCATTATTAACTTCTATGTATATTGTATGGCATATTTATTATTTATTTAACGTCACTTTATGCTGCTGTTGCTAAGTCCTACAGCGGTAGTCCTAAATTTTGCATATCGAGGTATAATTATGATAGGGATCGCTATGTTACGTCCCTTCCAAAGGACGGCATATCCAAGGATTTTTCACTATCTTCAAAAAATCCTAATGCCACCCCTTGACTGCGAAACCGCGAACTTTGGCATTACTTATGTCAGGTGATCCTAGGACTATGGACGAGTTCAAATTATTTATGACAGCTATAAATTTTTAGATTTTCTTTTTTTAATTTAAGATAATTTATCTCAATTATTTTTCATATGAGGCGTTCAGTATAAAAAAATCCGAAATTTCATAAATTGACTTTTTCTCATCTTTCGCAAAATTTCTCTAGCATGACAGTTGGCTGCTTATTTCTAATGGTTTTAGTCTGGTTCTGAACCGGAAGGTTTGGGAGCATAAAGTATTGCTTAAGTAAAAACAACAGTTGATAGCACATCCTAGTGACTGTGTTGTTTCGAAGACAACGGTTGTGCAGCGAGGAGATAAGTCCGAGGTCAACTCAACTGTCCGGTTTTCCCCCTAATTAAGTGTACCCACTTATTGAGACTGTGTGAGCCCCAGGAAGGTCTCCAGGTCTTTTAAGATCCAACCGAGTAAATAAATTATCTGCCATAACTGGATTTAAACTTATGATAATCAGCAGAGCAACACAACGCTCTACAAACTGACCTAGTCTCCTCTATATTAAAATATATAATATGAATTACTTTTCATTTTCAGATATTCTAAGGAGGAAGTTGATAAGGTTAGGATTATTTCTTAAATATTTTACAATATTTCGGATAAAATTTGTTCATTTTACTTTGGAATATCTCTGATAGCCAACATATTTATTTTTATCCCTTCTGTTTAATCTCGACAATTAATAATCAATCTAAATAATAAAAGCAATGTGTATGACTGTTAATGCATTTTTGGTTCTATTGTATATTATAAACTATAATTTTAGTCATTATAACAATTTATTTAATTTATATTCATTATTATTCCTTTTTTAGTTGAATTAAAAAATTAATTTATTTTAATTTATTGTTATTTTGATGGTGATTATTTTTTAATATTTCATTTTGAAGATAAAAGATTTGTCATGGCCGACCGGGTTCGAATCCAAGCCAGGGCAAATCTTTTCTCTCCAAAATTTTTAATATTTAAAAATAATAATTATTTAAAAAATGCAAGTATTTACAAATTACACTTTCTTCTACGCATAAAAAATAGTGCTCTAATCATGAAATTTTTTTATTATCATTCTTCAACGGACAAATAGATTTTGAAACTCATGTTTGCTTTGTAAGCCATCTGTGTCTAACTTAACTCAAACAAATAAATTTTAGCAATTGTATTTGGGGTAAGTTGAAATAATTGTGTACATTATTTGAATAATACATTAAAATTCATGTTTTACTTTTAGGTCTAAATATATAAAATTCTCTCTTGTTGAAAAATGGATGTATGTATTTTTAATATAAATAGTTTTGTATTAGTGTAAAAAACATATAAAATTTTAGACCTAGATATTAATGGAAAATTATAGAAGAAGTCATTAAGCGTAGGCAAATGACTAGTTGTAGGGACAAAATTTAGTTTATAACTTCAATTTTAATTATAATTTTAAAGGGCGACTTTACTCTTGTTTCTAACATCCCGTTCGAAATAACACAGCGTGGAAGAAACAAGAAAATTAGAGGAAGCAGCACTTAAGCGCGAAGGTACCGTACGCATCCTCCAACGTTCCGCATGGCTACGTCATGGAACAAGTTCATGACCTTCTACATATGCTTCTCCGTCTTGGATCTTAATCCAAAGAAAAAGAAAAACTCCAAATTCTGGTTTGTTACATCTGGAATTTACTCAAGGCCGCATTCTCTCCCCTACCCACTGAAGAATTTGCATAACGAGCCGAAAATAAAACCAACTGCCTTATACTTCGTCATTCAAAGTCAAAAGGGGTAAGTAAAATGGATGGTGCTAAAAGTTTACAAGTCGCGAAACTTTTTAGATTCGAGAGTTCTTTCGAAAGATTCCCTAAGGAAATTACCGAGTCAAGATCCCTTCACCCCGTACAAGGCTCTGTTAATCTTTTTCGATTTGTAGTAGCAATTACGCTTCTATTCTTCTTGATTGTTATTGATCATTTCCTTCAGGGATGTTGACATCTTTATGTATAAACATATTCTTCATCGACTATTTTAACATAAAGAAATTCAGGCTTATCCGAATGTATATAGTCCAGGATCCATGGTCCATTTTTGCACTCGATTAGTATCACAAGCTGAATCTTCGTGAATAGCTTTGTTTCGATGAGACGCCCAACTATTTCCTGTGCAAAAATTCTCGATTGTGGTAGCTAACAGAGGTATCAAGGATAAAATATGTCGATTTGATGATTCTCAGAAATGTATTAATAACTGGGTTTTTTTTTTGGTAAATTTCAACATAATTATCTGAAAAAATATTTGTCCTACAAAAAGTATGGTTTGATCAAAGAGTCTCCTCCTTCCAAAATGTATCGATAACGAGGTCATCAAAAATGATTAATGACCAGCTGATTTTTTTTTACTTCTTCTTTTTTGACTTCTAAAAATTTCGATAATTATCTTGAGATTTAACAAAACAAAAAAAAAACAGTTAGTAATAAATTTTTTAGAATCACCAAATCGACATGTTTTATCCTTGCTACCTCTGTTAGCTACCACAATCGAGAATTTTCGCACAGGAAATAGTTGGGCGTCTCATCGAGACGAAGGTATTCACTGTCTAAGATTCAGCTTGACACTAATCAAGTGCAAAAATGGACCATGGACTAATATGACAGCCGTTCATAATTTTAATTAATCTGTTAATAGCTACGAATGTCCCTTGTGGAACGTAGAACGTGGGGCGCACCCTGCCTCAATATATTGTCAAAAAGCCTTAATCAGGAAACAACCTGACGATTGAGCGTGATCTCTGTATGGTCTCTACCATATACTTAACCCAAGACTATTCCTGGGTTGTCGTACAGGTAAATAAATATATTTCCTCTTTCTGTTATCATTAGTCTACCCGTATTTATTTAGGTTCCACTAAGGGCATTCAAATACTAACCAAGACATATTTAATTAATATCCGGTACCATAATTAAATAATTTCAAGAACTGTTAACAGAATATAACAATAAATTTCTACATACTCATAACATCTGCGGTCAACCATTTTCACATCAATTGAAAGTGAAAAATACCTTTTAAGAGATTTTTGTTTACTTTTATTTATCAACGGACATGATTTTAACAAAACAATTATAGACCTTCTCCGAGGTCGGATTAGAGATACATTGCCTTAAGTGATTCAAGCGATACCAAACAGTTTAAGCGATTCAGATTATTTTAAAAGGTACACGGACATTTTAATTTAAATTAGGATAAGTTTTTTAAGTACAGGTTCATAGAATTAAAAAATAAAAACCAAAACCATGACAATCGATTTTAATTATCTTGGGTTCATTGCATGTTTCACGACAAGGCTTTGTAGGAAGCGAATTTAAAAATCCCGCTCAAAACATATTTCAAGAAATTATTAGACTTTTTGGGTCAAAACCATTGGAAATGACTCTGCCAAAAAAATCACTCAAACTAAACAATCATGGACAACCTCAGCGATTAGGAACCACTCATGAAAGAACAATATGACCTTTTGAAGATGATACTCAAAAGCGAAAGGTCGTTCTCTCTCACTCACCGCGCAATATCTTAATTGTGATCTTCAAGGATGGAATCTTTAAATGGTGTGCGATTTCGTTGTATCCTTTCATTCGTAAAATTTTCTTACAGCTTTATTTACTTATAAATGCCGAAGAATTTATCAATTATAAAAATATTTACTAAAAAAAAAATTATTTATTGAAATTTAAAACTTAAAAAGTCACGATTTCATCTTCTTTTCAGACGCCTTGGTGGATTATCAGGAATTAAAGAGGTTGCTAGGTTTGAAACTAGTAGGTTTTAGTAGGAATAAAGTTTGTCATGAAAAGAGTGATGTCGAGTTCGGGCGAAATGTGCAACAAATAGGACATTAAGATCATTGTGGATGACTTTATTCGTTGCAAAGTAAGCAATATTGAGGATTTTGGACTGCAAGGATTGAATGTAAGAGGAATTCGATGGCTTAGTGGAGCCCTAAAGCTCTACTCCGTAAGTACAAATGGATCTTATGATTGTCATATATATGAGTCTTTTGTAATTAATTGGGGCTTAGAGCGTTTGTCTAGTAAGTTTTGAAGTAGCCTGAAACGGCGAGCTGTTTCTTGTCGGTTTCCATCTAGTGTGAGGATCAAATATATATGTATAAATTAATCAAATCATATTTTTATGTAAATTAATATGAATAATAAGCCTTAATCTGTATATAATGTAATGTATACTCTTGTAGCCGCTATCCAAAAACTGATATCAATGTATTTCTTCATTTTTGTAAAATTTTAATTCAAATCTACAAAGAAAATACACGTTTTAAGGCCACCTAGCTCAAAAATTAAATGGGAAAGGTTAACCGGGTTCTCAGATAACCAGAGGTGAGTTGAACATGAAATGGAAAAAAAAATTAATGGGAGAAATAATTCTGGGAATAAGGACTGTGGTTGTTTTTCCATTACGATTCGTCCCGGTTTACAAAATAGAATATTACTAAAACTTTTTTATATAATACAGAGATTTAAATTTTAAACGTAAGTAATTTTAGATAAGATTGGTGTATTGTCCCAACAAATTACGTCTTGTTTTCATAATAGTACATACCTGTAACCTGGAGGTATAGGACACAAATTGTTTTTGTATTTGTTCAGTAGAGTCAATTATCCATAGCTTTAAACTAATGAAATTTGCTTCTTCATTACTTATAAGAAACAGCTTAAACAAAATTGTTCACATTGTTACTGGCATTGATAAGTAATTGAAAGTATTGATCAATGATTTATTTATGACGATTTCCCTGAAATATTTAGTGGATATGGTGTCCTTTACTTCCAGGGCACAGATATTTAATTAAAAAGCATCATCTGCGAAGTCTAATTAACATAACAAAATCATAGTTTTTCCGGCCATTATTGTCGCACATTAGCGAAATATTGACAATATCATTGTTGAAACACTACCTTAAAAAAATACTAAGGTTATAATAAATAAAATAATAGTGAAATAAATATTCTTTTTGGTTGTTTATTAATTCAAGGTCACTTTATACTGCTATGGCTAATCAGACGATACTACAGTGGGAGTCCTAAATTTTGCTTATCTAGGTATAATTAGGATAGAGATCTTTAAAGAGTACCTACATCGTACAGGTTCGTGAAACTCTTTTACGCCCCCTCCGAAATACGGCATATCTAAGGATAATTTACTCCCTTTAAAAAATCCTAGTTCCGCCTGCCATGTTAGGAACCCACGATCCTGGGCATAGTAGGTTGTTATGCTGACCACTAGTCCACATCTGACCCCCAATTAACATTCTTATAATTAACAATTCTAGGATTACCATGTCTTAAGTGTCGCTGGTTCGAATCCTGTATATCGATTTTATAATAAAACTCTCTCATACTGTATTTGTTTACGGAATTGTTTCTACATTATTATGAGTCAAGAATGATTCAACACTGAATAAGTACCCTTACAACCTTCGTATCGGAGCACCGCAGTCTACAGCGTTGCATATAGGATAATTTATTACCCTAGAAAAAAAAACACAAACAACAGAAAAAAAACTGAGAAGTAAAATAGTTTCCGAGCTCTAGATTAAAAACAAATCATGGCTTTGAAATTGTAACTACGTGGAACAGAAATAGATACGAGTCAGCGATAAAAAGGTTAAAAAAGGAAGGAAACCTATTTCTCGTTAGCTGTGAGGAACTTATTGGCAATTAAAAAAAATCTCCTGACTGGAGTCTGAGATAATAAGTTTAATTACTATGGAGGTAATTAAAGTACCTTGGTTTGAGTTCCGTAACGAGTTAAGTTTCTATAACATATCCGAAGAGATTCAATATTATCCGAAATCAAGGAAATTATTGCTTGTTGAAGTTATTACTAAATAATAAATAAGGACCTTATTTGCTACGCTGAAGGTCCAGGGTTCAAATAGACAGTGGCAGATACTTCACTTAACCTGTTACTAGTAGTGGATGGATACTGTGGGATCTGGAGAGCATCCTGGGGCTCAATCAGCCTGAAATGGGTACTCTCAATTGAGGAAGGAAGGAAACCTGGTGGCTCAGCTTGATGCTGGGCAAATCACCTCCCTGCAACATCATTTCCCTCACAGTACATTACCGAAAAGTATCGATTTTACCATTTGCTGAACCCAAGATCCTCCATGGGTTGCGGTAACACAAGTTTCTTTTTTTTTAACCAAGTCTACATTTTCAAATATTTCAGCCATATTGTCATATTTAGACATATTCAACAGGGCTCTCATTAATTTTTAATGACATAGTGAACCAGTATATAACCAGTCTCCAACATTTTTATAAGCGAACAACCTGTTATCATGCATATAACTTTAAAATAGATGGTATAATATAACTTCTTGAAAGATAATAGTTATAATAGAGATAATAGACCATGATAATATATGTTAAAGAAAATGGTCCGGGTAGAGGTGAATAAATTTCTATGTGGAGAAATGTTTATAAATTAGTCAACGCTTCGACCTACTTTCCAGGTCTTCTTCAGGGCTAAATATGCAAAATACAGACAATTGAAAATTAAAAAAATTGCTAAGCATGGTAAATATAAAGGTTAAAATACAAAGGTTGTAAAAAACATACTAAAGAATACAATAAGAATAAAACAGAAAGTGTTAACAATTAAAGAATAAGGTAATAAAGATTAAAATGGGTAAATATTAAAGTGAAAATACAAAAGTATCAGGTATCTGAGTGGTGAACGATAAAGATGGGGGAGGGGGAACATGATATATATATATCAATAATGAGCAAGGATGATCATGTGGAGCGTAAATAAGTAACCATAACAAAAAATCAATAAAAACTGCAGTAAGTAAAAAAAAATACAGTATGTAATAAATAAAGTAAGTATTAACCATGTATAATAATTGATATTCAATTTAATTGAATTAATTTAATTAAATTGATATTTAATTTAATATTTTTTAAAATTGCCTGCATTTTGCATATTTAGCCCTGAAGAACACCTGCAAAGTAGGTCAAAACGTTGGCTAATTAATAAATATTTCTCTACATCTAAGAGAAATTTTTTGACCTCTACCCGGACCATTTTCTTCCACAGTTATAATATAACGTTTCAATCTTCTAAAAATAAAAATAAACGTATATCAATAAAGAAATATCGTGATAGCCAACTTATTGTGAATACTCTCCGGAAGGAAAATAAAATATTTTAATGTTAATGTTTTATAATGTATTCCTATATGTTGCCTTTTAAAGTATGTTCGTTTGAAAAAAAAAACCGACACGTTACAAATTTTATAATAATGATGTGTTTTTTTAATTCAAATTTGTTATAAAAATAGAATTAATAAAACTTTTTTTTGTTGAAATTGTATCAAACCTTATTTTTTTGTAAAAAAAACAACTATTTCTTGATTTAAAATCAAGTTTCGCTATTTATTTGTTAAATGTTTTTTTTCATGTAACACTGGAATACGAGACATCAGAGGGGTAAATCGCAACACGAAATACTAGAAAAATATTTTCATACCCACAAAAATATTATAAAAACAAAACAATTTTCAATCAATTTTTTTTTATAATAGTTAAAAATTGCTCCGATTTGGCTATTATTGACTTGTAGGTGATTACTTGTGAGCGAGATAGGTCTGTAGCAGAACTTACTGGGCCTCACTTAGCCTCTATAAATTTGGGGGTAATCTTATAAAAATCAGTACAGTCTCTGTTATGTACTGAGCTCGGTACACTTTCATGGGCTGTAGTTGGATACCAATTTTTTTTTTTTAGACCCTCCCCCAAGACGAATCCTTAATCCTCCCTCCCCCACAAACGAATATGTAGATAGTCCCTAAAAGACAATGTTGCTGTCAATTACTTACGTTACAAAGGTGTGGATTTATTAATAAGCATTAAAAAAAAAAAAATCCTATTACTATATTTTAAGCAAAATACTCTTGTCGACGTCACCAGTTATTTAAGTGGTATATAAATAAAACCGGTTAGTGTAACGTGAAAATAAATCAGAAAGAATAAACTGCCTCGTAGCACGAAAACAGCATTTGAACGACCTAAACTCCGACTATTTGAATGGTCGTTACTATTCAATGGCATCGCAACATGAGAGTTTTCGCCTAGATAGTCTATTTTCTTAAATTGTCGTCAAAACTGTATTTATTTTTTTATGATTAGTTGAATTACAGTCAAATTCCTAGCTTGTTTGATTTAATATTTTAAAAAATCGAGAAATTAAAAAATACAGTTTGGTATAAGAATAATAACAGGCTTTGCCAAAACGAATGAAGCCCGAAGGCTCGATTCCGATACCACCAATCGCTTCATGTAAATTTCCATCCACAGTTTACCTCCCAAACCCAAAAACCCTTAACGCAATCCTCCCACCTACGCCTTGGTGGACCCCTAGGTCCAAGCGGTTCAATGCAGAGTCTATTACAGCTCAATCGGATAAGAATTTTTAAGAGGTTTCTCTAATAATAAAAATATTATTGTAGTAGAAATTCAAATATTTATTCATGCATTTCGTGTTATAATATATCACCATGATCTCTCATAAAAGTATAGGAGTCCTTGTTTTTAATTCAGAAATATGTTTTGAATGAATAATTACGATCTTCTGTAGTTCCAAAAATTAATATTATTACTATTAATATTTAAATTAATATTTTAAAAAACACCTTGTATGATAAAACCTTACAACTTTTTGTTGACCATTTCAAACAAAGATACTTTAATAGGCAATATATAATACTCACTTTAGCAACACAAAAAGGAGCGGAGTGGCTCAGTGGTACAGCACTGAGTTGCCATGTCGGAAATCCTGGTTCAAATCCCGCTGCGGGCAAGACTTTTATTTAGTCTCTTTGCAGTCGGAGATGGATCATATGGGAGCTAGAATCCTCTTGTGGCCCACCCAGCCTCTATAAAAGGTTATAAAATAGGGTACCCAAAATAAGGCGGGGATCTGGCGGTTGAGCGTGATCTAGGACAAGTTACCTCCTTGCAGGACCGTTATTCATGAAAGAGTACAGTCTCTATCATTTACTGAACCCCAGACCCCTTCACGGTTTGTACTGGTACAGGTTAAAAGGTTAGTGACACAAAAACTTTTCATTCACTTTTCAGAAATGAATGAAGTAGAGATTTTTAATTGAAAACAAAAATTAGTGAAAACAAAAAACCTACATGACTAAAATTTCTAATCAGTCGACGCAGACTTATGATCTTCTGAACCTATGATATAAAATGAAGTATAGCGTTATATACGGAATCTAAAACTCATAAACGTCAAATGTGTAGACACCTTTCACTAATAATTCATACTTTTTAATTAATTACATTTACATTAACATTTACCAGCAATCAATAAATTACCAACTTATTTATCGTTTTTAAGATTACATTTTAAATAAAAATTATTTTTTTAATAAAAAAAAGAAAAGAAGTTGTTTGATAATACTTGACGAGTATAGTCAATACATTACTATGGCTACCACCATAATTATTATCACTAGAAATCCTCATTATCATTACTATCAGAACTGAAACCATTCACTTAGACACTTAAAGAAATAGAGTTATTAGGTTTAAAAGTGCTTTAGTCTATGTGTTATTTAACAAATAAATACCTAATAAGAACAAACTGATTAGAAATCCATACGATATAAAGGAAATATTTTACGCTCTTGACCTATTTGTTAAAACAAACTATTTCAGATAACGAATGGCTCTTTCAAAGGCATTATCGCAGTCAACGAACTTTGCTGTCAGTTCGATTTGTTTGCTTAGCTATTGTCTAGCTCACCAACTGGAAACTGGAAGTTTGTCATTCGAGTATACTCGATACAGCCAACATGTGAACAGTTTTAATTAAATTTTGATTTCAAGAGAGTATAAATATGGGACAGAAAATGAAAATATATTTGAAATTATTAGAATTAGTAATAAATTAAAGTGTAGTATTATCTATTGTAGGGAAGCGCGGCAGCTCGAAAGTAAAGTGTTGAGTTACTTAACTAAAATTCTTGGGTCCGCATACGGCAGTGACCAATAAATTATTTAAACTGTTAACAGGTACAGATATACCCTTGTGGGATATGGGGCTCACCCATTCTCAATTAAGGGACTACCCATAATTCGGGAAAAAACCTGGCGGTTGAGCGTGATCTCATCATCTCCATCTCAAACCGTTGCCCTAGAAACAGCAAACTGTCTACCATGTACTGTAACCAAGACCCTACATGGTTTGTAGTGGTACCGGTTTCTGTTTCTGGTATAATTTACTGAAGATTTATTGGTTCATAAATTATCGTAATGTTTTATACGTAATGGATATTTGGTAAGAAGAATGCACGTTATCATCTGTCTAGAGTCGCCAAATAAGTTGTAATATTTTTTTGAGTTAACTTTTATTTAACTGTAAATATATATATATTATCATGTGTACGAGGGTGGTCTGAAAAGTTTCCGACCTGATAAAAATACAAGACAACAATTACAAATACAATACAATGTTTTCTGAAATATTGTTTTTTATTTTTCAACATAGTCTCCTTGTAACTTAACACACTTCTCCCAGTGATGCTCCCATCTCTGTAACCCGTCTAAAAATTACTCGGCGTTTTTCTCTGCAAAATAATTGCTCACGAAGGTGATTGCCTCTTCATTTGACGAAATCTCTGTCTTCCGAGCGCAAATTTTAGATGAGGGAACAAAAAGTAGTCGCTTGGGCTAAATTTGGTGAGTAAGGCGGATGATCAAGCAGTTGAAACCGTAATTCGTGGATTTCGCCGTGGCAACCGCTGAGGTGTGAGACGGTGCGTTTATGCTCCTGTAATGTTTTTTTCTTTTTGAAGATAATCGATTAAAATAACTCCACGACTATCCCAAAAATCAGTCACCATCACTTTACCAGCCGAGAAAACAGTTATTGCATTTTTTGGAGCCGGTTCCCCCTTTGCAGTCCACTGTTTGGACTGTATTTTTGTTTCGGGCGTATAATGGTGTATCCAAGTGTCATTTACAGTAATTAATCGGCGCCAAAATTCGGATTTATTGGGCCAACAGAGCGTTGGAAATGTTCATTCGAGCAACCTGCGGACAGCTTTCTCATATCTAAATGTTGATTTAATATATAAAACACGTTCTTTTGACATGTTCATAACCTCTGCTATCTCTCTGTTTAATTCGGCGGTCGTATAGCACCGTGTGATTTTGGTTAATCTTTGGAGATGTTCGGCAGAAACTTTTCAGACCATCCTCGTATACATATTAATATTACTAAAAATGTACTACAAATTATACAACTGTTTTTATATTTGTTAATAAACTTGTTGTTAAGGCCAGATTATGTTGTAATCTTATCAAATGTTATTATTTTTAATCATAAACAATTAAATCATTTTTTTTTGTAAAAAACAAAACATTTTTTCCTTTTATTTATATTTCACCTTTTTGTAAATATATAATTTAAACGTTTATTTCATAATTGTTTACTATAACTTAATTTACAACATATAGTCGTTTGTTTACTTATAAGTCTAATATTTGTCATAATTTTAAAAACACATGTTACAAAAACAAGAAGAAAGAATAACAAAAAAGAGTCGATCGGCTTGACAGTGTTGGCACGAGCCTCTTGAGGTGCGCCTCGTAAGCTCCAGCTCAAAGTTATCCATTTCGGAGCTCTTATCGAAAGGTCCTACTATTTCGCGGGAGCTCAAACACTTGTATTTATTATATATGTTATTAAATTAAATTATTACAACCGTTATAATTGCATTAATGTATGTTCTTAACGTTTTAATAGAGGTTTAATTATTTTGAAATATTGAGTATTTTGCATTAAATAGAGTAATTATGGAACGGGGTGTTTTTTTGCGTTTAGTTAATTTTATAGATAAAAAAACTTATAATATTTTAATCTTAATTACTTAATTCTCTATATTGAAAAAACAGTCCTAAAATTGAAATATAAGAATATGATGTAGTTTGTTTAATTTTTTAAATCAAGGCATTCCATTCTGATTTTATGATTTCTGATAGCAGTGCTATATTTTGTGTAACGGTTCAAAGAAATCAGGAACTTTGTGATTTGCCAATTTTTAAAAAAATATTAGTAATTTAGCTGATCAAACACTAAACTGCTAGCGCCAACTCTTATAATATAGGGCATCGATAATAAAGTTTTTATATAATAGATTAGAAAAGCCATTCTATTCCTCACCTACATATATAATGCTATACTCCGCACTATATATTTTCCTAACCTCTGGAAATTATCCCTCTTAAAAATGATACCTAAACCTAAAAAGAAACCGGAATACCCTTCCTCTTACCGCCCTATCTCACTTTTACCATCAATGAGTAAAATCCTGGAAAAGCTCATCCTGAAACGACTGTATCCCATCCTGAATGCTTATCACATTATCCCAGATCACCAGTTTGGATTCAGAACATCCCACTCCACTTTCCAGCAATTTCATCGTGTGGTGGATGTTGTTTCCTCAGTTTTGGAGCGTGGATTGTATTGTCCAGGGGTCTTCCTTGATGTCGAACAGGCTTTCGACCGAATCTGGTACCCCGGATTGCTTCACAAACTCCGTAAATTCCTACCTTCTACATACTTTCTCTTCATCCAATCCTATCTCTCCTACAGGTCGTTCACAGTTAATCATAATAATGTCTACTCATTCCTCTTTCCTCAATCTACCGTCGTTTCTCAAGGCAGTATCCTCGGCCCAATTCTCTACACAGTTTATAAAGCTGACATCCCAACTCATCCTAATACTATCTTTATCACGAATGCGGATGACACATGTCTTTTATCTGTCAACTCTGATCCAGTTATAGCATCCCGTACTCTTCAATCCCATATCACTGACCTTGAAAATTGGTGTCAAAACTGGAGGATTAAAATAAATACCCACAAATCTCATCAAATCACCTTTACCCTCCGTCGTAAACCAGCGACTTCCTGCCCCCCCCCCCTGTATCGTTTAATAACATCCCTCTAAGTCCTGTAAAACAGACCCGGTACTTAAGACTACACCTTGACAAACACTTAACTTGGAATCCTCATACTAAACTGAAGCAACAAGTAACAGCTCTCCGTTTCAGGCTACTTCAACATTTACTAGACAAACTCAAATCTCCCATTTTCTAGCTCTAAGCTCCCAATTAATTACAAGAGACTCATATACATGACAATCTGGACTTACGGAATAGAGCTTTGGGGCTCCACTAAGCCATCGAATTCCTCTCGTATTTAATCCTTACAATCCAAAATCCTTCGTAAAATCCTCAATGGTCCTTACTTTGTTACGAACAATCAAACCTCGCAATCTCCTCAATTCCTGATAATCCTCCGAGGCGTTTGAAAAGATAATGGCCTCGTGACCTTCTTAGCTGAACTTTTTATTTGAGTACTACCACTGTGTAGTTTCTCTACTTGTCTTTCCATGTCAATCTATTTACTTGATGTATTCTGTATACAGTTGTCAATTTCAATAAATATATTAAAAAATATATATAATAGATAAATTCAAAATACTATTTTTTTATTTTATATTAAACTAGATCAAAGACAGCAATTTGGATCAGAGCTCTGCTAACACGATGACACACTCAGACTAAGTTTAGAAGCGGTTTAAAAATACAATTTATCTTGAGACCTATATCTACTTGGCCTCAATGGGGCCAGTTCTTTAAATACCTCTACCTCTCTACCTTCATTGATACTTTCGGGATCATTACTGGAAAATTACTATATAAGGTACGGCCCCGAAATAAACGAAAAAATTACACTGTAAAAGTGAAATGTAATATAATATAACCTCCAATTATTAGGCTTTATTAACTTTCACCTGAGCAGGTAACCACAACATGCAGTTTTAGAAAACTGCTTTGGTCTCGTCGCAGTAAACCTGTCCCCGATTTCACCTCATCGATGTGGATGGGGATATCCCTGAGGATGTGGATGGAACTGCATCCAATATCATCAAAGTCCTTGCAGCTTCGATGAACCGCAGTGACCTTTGTGCAGCGCTTCATCTCGCGGACATTGTCAGTAGAAAGTTAATAGAAAATATAATAAGCGACTATTATTGAAGATAGGATATGCTTTCAGGATGTTCGAAATAATGATTATATCATCGAGAGAATTCTTCCTTTTTTTTCTTAACTGTTAGAGACAGAGATGAAGAAAGTAAACGAAATTTATTTTAAAAAGCTAACTCAACTCGTACTTTTGAGCCACAAGAAAAAGTTAACACAAAATACATTTCCAAAACCTCTAAAACTTCGTTTTATATTCCTCAATAGATAAACAGAGATTAATGCATGGAGTCCTATATAAAAATATGACTTTTTTTGTCTTATTAATAGGAAAAATATTTAAAAAAATAACCACTTTCTACAGGTTTGTATATCCGTCATATGGCTTTTATTAATTTTTGTACATATTGCTGTGACTAGTAATTATAATACGGCTAAAAATATGCTGTGTGAATTTCACAAGCTTTGGAATGCATTTAAATAAAAAATACATATGAAATACCATAGATTAAACCATATAAAAATACCATAGACTAAACCATATAAAAATACCATAGGCTAAACCATATAAAAATGCCATAGACTAAACCATATAAAAATACAAAAATAAGGGGTACTTAGGGAACGAGGTACCACAGAACATAAGGTGCTCTGTTACTGATATTTAGGTTCTCAGTTCTAGACCGACTGTGGTAAATTATTTTTTTCTATTGACTCTCATGGTTAAAACCAGTTTAAGGTCCCTAGTTAAAATCCACCTGTGGCAGATAATATATTTAATCAGTTAACAGCCGAGAATTGACTCTATTGGATCTGGAGACCTTCCTAGGGCACACCCAGCGCCAACAAAGTGGTTACTCTTAAAAGGGAAGAAAAATATCTTGGACAAATAACCTCCCTACACAATCGATAGCTTAATTAAAGGTGATTTTTTAACCCAAGATCCTTCGTGATAGTGGTATATACATTTATATATAGTTTGGCTGTTATAAAGACATATATAAATTATTGAATATTTTCATTCAAAGTCAATATATACTACTGTAGCCGTTTTTCCACCTTGAAGTGTATTTGAACCATTCAAAAATATTACAATTTTTATGAAGCATTAAAAAACTCCACATTATAAGTTTTTACAACTCAACACAAAATATTTATTAACTTATTATTATTATTATAAAGTAATGGACAAATCAATATCACGTTACTAAATGTATTTCTTAATACATTTTTTACTATAGTTACAACAGTTCGTTAACTTTAAAAGATATAATTAGTGATTGAAATATGCAAATTAATCTTATCGGGGTTGAAGATTGCCTCAACATGCGGATGTATGCAATAGCGGAATGCATAAAATTTTGTTTGCATCCATCACAGATAATAATTTTACTGTTAGGTCTAGGATCTAATTACTAATTTATTTTATTCATTTATTTTTTTAGTAATTATCAAATGGAGGCTATGAGTCCAAGTTGAAAAAAATTAATTGTTTTTTAATGGAATAGGATTTCCATGATTTATACAAAGAAGTTCTCTAACAAAGGAATCGCGCCGTTCTCGTAATTTTGGACTAGAAATGGAATTGTACTATAAGCAATAACTTCATTTCAATCCAATGCTTCAGAAATAACTTAATTCCGCTACTCTAAGTAAATGAAACTATTTTTAGAGAATCTTCGAGTTAATCAATTATTCGACTTATTAACTTAAGGTCAACACTTCCTAGACAAACGCTCTAGGCTCCCAATGAATAAAAAAGAATCATTCATGACTTTTAAAAAATATATTTGGATTTACGGGCATATATAATTAACAGAATTGGGACTCCACCGAGCCACAGTGTTTCGATTATTAGGAGCTAGCTGGACAAAATTCATGTCAAAATTATAAAAAAATTTATTGGAATATTGTAAACGATTGTTCAAAACCTAGAAATCCAATATTTGTTTATGAATGGCACACTTCATCTCGTCAGTAATAGAGTCCAAAGTCATGAATTCATAGAAATCGAGTAGATCAGTTGTATTCAAAGCTTCGTTTCAACAGCACAAAAGTATAATGTTATTAATTTTATATGAACCAGTTGTTGAATATCGATAATATATGTACTCATACGTTCTATTTCTCGAAATTAAAAAAATCATCTGATAATCTAAGTGTATCAATTTTTTTTTTTTTTAAATGCATGATGGAGTTTTCCTAATTTTGAAACTTTTAAGATATGTGAATGACTTGTATCCGGTTGTATCCGGGCTAAATTATATAAATTTGATAGCTGCATCTATCCCATTAATAATAAGATGCATTACAGCCTGCACACTCGAGTACAACAGAATGGTAGAAACACCCTCATTTTTTTATTTTATAGTTCTTTTTGACCAAATTAAATGTTAGAAACCTTGCAAAGGACTCTGAAAGAAAAATTAAAACAAGACTGGCTAACTATTCCTCCAAAATTTCTGATAAATGGCGGGAAAATTAAAGCAGCGCGCAGTGTTTCGATTAGTACAAGCTAAGACGAAAGTCATGTTTAGAAATTTGAAATATGGTATTAGAATATCGTAAACAATACTTCAAAACATGCTAATCTAATATTTGTTCAGGTCTGACACACTTCAGAGCTTGAGGGTTAGGGCCCAAAGTAATCATAGCAATAGAATAAATCAGTGGAATTCAAGGCATCATTTCAACCTCAAAAATGTATTGTTCACTACTTTTATCGAACCAATCGTTGAATATGGATATTAATTGTACTGGTAAGTGCTATTTTTTCGAAATAAAAAGTCTTCTGATAATCAAACTATATTAATTTTAAATATTTTTTTAAATGGCCGAAGAATTTTCCCTCATTTTGTGACTTTGAAATGATGAAAATGGCTTTCACCCATTTGTATCAGGGCTAATTTTTCTATATTTAATAGCTAAACACACACATATGCATATACACCTTTCCTATGAATAATAAGACACGTTTTAGCCTGCACACTCGAGTGCAATCTTTTTTTTTTTAGAGTACTTTATTTCGAGATGTTTTATTGAAGAATGGTTGATGCATCCAAAGGTAGAAAGAAACTCTTATCTAAGAGATGAGATATATATATGAATATATATATTAATTAAATTGTAATTGTATTTTACTCTAAGACATTATAGTTTATATTTTATTTTCCGTATCACTATTCTAAAGGTACTAGTTGCAGAATAAATACATAAATACGGATTTTTATCAGTTTTAATATTATTTATTGTGTCAATTATTAATTATAGATTGTTTTTAGTTTTATTTTTCTAATTACTGTCCTAGCACTCCTCTTAAATTCAATTGGGAATTAGTTAAAAACTATTTTTCATCATTACAATACTTAATTAATCGAAAGAAATGCAAAAATGCCGAAAAATAATTTTGTCCAGCTAGCTACTAATAATCGAAACACTCTGCCAGCCATTCAATTCCTCTTGTATCCAATCCTTAAAACCCATCCTTCGTAAAATCCTCAATGCTCCTTACTTTGTTACGAACAAAGTAAGGAGCAATCCTTTCATGACACACTTTATTTCCACTCAAGCCCTCTAGTTTCAAACCTAGCAACCTCTTCAATTCCTGATAATCCTCCGAGGCGTCTGGATCTTGTTTTCTGAGGATGGTCTCGTGGCCTTCAAAGTTGAATTTTTTATTTGAGCACTACCTATGGGTAGTTTCTTTACTTGCTTTGTCTTTCATTATTCATCCATTCTGTTATATATAGTTGTGGTATTGTTATAATACATTAATGAATTTCAAGAAATACATTTTAAGAAACACTTATTCACCAGGGCTGTAGATAAATTATTGAATATTTTATACGAAATTCCTTGGTTAATAGACCCATTGTTTACCTATTAACAATTATGTTGCAATACCTGATTCGTGTAAATAAATTCTTCCTGATTAATTTTAAGGCTGCCAAAAGAGAAGGCATGATTGCGCTGGGATCTGGGCTATGGTCATTACATAGAAAAGAAAGGATAATACAGAAGGATTACAGCGCTCGATGGCATTGTCCCTCTTGTATAATCCACTAGGGGAGGTGAATGGGGCATGGAAAGAAAACAAACACTGGAGTGCACTCTTCGCTCAAGGACGCGAGTGAAGCGGTCCAAGTTTCGAAACACGAGTGGGTCAGCCTGACCTGGCCTTGTTCGGAATCGAATAGCAATAAGGTCCCAGGTTCGAGCACCTTCCTCGAATACCAAACATTTGGATTTAGCTTGGGGTCGATGCCATCTTGATGAAGAGGACGAACATCCTTGCCAATAATATTGCGGAAGGTTGAGGTCCTCACGAAGAGGATAGTGCGAGGAATGCAAGCGGTGCATTCTTTAACGGAACTTTTACCTGTGCGCCCACGTCTGAGGAGCTTCATTACCTTCTTTGACCAGGCGAATCTGCTGAAATTGAAAGTGTACCACAACTTTTAGAGTGAAAATTTTTATTGTTTTAAGTTAGGGTTATATCGATTTGGATTATATTCATGTATTAATAGAGCCTCTATATATTTTATGTTTTCTTTATAATAACCCTCCAAATTGTAAACTGTTCAGGTTTGTAACACTTATTGATCCGCTCTCAAACCAAAATGTTTGGGTACCTCTGTAACGTTTTGGTACTTTTGCCACGGCCTACTTTGCCTTCAAGGCTCAAGCCTCCCTCTCGAAATCTCTTGAACCACCGTTGAACAGTAGACTCACTTATACTGTCTTCACCACAGAGATATTTCTGGCCGTTCGGGCCCTTCTGGAACTCGTAAAACAAAAAATGCGAAAATCACGCTTTATATCGAATTATTTCCATTGAAGACTGAATTATTTCCAAATAACAAAATGTTACAGACGTAAACACTTTTTATCTGGAAAAAATGTAATGATTGTTTACAATTATAAAAGCTAAAACTCCAGCATTTTACGATTTAGAGGGGTATTTTAAAGAAAACTTAAAATTCTGCTTTTTTCCAAGGCAATACAGTAGTACTTTATGTTTTTGAACCCTCATACATGATGTTTATAACGATATTAACATAACATAACATGTCTCTCAATATATGCTTATAACTAGAGAGTCTACCTTCCATCGTCAGAACGGTAAAACATAAGTAGTGACATATACTTATGTTTGGTGGTCAACATCCAAGAGACAGCACACTCATGTAGTCAACAGTAGACCTGCTTTTAAGAAAGAATTATACTTATTGTGAAATAGACCTGGTTATAATTATATCTGGGTAGGCCAAATTTATGAACCGCGCTGTAGGATCTTCCGATTGGCCATAGAAGCTTAAAGTGACATTAAATAATTGAAAAACTTTCTTACGCATGCATTTCAGTCAGTAACAGTGTTGTTTGTAATTATTTTATTTTTTATATTATTATATCAAGTTCATTAATATTTAAATTTGTATGCACTAACTACCCTCAATACATAGTCTGCCAAAACAAATTATATTCATGAATGATATATAATAATTTGTTGTTATATTTATACTCCTTCGATTTCAATTAAAATGAATACTAAATTACGTCAGAAGGATAATCTAAATAAGGTCGTTGTTAATGTTAAATCCATAATAATCAGTACTTTCTTTCTTCTTCTTCCCCCCGATGAGGCCAGCTGAGGACCACGTGCCAATTTCAATTCTTCCCACTTGGCTGTCCACTCTTCCGTCCCTTCCAATATTCCTTCATCCTTTCACTATGGTGTTTCTTTCTGTCCTCCGACCATCTCACCCAGGTTTCCCCCTCACTCTTCCCTGGAATCCTGCCATGCTGAAGATCTTCTTTCTAAAAATCTCTCTGTCCATAGTGTCGTCTTCCCTTATATTGCTCCTTTCCAAATCGTTCTTTACCTCTCGAATCCAGCTAATTGTTGACTTTTTCTCCCAAAGGTACTTGAATATCCTTTTTGTCAATCTCGAATCATCCATTCTGAAAACATGTCCAAAAAATAATAGTCTCCTTTTTCTTATCGTTTCTGTCATGTTTTCTACGTTACTGTATATTTCATTATTAGATCTCAATTTCCATACTTCTGAGGTTTTCACTGCGCCTAGAATTTTTCTCATTATTCTTCTTTCAAGTAATTCAAGCTTATCTACTCTATAGTTTAATACTAAGATTCACTCGCATATAGGCATTCTGGTTTCACAACTTTTATTTTAAGATTTTTATATAAGCACCTTTTGTTATAAACATTCTTAGTAATGCCAAATGCTCTTTCCAACTTGTGTACCCTTTCTTCTATTGCAGATTTTTTTAAAACCATTTTCTTGGATTACTTAATGATCAGTACTTTATTTATTTAAATAATAATTAATATAGGAATCTAAAAACTATTTTTTCTATATATAGCTCCAAAATACCAGAAAAAAACTACCCTTTTAAAAACGAAGGTTATCACGAAACATTATAAAAGCTGCAGCATTGCAGATGTCGAAAGTACTCTCTGATGTCGTGACTTAGTTTTGGCAGCCATCCTAAAGTTGCGAGTGCAATCTAACTCCACAAGTTGAAGCGTCTCAATTGCGTTGTTATTAGATTTTATTATTAAACAAAGCAGATTGTTTATATAAAGTTGAGTTCCTGGTGAGTTGATGTTTACGAAACTCCATTACCGAGTAACTAACTCGTAAGACTTGTTTACAAAGAAAGTATTAGGACGCAATTGGGTCCACAGCGTTATATTTTGTATATAACATATTTTATTTATTAACACAGTTGTAGTTGGACATTTAGTCACTCCACCCTGATTATGGCATAAACTTAGGCCGAAACGTAGCCAGAAATAAAAATAAGATAAACTTTGTGTGAAATATTGATTGACCCCCGGACCATTTGACTAACTTCTTAGATATATTCAGTCAGCCATTTCCACTTCTATATAAAAAAAAATGTATTCTCAGCCCTGATGATGGTTTAAAAAAAAATATATTTATTGAAATTGATAGCTGTAAGGTAATAATACATCAAGTAAATAGAAGGAATGATACATAATGGCGTGAGATAAAAGCAAGTAACTACCCTCAAGTAGTACTCGAATAACTAATTAAACTTAGAATGTCACGAGACCATCTTCTTTTCAGACTCCTCAGAGTATTATCAGAGATTGAATAAGTTGCAAGATTTAAAACTAGTGGGTTTGAGTAGGAAACTTGTCATGAAGGATTGATATCGGGTTTGGTCCAAATCGAAACATATGGGACATTGAGGTCATCACGGATGATTTGATTCATAAAAAGTAAGGAACATCAAGGATTTTTGGATTATAAGGATTTGATACAAGAGGAACTCGATGGCTTAGCGGAGCTTCAAAGCTCTACTCCGTAAACCCCAACAGGTCTTTTAATGGTAAATGTATATGAGTCTTCTGTACTTTATTGGGAGCTTAGAGCGTTTGTCTAGTGAATGCTGAAGAATCCTGAAACTGCGAGCTGTTTCTTGTCCTTTCAGTCTAGTGTGAGGATTCCAAGTTAATGGTTCGTCAAGGTGTAGTCCTAAGTACCGGACCTGTTCTACAGAAATCAGAGGGATGTTATTAAACGATACAGGAAGTCATTGGTTTACGACAGAAGGTAAATGCGATTGGACGGGTGTTGGAATTTATTTTAATCCTACAGTTTTGATATCATTCTTCCCATGATGCGCTTAAATAAATTGTTCCGGGTTCCTTTTGAAATATTGCCTCATAAATTTTTCTTAAAGAAAGTTTCTTTTTTTTTCATATCCTAAAAGATGCCTAACGAATACCCATTTTCATGAAAATCTATGCTAACAAGATAATATTTCAAAAGCCTAAAAAAGTAAGAGCAATGTCAAGTTGTTTAACATTCAGTGAAACTTGTAAAGAGCTCGGCGATGTCACTGACCCCATACAATGGCCTCGCTTCAGATCTACGTGATCGCTAAGTTGGTACCGTTCGTCGTACTCTGGTCCCTTCCTGGTTGTTCTGTGGTCACCGGGTGTCTCTTGGTGTCAGCCGTTCACACGGCAATCTAGGAGTTACTGGATATTTTATATTAAAAAAAAAAAACGGTTACTTTCAGTTACTGGTTTGGAAGATTTGATTTTATAAAACTACCATCCTTCTAACTATTCTTTATGAGTGTGAAAATTGTCCATCATATGATTATATGATAAGAGTAACCTAAATTAGAAAACACTCAAGGTTTAGTAAGCAAATCGGTAAATAAATAAAACGAAGTATTAACCACATATCTGCATAACATTCTAACGATAGCAATCGACCTTAGCATACATGTTCATGTGCTGAAAAAAATTTTAAAATATCTGTGTCATCTTCAATATGGGCTTACAGGATAAATGAGCTTCCTTCAATCGGACAGTATTAATATTACTATATATATATATATGACTATGTCAATCTATATAATATATTTATACATTATATACGTATAAACTATATCGTTATAAATACAGACAAATCTTATCCCTAATATTTTGTCATTTTTTATCATACAAAAAAGTTATACTGTATACTTATAACTTTGCAGGATCGACTGGAAAAGATAAATTAGAAATAAATCAGAGCATAACGGAGAGATTAATATAAACGAAATAAAAAATACTAGTTTATCTTAGTTACTGATAATAAAATAACTATTGATGGTAATGTATAGTGATAAATACAACAAATATAGTTGAAAAGCGTTTATATTTTATCATAAAACTAATAATTTATTTTAGTATTTAGAGCAATCCAACACAGGGTTGGATTTTTTGGAAGAGGGGAAGCTAGGTTTTGCTGCTCAAAATTTATTTCCGAGGATTCCAAGGAGGAGAAGGAAGTAGGTACTCTTAATTGGAGAAAAAAAACTGGCGGTTTAGAGTGATCTAGGACTATTCACGTCCCTGCGTAACCTTTGTCTTAGACGCAGCTCAGTCTCTACCATATACTGAACCAAAAACCCTTTCGTGGTTGTTGTGTCACAGAGTTTTTTTTTTGACGTAATGCTTTAAAAAAATTGCCAATAATTATATATAAGAAAAGCTTTAACAAAAGGTGAATAGTTTAACCTCGACCAGACGAGTTATTAGTTTCGGTTCGGGGAGTCAAGTATGTTTAATAGTGGGCTACAGTGCCTTAGACACAGCAATGAAGTAAGGCTTTTCAGGGTCGTAATCGTATGAAAGTTTGAATATAACTTTCGAAATATAAATAATAAATATTTATAATAATACGGTGGAGATCAAAAATTTCTGTCAAGTTGGGAGAAATGTTTATTACAGAGCCAACATTTGGACCCACATTGGAGGTCTTCTTCAGAGCTGTCGAGGACGAGTGGAGGGCCCGGCATGCTTTTTTCACTAACAACTATTAATTAATTATTATTAATATTAATTACTTATGTTAGGCTATTTTTTTCATGTCACAGTTACAATATCTCAAAATTATTTGAAACTTCTCTTATTTCGCCCAAAAAAATCTTTTAATTAATCAAGAGATGCATATTGTTCACCAGGGGTTGAAGATGTTCAGTTGTTTTTTGATTTTTTAATAGAACACATGTTCTGCATATTTATTTTGAGAAGCACTGTGCAGCTTGATAAGGCCGAAACGTATGCTTTTATAAATTGTGATCGGTTTAAAAACAACAGCCTTAACTGTTTTTTCAAATTACATTTAGTGTATTAATTAACCTTCAATATATATCATACAATAATGGACAAATACAAATATTAGACCCTGTTTGATCAGTTGTGTATATATAATAATTTTACACAAAGGTTCACATACTTCAGATTACTATGCTCTTGAACAAAAAAACTTCTGCCACTAGGGAGCATCCGGAATATAAAATGACGGCCAATATAACAGGTCATTTTCGATTTTTTATTTACTCTAAAAATACATGGCCTTCAACGCTTCTACATCTTCTCTCCCATTAAAAAAATGGTCAGTATATCGGAGTGGGCACTCTGCCGAAAAAACTCTGCCATACGAAATATCGTTAAGGCAGATAAAACGATACTGCAGCTGCGGATAAAAAACATGCAGGTGCAGTGGTTGGGTTGAATGTAATCGGTTTCGACAAATGGCCCAAGGTTGTAAAAGACCTTAATAAAACAAAATTAATTAATAATTAATAGGGAAAAATAGATCCTGCTGGGTCTCACCCACTCTCAAAAAAGTGGATACCGTTAATTAGGGTTTACAAGTAGCAGTTGAGCATATTCTCGAAAAAATTACCTCTCTGTAAAACATTTGTCCTAAAACAGTCTCCACCTTGTATTGTACCCAAGACCCTTCATGGGTTGTAGTAGTAAGGTTTTTTTTTCCTTATTAACTTATACTAACCTGCCAGGTTTGGGTCTATAAAATAATATAGCTAATACAGTACAAGCAGACATATTAAGCCACCAATTTCTAATTTCGTAGGCGTAAAAGGACAACATGTGATGACCAGACGATATAATAACGGACCAAAATATGATTTTCATAAACTTCAAAGGAATTTTCCTCCTCCGATATCACAGTGAATGAACACAAACTCTGAAGGTAGGCAGGAGCCGAAGCCTTTACGACCTAGCGTGGGCGTCATATCTCAACCAAGGTGCGTTGACTGAGGTGCCATTGTTTGGTTGGGATCTCCCGCGATCTGTATTGCCGTCATAGGATGGAGGCATGAAAGGACTGGATATTACAAGAAGAAGAGTTGTCTATTCTTCAGGTTGTCGCTTCAAGTTGAGTCACAACAAGTTTTAACTGTTTATTTGATTCAATATTAATATTTTCTAAAAATACAAGTTATCGTGAGTTTTAGTACGGGAAAGATAATGTAATTATGGGTAGTGATAGATTTCAGTGATCATTTCATCAAGAAATAAAAGTTTCAAATAGCATTTCGAAGTATAAATGATCCTTATTGATGTTAGTATAGTTTATTAACAATCACTTAAGGAAGATGGCAATATACCACTAGAAGGCCTTGAATTATTATATTTACTTATGTATGCGAGGAGATAGTTTACTGGAACATCTGAATAAGGAAGGAAATAGTCGGGGGTGCAGTCAAATTAAACACTAAATAAGTGGGTACTTATTTTATTTTGTGCCGACGTTTCGACCCACTTTGTGGGTCATCTTCAGGGCTGATGGAAGCTGAGGCTAGACTAGAAGCAGTCTAACTGAATCATATTTATTTATGATTATATGGAGTTCAGTATTTTTTTTTCAACGGCTATAAGTAACGTTTCGTTCTCTTTTTCAAGAGTTAATGATTAAATAAGGGAATAAGTCAATAGACCACAGTTTATATCTCAGCGACCAATGTTTCAGTAGCCTACTAAAAGTGAAGTTCAAGAAAAAACACCTGTTCCACTACAACCCATACTGAGGTTATTGGACTCAGTAAACGGTTGTGCAGGAAGGAGATATGACCGAAATTAGATATAACTGTCAGGTTTTTCGCTAAATTAAAGCAACCTACTTTAGAGACATTAAGTAAATACTATGGAATTTTCAGATTCCACAGGGTCGATCCTGAGACTAAATAATAAGTTGTGCTGGGAGAAGATTTATCAGAGATCACACTCAAACGTCAGGTTTTCCTCCCAATTAAGGGTACTCATCTGCGTAACAGGGGGTCGATACATGGGCTTTTGGCAGTATAAATTATTTATCTGTCATAGAAACCTTCGAACCCGGTTATGGATCATTATGTCAAAAAATAAAAACAAATTACAAAAAACTATAATGACTATTATGCACTATAAATAGAGGTTTTATTAATATAAAATAATTACATATAAACGATTTTTTTTATACACGATTAAACATTGAGCATCCTTTTATTACAATCATGAACTTACATCCAAATAAATTTCTACTTTCTTCAATAATTTAAAAAATTCGGTTTTTTATAGTCATTTTTACGTAATGAGCAATAAGGCAGAAAAAAATTAACTATTCTGGGTATAAAAAACAAGCCATTTAGCGAAGCACTCAACTGAATAACTCTCCAGGTTCTTGAGAGGCATTTCCATTGTCTTCAACGTCTATGGGAGGATAAAGGAAGAATACGCGTTGGCATGCAGATCAGGTACTCCACGGTCCAAATTGAGGCAAACAACTGAGGAAAAAAGCAATTAAAAACTCAATAAGGTGGTGGTTGTGACCTCATTGTGGATTATTTTCTATACTGAGAAGTAGGAGGTTGTCATAAACATGCTATAGAAGATAAACAACAACAAATTAAAAAAATTGTGCTGCAAAACTTAATAATTTTATATAATACCATTCAACTATCTTCCATTCATTATAGAAACAACTTTTTTTATCATTCATAAATTAAAAATATATTCACAGGTAAATCCACTAAAAGGTTTGATGCCGATATCAACAATCTGTTGATGGCTCACCCAGTCTTTATGAAGTAGGAACCCTTGATTTGGATGGGGTTAGGCGCTATCTGTGACTATTCAAATCCCTATCGTTAATAGGAACATCATTATTGTAGCCTACATTCGACATCCATGGCACAGTTCCTCATATCCTCGGGAATCCCGCTATTCGTCAGATCATTTCCATCCAAGAACCGGGAAGCTAAATGTCAAGGCGTCCGCTAATGTGGGGTTAGTGAAGGCAAATACGATACAGTTAGCTGTGACATGTGAGGGTATTGTCTCTCCCAAAGGTCTCCGTTCTCACGACCCGGGTTGCACCACAGCTAAGATTCCCGACGGGAAAGTTCATAGTTCGCCATCCGAGCTCTGAACTTTATCAACGCTGGATGGTTTCTTCGCTCAGGTATGTCGTGTGGCAAGGCCTTATCTTTCCACTCTTCCTTTCCAGTTCTCCGTCCTGGATAACATTTATCTTCCAGCCGCTGGAGAAGCCACGGGTGTTTTTTCTAGCTTCTCTTTCAGGCGTGGGTAAAGAAATCTCGTAGGCATTACGACCCTGTTCGTAAGCGCCTCCCATAAAAGTAAACTCTTAACAATTATCTTTTTAAAAAACAGTTTGGCATTGGCATTCCAGACCAGCCCAGACAACGAAGATAGAACATTGAGGCCAAAAAAATGGTTTGATGAAAATATTTCTGTGTCTGTAAGCTGAAATTACTCTTGGCCAAGAATGGATATTACAAATTTCTGCAACTCTAGGCCAGTTGCAAATATAACAGTATATGTGTGTGCAAAATATATAACTACATCAAAAGAACAATGCCATAACTCAAAAACATCATTAGCTTGAAACTATTTTAATTTTAACTTAAGTCATTATTCCCATAAAACATCAAGTTCATACATGACACAGCTCAAAATATGACATTAAACAAAATTATTAGTTGAGAATGGAATATCAAATATATCGCTTCTGAATTAAAAAGCTTAACTCAAAAATTCCAATTTTAGAGTTATGTCTTTGTTCTTTTGAAGGAGCGAAATGTGTACACTCAATTTGTAAAATCAAATTACATAAATGAAATTTTGAAAAGATGTAAACTGGATTGCATTTATCTAATAATTCTTTCACTCAATGAAACCTATTTCCAGTCATTTTTGCCATATAACTTTATTATGTGGATACGTTTCGACTATATGTCATTTTCCATCCATCAAGAACTTCTTTAACATCTTTTTTTATTATTCATTGTCATTTGCTAAAATTTTTCCATTGTCCTCCATGGTCCTTTTTGACAAAAAGGACTATGGAGGACAATGGACCTCCAAGAAAAAATTTTTAGCAAATGACAATGAATAATAAAAAAAGATGTTAAAGAAGTTCTTGATGGATGGAAAATGACATATAGTCGAAACGTATCCACTTAATAAAGTTATATGGCAAAAATGACTGGAAATAGGTTTCATTGAGTGAAAGAATTATTACATAAATGAATAAATTAATTTTTAGCCCCTTAATTAAATTTCCCTTGTAATTGTTTTTAAAACTCGAAACACCTACTTATATATATACTACTATATGCCAAGAAACATAAAGATAATGGAAATAAATATTCGGATATATCCACTGAGAAGTGTTAAAATAACAAATTTAGAAAAAATCAAATGGTCCATCTTAAATTTTTCTTGTTACTAATACGATACAAACATCAAGGAAAATCCTTTGTCTACATTTTCCTTGACATTTGGAGAAACCTACAGTTCCTTTTCTCATAAGGTATTCTGAGTTTTAAGATCCATTTGCACAAAACTTGCAGAAACTTTAACCTTTTTAATTAGTAACTATTAATTAAAATATATTATTAGAAAGTAAAACTTAATCGCACAGGAAGCGATCCATTATCATTATTATAATAAAGTTTATTTATTAAATGCGTTAATTAGTTTAGATGGATTTTTTAAAAACTATGTATCACTTAGCCAAATTATGAACTTTAACATATGCATTATAAATATCACAAATATACAAAAATTTATAATAAAAAACAAACAAAAAAAACTGTACAACTACAACCCGTGAACGGTTCGGTATATCGTGAACGGTCTGGGGTTCTATACATGGTAGAGACTGTACTGTTTCATAGACAACGGTTCTGCAAGGAGGTGACTTGTCCTAGGTCACGCTCAACCGCCAGATTTTCCCTCTTCTACTGACTATCCCATTTTTATACTATTTTATAGAGGGTGGGTGAGCTCCTTGATCCCATATGATCCATCTCCGGCTACAGACTAAATAAAAGTTTTGCCCGCAGCGGGATTTGAACCAGGATTTCTTTCACGGCAACTCAGTGCTATACTACTGAGCCACTCCGCTCCCCTTAGTATGATAAAATATTACAAATTATCAGGCATGGGATTTGTCTGTAATTGTAGCCATATAGTTTATACGTATATATTTATAATATAAATATATTATATACATTGACATGGTCATACATATATGATAATATTAACATCGTCCAATTGAAGGAAGCTGATTCATCCTGTAAGTTCATATTGAAAGTGTCCCAGATATTTTAAACTTTTTTTCAGCACCTGAGCATGTATGCTAAGGTCGATTGCTATCGTTAGAATATTATGCACCAATATGGTTGATACCTTGCTTTATTTATTTACCGATGTTTTTTACTAAACCTTGAGTCTTTTTTAGTTTAGGCTACCCTTATCATATAATCAAGTATTTAATTTATTTAGAATCGCTGGGATATAAACGTCAGCTAATTAGTATACTACCATATTTCTTACATGAGTATTGTGTTATTAAACTGAATAATGTTTATAATAATAATATTCTGTAACGAGGGCTAGCACAACATATTAAAACAATTGCGGTGTATTTGTGTCAAGTCAGTCATCTTTATGGCTTCCGTTTAGTGATGTAAATATTGAAAAACATACCTTACCTTATAGAAGGAAATATACCTTACCGAAAGTTTTCATACATATGAAAATACTAGTCTAAATATAAAATTGACCACGAAAGAACAAGTTTCAAACGCAATATGAGATATAAGATTACTTAAATAAAAAATCGGATATACAAGGTCTAAATTCGTGTTATTCAAATTTAATTAACTCTTAGTTACAATAAAAAACCTGTTATTTCGGTTACTATATTTTATAATATTTTATAGAGGGTGAGCCCCAGGAGGGTCCTAGATCCCATATGATCCACCTCCTGCTGCAAACAGAATTTGAACCAGAATTTCCGCTATGGCAGCTGAGTGCTCTACCACTGAGACACTCCGCTCCCAGAAAAATGTATCCAAAAATTTATAATAGGATACATTATTCTTAATTTTTAATTAATTTTATTGTTTATATGTACGATTCTGATAATTGAATCTTATCCCCAGCCCTTCGTTTATATTATTATATTCTTATATTAATGGTTTCGACCCCGAATGCATACTAAATTGTACTCTTGAACATTTATAGAATAAGTAATAATTAATTAGTAAAATATTAAAAGTACTTAAGCGCAGAAAGAGCTAAGAACTTTTTGTTCTCCTTTAGTTCTATAGGAGCGCGGTAGTTCAGTATGTATAGAGTTGAGGTTGCTGTGTTGAAGTCCAAGTTCCGCGTTGAAATCCGGCTGTGGCAGGTAAATTATTTAATCTGTTAACAGGCATAGATAGACCTGTGAGATTTAAAATATGAGTACCCTTTATTGGGGGGGAGAAGGCGGTTGAGCGTGATATCAGACAAAACATTTCCCATCGCAAGCGCTCTTCTAAGTTCAGTACAGCATCTTCTATGTAAAGAACCTAATACCCTTCATATATATCGGTAACCTTAAGTAATCACATTTTTTCTGCCGAAACTTTAGTATATTTGGGTGTTTAATGAGTCGACGAATCGAATGTATCGATACTGTTGCAGATATTGTTGAAGCAGCAATCTTGAAAGATGTTCCAGCGCTATTTTTTCTTAAATATTTTCCATATATTATATGATTTAAATCATTTTACAAAAAAACCGTTTCCTCAGACTAGTATCAAACTTACATTTCCCGAGTTAATCAGCTTTCTCTTCGATATGAAAGGGAAAGAAAGTTAGTTCGTAAGAACTGTATCTCATCTCTCCTATCTTCGGTTTAACAACAAAGGCAGGTCTCCTCCCAGACACCCCCGAGGCAAGAAGACTCGCACCATTAGAAGCCGATGAGGACGTAAAATATTGTTTAGTTGACAGAAGACATGGATGACGCTGCGACGAGGTGAAATGGAAATTAATCATGTCAACTTTCAGTCCATAAATCAACGGGGTGATATTTTATCTCTGAGTTTGCTGTCAAGTTCGTTCGAGAAAATCACTTTGAATGGTAATTTATAAGCAGATATACATCGCAGAATTATGTCTTCAAATAAATTTTATTTCGGGTTACTGAAGCATTTTAGAAGCAGGACTATTTCTCAAAACACGAAGGTGCATTTGTATAAGACCCTAGTAAGACCAGTTCTCACTTATGCCTCAGAATGCTGGGCATTACCCAGTTCACAGGAAGGCCTTCTCCTAAGGTTCGAGAGGAAAATTTTGAGGAGAATTTATGGCCCAGTCTGCACCAATGGGATCTGAAGGATAAGGACGAACGCTGAGCTAACAAGACTCAAGAAGAGCCCAGATATTTTAAGGGTAATCAAAGTAGGCCGGCTTCGATGGGAGGTCATATAATTAGAATGTCCAAGGATCAGATTCCTAATATGGTCCTAGACGAAAGGATTTATGGGACAAGAAGAGTGGGAAGACCTCGGCTCCGATGGATCGATGGAGTGGCGGCGGATGCCAGGTCCATCTTGGGAATCCTCAATTGGAGAGCAGTGGCAACCAATAGAGAAAACTGGCGAACCAAGGTGCAGGAAGCCTTGACTCTACAGGAGTTGTAGGGCTAATCCTCTACCTTGGCGTACACTTTGATAGGCACCTCACCTTCTCAAAGCAGGTTCAGGCAAGATTGAAGTTGGCACGACAGAAATCCCACAGGCTATACCATCTGCTCTTGTCGCCGCAGCTCTCACTGAGGCTGAAGTTAAACAACGCTGAAGCACCTGCAGCAGTACCAGAACTCCATTCTTAGAAAGATAGTGCGTGCACATCGCTCGAGAGGGATGGAGCCACCTCCAGACCTGGGAGGTGGCAGTGTCCCCTTGGTCGATGTGCTCGCTTGATCTAGGGTTGGGGTAAGAACTCCCTTGTCCTTACCCTCTCTTCCTTTTTCCTTCTTCCTTCTTCCCCTTTCTTCTTTCTAATACTATTCCCCATCCAGCTAAACAGTCCCTCCCCGTTTGTAATATATAGAGCCAGCGGGCACGTGCCGGTTTGAGTAAAAACCGCCATCAGCGGACTCAGCCCATAGTAATGCCTTAAAATACCGGAAGGTAGTAGAAGGCTTTAGTTTGTGTAGAAGCTCATAGTTATAAGAATAATTATAGTTTGTAATTAATTGTAAATAAATCTTGGAGGGAGAGAAACAAAAAAAAATGTAGGGCCACGAATGATGATGATGATATGGGTGTGGAAATGGCTAACCGTAAATATAATTAAGAAAATAGTTATTGTGCAGAAAATAAAAGTAGATCTATAAGAATAAAAAAGAAATGTACCACTACAACCCATGAAGAGTCTTGCGTACAGTTCATGTTAGATATTGTTTCAAGGACAACGGTTGTGCATGGAAGTTATTTGGTCAGATTTTTATCCAAATTAAGGAGCTAGTAGTTTAGACCCACGAAGGTCTGCAGATCCCCAGAGTTCATCCTTGGATGTTAATATCTTAAGTCATATATCTGGAATAGCCTTATCTGAATCCAGCAAACCAACGCAGTCACTATCCAGCAATCATTCAATACCTTATGATATTTCTCCGTATTATTTCAAAAAATATCATGTTAAAATATAACTCTGAGATACAGAAAAGACATTTTACAACCACTAATTAAGGTTACAGCTCAATCTAGACGTTACGGTTATTAATTTAATGAGGTTACCTAAAGTGAGGTTTAGTGAATATTGACTTGTTTTAATGATAATTGTAGTTGTGTAAAATAACAAAAGTCGAAACAACGTGTCAACTTATCAAAAAATATTTGACTTCACGTAACAAGTAAAACATATAATTTTTAATATTCAAACGGAATCAAATACTATGTTGGACATGTACTTATGCGGTTATTATATCAGACTGCGTTATTTCAAAAATAAAAAATAATAAAACCGTCAGTTCCCCCTAATTATGGATTAACACTTATCTTTATTAAATCGTAAGAATCATTAATAGTAGTAAGTCATGGTTTAATAATTTAAATGGATGACCATCGATTTTTTTTTTAATTTACATGTTAACCATAGCTATAAACAAACATACTTAAATGATGTGGTTTACATGCAATCATTAGCGTACCTATACTTTTAAGCCCCTGAGCGAGACGGTACTTCACGGAAGTCTTCATTCCAATATTTGGAAGTATGGAGGTTAGGCAGGATTCCTCTTTAAACATACTCATTGTAAAATAATTTGTAAGTAATTTATTTAATTTGTACAATTCGAAACCGAACCCCATTCGAATAAACCGTTATGAAATTGGGCATTTATGGTTATTTTTAAGCATAACAATGCCTTAAAAAGTGAGAATATCTATATTTCTCTTATAATTCAACATTCCTCGCGGTTTTCAATATACGGATTTCGAAAGTAAACATCAAATATGATAGGTCAAACTTTCTAGTTTATTATCACGCAGGAGTTATTTTTTACGACCGGGTTATAAACAAATTTACTTTCATGCTTGGTTTTATGAGCATCATAAAATGATTTTTGATGGCTTTGCAGTTAGTTCAGAATGAAATCTAAGCAAAATAGCAAAGTTAAGAAGTATTCCAAGGATATTTTCTTTATAAGGTTTTGTCAAGATCACCATTGTATATACATTAATTTTACGTTCATATCGAAAGATTCTGTCGATTCGTTAAACTTTCTTTTGGTGATGTTTCGAGACTGTATCTCATAATCATGCCCTAATAGTGAAAAAATAGGCCTCTAGTGAATTGTATTAAACAATACACTACTCTAAATATAAAATTGACACTTGTAGGATGTTCGTACATAAATTGTACATACAAATTGATGTTAAATGTTATTATTAGATTTAGTTAAAAGTTATTATTTATTCTAGTGTTTTATGCTTAACTTGCAATCGTCATAGTAGACTGCAACAACAAGAAACAGCTCTCCGTTTCAGGCTACTTCAACATTTACCCGATAAACCCTATAACCTCCCGATTAATTACAAAAGACTCATATAAATGACAATCATTAGGCCCATCTGGACTTACGGCGTAGAGCTTTGAAGCTCCACTAAGCCATCGAATTCCTCTGGTGTCAAATCCTTACAATCCTAAATCCTCAATGTTTCTTAATGACTTCAATATCACATGTGTTACTTATTCAGACCGAGCCCGAAGATTCGGGGGATAAGTAACAATGGGATACCAGTCATTTTACGAAAAAACTTTATTCCCACTCAAACCTACTAGTTTCAAACCTAGCAACCTCTTCAATTCCTGAAAATCCTCCAGCCGTCTGAAAAGAGGATGGTCTCGTGATCTTCTAAGTTGAATTTTTTAATCGAGTACTGCCCACAGGTAGTTTTACTACGTGTCTTAATACCATGCCATTATGTATTTTCCATTCTATTGATGTGTTATTATTATAAATAAATTTTTTTTAAAAACAGTGTTTTATTTAATATAATTTAATTACTGTTTGGACATGATTATGAGACCAACACACTCTCGATAAAAAGGAAATACTCTTCATTTCCACATCTCCCGAAGGAAACGCCTTTTACAATCGATAAAAACCGTTACTTCATGAAAAACGGTGTAACGACCACAATTGCACTAGAGGCCTTCGACTTATGTTGCAATACAGCGTTACGTTCGGAAGAAACCGGGATTTCTGATGAAACATTTAACGGGCGATCTCCGATATCACTTCATATCATTCTGAACAGTCGTTTCGAACAATGATGTCTGAGTATTGCCACAACAGGAGTTATTGTATGCAGATCCTAGAGTCACTCACTCATCGAAGAGATTCCACTCAAAGAGTGATACTTCCTGGAGATAGCTTGTGGCAGATGAAGTTTCTGGGAATTGGGAAAAGGGAAATATTAACATTTATTACAGTTTTATTGAGAATCATTTCAACTGCGTACCATAGGTAAAATAATAATTATTCAAGTCGATATTCATATATGTTCTGTAACACTTAATACAAAATTATTTATTTATGCAATTTAATTATACGGTAGAATTGTCACGTTATGTGAAGCGTGAATTTCACGTTTTCCCTTTAACTTATAATATTATCAAGAATAGAACTGATTAGATTACTGATGGTGTAATTAGAACAGAGTAACAAATCAATGCCTTTCCTGGTTCCATTGAAAATAACCCTGATTCTTCCACTTAATAATTTGGCGATGAATTACAATTTGATGGTATCAGAAGTATGGACTGTATAATAACAATAACCAGCACCACTACGACCCGTGAACGAGTCTGGGGGTTCAGTACATGGTAGAGACTGTACGGTTTCTACAGGACAACGGTTCTGCAAGGAGGTGACTTGTCCTAGGTCACGCTCAAGCGCCAGGTTGGCTGGGTGAGACCCAGGAGGGTCCTAGATGCCATATGATCCATCTCCCACCGCAAACAGAATAAATAAAAGTAACTGCCTGCAGCGGGATTTGAACCAGATTTTTTTTTGTTATACCGTATCTACCACAGATGATTAAAAGTTATAGTTAAATATTACCAACTTAATCCCGCTAGTCTGGGGAAGTCAAGAGCAATAATAATTATAAATAATATCAAATCAAAGAAGTAAATTGAATAATATTACGATTGTAATAACTCCAATAAATTAATAATTAGTTTGTTATTCACGAATTACATGATGAACTGGTAACGCAACAGTGCTCAGTAGTTATTACCGAATGTTGTACTGTTTATTCTCGATTACTTTTTTGTCAGTCCGTTGACGTGGGATGTACTTTCTAATTGGGGAAAACATTACTTTTTAATTATTCATAGGTATTTTAGAGACTTTTGACATTTTTAATTATTTTCTAAATTTTGAATTCTAAGATTTATTCCAAAAACTATTATTGCAATTAATTTTATTTCTTAAAAAGTTGTAGTTGTTGTTAATAGGTACATTCACGATACTTTCTAAAGAAATCGTAGGACATGAAAATTGTCAGTTAAAATAAATTGAATAGAAACATTCCTCGCCAACAGAGAGAGAAAGCATTTTCTGTTAGATTTCACTATTTATAGGCAGCTGTTTGTTGAATGTTAAATATTCTTGTATAACGGCTAAGAAAACGTTCCGATTCGAAGTTAATCGTTTCCCTAGCACATTCGTAAGGAAATAAAAAGGAAAATAAAACCGAGAAAAATATGGAGGTTTTTATATTTTTTAGCACCTTGCTCTACTTCTGTCGGACAGGTTGGAACGTTTAAAAGAATATTTTGGTTTTTAAATCTATTCTTAGATATGCCGGCTCACATTTGAGCCTAGAATTTTTTAAATAATCGAAGGGGAAATATCTTCCTATATCCAGATAATATAATAATAAATAAATAAGACGAAATCAAATGTTTAATTTGTTTTTATTTTTTTAAATATTTTCTCACTATTATTACTCAACTATAATTTAGCTATATAGCAGGGCCGTAAAATGCCATGCGTTTTTAACTCCCTTTGATGTATTCACCTTGTGATGTCTATGAGCGATCGGCAGTTGATGTGTCTGTTTGAGTTTGTAATTTAAATATGTTATTTTGTTTATTGGGTAGTTATTTACCGGTATTTTAGAAAATTGAGACTTAATGGTCGGAATATTCCATTTATATACTCGTATTATTATAAAAATATTCCTGAATTGTGTTAAAATATTTTTAGCTACCAGTTATGCTGCTTATTATTATCAATAAAGCCATTGCAGATCAGAAACAAAAATGTCTTTCATTTAATAATAAGCATTTCTCATTAATATTCTTAATATTAAAAAAATGGATTAATATAAATAATAATCGATTTTGATAATTAATCGAAGTAAAAAATAATTTTTTCACGGATAACAATATTTTTAGATATTATAGCGGTACAATAGATGTATAATAAATTGCTAATGAATATTATGTATTTAAAATATAATATATGTTATGTAACCTAGAGAAAGATCACCAGTGGTGTAGTTGTTAGCATGACCCTAACCCAAGTTCACCGGTTTGCAGCCTCGTAGGTTGCCTTAGGATTTTATAAAGGTAATCAAAAATCCTTGGCTATACAGTCCTTTAAGGAGGCGTAATATGACGGTCCTGAGGCTGTGCAATGTCAGGTACTTGTTAAAAATCCATTTCCTCGTTACAGCTAGATAGCAAAATTCAGGACTCCAAATGTAGTATTGTCCGGTTAACCACAGCTGCATAAAATGCCGGTCATTAAATAAACAAACAAATTTTTAAAAAAAACTTTAGAAATCGACTTAATATACATTCTAACTTAACCATTGTTTATTTTATATCTTAACTTCATGGGTACAAGAATAGATATTTGACCATTATAAGAAGATTAAAAAGGGAATTATTACGGAGGAGAGACCTATTCAAGATCTACAAGTTTAGTTACAGAAAAAAAAATAAAGTATTTCGCCGAGTTAAATATTTGTCAATACTTTTTGCAGTACGAAGTATGTTCACAATTATTGAGTTTCCTCAGCTTAGCGTCTGTTATTAAGAGGGCTGACATTCCTACCTAACCTAACCCATAGTAACTTCACTGCGTTTTGAGAGCTTCGAGGCTTTGTATTAGAGTACTCCAATAACAAGCTAGTCATCCATTTCCTCTTGTCTCAATATGTATCAACGTAAAATTAAGTGAGATCTCTAAACATCTTTTTCTAGCTGTTAACATAATTCTTTTAAGTTCAATGGTAGAAGAATTCATACGAATAACTGGCCAACTGTTGGAAAAGTTACAATAGAAACATCTGCTACGCTGGAATTCGCGTCACATTTCGCTAAAACGTGACAAACGGAATCCAGGCTGGAACAGGAAGCGACGCACCCCGCAGGAGGACTGTGTAACGATGTTTACTGCTACCTCTCATATTCCATGGCCGTCTTCATCATTACGAATTCCCAATACGTCCGAGCTGGGGATTCTCCGCGTTCCGGATTTAATTGGCCTTTGATTAGACATAATCGATCGGATGGATACATTAAAGATGTATCCATCAATATTTATCGAAACGTAAATAACTGAATAATTCCCCATTAACAAATACATGATATTTATTTAAAGAAATAATTAATTCCTAGAATAAAGGGAGAAGTCACGAAAATTTTCAATTTCAAGCATCCTTCAATAGTAATCGGTGGGTCCGTCAGTACTCATCAGTCGTGCAAGTGTTGGTTAGTTATATAAGAAAAAATTAAAAACATTGGTGTGCCCCAAGGCCATCATAGTTATTGCTCATTAACATCAGTTGTAACATAACTCACGGAATGCCTTAATATGAAATAAATTGTAGAATAAGGCTACACACTAAGAAGAAGATCCAGGACTTCAGAAGTTTTAATGTATGAGAGTTTTGGAGGGAAAAAAAGGGTACAAAGTGTTGAGGGAACATTCTTTACTCCCTGTTTAAGATTGTTATATCAAATTAACTCTGAACTATCACAATATTAAGAATATACAAGAATGGGAGTTGGTGTAATTTGAACTGTTATACATTTTTTTAAAAGACCTGCCTCATTACAATTCATGAAAGGTTTGGGTTCAGTACTGTACAGTGGTAGATAACGGTTCAGTACTGTACAGTGGTAGATAACGGTTCAGTACTGTACAGTGGTAGATAACGGTTCAGTACTGTACAGTGGTAGAGACTCTACTGTTTCTAAGACAACGGTTGTGCAGGGAGGTGATTCGCTCAAGATTACTTTCAACCGCCAGGTTTTCCCCCAATCAAAAGTACCCACGGTATTCGTGTGTTAACGCCACCGCAGTTATTTTTCCCTAACTGTTCGCATACGCGAGCGGTTACATTTTGTAACCGTTATATTTCTAAAACATTCATCTTGCGTGTTTTTTAATCTATTTATTGGGGTTAGAATTTTTAATTTTTTAAATAATCATCAACAATTACAAATCAAAATATTTTATTTACAAATGGGGAATATATCAGGAACAATCAAAAAAATGAAAAATCAAAATAATGGAATATGAAAATAATGAAAAATCCAAATAATTTATTAAAAAAGAAATTGGTTAATCGGATTTCGGTGGAAAAGTGGTAAAATATTTCGCTTCTGAAAAAATACAATTGCTTCTTCTTCTGTTTTTGTCAAATTCCAAAGACTCATTTTCGTAGCACAAAAATTAGCGAAATAATAACAACAAATCTAATAATAATTAACATATAATAACAACAATGAGTCTAGAACAAATCAGCAAACAAACAATAAATCGGCAACAAACAAAACTCAGCAAACAAGAACGAACATAGAAGAAATCAGGTGTTCGAAATATAACGGATACAAAATATAACCGCTCGCGCATGCGAACAAGTACGGAAAAATAACTGCGGTGGCGTTAAGACACAAGTACCGTACCCACTTTATAGAGGCTGGATAAGCTCCAGAAGGGTCCGCAGTTCCCACAGAGTCCATCCGTGGCTGTTAACGGATTTGAACCCGGGACCTTCAAGACTTAGGCTCTATACACTGCCCTAACCCCTTCCCTTGTATAACATTTAAATTTTAAAATAACAATTTTCAGTTTAAAAAAATATATATATATATATATATATATATATTCGATTTTTTTTTCAACATCGATAATCAGCAACTTAAAATATGTGACACATCACTCCTCCATATATCTGCACGCCATATAGACTTCGTTGAACACCTATAATATACAAACTTCCGGGATCTTGAATAATGCTTTCTATTAAAGAATTATTTATTATAAGAATGAATTGTAGTAATTAGTATAGGGTAATGTTATATTTAGTACTCCATCCATCTTTCTTTTTTCTTTTATTTTTATTGGTTTAAACGCAACTTCAACAATCATGCCCTGGTTTTATGAAATGTTGTATCCATTAAAGCATTTCATATTATGTAATTTGAACATTGACGGGCATACACGCTACATTAGTTAAAGGTGATACGAATCTGGAACGAAAGTTTGCCAATATAAGAACCGACTCTTTTCACACGGTGAGAGAGTGAGTGTGTGTGTGTGAGAGATAGAGAGAGAGTGAGAGGGAATTTCAGGCTTCAGGAAGACAGAAGGAGACTAATAAAATTGAGGATAACAAAAATTAATCACATTCCAAACTGTTTGGAGTTTGCTCATCAGAATACAAATTTCCGTTCAAATCCAACAAATAAAAAAAAAAATCCCCAATAAAAGACTAAGTTTACTACGCATGAAGATTGTATTGTATTGTATACAAGTTGTTATTATTTAATTTAAACGCTGGAACTGTAATTTTCTAAACCTGAATATTATGAAACAACTGATAAAAGGAAATAAGTTCTTAAAAATAATAAATCATAAATTCATCTTCAAGAGGAAAATAGTTACAAAAAGCCAATTAACATTTTATTTGCACACTGACATCATGGAGCTTTATTTCTATTTTCACATGATCAGCTCCTTTTCCTTGCAGGATGTTGCATTTAAATGTCTGATGGTTAATATTAATTTAATTCTAAATGCTGTATGACATTCCTTTTTTCTGTTTTTTTAATGCAAACTTGCACCTTGACTGAGCTTCATACAATTGACCAAGAGTAAATATTCTCCTCCATTTTTCGGATATACAGAATTTTCAAAACTTGCCATGGCATAAGCCACTCTTTTAGTAAAAACGCGTTCTGGGCTTTCTTCTTCAAAGATAATTCAACTTTTTATTGAAATTTTTTTAAACATATTATATATATGTACATTTGTCGTGCCGAAGGTTCAAATCCCGCTCGCTGTCAGAGTTTTATCTGATGTGTTAGTGGCCATAATTGGATCCTATTGGATCTTGGACCCTCCCACGGCTTACCCAGCCTCCATAAAGCGGGTACCCAAAGTAAGGGGGAAAATTTTACGGTTGAGCGTGATCTAGGACTAATTACCTACTGAACCTAAGAACACCTCTAAGATTACGTCTCTACCACCGAGATACTCCGTGGGTTGTTGTGGTACAGGTTTTTTTTACATATATATGATAGAAAGGTAATTCTGGCTATAAGGTAAGTCGAGAGGAAAATAAGATAGAGTTCATCTCAGTGAATATTTATTGGAGCAGTCGTGCAAATATAATAATTTAATGTATCAACTTATGTATCAAATTAAAATAATTGAAAATTTGTATTCATTTAGTATTAATATAACGCTTATAAAAGTAACAATAATTTCAGTTCTGGCGTCCATGTTTATGAGACTGTGTAAAAAACACACGATGATAATTCATGAGATCCTTCATTACACAATTGTTTTACACTTCTTTGTAATAGATTAACAAAGAAAGAGTTCAGAGAATCATCTCTTTAAGTTTTAATTTTTTTTTTCTTTATGATGAGATAACTTCTTAGAAAATCCACAGGAAAGTTTTGTATTTCCATTAAAAAACAAAACACGCCCATGATTCGACCATAAAAACAGCATAGCATTTAATTTTCTTCACGATTCAGTAATTATTTGAATAAACAAAGTAATTGTTGCAGGAGCTTAAAGTAAATGTTAAGGACCTTTGCAGGAATTTGAAGAAGCTGGGAAAAACTTGGGTCTGGTGATAAATAAGGAAAAAACCCAATATATGATTTCCACAAAAAATGATAGGCAGGAAGAGCTGAGTGATGTGCAACTGCTCCACCACACTTTTAAGAAAGTGGACAGCTTCAAGTATCTGGGGGCTTTAGTGACACGAAAGAATGACATCACTGCAGAAATTAAAGCAAGAATTTCAGCAGGGAACAGATGTCTCTTTTCATTGCGAAAAGCATTAAGATTTCAAAACTTGTCACGGAAGGCAAAATTATTGATTTATAAAACAATCCTAGGACCGATTGTTACGTACGCTGGTGAAACATGGGTCCGGACCCAGGAATGCTAAAAGATGCTGCAGATCTGCGAGAGGAAGGTGCTTCGGCAGATATTTGGGCCAGTATGTAATGAAGGCCAATGGAGGTCAGAAATAATAGAGAGCTTCAGGACCTATACAATGAACCAGACCTAGTCAGCTGTATCAAATCAACCCGTATAAGATGGCTTGGGCACGCAGAAAGAATGAGAGAAGATAGGTACCCAAAGAAACTTTATATGGCAAACGAGGAGGCAAAAGAAGAAGAGGAAGGCCCAGGCTGCGATGGCTGGATGGTGTGGAGAACGATCTGCAGAGGATGAGGATCGGACAGTGGAGAGGTCGAGCTGCTGACAGGGAGGACTGGAGAGGCCTTGTTGCGGAGGCCAGGGCCCTGCAAGGGCTGTAGAGCCATGGGAAAAAGAAGAATTGTTAAAAATAGACATACCTTTTATTTATTTTTTTATTTTTCACAGTAATGGATGCCTTAGGTTAAATGGTTTATTATTAATAAAAACTTTCATATTTATTATTTAATAATTATTTGTAAAATTGACAAACAAACGAAACAAGATAAAAATCGTGGGGAATTTATGTGTGAGAATTCACAAAATACTTAAATGTTTTCTAAATTTCCAAATATTACTGAGTTAAAAAAAAAAATCAAATTTTCAAGGTCTGTCACTTTTACTGGTCCAAAAATTTTTCAAGTTGAACGATACAATTTGCAGATTAATTTTACCGGTCGTCCTTCGTTAAATAATTTTCTATTTTTATTATTTTTTAGTTGTTTTTTGAACCTTTAAGATTTTGAAAAATAAGTATAAGAACATTTTTAAAAATATCACGTATGATAGTTGCCAGCTTTAACTCCCAACACGTGAGTGAAAAAATTCTGCAAATTGTTAGAATATACTCTAATTGTATATAAAAGTGGTATATACGCTGGTTGTAGAAGGGTGATTAGGAAAAATCACCTCCCTGCGCGATCCTGTAGAGGCCGTACTTTAATGAAACAGTACAGTCTCTATCATGTACTAGGTAGGTATCCCAGACCCTTCACAGATTGGAGCGGTAGAGGTTTTTCATAAAAGTTAGTTCATATAAGTAAGCCTCTTTTTATTTTTATGTAATATAGTTCCATTTCGCAATCAATTTAATTCTTTCTTACAAGTCAAGTCTATTTTTTGATAAATGTGCTGCTAATGTTGAAGGTGATGAGATGGGTTACTATTTACAATATGACAGATATTTTATAGAGAACAGAATAATTTTAAAAAAAAATCTGGACACGCTCTTGATATTACCACTACCACCAATCTCTCCGGAACAGGTTGATAAACCAGGACCTTCCAACTTACTTCTTAAAATCCAGGGCGAGTAACTGGTTACCCGATAACTAGAACATGGATTTTCTCGAAATGGGGCACATTAATATGAGCAGACCTCGAGCCTGCTGAGGACTTACATTGCTAACCTAATTGTTTCTGGGGTCGACTGATAGTGTCTTGTTTCTCGTGCATGCAGCTCTCATTTGCATAACAAAATGTTATATATATTTATGCATTAAAAACAATACAAAGGAAAATGTATCACTACAGGCCAGGAAGGGACTTGGGTTCATTACGGGGTAGAGACTGTTTCTCGGACAACGGTTGTGCAGGGAGGTGATTTGTTCTAGATTCTAGTCAACCGCCAGATTGTCCCCCTATTTTGGGCATCCACTTTATAGAGGCTGGTTAGTCTGCATGCAGCGGGATTCGAACCCAGGACCTCATTCGTCTCGGCAACTCAGGGCTCTACCACTGCGCCACTCCACTCCTTTATATGTATAAATTATTTTATATATTATATCATCAGGTATATAATTCTTCTGTTCTTGTGTATGTCACTAAACTCCTCCTAAACCGTAAGATAGATTTTTATGACATTTTGGTTTGTTTTCAAGTGGGCTCGAGAATTAATAATTCACAATTCGAACAAAAAGATCCGAACTGCTTAAAATAAATACAAGTCTTGTATATATTTATTATATATGTTTATACTGCCATAAACTAGTGCTTAGGCCACCCAGATAGAACTACATGGAATTTTATCACTTGTGGGCGTCTTGTCGAATAAGCAAGAATTCGTTCTGGAAGAATACAAGGAACAACTTAAAGACACGTTATATATCTCCATGTTTATCTTCGAGAATAAAAAAAAAAAAGAAATACGAAAAAGGCCGTATATTTTTTCTTATTTTATTCCCTTGGTGTCCTTCTTGCTTCTGTTTTTATTTTATTTCTTTGACCAACAACAGAGAAGGAGGAAGGTATTCGGTGATCGGTTTATTTTTTTTTATAAAAATAGCATAGCCATCGTTAGGCAGGTTATCTTTTAAAAAAATATATTGAAAATACTGTATTAATTACATATTATGTAACTGATAATGTAATAGATAATAATAGACTGCGTCAGTCTAGTAATACTTCAAAATTTGCACCCAAAATTCAAATTATAACTGTGATTATAGTATACGATATTAAATATTTAATAGTTTCAATTAAAATAATTTTTACAAATAAATACAGAACAGCTAGTAATGCACTTAACACTCTTAAATTGTAATATTGTACCCGAAATACGCCAGAAGTTGCAGCAGCCTATATATTATTGGATGGATAAAAAAAATAAATTAATGAAATAATAAAATAACAAGAGAACTAAACCGTAAAAATATTATTATAGCCATGGATGGGCACAATGGGATATACAGGACCTTGGGGTTCACCAAATTTTTATGAAATAACTCTATTAAATGTTTGGTATCCTATTTTTTTAAATATGAATATTTTTCACCTGATGCAATTCTAGACAGTTTAGTAGAATCTATGATATAATAAATATTACGTTCAAATAATCATAATTTTATTAAAAACAGAGGGGTAGCTTCGTACATAAGGATCTCTAGGTCTGAAGTTCGAGATCGGCCGAGGCAAATTATTTATTATTCATTGGGGAAAACTGAACTCAGCCAAATCACCTCCCTGCATAACCGTTGTTCTAGAAACAATGTACTCTACCATGTACTGAACCCAAAACCCATTATTGTAGTTGTACAAGTAACAACTTAGGGATATTTAGCCCTTTTTTTTTATTTAATAGTTTTCTTTTAGCTAATAATTTGAGGCCTCGCTCAGTGTTAGATCAATGAGTTCCCGTGCTGAAGGTTAAAGATTCAAATACGGCTGTGGCAGAAAACTTATCTAATCTGTTAACAGCCGAGAATGTATCCAGCGAGATCTGGAGACCGTGCTGGGGCTCAGCCAATCTCTATTAATAGGGGGAAACCTTGCCGTTGGGCGTGATCTAAGTCAAATCAGCTCTCTGCCTAACCGTTGTTCTAGAAATAGTACAGTATCTACTACGTTGTGAACCCAAGGCCCTTTGTCATTGTTTGTAGTAGTAGAGTTTTTTGGTTTATTTAATAGTCCTAAGTAGGTTAACCAAATTATTGTTCTAATATTTTCATCACGATACAGACGCTTTGCTTACAACTGAGTTGTATCAAACCCAATCTGGATCTGGATCTATTGTTGAGACTTATCTTCGGATCAGGCGGTTCGATCACTTGCCTCATCTTCTGCATGAATGGAGAAATTGTTTTGATTAACCTTTGGATACAAGTGGTACATCAATTGTTATTGCTGTGCCTATGAGATGTTTACCAAAGGACCAAGTTCAAGTTGCCAAAAAGAAACAAAATAACAAACACCGGCTTAAAGAGCGCTAGCATCGACGACAGGACCGGTTGGCGTCCTCTGGGGTCACCTTGTGGCGGAATTTAAGGAGAGGGGCCCCGATCAAGGTCGCCATTCTCCCTTCAGGAAACCGGTCTGACGTCATCCCCTACGAAGGTATCGATCTTATCGATTATTGTTCTCGATGTTTTCGATACGATATCCCAAAAGATAAGAAAAACAGCAGTACAGTTACAAGTTTATAACGTAACTAACATGTAAATGTTTACCAACAAATCATGATATAACCTTAAGACGTACGAAGGCTAAAGAATACAACCAAAGGACGAGGAGTCATACATAAAAAGATTGCTAATTGTTTAAAGTACATATTTCTGACATGAAATTAGCTAATTACAGTAAATTAGGTAAAACAGGAGAATACTTCCGCGTTATCTTTTCAAGACGCCTCGCTAGCGCCATGCGGTATTCATGATATCTAACTGATTTTTGTTCAACATTAAATTGCTCTTCATTAAAATAATTACTGCTCGATACTACATCGATCATTTATTCGATGTTTTCAAGCGTTTTCCTAAAAGATAAATATTCAGTAAGGTTATTAATAATATTACTAATATTGTAAATGTTTCCATGCAAACCATGATAGAACCTCAAGACACACGAAGGTTAGAGAACACTGAAATTGAATAGAAAAAGGAGTCATATATAATACAGTTAATAGGTGATGGTAAAATTCCACAATATTTCTCCATTATCAATTAAGTGTGATGCAATAATGCTATCTAGCAGAGTTCGTGGTAACTAACTGCTTTGTATTCCAGTATAAAATTCGAACTCATTGGAATTATACTATTAAAAATACTAGTATTATTACTTCTTTTTCCCCCCTCCTTTCCTGCCTGTGAGGCATACAGGATTTTACCTCCAGTGGGGGTTCACCACTCCAGGTACTATTATCGGGATTTTTTATTCTGTTTTTACGTTTATTTAATAAATAAAAATCTCTGGAACTATGGTGTAGCCCGGTGCACGGTTGTGCGCCTCAGGGCTACACCTTATCCTTGGTCCTCGTCTTCTTCCTTCTTTTCACTTATCCTTGGTCATCGTCTTCTTCCTTCTATGAGTCCTCCATAGTTTTGTGCCGGTCCTCTCCTGGTTATCATGAAGCGGGCCGGACCTACAGCCTCCTTCCATCCATATACGAACTCCCTGAAGCTTGTATAGTTCTCATACTTCACCAGCTCAGGGAATACGTCCCGTGTTATTTGATATATTCCTGTTTTCCTAGACAACCTCGGGCGCAGGGAGTCATATGTGGTGCATGATGCTACTATATCCTATGCAGTTTCCAGAGCTCCACGGGTGGGGCAGTGGGGGTCCAGGTCGTATCCATGTTGACTTAGCTTCCATCGGAAGCCCCCATGCCTCCTGAGGATCTGTGACCTGCAGTAGTCAGGGAGGACCCACTTGGCTGCTATTTTAGCGTCAACGGTGGGGAAGTACTTCCTCAATGTACTTCCTTTTTTGCCTGTCACCTACCGCTGGTTCCACGTCATCAGTGAGTCCTTCATGAGCTCCTCCTTCCATTTTTTCAGGTTTTCCGAGATCCTCACTTGTATTTGTTCAGGAAGAGCTGCCAAGCCTCTTCTCTTCACTTTATAATTAGTAGCATCTTCATCCAGCAGGAGGTCTACAGGCATACCTCCTGCCAGGATCTGCCCTCATGGCTGTATGCCCTGGTCACTCGCAGCAGAGCTGTTCTCTATGCCGTTGACAGCTTGCTGACGGGGGGACCCGCCAATCCGACTGAGGCCGTTCATCGTCCAGCTCACTCTCCTCGCCAGGTGGTCCAAGTGAGGGGTCACATCCAAATTTAAACTAAATTTAAATTTAACCTACTATTATTACTGTACTAAAATCATTATAATCCATGGTGATGTGTATATGGTAGAAACTATACAATTTCTTGGATAGGGAGGTGGTATTTTGTCCATCTTTGGTGTGGTAGGGTGGCGATTTGTCCGAGGTCACACTCAACTGACATATTTTTCCATACTTTATTGAGGCTGGATGAGTCCCAGGAAGGACTACAGACCCCACAGGGTCCATTCATGGCTGTTAACCAATTAAATAATTTATCTGCCACAGCCGGATTTGAACTCAGAACTTTCAGCACTGCAACTCAGTGTTCTACAGTGACCTACCCCACTCCCTAATACTATTACTGCTTTATGAGAAGCGAGGGGATGGTTGACTGGAAGTTAGACGTAAGGAAGAAAATAGTTGGGGGTGCAGTCAAATAAAAACACTAAATAAGTGGTTACTTATTTAATTATGTGCCGACGTTTCAGTAAAATGAAAGAAGGTATAACCAAAATGATATTAAAGAGTAAATAAAGGAAAAATAACAGTAGAAAGTCGAGATATAAATATAGAGTATAACAGTTTTTAAAATGCATACCTATAGTATGAAGTGGTATAGTATAGTATGAAGTTTTTCTTTCTTTTTTAAAAATATCTTTCTGTTTACTTCCGTCTTTTATCTTTGTAAAAAAATCTTTTTTGGCATCACCACCTTTCTGTACATTTTCTCTGTAATTTTTTTATTCATATATATCCCTCACTTTTGTTCTAAATTTCTACCTCTCTACATATATATTTTTCTCATTTATCATATACTTAGTCCTCAATGTATTTTTATTGTATTCATTGTATTTTGCCTTTTTTTCTTTCTTAGCCCTGAAGATGACCCACAAAGTGGGTCGAAACGTCGGCACATAATTAAATAAGTAACCACTTATTTAGTGTTTTTATTTGACTGCACCCCCAACTATTTTCTTCCTTACATATTACTGCTTTAATTTGAAATTGGTGCCGAATACTGCTGGTCTGCAGAAGCGTTTCTCATTAATTATTTAAATTACTTGAATTAATTATTTAAATGAAATTAGTTGAATTAATTATTTAAATGAACTCTACTGAAGTTCCTCTGTATCAACAATTTTTATTTGTTTTTTTAATAAAATTCATAACGGCAATATGAATAAAATTAATTTTATATTTATTACTATAATATAATATATACCAATGAAGGATATAATTAGAAAATTCAAAATACACCTAAATAACAAACAAGTACAGGTTTAATCAAGAAGAAAGCACATCTCACATCACCAAATTAAAAAAATGTAGGTAAAAAAGAGATCATCATTCAGATCTCAATTCAAGCCTTTATAGTGGAATTCATTGTAGCTAACTACTTTTATTAAAATTTAAATTCCTAATCATTAGAATTATTAAAATTATTACTATTTTGATATTTTTTACAATTATTACTGGTGACAATTACTGATAGGATGAGATTCCAAAATGATTAATGTAATGAATGCAATGTTATTATATTTATTGGTATTTGATTTTTCTGAGATGTTTATATTGGATGTCGTTCAGCAGAAAAGAACCAATCCACAAGTTTGTTTTCATATTGTGGAACATAATAAGGTCTGTTGAAAAAATAAAAATAAATCCTCCAGAATTTTCAAGAAAACTAATTTAATTCAAAATATGGTGGTTTCTTTCCATTGAATATCATACATATTGCTTGTTAGTATACGAGTCTATATAAATCATATGGTAAAATAATAACTAATTGAAATTTTTTTTCTGTTTACAGTTGGACATCAACACTCACACTTCGAGGATGACCACGATCACATGGACCATGACCATCACCACGCACACGAACATAGATAATTTGCAATGGAAAGTCTGCATCGTACAAATCCTTCTAAGGACATCTGGAATAAACACAATCCCTAAATTTATCAACCATTAGGTTTTATAACAAAGTGTGTATGTGTTTTTGTATAGTTACTTAAAAGGTGAAATTAAAATATATTCTTAATATTGTAAAAAGTTAAAAAAATAATTATGTAAAATTATTTTTCAATTTAAACTACTCAAGCTCAACTGAAAGTTGAATAGATAAAATAAATCTAAGAGGTTATCGGAACATTAATTTACACTTAAGATGTTTAACCACACAAAATGTAAACCCATATTTGTTGAACCAAAGATTGAAAATAAAATAAGTTTTACTATGCATTAATACAATGTAATGGTAAGAGAGATATTACTATTAGAGTACAATTGATTGAGGATACATTACGTAACCTCTTTTGTATTTTTATTAACTACAATAATTTACCATATTATTGAATGAATTGGCTTTGAAAGCAATTAAATTCCACTCCGATGGACAACATGTTAACATACTGAAGTTCAAGAAATTTCATCAAAATGGAAACACTCAGTTTAGCAGCCAAATAAGAATAAAACACATAATAAAGTGGTTCAAGAACTCTTAATTACAAAGCCAAATACGAATAAAACAGTTGTTGATCATTATAAAACTTTTTCTAATAGAATAATAATTATAAAGACACATCTTTTCTAGAAAAATAAATTAATTTTAATTATTCTGTAAATAAATATTTGTATATACTGATACAAGAGCTTAAAAATTAGTCGAATGAATGTATTTTTTTTTGTAACATTTTAAAATAAATGTATTATATCATATTATTTTTAGCGACTAATTATTTCATAAATTTTTTTTTTTAATGCTTGCTTGAAGGTTTAAAAAAATATACCAATTACTTTAAATTGGTATATTTTTATATAAAAATTATTACCTTAACCGAAATTAAACCTGTCAATAAACAAACTCTTGAAAAAACCATTGTCAATACAATAATTAATAACTAATTCAAATTTGTTAGCCAATAAAATTATTGCTCTGAAAAATCTAAACAATTTTCAGTGATTATGTTAAAATGTTGTAGCTTAAATAAAAGTGTCAGAGAGATATGAGAGAAGTTGCTTTATTTTTTGTGTTCACCATTTCGAAAATTTACCAAATTCAAAGCTTTAGTTGTATAAAGCTAATAATTATCTTTAATTGTCAATCGAGCCTAATATTAAACCGTATCTCTCACAAATAAAAACTTAAATACTTGTATATTAAATTTATATATATTGTTTGTATTTTAAGTTGGTTCAAAGACTCGGAGATTCTTGGTCATATAACATGGTAACTAACATTTTTTGTGAATGGACGATTTCGGCAGCACCAGATTTCTTACAACTGATTTTATAGTTTTTAAACAGATTTTTGTAGAAAATCTTTACTTTTTAAGTGACTGCTGATTGAACATAAAATATATATGTTTGTTTATGAGTATCTACATTTTATGTGCTATATATATTCATATTGCAGAAGTTGTAATTGTTAGTAACCAAGTTTGAAGACCTTAAGAAATATCCATATAGTATCAACATTCAATTCATATTAATGAGATATTTGATATTTTTCGTATTAAAGAAAAAAATACTAACAAAAAAAAAAGCATCAGGAGTAATAAATAATTCACTCCAGTTTATCTGTGATTATAAATGTTATGATTTTTCAAGTAAAATAGTTTTCATTTCCAGTTTTATATATTTGTATTTGGTGTAAACTGAACTATATTGTATTTTAAATGCAAAAAAAGTATAGTTGTAAGCAAAATTGTACTACGAATTAAAAAACAAGATAAAAAAAACTTGTATATAAAATTGTACATAATAAATTATATTTTCTAATTTTTTGAAGTATTATTTTTTTAAATACCTTTTACTATTCTTTAAATCATTTATAAATCATTTCTTGTTAAACAAAGACAAACTAAAATATTCTTAGCAATTGGAATTGTTGCTTAGAAAACTTTTCTAGAAAATTAGTTTTAAGACAAATTTTAATGTATTCCATAAGTTGATTTGTATATCTAAATTTCCTTTGATAATAATCAAGTCAAAAAATGTTTCTCATTACATTGACCTTTCAAGGTTTTGCTTTATCATCAAAATGGAACTTTTATATTATTTTATATTTATTAAAGTATAATTAATTATACTAGTAGATTATATTAATGTAATAATCAGTATTAAAAATATTTATTCAAAGCCACATTAATTCATCATATATATATTTGTAAACCATAGTTTTTCATAATTGAAAAAGTTTAATACATAACATCTTATATTACTAATACTCACATGGATTTATTTTAATGTTACATTAATACTAACCTACAGAACAACATTGAAAAGTAGTCAAAATAAGGAAATATTTAAATTGTTAGCTAGTTTAAAAGTTTAGCTAGCAGTTTAAAACTTTAAAATAACTACTGTTAAAAATGGCAAAATATTTTTTAAGTACTTAATTTGATGAACGAACCCATGGGGGTTCAGTTGAAAGAAAATGGGTTCCTATATAACTTATCCTTCCCGGATGACCAGGTCATCATTGCACAAGACACAGAAGATGCTGGATTCATGTTAAGAAAATTAAATGAGGAATACCAGCAATGGGGGCTAGTAATTATTGGTGAGACAACGGAACACACGAGAGCCAATAATGAGGATATAGAACTGAACCCAGAAGGGATTCTAAAAAGAGTTAGGCATTTTAAATATCTTGGCTCCATAATTTAGATAGATGGTCCATGTGATATGGAAATAAAAAGAAAAATTTCAGATGGTAAAAAGACCACATCAATGCTCAAATCAGTATTATGGAGTAGAAACATTATCCCCAAAACAAAAAAAACAACAGTATATTACTAAGCATTATGATATATGGATCAAAAACTTGGACATTGAAAAGCAAACTCAGGAAAAATCTCATAACTACTGAAATGGACTACTGGAGACGAGCGGCAGGAATGTCCAGAAAGGAACAAAGTAAGAAATGCGACCATCAGAGAAAAGATGGAGGTTCATTTGAAAAGAATGCCTGAATGAATACTACCTAAAGTAGTCGTCCACCTATGGAAAATTAGGGGAACAAGAAGACAAGGAAGACATGGGATAACACAGTGGAGGAATCCATGATGGGTCATTGTCTACGGGAAGAATGGACCTAAGATAGTACATTACAGAAGGAAGCCATCCAATTACTAAGTTAAGTAAACTCACTATTAGTGGAAACTCCAGTTAAAAAAAAAAATGAATGAATAATAAAATAGCATACAAGTACTGAAAATACTTTTCTGAAATTACAGAGAAATTGTAACAATATTTTTTATTTCAGAAATAATTTCTGATACTAAGTTCATCAAACTTGTAAAACTCTTCATCAAGTTAAGATCGTTATCAGAAAATTTGCTTGCTAAGCATCAAGTTTATGTGAATAAATTAAAATTATCTTGGCTTTCTTCATTTTTAAAAGGTGAAACAGATCATTATATTTTTAAAATTTAATATAATTTGGTACTACACATAATAAACCTGTATCATGAATAGCCCTGAAAGATTCGGGCTGAGTACATTGAAAGGACTGTACTGTTTTTATGTTAATGATTGAGCAAGGAGGTAATTTGGTCAAGAATATGACCAAGCACCAAATTATTCCCGCTATTAAAGGTATCCCCTTTATAGAGAATGGATGAGCCTCTGGAGAGTCTCCAATTTTTTTATTGAAAGATAGAATACAAGCTGCTGCACTCCAGAGATATAAGTATTAGGGCTGTAAGTATTAATCCATTGTTTGTTTAATCAATCAAAATTGATCAAAATAGTGAAGGCATCATGGTCCGATACCATATTTAGAGGCTCTCCTGCATTTAGAATGCTAGGGTAATCTTGATTATTTTTAAGCCAAGAAACTTGTTTTCTACCTATTCCTTTTCGACCTTCTATTTTTCTGCTAATAATCAGCTCCAAGGTCCAATAACTTCCACTCAATTTCTGACCCACATAGAACATTTTTCTGTATGTAACAGTCTTTAGCAATTCCTTGCCTTGGTTGGCCCTTCTTAGCAATTATTGACTAGAGTTACGTCCAAGGTATTTTGAGCATTCTCTTGTACATCTGCATTTCCAATACTTCAATGTAGTTGACATCTTTAATGCCCAAGCTTCAATTCCATACATCAGTACTGAACAAATATAGCACTTAACCATTCTTTACATTCATTCCAAATTGAGGTAGTCATTACAAAGGAGAGATCTCATATTAGTAAAAGTGGCTTTAATCATTGTTATATTTTCCCACTTCATGAACATGGTCAAGCATGATCGGTAGACCCCTAATGTTGCCTGATAAAATTTTGTTATCATATGCAAATTTTATAGATTCAGAATTTTCCTATTTATTCCTATCCATATATTTAATCTTGTAGAATTTTTTTTCTAAATAATTGTTGAATATGTCGAGAACAGAATTCAACCCTATCTTACTCCTCATTGTACAGATGTTCGAAATGTTCGAACTAGAAAAAATAAATACACTTAGTATAAGTTGGTATATGTGGAAGTATTTTTCAAAAAAGGAAAGGAAGCAAGGAGTTATATGTATTAATATCCCATTAGGTAGGTTTCTAAGGTTGTAAAGGTCACGGAAAATTCTAAATCAGATTTTGGAAATCCAAAAACAGAAAATTCTACATCAGGTTCACCTCAGAGATTTTCGAATCCAAATCTAATAAAAATCATTTAAAAGTGGCAAATGTTAGCTTAGATTTTTAAATAAACTTTCACTATCAAGTGAGCATTAACTACAAAATGATGTTAGGAATTTTACCATTTTTTTTCAAACAATCATTTATCATTTCAACTATTTAGAACATTCAGAATTTCCTCATTTATTTTTATCCAATATAGTTGCTCTTGCAGAGCTTTTTTGAATATTTGCACAGCTACATTTTGAATGAAGTCGAGAACAGAATACAACCCCATCTCACTCTTTGTTGTATAGATATTTCATAAAATATAAATAAATAAATTACTAAAATTACAGGCAATGGTAGCATATAATTTTAAATACTTTTTGGGGATACAAATATCTGGAATTTTAATTTTTTCTATGTATTACCTGAGCCTTTATAGGAACAATGGAAAAGTTAAAAAATCATTTTACACCTTACAACATCAAACTAAATAATATACCAATAGGTGATTTTGTAATATATATAGTCTCAAGGATTTGATTACATATAATTATATAAACATAAAGTACTGAAGATATGAAAGTCAAGATGATACAAGGAGGAAGGCTTATATATTTCCCCGAAATTCTACCTGCTCTTCTCTACATTTACAATTTTTCCCTACAAAATGCAGTTTTCCCTTCTTCCTGGAAAAAAGTAATAGTCCATCCTATTGACACATCACCCAATCCCTCAAACCCAAATGATTTCCGGCCTACACTCTCTATACTCTCTAACCTTTCCAAACCCCTCGAAAGAATAGTTCAATCCCAAATGTCAAATTTTCTGGAACAGTCCAAACTCCTTGATCCACTTCAATCAAGCTTCTGTCCTGGCCTTTCCACACAATCTGCCCTTATTAAAATCATCACTGACATGCATACTGCCATGGAAGAAAAAAAACTAACAGTATTAATTCTACTCGACTTTTCAAAAGCTTTCGATTCGCTGAACCATTCCATCCTTTTCTCTAAACTAAAATTTCTTTCCTTTTCCAACAGTTCCATACTCTGGGTCCAAGCAGTCTCCATCCCTAATCAACCCCTATCCTCTTTCCTACCGCTGAACACAGGAGTGGCACAGGGTTCTAGTATTTCCCTACTCCTTTTCAACTGTTACATCAATGACCTTCCCAAATCAATCCTCCACTGTTCCCACCATCTGTATGCCAATGATTCCCAGATCTATTTGTCCTTTCCTCCATCTAAGATAACACAATGCTGCATTTATTAAATTTTTGATCGATATTTAAAACTTAAATTGTGTTTTCAACATATTTTTTCATGCTGAATTAAAATTTAGAGTCAGCTTTTCTCTATCACATACAGATTTCCAACAAAATCCATGAACACAGATGAAACACCGGACCTGGCTTCAAAGGTAAATTGAAAGGAAAATTAGAAGTAAATCTCAAATCTTTAATTACATAAGTTCTTAATGAAACAATAATATTGCCCTGTGGAAAGGAGGAAAAGAGGAGACCAAAAAAAGATGGTTGGAGGATGTGGAGGAGAGCATGGCAGCGAAGGGTATTAGAGAAGGAGACTGGATCGAACGACATCTATGGCGCGACCTTTTAGATACAAAAAATTGCTTAGTAAAAAATAAAAAAAGATGCTATTATTTATTCACTTATTTTTCCATGAGCCTATTTCTTTTTATTCTAAGTTTATCTGTTTTTTTATTTTAATTTTGTATCACATTTTATGATTCTCTACCAAAAAATACCTTTTTAGTTATTTACTTTCAAGATATTATGTAAATATTGTTTTATTCTGTTGTAGGCCTTTGCCTAGATATATATTTATTTAATTTTGTTCATCTCTGTTGTTCTAAAGGGACCTGGTCCTAGAATAAAATTATTTTTCTATTCTATTCTATTCCATTCTACATTGTCTAGTTTTATTTACAAAATACATAGCAACAATAGTAGAGATCAATACGCAGTCGTAAAAATGTATATTTGTAGATAATGTGGGCATAGTTTAGAAGCTTGGGAACAAAACCGGATTAGTCCACTATAATTCGAACACACGTTTTTTGTCCTTGGACCTCGTTACGTCGATCCCTGCTAATATTTTTAATGAAAACCATCTCTAAGTAGTAAAACCACCTATCTATAATAACACAATATTGTCTCATTAATCTCCTCCATATATTAATATTAGTTTTTTAGCCATCCTGTAAAATTTAATTTTGTGGGCTATTCCGGTTCTGTTTGCCAGCTCCTCAGTTGATAATAAATGCAATTTTGTGAAGAAGTTGGTAAAGATGCATTCAACAAAAAACACACCATTGAAAAAAATGTTGAATATGAAATTTCAATGGAAATCTCTTTATGTGGTTACAGAAAAAAAAAGAAAAAGTTTTATATGACTTAAATTTAATATTAATAAAATTGTATTTAAAGTAAGCATATCCCAATAATGTTATAGTTCCTTTTTCACCAAAATTGACTCACTGGAAGTCCCACTATGTTTCATTCATTTTATAATGACTAAAGATTGTTATATTAATTAATAATTAAATTATCATTAATATTAGTTTGGTATTATTCTAAATGAAATAGTGTGTCATGGCTTGAATGCTGAATTTGGAAAATATCTTTCTCTAAAGTAACTTTATTTTGAAATATAAAAAAAAAAATTATAAATCTAAAATATTAATGAATGATTAACTAAAAGAGAAAAAAAATTTCCCTGATTGAAAACAAATTGACTGGAAAAATTATATTTTTTCAATAAGCTAGAGAGGAACCCCCCCCCCTGCCTAACGGCGAAGCTATCCCCATTTTACAACTATTCATTTAATTGCTCTAACCTATCGGTGGTTAACGGATCTTATTCTAGAAAATAAAGTTCAGTTTACTACTTAGTTTTTACCCCCCTAGTGAGCATATTAAATGGGAGTATTTTAGATATGGAGTATTTTGCATCAAATAAAATAATGAAATGTTTTTTACTTTGGGTTTGTACATTAGGCAAAACAAAATAATTTATAGTTACTAAAAAAAATTTCTTAATCTTTTTTCACTGTACTCTCTGTATTGAAAATATATTGATTTAAGATGTAGCTTGTTTTATTTTATAAATCAATGCAGCCCATTTGTTCCATTTAAAATAAAAAACTGGGCTATATTTTATGTAGTGGCTTAAAGAAGTCAGAAACAATGCCTTTATGGTTCGCCAATTTTAAAAATATTTTAAAGGTAACTGATCGAACAGGACTAAACAAAAATTGCTTTCTCGACCTGTTGCTAGGCAACACCGATAATATATTATATCACTAAAAACTTTTTTATATGGTAGAGAGATATTAGAAAAATATCAACTCACATATAAATTTGTTGAAAGTAGTTTTAAAGAAAACTAGATTAAAGTTTTAAAATTAATTTCAAGGAGGATGGTAAATGATAGTTGTGTGAAGCTCACTCCAATGCCTTAAATTTATGTCAATATTTTGGGAAAATAGTGGCATGTTGCTACCTTACCTAGCACATCAAACCATGATGAATAACTATGACTTAAGACAGAACTTAACCACACGATAAAAATAAGTTTCACTTATTTTGTTTGGAAGTATTTAGTGAACACAAACCCAACTACATACCTAATAAAAATGTTAAATTGAGGCTGCTAAGCAGGAAAGGAAGAAACAACCCATATGTAATGGGAATTAAAATGATAAGGACATGTCCAACATAAACTAAGGCAAAAAAAGGTGGATTGTGTTCATTCTGATTAATAATTATCAGTTTTAAGATTTAAAATGTATTAACAAAATCTAATCGCAACCTGTAACGAAATGGGAAATATTTACTCTTATATTGGTTTGGCCTGAAGCACACTCTTTGAGCTGCAGAAACTCACTGTTCAACAAAATTATGATACTAATAATATTTTATTCACTGTTGGATTTTCCTCACATAAATATTTCAACCTATGATAAAAAATTAAGGTCTGAAAATTTACATGGAGTACAAACTTTTTGTTTATAAGACCTCGCAATGAAATATGTTTATAAAAAAGTAGACAGTATTAAATTTCCCAAAATATCTTTCACCATGCACTTTTCAATGCGGTTAAAGAAAAACTTAAGAAAAATAGTTTACGGAAGAAAATAGTTGGGGGTGCAGTCAATTAAAACACTAAATAAGTGGATACTTATTTTAATTAAGTGCCGACGTTTCGACCCACTTTGTGGGTCATCTTCAGGGCTATAGGAGCTCGCAGTAGCACGAGGGGACGCGGTCTCTGTTTTTCTGTCTGTTGCTGTTCTGTAGTTTATATAAAAATAGTTTACCTTTAAGTTGAGTCACAACCAGTCTCAACTATTCATTCATTCCGCTTTAAATATTTTCCAAAAATATAAGTTATCATGAGCTTTAGTATGCAAGAGAAAATGTAATTATGGGAAATGTATGCAATTATTTCATCTAGAAATGAACGTTTGGGCAAACATATATCATGTATAATTTATTTTATTATATTTTTTTATCAATTGTTATAATTTTAAATATTTAATTTTGAAGAGAAAAGATTTATCCAGGGTCGGAACTCGAACCCGAATCTCCCATGTATCCGTCTCGGTATATCCGTCCACATCACGATGGATACATGGGAGACCTGGGTTCAAATCCCGGCCCTGGACAAATCTTTTTTCTTCAAAATAAAATATTTCACCTATACTTCGAAATGTTGGTTGAATCTTTTATTTCTCGATGAAACCATTACCAAAATCTATTCATTACCCACAATTACATTCTCTTTTCCACACTATAGCTTACAATAACTAGTATTTTTCAAAAATATTAGAAATGAAACGAATAAACAGTTAAAACTTGTTGTAACTCAACTCAGCCTGCGTAACAAATACCAAATAAAGTAATAAAAAAATAAATTTTAAGGGGAAGAAAACTCAAACAGTTAATAATATTTTAAATATATAAACAGATTTGTTTTTACTATTTTTGGGTTTTCATTGATCCCCATTTCCCACCACCTTAATATCAGTATAATCCACTGTTGGTAGACCAATAATTCTTTAACAAAATAGATTAAGCTTGGACAATTGTTTATAAATGTTTAATTGCACATGAATACCAAGGTTAAATTAGAACAGATGATTAGAAACATATACACATTTTATATGTGTTATTAATATTAAATCAAGTTTGTAAGTAAATCAAGAAAAAGAAAAAAAAAATGGCAAAATTAATAACCACTTCATTATTCCCTGCTCTAGTAAGTATAAATTATTATAAACTAAACAGTCCATGGCCTCCTAATTTGTTATCTTAATATTTTTTGCATATCTTATATATCATTAATTTTATAAAAGTTATCTGAGGGTTTTTGAAGCATGTATTGAGGGTTCTTTGACACATGCAATTTTTATTATTTTCACTATTTAAGTGGGTAAAGCAAGAAATTATAACTCTGAATAAGTGATTCGGGATGCAAACAAACCTCTTTGTTAAGAGGAGGAAGAATAAGGAACATCTTTCATATCGAAGGAAAGATGTTCATATTCTAAAAATACAAAATTTTGGCTTGGTTAAAATATTCAATTATTTTAATACTAATTATTTGAATTTTCATCTTTTGTTGGGTTGCCATATTATTAAGTATTAGGCCATTGATGGGAAAAAAGTAGGAGAAGTGGGCTTAACAGATCAAGCTCACAGAAAAATACTCGTATTCTATGCTTTGCCATGTAATCTCTTGAAATATTCTAAAGAAAGATGGTGGATTGAAAAAGGAATTAGACTTGATGACATTAAATGGACCCCAACAATAACATTTTGATGTGAAACATCTAACGGCGCGCTTGGCGAGTGAGAGCAACTGTTGATGTCATGCCCCGAAATCTTGCTAAAACTTCGAGCAGCCCCGTGGCTGTGCTTCTCGTTAAAGTTATTATTTAATTGAACATTAAATGTGCTCAAATTTAAGTTATTTAAAATTAACATTTATTTAATATTAATAAAATTAGTATCCTTATAAAATTATACTTTAAATGCTTAAATGCCTCGCTAAATGTGCTTCTCAAATTATACTAGATGATGGGAGACAGATACTCATGGTTGTTGCATATATTTCACCTAACCAAAAAATCAAAGATGTCTTCTCATTTTTACACCGTAGTTTACTTCCATGCAGTATAAGTAGTTCAACAATTTTAAACGAAAATTTAGATGAATTACCCATGATTTTAGCTGGAGACTTTAATGTAAATTTCGCAAAAAATGAATCAGAACCATTGATTAAGTTTCTCCAACAAGATTTTCAGTTGTATATTAATAATAATCCAAGGGAATCGACAACAATATATGGCACAGCAATAGATGCAGTATTTACAAGACACCTCCATAGTGTTAAAAGTAGCACTTTCGTTCCTTAGTTTAGTTACCATCGGCTTATTGTAACTTTGATACCATCAGAAACATCATCAAGTGTTAATATTACAGAAATAACTGATGATACTGGATTGTAATATTTTATTTGGATTATAATGATCTTTTATGTATATTTTTTAATGAAAATAATATTATTTTTATCACATAAATCTAAAAAAATTCTGTATTCCCTTCCATTACACCCTTTTCTTACACTTAAACAATTAATTCTTTCCCAATAACATCCAACTTCTATGTTTCACTTCTACCAGGCGTCCTTTGGCAGCTTATTTTTTTTTAATCAATTAATATTTCTTTTTTAAGAGGAAAATAGTTGTCTGGATAATTCTAACAATGGATTAGATTGGTCAGGGGGAGCAGTAAAAGATTACACAAAATAAGTTCATCAATGAAGGTGTTTTAGAAGAAGATAACGGGATGGCTATAATTAACTTCAGAACTTTGTTTAGTCTAATTTAGAAGTAAACATACTTAAAGTACTGTGGTCTATGAGCAGAGGCAAAGAAGAATGCTAAGGAAGGCTACACATTTCAATTCTTTCATTGTATTTCTCAAACAATGTCTTAAAAACATACACACACAAAAAAAAAGAAGAACATTCTTATAGAAAATTGAATGATATTAAGTTGTTTTTAAAGCATAGTTTAAGACAACCACTTTTGAAGAAAATATTCTAATCTCCTTCTAACTTAGATCCCAGGCAAGCACCCCAATCCCAATCAGTACTAAATATTTGTTAATATTGTTACCAACATTTTTTAACTTGGTACAAAAATTACCCGACAGTACAAACACAGCTGTGATGTAAATTCTGATCATCTTATGATTTATATCTATTTTCAGTGTTTTTTATTAATACAATATAGTATAATATATATGTGTCTACAAACATTATTCTCAAGCATTTCACAGACCTTTCAAACTTTTTCCTTTCTTTTATAATGTTTATTTTATTTTAAATTTGGTATTTCAATTTTTATAATTTAATTCATAATGTTTTCTTTTATTATCTGTTTTACTTTTTATTTTTAATAAATTGCAAATTAGAAATACCGGTACTTGTGTATTAACGCCACCGCACTACAGATTTTATGGTTTTTAAGAGCCGCCTGTCTACACCTAAAATTTTTGCGACAAATCATAAAATAAAACACTTTATTAATGTTGTTGTTAAGAATGTTATCCATGAAATATATTTACTGGGGTTAAAATTTTAAATTATGTATTTTAAAGTACCAATTACGTGCATGAATTATGTGCCTTGGGTATGGAGAATAAACCAAAGAAGCAGGGAAGAAGGGAAGGAGGGAAGAAGGGTAGGAGGGAAGGAGGGAAGGAGAGAAGAAGAAACCTGGACCAGGTTTTATTGTGGAAATTGGTGAAAGTTTGTTTACTAAACGTAAAATAATTGTGGTCGAGTATTGGCCGAACAGTGGGTATTTGGGGAATATGTAGAGAAACAAAAGATTCGTTTGTTGCCACTGTTTCTGATAGAACTTGCTCTACCCTTCTTGATAAAATTATTGAAAACATTGCAGATGGTACCACAATTAATTCTTCTTTTTATTTTTAATTGTTGATGATTATTTTAAAAAATTAAAATTCTAACCCCAATAAATATATTTAATGGATAACATTCTTAACAACAACATCAATAAAGTTATCATTATAATAAAATAAAGTGTTTTATTTTATGATTTGTCACAAAAATGTTAGGTGTAGACTGGCAGCACTTAAAAACCGCAAAATCTGTAGCTGCGGTGGCGTAAATACACAAGTACCAAAATACCATAACAATTTATAACGTTAAAATTTAAGTGTAAAATGATTAAAACATTTCTGTTGTATCAGGGGCACCTTCGACAATCCGGTGTAGAAATGGGGTTGAAAATATTTGAATCCAAAAGTCTCGTGGAAAGTATAAAGGCTACTTTAAAGAATTTCATGAGCCCTGTTGTGTCTAATATTTCTATTTTAATTCCAAATAAATCCATAACGGAGCAAGGAGAGCATATCCTGAATTCGGAAGGGAACGGTTGTTGTGAAGAATATGATGTTAGAAAGTGCCAGACAAAGATAAGAAAGCTGCCAAAGGATAATGGACCGACTCCGATTACCCCATGTGAAGTCGGAGTTCACTCTGAAATAGATGATGCTTATAGGAAATGGGATTCCTATTGGCCACTGTATACAGGTTGCAAACGACATGTTAAAAGAATTGAGACCTATCAAGCTGGTACAGATCCTAATAGCAACAATAAGTTGTAATTTAAGCTGACATTAAACAACAAAATACTATACATGGAATCAACACCATTCCTAATCACTCTCCTACTGAAGTAAAAAAAAAATTAAATAAAATAATTATTTATTTAATATATTTTAATTGAAATATTATAAATTATAATCAGTGCCTCTTTCTATATTTAACAGTATTTTTTTATATCTCTACTTCTTTTGAGAACTATAAATTATTCAAACCAACTTTCTTCTATGTAAGTACAAAATTGTCCCGCCATTTATTTTCATTTATTTAAAGAGAGTAAAAAATCCTTGAGTATGCCAACATAAAATTGGTGTCCCAAGCCTGCGTGATGCTGATTACTCGTTAAGATTCCTATCCTAATTATACCTGGATAGCCAAAATTTAGGACTCCCACTGTAGCACCGTTCGATCAGCCACAGCAGCATAAAGAGTCTTTAAAAGTATAAACAAACATTTCAACATATTATAGATACATACACAATACTAACTATCTTTGGCGTATGCTATGCTAGAATATCAATCAATACAATTTTCATTTTTTATGCCATGTTTTATAATTAACCTCCATAAATTTTATTTATTAATTTGGGTTCCTTTTACTATTTTATTTAGGACTTCTAGATTTATCAAGTTCACCCAAGCTGAGTTACCAGTTAAATCTCTTCCTTTATTTCTCCCTGTTCATCGTCTCCTCTTGCGTCAGTCCTTACTGAGTCATACTTTATTTATTTTTCCACTTTAATCCATTTTGATATGTTTTCAGTACACTTGACATGACTTTTTCAGAAAATTTATGATAATTTATATAAATATTAAATTTCAATATATATTCCTATTCTAATATAATGACATTCTGGTATACACTAAGTGTTTATGTATATCATCTTCCTACAATCTGTTTGTTTATGAAATTCTATAGCCTTATCAGATAGGTGGAGTTTACAATGAATAGTCCTAAATAAAGGTTGATTTAAACAGCTGAGACTGGACAGCAAATGTTTACAGAACTTTTAATTACAAATATACTGGAGGAATCATTATAAAACAATAAAAACTAAACAACACCATCATATTTAAAAATAGAGGTACTTTGGGATATTATATTCCTTCAAGAGGCTTCATAGGTTGCGATGATTTATGATTAAAATATTGTTGACATTTTTTTCAATCTATTCAAGTTATATTAGATTCCAAAGTAAAATTGATATAGCTCAACTTTACCTCTTTATATAGAACAAATTCTAACAAGACGAAAACATAAAAAACAAAGTGTTCATTATTTGAAAACTGCTATTTAAGATGATATTGGCCTAAGTAAGACAAATAATGAAAGAATTATTAAATAAGAACCAATATTTTTGTTGTTGTTGTTTTTTACATATTACATTTTTCTGGCCAAGTAGTTTCGAAGGCAAAATTAAGAATTTTCTTTTTTTAAAAAAGAAGTGTATTCCCACTCTGATCACTTTAGTTATGTTCATTTCCTTACAACACTTTTATTTTTTTCAATTTTTCAACTTTTGATTCTTTTACTAGAAAATTTACATTACATAAACAAATGTTTTGCTAGTCACTTTTACACCATTAATGTTGGGATACAGTCCTCCATCAATGAGAACACGACTATTCTCTGATTCTTCACAATAACATCAGCCAGCCATGATTTTTATAGAATATTTTTGTGAGGGCAAACTTAGACGTCTAGGGTCCAAAATCAATGAACCCTAGCACATATTCATAGTTGGTTCTTATAAATATTTTTATTCATAGCATTCCCATAAATTCTTAATTTTGGAATCTTAATATTTTGATCTTACATAATTATATTCGACTGAATGACCATGAATTTTAAAATTATATCTCAATAGTGCCATCAAAGATGCCTCCATACATGCCATAACGCATAATTTTTGTCGATATTCATGTTCTATGGTAGTGTATATGATTTTAGCATTGATTCACTCATTGTAGATTCTTTTTTATAAAGTTTCACAAAAAAGTATAAAATACCAAAAATGCATTAGCATTTATCTTACTGTACTTTCTGATTTATTAAGTTTGTAATATTTTATATGTTCTATTTTTATTATTAAGTGTGTCACATAAAGCACCATGATTCATTTTTTAGTATTCTTTCTTTTCTTCAATGTTTCTCTCATTTTTTAAAAAACATTATTTCCATCTTTCTTCTGTCTTTGTTCCTCATCTCTTCAGAACTTTACTCTGACATTACATTCCAGTTTTCTATTTTACTCCCAAAGAAAACTGATTTCTGCTGCTAAATTTTATATATTTTGCATACATGTTGTTTTATTATATATAAACTTTCTCTATTTCATCTTAGTGTTCTGGTTGTAATAATTCAACACCAATATTTTATATTTTCAAAGAACAGGCTAAGACTTTTTTTTAAGGTTATGACTTGCTCCTACAACACAAGAACCTCTGGCATGGCAGCTTCGAATTCTAGTCCATTTTTCGATATATGATTGTTATCAGAGTAATTCAATGACACTGCTTCATTTTTATTTTGTAATAACAAATACTTTTTGGAAAGGTATGAGAATTTATCATCAGCAGACAAAATTTAAGCAAGATGGGAGGGAGGGTCTCTCTCCTCGAAACATTCTAACTTGCTTAAAAATCTAGAGTAATTATTGGGTGTACTGTGGGAATGAGTGCAGGAGTAGGTTAAGCATTAGGCAGAATATGCAGCTCCTCCAAGAGTTTTTACAGATCTTGTGCTATGTTCTTTAGCCAGGTTGTTATGGGGTGTCCTTCTTCTTTTCCATTGTAAATTCTTCTTTATTATCTTCCTGGCCATTTATCCCTCCAGCAATCTTTCAATTCGTAAAAGCTAAATTAATCTTCTTTACTTTGCAAACCTAACTACATCTTCATTCTCTATGAGGGTATAAAGTTTCCTATTCTATCCAATTCGCCAGGTGCCTCTCAAAGGCCCCTATGGCTAATTGGTCTGTGACTTTCAGCGTCAAATCATAAATTATTTAATCAAGTTAAAAAGCTAAATATAAAATTACATTAAACATATTCAAAATTGAAAACTACTTTTTATATGGGAACTTCAAAATTTTTACCATTTAGGATCTCTATGTGTATTCGGTCTTATCCTCATTAAACATAATGTTTTAATATAGTTATCAGCTGAACGAATAAGGTGTAATGAACTAAGGTTATAGGTTTTGCAAAAGGCATTCATGCATATAACTAATTCTAAGGTAAATTTAAACAAAAGTAAAAGTATAAATAAGTTTAAAAGACTTAATATTTTCATCCAGCTGATAAATAATAATTAAGTATTACCGCATCCCATAAATAATTATCAATTTAATAAATAAATAATATGAGAAAATATTATTAGTAGTAAAGAGGAGCCTAATTATGGATGTTTTTGTAAGATTTTTTAACATGCCACAACATTAATATATTTTAATAATAATTAAATAATATTAATTGATATAAATGTCATATTATTTGACAATTTTGAACTCTGTTGAATTGGTTGTACAAATGGAGTAATATTTCGGAAGCATACAAGTGAAAAATTTGGTTAGAGCTTCTGATAAAATAACAATAGGTAATTAATATTTATTTCTAACATTATGAGCATATAATGCCATGTGTATTTTCCAGTAAAAATGTTTTTACAAAATACCAGCCAGGAGTTCATTTGTAGAGAAAACTCATCACATAATTTTGTTATTATTATTATTTAGCAGTACAGCCCTTTTAGAGAGCCTTGGGCTCCTTCATACTTTTATGCCAGTCTTCAATACCCAGTGCAGCATCTCTCCAATTTTTCATATCCTCAGCCACACCATCCAGCCAGCATAGTATAGGCCTTCCTACCCTCGCAGTTCGGTTCTACAAGCTCCTTTTGGATGATACTCGCATCGCAAGGTGATCGTAATCTTCCAAGCTTAACTTTAGCGAGCTCCCGACACATCTATCCAATATCCCGGTTGGTGTAACTTCTCTACCCTATACTGCTCTATAAATCCTTCTGAGTATTTTACTCTCAAATGGCCACAGAACCTCATCATAGGCCTTAGAAAGCATCCATGTTTTTAGTATGAAGGTTTTGTAGAGAATTAAATCGGGGGTTCGAAACCCTTCTACGGCCAACTTACACAATAATTGCATGGTCATATAAAAAAAACAAGTATTAAATTGAAAAAAAAACATTTGGTTTTAGTGTCACAATATATAACATAATTAGTTTTATGTGGAAGAAAATCTGGTCTGACCTCCACCATTTTCTTCGACACATAAACACACATATATATATATATACACATTAATTTAAGGTCCCCGTTTCTACACCACTTCAATCTAAACGAGCAAATACATTTTAAATGTCAATGGAAAACAATTATTAAATACAAAAAGTTGCCATGGGTACCGATATAAAACATTCAAGAGTGGAGGTGAACTGTGGTAGGTCTTGTTATTATGATTAATTTGTAAAGATATCTTATATTTTTATTAACGTTTATTAATTATTGTACTTCTATTTTCTATAACTACTTCATGGATGTTTCGTATTGACTCAGAAATATTACTTTGTATAACTGTTAACTTTATTAAATGAGACTAGCTTGTTACAGAACCATTACTTGCTCTAAGAGAGATCAATTATGATTATAATTTATTGATGATTTAATGCCTGTCTTTCCCTAAACTAATTAATTTACTCCTTTCTCTTCCCAAGGCAAAATAGATTCTAATCGGTTATGTAGATGTTAGTGGGAATAAGATTGAACACATTGTGAAATTGATGAATTATAAGTTAGTAATATAATTATCACTAGAAAAACGAGATTCAAGAGGAAATAATTGCGCAATTTAAGGCAAGAACTATTTAAAAAATATTTTGTAAGTTAAAAATTAGAATTTATATACATATTATACGACTAACTCATCCGAAAGAGAGTGAAACGTGGTCGATATAGCTGAAGCAAGAACAATGTCTTGAGTTAATTGAAAATAAGGTGTTGCGTAATATATTCGGTACGAAAAAAGGATGATACCACTGAATAATTTCAGAGGTAAGACATCGTGCCAAGATTGAATTAACTCGCAAAGTTGTGCTTAGGGACAAATGAATAACTAAAAGGTAAATAGCCGATAAATCCTTTACAGGATAGACCAATCTTCCAAGTGGGTGGGAAGATTGCATTTAAGGTTAACTTAGGGTTTTGGATTTGGGGGGTAATCCATGGACGGAGGTTTGTAAACAGCGATTGGTGGTATCAGCATCGAACCTTCCAGTTCGCCATTTTGAAAAGCATTAAGGTATTTTGTCCTTCAAATGAAATAAAATCTTCTATTTTAAAAGTGTTTTGTTTAAATTAGACTTCTTTTTGTCTATTTCAATTACAATAAACATGATTAAGAAGCTAAGTTATTATCAGTGTCATATATCAGTGCTCAAGTTATAAACAATGGCGGATAGCAATTCGTGGTGATTAGCTAAATCTTAAGCACACCCTTTTCATAATTGTTTTTATTTTATGTAGAGTATTTGTAATTTCTTTAATTATTTTTTTTTAACGGAAAATAATAGTTTATTTTTATCATTTTACTTTAACTTTATTTATTTAATTATGCATTATTTGTTAGCTTTTTAAAATTAATTTTGTAAGTTGTTGTCTTGCCGTATGGGGCTTGTATCCATTCTTCATGTTATTCCTTCTCTCTTCCAGATCTCCTTCATCCTTCATCATCCGGGACTATAATCCCGGTTCCTTCCCTCTGTCCATTTATTATCAGTGGTTGTCTAGTATCAGTTCCGCCGGCTGTCGCTTTGAGTTAAGATACAAGAAATGATTTTCATTATTTTCCTTTTTAATATTCTCGAAAAAAATTGTGTAATTGTGTATATTTCGGTAACCGTTTCATCGAGAAATGAACGTTTCAACAAAAATGTCTAAGAATAAATATTTAATATTAATATTAAAATAATTAACAAAAAAATATAAAAAATTTCTAAGTATAGATGATGATATAACCTAAAGAGTATGTGTAAGTCGGTTCTTTGGTCTATATAAAGTTAGTAAATAGTTACTGTACACAGTAAATAGTTACTGTACACAATCAGGAATAAAATTATTTTGATTTTTGAGAAATTATAAAGGAAACGAATGAACAGTTAAACCTCGTTGTAACTCAACTAGAAGCGTCAACCTGCGGAACTATAACCGATTATCTTACTGTTGAGGTACACTAAGACAACTCCCTGTTGGATGACTCGTAATTTCGAAAATAATATATTAATTTTCAATTTTTAGTACTTGTGACTTAGCCGGTACCCAAGAAGCCTACCTCCTTATCTCGTGTAACCTTTTCTTATCACTCGTCTCATTTGGGTTATTAGTATGTGCTTTATTAAATTATTTCTGTATTGTTTGTTGGTGTTTTTCTCTTATTAATTTCGTTTATATCTATTTAAATTTCTATAAGGTTTCTTTTCTTCTCAGCATTGCTGGTTGATAAGGCTTAATCGGACCATGGTCAAGGTTAAGCTTAATCGTCTTATATATCGATATTTAAAAATGATCGTACAATACTAGCAGTCCCTAATAACACTGCTTTTTGTAGTACAACTTCCTTGTTCAATTCAAGGATTTTCAAGGTTTTTATTGTTTCCTCTGGAATAAGGTCATTCGTATAAACTACAATTGGTAGTACTTCAGCCTTCACCAGTCTATGAAGATGCTTCAACTCTTCCCTAAGGTCCTGATATTTCCGATTTTTTTCTCCTATTGTTTTTTGCACATTATCATCGGAACTCCTATCTCAATAATCTGTGCTTTCTTTCCTGTCTTGTCAATAAGCACGATATCAGGTCTGTTGTGAGATATATGGTAGTCTGTTATCATCGTATGGTCCCAATATAATTTAACATTACCACTTTCTAATAATGCTTCAGGATGATATCTCTTTGAAGGTATTCTTTTGCCACTAGTACTTGACAGCCTGAGGTGACATGTATGGATTCATTTGTAGATTTGCAAAGACGACACTAATCATTAATGGCCTCTTGTAAGATTTCTTAAATTAATATTAAATTATTAATTTTTTTTATAATTATTATTATTTAATTTTCATTTGCACCTGCGCAATTTGAATTTGATCCAAGTGTTTTTCACTTTGCTTCTGTACAGGAACATCGAGTTTTGGAATGGGAATGTCAATATTTGAGTAGATCTGTTGGCCAATCTCTTTTTAATCTTATTTTAATTAAATTAAATTTAACAAATTTAAATTTGATTTTGGGTTTTTGTCTTATTCCTTTTGTTATGGGCCATTTAAATTGAACAGAATAAAACTTTGGGAATAGCCGTCTTTAAAAAAAGAAGATGTGAAATACTTCCAGAATTCGGAATAATTCCAAAGATGAAATTATATGAAAAAGGTCATCAAATGGATTTTGACAAGGATAGAAATGAAGATTTTTTAGTCGAAAGTGGAGAGAAAATATTTTCGGAACGTGCAAAAGTTGTTTAGAATCAGCATTTTGTATATTTCATTTTCCATTAATATGAATAAGAGCATAGGAGTTATCAGTGTTTAGGTTATAAACAATCACGGATAACAGTCCCTGGATAACCGGCTAAGTCCAAATTCCACCGGTTCCAAATTACTGGATTCTTATCTACTTTAGAGAACGGAGTGGCTCGCTGGTAGAGCGCTGAGTAGCCATGCCGAAGGTCCTAGGTTTAAATCCCGCTTACTGGCAGACTTTTATTTAATCTGCTAGCGGGCGGAGATAGATCTTGTGGGGTCTAGGACCCTGACCAAGTCTCTATAAAGAGGGTACTTAAATTAAGAGGGAAAATCTGGCGGTTAAGCGTGATCTAGGACAAAGGACCTCCCTTCACAACCCTTGTCCATGAAACAGCACAGTCTCTAGCATGTGCTGTACCCCAGACCCATCAAGGGTTGTATAGGTATTTTTTTTCCTATCTACATTACCACCTTCATTGTAATGATGTATTTATTGGTGCCGAGTTAAATCTGGCTTTCGCCGAAAGGATAATATTTTAGTTCTATGAAATATCGGTTGCCGTGTATGTTTGACCTCCTAATGCGATAGATATGTGAGGGGTTAAGTGTGAATGAGTCCGTACGTCAGCGAGCGCGGTCCGATTGAACAAAGAAAGAAAGAAGAAAAAATAAAAGAAGAAAGGAAGGAAAGAGAGATATTTGGATAGCGGTAAGGGGGGTCAAAGGAGGGGCATCAAAGTGCCGACTAGAACCTACGACCGGTGGCTCACTCTGTCCAACCCGTCCTAACTTAAATAGGACTTAATTAACCTTATTTAATATGTCCTAGCTTACTTAGAATAAACTGCACATTAAGCTTTTAGACTAAACAAAAAAAAAGGAGTTCGTTTCATTAAATAATTAGAAAACAAGCTCCGGGCCCTTATGAATTAAGAGAGTATATATGTATAACTTTGATAAGGTTTGTAATACAATACGTATTAACGTAACGTGGCAACACTGTTGAGTTGATAACCACAAAAAAGGTTATTTCAAGTTCAGTTAGTTGGAGGTTGTTGAATGTAATAGAAATGATTTTCAAGAGTGCAGTTTTTGTTTTGTTTGTACCAAAATACACAAGATTTATCTTCTATGGATGTTAAAATACATATTTATATAACAATATAGTTTTAATTTATTATTTTTAATAAACAATTATATTGATATTATCGTTCGAAGATTTTCATACATATAATGAAAGGATGTACTCAAGGTACTATGCAACCTTAATGTGAACCTGTAGACTGAAATCAGAGTACTCAGATACTTGGTGTTCTCACTAATATCATTCGGATCCATAGGTGTGGAAATTTACCGATGCTTCAAGTAAACGTCTACAAGGATTCGAGATGTGGTATAATCGGCGTATGGTTAAGATTTCATGGGTGCTCCTTCCCAGAAAAAAAAATGGAAACTACAACGAATAGAGAAGTCCCTAGAGCAGAGGTTCCCAGACTTTTTTCTCAAAGAACACTTTCAAAATTTAGCTGGTTCCGGAGGACCCCCTACAGCTACATTTCTATCATATTTCCAAAACTCGACAAAAATGTGAAAATTTAGTAATCATCTTACTCAATAAGACATGTCTATTTTAACAGAATAGGATTACCCAATTGATTATTGCAATGAAATACACAAAGTACCGTCGGGAAACTGATTCTAATTATTAAAACCACTTTTTTTGTCACGCCAACGTAGACCCCCGTCGAGTTTCTCCTTCCCCTGGGGGTCCACATGGACCACTTTGTGAACTATGGCCTTAGAGATATTGGACATCATCAAAAGATATAAATTGGCGTACTTTGGTCATGTCATGCAAAATGATAAGTACCCCCTGCTGCATGTAATCATACAGGATAAGATTGAAGGAAAGAGAGGTCTAAATCGCAGGCGTCGCTCTTAGTAAAAAAACCTCAGGCAATGGGCAGTATAGGCAATAGGCAATATTCGCCAACATCCAACGAGGATAGGTGCTATGTCCTTCATTATCCTATAGGTAGAAGAGGATAATGAAGGACATAAATTAAATTAACTCTATTGTCATTCATGTAGGAAAGAAATTCGTTGACTGGTAAGTACTAATATAGAATGGAAATAGTTGGGGGTGCTGTCAAAAATAACACAACAAATAAGTTGAAACCTATTATATTTTATGTGTGCCGACGTTTTGACCTACTGTGTAGGTCATCTTCAGGGCTATGAGAAAAATCAGAATTGACTGTAAAAATACATAACATAGAGATACAGAAAACATAACATAATATAGAGATATAGAAAAATTGAGCGAAAAAAGTGAAGGATATATTATGAAAGGATATATGAATAAAGATGATTACATAATAGATGTATAGAAAGGTGATAATGCAAACAAAATACAAAGAGAGAAATCAAGTTAAACAGAAAATTATAAAATGAAAAAGATATAAATATAATGAGTATGGAAAACTTAGTTTAATAAAGATAGAATTGTATTGTTACATAAGTAAAATGAAAGAAAATGAATTAAAAAATATGATACCCAAGAATAAATAGAGAAGAATATTGTAGAAAGTAAAGAATGACAGGCAGAGAAGTAAAATATAAAATTTAAAATATAAGTATCAGATGTTATATAAAAATATACTCTACGAATGAAGTTATATTAATATAAAATAAACTATAGATGAGAATGTTAGTATAAATGAAACTATAGAAGAAAATATAATAGGTTTCAACTTATTTGTTGTGTTATTTTTGAGTGCACCACCAACTGTTTCCATTCTATAACTCTATTGTCATATATTTAATTTCCTTATTATTATACAGTTTCAACCCCGAATTGGTTTCTGCAAGGATAGGGATGGCACTCTATTGGGAGACAGAGACGATATAGCCGAAAATTGGAAAGAATATTTCAATGATTTGCTTAACCCCAGCACAGGAAATTCTCAAGAAACCACAACAATAAACTTATCGGAGCCAATAGTAGATGATATGTCCCTAGAACCACCAGACCCAGAAGAAGTGGAAGAAGTTGTAAAATTAAAAAATAACAAGGCACCAGGATTTGATGATATTCCTGCAGAAATGCTTAAATATGGCGGTGACCTGATGCACCGTGAAATTTATGAACTAATCCTGGAAATATGGAATAAGGAAGAAATGCCCAAGGAATGGTACAAGGCCATTATTGTGCCGATACACAAGAAGGGAGATAAATAAGAATGCCAAAATTATAGAGGGATAACACTGCTCTGTTCAATCTACAAAGTTTTATTAATACTACTATTGGGAAGATTAATGATAATTGGGCGACTATCAATGTGGGTTCCGCCCTGGAAGATCTACTGTTGACAAAATATTTACCATCAGGAATATGCTTGAGAAATGTAACGAATGGAACGTAGAACTACACCAGCTCTTCATTGACTACAAACAGTCATGTGATAGCATATAATGAAATGAGCTCTACGAAAACTTTGTTTCTTAGGTGCCCTAAAAAACTTATCAGACTGATAAGGATGACACTGCAGAATAGTAGCGGTGTGGTTAAGGTCCAGGGAGAAATGTCCAGAGACTTCCCTATTAAAAAAGGAGTTAAACAAGGGGACCCTATATCTCCAATGTTGTTTAATTTGGTGCTGCAGAAAATAGTAATGCCAACGAAACCAAGAAGAGAGGGGTGTATTTCTAACAACATGACCCAACACTTCGCATATGCTGATGATGTGGTTATCTCAGCAAGAAGCAAGAAATCAAAATGTGCTCTGGGAAGCATTATGGGAATGTGAAGAGGCAGCTAGGAAGGCAGGGCTCATTATATCATTTGACCTTCAGTTTAGTACTTATTTTGTAGTGAGCATATTAAAATAAGAGTACCCACGAAGTGTTGTTTTGAGATATGAAATATTTTTTCAAGTTTTTCCATAAATCAACGTGGAAGTGAGGTAACAAATAGAAGGATTGTTCTGCTTGGTCCGGGAAGGCTACCTTAATACAAGAGTGGTTACAAAAGCAAAAACATCGCTGTCTTCAAATCAGTGCTCTTCCAAGTCCTGGAATCTTACCTCAATCATTAGAGCCAGATTCAGTAACTGAAGATACGATATTCTCAGAAGATTGAGGGGAAGACCAAACGAGACGGAACTCACAGTAATCCATAGTGGAGGAACACAACCTGAAAAGTACGGGGACCTTCTCCAAATGGATCTGGACAAAGATATGCCTACGAAACTAGTGAGTTGGAAGAAGACCGAATGGAAGACTCTGGATCTATTGAAAGGTCGTTATACGTGAAGCGTTACACTAGAGAGGATTGTATTTGAGCAGAAGAAGAGATTTTTTGAAGCATAAATCTACCTTGTCCAGGCTCTATATAGGAAATCATCACTTATAAAGTGTTTTCATATTCGCAAACTTATTCTTTAAAATCTATAAAACTAAGGACCCTTCGATAAAAATTAACAAATCAAATTCAAATTCGAGACATTGAACATGTTGGCACGATAGAATGTCATTGTATGGTTTCCTAATTTGGATCTTAATCAAATTCAAAAGGCTCGTTTTGTTCGACTTATTGCCTATGTATGCTGAAAAAGGAACTTCACGTACATATGATACTAAACATACGCTCTAAAAGAAAGTAACAATTTTCCTATTGGTTATAATTTTTCAAAGCCCCTTAAAGTGCCGTTCTCCTCCAGGATTTTATCGTAGCAGGTGATGCTAGGATTTTATAATGAAATTTAAAAAATCCTTGGTTATCCCGTTCTTCGGAAGGGACGTAAACTGAGGGTCTGATGCAGATAATGCTGTCAGGTAATCGTTAAAGATCCCTAACCTAATTAAACTCGGATAGGCAAAACTTAGGAGTCCCGCTCTAGTATTGTCCGATTAGCCATGACAGCTTGAAGTGACGTTCAAGGAAACAAACAAACAACAGTCGTTTAACACCAACCTTAAGATTATGTTAATATTATGTTCGAAGTAAATTTACCAGCTTTAGAACAGAACAGTCTCTTACCATATGTATAATATATATGTATGTATATACATATATATTATACATATGTATAATATATATGTATATACATACAGTTATTTTAAAGTTTTTAATAGTGTAGAAAAAATGTGCTTTAACGCGAAAGATATTCCCGCATATAACACTCTCAGATACGCCAAGTGAGGTCGAATATAATAATAAAAAAAATGTGGAACGGCGAATGGAAAATGATGGAGGGGGGGGGGGGGTTGGGAAAAAACTGCTGGGGGCCGTGACCAGTGGTTCCAGCAGGAGCCTGTAGGTAGCACCACTACCGCTCTCTCGTCGCCATTCCCATCAGTCTCTTCCTCTTAGTGCCTATATCCATGTCTCTGTGATCGCGTGTGTTCCCTCCCTGTTCTGTGCTGTTCGTGTGTGCCTTAATGCTCAATATCTGTGTATATAGATCCCCCGTCAAAGGATAAAGGTATATAATCTTATCTATATCTAGCAGGCATGTATTCACAGCTTCCTAGACATGACTTGTAACTAAGTAGTCGCTCCTTTGGAAATGTATTTATAATTATAATTTGATGTATATATGACTGAATTAATATATAAACAAACTCAAATATGTTCCATCTATAAACATATATTCCTAGGTTTATACTAAACAAATAGGAAACAGAAGAGTCGATGGGGATCATGTTGATGTATATATATTATAATTTATTGTATTTTATTTGTTATTAATTTTTATAATAAAAATATATATTATATATATATATATATAAAATTTCATAGACGAAAAACAGATACAAAAACTATATAATTATAAAAACAATCCGATTCGTTTATAAACAAATAATTGAAAAAATCCAAATACAATTTTGTTTTAATAAAGCTATCTTATCAATTAAATTAAAATGCCTATATAGGGATTGTGTAAAATGCGTATGCGTGTGTAATGTATAAAAACATAAATACAAATTAAATAATATTAGAAATTATTAGAAAATAAAGGTGATGGAAACTGTTTTTTTCTAAAAGCACCGTAAACTAATTTTGTTTCAAACTTAAATAAACAAATAAAGCATAGTAATTACTTAATTTGATATTAAACTATATAAAGCATAAAAAGGAATTGAAGTTTAATTCATAAATATAATTTAGCTTCATGATATAGTTAGTTATTAATAAAAAAAAATTAATCATTTTTTTGTATATTCATACATTGTATTGTATATTAGATAATAATTAATATTAAATGTATAATTTGTACATCGTTTACCATCCATATAAAAATACACTTTAAATAAAAATTAAATATGTTTTAAAAACTATAAACATTATTCCAATTCTTGAACAATCAATCCAACTCACCAGCTTCAGCTTCTTTATTTCTTTATATTTTCCGTTTCCAATATATAAATAAAAAATAATCAAAGATGATTAATTTAAGAACAATAAAATGGAACTATTTTTATTAACTATAGTTTTAATAGTACCGTTAAAATGTTTTGTTACAATAGAAAGAAAACTGAACCTGTATAAAAGAGAATAAATTAAGTATTCCAAACGTTTAAACTTTTGAATTTGTTTAAAATGATTTGTTTTGATGGGTTTAAACTTCTTAAGTATATACGTGTGGAGCTGTACACAAATTTATTGATATCTTTTTCCCCACCTAACATACCATATTTGAGTTATTTATTTTATTTCGGACTGAAAAAAATTTGTCCCCAAACCCTTTTTTTCCCTCCATAGCTCATAACTTTATTTTATGTCTCTTTACCTTTAAGCTGGAATGTGTGTGTGTGTATATATGTATATATATATATATATATATATATATATATATATATATATATATATATATATATATATATACCCACACACTACACATTTATATATTATTATCAAAATTATGAGCATTCAATGCAAAGTTTATTATTCAATAAATTTTACATTGTTTAATCGTTTGTAATCAGGGAATAAAATGGCAATTAAATTCTTTCTACGAATGTTCTAAAATAATATAATAAAAAGGTTTCATCAAAAATTACATATAAGTCAAGGTATAAAAAAAAAGAGAGATATTTAACTCGGCGAAGCATAAACTATGAATTATTTGTTTTGTATGGGAATATAAATAATTACCCGAAAAAAAAATAATTGTAGTTTTAAAATTACTGTTTTCTAAAACTTATATCAATAAAAAAAAATCTAATAATGTAAATTGATATGTACGTGCATAGTTATTTTTAAAATTATCTGTTTACGAAAATACAACTTAGATTTTATTTTTGAGCCTGTAGTTGCCGAGCATCTTTGGCGTCCTAGAGTCCGAAGCGTCGCAGGTTCCAATCTGAACTGGGCGAATTGACGTTACCTCTTGATCGATATATGCAATAAACTAACAAAACAATCAAAAACTACCAAATGAAACTGAACTAGACTTGTGTTGCCAAACTCAAGGGTTCTGTTAAACGTACACTGTAGAACCAAGGATGATACTTTGTAAGAGTTGTACTGTTTCTAACCAACGGATAAGCATGGAGGTTTTTATCCGATTTAGGATACACTCTTTTTAGATGATGATCTTCTTTCTCCAAAATTTAGATATGAAGTTTTATCAATAAATAAACAAGAAATACAATTCATACTCCTTTGATCAACATCAATCCGAAGTAGTGGTCCAGCTTACAACAGTTTTAAACTTAAAGTGGCTCAGAAATTCCTCAGTCATTAAATTATGATGGTAAATTTTTCTTTTATTTTTTTCTGTTCTTTTTTGCGATCTGACATGGTGTAGAACAGACAGTACTTTTTATGATCTTAATGTAATCTGGAAAAGTAATTTTTTGTGAAGGATCTAATTGTCTGTGAAATTCCAATCCTATAATGGTAAATGCTGCACTGCAAGGCTTATAAAACGAAGTTTTGAATCGATGACTCGATGAAAAGTCCACTATGGTGAGTTATAACGAGTTGTAAAGGTATTAGTCAAAGCTGTTGATTAATCTTTATCACATAAACCGTACATAATGGAATGGATAAATGCAAGTAGAAAACCTACCCTGTAAATTAAAAGGACATGAGGCCTTCTTCTTTTTTTGAGCCTCGGAGGATTATCGAGAATTTAAGAAATAGCTAGGTTTGAAACTGGTGGCTTTGAGTGAGAATAAAGTTTGTCATGAAAGGACTGGTATCGCAACAAATGGAACGTTTATGTATATCATTAAGGAAGACTTTATTCGTAACAAAGTAAGAAGCATTAAGCCCTTAACGAAGGATTTTGCAATGTAAGAATTAGATACTCCTTAAATCCAAGTAGCTCTAATAATAGCCATCCATGTATATGAGTGTCTTTTTTCAATTGGGAGTGTTTGTTTATTAAGTGTTAAACTAGCCTGAAATGGCGAAGTTGAACTAGTCCTAAATATAACTTTCCGACCTTTAGATAATTATTTTACTGTTATCGAATAGTATTTGTTTTAGCTAAAACTGTAAAAAATATACATAAGAATTTCGCATTGAAGGATGAAAGAAATAATCCGCAATGAAGGCGGTATAGCAGAAAGAAAAAAAAAAAAGAAAAAGGAAGAGGAATGAGAAGAGATAAAGACAATGATAGAGTAGGAATTATTCATTAGGAAGGACAGAGCCATAAAGTTGGTGAGATCGGAGGCTGCTGGGGTCGGGAGTGGACCATAACAATCTCCCCTCCTCAACTTCTTAAGACTTTTTGTTCTTCTTCTTCTGGTCTTCCTACTTCATCTCGATGGATATGTAAATACCAAAGTCATTTACCAGCACGCGTTTACTCCTTCTCTTTGGTCATGGAAATCACGCTTTTTAAAGATGCGATTCCATTGTCTGGTTTCGGAATATGGTCACATTCAAAATGGTTTGTTTTATTTGTTTTGTATATTGGAGATTTAATATAAAATATATACAATTGAAAATCGACACAGAACTGTCCAAGATTGAATAATAAAATAGGAAACTTTTTAATATTTTCTAGTAGCTACTCGTGTGTAAAGCGCTAAATTACTATACTGACAGATAAATTTCTAATTCCTTGAACAGATGTGGATTGACGCAATGGTATCTGGAGACCTTCCTGGGGCGCACCAAGCCTCTAAAAACTCAATCTAAAATAAATCACCGTATAAAATAATATTTGGTACTTGTGTATTAGATGCACCACCAGAAAAGGCCAATGCGCAACCAGTTACGTTTTATAACAGTTACATGTCAACCAGTTACCTTGGATAACCTTCTTGAATATTTTTATCGGGGTTAGAATTTGCATAACATAACATGCAATATAATAATAATGGAAATAAATAAATAAAACTAATAATAATATAATTGAATATATAACATATATAACAACATAATGAAATATATAATATAAATAAACATAATAATAATAGAAACAAATAATGGAATATATCAACAATTTAAAATAAAAACCATCCCTAACCACTCCTAATCACCAAACAAACACATCAGCAACAAAGAAAAATGATGATACAACAGCAAGTCTAGAAATAATGAAATATATAATATAAATAAATATAATAATAATAGAAATAAATAATGGAATATATCATCAACAACTTAAAATAAAAACCACCCCTAACCACCAAACAAGCAACAAACAAAAATTAGGATACAACAACTCTAGAACACAGGAAGACACAAAGAAGAATGAATCTGTAAACAATGTAACTGTTACTGTTAGTAATGTAACTGTTATAACATGTAACTGCTTGTGCATGCGTACAACATTGGCCTTTTCTAGTGGTGCATCTAATACACAAGTACCTTATATTTATCTACTATAACATTATGATCTGAGTGCGTTGAGCGCTATATCGATAAATATACGCACTGAGGAGCAAATAAAATAACTGCGCTGAAGGTCTCGGATCAAACAGGAGACAAACATAATTAATCGATCTATCCACATTAATCGATCACTTAATCTCTATAAACAGGGTAACGATTAATTGAGGGAAAAGAAAATCTCGACCAAATTTTCCCAGAACAAGTGTTGACTGAGAAACATTACAGTCTCAACCTTGTATTAAACCCAATACATGGACTGTAGAGGTGCAGGCTTTTAAAAATTGAAACAAATCGATTTTTTTATTGCAAAATATGAACAATGTTTTAGAAAACAATATATTTTTCACAATAATTATTATAGTATAATCTGCATTTCCAGGGTTTAAACCGGATAAGACAGATTATTTATTCCGTGAATCGACACTGTGAAATCTGCAGATCTCCCTGAGGTTCTAATTAGTAAATATCTTTAATTGGAGAATAATCCAGGCCGTTTGCTAGATCTCTGCCCAATAGCCTCCCTCCACAACAGTTGGCTTAAAAACAGTTTATTCCCTAGCAGTACACTTCAACGATTGCAGAAGTATATTCCATTTTTTTTTAATATCAAAGAAGATCACAATTCCATGTTCGCAGTTAAAAACGATTCTAGCCTTTAGAGTAAGAGAATAAATATGATATTTCAATTTCTTTTTCAATGTTGGAAAAAATATTTGTTAGTAGCTTTAAATTTTTTTTTTTGTTAAAACTAATTTATATTCGCTCGAGGAATAGAAATAGCTCAGTGACCAATCCCACTGTTTAATTAATCTAAAAGTTTTGCGTCTCAGGCCGGTTGTGGTAGATGCATTATCTAGTATGTGAAATATAAAAACTGTCTTGAGGAATATGGAGCTCCTGAATTGAGGGGAAAACATGACTGTTATACGTGATTTGGGTTAATATCACTTAACTGCACAACAATTGTGTTTAAAACCGTAGTGTCTACCATGTACTGAACTCAAGATATTTTCTTCATTTGTCATTTGCTATGCAACATAAAAAAATAATAATACATATAATATGCGAATAACCGGCAAATAGAATTGTGTTATTTGCAGATCTTATGTTCGGCATTGAATACATCGTTTGTCACTGATTATAGTAACTCTTGCCGTGAAGTGTGTGACTGATTTTGTATTTTTATGCAACAACATGTTTGTTTGTTTCAATTCGCTACTATAAATTTAGATTTTTGGACAATTATTATATCTGAAGGTGAAATGATTTATATTAAGATCGTCATATCATGGTGAGGTGTATACATTTGACATTTTTTCGGTAAATAATATTTTTTATTGGCTTGAATCGGAATGTCATAAAAAAGATTGACGTTAACTTGATCTCCGACGTATATTTTTACGACATGACGTTAGTTTTCATGTAAATGCTCAGAGAATACAAATGAGTTTTTTCAGTTTATGAGTTGAATTCTGCATAGTTTTGGCTTGATATTCATGTTTTAAGTTCGTTTATCCTGGGTTCAAAACCAGCTATGCCAAAAATTATTTTATCCGCTGACGGTACAGTTACCACCATGTACTGAACCCAAGACCCTTTATAGGTTGTAGTAGTATAGATTATTTTTTTTGCTATTTTTAAACTTCGTTGGATATGATTTCATTTTCAATTTAGTAATAATTTCAAGTTTGTTTTTAATTGCACATTTACAATGATATTTTTTTCTTGTAATATCAATATATTGTCTGAATACCTCTGTAATATTACAATTGACTCAATTGTTTAAGTAATAACAGCTTATTAAAATCAATAAAAACAGCTGATACTGAAGTTGTTCACCGATCAAAAGACTGTTTTGTTTTTAATCAGAAATAAATCAAGAAGGTTACAAAATAGTTTTGTGTCACTTTTTAACGAAGTGACATCAACCTGAAATAAATTCCCATCTACGTTATGTTAGAGACACCGCAATATACCTTTCAAAATTCATTATAAGCTTTGTGGCATGAGACCTAAATCAAATCAAGCGCCTATATAATTGAATAATAATTATTTGTATTGGTATTTATGTATTATATTCTGTTATTTGGTACTTATGTATACTTTGTATTTGTTAGAAGTTCCTTTAATCCAATAAAAGAAGTTTTTTATTAGCGAAAATTCATTAGATTTTTCCACTTTCATCATCCCTGTGTTTTTACTTGTTACAATTATGGGCGTTCGAATGTCTCTCGTTAAGTCTCAAATAACAAAATGATTTTTTTTTTTGAGTGATTAGACGTTAAACGTAAATCCCTCAGGTCATCAACATCTATGGTTTGCTTTATACATTTTCTTAAATATACTATTTATAAATAAACACTGACAAACTCATTCATACACACAATCCTTTAAAAGTTGAATTATTTAAAAATTTGTAACAATTGAGCAAAAATGTTGCATTGCTTGAACTTTTAAATACTATTTAGGGGCGACCTGTGGTCATATGTTTAGCGTAACAAACTACTAAGCCCAAGATCGCGGATTCCTAGCCCGGCAGGTGGCCCTAAGATTTTTTAAAGTAAAAAAATCGTCAGTTACGCCGTCCTTCGGAAGGGACGTTAAACGGGGGTCCTGTGCCTGTACGATGTCAGGTACTTCTTAAAAATTGTTGTTGTTGTTTTTTAAAAATGTATTTATTGAAATCTACAACTACAGAATACATCAAGTAAATGTCCAGATAAAAGGCAAGTAGAGAAACTACCCAGTGGTAGTACTTAAATAAAAAGTTCAATTTAGAAGGTCACGAAGCCATCTTCGCCATATTCTTTTCAAACTCCTCGGAGGATTATCAGGGTTTGAAGAGGTTGCGAGGTTTGAAACTAGTGGGTTTGAGTGGAAATGAAGTTTGTCATAAAAAGATTGATATTGCCAAATAATAATTATCATTATTGATTACTTTGTTCGTGACAAAGTAAGCAGCATTGAGGATTTTGGATTGTAAAGATTGAAAAAGAGAAGAAATCGATGGCTTATTGGAGCCCCAAAACTAAAAAAATTAAATACAAAAATATCGTAACACTCACCATGCAGCAGTTCTCCCCATTTCTTTCTGAAATCAGAAAACAGATAGTTTCAAAATATTGTAATCACTAAATACTTCTAATATTATATTATTATTAATAAATACTAAGTTGCATGCTGACCCCAATCATGGACATTAGAAGAATTACTTTGAAAAACCATTGTAATACTCCAGAGATTTTCTATAATATTTTTGAAAAATAGAACGATTTTTTTCATAGATTTATTTGTTTTTACAGCATTTAAAAATCTGCCTTACCCTGGATAAATAACTAAAATAATTATAAATAGAAAGGAAACAATAATTTAAAAAAAGAGATGTATCACTAAAACAAATGGTATAATCCTACATGAAGGGTCTTGGGTTCAGTACATGGTAGAGACATCTGTTTGTTGGACAACGGCTGGGCACGGAGATAACTTGTTCGAGATCACTCTCAACCCTCAGATTTTCGCTCCGATCAAAGCTACCCATTTTATAGAGGCTGTGTGAGCCCCAGGATAGTCTCTATAGGGTGCATCTGTAGCTGTTAAGAATGTAAACAATTTTTTTATTTATTCTATTTAACTGCAGCTAGATTTGAAACCGAAACTACACACTGGAATACCCCGCTTACTTACATTCCAACTATAAAGTCATACATTCAATACTCTACCTTTATCCTCTAGTTCTTTCGCAATTCTTCCTTCTGAATATACTAAAACTCTAAATGTACTATCTGGACACAATCCTCCCATCTACGCTTTGGGATCTACGCATCTAAGCTTTGGTCGTCCCCAAAGAAGCTTGCTCTTGGTGTTAATCCATTTAATTCGTTGCGATTATTGAAATTATAATTTCCGCATGCTCTTCTGGCAATAAAAGCAGTTTCATCGCTCAAATCATCCTGTACACTATCCTTAGAAGGCTTGGATTTGGAACAGGTAGATGTTTACAAGTACCTGGGAGTAAAGATTTGTAATGATGGCAGGTTGGACTCTGGAATAAACCAGCGCATAAGAAAAGCAAGTAACGTATATTACCAGTTACGAAATGTCATAATCGGACAAAGGGAAGTGGAGATGAGGACAAAGATGATAGTATATAAACAAGTCTTCATCCTATGCGGCTGAAGGCTGGCCAAGTATCAAGAAATTTGAGTGATATAAGGGAAGGACAAAGAAGAAGTCTTATCCTTAAACATTTTCGAAAACCTTGTGGTATTGATCTTCCTTTAGTGGATGTGTTAATGTCACACACCATGGTTAAACAAAGTATTTTACTATTGTTTTCTAAACGTTATTATTATTCAAATGTGTTACATTTTGTTTATATGATTCTCTTGTAAACTGTTATGGATGCTTCTGCTTTACATGTAAACAATTCGATCTAATTACAATGTTTACTAACAACCCATGACGTAGCGAACAACATACAAAGATTTACGAGTGGATATAATGATCCGATTCTCTCCTAAACGTAAACCAAGCTGGTTTATGTCGCCAGACTGACGCGTTGTATACCCTTCCAGGACGGTAGCTTGTAGGAAGCAACAGGGTGCCCTGGGTGTTTTTTTTTTACACGAAACCACTTCCCCTGCAGCCGAAGATATCACCACAAGGATATGGTGTAAAAAATTTAGAGATAGTGCCTGGTCCAAGGTTGTGGTCCTAGGTTGCTCTGTTTCTTCTAGTAGGAGAAGATAATTGAAATAAGAACTTCGAAGTATTTTTTTCCGAAAGATTCATACTTTAAACACACTGTATTATGTCTACAACTCCAGTGATTATTCACTTTATTTCAAAATGAGCACATTTATTTGATGGAAGCGAACCCGTTGTCTGAGGAAAATTTGACTTAACAACTTACCACCGGAGTTGGTCCACTTCAATTTGCTTAACATGAAACATTTGTTTACGGAAATCTTACCAAACTGGTAATTTTGAAAAAAAAAAACCCGACACGGATGTGAAATCGCTCATTGAGGCCCCCTAGCCCTGTTTTCGTTTTTTTAAAATATGCCTGTTTCTTAATAAACGATTCAAAAATTAGTGAATATAAAAATTAATTAATATAAAATTGTTTTGATTTCAAACTAAATTACACCTGCAAAATAATATATCTAATGATCATTCACAAAACGATAGCTTGCCCCTCATGAAACATCTTATATACATTCACAAAATATTTACAAAAATATGCTGCGGAAATTCACACGAATTTCCTTATTTATTTGGTAGAAACAAATAGAAACAATCAAATTATTTTATATATATTTGGTTGTCCCCAAAGAAGCTCGCTCTCGCTTCCCACTATCAAGTGGGTACTTTTGATAATGGGGGAAACAATGCGGTTGAGCGTGATCTCAGACAAGTAACTTCCCTGCACAATATATATATATATATATATATATATATATATATATATATATATATATATATATATATATATATATATATATATATATATATATATATATATAAGGTCAACTAATATTATTCAATAGTGTTGCTAAGCAAACGGTTGTGATCCGGAATTGTTGAAAAGAATTAGACATTAAGCTACGTAAACATGTAAACATTAAGTGATGGATTTCATCGATTAAAATCATCATTCCTTTTCATAAAAGCCAACACTCCTCTCACATCTTAAGAGCGTTACAGAGGCTTCCCCCGTAGCCTAGTGGTAGCAGCGGGAAAAGTCAGAGCGACTGTTCCCATTCCACCGCGGCCATTGCGGCTCTGGAGGGGGCAGCCATGGAGTATCTCGAGGGCACGTGTCTCTAGTGGATGCAGGCTTTGAATCCTACATATATCGTCTCTTAATGTTGGCGTGGGATGTACTATCGGAGGTTTAAAACGTTATTTTCATTTAAATTAGTCCGGATGGTTGTCAAAGGAAATTTTCAAAGAGTAAATGTAAATAAATATATGTGTGTGTGTATTTCTTAAGAAATAAAAATGCATAGACGTTTTTAAAGATTTTTGAGGAAATAAAAATAAAATGAAAAATTGAAACAAAGTTAATATCGATTGTTTCTTGGTTGCTTATGTTTCAAGTGCAGTTTTGCTGCAGTTATTTTTATTCTTTTAAAAATTTTATTATCTTCGGGACCTGTTCAGCTTTCTGTTTCAAACAGAAGAAAGCTGTACTTCTGACTTTTATAATCAATTCAATGTATAACCTCTACATTTAATGTCTATAATAAGGATATTTTTTGATATTTCGTTATTTCGATATGATCCAAAAAATATTTGCATATATATAGATGTTTATACCTTTATAGAACTCTCCTGATATTGCCAATGGACCTAGGAGGATCATTGAAGCATTGTGACTTCGTTTTTTTTAAACTTCTTTCATCTTTCCTCTTTTTATCTCCTCTGTCCATTTTGTTCCTGGTTTACCATCCACTTTTTTCCAGTTTTTTTTTGTTTTTCGATAGCATCACTTGGCTCTTTTCGCCTTTTTTATATCCATTTTTGCTTGACTAATCTATGGTGTGGTTGGCTTGAATTTTTGTGTGTATATAACTACTTTATTGAAGTAGTCTTGTTCGGGCAAGTCTAGTAGTATGTAAAAATACAATCGACGTTTTATTTTGTCTGCTATCATTACTATTTCTCTCGCTCTTTCCCTCTCTCTATATATGATATGGTATTTTACTTGTATTTTCTCGGGTATTATAAAAAAAATATTGTTTTTTGGATACTTGCTTGTAAGTTGGGAAATAACATGTTTCTGTTGAATATTATTACTTCAACTTAAAGTAAGTTAATATTGGCTTCATTTTAGGTTAGCTGCCCAAATCCGAAAACTGGTCAATAGTAATTTTTTTTAGTTCTTCATAGAATCAAACATTATTAAAAAAAAAAAAATCTAACTAAAAGCTAAAAGGAAACCCTGAACTAATTTAAAGTACTTGAACTATAGAGGTTTCGCCTAGCTTGATGGGCGCGGTACGTTTGATCTGCGATGCGATATCACGAGTGAATTTTGCGCAACTCTCGACGTCTCTGACAACAAACACTTGTCGAGGCACCTGCTGTCTGAGTTCCCTTTTATAGTTTTTTCGGATACGCTATAATTTATATTTCTTTATGTATTTGTTTAATTTCGGCAATGCCGCTTTATAGTTTACGAGGTCACACAAAAAACATTCTATTGTCCGTGCATTATAAATTTTTTAGAGGGCCTCTTGCATGGTCATGGTTCACTAATGGTCATCAAAGAATGTTTGCAATCTGTATTTTAGTGGATTCAGTAAAACTCTGAGTTCTGTATATATCTATAAATTATAGAAATCTAATTTATATTGGGCGGGAAGATATCGGATGGTCGAACGACCAACGACCCCGGCATAAGAAATTTTTTTTTAGAAAATATCGCATTCTTAATTGGGGTCGTCGCAATTCCTTTTAACTAACTGCATAATATTCATTTGTAAAACTTGTAACAGTCGCAATTAATACATTTTTTTTCGCATTTGTATCGATCCGCTATGGCCTGGGAAATAACAATTGATATAAGTTTTCCTGCCTGGATCTTGTCCCCCTACCGGCGATTACTTATTTACTTAATAAGGCAGCTCTGATGCCTTACCAGTATCTCTTGAGCCCCTCACAGATCCTTCTCCAGAGGTCTCCTGCGTCTTCTGATTTCCTCTACCCACTCAATACCATTTTACATTTTTTCCATAAAATTATTATTGCCTTAATTATATATTATTTTAAAAAATGTTCCGTTTGATACGAGCCATAAATTACTGTATCAATAAAAACCTGTACCACTTGAATCCATGGAGGGTCTTGGGTTGTGCAGGAAGGTCATTTATGTTGAAAGAAAAATAAACCTGTACCACTACAACCCATGAAGGGCCTGGGGTTCAGTACATGGAAGAGACTGTACTGTTTCTTGGACAACGGTAGTACAGGGAGGTGGTTTATGTTAAAACACGGTGTACTTATACTGATGTTTAAATGAATCATTCATATCGAAATGCTTCTTAATTTTCGACTTACATCATTCGAATCGACTGCAATTGAGTTCCCACGAGAAGACGAAACGACCCCTATATTCCTGACAGTTTGTCCCAATGATCATGATGGCTTCGGACCAATCGGATTCGATATGAGATGGCAAAAGGGCCAATGAGAAGCAGGTTTTTTAAATGCCTTTTCTGATTAGCTACTCCTGCTCGTCCAACTGATGATTATACGATGAGCTATGTGGAGTCATTTAGGAAATGGACTGGTAATAGCTGCCTTCAACCGCCCGGTTTATTTTTTTCCATTTTCGTCTCTATCACTCTAAAAGTCCTTACCTAATCACCGGCTACCTCCCGGTTCTTGACGATTTTTCAAACTTGCAGGGGGATTTTTTTTTTTAGTAGGTTCTAAGAAAGCTGATTATTGTGAGAGCTCTGATGATTAGGCAAAAATAACGAGCGAAAAATAATAATCCTGTAATAATCGCAGCTTTCAAAAGAATCGATTTTCAAGCTCGAGTAATTATCGATAATTTCAAAGTTGAAAACGCCGCTGTAAATTTGTTTTTCTTCTGAATGTGATAGCAGATAATAATAACAATAATAATAAAAAAATGTACATATATTCTGGAACTAGTCCTTTCAGAATAATTCTATAAATAAAATAAATTTTTTTTAAATTAAATTAATAAAAAGAATAGAAAACAAAAATATAAAAGTAATAAATACTTATAAATATAAAAATATTTAAGAAAAAAACATTCCATTAAAAATATAATGATTGTTAACCTACTACTACCTAACCTAATACTGTAATTTAATGCTTAACCAGTTATAACTAAAAAAAAATCACTAATAACTTTTATCAATATCTTATCAAATTGTGTATACCTGAATATTTATTTACCATAAATGTGCATAAAAAAGAATAAATATATGTTTGTTTGTTCATTTAACGTCACTTTATGCTGCTGTGGCTAATCGGACGATGCAACAGGAGCTCTAAATTTTGCCTACCCAAGTTTCATTAGGATAGGGATTTTTAACGAGTACCTGACATCGTAATAGGCTCGGGACCCCCATACTTAAAGTGGCAGATTGTACCTGCTGCTACCCAATAAAAATATATTTTTAAAAATACGACAATTTTGCAAGTGAAAATGAATCGGCGGGACTTGAAGATCGGAACAGCGAATGAAAGTAGGGATGGAGAGATATAGACAAAGATCGGATAAGGAAAGACCAGAAAAAATCTGTGGTTTGATGTAGACATTTATATTGATCTGAAAACCATGAATGTGTGTTATAGGAGTGGTCCGAGGTTCTGAATAATTTCGGAGATGGATGGTGGAAATGGATAACGTTTTAAAGAAATGACACGAGAAAGTACTTAGGTACGGCGGTAGGAAGAGTAAAGCCTCTTCAACTGTTATAATCTTAATAAATTATAACTCACACTATTTTTGGAATATTCTTCTGTAATAATAAAAAAAATGAAGGGTTTTGTGTTCTGTACATGGTAGAGTTTGTTCTGTTTCTACGACAATATTTGTGCATGGAGTTAATACGTCTGATACCAAGCTCAACCGCCTGTTTTTTTCCAATTATGGGTACCCTCATTACAGAGGCTGAGGAGACCCTCTCTCATATCCTCTATAGCTACCACGTACCAATCACATTATTAATGAGAGGAACTGGCAAATACCATAGCACCATCAGAAGTTTAAGTAAAAAAAAATATTATTGTTGAAGGAACTCCCCACAGTTAAATTGATGAAGCAAAGTCAAAATTAACAAATTATTACTGGCCTCAAAAATTTAAATGAAAACCATATTCATCGAGTTCCAATTCTTATTCGTTAAAGTTTCTTCATCAAGCAGAGTGCAGGCATTTGACCTTCGGAAGAAATGAGATTTCGGGTCTCGACATTAAAGATTTAATGGCAGGGTTGCAAGGACTTTCCAAGATCCGAGCCTACCACTATGATTTTGGTAAGGATGTTAATCTTACGGCCTTAGGTAAATAATAATTTAACTGTTATAAATTTTTCACTTCTGAAAATTCTTAAAAGTGCGCGTAGTTACCACATCCTACACGAAATTCCTAATAAGCATGTGGCTTAATAATCGTTTATAACTTGAACTCCACATTATTGCTCGCAGTTTCAGGTCCTTCAACACTTATTAGACAAAGCCTCCCAGTTGCCAAATAATTACATATAGACTCATATACATTATAAAACCTTTTTGGACTTACGGAATAGAGCTTTGGAGCGCCACTAAGCCATGGAATTCCTGTCGTATCCAATCCTTACAATGATCAATGCTCCTTACTTTTAAACGAATAAATTCATCCATAATAACCTCAATGTCCTATTTGTAACTGTTACAAACAAAAGGGCCTTTCTGTCTTTTCACATAGTACATCTATAATAAGAGATATACTATTTCTAAGCCAGGGGTTGTGCAGGGATTTTATTTGTTAATATTATGCTCAACCCTTTCCATTCGTCTAAATTACTGTTCTGTTATTCTTACATGTTATTCTTATATGTTCTTCCGCCATATTTGGATGGTCGATATTTATACTGCTGGTCCACAAGAAAAAATATTTTAATCACCTTTGCCGGATTCTAATCGACATAAAAAAAATTGAAAGGTTGGTTATCATTCTCGGTTACCACGGTCCCAAAATATAACATATATAATTGTTTGTTTTTAAACAGACTTCTTCTCCTCCCCCCTTGTTTGTTGTTACTCCCCTGGATGGATGTATTTACAGTTGCAGTCTCTTTTCCAATATATGCTTCCTTAAATATTCGTTGATGAACAGATATGCCGATTACTGAATAGCTAACTCTTGTTCCTGTTAAAGAGATGTTGATCTTTTCATTTATTTTTTTTTTTACCGATAAAATAATCCCTCGTGGCCAGAAGGAAACCAACAATGGTTTCCATCAGGCTTGTCCATCAAGGAGATAGGAACCCTTTCGCTAACAGGTTTTGGTGTTTGATTATTCAACTTATTTTTCAATTACTCCACCCCCGCTGGGCACGCACTATTATTAGACAGGAAGAGGGAGTGGGGGTAATCAGGAGATGAGTTGATTTAAATAGTAAGCCTCGGGGCGATGGGAGAATACCTGCCGTGGCCTTCGGGTTTGGCCACTCCTGGCTCAGCCACTTTCTCGGGTCGGAATTAACGGTACGGGTGATGCCCCGTTGATAGCACGATTATCAGCACCCTCTGCCGGGGGTACCCGAAACGTATGGGTACCTTGCCAATGTAGACTCATGGTGTCTAAAACCCGTCATCATCCCTCATAATCACCACGACGTAGCCCGAGCTTAGCTTTGGCTCTAGTCAACTGCCCCGCTAAATACGAATACGGTTTATAGTATTAGGGTGTGGAGTAACTTAGTGGTGGCGACAGCTGAGTTGCTGTGTCGAATGTCCCGAGTTTAAAACCAGCTATGGTGGACCCTATTAGATCTGAAGACGCGTATAGGGCTCACCCAATATAATTAGGGCATTCTTAATTTAAGGAAAATGCCTGGCCATTGTGGCTCAGGCATGAATCAAGAATAGTATGAATAGACATGAATCCCTTTACAACAATAGTCCTAAAAACAGTACAGTCTCTACCGCGTACTAAACCCAAGACCCTTCATGGGGTACAGTAATGGTTTTTTATTTTCAATATGCATACATGTGAACCAAATTTCATGTATATTATTCTATCATTGAACACTTTAAGAAGATAAATCATCAAAGTCATAACTGACATTATTCTCAAATCTATATTTTAATCGTACTTACCACGTTTACCGACTGCTTTAACGTTTTAGCGAATTGTTTCTGCCTTTTTTTCTACAGCAGTAAATTAATTTCTTCCTGAGGTTTTTGTGGTCTGTAAATTTTTACGAGCCAAATGTTCAACACAAAGGTTTATTTTACTAAATTTATTCACCACGTTTCAAAACTGTAATATGGAAGGAAACAATTACAATTACCCCTTTTTTACCATTATTAACTCTGCATAAATTTACTTAAATTAGCTGGAAACAAAAAAAAACAAAAACAATTTAGTAAAGATTAGATTAAGAATAATTGAGTAAAAAAAACCAACAGACGAAACACGATAAGAAAAGCAAAAAATGAAATCAAGACTACATTAGATACGAAGTGTTTGTGTTGAAAAATGTATTTTTATTTCAACTCGTTTATTAACTAATGATTCAAATTTTAAGAAAAATGAAATTATACATAACATAGAAAAAGTCAAGTCAATTACTCCATAAATTAGCCTAGTTAAAATGGGTTTACAAAATAGAGAAAATAGAACCAAATGATTTTATATAAAAAAACAAAAACAAATTTCAATCACTTCATAAAGCAACACATTTAGTTATGACAAATTAAATCATTTACGGAATACTAAAAGTTTAATGTTATTGATATTTTGAGCTATTATTAGCATTAATTTCACAACTATTGAACGACCTTTTAGTTAATATAATTATTCTTATATCAATGAAGTTATATACTTTAGGCTAAACTTGATGAAAACAAATTGTATTACTCATAAACATGTCGATTAGTGTGACCAGTCTTGGGCATGTTGAGCATTTCGATGACGCGAAATCATAAGTTTTTCCTCAACAAAAAGGTGCTAAACGCGGCTAAAGAAGTTTTCATTTTAAAAATGTAGAAAAGTGGAAAATAATGTTAGATAAGGAAGCGTTGTAGAAACTAGAAACAAAACGGACAGAACAGAAAAAAATAATCCATGGAAAAAAGATGTAGGAAGTATGCAAAAAACGATGTAATGCTTTGCGTGATTCTCCTAGGTCCATTCGCAATATATATACATATACACATATGTACTGCCAGAGGTCATGGTATTCCGTTGAGTTGGAGCACATCTCGCGCCAACCATTTCATTCCTTATCCCATCTTGATCGCTATTAGATTCCAACCTTTTCCATCTCCCAACCGATCGTAGATCGTTTTCCCATCTACTGCTGGGAAACTTCTTGCTCCGTGTAAACATAAAAACACGCTGGCCTACTACTTGTGGTCTGACCACATTCCCATCATTAAGGAGCTACTTTCTATATTTTTTTTATTATAAGCCTGATCTAGACGAATCGACTGCTAAATACGATGCTGGGATGGAAAAAAAATCGATAAAAACATATACGAGATAGAGAAGAAAAAAAAGTAAATTCGTGCATTGTTCGGCAATTTTAATGAGACATCATAGTACGCAAAGAAATATATTAAACTTGATATATGGTTTTATTTTTAATTATTTAGAAAAATGGCTTCATGATAAATCATAAGTAAATGAAAAAAATAAATATTTTTAAAACTTTTCTTAATCATTTCACTTAATCATAAATAGAAATATAAAATAAATAGAGTGCGAATCGAGATACATTTTGCAACGACCTCTGCATAATATCAGGCAGGCATTTCATTTTATGTATGTTTCATAATATTTTTGAGGTGTGATAGCTTCGTATATAAGATAATTGTATTAAAAATCTTTAGATATATAAGTCTCATCCAATCTCTATAATGTGGATAGACTTAATAAAAATTCCCAGCACACTACACAACTGTTGATTTATAAAAAGCTCAGTCCTTACTAAGTACTAAAATTAAACTCCCTTCATGGGATGTAGTGATTTATTTTTATATTTTCACATACTATTTTATAAAACTCATGTTGCATTTTTCGTAAATATAATTTTACCTTTGTTTCTTTGTGGGGATGAAATCAGTCCGAGTGGAAGTAGAAGAATTGATTGATGAACTATTTAGTAGAAATGATAAGGATTAAACGAAGAATTATTTGGATTATATATAATATAATATAGATATTATATTAGTATTAAATGAAATACAAAAGTAGAAATAAATTAAATTATAAAATAAAATAAAATTATTATTTTTAATTTGAACTATAAAAGTATTGATGAAAAAAAAACCTGTACCACTATAACCCGTGAACGGGTCTGGGGTTCAGTACATGGTTGAGACTGTACTGTTTTATGGAGAACAGTTTTGCAAGGTGGTGGCTTGCCCTAGGTCACGCTCAACCGCCAGATTTTCCCTCTTATTTTGGGTACCCTATTTTTATAATATTTTATAGAGGCTAGAGGCCTAGTATTTCATATCATAAAATTTATTTATTTTTTATCACTTTATTGTTCCGTGTTCCCGCATGTAATCACTATTATATTTATTTTCTGTTATGATTTCTGCTATCGTGATTTTCTCTTTATTACCTCTCCTTATTATTTATAAAGTAAAAGTTGATGTTAAAAAACGTTTAACTGGTACATTATCTGACTATGTGATTCTTCAATATTAAATATCATGTTGATTTATGTTTTGTGGTCTATATGAACGCATCGATAAGAAAAATCGGCCTCAATCATGAGTTGATGTATTTAAATAATTCATCACGTAAAATGAAATCATTATTACGTTATATATATGTCCATGATTTATCATTTCATCACAAAAAAAAATAAAAAAATGATTCAGTAATCAAGCTGAATAACCACTAATAGTACAGGATCATAAAGTAACCGGCAAAAAAAAAATCATTAGAAAGTTTTTTTTTCATTTTTTTTTTGTGTAAGGTATATAGGTTCATTCTGTACAGCCTAACTCTAAGCAAGCAATCGGTCACACTCCTAGCCGAGGTTCCTTTGATGTGCCGCTCGTAGACCTAACGTGTAATAAAATACAGTTTTATAGCACTGTTATATAGAATTTATTTATTATAAATTATAATGTATTGTACTCAAAAGCTGCTGAGAAATTTGAGAGACTGGTGTGCAAACATTAATTCATTTATCACATCAAGCTAAGTAATTCGTTTTGTATATTTTTAGAATGACTTATGGGAAATAACAATAGTTTAAATATTTACTCAAGTAATTAGCTTGCGTCATGGCTAATAACGTCATAGAGCATACACAACCTGAAAACGGCACGTTTAAAAAAAGACTTGGTGGTTACTATCCCACTAAATATTTAATATTTGTTCGGTTAACAATATAAATGCATGGATTAATGGTATTATGGAAATGAAAGATAGTACTACAGTACATAGTATAAAACTATGTATATTATCTTTAATAAAGAATCGTTTCAGTCAGAGGTCCACGGGTCTAGTATCCACTCATCCTTCTCTTCCAAATCTCCTTCATCATCCGACAGCCAGTTTTTTTCTTTTATGTCCATAACCGGTAGTTTTCTTACATGTGAGGCACACCGGAAAACTCTCTATAGGATGGCTTTCCGAAATGACAATCGGTCTTGAATCTTCCCTTGTTGGATATATAGTAATCCCATGTATGACTTGATCGATCTGATCCAGTTGTTCCATCAGGTTAACCAATCTTACAACTATACCCATCTTTTTATCTTAGTATTTCTTTCTTCCTTCTAACAAAATGTTAGGTTTGTTATGAGGTTTTGTAAGACCAATTGTAATAGCCTAGTCCCAATATTGCTCCAGGTTCTGACTACTACTTCTGGTTCGTACTCGATTGACTTTTTCATGGACCATAATTGCTTGTGTTTCCTATGTTGTCTTGTATTAGGTGTAGGGTATTGGGTGATATGTTGTGACAGTATAATACTAACATAACCTATCTCTGTTTCAGAAGGATGCCTTCGAGCGGAAGCGGGGGAGAAGACACCCCCAGAGAGGAATCGTACCTGATGCACCGGGACTCTGCCTTCGTGCCGGTGCTGCCATCTCGCGGAATGTACGGGCCGCAGTCGGAGCTGGTGGCGATGATGGCGGACAAGCGGAAGGAGCTGGCCCTACACGCCGCCCTCCTTCCACCGCCCCCGGGGTACCCGCTGTTCCCCTCCGCACCGCCCTTCCCTTTCCCGCCACCCCCGGGGCCGGCCGCCATGTTCCCCTCGGCCCAGGCCAACAGGCTCTTGAGGGCCCCCGGGCGGGCGGCCAGGCCCAAGAAGCAGTTCATCTGCAAGTTCTGCAACAGGCAGTTCACCAAGTCCTACAACCTGCTCATCCACGAGAGGACGCACACTGACGAGCGGCCGTACTCCTGCGACATCTGCGGCAAGGCTTTCAGGCGGCAGGATCACTTGAGGGATCACAGGTCAGTCATGCAATCATTACTCTACTAATAACTTCATAATTATCTGCAAACCTTTTCTTCATCAGCAGAAACCAAATTAAGATTCCTCTGAATACGTAAAAAATACTTACCGGTTTTTACAAATTACCCCGGTCCATATTATATCAGCCTCAAAAGCGGATAAGTCTAGCGATGGATCCGTACGAATCCTCTATTGAAATCTATGAAAATGCTATGATTTTCATAAAAATTACATAAATGCTTTAAGTACCACTTTAGAAAGGAAAAACAAATCCATTGAATCAAAATAAAAAACTTACTAAAAGGTTTTTGGTGATTACAGTCACTTTTGATCAAAGGTTGCAACGCCTCCAATGTTACCAAGACAAGTTTTGATAAGAAATCGGACGGTGTCATCTTTGACCATAAGTGGCTGTAATCATCAAATATCTTTTGGCTGTTTGTTAATTTGATTTAATTGATTTGTTTTTCATTCCTTTATATTTCAATGCAAAAGAGTAACTTTAAACCTGTAATGTTCATGAAAACCATAACGTTCTCTTACAAATGAATGCTATCACTTGGTTATTGGTTTGGCTTTACTTATTCATACTCCGAATACTCAGGAAGGACGAGTTATCTTACAGATTACCAAATCAAAAGGAGAACTGGGACAAGAGACACCTGGGATACTGCACAAGGTTCCGATCTACCTCATCCTAACATTCCTGTTTTAATAATGCTTTCTTTGATGCTCCTTCTGTAAAAATATAGTTAAACTTGAGGTATCCTCTTATGGATACCTTGACAAATTAAAAATACACTATTTGATAGTTATGAAAGATAGTCGTGTATGTTAAGGGGAAGTCATGATTGCGATCGATTCCATTCTAACTAATCCCTAACTTGCGAGAAAGGAGTATTGACATCTAGGATGATATGATGGCTATCCTACGTACTTATATCAAAAGACAATTTGAGAATTAAAATTTTACTGGTTTTAAGAATTCGATTCCACCCTTCACGTGGTTCTTGTAAAGACTAAGAGGCGATATCTGGAGTGCTGAAAGTTAGCTATCCAATGTCCTATGCCCCGATAACAAAAGATGATTTCAGAACAAAAATTCACTGTTTTATGGTTCAATGTGAAATTCAGTATGGATTAAGAACATTAATACTGGGAATGATATTTATATATTTGAAATCGGTTTTGATGCATATGATGAACATAGAAATAAACACTGAGGAATCATTAATGTAACCATCGATTAAATTTATGTAAATTATTCCGCAGGTTGTCGTTGGGAATGCATTTAAGACATAATTAATCGGAGTAGTAAAATTACTATTTATATGGATTTGCTTAAGAAATGAATACTGAGGAAATCAATTAATGCAACGGTTGATTAAATTGAACCATCGCTATTCCATCCTCTTGATAGTGCGCAGCCGATTCGATTTAATTCTGCTTGGTCAGTTATCTGCAGCAAGAGATAATTCCGTTTCCGAATTATACCACTTTACGAAGCTTGAAGATTTACTGTAAATTTGATGTTTGCTCAGCGGAAAGGCTACGATTCATCAAGATTGGTTGCAAAAATCGCTTTATGCACTAGCTCTTTCGTTGCAGTTATAGCCTACTCGTTAAGCCTCGGAGCCGGAAAGGTCGAAGAGTTCTGTTTGGATCCGGGTTGCGCAAGTCTGGGGTTTAGGTTACTGGGGTTCTACAACTTCTCTCATAAACTTATGTTATTGCAAATGCTAAGCTTAGAATGCAAGGCCTAGATTAAGATAGGTTTGGCAAACTTAAAATAATTTTTATTAATTTTTTTCATATTTACAATAAATCTTCAATATTTTTTCAACGACTATGTATTAATGTATTAATGAAAAATAATAATGAAATAATCTTTAAGACTAAAATATATCGAACGGAATGCTTTTTCGTTGTTTTTGCTAACATATATTAAACCATAAGTTCTACTATATCATATGGAATAGGTTAAACACTATACATCTATTACGAACTATAATTAAAAATATTGACAGTTAAATATGTTAAAGGCTATAAATCTCTTAACTAATTTTACAAACATTTTTTATAAAAATAAATCATTTTATGATTTTAAATTCTAATTTTGTCCCAAATAAAACCATCCATAATGACCTTAACGTTCCATATGTTACCGATTTAGCCCATTCCAGATACCTATAATTCCATAATAAACTCCAGGCCCATCCAAACCCACTAGTTTACATCCTTGGTTCCAATTCCATACCGGACAATCCTCCTAGGCGTCCGAAGAGAAGATGGCCTCGGGACCTTATATTATAGAAATGTTATTAGAGTGCTGCCAGTGGGTAGTGCCTCTACACGTCCTTTCATGTATTTATTTATTCATATAGCCATTGTACTAGATTTATATATTACGATTATACAATTCAATAAAATAATTTTAAAAAAAAGGTAGATGTAATCGAGTAAGGTGATGAATTACGTAACTCTAGGTTACTATTTCGAGACTAGTTGTGTCATATTATTAACCCTATTAATAGTCATGATAACTGGCTCACTCAGCTGTCCTTAATATGAGGGAAAAACTGGAGGTCGAGCGATTTCTTGGCCAAATCACATTTCTATATAACTGTTTTATCAGAAACAGTACTCTCCAAATTTTATAGCAAACCAAATATGATGGGATGTAGGGGTACAGTATTTTTTAATAGTTATTGTAGTTTAATAGTGATCTCTGGGTGCGGGATAGCTTAGTGGTAGAGGGTGAGTTGCCGTGCTGAAGGACCAGGCTCAAATCCGGCAGTGGCAAATAATTTATTGAATCTGCTAAATCGATCCTGTATCATCTGGAGATCCTCCTGGGCCTCAATCAGCCTTTATAGAGTGGATATCCTTAATTGGGGGAAAAACTTGTGAAGAACCGTGATCTCGCCCATATCATGTCCCTGCACAACAGATGTCTTCGAGATGGCTTACCGCAAAAACTTCATATAATAGTTTATACAGTGTATTCAGTTCGTATCCCAGATTCTGCTAATATCCATTTCTTCATTAAAGCAAAATGTGAGGATAGCCTGACGTGCCAATTACTGCTTGTGGCTCTTACTCATAATAAGAGAAGGTCCTTCACGGGTTGTAGTGGTACACGATTTTAATAGCTATCTCTAGATGATGTTAGTAGCCCAAACTATGAACCATCCAGCAGAGAACCGTTTGAGCTTCGAAGAATTTTGTTGTAAATAGTAACAGTTAAAAAATAACAGATCGGTGATTCATAGTCCTCAAAGGGTTAAAGATATCCCCTTTCCCTAGGTATTTAGATAACCTTATATTTTATATTTTGAGAGTAACGACTACTCAGCTAGTTACAGTTTTACCGAGACACAAGATAGAGGGCGTTGCGGTCAACCCGCCCTTGGCATTAGTAGCTGTGGTTAAGCGGGTTCGCAATCGTCTGGGAGCAAAAGCAATGGCTGCAGTGGCGTACCTTGCGCAACCCCTGCTGATCTCGCGCTCACGCTCGCCGCTGTAATTACATCTCTCCGCCAATCAACTCCCGGCCTTCAATATTAATTAACCGTGCGTCAGGTACCAGGCATTTCCACAATCCCATGTACTGGATTCGATCCTGTATTCCTAATATCGGAGGACAAGTAGTCAGTTTAAAAATGATTTTCAATCTTATTTCAGAAAAATATTAATAACTTTGTAAAAGTAATTCATCCTAAACTTACAACTTTACTGAAGCTTCAAAGCCTTACTATCATACACATATTATCTCAGGAAAAGCAAGAACTATTTAATATGAGAATAGTGTCAACGGAGACAAACACAAGTTTTGGATTTTTAATGCAAAGTACAAGAATCTGCTGCAAAGTCATGAGATACAATTTCATCTGAGAATAAAAGTTAAGAACATACTGAATACTACAGTAGAAATAAACTCAAAGAAAAAACATTTTAGACTGTCATGGAGAATGGATACAACTTCCAGAGCAACCAATCGTACCTTGAACCAATGATACGGTTTGATGGTCGTAGACCAAAAGGAAGGTTGGGAAGAAGGCGTTAAGGAAGCCTTTTAAGCCAGAGGATTGCATTCGAGAAGATGTGAACTGATATGAGCAGAGAGAGAGATGTTTGCCTTCAAGCACATAGCTAAAAAGTCTAGGATTTTTTTTTTAGGTTGAAGAACATTTAATAGGATTGAAGATGACCAGTGAATGAATAGACAATAAATAAATTAATATCTAATAATTGTCTATAATTCCTTCATATCCACCAATCTAAGACGCATAAATAGTAGATGGAAATGAAGGAATGAAACAAGACACAAGATACAGTTTTAGCCCCCTCTTACAACTACTCTTTAACAAATTCTGTAGCCAATATGACACTTACATGCCTCATCGACATCATAACGTTGATATCGGCAAGGAAGGTAAAGAAGGAAATTAAAGAAGAACTCAAACCAAATTTGAAGATAGGATATCCTATTGGTAAAATAGCTCAAGTCATACCTGAAAGTATGAACTGAGAGAACAATAATACTTAATAATACTCCTTCTCTTACGGATGCGTAACGACGCCTCTCAAATTTGTCTTAAGTTTTGCTTATTACAATTTAAGTAACTACAAAAAGAAAACGTTTTAATTTTGTTGAAGAGTTTTCATGAAATGAAATAAAATAGTTATGCCAACTTCATAACTCGAATTGGTGATTTCAGTTTGAGTTACCTACAGCTTTGTCTGTTGGAACATTCTAGTTGAATATGATGGTTCTGCGTTTCAAACAAAAGAGACCAAAATCTTAGTCTATTAATACTACGTTAAAACCCTTGTTTTTAAACCAAGGGATGCCACAACGAGGATGCCAACAAGGCGGAAATTTCGAACAACATGAAGTTCTATACAAAAACGATTTATATAAAATACAGAAGACAGAATTACTATGCTTTAAATAATTTTTTTAACATATCAACAATCACGGTGAATAAGTGGTTAACTCGAATTTTACTTGGGGAAGCGGAACCGGGTTATTTTCGTGGTGAACATGAACCTAAGTAAGGAATTGCAAGAATCACACGAATCAGCTTCCCTCGAATCTGCTGCTCCCCAAACAGTTAACTCTACCGGGACAGATTTCGACTTAACCACTTATTCACCGGGATTACAGATGTAACGTTCTTCGTTCCTCCGGTTGTTCTTGGATATTTGGAATAGAAAGAAGAGTTTTTCATCCTTCAGAGGTATGTTGTAATTCTGCATCTGGTTTTAATGAGGATTTTAGTTACGCTTTCCTAACTCACACAAAAAACCTATCTATCAACCTGTTCTCACCCGCAATAGCGGAAACTCCCCCAGAACTATGGAAACAACTTTCGCCATAGACATCCCGGCGGTACATCGCCGATAAAGTTACCTCGTTTCCTATTGTAGCGAAAGTGGATAGATGACCATCTCCACCGATCCATCTTCGGATCCAGGCCAACCAAGGCATCTTAAATACCCGCTATCTCGATCTGTTTAGTTATCTTGTCGCTAAGTACTTCTCCTGTCTCATTAGCGACCCGTGAGAGCGCAGCACCTGCGGAGCAATGGCGTATCCTCATCCCAGGAGTCAATTGTATCCTAGCCTCCTCCCAGGCGCCTCTCAAGGCGAAGCAATTAGACCAAGGATCTTAGAGTCAGATTCAATCGGCCTTTAATAACTTGCCAGTACTGCCGATCCTTGAACAGATGCAACATTACCTTAATTTATTCGTATTACCTGCAATACTCAAGTGAGACAAAAAACTTAGAATTCACCAAAATTGTGGTGGATGTCCATTCTAGCTGTTCTTTATTATTTAGAACTGTCTAACATCCGAACTTGCACCTTTTTTATTCTATTCTTATTGTCGCGATTTCCAGTTTTGCAACCTCGTCTATTTTTAATATTAATATTTAAATCTCTATGCCCTATTTAAATGAGTATATTATGCACACGAATGGTACATTTTACCATAGATCTTGTGAACACAATCGGGTGTATCTTATCTTCGAATGACCTTACAATTTTATTTTCCGTTCATCTGATGGACTTTTCTCTGGCGTTTATTGACACGCTTCTTTTGATCCTCTGTGCAGCTTTATCTAGTGTTTACCATTTTTTTAAATAAAATATGTAAATGGGATCCCATTACATTGTCTACTGTGTGATATAATTAATTATGAATAAAGATGTAAGTATTTTAACAACTAAAATTTGCTACAGTTCAAATTTAATGCTCTACCGACGGGGATTCGATCTCGAAACGTCAAATGGAGGGGTTCGGGATCTAAAGTGATCTAACAATGAGAAATAAGGTGCCAAACTGTCGCGTTAGACACGATTCCTTGACTAAACTGGCGACAATTATGAAAAAAGTCAGTTTTTGAAATTTCAGAGTAATCCGTTATTGATTATTAAGGCCACATAGGTCATATTATTATGACAAAATGAAAAAAATTACAAATGCAATACAAGGGAGTCATGTTCAGAAATGAATATAAAATATTATATTAAAGGAACTCTCTAATTGGTTAAAACTTTTTGACCTCTGCTCACAAATTTTCTGAACATAAGTTAAATTTTCTTTAAAATCTTACAGATTTTTTTTTTTGGTGGGAGGGTGACTCACACTGTATACATGTTTTTTATTTACTATCATTAATCAAACTCGCTTGCTTTAATTAGAATCAGGTATGTATAATAAAAATACAATGACGCCTAATGATTTCCTTTTCCATGTGACGAGCAATGAACTTTATTACCTGGAATAATCTGATGTATTAATAAAAAGAGTCACGTACATAAGAATAGAGCTAACCTATAATTTAGGATACTCCCAGCGAGCATTAACGACTTCTCAGAAAGGATTTGCAGTCTTCAGCAGAGTTTTTTATGTCATCTGATGACCGATGGTTTTATTTTCCGTCATATTACAGATTGTAGTAATCATTTTGGGATGAATGATTTTAATGTGCCACTTAATGTACTCATATCTACATAATCCTTTACCCCAGCCAGTTCTAATATATAACGTATGTTTATCAATTTTTTTTGGCAAGTTAATATCTGTATATATTGAATACATAGTAACATACATTCATACTATTTTGATTTTCATTCTGATTTGATAACAAGTTACGGGCAACGACCGTAAGTAACGGCCGTGAATGAAACCTGTGCTATTTGAAGACCCTCTTAGGACTCACCCAGCCTCCATAAAATGGCATTTGAGGGTGTTCTGGAACCCCCCCCCCTCTGCACAGCTTATTGATACTTAGGATTTATTGATATTTACAACTGTATTACAATAATACATCAAGAAAATAGGCTATGTGAGACATAATGCCATGAGTTAATGGCAAGTAGAGAAACTACCCACTGGTAGTACTCAAATCACTAGTTCAACTAAGAAGGTCACGTTGGCCATCTTCTTTTCAGACGCCTCGGAGGATTATCGGGAATTGAAGAGGAAGCTAGGTTTGAAACTAGAGGGTTTGAGTGGGAATGAAGTTTGTTATGAAAGGATAGATATTTGGCCCAAACCCGGGGGCCAAATCAGCAACAAATGGGAGATTAAGGGCGTTATGGATGACTATATTCTTAACAAAATAAGGAGCGTTGAGGATTTTACGAAGGATTTTGGATTGTAAGGATTGGATACGAGAGGAATTCGATGGCTTAGTGGAGCCCCAAAGCTCTACTCCGTAAGTCCAAATAGGTCGTACGATGGTCATGTAGAGGAGTCTTTTGTAGTTAATTGGGAGGTTAGAGCGTTTGTCTAGTAAGTGTTGAAGTAGCATGAAACGTCGAGCGGTTTTTAATCCAAATTGCATGTATATTATTCTAATATTGGACCCGAAAATATCTATTACTATATCTATTACTATCTACTGCTTATTTTACAACTCCATTTTAAACCATAGACTACGAGAATGACACGATTACGCTTCCTTCATTACAGTTAACACTCTCTGGACGAAATTCGACTTAACCACCGGGGCTGCATATATATTTCTGTATTATCCAGATATGTTCCCATTATTACGGATAATCGTGGTTAAGCTCGATTTTTTACAAGTTGTATTTCATTAATATTTCCTAAAGTTTTTTATTTTATTTTTTTGTATATGGTGATTTTTTCCCTTCTATATTATATCACTATTCAGACTGACTACATACCACCGATGGTATATGGTTATCGCCGCAAGTAGCCTAGTACAGAAGACAGAAGACCATCTGTAGCTCGCTATCAAGGCAGGCACAGAGAGATCTTCTGTCCACCGCACTGAGCTCAGTCTGTCTTCTTGATCTCTATCTCCGCTAACTGACGCAATCAACTCCTCATAACAGTCACAAGACCTTCTATTTATGCCTGAACATTAATAGCCCTATATATTCCTCATTTACATGATTTATTTTATCTTCTCTTACAGTTTTTTTATCATTTTTTTTTTTCACACAGACATTTTTAGACGTTTATACGTCGTTTAACTCGAGTTGATGTGAGGCTACTTGAATTCTGCGGTTGTTTGAAAGTTGTTGATGAAGTTTCCTTTTTTATTACACCACTGGCTTACTCCTTAATTTCTTTTTCTTCTTCCGTGGCTCTACAACTCATAGAGAGTCAGGGCCTCCCAGTTTAGACTTCCAGTCATCTCTATTGACAGCTGGTTTTTATTGTTATAATATAATTATTAAGATCAAAATTGATTAAAAACTACTCACATACATGAATATTGTCATTCAAACCTATTTGGTTTTACGGAGTAGAGCTTTACGCTTAACATGGCACATAGCCATCGAATTCCTCTCATATCCAATCCTTACAATTCAAAATCCTAAATGCTTTGTCACCAATAAAGTCATTCACAATGACCTCAATGTCCAATTTGTTGCTGTTTGGCCCGAAACCGATATAAATCCTTTCAGTACAAACTTTATTCCCACTCAAACCAACCAGTTTCAAACCTAGCAACTTCTGCTAGGTTTAAATCTAGTGCAGTAGAAGTAGAAATTATAGCAATATAAGTTATTGTGTTTAGTTGATACATATATATTTATATATATAAGGTTTCGTGTATGCGGTTTCATTCACACTTAAATTTGAGAAACTATTATTTTTTTTCTATTGCCAAGAAAAAAAACAATATTAGTTCTATATGTTACCATTAATAACTGATATAAAAAAACTTGTACCGCTACAACCTATTTATGATCTTGTATTCAGTACATGGTAGGGACTATACAGTTTCTGAGACAATGTTTGTGCTGGAAGGTGATTTGTCCAAGATCACACTCAACCGCCATGTTTTTACGCCAATTACGGGTAACTTAATAGACGCTGGGTGAGCCTCAGGAGGATCTTTTGAAACATTAAATAATTTATCTTCCATAGCCGGATTCACACCAGAACCTTCAATATAGCAACTCATCAAATAACAGATGCACAGGCTGAAATTAAATTAAAATATTATGCAACATTTTTCGTTTATTTTTAATCTGTTCTATAATTTTTTTTTATATAACAGAGAACTCAATATTCAGATGTATTGTACCCTTAAGCGTATTTCACTTAAATGCCCAGCATGCATAAAACTATGAGAAATACTATTACAATGATTTAGAGATGGATCAAAATAGTATTTATCTTGAATAGTACAACAGATATAGCCAATACAATAAATAATAGCAGTGGCAACAAAAAGAAAACTTACTGACCCATACCTGTACCACTACAACCCATGAAGGGTCTGGGGTTCAGTACATGGTAGAGACTGTACTGTTTCATGGACAACGGTTCTGCAAGGAGGTGACTTGTCCTAGGTCACGCTCAACCGCCAGATTTTCCCCCTTATTTTGGGTACCCTATTTTTATAATATTTTATAGAGGCTGGGTGTGCCCTCGGAGGGTCCTAGATCCTATATGATCCATCTCCCGCTGCAAACAGACTAAATAAAAATCATGGCCTGCAGTTGGATTTGAACCAGGATTTCCGGCATGGCAGCTCAGTACTCTACCACTGAGCCACTCCTCTCCCACTGACCCATACAGCTTTCATAAAATTTAAACAATTTATATCTTGCTGAGATTTAATGATAAGAATTGTTTATTTGATTATCTTAATTTTATTGTTGTTTTAAGAATAGAAGAGTAAGATACTGAAGTAATATACCAGATTTAAGAATTTAAAAAAAATTAAATAAAAGGATATGATTTTTATTTAAATACATAAAATTTGAATAAGATAAGACCCGAATACATAATACATAAACTTCATTCAAAGCCGGAAACTGTATTTCTTGGGATTATGAGAAGGGGCTAAACTGGTTGAGAAACTTCTTAATCCAAATCCGAAAGAAAACCGATAAATTATTAAATAATAAAAAAAAGGAGTAAAGTCGCTCCTGATAAAGAATGGATATAAGAAGTTTAATGTCAAGTTTTTTATACGAATGGAAAGGGAGATTCTGGTCGAATAGTATAATAACTTGGAGTTATAACAAATTTATGGTAGGAAGAGGTACCGAAATGAACCGATCCTAAGTCTGGGGAACGAGCAGATTATGTATATTAACTGAGCGGCGCATATGAATCGTCAAGAACTAGGTTCCAATTTCAATTTGCAAAAAAAAATATATATATATAAATAAATAAAAATATATACTCCTTTCACGGGATTTTTGGCAAAATTATAGCCGATCAATTACAAATACACTTTTTCGTGTTTTTATGTTAATCTGAGATTGAAGTCGAGACTGAAATATAAAATTAAAATCTTCTTAGCCGTACCGAAGGTCCCGAGTTCAAATTAGGATGTCACTTGTTATTTATTTGATCTGTTAACCGGGGGAGGGAGACACCCTGAACAGTGGGAAAACCTTGCGGTTGAGCGTTATCGAGGACGAATCACATCCCTGCACAACCGTTGTCCAAGAAACATTTGAGTACTGAACCCTATTTATTAATGGGTTGTAGAAATATTTTTTTACATTTGTCTTTTATAATATAAATGAAAATTGAATCTATTTAGTCAAGAATAGCTAGAATAAATATAAAATAAATTCCTGTTAGAGAGGAAAATAGTTGACTGGAAGATCTAATGTAGGATGGAAATAGTCGGGGGGTGCAGTCAAAATAAACACCAAATAAGTGAAAACGTTAATTGTGCCGACGTTTGGTACTACTTTGTAGGTCATCTTCAGGGCTATGAGAGAAAATACAGACAAAACAAAATAAACTATAAAAACCAAAACAAATATAATATAATATATAAAAACAAATATAATCTTGGAACTGTAATATTTTTTTATAGTTTATTTTGTTTTATCCCTGTAGATGACCAACAAAGTAGGTCGAAACGTCGGCACAATTAATAAATAAGTCCTCAATTATTCCCATCCTACATAATATAAATTCATATTCGATTAATATAACCTTTTTATATAAATTAAGCCCCCCAAAAAAAATGTAGGCTTCTGGTTTTTTTAGATAGATATTAGATTCTTATGGATAAAATAGTATCTGAACAACTTTGGTCATCAGAAAAAAAAAATATTAATCCAACACACAATGGCCTAGTAAGTTACTATAATACTGTTGACGGTTGAGTGTCGTCTAGACTAAAACACCTTCCTATAAAACTGGTAGCTAACAAATAGTACGGTATCTACCATGTACTGAATCCAAAGCCCTTCTTGGTTACTGTACTACTACTAATATTTTTTTTTCATAACTTTACCCATGTATTATGCTCTATTTTTTTAATCAACAGAGGGTTCCAAAAGGGCGAATTTCGTGCATTTTTCTTCTCCATCTTTGACCTCGGGCCTGGCTATTTATTTTTCATTTCAAATTAGCATTAATATGTAAATCCTAATCCATTTTGTATTTAATATAATATAAATTATATATTGTATTAACATATATAATATATTCATCTGTTAATTATTTATTTATTGTGAATGGAACAAGGAGGATCACAAAAAGCATTCTGACGTCGTTTTTTCCACTTTCTTCATCTTTTCTCTCCTCCATACATTTTGTTCCTGGTTTCTTCTCTGACATCACTATCCACTTTTCCAAACATTTTTTTTGTCTATAAGATCAGCTGGTCCAATTGTAGCTTTATCTAAACCCATTTGTTTTTTGGACTAATCCAAGGTGGATTTGTTAACTGGACTTTCTGTAAGTAACCACTCCATTGTTCAGTTTTGCTTGGAGAATTGTATATATATATACAAAAACACTTGATGAAGACACATTACCTGTTTAGTCTTCGAAGGCAGTGTGGCATGGTACTACCTGAGCCAGGTATAAACTAAATCAGGCAGGTTGGGTATTAGCAGTATCAGATCGCTTGGGGCCATCTCAAGGGACTAGTCCTATCTGAATTTAAATGTATCACAGCTTCCTTCCAAGACCTATCATTAAGTCTCCCCCCTTCTGCTCCAGGTTATAACCTTCCTCGTAACAATATTCTCGATACATCGAAATAAATATCGAAGCCTAAATATCGATTATGACCTCCAACACCGAACTCCTACAACCTTTCATCTTTCAATTTTTCGGCTCCGTTCCCCTCCAAGGAACACGCTAATGGCGCACTCTGGAGTTTTAATTCACTTAACGTTTCTATCTAGCTATCTGCTTAGCATAATAACACGTATTCCTCTTTTATGGTCGTTATACGATTTTGAGCATTTACAACGTCTTCACACAAGTTTCATTCACAAGAACAGAATTGGAGGAAGATACGAGAAATATCATGGTTCTTAGTTCCGTTTGATTCATTTGATCACGATTTTGCTAAAGGCTTGTTTGTTTTTTATTTTTTTGTTTGATAAGAAATTTTCCGTGTTTCTACAGCTGTGTTTTTTAAAAGCTTAAGGATACACTTCGCCGATATTCAACCATCGTTCAAATACCTCGAATATCTAACCCCCCAAAATATTTTATAACAATGCGGGCATGAACTTAATAGTTTTGATCTCACTAATACGAAAGTCTCGGTTTTTTACACTGTAGTTAGATGGTTATGTAGATGTATTTGGCTCTATAGTGAAGTTCGCTATGTGTGCCCTGTTAACTCCTTATTTAGGACTCTGAATAAAATCAACAATATCCTTGAAGATGATTGAAATTACTAGTATAAAAGAAATAAACTATTTGAGGTAAATAAAGGTTGTACATAACATCCTGTCATAATTTATCCATAAATTCATGTAATGGAATGTTTTAAAGTAACTTAGGGGGTTAATAATCGCACAAAATACTGGATATTTAATTGTTTAGAATCAATATCTTTTTTTAAATGTATTAAAATAAATATAATTTGATTAAAATTATATTGACTCTGGAATCCTTTTCCCCCACTCCCTATTAGATAAATTGTTCATTATTTAATTTTCATGTTATCAATATTTTCGTTGTTATTTTTTTTTTCATAAATAGAATTATATTTAGCTGCTAAATGTTTACCATTCGTTCAACAAACTCCTCTATGTCCATAATTATGCTTTTCATAATTTTTATTTTGTACAAATTTGTAACATTGTTACGCAATTAGTTGTCCATATAACAATTGCCGGTTATCTTAAAGTTATTTCCAATACAATACAATTTTATTTTATATCTGCTATTAGAAGTAAAGTTTTGAGCACATTACTGTAATTTTTAGGCTTCATTATTTAATTAGATCTTTGGTCTATGAATATATTAAAATATTTATTTTCCATTTAATCAATCAATAAATAATAATTTATTCTGGTTGTTATTCTTATCTCTACTTGAACTGAAGATGACCATGAAACGTTACTTACATTAATAGTACCAGATATATTGTAAAATATTGTCTTCTTTTAGAAGTCTTATCCAAAAAGATTTTTTATTAACTATTTCTGAGGAAATCCCTAACAAGAAATAACTAAGAATAAAGATATAAATTTGAAATAAATATATAAATAAGAAATAATATTCATTGGTTATGGTATCTGAGTCCATTGCTAGCTGGTTGCGTTCCAAACTATTCAAGGCCTTGGACATCAAGGGATAGTGAGAAATGAATTTCATTTGAAAGACTAAGTACTGCTTTCGAAAGCAACGCTTGGCCTCTTACTTAACAAGTTAGGGGTCAAAGCAGTTGTTAAATATTATGTTTCCAGCCGGACTCGGAGTTGTGAGGTAATATTTAAAAATTATCTGATATTTGAACCCGTACTTCTCGACCCAGTGGGTCACTGTACCATATTTTCTATCAATAGTCAGAGCTTTCCATGGATATTGACAGGATTTTAATATATTTTATGTAAGTATTATCTATTGTTTTCGTAATGGTATGTTATTCATGAATAGATTTCCTGAGCCAGTTACTAAATAGGTTTCTATCTCTCCTGCCTAGATTAGATGCTAGACATAGTAGAACAAATAATTTTGTGCATTAATTTATGTTTTGAAAATATTTTTCCCCTTCTCTGAATAGAGTCACAATAAATATTTATTAATTAATTAATTAAATATAATAAAATAAATACGCTTAATTAAACAAAATAATTATCGTAGACAATAATTTTACTATCTTGAATCAATCCTGCTCCTGTAAAGCTTACTTTAGCGGTGAATACTTTAAGATAAACCTGAACCGATTTGTATTTGATAAATGCACTGTTTTAAAAAAATATAAAAATGATCAATATTTAATCTTAGATAAATATTATAATATTTAAACTATTATAACGATTGGTTTTGATCGATAATAAAACATAACCTTTGCTTGGTTTAACTAATGAAAGTGGTAAACTTTTAATTAAATTCCCCTGCAATGAAACCTTCAGTAATAAAATGCTCTGTTTTATGACCGCGTCCAAAGTAACACCTCAATGCCGCTGTTTTTCTTCAGCCTATTCCATTTAAACATTGTGTTTTTCTTTGGGTCATTTCTCAATTTTTTTTAATGAGTTTGGTATATGTATATATACTTAATTTTTTTTTTAATAACATACAGTGGAACACCAATAACCTAGTTTAAAAAAATTCTGAAATGGTTAGAAGTTAACTAATCTATTTAAAATCCTATAAATTATTGACAAACTATTATTTTGGTACGCAGTTGTAGTATAAAATGAAAAAAAAGAGACAATTCATTTAAAATTAAATTAGAAGAATATATACAAAGAATTAAGTGACTCAAATACATTATTTTAATATAATGAAAATAATTCTATCTTTCAAATCCATCCTGAAATATAATAAAAGTAATTGTATTTAAAAAAAAAAGTTAAATTACAACTGTAATTATAAAGGAAAAATATTTTTCAAATCCTATTCATATTGTATTAATCATACAAAAAAAAAATTCTTTTCCAATATTTTCCAAGAGTTTAGTTCAGTGCAGAGGTAGTAGGGACTGTACTGTTTCTAGAACAACAGTTGTGCAGGGAGGTGATTAATGCGAGGTCATGCACAAACCCAGGTTTTCCCGCTCAAAGGTAACCTCTTTATTGAAGCTGGGTGAGCCCCAGGAGGGTCTACAACGGATTAAATGATTTATCTTCCATTGCTGGATCCTTCCGCATACAAACTTAATACTCAACAATCTGAGTTACCCCGTTTCAATAATTACAAAACCTATAAAATTATTTTAAATAAAACTCTTTATTGCATATTAAATCGACTAATGCTATCTTAAAAAGCTTAAAGCGTCATAAAATTTAATGGAACTGGTCCGATGATTTTTTTTTCCTATCTTTTTTATAAAACAACTTAGCCAGTGTTAGTCCAAAACAACTTTGGACAAAAAAAAAATTATTTCCCATAAAACCAAGTATAGGTTTGTAGCTAGTAAAGGACTATACGATCTAAGCAAAGAAAAAAAAAAGGTTTCTTATCTTTCACTTGTAAATGGGAAAAAGGTTTTCATGGTTTTATCTCAATACATTATAATATTATTATTTTTTAAATATAAAACTAGATTTTTATAATATTATACTTCTTTAAACGATAAAATATCAACATGAAATTTTATGTTTTATAAATGATTTTAATACGTTTTTTTAAATTATTTTGTTTTATTTATTTTATGTGCACAAAATTTAAAATTATCGTAAAATTAAACTCTTTACGCTCCAGTTTTTTTCACAAAAATGTAACCAAATCGTCAGTTTTTTTTTATTTTGTATTTAAAAAGTTTATATTGTTTTAAAAAAAAAATAGTTATATTATTTCATTGTTTCTTATATATAACATAAATGAAATAACTAATAAAAATTAGTAACTTGATTTTGTATGGTATATATAAAAACATGCCTCAATGTTGAAAAATGATTTTTTCATTTAATTCTAAATTAAAAAATCATTTTCCATATTTATATGGTTTTTTTATTTAATTCTAAATTAAAAAATCATTTTCCATATTTATATGGTTTTTTCATTTAATTCTAAATTAAAAAATCATTTTCAATTTATTTTATTATTATTATTATTATTATTTATTTTATTATATTAGTTATTGATTTTATTAATTTTTAAAGATTTTTATTCGACAAGATATGTCCCGGTCTTGGACATATCTTTTCTTTTCAAATAAAAATATTTAAAAATTAATAAAAACAATAACTAATATAATAAAATAAATTATAATGACGTATGTCAACAATATCCAAATTAAATAAATGTTCAAAGAACATTCTTCCCCTCGTATACATCGCAAACTTGCGAGAACGCGGGGACTTCGGATCAGTGAAAAGAAACGATATGACCATGACCGGGGAACGAGCCTGATGTAGCCAGGATAGCTCAATTGGTAGAGTTCCAGACTAGCGATTTGGACGACCCGGGTTCGAGTCCCGGTCCTGGACATATCTTTTCTTTTCAAATACAAATATTTAAATATCATTATTATTATTTGCGTATGGAACCTGACAGATCACTGCGTTTAGAGTTAGGGGTTGGTGCGTTAGAGTTTGACTGGACACGAGCCGACTGCGCTGTTCGCTCAAAATCATTAACCAGTTAATAAATTTATTATTTTAATAAATTAACAAAACCGACCATCGAATATCTATCAAGTTGCCCTGAAGATGGCCTACATTGTTGGCACAATTAAAAAATAAGTTCTGCTCATATTGTGTTATCTTTGACTGCACTCCCTGACCAATCCAATTCAATCCATCATGCCAATACAACCCAAGCTTGTATAAATTTAATACAGGAATTGGGGTGTTTGTATTAGTACTTTTTTTAAAACTTGGATTAAATTCCTGAAATATATATAAACTTGATACGTTTCTGGCATTTTGTCATACAATTAATTATTAATTTGTTTAAAGAAATTAAAGAGTTTTTAAGTCCATTTTAGTATTTAACTTTTTTTATATAAGTCAATAGTAAACTAATTTAACAATTTATTAAAATTATTTTTCTTTTTTCAACGGTAGTTCTATGAATATTTAGTTTTGTTTTTTGGACCCTACTAAAACCTTGTTATTTAAGAATCTATGCCATAGGAATATATTCATCTGTTGTATTTATTATTTTATCTTAATTTCTATTTTTGATCATTTTTTTAAAACTATTTTACTTTGGATATGATGACGTATGTGGTATATTATAATCGTAATATCTATTGCCATTGTACATAGGAGCTTGTTTTATATTTTAATAATAATATTATATAAGTTGCTTAAAATTGTAATTAAAAAATATAATAAAAACAGGGTAGCTATTTTTTAGAATATAATAAAACCCTGTTTGGGCACCAAAAAAAATTAACATTCCATACACTACATACAAACAGAAAAATAAAAAATATTCTGGATAGTAAGCTACAATTAACTTTTGGAATTGAGATAAAATGAAGTAATCTTTTTACCATAGAAGTATGATACAGTGTTTGGTGGAGCTCATATAGTTCGTGATGGTCGGAGATGAACCCGGAGTAGCTCTGTGGTCCCAACTCCATTACGTCGGGCCGGCTAGCCCGTCTTTTTCTTATTCTCTTTATCCCTAGTAATGGAAAAGATCCTACTTTACAATTTTATCTTCTACATGGCCACGGAAATAAATACAAATAAAACAAGGAAAGTCGATATGAAAAAAAAATAAAAAATGGAAGCGAAAGAATAATTTAATCGGATTCAGTGGTTTGCAGGCAATTCTGATTTGAAACTAAAACGATTCCACAAGCAAAGTAATATTAAGGTAAAAATAAATTTCTTTTTTTTTTGCTTTCTATTTTTAACATTAATAATACGCATATCAAAAGCGTTTCCTTATCAGTACCTATATACTGATATAAATAATTAAAAAGATTTTAAATAAATTTAGTAGATTGGAAGTGGCAATTTACTTGCAGCTCTAACCAAATTTTGGTTTATTTAATACATATTGAAATATATTCACATAAAATTTCTCTTTAAATTCAAAACCGACTTACTAACATTTATAAAAGACATTGACTTCCATGAACTGTGTAACCATAGAAGGGCAATTGACTAGGTACATAAATTTTCAGGTCATTATTTGTAGCTTCTATTTGAGTATAAAATGTTTTTAATTCCATTAAGCTTAATTCTCTATGTTTATAAATTATTAATTTTTTTTTTTAGTATGTAATTGAAATTATTGTAAAAAAAAAATTCTTGCTGTACTTACAATATTAATTTTATTTCATATTTTATTTATTTTTATATTTGTTCATGTCCCTCCATGTGGTTACCATGGAGGGGGGGGGGAGAAAACAAAATATTCACATACATATGGCTCTAAACTACATACCATCAAATTATTTTTTTAATTATATTTATTATAATTTCAAGTAAATAACATATAAAAGCATTAGTTCAGTAGTGCTGCTATTCTTCTCGTTTATTTATTTATTCTTGGGATCACCCACTCTCAATATAATTTAAGGGTTATTTTTAATTGGAGTTGAATTAAAGATTGTTCTTAACAAAGCCTTAATTTTTCAAAATACTGGAATTGGATCTGAACCTGGAAAAACAGTCAACTGGTTGTTTTTGTTCCAGTATTTTGGAGATTTAAGGCTTTGTTTTAGCGATTTTTTCTTATTTATAAAATATGTATCTTTTTGAGTTTTTGCTCACTTTAATTAATTTAATATAAATATTATAAACTTTAATATAACTTTAAATAATGACATAGAACGATATAATTATTTCACATTACTCACAGAACTCAGTATCCTTATAAGGACTAACGAGACAGCGTGCCTGGAAGAAAGCTAGTATATTTCTAGTTCTAGGACTGTCGCAAACTTTAATGTTTCTAGTCATAATTGAAATCGTGGTTCCCATGATCTTCGTTCTGAACAATGCAATACTATATTACTACATGGCTCCTGAACATAGTTTGTTCTTAACCCAAGCGGTTACAAAAAAACTTAAGGAAATATATGATTAATTATATCAATCAGGAAATAATTTTGGATAAAGAATTGAGAATAAAAGAAATCTTTGAATATGAAATATTAAAAATTTTATTTAATAAGAAGAAATAGATAAAAGGAATGTTTAAAACGAATATTCATAAATTTAAAATTGTAATGTAGAGTATGTCCAATATGGATTGATAAGTGTGCTGTGTGTTATAGCAATCCAATGTAGTTGGACTGCACTGCTGAATCAATAAAACTTCTCTCTATATAATTTTATTAATTTATAAATTGCTTTTACGAACAATGTTTTAGGATTCTAATTTTTAATATCTGTGCCTCAGAAGTAAAGGACACCAAGTCCACAAAATGGATAATATTATAACTAAAATGTCATTAATAAATGCTATGATCAATACTTCCAACTGCAATTCCAAACCAATAACAATGTATACTAAATGTATACTTTCAGTTTTTTCTAAGTGACGAAGAAAGTAAGTTTAAATGTTAAAATCCAAATTGAACAAACACAAAAATGGGACGTGCTGTCCCTTACCTCCGGGTACATTTATTTAGTAAAGAAATAAAAAATGTTTCACGACTCTTTAAACATATCAAAATCGAATTATTAAATTAATTAAATTCTTTATTTATTATCATTTTTGATGAGAGCGTCGCCCAAGTAAATTTAACATAAAACCAGAATAAAAAATTTCAAATCTTCTTCTAAAAACTTCATATTTATATCGTAAAAGAATGTATGTTCGGCATGTAACGAAACTAGTCAAAATTGATTCTCTATTTAAAAATTTAATAATCGGAAAATTTAACAACCGAAAATTTAACCTTTACAGTTTTTCCTTTTTGCGTACAAGTTTTTCCAAAAAGCGAACTTTTTATGAGAGATCAAGATATTACAAGTATCTTTTTATATTGTTTTTTTAAGTATCTGTTATTTCTGAGGAATCGTTCCTAGAATGTAACGTAGTATCACGTACAATTTTCGTTCTGTCGGTTCCTTAGAGTGACTCTCTTACGAAGATGACACCACAGCATCACACTAATGGCGGCATTGTTAGGGCGGGTGATGAATCGAACTCAATCCTTCACCTCTCTTCATTTCTCCCGCTCTCACGGTCTCTCTACCGACAGTCATTCCTCATCAGGGTGGACACCCGGTAGATCTGGAAGATGGAAGTCGTTGGAGGATCTGGGACATAAATATTCTCTAGGGCGATAGGATCTTTTTCAAGTTCATTAGCGAAGCGTTTACCCAGAGAGCGCTTTGGAGAACAATCGAATAAGTGGCAGAAGGACGCACAGAAGAACGGCCGTAATGAATAATATATTACTTGGGGACTTGTTTAAAATTCATTTATGCACAATTTGATTAACGTCTCAGTTGTACATACAACGGCGGGTACCGTAACAAATCTGATTAATTGTCGTGTAAGTTAAATCCTTTATGCTAATATCTTATTGTTACGGATATGACGCACAGTTAGTCAGGTTATCTCTAACCATTGTTACGCATCTTGGCAACCGTGCTTACGTTTTTTTTCTCTCTTTTTTGCTGCATTTAATTACTTTAATTACATCACCGTTCCAGGCTACTGCAACACTTACTAAATAAACGCCCTAAGCTCCCAATTAATTACAAAAGATATGCATGACTATTAAAAGACCTTTTAAAAATAACATAGTAGAGCTTTGTGGTTCCACTAAGCCATCGAATCCAATCATTACAATCCAAAATTCTCTGAAATCCACTGAGCCCCTCCGATACCCATAACAATTTTTTTATTACTTTAATAAATGGGATGATTTATTTTTATTTTTCATGTTTGGTTAGAAATTTTGCATTATTGTGGTTTATTTATAATGTTTTATCGTTGAGCAGTGCTTGTAACAAACATTCAAGAATGATTGCTATATATTTTTAAGGTTTGAACATGTTTATTTGAAGTTTTCAGAATCTCAAATTTATTGATCTTATGTTTGAATCATCTTTCCGAGTAAAACACACCAACGATTTAAAAAAGTAATAAAATTTGAAATAAAGTAATATGTAGAGAATTATTTTCTAAATCTTTCAGTATATTTATTGGATTTAAAAAGATGGATTTCATTATTGAAAAATTAGTAATAATTGGTAATTCGTCAGAAAAACAGTTCTCTCTTTCTTTAGAAGGAAACTGAGAGCACAGCGATATCTCTGTTTTAGAAGATATAAAGAGTCCTTTAGGAAGCATGGAGAGATTGTAGATGAGATCTGGGAAGAGGGACGCCGGCAGCTAACAGTAGAAGGCGGTTTTTTTTCCAGCCAGGACTGAGGTCAGGACACTGGAGGGGGTGTGACGTCATGGCTGGAGGGGAGAGCCACATTCCAGACCAGATCACCTGTTCCCACACCGTCTCTGTATTAATCATCACCACCGCTTCGATGGATAATGGAAATTACCGATGGGGTGCCTCCCTGCAAGGAAGAGTGGAGTATCTGATGGTCAGAGCGGATTACCGGAGGTTCTATTGAGCGGGGCTTCGACCCGGATGGTAAGGAAAGATTCATAAAAAGGTGTGGGTAATAAGAAGGAATGAATTTTTAAAAATAGGTTTCACGAATCCTACAGGAGAAATAATTCTATGGAATGTCCAATGTAAATCTTTCATAGAACCTAAAGATTATAATAGAACATAAACTAATCTATCCTCTGTGAAGTGAGTACCATTACTTGGAGGAAAATCCTGGAAGTTGAGGATGATAATTACCATCCCTGCACAACAGTTGGCTTAGTAACAGTACCGAAACCAATATGATATAGTTGAAGTGGAACAATTTTTAATGAGTTGTAGGTACTGTGTATGAAGCACGACAGATAAATTATAAGTTGTGTTATCAGCAGTGGAATCAAACTCCCGTATGGTATCGAAAGATACCCTACGTAGGTCTGTGAAATAAGCAGGAATGAATATCAGAAAGAGAATCCACGAACCATGCATGATTTTCTTGGAGAAATAATTCTAGAGGAGGGAAATATCGATAGGATAATAACCGTGAAGTCACATCCTTTCTTTAGTAACAGTTTATTTATTGCCTGTTCTTTTATGAATGGAGGAGTAAATTCTATGAATTCATCACTATCTATTTCCATTTTTTATTTTGTTTGTGGTCTGATCACTATTTCAATGATAGATCTCCAAATTTCTGATGCGTGAAGGTTCTAATTCAATTAAGGTTATATTAAATATTTCTTTAAAATCGGTACAAAATAAATAAAATCTATCTTGAATTAAATATAAAATAGTTCTAAAATTATTTATTTTAACATTTTAGGAATATAAAATGAATAATATTATAATACCGCCATTTAACATTTAAAATAACAGAGTGCTGATTGTCAAATTCGATCAAGGTGGCTGTTAATTTACCTCACTAGTGGGGGGAAGTGGGACGAGGTCATCAAAAATGATTACTAACCAGCTGATTTTTTTTACTTCTTCTTTTATGACTTCGTTATCGATACATATTGGAAGGAGGGAACTCTTTGATCAAACCACACATTTGTAGGACAAATATTTTTTCAAATAATTTAGATAATTAACCTGAGATTTAACAAAAAAAAAACCCAGTTAGTAATACATTTTTGAGAATCATCAAATCTACATATTTTATCCTCGCTACCTCTTTAGCTACCAAAATCGAGAATTTTAGCACAGGAAATTGTTGGGCATCTCATCGGAACGAAGCTATTCACGAAGATTCAGCTTGATACTAATCAAGTGCAAAAATGGAATATGGATCCTGGACTAATACTATGTTCTGACTCCAAGACTATTCGTCGGTACACTATTAGTGGTACAGATGAATCAATCAAAAACGAGCTTCTACCCGAAAAATAGTACAATCTCCAAAAATAATTGTACCTGTATGGATAGGTCAGAAGAGTACAGGAAATCAAAGACTCCATAGCTCAATGCCTTTCATTGGAAAGAGATTAAATGCATTTAAAGTGTGTTCAAACGGTTACGCCAGATTGTAGGTACTCAATGATAGTCTAGATGGTTACCTTTAGTCCAATATGATGACCTGAGTCCAAGCCAATTGGTCCAGCCTCCGAAAACAGTTGTAATATTCAAGGAGAATCAAGATGGAATATGATAAATTAACTGTGACTAAAGAGCTTATCACTTGTGACTTGAGTCGAATCAGAGCCCGTGGAATGATAGTTCATTCCCTCCTGTCATATGCCACCCAATTAGTTACTGGTAGGGCTGATTAGTGTAGAGAGACATATTGTAGTGTACAAATCCTTCCTATTCAGGCCTATTAAAAGAAATTCAAAGGTTACTGACTGATTACGTTACTTTCACTCTGGGCGTAAGGCAACCACGAGGATCTCCCAGCCTTCCAGCTGCTTCACCAAAACTCCATCGGATTTTTCATCACATTCTTCTTTCTCTAGATTAACAAGTTTTCCTTCTTATATTAAAATCCTTTAATTAAATATGGAGATATTGTGCGGTAAGGCTAATGAAAAAAAAAGACATTCCTCTGTAATTAGCGTTAGAAGTAGAATGGATTATATAAAGAGGTATCACGAGCAATACAGGATCTTGGATAAATATTTCTATTAGAGAAACTATACATGGATGTCCTTTAAAGAAAAATGGATCAAGGATTGGAAGCTGAACATATAGTGAAGGAAAGTAGAAACTTTATATAAATACATTGGCTTTATATAAGCAGGTTAAAGTCTCTTTGACTCATAAAACGATAAAGAGAAAATTTGAGGGACCAGATAACTAAAACAAAATAATTAACTAACCTGACTTGAATGTATTGGGCTGGAAATAAAATTACCGATGGATTTATGAATTATTTTGAAAATATTGTCTTTAAATGTAAAATAAATAAAAAGACTATTCGTCGTGATGTCATCAACACGGATTGAGGTAAACACATAAAGATCTATAACAATAGACTTCGAAGAACAGTCTTTTGTTGTTCTTTTAATAATATCCCATCTGATAAGGGATGAGTCAACTTTAAAATTTAATTGTTTGTATTAAGCACCCTGTTTATACAAGAGGGGAATAGCATAGTGAAGTTGAGGTGTGCTTGTGAAGTTGTCGGGCTTAGGAAAGAACCAATAAAGAGTTTATAAGTTGTGAGTCGATTGGTATCGTTCAAGGAGTAGACTGAGGCGTATATAGGAGGATTACGTTAAGGCTTATATTTCTGGTTTTAGAAGGTAACTTCCAAGCAAAACAGCGGGCCTTTTGCTGGTGACAGCAACAAACCTTTGAATGATTTAAGAATTTTTTAACAACTATATATATTCTTAAATAATGATGATTGCAATATGAAATAATTAACAGACCAAATATCGAGGATTCTCATTAGTAAAAATTAAATTTCCATTTAAATATTATGGACCAAGTTAATCCACCGTAGTTCATCTATTTTTGGGGGCATGTTATGCTTGGCTTACATTAAAAAAATTGTAATTAATATCTATGATACAGATAACTTTTTCAAATAGAAGAAGTACTTCAGAAAAGCCTTTGTAATTATGAATGCTATCCGAAGTAATTGATTATGTTGAACGAGTCTGAAGTCCATATTTTTATATAAAATGTTACGTGATTTATGATTTTAGACGATACTAGTATCCTATTATTACCTTTACAGAAATTTTGATTTATCCTAAAGAACGGAGAGGAAAATCACCAGTGACTAAACCCGTCTATGGCCTCGACCAAGAAAAAAAAAAACATTTGCAGAAGATAAGAAGAATTAGGATATCTTTTAGGACACTTCCATTATGGGAATCCAACAGTCGTATTTCAAATTTGGGAATTGCCAAAAGCGATAGTATGTAGCGACAGAGCATTGTGGGTTCAGTGTCTTTTCTAAATTCCTTATGGAGGAGTAGCACACTTTAGTAATATCCTTATTTGGAAACCTCTTCGCAGTGTTTTTGAACACTTGCAACTGTACTAAAGCGTCTCTTCCCCATTTTTTTTGTACCTAGTACTTCATCTCGACTAATGGAAACGCTCGCGTTAACTGATTTATAATGTTTATACCTAAATTTATAAGCCTATAGTTATATAGGCTCTGTCACTTGATCCCGCTAAACGGTCCCTCACCGTTTTGTATTGTATAATGTCAGCGGCCTCGTGCCGGTTCGAGTAAAAACCGCCTTCAGCGGACTCAGCCCGATGTAACGCCTTAAAATACCGAAAGGTAACAGAAGGCTTTTCTTTATATAGAAACTATAGTTTTTACGAAATTATAATCTCGTGAGCTCCTACTGTAGCATCGTCTGATTAGCCATAGCAGCATAAAGCCATAACTATAAATTTTTTTTTGTTAGGTAAATATTAAACATATATTCTTCCATGGTAGAAAGAATCACTTATTCTTTTTTTAATGGATTAATTATAAAGGCTATCATTACAGATGCATTATATATTCCCACAAACCTAAGTAATCATGGCGTTTCCAAATAGTTCGTGAAGCTCCTACCGTACATCGAAACAACGGTACCACCGACAGCCAGTTGAAAGCTAATGTGTTTATGTTCGTGTTGCTTCCCGGAGGTACCTATTTAATAGTTATTATAGGTCTTTACCTGGAACGGGCTAGCGTGAGAAACACGGATTCTAGAACCCAAAACTACCTAAAACACTTCTAGGAGAAGATCTTAGAGGCAGTAGTGCGTGGTCGTGTTTTCTATTTAATTTGAAACTTAACAATGGCTTTTTTGTGAGGATTGAGCATATTTCCTATTTGCCCCACGCATGTTTGCTAAAGGTAATATCATAGCCGTCCTTAATTACATAATAAGCGATAGCCTATTAATTATCTCTACTAGAGATATATATTTAACAATGTAAATAAAAGAGTAAATTTACATTCCTTGATATCCTTAAATATAAAGTGGTCATGGGTTAACAGTTAACTTAAGGGACAAGGGAGACTCCTTAAAAGTTAAAAAACAATATTTTTTAAGGAACCTTAAATAAATTGTTACCCATTTTAAATTTTACTCTCGTTTTATGTACATTCTTTTTATCCGAAATCCTCCACTCCTGTAGCCTTCCTAACTATCCATGAGGTGATTCCACTGCTGTAGAGCCTTATATTCTGTGATCACACCATTATTTATTCGGCTATATGTTTCCCTTTAAGGGTTCTAGTGTATTTAGATTTAAACAGACATAAGATAAATTTTATATTTTCCAATTTTTTAAATGGTACCCTCACATTGAAGCTTCCTTCAACCAGCCATCTTTGTCAATCAACAATTTATTTTAATTCTTTTTACCATTTCTTCTAGTCTTGTACATCTCCCTCCCTCAGTGCTTATCTTCCATGTCTTTGCTCCCTAGAGAAATATTTTATTAATGCACTTGTAAATGATCTTGTAAACTTACTTATACCAATTGCTTTGTGAGTATTATTTCCCCTTTTTTTAATCTCTTTTTTGGACCCCTTCCATTATTCCTTGTAGAACCCAACTTAAAATTTTCCACCCTTAATTAAATCCAATTATGAAGTCAGATTGAGAAAAGTTTCTTTGATATTCAATTTAACCAAAACCATCAATAGTTGAGATCAACTAATGATCCACAATTAAAAGGTTTAGTTTCGAAACAGACATAAAAAAGAAAATCTGTACCACTACAACCCGTGAACGGGTCTGGGGTTCAGTACATGGTAGAGACTGTACTGTTTCATGGACAACGGTTCTGCATGGAGGTGACTAGTCCTAGGTCATGCTCAACCGCCAAATCCCCCCTTATTTTGGGTTCCCTATTTTTATAATATTTTTTAGATGCTGGGTGAGCCCCAAGAGGGTCCTAGATCCCATATGATCCATCTCCCCCTGCAAGCAGACTCAAAACAGACATAGCTCGTATTAAAAAAAAAAATGCATTATCAATACAATGCAGCCATATCAAACAAAAGTACCTCAAACTAATAAAAAACGAGCTCAGATAAGCTATAATCACATGGTTATGTTTTCTCATGTAAACATTTTTAAAAACGAACTAAACCGGTTTCTAAACTATTCGATGCTATTAACCGATGGAATCTACCGCACTGGTTCCATCTTCTTCAAGGCCAACTTTCCACTGAGTCAATGTAACGCTATTAACTGACGAACAATCGCCACAAAGGAGAGTCCTTAATATATTTAATACTGAACGTCCGTGAACTAACGAGAATAAAATTCGATGCGGAACGGTTGTGTTAACGATGAAAACATTTTTTCAAAATTTTTAACCATAAACTGAATTTAATGTACTCACTGTTCAGGAAAAACTCCAAATTAGATATAAGACAGAAACTAAACACGTACACTTACCTACTAAAACCAGTTTGGACACATGCATTACAAATTTACGGGATCGCTAAACAGACTCACAGAAAACGACTGCATACTTTTCAATCAATGCACTCTGGCTTGTCACCAAAGCACCAAGGTACGTCAATAACAAAACTCTACACACTGACTTAAAAATACCAACGGTTGACGATCACATACGAACATACTACAAACGCTTTCAAGAAAAACTACACGGATATCCAAACCCGTTAATAGAACGGATGGCATCTACTCTCATGCCAGAGAACACTAGGTTGAGATTAAAAAGAACCTGGATGAGGGATTTGTTATCATAGGAAATTTAATCAAGCCAAGTGAGACGTACCGCTGGGTACTGTTCTTCTTCATGCCTCTCATGTCATTGTATATTATTTTACTACCAGCCAATCTGTTGATTGTCACTGTTTCGTATTTGACAGGTGTGGATAAAATATAAAGAGAAAATAAATTGTTTAATGTATAATTAAAACTATATCGAATATATCATAAAAGATATAGCGGAAACGTCTTAGGATAAGCTGAAATGAAAATATTAGGAATGCCAAGTAACTCCTAAGGCTTTTCTCAAAGGAAAGCTGAAGAAGGCGACTTTTGGAGTAGTAGCATAACAACAACAGCCCAGAAGTTTTTAAAAAGGAGCCTCCTTGGTTATTTCGTCCTTCGGAAGGGACGTAAAATTGAGTTACTGAGCATGAGCGGTTTCAGGTGCACGTTAAAGATCCTAATCCTAATTATACCTGAACAGACAAACTTAAGGACTTGCGGTGTAGCATCGTCCGATTAGCCGTAGCAGTATAAAGTAGCATTAAATGAATAAACGACCTGACGCCTGTACATTTGTTAACCTTAGGGATAACTCTAAAATAGCCATCCACAAATAGTTGATATTTTATATTTCAGTTTATTATATATGTGGCTGATCACATATCTTTCTGGTCTCTACTTTTCAACCGAACGCGGTATGTACTTAAAAATTATAATATATTTTCACCAAGAAGTTTATTAAAATTAAAAAAAAAAATTAAGACGATTTATTTACTCGAGATCACGCTCGATCCCTAGGGTTTTATCTATTTGAGGATATCTACTTTACAAAGACTGGATGTCTCGAATCCCACATAATTGTTAAAAACAGCTGTTAACACAGTAAATAATTTATATACCGATATCGAAGACGCTCTTTCATGCGTTGTCTACGCAATTAAAACTTTTAAAATTTGATATACAAAGTGAACAGAAAAAAAAAATATATTTTTGAATTAGAAAACTAGACATGACAGTTTACTTGAGACTTTAAACAATTGTGGTCCAAAATATATTTAATTATAAACTATTTTATTAGGTAGTTGATATTTAATACTTCATGGCTCCTGGAAGTAATTAATAAGTTATATATACTTGATAACAGGAAGTTAATAAACGGAAAGCAATATTTTACTTGCAGTTTTTTTGCCTGTCGTTATTTCCGCTTTGGGTTTGTTTATAGAAGAGTTGCGAAAATATCTAATTTTAATTTTTTACAGGTTTAATAAAATGCCTCAACACCAATTCTGTTAACCTATTACTACCTTTCACTTCTGTGAGAACCAATTAGGAAAATCTTAAACCATTCAAATTTATTCCCCACTTAGAAAGCCTGCAGATATAACTATCAAAAGCTTTCATCGTTAATTTAAAATTAATTGGGAAATTATTTCCGGTAAATTAGCAATCTCGTTAAATAAGTATGAAAAAGCTATTAAATATTAATATAAGTCTATTAAATTATAAATAGTTTAGGTCGTTACTGTGCGAAAATATGCCAAGACAATTTAACCTGCAGTTTTGTTCAAAAAAGGCGATGTTGTACCTGAGACGCAATTCAAATATTAAATATAATTATTAAATTAAATTTGTCAATTGTACACCACAATTTATTTTTATTAATTAATTTTTATTTAAAGTCATTTTGTAAAATATAACAATTAAGAGTCATTCCTAAGACAGCGCCATAATTTTTGTGAATGTACTTGAAAAGGTATCGTTTGAATATGAAAAATCTATCGGTTTCAGTGAGGATTAACTTTTATTAATTATGTATTCAATTAATTGCTCAAATACTCCAATTCAGATTTTTGTTCAAATTTCCGTTTATTCAAATAATATCGTTATTATAGCATAATAACATATAAATATATACCTACATATTTACAATACAATACATAATAATCTACATAGTATATTTACACCAATTCGTAGAGGTGGGGAAAGTAGTTCCTTTTACCGAATCGTTCCTTTTGAGATAGTTCATTCTATTGAAATAGTTCAAATGAACTACAAAGTTCATTTTTCAAAAGAATTTGAATTGTACTGAACTAAGAGAGGAATTGAATTATGGAAAAAGGTGGATAAACTGAGAGGTCAAATAAACTAGAAAGGTTCAACTAGTTCACTTAGTTAAGTAGTTCGTCTTTCGATCGTAGGTCAGACGCCGACGGTCCCCTGTAGCTGGGGAGTGGTGTGAACTAAAAAGAACTATAGTTCACCAAAACAGAGAGCGCTATTTATAGTTCATTTTCCGGATCTAGTTCAATGAATTAGTTCGTTCACGTACTTCTCATCTCTAGCTGAGAGCAATCTGAGCACATGTTTTTTATGTCTCAGACATAAGTATTATTAACAGAGAAATTAAGGAGGCAATCACTATATGATACAAGGAAGCCCAAATATTTATGAAATATTTCTTTGATTTGCTAAACTGTTGGTTGTAATGTCACATATGTCTTTTTCTGACATGGAAAAGAGAAATGTATCAGTGTTGACTAGATAAACTATTTTCTTAGAGAGACCTCAGACATTTTAGTTCTTTTCACATTTGCAATAATATCGATTTTCGACAATAAGGAATCGACTAGCTCGCAAACGCCTTATAATGCGCTACACTTTAAGACTCTCGGTTGTGTTATTATTCGAAGAGAACGGCTAATATAATTACACTTTAGACTCGAAGGGAACCGGTCCTTTTGGATATCGACCACGGCTCCATCTGTGAGCAGCTAATGGAAGCAGTCCTCGGCAATCAGATCACGTTGGAGCTCATTAAGGTCTCAGGGCGGGCGCCCACTGCCTGTCCCGTCTCAGTCCTAATAGATTTCCCACTAATTCTCTCTTACTTCGACCGAGGACAAAGTACTTTAACAAAACTTAATGATGTCCTGGAGGTTTTTTAAAAAAATACTTCTTTCTATTAGAGATTATTTGTTTCCCTGTGAATTGTAATCTAATGAGGGCAGCTCATCATCCTGCAATGTGGATACTCTTATATTTTAATTGAATTTTGAAATCATGAGAACTGCCGCTATGTCATACAGTATCTCACCATTCCACATTATCCTATCTAAATAACTTGATATAAATGTAGATACAGGTAGGTACGAGGGACGTCCAAAAAGTAAGGTAACTCTACGTGTTAAAAATAGATAGATAGAAAAATGCATGTATTAAAACGAATTTACAATAGATATGAGATAAAACCCATTATTATTTCTCTACATAAACGCCTTTGAAGTCATATACATCCGATCCACCTCACTAAACCGTTTTTCGACTGAATCTTGGATCTCTTCGTCATTTGCAAATAGTGGACCAACTATGAAAAACAAATATCATACTCTTCACAGTTTACTTTCTGGGTAACTTTACTTTCTGGATCTCCCTCAAGTTAAAACTGACATCATTGTGATTTATTAGAAACAAGTCAGTAAAATTCATCTCAAGGTGAAGTATATCGAATTGTTAAGGAAAACATTTCAACATTTTGGCCAAGTTGGAGCTTTCAACTTTAATTTTACAGATCGCTGTTTACCTGCTTCTAAGCTTTTTGTAGAGAATGGTTTTCATAAACTATGTCCCCCTATACAATTACTTATGCAGAATATGATATTCTGATCTCAGATGTCTGACAGGTGCATGTGGATTTTAAGGTACAAGTGCGTGCTAGGTGTCACTAAATTCATTTTTTATTTCTCAAAAGAAGAATATCTACCTTAAAACCTAAAGATTTTTATAATCATGCACCTCTCGACCATTTCAATCCATTATAAAAATTTTACAATCTTCATACAATTAATTCAATGTGCGCTTAATCCCTAGTACTTCACTGAATGAATTTATGATTATTTACTATGGAGCCGAGATATTTAAAACTAGAAACGCATTGGAATGCATAGTGTCCCACAGCATATTGCTTCGGCGGGATTATAGGCATTTTGTTCCTAAACACCATAAGTTTCGTTTTATCCTCATTTATGGATAGCCCCATTCTTCCAGCTTCCCTTTGCAATCTTTCACAGGCATCCTTGATCGCTTTAAGGGACAGTCCAATCAGTGCCACATCATCTGGATAACCAAGCACTTGGGTTGTCTTAGTGAAAATTTTGCCTGGCTGATTAAGCTCTGTTCACCATCGCTTGGAGGGCAATATTAAATAGAGAGGGAGCAGGGGGTCACCCTGTCTAACTCCCGACTTCACCGCAAAAGGCTAGCCCAGCTTCCTATTTATTTTCACTCGACTTACGCTTCCTCTAAGAGTACAAGCTGTTAGTCGGATTAGTGTCGATGGGATTCCCATCTCTTCCATTGCCAGGAACAGTTTTTTTCTGATAAAGGAATCATAAGGCTGCTTTAAAATCGATAAACAGAATCCATATAATCATGTTAAATTCCTTTGTTTTCTCCATTATTTGCTTTAGGCTGAATATCTGGTCAATAGTTTTATTATTATTAACAAAATGAAATGTGCATAACCGCTGAGGAAATATGTTACTTAATCCGGCGAACACTATAGTTGCGAACGATTTAGTCAGCTCCGGACATTGCATTAAATTATATTAATATACTACATAGTATAGTTTTTTTTTTATTATTCATTAATTATAAATATTGCAAATCACACCATACACAACGACATGAACATTCCCACGATAAAATCACATATTCATAACAAATGCTGAATATTCCACTCATCGACACAAAATCATTCAAATCCACTCATTCTTCCGCTTTGCTAATCCTTGTTACCTGGACTTAATAAGAAAATATAAAAAAGACATTGGCCAAGAGACCTACTAAAATATTGATATTTCAGTCCAAAACTCAATGTTCCTGTACGAAAGCAAAGAGAAAAACACCTGGATCAAATTTTCTGGATGCGCAATTGCGCATGTGCAAATGAAAATTAAATAATAAATAAATAAAAAAATACTTCAAAACGTCAAATATGAACCATGATTAACCCTGATTTTAATAGTTAATTTGAACGCTAATAGCCAAATAAAGTTTACCATAGCTCAAGCTTAACAATAACCTTTTTTTTCGTTTGCTTTTATCATTGAATCATATAATTTCACAGAGGCCAAATACTTTAGTTGTGTTTTGTATACTATCGTTTAATATTGCCATTTCGTATTTTATACCATTGCCACTCAAGGAGACTCACGCTTGTGCGGTCATCCATCGCTGTCTTTAATACCATCCGCCTATAGATTCCATCGCCATCTTGGACCGCGCCAACATGAGGCGGGGATTTGTATTGCAATTAAGACAGGATCATTGCTAGTCGGATCACGTCCAGTCCCTCATTAGCGGACGCCACCTGCCCTATCTCCTCCGGACACCTACGGACTATCTGTCCATTTATTATAAACTACTCGACTTTCCTGTTGCATGCAACTCGGCTCCGAGTTCTATCTTCTCGAGAGGATAATTAATAGTTTCCATTACCTCTCATTTAATTTTCTCGTTATAGTAATCGATTTTTTTTTATTATTAAAATTATTTTAGTGAAAAAATCTAGTAAAATAAATTGATGAATAAAAATAAATCGGTCCGATGGATGTCAGAAAAAAAAATCCCTTTAGTAAAAATAACTGTTTATTTTAAAGCCAACGTTTTGCCCCACATTGCAGGTATTCTTCAGTGCTAAATGTACTAGATACATATACATTAAAATAATAATAGTAAACAATAACAATATATACATTCAGTCATCTAGGAATATTGGTGATAATAAATATAACAAAACTATGGAACTTTTTAGGTAGATATTAACAAAATTAGCGGGAATAGTTACATAGAATTGTCGAATAATTAATAAGGAATAACATGAAGTATTAAAATAATTGATAATATAATAGTTAATAATAATATGACATAAAGGCATTATTTAAGATATGAAACGTTGGCTCTAAAACAAACTATCTATAGTCACAAAATGCATTTTAATTTATTTTTCTAAAGTTAACTGTTATTTGGGCTCCACTAAACCATCGAATTCCTCTCGTATTCAATCCTTGCAATCCAAAATCCTTCGCAAAATCCTAAACGCTCCTTATTTTGTCACAAATAAAACCATCCATAAAGACCTTAATATTTCATATGTTACCGATTTCCATAATAAACTCCAGCCCCATCCAAACCCACTTGTTTCCATCCTTGTATCCAATTCCATCCCGGACAATCCTCCTAGGCGTCCGAAGAAAAGATGGCCTCGGGACCTTATATTATAGAAATGTTATTAGAGTGCTGCCAGTGGGTAGTGCCTCTGTCCTTTCATGTATCTAGTTAGTCATATAGCACTTGCACTAGATGTATATATTACAGTTGTACAATTCAATAAAATAATTTAAAATAAAAACGGTTATTTAACTGCATCTAAATCAACTCTATCTAACTTTGGCTTATAGTAGGCACAATTGTTTTTATTATTGTAAAGCTGTATTGCATGCAAATTTGTTGGACCGAACGAAAGACCGAATCCATAAAAAGTTAATACGCGCTGAGCTGATCAGTTAGCGACTTAAGGTTATACCGCGGTGTAAGATAGAGTAGTGCATTGGTCTTACATTTTATTATTAAAGCTGTGTTCCGTCCAGTAAATACGGGACTCCTGACCTTGGCAGGATGGAAGCAGAATGACGCGAATTGATTGAAGAGGGAGCCTTCAGCTGCAATCCGTTAATGGGATGCAGTCTTGTTAATAATGGTTTCTTTGAAGAGCGGAAAGGTCGTGAACCGCGAGCCACGACTTCGCTTAGGGTCACGCCGCTTTACGACCCAAGCGCTGTCGTGTCCTAACCTTTGTCGCAAGCGGTAGCAAGCCATCGCTGTACAACATGTTACGGGAGCTGTCCGTTCTGTTAGTACCATCTACAACAGAACATGGTACTGTATAAGAATTATTTTTTAACAAAACCTCTCTGTATTATTAAAATATTTAAAAAAAACCATGAAGGATCTTGAATTCAGAACTTGGTACTATTACACTTCTTTGAAACCAACGGCTGTTCAAAATTTGAAAATGTTCAACCCCCAGGTATCTCTTCAAGAAAATAAAATCGCTTTATTCAGACTGGGTGAGCCCCAGGAGACTCTACGGATATTTCGAATCTGGCTTGTAAAATTATTTTTAGATAATTTTAACACCCAATATTTCTTATTGTATGATGAAAATTGTTATCAGTTTAAACTCTCACGATGTTGATTAGTTCAGTGGTTAGAGGTTGGAGACAGACATTGGTAGATCATTATTTAATATATTTACTATTGGTCTATATTCAGAGATCGGGAGAACCTTCTGTGACGTTAAAGAGGTCACTTTTCTACCTATTCGTTGTCTTTTGAGAGAAAAATCATTGTGGTAGAATGAGTCAACTGGTTCTGGACAAAGATACATGGATCACGCATTACAAATGGGATCCTCTACACTGTTCACAGTAGAAGAGGAAAGTTAAAAAAATAAAAATGAAGAAATCCCCTTTTAAAGAAGGCATGGATACTTCAAGTAAACCTCTACATGCATTCGAAATAAGGTGTTATCAACGCTCAGAGTTTCAAGGGTGCACCATGTCGGCAACGAAAACATACTACAGCGCTGGTTCTAACTACCGCCTGCAGCAGTTAATCATACAGGGCAAGATAGAAGGATAGAGAAGTCCGGGTCTCAGGTGTCAATCCTTGTTGAAGAACTTGAGGCGATGGACAGGATTAACTTCCATAGACTTGTTTCGCTCAGCGATCAGCAAAATAGGATGGACCGTTACAATTGCCAACATCCAATGAGGATAGGCACTGTTAGAAGAAAATAAAATTCTATTTTTTTTTTCACGAATCGGCCAGCAAGGACCACGCGAATATCACTCAAATCTTCTTCACACTCTCCGCTTTCCGTCTACTCCAATACTCTCTCATCTTCCTGGACTGTTCCTTTCGTTCTTCTTTAGTCCATAAAATTCTATTATTATATAGAAACCAAAAAATAATTATTTACATTAAAACGTACCATAAGATCATTCAAGGAGTTCACTGTTATATTTCTATTACTTTTAGATTTTGAACTATTTGCTGATATTTTACTTCTAATCTCAGATACTAGACTTAACGTATGGAACAATGATCTCAGTTCTTATTGAAATTTTTTTCAGATTAATAATTGACAATGAGTTATTTATCTTTTCTTGCGATCCAGCGTGAGAATTAATTCAATCCGGTCTAATAAGGAAATATAAAAGAAACGGATCGTGAACTAGCAGTTAAGATTCTTTTCTGGTTGGTCATGAGGCGGTCGCTATCTGCGATGCCCTCGTTGTTCGGTAATAAGAACAAATACCTTTCCATACAGCACCAGTTCGGTTTATTACAACCGCAGATACACTGCCTCCATGAGATTTATTACTTAAGAATAATTAAACGAAGCGTGTGGGGGCTCGGATTGGCCTCATGGTCGGCTCAAATTGATTCCTAACGATTTCCCCTCGCGATACCCCGCCAGTCTTGTTACGTATTTCCCCGAAGGGTGTGGGAGGGTCATTGAGAATTAATTACGGGTATGAAAGTACAATACGCGATTTAATTAAGTTTGTTCTTATAGAGATTTTCAATTAAAAAAATAATAATACAATGTTTTATATCACATTGTTTCATTATTAATTTTACTATTTAAATATTTTTTGGATAATGGAATAGCTCAGTAGAGCTGAGTTATAACGCTGAAGATTCCCGTTTCAAAACAGGATGTTGATGATAACAAAAAAGGTAACTAAATGTCACTATGCGGGACTAGATTGGAATTGCTAGATTGGAAGTTCTATATTTTATTTTATTTATTTATTTTATTCTATATTAGGTATAATTAAAATAAGAGCCCCCCCTAATATTCATGGATATTAGTGAGGTGACAGTTGAAACTGAATTAGAATAGGAATCTTAAATGGATACCTGGGACCGGACTCGTTTGGCTGTTAGTCATTTTACGTCCCCTCCGTGAGATGGCATAGCCAAGAGCTATTGACTCCATTTAAAAAAACCCTAAGGCATCCTGCTAGGCTGTGATAAATTTATACATTTTATTTAACTCTTAAGGCTAACAATAGAAAAGCTCCAAGAAGTACCTGTTGCCGTAAATCAGAATACTCGTAAAGCTGCCATTATTAGGAAGACTAGTGAAAGGTCTGGAAACACCATGAGAATCTTTTGGAGAAATTCTTTAATAGTTAATATATGATTAATATTAATTCATTATATATTATTTATTATATATAATAATATTTTATGAAAAAAAGAAGAGAAAAATCAAAAGCGAGAGAAACCAACAGTTTTAGTAAGCTATGATATACTTTTATCCTTAACATGCAATAATAGATTACTCAACGCGGGACATAAATTGGTCAATATTATTGAAGTGACAGGGACGCGAAGATTAAGATGGGCTTGGAAAGTTGCTGGGCTGAGTAATGAACGAATTCCCAAAAAGTTAATAAACGCTGTGCCGATTGGTAAATATCTGAAGGGGTAGACCGAGACCTAGGTGGAAGGATTGCGTTAAGAGTAATCTGGCGAGTTTGACTTTGAGTGGTGGTAGTGGATGGATGTATTTAACCAAAGCTTGTATCAGCATTCGTTAATAAAATCCTTGTTATTGTTAATTTGAAAAAAGAAAATTAATGAGGATGTTCTGGAAACAAACGTCTCAGAATGAAATTGCATACTCGCGTTTATTTTCAAGAAAAACCAAAACTGAAGACGGGAAAGAAATGGACAGAAGAAAGAAGGTAGCAGGACCAGCGACGAATGAGGGAGTAACGTCCAAATATATTTTTAAAAAAGACAGTTGAAATGACGTGGTCCTTTGTAGGAACCAGTTTATTTACGGAAAAATAAATTAATATGTTTGATATTTACACTGACACAAATTCAAATAAAGACCCATCCGTCCTTGGGAAGGAAGTAGGAGCAAGTGCACGATAATAAAAAAATCGTTCATAACCTTTAACTGTTAATCGCCAATCTAACGAAAATCAATTAAACGCCATTGGTTTAAAAAAAATAACAGGTTATAAATCAGCCAATGAAGTACCGCCTTGACACGCGACCCCTAGAAGTAACGAAAAGGTGTACTCCTACGCACTTCCGCCCTCGCCCCATTACATTCCTCTATTCCTCCCCGATCGTATTAATTTCTTCGGATATCTCTTAGCATATTGAACACTTCCATGGCGTCGCATGAATTATGTAACGGTCTCAAAGTGTAATATTTCATTTTTAATGCGTTCCCCATGTAAGTAATGGCAACTGCCATTGTTAGCCGATCCTTTACATAAACGACGTCCATCGTAACTATTAGTGATAACTACAATGCAAACAAGAGCCGTCCGAAGGTATTAGGACGGATGGTGATGACAGCTCCTTCATTACAGGCGATTTGAATCCTCAATTCCTCCTCTTCGCTTCATGAAATGCTCTTCTGACGATACTAATATATTCCTAATATCTGAATAGAAATCTTCGTCTGTATTCCTGTTACGACGATAACAGGAATACAGACGAACATAAAAACACATAAATATGAAGGAAGTTGTCCTAATACTCTTATATGTTTTATAGGGAGATAAATTACATTTTCCACTAAGTTATGAAATTTGAGCAAATTTTCAACAACTCTCCTAGGTTTCGCCCAGCCTCGATAAAGAGGATATACAAAATAGGGAGGGGTAGCTTGCGATTGAGCGTGATCTCGTACGAATCTTCCCTGAAAACCCGTTCTAGAAACAGTACAGTCTCTGAGACACACTCTGAACTCAAGATTTTTCACGGGTTGTATATAAATTTAAAAAAGAACTTTTGGATTCAATCTCTGGATTGATTTCGTTAAATGTGATACATTCTCAGAATAGTAATACACAAAAAATAACGTAAGATCCAACTTTACATCTATATAAACGACACATGTCTTCTTCAGGGCTATATATACGAGATACAGACAAATTAAAATTATACATGGTAAATATTCATATGAACATAAATATAATTATTTTTTATTATTTACCATGTATCATTTTAATTTGTCTGTATCTTGTATGTTTAGCCACAAAGAACTGCAATGTGAGTCGAAACGTTGGCTTTCCAATAACCCGTTCTCCTTATTTAAGATAATTTTTCTGACCCCCGCCAGAACTATTTTCTTCCTCAAATATATAAGATCAACTAATATTATTCAAGCTGAAGAATTTATATTTATTTTATAATACATATGCCTTATATTTTTAATTATTTTTTATAATATATTAAGTATAGCTTGGATATACGAAGGAAGGAGATGAGGCTGGAGGTGGAGTAGAGATTATAGACTCACACCTGATGGGGAGATGTAGGCCGCTCTGGGGAAAGTAAGGGAACCACTTGGGCCCCAGTTACGTAAACCTCTTCTCGTAGCGTCGGTCTGGAGGCAGCTCTCAGCGGGTCTTGTCTTCTCGAGGCGTGTCGTGGCACGGGTAGGGTTCGATCGGAGGAGTTCAATGTAGTCTTGTAGGGAGGAATCTGGTACCAACGAATAGTAGAAATATAAGATGATTTCATAGGAGACGTGAGTATAGGAAACAAGAATATTATTAGTCCTAGGACATATTTTCAGAATGAATGATCCAATATTAACGAATAGAATATTCAAGTAACTTTGGGAGAAAAGTTTAATAAATAGCTAGATTCAGGAAATAAAGATTTAAGAAGAAATAATGTAAGGAAAGAAGACAGAGAGATTTTCCGGAATCGTGAGTATGGAGGGATTCTAGAGAAGAGTGAAAAGAAACCTAGGACGAAGTGGTCCGAGGACAGAAAGAAACTTGGAATGAATTAAGAATTTTGGAAGGAGCGAAATAGAAAACAAAAGGATAAGAAAATTTCCTATTACATTAGAAGTCATAAAAATAAAAAATAAAATAAAATAATAATTCATTTATCACATAATATATGTTGTTTTTTTTAAAATTTATTTATTGATATTTACAACTGTATTACAATAATACATCAAGTAAATGGGCTATGTGATACATAATGACATGAGTTAATGGCAAGTAGAGAAACTACCCACTGGTAGTACTCAAATCACTAGTTCAACTAAGAAAGTCACGTGGCCATCTTCTTTTCAGACGCCTCGGAGGATTATCGGGAATCGAAGAGGAACCTAGGTTTGAAACTAGAGGGTTTGAGTGGGAATGAAGTTTGTTATGAAAGGATAGATACCGGCCAAATCAGCAACAAATGGGACATTAAGGTCGTTATGGATGGATGACTTTATTCTTAACAAAATAAGGAGCGTTGAGGATTTTACGAAGGATTTTAGATTGTAGGGATTGGATACGAGAGGAATTTGATGGCTTAATGAAGCCCCAAAGCTCTACTCCGTAAGTCCAAATAGGTCGTATGATGGATATGTTTAAAAAAAATAATTATTACTGTCTTCTATAGTGATGACTAGAAATCACATAATATGGTTATGAAAATGGCATTAGAACACTGTAATCTCTCATCTTTAAAACAGTTAATATAATAAATCGAATCACATAAATGTTAATCATAATTTATTTGTATTAATTTTGTTATTTTTATGGTAATTATTTTTTAATATTTTTGTTTTGAAGAGAAAAGATTTGTCCTGGCCGGAATTAATAAATTTTATTATTAGTTTTTAGGTTTATAGGTTGTTTTCAAGCAATATTAAAGCTCATATATTTAAAAAAAAAATTAAATGAAGAATATAAATTACCACACAGATAATTAATAATCGTAATAAAAAGAGAGAAGGTAATAAAGTTAAATTCCCCTTATAAAGATAATTTCAATATAATATAATATTTTACAGTCCAGTAATAAATTATGAAATCACTACGAAATAAGTAGAATAACAAGGTTTTTAAAAATAAGTTACAGTATAAGAAAAAATGTATAATAATTTCCTCACTGACAAGTTTTGTTGCTCGTTAAGGAGTCGAGTGGGAGAGAAAAAAAAATTGAATAGAACATATATCTTTAGCGTTTTACATAGCCAGAGCTGTTTATTTCTACCCGATTATATTGGTACCTGTTTTCAAGTGCATTTATTTATTTTTAAAATATATCAAATAATTATTTTCAGTTTCCTTTCAAGTTTCCGTAATCTGTGAAATTCCGAGATTATGAAATAAGACCCCGTCAGAAGCATACAAAAACTTCTGTGAGAACCAGGAAAATATCCAGATTTAAAAAAAAATCAACAAATGTTTGGAATGTATTTTTTCTCCCTTGAAAGAACACACCCGTGAACTGAATATTAACGATTTAACATTGGGCCTTTATAAATTATAATATAATAAAAGATAGCCAAAAAAAAAAAATCAAATAGGTAGTTGAGGACTGCCGACAAAAGTGATAACTAAAAACTTTAGAATCTTTGTTCTTTCTTGAATATCTGAATTACTTATAGCCTGAATTTAAAAAGAAGTAGAATAAAGCAAATTGTATAACTGATGGACAGGCCGCTATGTGTTGCCAGTCACATGCAACACGCCGCAGGCATGTCGGTGACGGTAACCCATAAATTTTTTCACTACCGAAAATCGTTTAACGCGAAGAAGTTTTCACTTCAAAAAACTATTCCAGAACAATCCATGACGTTTCCTTGGGTTCAGTAAATGGTGAATACTTTCAAAGCCAGTCCACCGCCAGGTTTTTCCTAGAATTTAAGGTCACTTTATTGAAGCTGGGTAAATCCTAGGAGAGTCTGCAGATCTCATAGGACCCATCTGTAGAATATATTAAATAATATTCCTGCCACACCTGTATGACTGGAGCTCCGATGTTTAAATGGTTATTAGTTGAGTTAATTGTGTTGAGGGAGGCGGAATCCTAGCGTTTTCGTAGTTTTAGGCTCGAAATTGAATTGTAGTATAAACAATTACTATTTTTTAAACCAGCCTGACTTACTCATTAAGAAAATAATACGATTCCGATACCCTAAATACAAGAAACTCATTTTGGAGAAAATTCGACTTAACCACTTGTTCGATTTAAGCTAGGGACCGGCCTTAAGCACTACTCCAGAAAATAGTAAAAACTGTATAAATATTAGTAATTTATTTGTTTCTACTTCTGAGTGTTGTGGAACAAGCATTCGTTGCCGGCAGTAACAAGAACCTTGTTACAGGCGCGATAACCCGACCATAGCAATATCGCTAACAATAGAAGGTTCAAGGCAGGCCGACACGATTCCAAATGGCCTATATCGCGACTGCTTGCTTCTCAGGTTACCAACACCTGAATCCGCTGCGAGAATGGAAGGCCAAACTTGTAATGGGAGGTGTAGTACCTAGAAAACACTACTTTCAGAGCAAAATAGGTACGTAAAATCCAATTCGTCGTCATCAAATAATAACATAAAAAAATTACAATAATATTAATCATTCTAACTGAGGTTGATGTCTCTGATTATTGTATCTGTTTGGGTGATTGATATGATTTGGCGCATGTCTAGGATATCTGAGTTGCCGAAACGTCGATTCGTTAGTTTTTTCCAGTATTTTATAAACTTTGTTTTTTTTTGTGGAGTTTTCGCATTTTCATTTGCATTAAAAATTAATAGAATAGAAAATAAATAAATCAGTTCTCGGGAAAAACTTTCAGAATAGATGCTGTATTAGATTTTTAAAAAAATTAGAAAAAGAAACCAACAACCCCGAATTTAATAAATTTTGAAATTACATATTTGCAAGAAAATATTTGTTCCTTATTTTTGCCAAGGCCCAAAGAAGGTTCTTATGGAGAGAAAAACGTAAAAATAACGAGGGAAATAATAAAAACAATACTTTTCTTTTCCCATACAAACCACTCTATTCGCAGCTGTATATCTATATAAATAAAAACGAATCGCCAAATGTGATGCTAAGCAGAAAACTCAAGAACTGGTCGACCTATTCAGCTAAATTTGTTTCCCCCCTTTTTTTTTATTGATTCGTTAATAAAAAATAACAGTTCAATGAGGAGGTCTATTGTAGAGCATCTACAAATTTTGTTTCATCAACTCAATCAATTGAATGCATTTTGTAAAACTGCACTGGATCATGTGCCATCTGGTAATCACAAAGTTGTAATCAGATCTAGTAAAACTTTTGTAGGAGAACATGTGAGATATTTCAATGGACCAAAAATCGATGAAGTTGCCATTGTAATGATTGGAGAAAATTTGGAAGACCTCTGTTTTTGGGAAATAGAGCAGACCAACGTTTGCCGGGAGAGCTAGTTTCTTTAAAAATATATTTAATTAACATATCTTTTTTGATATAAATATAATATTCAAAATTATATTAAATTCTTCATATTATCATTGCATCAAACAAACCTATCGCTGGATTATGACGCTCCCAAAGGCGCAGTTAAAATGCTAAGAATCTTTGCCTGGATTTCGAATCAGTTTTGGCCCTATTAGCGTTAAAGGTCGTGATTTCGAAATCATTAGGGTAATTGTGGACCTTTCATTTCGGACAGGGAAGAGGAATGACAGGAATGCTACGTCGGAATATTTTATGTTTGAAAAAAAGAAACCTTGAAATTTTTTCAACCGACGCCCACGCTTGCGTGATGATTGATGAAAATTACATAAAATGTAAAAAAAAATTTTGTTTTCCCCACGTTTGTAAGAATATTTACATATTCTCACTCGTCGAAAAACCTTTCATTAAAATGTTTAAATTGTTTTAATGAGCTTAAATATCTAGAGTGTAGGGTTATCTACATTCGATCTCGGTTTCGAGGCCTGCTGTTGCAGATCCTGTTATCATGTTGGATGAATCGACTCTGTGGCATCTGGAGAATTCCAGTGGCTCACTCAGCCTTCATAAAGCGGACATGAATTAGCTGGTTTATCCTCGTACTCGCATCTTAGTATCATTTTGTGGATACCAATCAGAGGGGACAAGTGATAAGTGTTATATAGAGGACTGTGCTGCTGCCACATCTATTTAAAAATCTATTGATGTTATTAGTTATACTAGAAAAACTATTATATTATTATTAAATGCAACAACATTCAAGATATAATTGTTATGATAGCCAGGCTACGATGTTTATTTATTTTGATTATAATGAATTGAACTAAATATTCAGTTTCTGTACTTCCCTAACTTAATTGTTGACAATATATACAATCTCTACTTAGTTAATAATCACTATATATGAAAGGGGGCGACCCGTGCTCTAGTGGTATAACAAACTACTAAGCCCAATATCGAGGGTTCGTAGCCCGGCAGGTGGCCCTAGGATTTTTTAAAGGGAGTAAAAAATCCTTGGTTATGCCGTCCTTCGGAAGGGACGTTTAACGGGAGTCCCGAGCTTGTATGATGTCAGGTATTCGTTAAAAATCGCTATCCTAATTAAACCTGGATAGGCAAAATTTAGAGCTCCCAATGTAGAATCGTCCGATTAGCCATAGCAGCATTAAGTGACGTTAAATGAACCAACTACATATGAGCAAATAGAAAATTCAACAATTGTTAGAATGCTGTTGGAAAACTCCAAACAAAAACTAAGCCTCAAGCTTCTATAATAATTGGGAAAAACTAACCAATCTTTCTCCAAATTCAGGCTTCATAAGGCCACCAAATGAAGATCTGATGCAGCAAAATTCACATCAACAGTCTGCCATAGCAGCCTCACTCTGATATATTACTCTTAATAATAATTATTCACTAAATTAATAATAAAAAAAGATATTTGTTTGTAACTTATCTATGAAATTAAATGGCCTTTTGTTTGTTTTAGGTTTATTACTGAAAAAAATAATAATAAAAACTTGGCGTCTTTATATCTCACTTTTATGAGTACAACGGAACTTAAACGTTTCCATTTCCGGTTCACTATTAAAATGAAAAATGGATCCTAAGGAATTACACCTCCTTTTCAAATAATGAGACTATTAATTCCGTTTTATGGCTCGTTTGGGGCGAACTTAACACGAGAAATCGGAAATTTATACTATAAAGATAATGCTGTTTTTGGCCTTATAGGTTATGACCATCTGCTCTTGTAATTATGGACGAGAAACGAAGCGAGGCCATCATTTTATTCATGAATAGCCGACGTTAATTGCAGTAGGCACCGAATTTTGTTATTCATGAAGTGCTAATTTTAATTGCAGGTAGGCAAGGAATCAGCTTTGCTAATGAGGCAAGTAGCAGGTGACACGTCTTAATTGTCAGTATGATTGCTCCAAGCTTCTCACAGAAGATTTTTTTCTTCACACTATTCACAATTTTAATTATATATAATAATAATATAATTATATAAAAGAGTAAATTAGTAAAAGCCGATATAAAAGCATCATGGGAGATAATTAAGGCACTCTTTGTGGTCTAGAGGTCATCAAACTTCTCAGGGCTGTCTTACATCATTCCTTCAGCGCTTCTATGTATTACATGTCTTAATTCATACATGTATACATAACTACATGTATGCATAACATATACATGTCTTAATGTACTTACAAACGAAATAATCTTATACTTAATAAACTTATACACATGTTAAATCTTTTAACCTTTATTAAAGACTGAATAACATACGTATATACAAAATCATATGTTTTTAATAATAACTGACAAACACGTCAGAAAAATAATTGACGAAATTCGAAAATAGATTTAACTTATATTTTGGCATCTTATTTATTTTCTTCAAAAATATAAACCAATAATCATATATTTCTAAAGATTAATTTAGAAAAACACAAAATTAATAGATTGAAACAAGGTTACTTCAACACACACCTAACGCTATAAGCCCCCCAGTTAATGACAAAGACTCATATAAATGACTTGAATCCGTTTGGACTTACGGAGTAGAGCTTTGGAGTTCTACTAACCCATCGATTCCTCTCGTATCCAATACTTAGAATCCAAAATCTGTCGAAAAATCCTCAATGCTCTTTACTTTGTCACAAATAATGTCGTCCATGATGGACTTCATGCTCCATTAATTGCTGATTTGGCCCGAATCCAATATCATTCCCTTCATCACAAACTTTATTCCCACTCATACCTACTAGTTCCAAACCTTGCTACTTGTTTTATTCCCGATAATCTTCTATATCGTCTGAAAAGAAGATGAACAAGAGTTCTTCTCAGTTTGTTATTCGAGTATTTCCAGTGGCTAATTCTCTACTTGCCTTTATCTCATGCCGTTTTGTATCATTCGTTATATTTACTTTATATATTCCATTATACAGCTGTAAATTTCAATAAATACATTTTTTAAAATCGTTTTTTTTTTAACATTAAAGATTAGGTACTGCAAAAATTGTTGAGAAAAACCAAATCTCTACAGCCCCGATGAATAAGTGATCGAGTCGGATTTTATCCAGAGAGAGTTAACTGCTTTCAGATAACCGGAATCATATCATTCTTGTAGTTTTTGGTCTGGAATGCAGTTGTAATATAAACAATAACTCCTTTTCAATCCCATGCCTTACTTAGCTTCTCATTCACTACGAAAATAACTTGATTCCGCTTACTTAAGTACAAGAAACTCATTTTGGGGGAAAATAGGCCTAACCACTTATTCACCGGAGGTGTAGATATATGGACCTAGGTTAACATCTCTAACACGATGTTAGTTATGATATTAAAAAGTAATCTAAAGAAAAATGATAAAGAATGTATATAAAGGGATTTTTTTTAAACGATGAAATAACTTATGGTCCTTCGGAGAGGACGTAAAAAGCCGGTTCTGGACCTTTGCGGCGTCAGGTACTCGCTAAAGATCCTTATCCTGATTATACATAAAGTTACAAATTAGACGGCTATATAGTGGAATACAGTCCAATTAGCCATAGCAGCAAAAAGTAAAGTTAAATGAATAAATAATAATAATAATCCTTTCAGAGGAAGAAAATGGTTCCGGTGGAGGTCAGAAAAATGTATAGTAAGGAGAACTGTTTATTCCAAACCCAACGTTTCGACCCACATTACAGGTCTTCCCTAAGTCTTATAATGGGGTCAAGGGTTAACAGTTGAATCTATTTTCAGTCACTTGTCAACCGTTGACCCCATTGTAAGCCCTGAAGAAGACCGTCAAAACGTTGGCTTTGAAATAAACCGTTTTCTTCCTCATATATATAATGCCAACTAATATTATTCAAGGATAATTCTTTCAACAGCCGTAGTAAGATTGGGTAGGATCTAGACTCCTTGGGTTCATCAATCCTCTGAATTGAAATTTTTAATTGAAGGGAAACCCCATTTATTCGTGATTTTTTGTATTTTTTTAATATTTTTTTATCCTTCATAAAAATTATTCAGGATCATAAAACGTTTTGAAAGTAACCCTTAGCCCGGTACACCGCTATCCGTTTGCTATTTTAATTAACGGAGAGGCACAATTAATACACTGTTCTAAATACCCTTATCAGAGCAGCTTTGATTAGACCGTAACTCTTAGGAATAATGATATAGAGGTACTGGTATTAGTGGAATCCTCTCAGCGTGTAAGTACTTACCATTTCATGGATCAGTTTTTAGCAATAGAAATTATCCGGCATTATTAAAAGATAATTATTACCCGCGAGGGAAGTTGAGGATTCGGAACGGTAGAGAGGCGGGTTCTAATCAGTAGGAGCCCGGGTATGAATTTAGTCGAGAACTTTAGCATATCAAATGGCTATCTAATTAGCCTCAGCAACCTCATCTCCTGGAAATTATAATAACCCATTGTCTTGTTCCGAGTCATCTTAATTGACTCCATAATGAGTCCCATTTACTGGCAGCTTCTTCATCCGCCAGCGAGTTGAGCTTAAAAAAAATCCGCATTAATTTATATTAATATTTATCCTTCGTAAAATCCTTGATAATCCTTACTTTGCTTCGAATAAAGTCATCCATAAAGACCTTAATGTCTCACGAGTTGCTGATTTGGCCAGAACCCTATATCAATCCTTTCGGGACAAACTTTAGACTACATACAAAGATGTCAATAATAAATGGAATATAAAGAATAAAATAATATATAAATATGAACCTATTGGAATAAACCAGGTACAAAAGCAGGAATAATTTAAATTACAAAATATATTTTATATAATATTATTATATCATTTTAAGTTCTAATAATTTACTATAAAAACGCTATAAGCTCTCACTTAATTATAAAATACTCATATGCATGGCAATTACTATTCATTATGCTATTAAGAAGATGGCCCCGTGACTTCTTAGTTGAACTTGTGATTTGAGTACTACCAGTGGGTAGTTTCTCTACTTGTCATTTTCACATGTCATTATGTGTCGCTTAGCCCATTTACTTGTTGTATTTTTTTTTGATACAGTTGTAAATATCAATAAATAAATTTAAAAAAAAAAAAATTATGCTATCGAATTTCTGTCGTATCCAATCCTTACAATCCGAAATCCATCTTAAAATTCATCAATGATCCTTATTTTGTTAAGAATAAGTCATCCATAATGTCCTAAGTACCCTGTCCTGTGGTTTTCCCGTCCAATTGCGGACACCTTAGCTTACACGAGTCTCTCTCCTTCTCATCCTTCCACCTGTTTCTAGGTCTACCTCTTCACCTATTTCTACTAAAGTGCGCTTCTAGTATTTTCTTTTGAACTCAATCATCATCCATTCTGACCACATCCCCTCCCCATATAGTTAACAATATCATTATTGTTGTTAAGTATGTTAAGTATGTTTAAGCTATTTAAACGTACCAGTCGATGAAGCATTTTAGGCCGGGACAAAGACTCCGATCTCCCAGAGAATAACTCCAACAGATTCCGGCGGCGCTCCAGATTTACATTGAATAGAAGCGGGTTGACAATGGAGCGGGTGCAAGCCTCGCCCACGACTCTGCTACTAACTCACCTTAACCTATCTCAAGTCCCCGGCCGTTCGAGTACACAATGCGTTCTCCGCGAACGACTATTTACTGGAATCTCACCTTGGGGCAGAGGAATGTCGCCGATACAGATGGTAGTAGTTAGCGAATTGATCCGTTTATATTTCCTCGGCTGAGACCTCTTTTATACTTAATTAAATCAAACCCGACAAAACAAATACTATCCGATGAATTTTTAAATTGGTAAAGTGATTCCAATTAATCTAAAAATATTTGTCAGTAAAATATTTTCCTTTTTCCATATTCTTATTTTGTTTCTGTCTGATAAGGGTATCGGCTGATAATATAGTAACGTAAGTTATTCGATTTTTTTTTCATTACCATTATTTGAATGAATAAATTAAACTCACCAGCTAGTTGTTAACATTCTAGAATACCAAAAAATCAAAGGAGTACTCACCTGAAAAAAAATCAAAAATCTAATTAAATTTATTATACAGGATAAACGAGAAACACAATTATTTGTTAAAAAAAAAAAGATTTTCTCATAAATTGAAATGTAGTTTCATATTTTTATAATTCGGTCTATTTGATAATTTTGATGGTTTACTATGACCTCCAACTGGACCAGAATATTTCTTAAATTTTGATGAATGTTGATACTAATTAAACAATCGAATTAAATAAATAATGTATCAAGTTTTTTTTTATACATTATTAAAATTATGAAAGCTTAGATAACGGAATAAATGGGCTTAGATAATATATAACCGCTAATTTAAGTGCAATTGAGGACAATTTCTATATATGAATTTACCCGAACAATATTATTCTCCTCGCTATAATTTAAAGCGTCAATTAATAATTATTCAATTTGTATATACTATAATAAAAAAAAAATATAACACTACAATGGCTGGTGTTTACAGGCTTCATTATATATGAGAGGCTGTATTGTTTCTACAACTAAGTTTTTGCAAGGATGTTATTTCGTTGTGCTGAACCGAAGACCCTTAATGGGTTGTCGCAGTACGGTTTTTTTTAAATGTATAGTATTGCATCATAATTAACAGAAGTAGTGACACTGTTAATTTTCTTCGCTTATAATGACAGTTGTTCATTTGACGTCACTTTATGCTGCTGTGGCTAATCGGACGATGCTACAGTGGGAGCTCTAAATTTTGCCTACCCAAGTTTAATTAGGATAGGGATTTTTAACGAGTACCTGACATCGTACAGGCTCGGGACACCCGTTTAACGTCCCTTCCGAAGGACGGCGTAACTAAGGATTTTTTTCTCCCTTAAAAAATCCTAGGGCCACCTTCCGGGCTACGAACCCGCGATCTTGGGCGTAGTAGTTTGTTACGCTTTTATTTTTGTTTTGTTTTTCTTGACCAGGACATATTTTTTAGTTTATTTTTGTTTTCAAGTACTTATGTTAATACTATAGGAATCTTATTATAAAGAATCTATAATATTCTATTCCTTTATGTATCCACTTTTATTTCCCAAGAACATTTTCATTCTGGCTCTTTGTGGCTCCTTCCTTTGTTCCTTTTATTTTCTATTCGGATGGTTTTCTTTTTCTGAGGTACTTTTTAACTTTCTACTGTAAATTAGCTTTTTAAGTTTATCTCTTATTAAAGTGCTGCCAGTGGGTAGTGCTTCTACATGTCCTTTCATGTATTTATTTATTCATATAGCCCTTGTACTAGATGTATATATTACAGATGTACAATTCAATAAAATGATGTTTAAAAAAAATTATCTCTGTCCTTTCGTAATTCCTAAGCTCTCAAGACGTTTATAAACTTCTGTGATTCATATACTTCAAGCTTTTATTATTGAAAATACATTTTAAGTGATAAAACTTGTATAAATATCTCAAATTCATCAATGAGCCAAGCTGTTTAGTCTCGCACCATTCCAACACCCATCGTAACAGGCCATAATGACGCGATCAGATATAAATTTTCGTAGGAGGGAGCACTGATAAAAGATGATAAGGAGAATGGAAATCGGACACTGGGGAAGAGGCCCCCCGCGCGGGTTTACGCCTCAATAAAACGCCGGGCCTTTGAGCCAACATCACCTCCCACGTCTTTCTTTATTGCATCTTAACTCCTTCCACTCTCTTCTGCAAACCTTTCAGTTATACTGCATCTCCACTGCAACTGTTTCTCCGAATAGCCTTTTATCCTTCGCAGCATCCTGTCTTTGCTATTTTTATGTACATTGCCTTGAAATGACCGCTGATAATCGTGCTTTGTAGCTTCTTGAGGAGGTATACTCCGCATTCCTTCGGGGAGTTCTAGGGTTTATACGAACCTTGATAGTTTAACAATGGACTTAAATTGTTCCTTTATTTAAATATTAAATATTTTCCATTTCTTCATTGCACAGAGAGCTGCGTGACTAATAAATTATTTATTCTATAAACCGTAATTCAAGAAAAACCTGGAAATGGACCCAAATTTCCTCTCCGCAAAACTGTTGCTTTAAAAACAGTACAGTCTGTAAGTAACATTAGATCCTTTTCTTCTCCGTTAAGATTTTTTTAAATATTATTTTTATTTCATTATAACATTTTTAGTGTTCATTAACTTGGACAGAAAACGAAGGTAATCCTTCTTGTTACCTACATTTTTAAAAGCGGGAAGGTTTATGTCCTGTATGAAATATCATCATGGTTTGTCATGGAATACAGGCTTAGTATTCTTAATCTTGTATTTCTAATTGTCTTTCTTGTATATTAAAACACGTCATATTCTTATATTACATTGAATTATTCATCAGTGGAAAAAATAATATTTGAAAAGTTGTTCGTTAAAATAAATAAATATATATGCCAGCATGGTATTCACAACAACTTAATCAAGAAGGATTCTAAAATCTTCTTATAATCTCTAAAATATAGTAGTACTTAAGCAGAATATGAAATTTTTAAATATTTTTATTTGAAAAGAAAAGATATGTCCAGGACCGTAACTCGAACCCAGGTCTTCCAGATCGCGAGTCTGGGACTCTACCAACTTAGCCATCCTGGCTGTATCAGGCTCGCTCACCGGTCCTGGACATATCTCTTTTCTTTTCAAATAAAAATATTTAAAAGTTAGTAACAAATAAAATAAAATAAATTAGAATATGAAATTATTAGATGGAATTTTTTAGATGCTAGCAACTACAGAAATATTTTTTTACAAGAGTAAGGGATTTGTAAGCGATTATATTCAGTTAGCTTATCTGAACTAATACTAAAGAAGGATTTGAATATATAAATGTATTTTAAATGTCATGCATCCTATGTATGATAAAAGGGGACGTGGTACCTCAGCGTTTAGAGCGCATGAGTTGTGGGTCAGGGGTTCAAAACGGCTGTGGCAGTTATTCTATTTATTATATTTACAGCCGTGTGTACCTTTGGGATCCAGGGCTACCTATAACTAGGTAAAGGGTTTATATCTAATTGGGGGGATAAGCTATCGGTTGAGCGTCATCAAGGGGAGTTAAAATCTCCCTTTGGTCAAGACTTATATTTAGTCTGATTGCAGCCGAAGATGGATCATATAGGATCAAGGACCCTCTTGGGGCTCACCCAGCCTCTATAAAATAAGGGGGAAATCTGGCGGTTGAGCGTGGCCTAGGACGTCACCTCCATGCAGAACCGTTCTCTATGAAACAGTAAGGTCTCTATCATGTACTGAACACCATACCTGTGCACGGATTGTAGTGGTACAGGTTGTTTTTCTGTATCATTATAGAAAATAAATTACAGCAATCTTTTCGGCTAATTTTTCATGAACTAATAGAAATAATTATATTTTAACTACTCTAATTAATCAAATTAATTAACGTCTCCACTGTTAAGCTTGAAGTTTCAAGACGTCTTGAATGGACCATAGATACTCAAGCTTCGGTCCTCCGGCATCTTAAGGGCCTCTCATCAATCATCAGCCCTTGTTCCCTTCGTGCCTCAGGGCCTAAATGATGTTGAAGCAGTCCTTCAAAGGGCACGTTTAGAACTCATCGCTCAAAAAGAATTCATCTTTACTAACCTAGTCGGTCAATCTTTTCTTACCTTCATCTTGTCAAAATTAATTTTTAAAGAATCATAAATTTCTTTTAAATGATCATCTACAGCCAAAATATTAGGTTCATATGATAAAATGTTAAAATTATCAAAAGTGAAGCCGTTGAATTGAAGGTAAGAAAAAAATCATAAAAAATACATGTTTCATAAGAAAAGTTATTACTGAAGGCATCATTGCTGGGAATTTCAACCAAAAGTTTGCTGCTTTTATTAGTTAAACCGAATTATTATAACTTAAATATTTTATTGCATGCCGTTTCAGGCTACTTCAACATTTACTAGACAAACGCTCATAGATCTCAATTAATTACAAAAGACTCATATACATGATAATCATTAGACCCATCTGGACTTACGGAATAGAGCTTTTGGGGTCCACTACATCGAATTCCACTCGTATTCAATTCTTTAAATCCAAAACCCTTCGTAAAATTCTCAATTCCCCTTACTTTGTAACGAACAAAGTAAGCCCTAATCTAATGACTTTAATGTCCCATTTGTTGCTGATTTGGCCCGAAACCGATGTCAATCTTTTCATGACAAACTTCATTCCCACACAAACCCACTTGTTTCAAATCTAGGAACCTCTTCAATTCCTGATAATCCTCCAAGGCGTCTGAAAAGAAGATGGCTTCGTGATCTTCTCAGTTGAACTTTTTATTTGAGTTCTACCACTGGGTAGTTTCTCTACTTGTCATTTCATGCCTATGTATTCATTCATTATTTTTACTTCATGTGTTCTGTAATACAGTTGTAAATTTCATTCAATAACTTTTTTTTTAATTATAGTTTATCTAGAATTATATATGGATAATATAGATGAATACAAAATATTGAGTTTTTTTTCAAACTAATATGAAATAGGTTTGTTATTGTTCTAAGGACGAGCATTTGCGATAAATAAAAAGATATGAATATTTGATTTGAGCTAGAACTATATATTTTTTTATTAAATGTATGCATGGTGACTTTTAACTTAACTAATTTATACATCAATAATTATTTATGTAATATTATATGTAATAATTATTTATATAATATGCAATTCGCAAATTTTACGAAACTTATAACTAAGTCCGGCAAAATACTATAATTTATTTTATTTTCTTGGCTTAAAAAATAAAATTTTATTTTATTTTATGCTTTCTGTTAATGATTTATAGATAGCATACATCATTATAGGGAGCGGGATAGCTTAGGGATAGATCTCAGACATTCACCTCCATGGACAACCGTTGTCCTAGAAACAGTACAATCTCCACCATGTACTGAACCCAAGACCCTTCATTTCATAGGTCCATAGTGGTACAGGTTTGATAAATCCTTATAAAAATTTACACAACAGTTAGTTGGCACTAAGGCTACACCTACATTGGATCCGATTCGGTGCGACGTGGTTCTATCACCTACGATGCTGGGGTGTATACATTATACATATCTTACTATACATTATAGTAAAATATAAATGTATTAAAAATAATTGATAAATAATCTTAATTTTATAAATTTAAAGAACCAAATCTTATAATTCTGGATATATTTCAGTCATTTGGTTTGCTAGCGATGTCTCATCGTATCACACCGGATCCAATGTAGGTATAGCCTTAGTTTTATTACGACACTGAATGTAGCTACAAGTTGCGATTTATTCCCTTGAATCCTTAACACTCTGTAATTCTCCTCCGAGACGGTTTAAGTAACCTAAGTATTGAATAAAGTACTAACTCGGAATACTGATGAATTACTATAAGCCTTTCACTCATTACTATGCGTCAATTGATTGCACGAAGTTCATTACGGGAATGGATCGTGTATTTAGTGTGTCTAATTGAAAGTTGGGAGCCTGCAAACTTCGAAATTTGCAGGCATTTCACACTATGTCTTCTTGGTAAATGTCTATCTGGCATCAATCATAAAATATTTTTAATATTAATATTAATATATTATACTGAGGAGAGTGAGTATGGGGTTGAATGGAAACATATTTTAAACAAAGTTTATTACACACCTTCGAACAGCCGATGTGCCGTATCAGAAAATGGTTGGGATTGAAGACACTTACAATTATAGATACACAAGCCAATTTTATAAATAAAATTGAGCAAAATTTCATAAAGAGACCTTAATTATTAAAGTGAAACTTTTTTTCTATCGCCCCAAAAATTTTCGTTCATCCATCGCATGTCGCATTACATTACCTTCTCGCATTACTTATTTCATATGAATATTTGATGTAGTATCTTAATTTTTATCCGGTTCATTTGTTGAACATATATCGTAAATTAAAATCTTAGAGGATGTGAAAAAAAAATCCGGTTCATTCATTATATTTAATTTGATTTAAGCCTTCAGTCATTTTCACAAGCTGAGCTACACTCTAACCCGCCGGAAAAAAATTAGTAGACTGCCGACAGATCTCATGCCGAGTACTAGTAGAGGTCCAGCGTCGAGTGTAGGATTTAATACGTTCATCGTTCAAAGTGGCGAACCTATATCCGAAAATATTGTTTCAGAAAAAAATCTGCATCGAAAGCGACTAAATGCGGAAAGATGCCGCAGATATCGTCAGAAATGGAAGCGGCTAAAATCGGGCGTCAGTTCTAATCAAGGCAGTGTACGAGTGTACGAGTACGGATCGAGATACAAGCATTTACTTATTTTGGTTACTATGAAAAGTTAATTACATTTATAAACCGTAAGACTCGAGGCGAAGATGAAGCTATTGTTAGAATAATTGAAGCTGCATCGGTTCAATGATTTAAATAAATATTCCACTTACTTTTTAATATGCGTTTATTATCTAAATGATTGTATAAATTACCTATATATTCCGAATTCAAATACGCAAATTGAAATCAAGTTTTAATTATTGAATATTTTGTCTGCTATTGATTTCCCATTATCTTTCCCATTTCTCAATAATTTAGTTAAAATTAAAAACGCAATTTTAATACGCTAAATCGAATAGTTTTCCAAAATTTGTTTGTTAAATGCCTACAAAAGGAAAAAAAGTTTCACTTGCATCCTGGTTTCATACAACCACACAACTTTTTTAATTAGAATGAAACAGGAAAAATCCCAAAAGCCAAGTTACGTTTATTCACAAAGTAGGTTCGTTTATTACCTTCCTTTGTCTTAGCAGTTTGTTGAACGTTTTGGAATTTTGGTGTTTCTATTTGAGGAGTCTATTTGAGCCGTTGATGTGAGTTGTGCTTCACTTAACCACATTTAATGTGAATTTGCTTTTGGTGTTTGGTGTTCCTTTAACGAAGCCTAAGACCACCTGCTGGGCAAACCCACGATATTGGACATAGTAGATTGTGATGCTAACCTCTACACCACATGTGAGCGCTAACTAAAAAGTAAGCAGTTAATGTTTTGTTTAGCTTCTAGATTATAGCTCTTGTTATATCATACAACAATAAAATATTAAACATTTCTATATTTTATTTAATGACGTTTTAGTTTAATTTTTTCTTTTTAGAAATTTTAAATAGCTACAATTTAACTTAAATCTTCAAGCTTGACATGATTAAATTAATAATTTTTCTCGTCTATAAGGTATACTTGTGCTGTAAAAGGAAAGTTCAAATCTAAAAAATCTACTAGTCTAATTTTCGTTTCGTATTAATTAATTGAAAGTTAGGAACAATTCTCATATTTCCGGGCTAGTATTCCACTTACTAGAAAATTCATTAATTTGGCATTTCAGTGCATACTTCAGAAACGCAAATTTCGTATTCGTTCATTACAGGAAGGATTATAACTAAAAACCGTGAGCTAAACTGTGAACTGAACCGTGAACTGAAACGTGGAGTGAATGACGAGGTGCCTACATTAGAGACAAGTAACTGCTTTGTCGGTCAAACACCTTGCTCGGGACACCATTCAGTCTCTCCGGCTCCTTATCTAACATCTTCGCTTCTCTTCCACTATGTCAGTTTAACCATTAAATATATGGATTATAAGGATAGTTTATACATATGTATATAGTAAAATTTGCGTATTATTATATATGGAGAAGAAAATAATTTAGGTGTAGGTAAAAAAAAATCCTTACATAGTGATACATACAAGAAACCTGTGTTTAAACGCATATTCCAGGTCTATAAGAGGGCTAAATTGACGAGATACTAAAATATTAAAAATTTTATATTATATTAACCTGAACGGGTCTGGGGTTCAGTACACGGTAGAGACTGTACTGTTTCATGGACAACTGTTCTGCAAGGAGGTGACTTTTCCTAGGTCAAGCTCAACCTCCAGATTTTCCCCCTTATTTTTGGTACCCTATTTTTATAACATTTTATAGAGGCAGGGTGAGCCCCAGGAGGGTCCTAGATTGTATATGATCCATCTCCAGCTGCAAACAGACTAAATAAAAGTCTTGCCGCAGCTGGATTTGAACCTGGATTTCCGGCATGGCGACTCAGTGCTCTACCACTGAGCCACTCCGCTCCCTATATAACATAATAAAATATATATTATATTAAAATTAATTTTTACTTTTTTTGTCTCTTGTCTATCCAACCCTGTAGAAGATCTACAACAAAGAACTGCAAACAATCGGTTTCTAATAAATAGTTTATCACTATTTAAGGAATTTTATCGACTTCCACCCGTACCATTTTTTCTTGGTATTATGCGCTCAACTAATAATATTATTATATTATTCTATTTTATTCAGTTTTACCTCCCGATGTATCCTAGGCGAGATTATTCAATTTGACCCAATGGATAACTGCCAATTTTACCTGTATTTCAGAGCAAATTTACAGGTTAGTTAAGTGTGATTCCTTCAACTCTACATACCAAGATTCAGGGAATGTTAAAAGTGATTTCGCATCATAATTTTAAAGTCATTAAATGTTTTAAAAAGTATCTATTGTAATGAAGGCTTGTGATACAAACTATTTTCAAGTTTACTCCTGGATTCATGGAACGCTCTTTAGCAGACTTCTATTTAATCTGTTGGCTGTCGGTGATGAATCCTATGGGATCTAGGACCCATTTGGGGCTCACCCAGCTTCCTTATAGGGGGTACTCAGGGTAAGGGCGAAAATCTGGCGGTTGAACGTGATCTATAGCCTCGGTGAATAAGTGGTTAAGTCTAATTTCCTCCAAAATGAGTTTCTTGTATTTAGGGAAGTGGAATCGTTTAATTTTCGAATAATATGGAGCTAATCCAAGCATTGGCCAGAAAAGGAGTTATTGCTTACATAACTCCATTCCAAGCTAAAAACTAAGAAAATGGCACGATTCCCTCAATCCAGTTAACTATCTCTGGACAAAATTCGACTTAACCACTTATTCACTCGGGTTGCAGATATTCCAGTTAAATAAACACATAAGAAATGATGGTACTCTTAATTTACTACAAAGCCAAAATATCATTGCTAATACTAACGATGCAACAACAACGAATACGGGCCTAGGAGAGTCATAACTTATCTTTGCGAATTTATGTGGAATCCTCTCTGATAATAAAGCCCTGCGATCTACAATTCCTAACTTATGTCTAGGTTTGAAACCAACATTATAACACGTTGTAAACTTAATAACATCCCTATAAAGTGTTAATATTGAATATAATAGGACTGATAGGTTTAAAAGCTCTGGCGTAATGATACAGTTTCGGATAAACGTTTGAAAGAGATCATTTGTAAATAGACAGTCATAAAAAATGTAAATTGGACCAATCGAATTTGAATTTCTAGCAATAAAATAATTACTCGCACTTAATGGCTCAAATGTGGATATAGGATCGGTATAAATTATAGTAATTGTTAATCCTGATATAATAAAAATAGACCATAACCTTCATTATTAGCATTAATTAATTAATTAGATTTTTATAATTTCTTAAAAACTTGTACCCCAACAACCCATGATGGGTCTGAGGTTCAGTATGTGGTAGAGACTGTACTGTTTCTTGGACAACGGTTGTGCAGAGAGGCGATTTGTGAGATTTCCCCCCTTATTTGGGTTACCCACATTAAAGAGCCTGGGTGAGTCCCAGGAGGGCTCTAGATCCCAAGGATCCATCTCAGGTCGCTAACTGATTATATAAGTTTGCCAGCGAACGGTATTTGAACCGAGGACCTTCGGCATGGCAACTCAGCTTTTTCATTGTTATAATACCAACGTAAAAACATCGATTTTTGAGTTGTGTCACTTAAGAAATACTAGTGCGATATGATTTAATTAGAATATAATTAAGTAATATATTAACAGCTTCATAGTTACAACTGTTTAGATAACAGTTTATAAAATATAACTGGCACGTCTTTTCCGCTAAAGATTCGCGTTTTTTACTGCTCGTTATCTATGTTATGGATTCCCCCACTTCCGGAACCCGGAAATTTCCTTTCTAATCCGGATTCCAAAGGATCCTCGCAGATCGCGACGCCCCCCGCCGGTGCCGAGGTGTCTGCTAAGCGTCAGGACTCCAGGACACTCCAGTGACAGAAGATATAATTCACGCTCTACCGACAGCGGAGAGCCACGGAGAAGAGGAAGATCCGGCAACGCCGCAGAACCGGTCCTACCTGGGAGGCAGTTCCTCCTCCCAGCCTCCGCTCCTCCTTAAATTTAACTATAGCTCTTTTTTACGTCACTCCTTCCGCTTTTAGTATCTCTGTCTTGTTTGCCTCTTTTCCTTCGGCACTTCTTTCGCTCTTCTTTTATACCTCTTAGTCCTCGACCTGGAAGCTGGTCGGAGAAAATCCCATTTGGTCTTCAGAATCCCTCAATATCAGGGCATTATCACTTTTCAATCAATAGATTCTTGATATTCGTGGTTAAAATTATCAGAATTTAACAAATAACCAAAGATTACCTACGAGCATAAGGAAGAACAAAATGTACGCTAACTTATTTATTTTTTCCTTACGTTAATTATATTTTCACTTGGAATTTTGTATCTACACACTACCTATTGAGTAATCAAAGGTTGTTTTGAATTAGTATAAAACTGAAGAGACTAATGAATTGTTTTCATTTGATTCATCATCAGTGTTTTGAAGTGCATTAAAGTCTCCACTAGTTATGTCGGAGCTTTATCCATTTTTCCGATAGTACAAAAATAACTCTTAATTGGTTCATTCCTGGTTCTTTAGTCCATCCTCTTAATACCCCTTAGTCCTCACCTGGAAGCTGGTCGGATAAAATCCCCTTTGGTCTTCTGAATCCCTCAACATTAGGTCATTATCATTTTTCAATCCTTGGATCCTTGATGTTGTAGTTAAAATTTTTAAGAAAAATATCCTTTAATAAAAAATCAGGTAATTACTATAAAATAACTCTTTCAAATAAAAAAACAAACAGAAGCCAACGATCTTCTTTCCCTTTTCTTTTACTACTTAGACTTCTGTATGTACACAACACCCTTTTGTAATCATAAGTTGTTTTGATTCTGTTTAAAACTGAAGAATTAAATTAATTGTTTCATTTGATTCATCATCAGTGTTTTCAAGTGCATTAAAGTCTCCTCTGGGTATGCCGAATTATGCTTTATCCAATTATTACTATATTTTCAGATTCTTTAGAACTCAAAACAATCCATTTGTTCACTCCTCGTTCATTAGTCCATCCTCTAAACATCTTATTCCGATCTGAAATAAGTAGGAGAAAATCCCTTTTCGGTCGCCAGAGTCCTTCGAATTTAAAGCAATATCACGTTTTAATGAGTGGTTTATTGATATTCAGGGTTACAATTATACAAGTCGACAAATAATCAAAAGTTACCTAACAATGAAATATTAAAACTTGCTGTGACTTAACTCGAACGAGCGCTAAAGCGACAACCTTCGGAACTGATACCAACAGAAATAAGGAAAATTCAACTAAAATTCCACTAATCTAAAGAACTTTATATGATTTATGTTTGAGTGGAAAATAGTTGACTGGATAATTCTAATGATGGATTGAATTGGTCGGGGGGGGGGGGGGGTAGCAGTCAAAGAAAACACAAAATACGTGAAACTTTTTTTTTTTTAAATAAGTTTCACTTGTTTTGTGTTTTCTGATTAATCGAAAGTTGTTTTAGTTCTTTATAAAACTGAAGCGACTAATGGATTTTTCATTATATATCCACATCCGAGTTCTGAGGCGCATTAAAGTCTCCACTAAAAAAAAAAAAAGACAGAATGAAACACGGGCTAAATATCCCATTTCCCTGTAAGTAAAAAATACTGTTACGTCCTATAATTGTGTAAATTTATTATAACATTTTGGCAGTCAAATGTTGTGTTGGTGCACTAAAAGATTGCAGAGATTGACGAATTATTTCATTGGATTAATCTCTCAAGTCTCTAAAAGGCTTTAATTAGTTTTATGATGGAAATATAAATTTTCCCGATATTTTTTATTAAAAAGTCTCCGTACATCTTGAATTTGTTTACTCCTTGTTCCGGAACCCAGATATGAGGCCTTTAGGAACAAAAGCGGAAAATTCTAAAAATTAAAAAAATAGTCAAGCAATGTTATGCTCCCGAAACTTCAGGTTCAGAACTTGAATAAAACAATAAGAATTGTTGTGTTAGACAAAATTGCTTGACCAAATTAGCATAAGATGTAGAAAAGTAAGTTTTTGGAAAACATTTTTAGTTATCCGCTTATGATGTTGAACGCTTCATATGTACAAACTATTCAGATATAAGTATTTTCTCGTCACTAGCATTTTTCTCTGTTTTGATAGGAAGGATACTGGAATAATAATTCAAGATTATTATTTAAAAAAAAAAAAATTAAATGTTATGATTCCTTTGGCACATTAATACATTCCTCCAGATCCCCTGGACTGCTGGAGACGACCCTCCATCAGATCGTATCCAGGCATATTAATCACCTGGAATAGTCTTAGCCTTCCTTCGGGACGAAAGGGAAATATGTTATGAAGAAGTGGAATCCAGAACGTGAAGCCGGGAGCGGGGCCTTGATGTCTTCGGCGACATACCTTCACGATCATCTCCACCTCTTGGCCATTCTTCACTCATCTCTTCACTCCACCGTAATGTCCAAATGGCTCCATAAATATGCGGTTGGTAACGCGAGTTACTCTTATTTTTTTTTTTAGGGAAATGCCATGTATAAGAATCCAGGAAAAGAAAACAACCGTTTGATATAGCCGATTCCTTCGAGAGCTTTTCTAACTAGGGTAAAAGTAACTGAATAGAATTTCATTTTAATAAGTTTTTACACTGAAACCTTATTTTTTCACTTTCTTCTGATAAGCATAATTAAGAACAGATTAAAGTAATCATTACAGTTACTTTAAATCTTCATTTTAGTTTACTTATATAATTATTTTGTGTTCTTATTACAAAATCCCTTGCGGATTACGTGTCACTCAGTTTTAAAAAAATATTCCAAAAATAATTTTTTCAGTATATATGTCTTGTTTGATGACACAATTTGTTCAGGGATTTTTGAATAGGAGACTAAACTCTACATGTTTTCATAGCTTTTGGACTTTGTTGTCACAAATGAGAATTAAATAAATTACTATAAAAATATAGAAAAAATCATGAGGAATAAAATAATATTTACACTAGAACTCAGGTCATGTCAAAAAGACCGGTTGCATAATTCATTTATAACATTTCCTCTTTAAGTCATATTTAATATTTTACGTAAATGTCATGATTTTTATTAATTTTGTGTATACAATAATATTGTAAATTATTTCGTGCTTATGGTTCTAATTTTCAGAGACATCTATGTTTTATACTTAAATATACGAACCGATCATGAAAATATCATGAATGCATGTTGTGTATTCCCGGAATTTTCATACATCTATAATTCCGGGAGATATCCGGAATTCAAAAATTCTACGTTTTCAATTTACTATGGGTAAATTTGTGTATATGTAATATATAAAATTTCAATTTAGTATTCTTGCTTGCCGTGTATAGTTGCAAGTTGGACGCATGAAACCTAAATACAAAATTAATGATAATACTCTATATGTTATGTAATTACGATATTTGAATGAAATATATTTTATTTTATTTAAAATTAAATTATCTTAAGAATTTATAGTTTTATTTCGTAAATTCTACTATTTTGTTTAATTAAACAAACAAACCGGTCATTTTTACCGGTTGGTAGAAATAGGTATATGGTAAATCTTCGTAGTTCTAGTGTTAAAAAATTAAACTATTGGAGTAATCCATATATAGAAGTAGAAATAATTTAAATTATTAAGTAAAATATAAAATTATTTTGGTAGCAGTTCCGCTGGTTGTAGCTTTGAGCTGAGTAATATGGTGTTTCAACAAATTTTAGTTGAAAGTTTATTCCTTGATGAAATGATTACTGAAATCTACCTATATCCCAAAATTACATTATTTTTATCATAATAAAGCTCAAGATAATTATTATTTTTGGATAATAATAAAAAGAAAACGTATAAACAATTAAATTTGCATCACGCAGGTTTTCGATTGAACTGATGCCCCATCCTATTTCATTCGCCTTACTTTTACTAGCTGGAATCATATAATAACATTATACCTCTACATTAATCAAAAGTGTTTTTGTTTAACTTCAAAACTGAAGATACTAATGAATTGTTTCATTAGATTCAACTTCTGGGTTCTCAAGCGCACTCAAGCCTCCGCCAGTTATGCCGACTGTAGCATTATCTATTTTTCCGATACTACTACATATAAACACGAAGCGATAACCGTCTATTCCAATTATTTCATTATTATTGCATCCAAGATGCAAACATTTTTAAATGAAATAATTGGAATAGACGGTTATCGCTTCGTGTTTATATGTAGTAGTATCGGAAAAATGGATAATGCTACAGTTATAAATAGTTGTAATCTATGTAAAGAATTATTTCATTGACATCATTGACCCTTTTCTTCCCCATTACATAAGTTCAACTAAAATGTATTAACTTTAAAACGTGTTTTAAAAGATTATTTTTACTGTTCACTTCCTCATCTTCCCATTTTTGTTATTATTAAACTATTATTTCGATGATGTTTGAAAGACTAGAAGCAGACTAGAGCTATTGTGTTCTATGGGACAAGGGAGCCCGAGGGCTGCCCTCAGCCTTGAAGGCGCTTTTTTGGATTGATGTAAAAAACTCCAGATGGTGGGTTAGTGAGTTAGTAGCCGAGGTCCTTCCTCATTAGTGCCTAAGAAATCTCCCTCCCCTAGGATTCAGGATCTGGTCTGGAAAACCTGATTAGTCCAGGTTTGAATTCCGCTGAAGGCACAACACCTGTCTCTCTCGGTGGAGGTTTTTAACTTTATCTTGCTCAGAATCATATTCACGCCTCTTGACTCTTAGTAGTAGCTCCTGGGACTAACTACATCCGCTTTTTTTTATGTTTCCTGTCGGCTACTGTTTCGAATAAGAACAAAAAAAAATGTTATGAGAAACCCTTCACACGACTTGTTAAAGTAGAGTTTTTTTTTTTAAAGATATAAGGAAATAGTTGTAATCATATCTGCCATCATCGAAGTTTTCATATTACCACAAAAAATTGTAGAGTAACACCTGCAGTACTTCATATTTTTGAAGAGTGCCTTAGAATGGCTTTCGTTTTACCTTAAATAAAAAAAAAACCTGGACCAGTTTAACCCATGAAGGGTCTTGGGTTGGTCTTGGACAACGGTTTTGAGAAGAGGTGATTAGCCCTAGATCACGGTCAAAGGCAGGTTTTACCCTAAGTAACCTGTACCACTAAAACCCGTGAATGGGTCTGGGATTCAGTACATGGTAGAGACTGTACTGTTACATGGACAACGGCTAATAATAATTGCTGACTCTTCTTCTGCCATTCACCTTGGCCTAAAGACGCCCTTTGTGTTCGAAACCTAAAATTTCTATCGTAGGTCTAGGATTCTGAGATATTTTAGGTAATCTTTGAATCTAAATTCTTGAAGTTCCTCGTATCCTCCAGGTCCAAGGTCAAATGTCCTCTTCCGACAGAGTGCATTGCATTCAAAGAGAACGTGCCAGAGGGTTTCGTCCTCCTCCGTGCAGCATCTGCACCGGGGTTCTTCTTCGAAACCAAGACGGTGCATATGCTTGAGTTTGCAGTGCCCAGTAATAACCTCTACCATACTCTTGAGGTCGGTTCTCGATATACAAGAGGCTTCACTCTTGATTTTCTCAGACATCATTGGGATCTTTTATAAAGTTTGGCGTGCCTTATCTTGGCTCTGTTCCAATGCGTTTTAACCTTCCTCTTGGCTCGTTTGTTGATTATATCCTTAGTCAAGGAAAGGTGGGACGGACAGAATGAGATCACGCTCAGCCCCCTATTTTGGGTACCTCTTGCCGGTAAATCTTGACGGTAGCGAGGATTGAACCAGGATTTTCGGCATTGCAACTCAGTGCTCCACCACTGATCCACTCCGCTCCCTTACCGCAATTAAGGGTACCCAATTAAGGTCCAGAAAGGTCTCCAGATCCCAAAGGGTTAATCTTCGGCACTTAATAAAATAAATATCGCTCAGTTTCTAGATATTAGGGCCATAATTACCATTGCAATTTTATGTCATTAAAATCGAGCAATAACAACTATCCATTTACACTTTATTATTCTGCTTTCGAGTCTCGAGTGAATTGCAGTCTCTAGTCATTAGTCGAAGAAGGTTTCGGTTTGTTGACGTGAGATGTGATATTTCTTTTTTTTAATCTCTCTGCTTAAAAATGGATTAAATAGACTTTGTTCAAATTATTATTACTTTAGCTGAAAGGTCACTACGCCCTTTGAGTGAATTGTCATAACGATCATCTAGGTCGTGAGAACTCGAGCAGAACCTAAAGGCATTCAGGTGACCTTTCGCCTCTCGCACTCTGTTCGGAGAAATGTTGCAATCATAATGACAGCTTCTATGCTTTACAATTAGATCGTACCTTGCAATGTCTATGTATCTAATACCTTAATCAATGTAGGTATAAACAAAAAAATATTATAAGGGAAGAAAATGGTCCGGGTGGAGGTCAGAGAAAGATTTTCTTAAATAGTTTTAAACTATTTATTTCAAAACCAACGCTGCACGTCTTCTTCAGGGCTTGTAATGAGTTAATAAAATAAATAAAAATAGTTACATACATCTTTAATCTTATAGTCCTTATCCATGGTCCATTTTTGCACTTGATTAGTATCAAGCTGAATCTTCATGAAATGCTTCGTTTCGATGAGACGCCCAACAATATCATGTGCGAAAATTCTGGATTGTGGTAGCTAAAAGAGGTAGCAAGGATAAAATTTGTCGATTTGACGATTCTTAAAAATTGATTACTAACTGGGTTTTTTTTTGTTAAATCTCAAGATAATTATCTAAATTATTTGAAAAAATATTTGTCCTTCAAAATTTATGGTTTGATCAAAGAGTCCTCTCCTTCCAATATGTATTAATTAAACGAAAAGTAATATAAAAAGTTAAAAGCAGTTTCTATGTTTAGTATTAATTAAGTGTAATCGTTTAAAGATAATGGCAATGATTTGGAGGGGTCTGAAGAGAAAATAATAAAGAATTTTAAATCCCCCCAATTGCTAACCACCAAATGTTTTATGAATCAGGCCAAAAAAATCATATAAATACATACCAACAACCTTATATTCCACAATTAGATCCATAAAATGACTCAATAAGTATAATGATCACAATTATGATCAATTAGTAATTTTTATTGTTTCTTTTGGAGAGATCGTTTCAGGCAGAGCACCATCTCTAGGTCCCAGAGTATCTCAGTGAGTAGAGCACTGAGTTGGTATGCTAAAGGTTCCAGGCTCAATTCCAGCTGTGGCAGATATATTATTCAATCTGTTAACAGCCACGGATGGACACTACAAGATCTACAAACCTTCATCGTGCTCACTCAGCCTCCTTAAAGAGGGGTACCCGTAATTGGGGGGAAAACCAGGCTCTTGAGCATGATCTCGGACAATTCGCCTCCCTGCACAACCGTTAGCTTAGAAACAATGCATTCACTACCATCACAAGACCCTTCATTTGTTATAGTAATATAGTTTATTAATAATATAGTTTTTTTGAAAATAAATTACGACAAAATATTATGAAGATAAATAAATTACTACCAATTTATAATAAATGGTAATACATTAGAAATTCTTATAAAAAACATTTCAAATATTTCATACATAAAAAATATAGGTATACATTAATATAATTTTTTATAAATAAATTTTCATTTTTGATTTTTACAACTGTAAGAGACAGAAAAATTAAAGGCAAAGGGTATAATAATCAGTTTTTTTAATTGTAAATGTTAAAATTCTTATTATATAAAATATATATATATGATTATTGATATAAATATATATTATATACGATGTAATAACATTCCTTACATCTCTCTTCAGCTCTGTAAATGCTTGATGGTTCTCGTGCCACATCGGGAGGTCCGTAATCCCAAGCCTCCTACGGGTTCTTGTGATTAATGTATATTTCTTCCAAACTTCTCTTGTTGTTCTCCACTGATTTTATTATACTCTTCGATTCGGATGAGGGACATTTCAATGTACTTGCTATTTCTAATTAATTTATGCCGGGATTTAATATGCTTTGAGGACAAGAGTTTTTCTTGTCGAGTTTTATTTTTATTTAATCTATTTTATAATCCCGCTTGCTGAAACGATTCGACAGCGAGTAGGCGACGATATTTATAACTACGAAAAAGTAAATAAAATTAATTTAACGACGTGTATGATATTTTATTGAATAGAAATTTGTAAATTTATCACATCTTATGTTTCTTCATTAATCGAAGAAGAAAAAATATAAATTATTCGCTCATAAAATCAGAAAACAATAAACTTTTACTATTAGAACCATTACATATGTTTTTTTAAAGGGTTATCTCTATAAGATAAGTTGATTCTAACACCTTCAGAATAGCATCGCATTGTTATTAGCGTAGTCACACAACTGTGTTAATGTGTTTAGTGTGTAATATTGCTTAGCAGTTAGCATGGGTTTTGAGCGAATGAACCCTCGGTGATAACCAGTGTATTTGCTCATAACATGCTATGCTTGTTCTATAAATAATATTGTGAATTCTTGTGTTTATCTAAGAACCATTTTTACTGTTTTTCATTTTTTTAAATCCAAAAAGAGGAATGCTGCTTGATTACCTGAAAGTATATGTGAATATATGTTTTTTTTATAAGTATTGAGAGTTTAATTGCTGTTTTTAACCAAATTTTTTTAACAGTGTTTTTTTTCAAGCTTTCCTACTTATGTAACTTCTTCGTTCACACCGTATTCTGCTAGTCTAACTTAGTTAATCCATGAAATCTTGTTCGACCTCTTCTTCTTCCTTCAGAATTAGAAGTATAGGGTCATTTTAGTATTCTTCTATCTTCCATTCTCTTTAGGTAACTAAACTACTGATATAGCTTGGTGGTATTTTTTTTCTGGGATTGTATTTTGAGCATCCATTATCACTCGAACTATTTTATTATGTATATTTTCACGCCTTGATATTGTAATTCATCAGACCATTTCAGCGACAAGTAGTTTTTTTTTTTTTACTTCCCATTTCTATTTTCCATTTTTTACATTCCGTTATATGCATTACTATATCATGGAAAATTATTTTTTGTGAGTTTTTTAAGGTGGAATCATTCCACAGTTCCACTTAAGTGGGTTGCACTTATCCCTCCTATTAATATTATTTTGAAACTTTACATTTCTTTCTATAATAGAGTCCCAATATTTAAAATTCTCCTTCTTTTTATTATAATCCCTTCAACAACGAGATCCTCCTGATCATAAATGGTCATGTATTCAGTATTATTGCAGTTTATTTTAAGACTCCAACTATCATACGTCTCCCACAGTTTTCGTAGCATGTATTCTGCATCCTCATGGTCTTGAGCGGCAATTACCTGATCATCGGCAAACATTAGATTGTGAAAACTACTGTTACCTATTTTCAGTCTGGTTTGCTTACGTTTTTATCCCGTTCTTTTAAATTCGTTCAACCGTAAATTTTAAATGGAAAAAATTTACACGATTAATAAGTGGAACCTTATTTATCGAGTCAATTTTAAAAAGAGAGTGACATTACACAACCTTGGAATATTTTATCGAAACAGAAAAACTTCTATTTTGGAATTAAGGAATATTTTATTTATTAGTATTTTCGATTGTTATTCAAATGATAGAACCCAAAAGCTATGAAATCATGGAGAGCTGTCCCCAATGCAAACATATTCCCAAATAAATCTCGCCCCCATTGTGTCCTCAAGAAGGACGCCTATGCTGAAAAAAATAAACATAATGTGCTACAAAATTATACTCTATTCAGCCAATAATAGCGGGGAACCATCCTTCTTTCTTTTCTTATGTTTTTTTTACCCCAGACCCTTCTTCATAATCGGCCCTATTTTTACACCTGCTGTCCCTTGAGGCAAGTGCAACTTCTACCTGAGTCGGATCTTGTGTCGCGGTGCACGCTACTTGCTATGGAGGAACAGGTAGTGATCCTCAGGAGGCCATTGTTTATAAATAATAAAAGGCTTCATTTTAAAAAAAAGTACTAAAGTACTAGAAGAAAGGTTCAGGTTATGTAAGTTAATTGCAACTAGTCCCTGTTTTTCTTTTATTCTTACTTCATTCTTGCGAGGCTATTCGGTGATGCTGCAGTGTTGCAGTGCACCCTAAGTTTAGCCTAAATATGCATAATTTGGTTAGGCTCGGTACTGCCATTTTACGTCCCTTCTGGAGGACGGCTTTACTAAAGATTTTTGAAGCCTTTTAAAAAAACCTAAGACCATCTGCCGGACTGCGAACTTGTGTCTTTAGACAAGTAGGTTGTTATGATAATCACTTCACCACAGGTGACCCCCTTAACTGTGTTTTCTTCCTTGCACATTGTAATAACGGTTTGTTGCCACGAGTTCGACACTTGAAAGTCCTAAACTGCATTTTATCGCCAACCAAATAGTGAAATTATAAGAATCATGCCAAAATTCATGAATTCATATTTTGTTTTTGTAATCGAGTCTTTTTGTACATTTAATAGTATTTTGTAATAACTTATAATTCAGTAAAACTTGGTGTTATAAATGCATGTTTAAATTAGATGATCAATTGTTGAACCACCTATTTATATTTGGTAGGTGCACGTATAATTTCTTTCCATCGTTCATTTATAATTAATATAAGTATAGCATTAGGAATTTTCGGAAACCTTTAAGAGTGTAGGTGAGATATTAATTGAATTAAATAAGCCGCGGATTCTGTCTAGATTCCCACATAGTAGATTGTTTTGCCAATTACTACACCACTGGTGACTCTTTATCGTCACTGTTTTTTTCCTTTCCCGGTGAAATAATTGTTAAGTTTTTTAAATCTCATAGAAAGGTTTTGTTTAACTAATATTTGAAAAACATCATAAGATCTTGAAGACTTATTACGAATTATATCAGCCGTGGATTTAGTCTTAAACCTGTAGAACGTTCAGGGGCAGATCCGATCTCTACTAATTGGAAATAAGAATACCTGGCCTTCGTTAGATTGGGGGCCACAACGGGATGTTTAAAATATATGTATATAATTTAAAATTAAAAAAACTTAAAAAGTGTTGACTCTTACTATACTGCTTCTGTACTAATATTTGAAATGCTGATGTAGAAAAATGTTTGAAGTCAAAATTATAAAAATCATTTTTTATACATATATACGTACTCTATATTAATTGACAATGATTAATATTATTATTTGTCCTTGCAGGTATATCCACAGCAAAGAGAAGCCCTTCAAGTGCGGGGAGTGTGGCAAAGGCTTCTGCCAGTCGAGGACGTTGGCCGTACACAAGATCTTGCACCTTGAGGAGTCTCCCCACAAGTGTCCCGTCTGCAGCAGGTCCTTCAACCAAAGGTCCAACCTCAAGACTCATCTCCTGACTCACACGGATCATAAGCCTTACGAGTGCGGCTCTTGCGGGAAGGTCTTCCGACGCAACTGCGACCTCCGGCGCCACGCGCTGACCCACGCAGTTGGTGACGTTCCTCCGGAACACCCGGACTCTCCGGAAAACCTCACCCACCGTCCCGACGACCGGCGGTCGCCTTCTCCTGGTCCATCTTATAGGAGACGATCCCCGTCTCCTCAGACGCAGTGTCATCATCCGACAGAGAACTATACTATGCGCCCGCAGTTGTCCGTGCGGAAGGATCTCCACGCGCCCTCGACTTCCATGTTCTGCCGCGCGGATCCTCAACCTCCGGATCCTCCTGCGTGGATCAAGCGGGAGGAGCAGCAGCCGAGCACTTCCAGCCAGGAGCAGCCCAAGCAGCAACCGCCCCCACCGCCGCCTCCGCCGCCGCCGAAAAAGGGGTTCAGCATCGAGGACATTATGAGGCGCTGACGGAGGACATTCTTGACACTTGTGCTATGTAAATAGGAACTTGGGTGATCTCAAGCGCGGACTCAGTAGCGCAACAAAAGTGATTATTATGGAATAGATTTTTTTTTGTATAGTTTCTTTGATTAGATTTTATCCATTGTTAAAATTGTAAATATGACATTCATATTATACATTTGAACAGTAATATCTACATCAATATTGTCAGAAAAGACCGATTCGTCTCCGGTCCATAAAATGTAGGTAATGGCTGTGCGAAGTGATTGATGAGCTAGAAGTCAAGATAATGTTTATTCAGCCTTTTAAAGGACTAAAATTGGCAATATAAACATAATCTATAACTGACTTTATATTTTACAATCAAAAGTGATATTTTAACAACTCATGTTTAAATACCCGTGTAGATAGTGGATATCTTATTATGTTTTGGGTACTATTTTTAACACAATCGAAGAATAGTTTCTTTGTAATCCGACTGTATGTGTCTATAATAATAACTAGCTATTATGATCCATAATAATATCTAGTTCATATTATCATTGTTTAAATATGAATGGGGTGATAAAAAGAAGAATACAAATTGTTGTTTATATTTGTATTAGTTACCACAGAATTTTATTTGGTGGAAAAATATATTTTGTAATATACACATATATAAGTATATATTTTTAAATTTCACATGAACAGTTGTGCAATGATTTATATGATAGATTTCTATATTGATAAATAATTTATATGAATATGGCTGTTATATTTGTCTGATGTTCCTTGATGGTGTGTGTGTGTGTAATACTTTATGCATAAAGGAATATCCAGAAAATGATACACTGATTTTTTTTCTTTTGTAGATTTATTTTAAAATATATAAAAGAAATTTTGTAAGATTTGTAGTTTTGAGAATAAAATATTTAATTGTACATTTTGCATGTTTATTTTAGATGATATTTTTCTGTTAGTTTTTCATCAGATTTTATTCTGAAAATTCTATGGTTAGTTATATAAGTTGTAAATAATTTTATAAGTGTTGAATGCACAATCTGTTTAGTTTACTGTTGTATTTCATTTATAAAATAAATTTTTATAAACATTTTTATTATTTATTACCATTGACCTTATTTTCCCTATTTTTTAAAATTATTATTATAAGTTAGCTACATCACTCGAAATGTTCCAAACCAGTAAATACATAAAAACGTAGTGTTATTCCAATTATTATTAAAGCAACACCATATCTATTTATAAGCCCATTTATTGAGAACGTCATTTAGAAATTCATTTTATTATGCATAGCATAGATCGTTTTATTTAACCAGAATTGAATATTTGTTTCTCCATTAAACAGTTATCAGGCATTATTTAAAATAAAAATACATACTTCAATAAAAACTTAAGCAATTGATGATAATTTAAGGTTCAAAAATAATCATAAACATGATTTATACCTTCGGTTAGTACACAAATTTTAATTATTGCTGTATATATATAAAAAAAACCTGTACCACTACAACCCATGAAGGTCTGGGGTTCAGTACATGGTAGGACTGTACTGTTTCATGAACAAAGGTTCTGCAAGGAGGTGACTTGTCCTAGGTCACGCTCAACCGCCAGATTTTTCCCCCTTATTTTGGGTACCCTATTTTTATAATATTTTATAGAGGCTGGGTGGGCCCCAGGAGGGTCCTAGATCCTATATGATCCATCTCCCGCTGCAAACAGAGTAAATAAAAATCATGGCCTGCAGCGGGAATTGAACCAGGATTTCCGGCATGGTAACTCAGTACTCTACCACTGAGCCACTCCTCTCCCTGCTGTATATATATAATAAATAAAAATAAAATAAAAATATATTATTTTGTATGGTATGTAAATATTATGAATAAACGGAGATTTAAACAAAAATTAAATATTTGAAAAAAAATATTTTCACTTTGAGACGTGAAAAAATAATTATTAACCATAAAACTAGAGAGTTAATGTACAACCGAATGTTTATATAAGTTGCACTTCTTTTTTTTTCTTTTTTTAATAACAAAAGTCTAGTTTAGGAAATAATTATTTAGATCTATCAAATAGGAATGATGTACTGAATTGGTTTGGGTAAGGCAAAACTTTTTTTTTATCATTGCCTGCACTCCCTGACCAATTCAATTCATCATATGAATTATCCATTGAACTATTTTCCACTCAAATATTAAATATGAAATTCTGTTAACACCTACATGGTAAAAATATATAGTTAAAAGCCGCTTCTAATGAATTTAGTACCTAAATAATTTCCTGCCTGGGAATAATGTAGTAAAATTAATTTTAAATTAATGATATTTAAAAGAAATGTAATGTTTATATGTCGTATATATCGTAATAAATGTTCAAATTAATGTAAATAAACCATAATCAACTGTAGAATGATTCCATTAAGGTTGAAAACATTCAAGAATCTCATAAAGTTATGTAAAAGACAATACATCTCACTTCAACAGTATTTACGATGCCAATCTTCGCACCGAAACTTTTCAGCACATTTGTCATGATGATGCCGGAATTGGATTATTTAAATTTGTAATAGCTATGTTAATGGTTAGTCTTATGGTAAATCAAGAATAAAATATATTAGCATATTAAAATAAATAATTATAGAACAATAATAAAATAAAATAATTGTTTTGATCAACACTACACTCCATCTATAAAAATAAAAATACAAAAAATAGAGTATTGTTGCAGCAAATAATCCACTCTAAAAATGATCAGAAAGAATAAATAAAAAAAAAAAAATAATAAAACAATAGTAACATTAACTAAGTGATCAACTAATTACATTGAAATAATAATAGTTGATGAAGTTACGAATGATAGATAATTAAAATAGTATCACATATAAGTAAGGAAGGAAACAGTTGGGGGTGCAGTCAAATTAAACACTAAATAAGTGGGTACTTATTTTATTTTGTGCCAAAGTTTCGGCCAACTTTGTAGGTCATCTTCAGGGCTAAGAAAGAAAAGAGAGAAAACAACACAACTATAAAAATACATTACAGTACCAAGAATATGATAATATAAAAATATATGTAGAGTAATAGAAAATTACAACAAAAAAGTGAAGGATATGTATGACTAATAATATTACAGAGTAAATTTACAGAGAGGTGGTGATGTATAAATTACAAAGATAAATGAAGGAAGTAAACAGAAAGTTTACAAAAAGAAAAAGTATAAACATCAGAGGTGAGATGAAAAATTAGGGAAAAGCTAGTAGTTTATCTATATTCTACGACTATGGAAAAGCTAGTAGAATATAGATAGTATTTCTTTCTTAGACCTGAAGATGACCTACAAAGTAGGTCGAAACGTAGGCACAAAATAAAATAAGTACCCACTTATTTAGTGTTTAATTTGACTGCACCCCCAACTATTTCCTTCCTTACTCAGATCTTCCTGTCAACTATCTCCTTGCAAACAGTATCACATATAATTCAGGTTAAAATATAAGGTGGAAGTTATACTAATATGTAAATCCAAGAGATAAAAGTAGCAAGAAAAAAATGGTGATAGAGGGGAGAGAACTTACAAAGAAATGAAGTAGTGAAATATAAATGAATTACAAGTGTACTATATATAATATTAGTAATAAAGTGACAATATATGAACAATAATGTACTAAGAATAAATAAACTGGTGAAAATAAAATACTTTCTATGAAAGAGTTAAATAATTTTGAAACTGTCACGTGGAAATTAATAAGTATAGCTTTTAGCTAAATTTATGGTTAAAATGTAAGATTTATGGTGAATAAAGTTAGTTTATGTTGAAAAAAAATCAATAAATATTGAAAAAACAAAACTGACAGGCATAGAAGTGTGCTGAAGACAACTTAAAGCATCTGTTACGTTCCGTTTCTCTTTGGTTTCTCATCGCGAAAATTTTGGAATTTATCACTTGTAAGAAACTGATAGGAATCCATATTAGAACCATGGTATATTGGTGTATTCTCAGATCCAACAGGTTTAATATAAGCCTTGCACGCAAATTTGATAAATAGTCTCGCCATCATTTTAGTATCATGTGGCAGAGATGCACTCTTTTGTGGGAAATCAATACCAATACTATACTTTATAACAAAGAAAACCATTAAATTATGTTTATACCATTATCATTAGAATGGTTATTTAAACTATGGGGCTATCAATGCTCCATCATGTGAAATAAAATCACTCAGCACCATAATTGAAACTAGTTTCCAAGTATTCATCAATTATATAGTTTTAGTTATGAGTGGAATGATTTTGGAATTCGGATTAGCCACATGTTGCTGCTAATTGCTTTAAAGTCTACAACTGACGGGCGATTCTTTTTCGAGCAGCAGAACTAAACCATCATAGAGGTAGTAGATGTTTGTTTTTTCTTAGTAAGATACCTTTATACTATTTCAATATCTGTATTGCATCTATATTGATTATGTAAGAAGGGTCCGTTGTGTCAGGAGCTTGTGTCTATATAATTATAAATATTTCATCGTCCAAAGTTCCATTCCATGAGGCCAGCGGAAAGTCTTTTCCAATTAATCATCCTTTTATTTTTTGGCAAATATCGCTAGAGAATAGTTTAAACAGAGCAGAACTAGGGTATGTACTTTGTGTTATTTAGTCTGTAAGTGTGGATGAATGTACTATGCTTATGTATAAAAATCAGTTTAATATAACCCCAACATGGAGGACAATTGGCTGTGTATGGTACAATAAGTGGAATTAACTTTGTTGTTGGACAATATTATCCTCCATATAATTTATATGATCAACCAATAATTTTTCAACTTCGGTTATTTATTTTAAATGTATTACTAGATATGGGATTAAATATTCACTTGTATATTAGTAATCTTTATTTAATACTGCACTCTAATTCTCCAAAAGAGTTAAAATAATATCCAAATACTTTCAAATCAAATGTTATACAAGAATCTGAATCTGAAGAGATAGCTGCCTGTAGCTACCTACCGGCGAGAAAGCTGTCCTCTTACTAAGGATTATTCCCGCCGAGCCAAACTAAAAAGTGGGCCCTGATCCTTCGAGGATTACTGACCATAAAAATAGAGGTAAGCCCCAGGACCTCCTTAGGAAGAGCAGGAATACATAATGTATTCCAATGTATCCGACCATCTCTGATAGCGATAGTATATATCAGGTCGGATTTGAATACAATGACTGTAACGTCGTCCTTTTTGGAAGCTACGGATTTGTGGACTTGTTAAGGATTTACAACGCCTTATCGAAAATTTAAGAATTCAAGATCCCAGGATTAGATGCTTTAGGAATAGAAATATATATTCGAACTTTATTCTGATATCTAGGATTATTTAAAAATATCGTTTTTTACTTAAGCCGGATAACAAAATTGGTAATTTAAATACGCATATAAAACATGAAAATTCAAACTAAATAATAATATAAGCTATAATTTCATGCAACAACGAACTTCTTAATTTTTTTGAAAAATTCTTGAAAAAATAAACACAATGAAAAATAACAAATTTAATTTTTATTCAAATATCTAGGATTATTTCGAAATAAAGGTGCCAACTATAGTGGAAAGACGAAATTATTAATTTATATCCATTTAACAAATATGAAAATCCAAACTTATGTATCATAAACTAAAAAATAAATAAATCCAAACTAACAAGTTATAAATAGAGTAAAAAATATTAAAGTAAAATAAAAATAAATTGTACGAATAAACTAACATTTTATATTACATAAATTACAAATATTAAAAAAAACACAAAGATAAATAATAATAATTGAACTTTATTCTGATATCTAGGCGTATGTAGAATATAGTTACCTATCCTAATAGGATAAAAAACTTAATATTTGGCTGTTTACATATAATTATGAAAATCCAAACTATTATATTTATGAATGTAACAATAACATTTTAGTAAAATAAAAAATTGATAAATATAAGTCCGTCACTAAGTAACATTTAAAAAATGACCCTTATATGTAATATGCTTTTTAGCAATGTTTATATAGAGGAAATTTAATTTTCTTGTTGTAAGAAGAGGCTTATTAATTTTATTTTTATTAATTTTATAGACACCAAGGAACTCCTTGCAGTTTGCAGCCTTTACGTTGAGGAAATTCCCCAGGAAAAAAACAACTCTAAGCCTAAATATTCGTGGGCTTGAAGAAACCTACAAGTTTATAGCTGCAAAAGAAGAATTTTCCATAATTAATAAGTTTAAACTATTCAATTTTATCTAAGTACTTAATAAAATGACTACTGACGGAGATCATCCATGGGCGGAGGAGAATTGGCCGTCCCCAACTACAATGGATCGACTGTGTGGCTGCGGACGGAAGAAGCTTGGGAGTCTGCAACCGGATGGCAGCAGCGCGGGACAGAGACTTAAGGCGGCTGCTGGTTGAGGAGGCCTGGACGCGTCAACGTGTTGTAGCGCCAAACTAATAATAATAAAAATAATATTGAGTTGCTATGCCTATGTTCCTGGTCCGGCTGTGGCAGTGTTTACAGCCATCATTGTAAGGATCTAGGATCTTAGGACCTTCCTGTGCCTCATCCTCCCTCTAAAAAGTGGGAACTATCAATTGGGGGAATAAATTGGACAACCGTTGTCCTTGAAACAGTACAGTCTCTGCCAAGTACTGAACCCAAAACCATTATGGATTGTAGTGTTACAGGTTTTCTTTTCTTTTTATGTTTTCAAATCAGCGAGGAGATTCATCACACTATCGAGTCCAATTTGTTGCGGTTAGTAGTATTTCGGTTAGTGATTATCTTTGGGATGGCTGATTTCGAATATTAACGTAATTCACAGAAATAATTTTCTCAGGTAAAAAAGAAGTAGAAGATTGTTGAAGATTTTCAAGGCCTCAACAAAGTAGCAGGATAAATCTAATGGAACGGCAAATCATTAATGGGATACAATCTCTTGACTCATTTTTTATTTTCATTTACTTTTTTCTTACTTTAGATTTATCTCATTTTTTTTTCATCACCGACAGTGAAAGAAAATTAGAATATGTACTGCTCATTTCCCATCGTTCATATCAACGCGTTCATGGACTTTTATATTTATATTTTTTATTAGATCATCTTATAATAAATTGTAATTATGCAATAAATAAATAAACTCGGTCTTTTATTTGAATAATACTCCAAGAAATTTTAAAGTTAAATCAGTTAAACCCTCTGGGACTTAATACTAGACATCTTTTTCTTTTGCTAAACCAATTTCTTAATGTCTATATTCACCCTTCTTGACGATATAGATCATTTTACCTTTTCTCCTTACATGATGGTGTTAGAAAGTAAATCAATTTCTAACACTTTAATAAGGGTTAATCAATCGTTAAAATTAAAGCAAATTATTAAATTATTAACAGAGTCAGTCGTCGGTTGAAGTATGACTCTTCACCTCGCTCCCAAGAAGATCGTCTATACATTAGACGCATATATATATATATAACCTGTACCACTACGACCCGTGAACGAGTCTGGGGGTTCAGTACATGATAGAGACTACTGTTTCATGGACAAGGGTTCTGCAAGGAGGTGATTTGTCCTAGATCACGCTCAACCGCCAGGTTTTCCCCCTTATTTTGGGTACCCTATTTTTATAATATTTTTTAGAGGTTGGGTGAGCCCCAGGAGGGTCCTAGATCCCATATGATCCATCTCCCGCCGCAAACAGGCTAAATAAAAGTAACTGCCTGCAGCGGGATTTGAACCAGGATTTCCGGCATGGCATCTCAGTGCTCTACCACTGAGCCACTCCGCTCCTTACGTATATATATAAACGTAGGCTCAATAAAATAAGTCATTCTTATTTTGTATAATCATTGACATCACCCTCTGAACATTTTCTATCATTATTTGAATTATCCAGTCAACTATTTTCCATTTAAATACAATAACACTGGAAAAGTCTTGTGTTCATTACATGGTAGGGGTCAGTATCTACAATTGAACGGAGGGTGATCAAATGCCGGGCCATTCTTTTAGGATGCCGATTTTATAGTGGACGATTGAACCCCAGGAGGATTTCCAGATCTACAGTTGGTCTCGAAGTCGGAATCATAAGGTCAGTAGTTCGGTGTCCTACACAGCACCGTACGCGGGTATGTAAAGTCAGGTGGTTATAGTTTTCAGATTAACAAAAATCGGTATGCAGTTGAATAGTTTCTACGTACCGCTACACCTAAACCTTATCCCATGACTTCAGTTTTGTTAACCATAAGAAAATTGGTTGAATTTGAGATCTTGTATTAAGAATGTCCCATAATTTTTCAACAGGGTTTTTTCTTATTATGAGTAATTAAAATCATTTTTCAGTTATTACGTTAACAGCATTTATTTTTTATGCTAACTGATATTTACCATTGGGAGCGGAGTAGCTCATTGGTAGGAAATTCTGGTTCAACAACCCACAAGGGGTACAAACCCCACACTGCAGACAAGACTTTTATTTAGTCTGTTTGTAGCCGGAGATGAATCATATAGGATCTAGGACCCTCCTGGAGCTTATCCAGCCTCTATATAATGTTTTAAAAATAGGGTATCCAATAAGGGGGAAAATCTGTCGGTTGAGCGTAATCTAGGGCAAATCACCTCCCTGCAGAACCGTTGTCCATGAAACAGTGGTGCAGGTTTTTTTTTTTTATTTAACATTTATTTCGATTCTGAGTGCATAATGCATAGAGTGGGTCGCTTAGAAAGCAAAGCAGGTTTCAGGTTCCAATCCGGCTGTAGCAGATAAATTAAATATATTAACAGACAAAGAAGGGCCATGGGTTGTGGCGGGATTCTTAATTGGTAGAGAAATCTAGTGATTTAATGTGACGCCAGCCAAATCACCCCCTCGCATAACCGTTTGAAATAGAAAGAGTACAGTATGTATTGTAAAAAAAGACCCTTCAAAGGTTGTGGTAGTAAAGGTTTTTATTTGTTATTATTATGCGACTTACAGAGATGGCTTGGACACCTCCTGCGGTTGGATCCTAACAGATTTGCTAGCGAGACCTACCGAGCCAAAGTAGAAGGAAAACGAAGAAGAGGAGGACCTTGGAAGAGGTAAGAAAGAGAGGTGAGGGAATATTTTGAAAAGAGAACAGGTGCTCCTTTGGAGTGTGGAAAAGTTGGTGGAAGACCGGCAGACCTGGAGAGGTCTGTACATAATTCCTTCTCGCTCTGTACATGTGGTTCGAGAGGACAGCAGATGATGATGATTATTACGCTAATATGGCTAATCGGACGATGCTACAGTGGGATCCCAAAACTATGGCAAGCTAAGGATAATTAGGATAGGGATATTTTACAAGATACTGACACCGCACAGAATCGGTATCTCCATTTTACTTTCTTTCTGAAGATCGGAATAACTAAGGATTTCTTATTCCTTTAAAAAGTTGAAAGACCACCAAGTGGGCTGTGAACCCGCCATCTTGGGCATAGTAGGTTGTTATGGTAACCACGACATCACAGGTAATTCTCGAAGGTATGTTCGACTAGATGAGGCTCAGAGCTCTCGAGAGGCCAGTTCCAAACAAACTCTGCCCTCTGTTGGCTTTATTAACCCAACGGGGGACTTTATTGTGTACATTGTTTCAGAACCTTTACAAAAGGCGATTGTTGAGCAAGTTAGATGTAAAGAGCCGATAGCTCGTACACTGCCTCCATTGTCGAAGGATCGCTGCCATTTCCTTTGTACATCCTCCGTCCTTCTCGGAACCGGATAATGAAGGATTTTATTATTATTTCTCTTTCTTCCTTCGTCGCTCTTTCACTCCACGCCATCTTTTTTCGCGAGTCCCTTCTGCGGAGCGCCGCTCCCGCCTCTTGCATTATCCTCTGTCCCACCGGAGAACAATTATTTTCGCGGGGAATGGAGTTGAATGCCCTGACGCTATTGTTTTTAGGAACTAAATTCTCGAACAATGCCACCTTCTGGACTGCACTTACAATAGGAGGCTGACGAAAGGCTTCGATACTCTTAATCATAAAACTCTACTGAACTTATTCTTGTTGAAAGATTAATTGTGGAAAGAAACACAAATGACCTAAATAAAACAATACTGCAACTTAACTCGAAGGGACAACCTATGGAACTGAAACAGTTAATAAGAAAAACCAGAGCCACCAAAATCCAGGAAGATGTCCCGGGAAATGATTTATTCCAGATCACGCTCAACTACGTGGTTTTTGTCCCGATTGATCATACCCTCCCTAGAGAGGCTGGGTGAGCCTCAGGAACGTCGTCAGATTCCACAGGATTCCAAGTCAAATTCCAGCCACGGCTGTTAAGTGATTAAATAATTTATCTGCTACAGCCGGATTTGAACTCGGAACCATCAGGATATATAAATATATATTTAAATCAGGATGATAAATATATATCGTGGTACTAGTCAGTTAAATAACTATTATTCAACAAATATTTTTTTAAAAAGTAGTAAAAACTAAGTGCTTATTCAATTATAATTAACCATTAAAAAACCAAATTATTCTGTATAGTCTGCTCTATTACAAAAGAAAACAAATGAACAATTTTTTTTGCAATAGTACCGTTTAAATATTCATTGAATGCTCGAATATCCTTACTATCCAAAAATATATGTCTATATATTAAAAATAAATTATATTAACTATTAACTAGATAGTTATTATCAATTAGATGATAACAGTCAGCTAGATCACAGAAAAAAATGGTTATCAAATATACTGTTTAAATATCCATTAGGAGTGCCGATGGGTAGGGTAGTTTCTCCACAAGTGTTTTTTTTTTCATGTCATATTGTTCATATTAGCAGATTTACTTGTTGTAATATTATTATAGTTGTAAATATAAATAAATTAATCTATTTAAAAAATATATCCATTAGGATATACATCGGTTTATTTTTCTTAATGACAATAGTATAAGATTGTTTTTTTTCTATTGTCAAGTTGAATTAAAACAATAAAAATATTTAGGGTTCAAAAAGAACCTTGTAGTACAAGTGTGTAAAATAATCCTTATTCTACAAAAAACAACCAAAAAAAAACAACTAAAAATTATCATTAACTAAAAAAACCTTAACAAAATATGAGCAAAAAATTTGTACAGTCAGCTAGATTACAAAAAATAAAAAAATAAATATATATATATATATATATATATATATATATATATATATATATATATATATATATATAAAGTTAGCGAATGTACTTTTTTAAATATTCATTGAATGCTTGAATATTTAGAAAATTTTATCTCCGATAGATCGGAATTTAAAAAATTACAACAGGTTTCTGAATTAATTAGTCCAAAATTACATAGGAGTGCCTCGTAAAGTGGACGTTAAAAAAAAGTGTTGAAAATTGTACCATAATTACGTTTACATAAAATCAATATAGGGTCGTGGCTATAAGAACATCGCTTCGGGTTCCATCGCCCATTATCATCGGTCATCGAACTTACAACGCCCGTCCACAAATTTTCCTATAATTGGCTCCTCCGAGTAAAAAATTAAAAAAAGTCTCAATTATAATTGTTATTTATTCAGTTGTGCAATGCACTTTAAGTGCTGAGTACTTAGAGGCTATTTCTGTGTTTGCAGTCCTTTCAATGCTAATATTGATACAGCCATTTCCAAACTTTTTTTTTCCATCCAGAGACCAAACTAATAATGAGGATTTTTAGATTTTATATGAAAAATTTAACATCGGAGCAGAATACTTATAAGTATGTACAGATAGATACATAGGTAGATAGGTATGCCCTACGGTGAAATCCATTCCCCGACGCGTCGGTGAAAAACAGGCCTTTAGTAAATAACTACAGATATTAACACTCATACATACATACAAGATGCATTGTTTTATATATAATTATTATTATACATTGTACAATGTATAATTATAATAGAGAAACAAACTGATTCTGGAGGCGGTCAAAGAATTAATTCATTGTGATAGAGTATCTATTTATTGTATTTTGTGCTATTTATGCTAGCTCAAGAATTTATTTGTTTATTAAAAGTTGTTATTAATTTATTTATTAATACCCTGTCATAATTCGTACTTTTTAGTTATTTCATTTTTCTTTTCTTTTTTTGGCACATTTTAAATACTTCATGATTTATTTATTATGTACCCATCTGGCCAAATATATATTATGTTTCTTTTCCTGTTCATGTTTTTATTCTGAAAGGACTTACTCCCTGAATATAGTTTCTTTTCTAATCTATTCAATTCTATCTTGTCTATCTAGCCGTGAAGATTACCTGTAATGTGGGTCAAAACGTCAGTTCTGTGATTAACTTAAGACCTGTTTTTTATGGACTGATAGAGGATAAACATGATAACAACATATTTTCGAAACGTCGCTAACAGATAATTTTACATATTAAAATCGGAATGGGGCGCAAAATCATTATAAAATTTAGACACACTAAAATATAAGCAATATTAACTTCTCAATTAGGATTACTTATTTGTTGTTTTTATTTGTGGATTGTGTATAGCGATGAATGCTTTACTGTATAAATAAATAAAACACACCTGGCCTCTTTAAAGAAGCACTCTTAATTGGGGGAAAAACCTGGCGGTTATGGCGTAATTTCGGACAAATTACCTCCCTGCACAACTGTTGTCTTAGGGTAGTTCACTCTCTATCACGTACTGAAACTGAATACTGAACACCTTTCATGTTTTTATTATTTGGAATGGTACATTGTCATGAACCTAATGCAGTAGGAATGAGTTATATTTAGTGTGTAATAAAAAAAAACAATAAGCGTAAAAAAATAGTCAACCGATCAATAATAAACATGATCATAATCTACGAGATAGTAATATGCCTAGATATGTGTATAGTGGAAGTGGTTCCCCAACACGTGTCCTGTTGATCGCCTACCCCGACAGGACCAGCCGAAGGAGTGGATGACCAGGTTAGGGGAGTGGTGGGGATAATAGGATCAGTTGCCCGGGCCAGATTTCCCTCTGAAGAGGCCATCAATATGGAAATGACAAGTAATTAGATATCGGGAGAGAAGGATTTACATTTTGGCTCCGGCCAACGGCTACTAATAATATTTTATAGCCCATGTTTTCAGGAAGGCTAGTAGTGGACCACACTTTATTAAAAAGGCGCTACAAAAAGAAGTAGAGGAGTTGGGAGGGGGGCGTAGATGGGCCGATACCCCGCTCTGTTATTAGCCCCGTATTTATTAGCCATTAAACTAATAAAAAATTTATAACTCCTTTATAGGAGTATAGAGAGCAGTGGAATCACGTACGAAGATGGCAGAGACTTCAAATAATAACGTGACTTTCTAGTATCTCAAACATATGTACATAATTAATAAGTGAAATTTAAAATATCAGAACATTCTGAGACAACGTATTCATGGAATGATGAATACAAGGATGTGTAAAACTAAAACATATTTCGACTTCGAAGAAATATGAAAAACTCCGAGGAACTTTGGGTAAGGATTTCATTTTGTAAAATAAGAATTTCAAGTAAGATAATTATTTTAAATAATTCCGACTCTCAAGTCCTTAAGACAGGTTGCCTGGAAGGTCTCCGTAAATGGGAGGCGAGTTTATCATTCCAAAGTAAAAAGAACGGAAAGGTCATTTACAGTCGGAGTCTCTAAACCTTCAGATGGTTCTTAGGTAAATGGAACTTCGAGATGATGCCTAATTAGTAACATGTTTTTAGTATTTCTGAAAAGTTATGTTAATTAACTTTTTTTTAACAAGTCTTCTTATAATATAACATAAAAAAAATGAAAGAATTATAGGATAACATGTACAAAAAATAATTATAGTGAAATTAGCTCAATGGAAGTTTCTAAAGATGAGAAATAAATTATTAAAAATATAAGAAATTAATTGCTTTGGAAAAATTAAACCAACCGTTCTATTCCTGCGTAAAGAAGGTATCATTTATTTTATTGCGAAAAAACACAAAAATTGTATAATTTCCAGATGAATCCGTATGCTACAGTGCTTATAAGTTTTTGTCAAAAAAATTTTTTTTATTTAAAAAACAATACATTTCCTACTATTTCTTACATGATGACAGAAATAGGGCCTAGAATTAGGAAAGTAAGATCATCCTTTAGTGGCATAATGAAACTTCTCACTTGTACAGACTTGCCTATTCATGTGATTATAATACTGACTAAATAGCTATTTCTTGTACAGCTGTATAACACGGAAGCGTGGGCTATTACGGAAAAAACTCAAATGAAAGTAGAAGCATTTGACATGTGGGTGTACCGTCGTCTTCTCCGAATTCCATTGACCGACCACATAAGTAACAGAGTAGTTCTAAATCGAGTCGGAAATGATCATGAACTCGCTCAAACTATAAAGAAGTGAAAATTAGAATACCTTGGCAAATGCAGGCAAAGATTGATAGTAGGAGGGAACCAGGAAAGAGGAGGCACTCCTGAGTGCAGAATTTAAGGCAATGGTTTGGTATCACAACGGTCCAACTATTTAGAAGTACCCCCTACGAAATAAAGACCCAAAGACGTAAACGAATGAGACAGGAGAAGAAGAAATCATTTGGACCAGTCTATTATTAAAATTAATTATAAATTTTATCTTAATTAGAGTATGTAACAGCAATATGTGTAAATGGGATGCATTACAGCTGGGTTCTATGTGTATAAATAATATATTTGTATGAATTTTACTGTAATTGTTTATCAAATTCATTAGAAACTTGTAAGAATAGAAAATATGAATGACCTAACCAATTCTCAGAACGCCATCGTTATTTACATGAATAAAATTGACCTTTCTACCTTCGCTAATAAGAAAAATTAAATCTTTCCTGGAAAATAATTTAATTGATAAAACTTAAAATAGATTTATTTAATAAAGCATGGTAATGTAATTCCAGAAGCGTAGGCATCGTCATTAATTCAGAGAAATCAATCATATTCATTTAAAAGTTGTTTAATAGTTTTGTTTCTATTTTAATTTGTATATCGTCGTACTTTTTAAAGGAAGATATTGGAAAAATAGTGTAGGAAGCTCCAGTAAATTATTAACATACAACATATCTAATAATTGATATCAAAGAATTCAAGAAAATTTCTAATGACGGTGGTCTTTACCATTTTGCTGTAAGAGAACAGGTATGATTAAATCAGCAATGTTTAAAAATATATAAACAAACTACGTTAATTTTAAGTTGGAAATGTCATGATTTTTTAAATCATCATAGTTGTTCCTCTCTACCGCTGTGCAGTGTGAGGTTTCTTTCTGTCCCCCGGTTTCTTTATAGCCCGGACCACGCCGTACGATCCTCTACCATTTTTCTCCTTCTATTCCATTGCAGACTTCTCTTTCCTTGAGACCACCTTCCCAGGTACGTCGGGGTCTTCCTCTGGACCTTCTTCCTTCAACCTATGTTATGTTAAGTATGTCATCTCGGCCAGCCTGTTATTTTCCATTTTTAAAACATGTCCAAACCATCTTAGCGAGTTGTCTTCAATGACTTTCTCCGCAGGGTCCACTCCGAGGGTTGAACTAACTATCGAGTTGCGAATTCGGTCTCGTCTTGTTTTCCCCTCTATCTTCCTTAGGAATCTCATTTCTGAAGCCTGGATCCTACTTTTATGTTTGGTGGCCAAGGCCCAAGATTCCGAGGAGTACGCTAATATGGGGAGAGAAGTAGATTTATATATCCTCAACTTTGTGTCATTTTTTAAATATTGAGTTAAAAAATTTGAATTAGTTTTATTTTCAAGTATTTTGTCGGAAATGTTTTACTTTTGTTGTTAATCTTTTTTTTTGTTTTTAGGATGACGCTATCCTTTCGAACAGCATTGTTATTGTTTTCTCGATAAACTCGATTTTATTCAATGGAGGAAAGTATTCAATAAATCACAGAAAATGTCTTTACAATTATTTGTGATGATAGATTGTTACTAATACTTTATTGGTACACTGTAGAAGCTGTACCGTTTTGAAGACAATGTAGAGGCTGGGTGAGCCCCAGAAAGGTCTGTAAATACTCCTATAACCCATGAAGGGTTGTTGGTTTCAATACATGAAAGTTTCAAAAGTGATTATCGTAGGTACACGACCTAAAATTTTATTCAGCATAAACCTTCTGGAATTCAATAATGGCCAATGAAACTTCTAATCATAATTAGAATGCTTTGGGAATTCCAAAATTCCAAAAAACAAAGCCTTAAGTCTCTAAAATACAAATAAATAAACAAACAGTCATCGTTTCGGCAATTCATGCGTCATTAGGTAAAAAATCACGTAAAGATCAAACGCAATACATTTCAGCCCGACGTTTCAGACAGAGTCTTCAACCAAAAACAGCAACCTCACTCCAATAGGTTCACCAAATACTGAGGCAAAGGTAATATACGAACAGGTGGGCTGCTGACAAGTAAATTTATTTCTTTATCCATTTAACGTCACGTTATGAGGCCATTGCAAATTAGGCGTTGCTACAGAGGGAGTCCTACATTTTGCCTATTAAGGTAAGTAAGGACAGGGACCATATGAGTACAGACATACTCGGGCCCCCATTTTACGTTTCTTACGATGAACGCCATAACCAAGGATGTTTTACTTCCTTTAAAAATTCCTAGGCCTGTGAACCCATGACCTAAGACAAAGAAGGTTGTTATGCTAACCACCACACGACAATGATCCCAACTAACTTGATAGTTGTTTTCCGATAATTTAGAAGATTAGTTTGTTGAAGTTTTCGTACTGTAATGATTATTTTTTTTTTATTCTCATTTTTTATTATATATGCTATACTTATCAGAGTATAACTTATATACTAAACATATTCGAGTCGCTTCAAGTTGAGATACAAGTTTTAACTGTTTATTCTTTTCATTTTTAATATTTTCCAAACTAGTCCATTACGTGGTGTTTTTATTAATGCAAAAGGTGGGGCAGTAGCAATTTTTTAGTATGTTGTTAGGCTTGGGGCCCTAATGAAAAATTCAAGTATTCGACATCGAGCCGCCATTTGGGATTTTAGGTACAAAAGATCTTCTATACAAAGTTAAAGAAGACAAAATTTCCTACATTTTTTGTAGAATATTTTTCTTATAGCACACATATGTTAGGAGTTACAGCTCCGTGAAGTTGCAATATTTAAAAAAAAACAGAAACTTCATTTTGGTTGAGTTTTATTCTATTATTCTTATTATACAGGGTGACTGGTAATTATACTATATTATACTGGGAGCCGTTAAGGGGTGATAGTATGAAGTAATTCCAGTCGATATTACTATGAGACCTACTGTCCTAAAATTAACCCTTTCCAAGAAATTCCTACTTGAAGAATTTTACAAAAAAAAATCCTATTTAAAATCTTAAAATAGCTATAAATCCTAAAAATTGGTCTTTCTGGCCCATGTTTTTTTTTTTTTTTGCAACAAAGGTATTCTTAATAAGGAATATTAATAGTAAAATTTTCGCAATTGTCGGTATCTTTCCCAAAAATCGTTAAACAAAATCATTAAATAAAAAAAAAATACGGTGGCCTCTAAAACGTCAATTTACTCAAACAATTGATCCCCCCGAATTATTATGTACATTTACGTTTCATTACCTTTCAAATGAGGTATTAAAATAAAAAATCGGTTAAGAAGCCACGAAGATATGATCAATGGAAAATGGAAAATGGAAAACCCAGGTAGAGCCCGAGAACAAAGGCCTCCAACGCAGGAGTCGACAGGAGTCAAGCGCCTTGCTTTGCCCCTCGCTGCCCCAGTCCACTTTTACGGGTTAACTGTGTTCGGATGTGCTCTCTTAGCTTACTTGCTTTGACTTTCTATAGATCATCTTTTGTCCTGAAAGCCACCGTTGTTGAGTTATTATAAAAAAAAAACAAATTTTTGTACCTAAAATCCAAGATGGCGGCTCGAGCGATGCGCCTCGAGGTCGAAAATTTGGATTTTTCATTAGGGCCCCAAGCCTAACATGCTAAAAAATCGCTACTATCCCACCTTTTGCATTCAAACACTCCTTTGTGATACCCTCGTACTGGACTAAAAATATAAGTTACCGTTAGCTATATTATGGAAAAGGGAATATAGTTATGGGTAACGAGCAGATACTGGTAATCAATTCATCAGAAATAAAAGTTTCAACTAATATTTCGAAGCATAGATGATATATGTTTGTTTAAACGTTCATTTCTAGATGAAGTGATTACCGAATTCTACTTATTACCGATAGTTACATTCTCTTTTCCATTCTAAAACTCACGATAACTCAAATTATTGGAGAATATTAACAGGGAAACGAATGAAACGTTAAACTTGTGGCTAACTCCTAGCCACGATCTGCGGAACAGATATCTTATTTAATATATATATATTTTTTTCTTAATTCTATTAACTATGTTTATAACTCTATCGAATTTACTGCATTTCTTAGAATATCTACGGTCAACTATATCCTCACCAAAATGTTATTCTACTTTGAGTATACTGAATTTTATTTACAGGAGAGATTTTTATAGTCAAGGATTGTTGGAACACTTTGGGCTTAGTAAGGCTTTAGTTATATAATACTTTTAACCAGAATATACAATCGTATATACCAATCCGGTTATAATTCAAACATTAGACGCTGATTTATACATGGATTTAAAATAAAAAAAATAAAGAAAGAAAATAAGGAGGACAAAGAAATAAATCTAATGGTAAAAAAATGGAAGTAAGATTAAGAGGTGACTCCCCAGCTGAGCCGCTTAACATAATGCGACAAGAGCTGGGCTCGGTAATGAGCCGGTTCTAGACAGGCCTAATTAACTAACTCAATCTCCATAATGGCGGCTTCTTATCCTCCCGCCTAATTCTCGGCTTAGCAAGCCAAATAACGGTATCCGTAATGATACATCGTCCCATCATCCGCCTTCTGTTCCATTTTCCTAATGAAGATCGTTCTGGATCGGGTAAAAACCTGATGAATCTGGGAGTCAGTCGACTTCCGAAGTCCGGTAGGGAAATCGAGGAGATTTAAATAGCAGATGGTAGCTAAGCTGTCTTGAGAAACATTTCAGCGATCGATTCTGTAATTGAGTTGTTAAAAAATACGAGATTCCGAACTCAAAGCGGTTATTCCTATCTAAATTTTGGCTGGAACCCGAATACATTTGCAGCCTCGATGAATAAGAGTTTAATTCGAATTTTGTTCAGAGAAAAATAATTGCACCGTGTCATTCTCGTAATGGCTGCCTTGATATGGAGTTGTAATATAAGCATTAACAACTTTTCAAGCCAAGGCCTGACTTAGTCCCTTTTTACTACAAAAATAACACGATTCCTCTACCCTAAGGACGATACCTACGGGTAGAAAATGATTGTTGTTAATTGTTGTATATATGTATTATATTATTATTAGTATTATATATATATATATATATATATATATATATATATATATATATATATATATATATATATATTGTAATGTAAATATTATTTTAAATAAACGGAGATTTCGAAACAAAATACCCTAAGTAAAACGAAATTTGAAGAAAATTCGAGCTAACCACTTATTCACCGGTGCTACAATGCATATATATAATGCATATACCGCCGAAAAACACTATAATCCTCAGTTTTTAGTAGACAGCGCACTATTTCTAATCCAACGGTTGTGTAAGGATATGTTTTGACCAAGATCACACTCAATGTGTCACATTTTCCACCTTATCAATGAGACTTTATCCTGAGCGGGTAGCCCCGATGGATTTGTAGATCCAACAAAGTCCATCTGTGGCTTTAAATAGTTGATATAATTTAACGGTCTCAGTAGAATTTAGGATTAGGAGACTATACTTGTTTTTTTGAGTTAAACCTTCAGGTCATCAACGTCTATGGGTCGCTTTCAAATCAAAGTGACTATGGACCAAATCACGCATAATCACTAGGTTTCTCTCCCACCTAAGGGTACAGATTTATTATAGAACACACTGGATGAGAAGCTTAAAAATTCAGGAACTTAAATTTTGTGATTTGCCAATTTTTAAAAGTATATATAATGTTACTGACCGTGCAAGTATAAGATGTAGGTCTTCGATTTGTTGCTAGGCAACGCCATAAAAATATTTTTTTTAAATCACTCACAACTTTGTTCATATTATAGAGAGATTCTAAATATATTCTTTGATAGTATCCTGTCGAACTGTAATGCTATTCTTTTTTTTATAATTTTTCCTACTTAACTTTTTCATGATATAGAACTTCTTCATACCTGTACAGCAGAAGTAAAGTTAATATCTGTACCACGGAATTAAAGGACAGAATGTCACACTTTTTTAATTTTTGTATTTGTTCAGAAGAGCAAAATTTCCATAACTTTGAACTATCAAAATTTGTTTTATTGTTACTTATAGGAAGAATTTGGGAGCGGAATGTCTCAGTGGTAGAGCGCTGAGTTGCCATGACGAAGGTTCTAGGTTCAATTACCACTGCTGACAAGACATCTATTTAACCTGTTAGCGGCCGGAGATGAATCTTATGGGATCTAGGACCATCCTGGGGCTCACAAAGCCTCTATAAAGTAGGTACCCAAAATAAGGGGGGAAAATGTCGAGGTTGAGTGTGATCTAGAACATTTCAGCTCGCTGCACAACTGTTATCCATGAGTCTCTACCATGCACTGAACCGCAGACTCTTCACGGGTTGTAGGGTACAGATTTTTTTTTATAGGAAGAATTTAAAGAAATTTTTTCTCACTGTTATTGGCATTGATAAGTAATTGAAAGTATTGATAAGTCACATTATTAATTTCTGACATTTTATCTAAGATACCTATTTTGTGGAAATGGTGTCCGTTGCCTCCGGGGTACAGATATTTAATATCTTAATCCTATCAATGCCGTAGCGAATACAGTTCTTTTTGGTTTGGAATAATCTTGACAAGTGTGATCTGAGTAAATTTCGTGCGTCCTAATTTCCTTACCGGATTATTTCTCAGATCATAATTCTTCCTGGATAGATTTGTTTATGATAAAATATCGTCCGAGTCCTGAGACAGTCTTCCTCAGCTTAAAATCGGCAAGGAATATCCTTAAGGACGATAGAATTAAGAAGCGCGTGGAAAGGATAGAGGTCCTTAAATTATGGCGAGCTGAGAAATATAGCCTCGCTCTTCCCGAAGGCACATTAATAGTTGCCTCGAAAACTCTAACAATCTTCGCTTCTTCTCTCCCAAGAAGGAAAAATTACTTCGCGGTCGTTCTAATTTATCATATAATTCTATCATTTTATTTTATTTTCCTAGATGATTTATTCTCTCTACTCGAGTTGCCTAAATTTACCGGGTTAAAATAAGCTTCATTACGAGAGAAATAATAAATGGATTCATTATTTGCTTCAACTCAACATTAAAATGAATTATTTAAGCAATAAAAAAATAATTGTTATAATAAGAAGATGACCTGATCATTAAATAAGTAAAATTTAGTATATAAAATTATTTGAACTTACTTGAAACATCTTAATATACATATAATTTACAACTGTAATAAAACAAATAAAAAGAATGTTAAGTAACTGCATGTATGTTTTTTATTATTTTTTTTTTTTTTTTTTGATACCCCCTTTATTATATGAAAGTACATTCAAAAATAGTAAAAAAAAACTACAGCTTCTATATAAATAAAATACCTTCCATTACCTTTCGGTATTTTGAGGCGTTACATCGGGCTGAGTCCTCTGAAGGCGGTTTTTACTCGAATGCCAGAGGAATGTAAAATAAAATTTATAAAAATAAAACAATCGCGAGGACTAGGCATATTCCCGGGATGGATGCACAGTTATATGAAACATAGACTTCAAGATTGCCTCCACCTTGATGCATCCAAGACGGGAAGGTCCATATATCCAAGATTAGGTGGAAATATCAGGACAAGAATATCACTGATATGGGTATGTCTAATAGGAGGTAAATGGAGGAAGAATCATAAGGAGGAGGCTAAGGAACGGGACAGACTTTAGAGCAAAATAAAGTAATAAATTATAATAAAAAATAAAAAAAGTAATAAAAAAAATCAGGAGTTAATTATTAGGTAATAGTAATTAGTTGAAACGGAGTTCATAATAATAAAAATAAAATAAGAAAGGATGGGAATACCGGCAAGTCCCAATTAACTCACCTGAGTCAGAGGGTACCAACCTTTCTCCTACCACAACCTAACAGCTTCAACATCATTAATTTGGTACTTTTTTATTTTATTTTTGATCCCTAGAGGCACAACATCCTCTCCTTCATAATATGCCGCACTTTGTTGGATAATTAAAAAAAAGAGGTGACAAGACCGTTAATTGATTAACTTACAATAATCGATTAAAAAATTCAGCTATTAAGAGCTGTTGAATAGTTATATGAAATTTTAATAGGTAATGTCTGGAACTCTACCAATTGAGCTATCCTGAAATAAAAGACATATCTTTTCTTTTCAAATAAAAATATTTAAAAATTAATGAAATCAATAACTAATATAAAAAAATATAAAATTCTAGTTTGAAAACGGAGATAACTTATAAAAATTTTGATTTTTTATCTCCAACATAAAATTATAAGAATATTATAAGTCGGCACAAATAAAAAATAAGTTTCACTTATTTGGTAGTATTTATGACTGCACGCCCAACTAATTCCATCCTTCATTATATTATAAATACAGTAGTAGCTGCACTTGCCCTCTCCCGGGTCTCGGACCCGCACAAGAAAGGTCCATTCATTTTTACGATCGGTTCGACGGGAAGCTCGTTTGAATAAATTTGTCCTCTTTATGACTCCAAGGGCTTTAAATTGTTTTAACCTGAAGGCATTGCAAGCTTGTCAAAGTCTCAACAAGATTACGAGCGGGCTTAAAAAGTCCGTCTCCCGTTTGTATGTCGCGGAAGTCCTCAGCAACACCCGGCGAATTTTAAGGAGACTCAGGAACGTTAATATCGTGAAGATTTTATTGAAATGTAACGCTATTTTAATATTCTGTATTGTGATTATATTTGTGCTTTGTACTAATTTCTATCGTAAATAAATAATTTTTTTTGGTAAATTACAGCTAGATTTATCCGTGAAAATGTGGTAATTATTGTTATGTCCGTTTATTCCGTCATCTTAACGTTAATTACTTCCGCTGGTCTAATAATAATAATAAAGATCGTTAATCATAATGAGAAATCGTTACCGACATATGTAGCTCGCAGGAGACTATACAGCCTACAGGGGTTCACTTAACTTCATGTTGCTGTGAAACATTGTTTTCATTCAGCGACAACGTCAAAAACTCCTAAAAACCTTACACGAGTAGTTTCCAGTAGGCTGACGGGCCTTACATACCCTAGCCGTTTGCTTGAGGAACCCTGTGCCCTTCTACGAGCTATTAATAATGATAATAATTACTATAAGGCTTAGCGAACCCAAAGGCTCGATGCCGATACAAACAATCTCTGCTTACAAACTTCTGTCCACGGACCACCACCAAAAACCAAATCCGCAAGATCACTCTTAACGCAATTTTTACACCTACACCTCGGTCTACCTCTCAGACGCTTCCCAGTCTGTACAGCGCTTATTAACGTTTTAGGAATTCGTTCCTTACTAAGCCCAGGAATTTTACAAGCCATTTTAATTTTCGTGCCACTATCACTTCATGCAATTCCGCGTTGTGTGATCTCCTAAATTCTTCAGTGGTATCATCCCTTTTTTGGACCGACTATTCTACGTAACACTCTATTTTCGAATACTTAAAGACGTTGTTCCTCCTTCAGCGTTAGTGGCCACATTTCACATATGATGATAGTTTTATAAATTTTGATTTTTAGATTTAGGGATAAAAAACGCAAGGTTAGTAATGTTGAGATGAAATAATTACAAGCATTTCGTTTATTTCATCGCGCATTTATTTCCTCTTTTATTTCGTTAGTCGTAGTTACCATAGATCTTAAGAAATTACATTTCTTGACATTTTCAAACTTAATTCCTCCTACAACGATATCACTAAAATCTCTTCGAGTTGCCGCGCCGAAGGTCCTGGGTTCATATCCCTCTCCTTTTATCTGGGGATGGATCCAATGGGACCTAGAACCCTCCTGAGGCTCATCAAGCCTCTATAAGGCGGACAATCTGGCGGTTGAGCGTGATCTAGGACGAATCACCTCCGTGAAGAACCGTTGTCCTAGAAAGAGTACAGTCTCTACCACGTACTAAACCCGAGACACAGGTTTCTTTTTTAATCAATAACATGTCTTGATTTTGAAATAGTTCCCAAAATATTACCATAAAACAATTATTTATTATTAAGGAATTGAAGATAATGGCTATGAAGGGTTTCAATGGTGGAATATTGTAATTTTAGATTATTTATGTTGTTTGTTTGTTTTTTTAACTTCCCTTTTTATGCTACTATGGCTAATCAGACGATGCTACAGTGGGAGCTCTAAATATTGTATATCCAGGTTTAATTAGGTTAGGGATTTTCAACGAGTACCTGACATCGCACAGGCTCTGGACCCCCATTTAACGTCCCTTCCGAAGGACGGCATAACCAAGGATTTTTTAATCCCTTTAAAAATGGTAGGGTCCCTTGCCGGGCCACCAACCCGCGATCTTGGGTATATAACAACCTACTATGCTAACCTAATTTATATTGTTCTGATTAATAATGAGAGAATGACCTGAACGTTCATAGATTGAGAAGGTGTTCGGTGATTGGAACGCTTACAATGAACATTTATTTCATGCAATAACTAATCATTTAAATGCTTTTATAGCTTTATAATAGGTTGGGGAAAAAGAAATACATTATTTTTGCGTGCAATTCAAAACTTTATTTAAGATGTTTCGGATTATCCGATGTGGGTCAAATATGCACCGTTTTGATGTATAATTTGTTACCATTTTAAAGGTAGCTTCATAACGCCTCTCTCATAGAATTCATGGTCCTTATTGGCGAAAAACTCTAATAATCGATTTTGACAATCTTCTCTTGATCCCAATTTCTTATCACTCAGGGAGTTTTCGATTGCGAGAAAAAGGTGGGTCCGGACTATACGGTGGATGCATTAAAACTTCCCAACCAAGCTCCCGGTGTTTCTGGCGAGTCACTACAGATGTGTGTGGCCTAGCGTTTTCCTGATGGAACACCTCTTCTGTTGGCCAATTCTGGCCGTTTCTGTTTAATCGCTAACTTCAAACGGTCCAGTTGTTGACAGTAGAGATCTGAATTTAGTGTTTGGCCACGGAAGCAACTCGTAATAAATTATTCCTTTCTAGTCCCACCAAATACACAATAAAACCTTCTTGGCCGTTAGTCCTGTTTAGACCACCGTTTGAGCTAGTTCACCAAGCTTTGACCACGATCGTTTTCGCACAATATTGTCGTATGTAACTCATTTCTCATCCCCAGTCACCATCCGTTTGAGAAATGGGTCGATTTCATTTCGTTTAGCCAAGACTTCGCAGATGGAAATTCGATTTCTTTTAGAATCCAGCTTATCGCAAATGGTTTAAAACTATTTTATGGTCGATCATTAGCTCCTGGGCGATGCTACAACTACTAGCATCCCTGTAAACTTCGATTATCTCTGTGGCTTTCGACATTTTGAAAGACGGGACTACCTGTGCGAGGTGCATCTTTAACATCAAAAATGCCTGAACGAAATCGACGAAACAAAAATTGCACGTAATTAGCTGTTACAATATCGGCACCATAAACACCATTCACAATTTCAGCGACCTGGCTTGCATTTTCGTTTTTATCAAAGAAAAACGATATAAAATGTACCGAATTTTCTAGTTGTTGTTAACACCCTGTAACTCACAACCGAATGGAACAAACAAAAAACAGCCAACGATTTTTTTTATAGTGTGAAATGTCACCTTGACAACGAGCATAAACGCAATAGTTTGATCGATACTTTACGAGATATCGATCACTACATCCATCTACCGAGAAAATAATGGATTTGTTTTCCCCCAACCTATTATATACAACAATTATACGCGACTTAAGATTGATGCTGGGAGTTATAGTGAAAACAATAGCGCCTCGCTTACACACGCAACAGAGGTACTTGGACTTGAGAGTCAATTAAACGCACGTTTCGCAAGTCGTAACGCCTATTTTCACCTTATGCAGGAACCTGAGGTAGCTTTCGTTTTACTATCCTACTTCAGGATACGCAATAATCTGTAATGTATTGCGTTGTAAAATCTTCATGCATGTGTTTATTTTGTTCACTATAAATTATTCCTTAAGATTCGAATTGCATCCAGTCATGTAATAGTACATATTATATTATTTTATGGCATCTCAAGCTTATCACCGTTAAAATTAATGAGGAAATATTATTTATAATAGCATGTGAGACGTTTGATATTTAAAATTGTTAGATTTCAATAACACCCACTGTCAACCAATAATTATTAAAAATTATTTATATATAATCTAAAATTAATTACTGCAATTCAATTGGAATATTTTTAAACATAACCATAAGTCTCTTAAGTCAATCTAACTTTGAGTTCATGACGGAACGTCTTGGAGTAAAATGTATCCGTCTCTAAATTTTCCCAAACAGCAAAAAAAATACATGTTTCCACCGTTCCAGACATCTTTTAACACTACCTATCCGTAAGCTCCTCATCTTCCCTCACTTTGACTATGGTTGTGTGACCTAAGGTGGCCTCAAGAATAAGCTCGAGGATAGATTGAGGTGAATTATTAACTGTTCACTTCGAATTGTCTTCGACTTCCGAAGAAATCTAATTTGTCCCGTAGACTCTATTTCGTAGGTTCTTACTTATATCAAGCCATTAACTCATAACATCCATTTTATATATTAGTCATATATAACTAGATGTAGTCTGCTACTCTCAAGATCTCGCCCTTCCGATCTTGATATCCGTTCCCATAGAACCCTAACTTTTGAGCGTTCCTTTCTCGCGAGTTCTATCTCTCTTTGGAACTCACTCCCACTCGATATCCTTCACGCGTCTTCTTTAACCACATTTAAATTCAAACTTTTCCCACATCTTCTAAAATCCCAAACAGATGCTCTCTAATCAATAAAAATTTAATAGCTACGTTCAACATAATCGATTGATGAATTACTGTAAATATTCCTCAGTTGTAATGATATAATTTTCTATATTACTAGATGATATTATTTATTCCTTTATTTTTCTATTAGCCATTTCTTTTCATTGTAAATTTGTCTGCTTTTTTTTCTTTTCTTTTTGTGTTACTTTTTCTAATTCTCTGTCAAAACATACCTTTTAGTTATCATTTATTTTCAAGATATTATGTAAATATTATTTTACTATAATAATGTAGCCCTTTGTCCAGAAATGTATTTATTAAATTTTGTTCATTTTTGTTATTCTTAAGTGACCTGGTTCTAAAATAAAATTATTTATTATTCTATTCTATACGGAGCAGAACTTTCTTTTAATTCCTCTTGTATCCAATACAAAATCCTTAGTGATATCTTCAATGCTTCAAGTCGTTCCTCTCTACCGCTCTGCAGTGTGAGGTTTCTTTCTGTATAGCCCGGACCACACCGTACGATCTTCTACCATTTCTCTCCTTCTCTTCTATTCCAGACTTCTCTTTGCGAAGCTTTCATTAATACCATCTTCCCAGGTACGTCGGGGTCTTCCTCTGGACCTTCTTCCTTCAACCTTAGCCTCGTATGTCATCTTGGGCAGCCTGTTATTTTCCATTCTTAAAACTTGTCCAAACCATCTTAGACTGTTTTCTTCAATGACTTTTTCCGCCGGTTCCACTCCGAGGCTTGATCTAATGATCGAGTTGCGAATTCGGTCTCGTCTTGTTTTCCCCTCCATCTTCCTTAGGAATCTCATTTCTGAAGCCTGGATCCTACTTTCATGTTTGGTGGTCAACGCCCAAGATTCCGAGGAGTATGTTAACATGGGGAGAAAAGTAGATTTATATACTCCCAACTTTGTGTCCTTGGATACTTCTCTTTTATTCAGGAACCTTTTATTTAGTCCATAGTACAATTTACCAGCTGAGTTGACCTACTCCCGGATTTCATTGTCCATGACTCCATTCTCATCAAGGTGTCCTCCCAGATATTTAAAGGTTCTCACCTGTTCGATGGGCTTGTCCTTAATTCTTATGACTCATTTTTCGGTGAGGAATCCTGAAAATTCTCATAACCTTTGTTTTTTGAGGGTTTATTTCCATATTGATCTTCTCTAGTTCATCTTGAAGAACCCTGATATTGACATATCAGTTTATGAAAGTTACACATAAACTCATCTAAAATGACACTAATGCCCCATTTGTTATTGGTTTGGCCCAAACCTGAAATCAATCCTTTCACGATAAACTTTATTCCCACTCAAACCCATTAGTTTAAAACACCTATAACATGCCCTACTTTAATTCCCAATAATAATCCGAGGGGTCAGAGTAGCAGTTGCAATCTTTACCGAGCGTAAATCTGTTCTTAGACCAACATCATTAGATTAACTTCTTTACAATCCTTTATGTCATTCCATCACGGATGTTTCATTCTATGTATTTGTTGTAGTCCTACTTAATTGAACACCCTGGAGTGACGTAGATATGATTTTTGCTACTTGAACTTTATTGATCTGGATATTTCGGTACAAGATGCTTGAATCAACGAAACGCTGACTAGTTACTTACATTCCCACTACTTTAGAGAATAATGGTTTATTTTTTGGATTTTTCAAATACTAGTGATGTTTTATATATTATAACTGCACTATATCTCAAGAACATGAGTATACATAGGCCTAAAATACGGAGAGATGTTATAGGGAAATGTTAGAAATATAGAGCGCACGCGCCGGAGCCAGTAGACGGGACATTGGTCTGAATAAATAATGCGCGCACCGCTCCGACCGGTCTACTCCTAATGAGCCTTCTCCTAATGGGGTCCTCTCAGATTTACATGTAAAATATCATTATATCGCTCCTTCCCAACTGCCTATAATATTATAATATGGCTCCTATAATATTATAATATTATTATATAGCTCATATAATAATCGCAATAAATCACTTGCTGCCCCCGCTTCTACCCTCTGCTATCGCAGGCATGTCAGAACCGGATTAAAAAATTGACATATGCAAACAGGAATGACTTTCCACCGATTCCTAACATGTTCTTGTCAGCTCAATCTGCAACCGTATTTATTACAATTATTTTTTTTCAAAGTGTGTTAGAATGTTGCTACCTCAGTTTAAACAATTTCTCAATACAATTTTTTTTCTCTAACTAGAAAATTAAGTTCATTCATTCCCTGCACCGAGTTCCAAGGGAGTGGGTGTAATAGTAACGAATAATATATAATACTCAAATCTATTCGACCACGTTATGATATATAATGTATAATTGTTTGTAGTTTCCATTGTACTTCGATAAGTTAATTTTTATTTTCACGGAAGGGCCCTACAGAACACGCGATTATTTTCACTTCTTTTCTACCCCTTCTCGCCTTTCATCGTTCTTCCCACCTTTTCCTCTTTCTTCCCGATTGCCCTTTCCTCGGTCCCTATTCCTTTTCTCACATCTCCCTTTCCCACAAGGACCTTAATTTTTTTTAGTATTTTCCAATACTCATCCCTATCGAAACAGTCTTGGTCTATTATTTTCAGTCTCTCTGTTTCTTCCTTTATCTGTTTGATGTACTCCCCAGCACTCTTGTATCCTCTCATTTTGTAGAAAGATTTCTCTATTTAAACTCTTTGGGTGCATCCTCAACATATGTCCGTAGAACCTTAATCTTCTTATTCTTATGTCCGTTTCCAAATCATTTACTTCTTTGTATAATTCCTTATTAAATCTCAACCCATAGCCTTCCTGTGTCTTCTATGGGCCGTAAATTCTTGTTAGTATTCTTCTTTCTATCCCTATCACTTTCCTTAGCCTGGGGAGGGAAGCGGTATCCGTTCCGTTCAATATCACTAGGTTTGCAACCGTATAGTAGTGTCTTATCTTCACGTTCGTTGACAGGCTCCTATTTTTATATAAATTGCTTGTCGCGAAGCTTAGTCTTTCCAATTTAGTTATTTTCTCTTTTATGCTTTCAAGTAAAATTTTTAATAAAGAAAAACATATTAAAATTTAATTTGAAAATGATATTTAACCATAAGGTTTTAGTAAGTGGCGATGAGAGGGAAATCCACTGAGAGTATTAATAACTAAGTACGGTGTCAGAAAACAAAATTAAATAAAGAAGTACACAAATATGATATCTAAATGTAAAAAATAAATACGTATAAATTATGGATTGTACTTTACCTTGCATTTCATCTCTCTATTTATATAAGCTTTCAGTGATCAGCGTATATTTTATTTTACCATATAAGGTGGAAATTTAAAAATGATTGTAACGAATTTGAGTAACTTAAACTATATCCTAAAAAATAATACAATCTGAATTACTAAATATATGTAAATTACAGTAATACAATTCGAGCAAAAGGTGGTACAATAAAATGAACAGATGTATAATTTTTAAAATGGGGCTAGTATGCTGTTCCCGCAGATGGGAGGCCCCCTCAGTATTGCAAAATTTAAATAAATTAATAATAAAAAAAAATAACGTTATGTAATTAACATTATAATACGTTATTATAACATTATGTAACAGTAAAATTGTTGTCAAAGCAGTGTTATAAAAAACCAATAATTTTAATGGTGTGTACCTTATGAAGGCACTGGCTGATTTTTTCTTTTTACATGTTTCCTTCAAGTCGTTCCTTTATCTCACTTATCTTTTTCTATCTACTTTATTTATTTATTTCTATCAGTTACTTTATGTACTAATCTTTACTTACATACTTTATTCATTAGGTATTAACTATCGCTTTATATTTAATTCATCCAAAAGTTGTCATTACAATATTTATATTCAAGAAGCATGATCTTGTCTTATTGTACTTGTACTTCCTTTGTTCCACTAATCTTCCTTTTTCTCTTCCAATCACTGAATGCATCGCGTACGTCAGGATGCGCCATGAATACGTTTCTCCATTCTACCTTTTAAGGATGGCAGTGGTTATGGAGGAATACAAATTTTATTCTCGATTTCTTTAATTTTATCCACTTCTTCGTTCTGTCTAATAACTAAATATTGATACAATTATTAACAGAATAACCAGAAATATATTTTAACTGGATGAGGAAGAAAAAAGAATCAATAATAGAGTCGAATATAAAATTTCCATTAAAACTTCTCCCTAAATTTTATTTAATTATAGAAAAGAACAGAAAAATCCATCAATGTTTAAGTAGTTATTGTTTGACCCCGTAAATAATACTCAGTATTTTTTCCTATTTGAGAAGTTTCTTTGACACCTATCTCAAGCATCTTTTTAACAGTCAATAAATTAACCTTATACATTAAACAATCATTACAAATTATTTTAAATAAATATCTATTTTTTTACTAATACACATAACCCAAACACGAGCAATTAGGTGTTCAGGGTCAAAAGCTGTTAACTCCAAATTTCCAAACTTCACTTTTTAACACTTTCGCTCATTTAGTTTAGGTTTTTAGTCAAGTATATTATACATTTTCTATATTTTGGAACTATCCACTATTGATCATGAACGCCTGATATTTATTTATTAACGTTTGGTTTATGATGGAATATTATTTATTAGTTATCCGTATGTGATTTTCTTGTGTAACATTTACAGAAATTATTAACATTTTTCTTATTAACTATTATCTTATATTGAATGATAATAGTTGACCTTGACTATATATGTGGAAGAAAATGGAAGGGTGGAGGTCAATAAATTTCTCTTAAATAGGGAGGAATATTAATTAAATAGCCAACGTTTCGACCCACACTGCAGGTCGTCTTCAGGGCTGTCTTGGGAGGGGTGGGGGGGGGGGTCCGTCACAAGTTCAAATCAGATCCCTATCAAACTTGACGTTACGGACGTATACCGGACGGGGACGAAGAAACTATAAAGCTAAATACACAAACGTTAATGAATGCCGGTAAGGAAATAGGCTTGGAAATAAATTCTGATAAGACTAATTATATGGCTAGTATCAGAAAAGGGTGAAATTTTGGTGATATTGTTTTAGGAGGGATAACGGGAATAAGGAAATAAAATTGGGAATAAATTCGAGATGAAAGAAACAAAATGCTTGTTATTATTACATCTCAAAACTGCTAACCTCGCGTTTTTTAATCCCGAAATCTAAAAATCAAAATTTATAAAAATATCATCCTTCCTACTCTTTTTTAAAGATGTGAAACGTGGCCGCTAACGCTGAAGGATGAACAACGTCTTCAGGTATTCCAAACAAGGTGTTACGTAGAATATTCGGTCCAAAAAAGTATGAGATCACTGGGAAATTTAGGAGATTACATAACGCGTAATTGCGAAGCGTGCATCCGGTAAATATTATTCAGGTGATAGCGTCGCAAAGATTAAGATGGCCATGTAAAGTGTTTGGACATAGTAAAGAACGAGTTCCTAAGATGTTAATAGGCGCTGTACCGACCGGGAAGCGTCAGATGGGTTGACCGAGTCGTAGGTGGGAGGATTGCGTTAAGAGTGATCTGGAGGATTTGGATTTGGTTGGTGCTCCGTGGACGGAGGTTGGTAAACGGAGATTGGTGGAATCGGCATCGAGTCTTCGGGTTCGTCAAGCCTTTTATTTATTTATTAAGTAATTTTCAGCTTTATTTATATATTTTTAAAGACTTTTTAAAATTATTTCTTATGATTTTCTTAGAAAATATAGTTAAAATGCGTATTTATCTCTTCCGAAGGTACATAATAAAAACAATTTAATTTTCATAACAAGCTGAACCATTACAAATTAAAAAACTTATCCTCTGGAATTATCTATATTCTTTCCCGTTAATGCCAGCTCAAGAAATTTTATGACTAGTTAAATTACATCTAAGGATATAAAATTGTAATAATTTTCAAGGTTATCGCTAGTCATAAAATACGAGTAATAATTCTCTCCAAGTTTTGATCGTAAAGTTATTACCGCTCATATTCTAGCTAATATCTCAGGAACTGTATCATTAAGCAGCACGACACACGACGATTTATTTATTATTGGTGTAATAATACCTTCAAATATTTCGTAAAGTATCTATTATTTTTGATCCACGTCTGTTTCAACTGTTCTTTTCTGTTCTTCTTAATATCTTTCATGTTCTCACTGTTTTTCTCTTAGGTCTTTCTTGAAAACCCAAAGCATTCGGAAGTTTCAGGCTAAGTAAAGAACGTCCTTGAATACCATCTCGAAGATACCTGCATCTGTTCGTCCTTTTCAGTTCCATTAGAGCACGTTTTGGACATTTTCAGCTTGTTAAGATAATAAGATTTGTGAATCTTCTTCTTCATAGGCACGACAGACGCACCAGACGGTCCTTGGCCTCCTCAATCACTCTTGCCCAGCAAGAGCTTCTGCAGCAAGCCTCAGGACACGTTAAGATTTCGGAGGTCCTCTGAGACGCTATCCTTCCATCTGCCTCGTGGCCTCCCTCGAGCTCTCACTCCTTCTGGACAATCCTTATACAGACAGCCCTTTGACGGTTCTGCCATCATCCATTCTATGGAGGTGACCCAACCACTTTAAACGTTGCATTCTGACATCTTGCTTCACATCGTAATATAGGGAATATACTTCTCTATTCTTTCTAAGACGGTATTCCCCATTTTCTTTCGCGGGATCCTGAATGCGCCTTAATATTTTGCATTCAAAGATGTCCATCTTTTCAGCTGCTGATTGTTTAAGTACCCATGTCTCACATGCATATGCTGTGACTGGTCTAATGATGGTCTTATATAGCCTTAACTTGGTCAAGCGGCTAACTAATCTACTTCTCATAAGGTGAGCTATAGAGAAAACAGCTTTATTGGCCGAGATAATGCGTGCCTGAATTTCCTCCTCCTCCTCCAACGCTTCATTAAACTGTGGACCAAGGTACTTAAATCTATCAACACATTGGAATGTGTAGTTTCCAATTGTGTAGCACATCTGGTATCGCATGGGTGCCTTTTTCCTCAAGATCCTAATTTTTGTCTTCTCTTCATTAATTTCTGGGCCAAATCTCCTGGCCTCCCTTTCCAGCTTCCCAAAAGCATCTTTGACCTTAAGGAGAGATCTTCCAGCTATCATCACATCATCGGCAGATTCTAATAATTGGGCTCCTTTGTAGAAGATATTACCTCCCACATCCAGACAGGCTCTTGCTAATATAGCTTGTAATGTGATGTTGAAAAGTAGCGGGGCTAGAGAATCACCCTGCCTGAGTCCATCGTTTACCTGAAGTACGCTAGTTAACTTGCCATTGACTCTAACGTTGCAGCTTGTATTGTTCATTGTGCATATTACGAGTCTGATAATTTTTAAGGGAATATTCATCTCCTTCATGGCCTGGAACAATTCCTCTCTCAAAAATGAACGCATTGATTATAAGGCGGCATATCCTTATAATCAATGAACAGCAGCCACATAGTGTTTTGAAACTCCTTCATTTTCTCACACATTAGTCGCAAGGAGAATATTTGATCGATGGTTGATCTGTTGGGCCTAAAATCTCCTTGGTAATCGCCCAGGTTGGGCTCAACATATGGCAGTAGGCGGTTGTAGAGGGCTATAGAGAAAATTTTGTACGCTGTGTTGAGCAGGCTTATGCCTCAATAGTTCTTACAGTCTATCCTATCCCCCTTGTTTTTATAGAGTGGAACTTTTTTTCTTCCTTATATCTTTCATTTTCTCACTGTTTTTCTCTTATGTATTTTTTGAAAACCCAAAGCATTCTGAAGTTTCAGGCTAAGTAAAGAACATCATTGAATACCATCGGAAGATACCTGCATCTGTTCGATGTCCTTTTCAGTTCCATTAGAGCACGTATTGAACATTTTCAGCTTGTTAAGATAATAAGATTTGTGAATACCCTTTAAGTAATTCCGCTCGGGTCCATTCTTTGTAGGCATCCATAGAGCTCAATTCTTCGTTTCCTTATTGTACCTGTTATTTTTCCCATGTGCCTGTTGAGTTCATGGTTGCGGGGTAGTCTATAATGATCTACTTCTTTATTCGTTTCCAAAAGTTTTCTCAATATTCTGGTGCATACTGTGCTTCTGGGCGGATTACTGTTGAGTAGTTTATCATTAATGGATATGGACTTCTTGTTGTAAATATCATTGGTGATGTTAAAAGCAGCTATCATCTTGTTAACTCTTTATTTAATGGATATGTTTTCTGATATATTTTGTTCTATAATTTCACCTAAATATCATGGAGGTACTTGGCCTCCTTGATAATTTTCCTCCACTTTAACAGATCTTCCGTGGCCTTTTCTATGCTCTTATCCCCAGGAGCTTGAGGTATGGTTCCACATCGTTCAGCCATCTGAACACCATCAAGCTTCATCTGGAGGTTCTTCCATAATCTGTTTTGGAAGGGGTTTAATCCTTTCTGTGTACTAGCCTCAGCCATCTTAATATTTCTTTTTAATACAAGAAACTATATCAGGTTCTCAGTATAGTTCCATACATCCCCACCATACATGACCATAACGGACGAAGTATCTTCTTATACACCATTATTTTGAGGCTTCGGGGTATAGCTCTATTTCGGAGCACATGTCTGGGGGACCAATCACCGTTTTTATTCTAGCCTTTAATCCCTGATCCAAACAGTTATAATGGTACCAAGATAATTAAATGTTTTGACATTCTCAAAACTCCACCCTCTTCCTTGGAGATATCCACTGGATGATAGTTCCCTGGATGAGAACATGTACTTTCACCTAAATATTTCGCATTTAGTTGTTATTATATAACATATTTTTTCATGAAGCACCTACGGGCATCAATAATGTTATGTTAATAATGCTGGTAAACGTTGCACAAATATCTAACACGTTAATTATAAGGTATAGAAGGTAGCGTGAGAACGCAACGCGAAAAAAATGTTAAAGCGAGACAATGGGCAAGGCAAAACATAGATTCGTGCCTAACGGCAGGTGTGGCCTTTCATAGTTAGTAACTGACAGGTATAATAATTATAAACAAAGACCGACATCAGGTATTACTGAATTAATTTAGCATGATATATAAAGGAGGTTCTGGCATTATTTTCATTAAGCATGCTATATCATGTTATGCTATTTTTTCGAGTTACAGGGTGTTTAGTCGCAAGTTTTTATAACTGTATGATACTGTGTAAATTGTAATTGTAAATAGGAAAAGTTCCGAAAATTGTTAAATATTTATTTACCTACTTTAGTGAAGTTAAAATGTGTTATTCAATGAACACTTTTATTTAAGGTCACAAAGGATGAACATCACCTAAAAATATCACATAATCACATAATTTCTCGTTAAGTTTGAGAATTGTGAGGTTATTAAATATGTGAAAAATAAATAAAAAAAAGATCCAGTCGAATAATTAGCTATAAGTAAAATGATAACAAAATTAAAGGTTTAAGCATCCACGATTTAACATTAAATTCTCTAAAATACTTGAATATTCAAGTACCATCAAAGCAAACATTAAAAAAAAAATGAAGATCAAATCTAGCACACCTAACATCAACTGTACAAGCACATTCATCAATCATAGTATAAATAAGTAGTCAGTATTGAACGAAAAGAGGTTTCTGTCTTTCATTGGTGAGTATGTTTGGTTGTTGGTGTGGGATGTGATGGATTTGGTCTTCATTAATGTGACTTATTTAGTGTATGTTGTGATGATTAAATTTTTTTAATATAATTTACTGCCACTGCAATTGAACCAACAATGTTTAGTATGCCATCAAATATGACCTTGGAATGGGATTTTCGTGTCATATTTTTCTATCTACCCACACGACAAGGCCTGGCCCTTATGTTTTAGGACAGAAAGTAAAGAGACTAAACGAGCGGTGTTACGAAGTCCTCCCACACCCAACTAATTTTCCAAAATTACTCGTATCTGTCCCATCTATTCAGAAATTTGGTTAACTTCTTTAAGGAAAAAATTTTTGAAGTTGATTCCCGAAATTTTATTTAATAACAAAACCTTAATATTCAGTCAATGCAGAACATGTGTAGAAAATAAAGGTGAATATTTTGAATGAAAATGTTTAGATTTCTTAAAGTTGTTTTATTAAATAACCTTTGAAACCTTTCATTTCATATGAAATGAACCAATACCTTACTTTTTTTTTATTCATTTTTAATTTGCTCTGTCTTGTAAAATGAACATAGTTGAACACCTCAAGAAGTTGCATGAGTGAACTATAGGTTTAATAGTTGAATTATATTAGTTGACCTTATGTATATATGAGGAAGAAAATGGTCCGGGTAGAGATCAAGATATTGGATAAATTTTAATTGTTTACTTTGCTTTAATTTTTAATTTTGCCTTTGTGACTTTGTTGGATTTAAACAGTATGTCTTTGTTAATATATAGTACCTCTTTGTCATTATATAATTCGATCCCCTCTAGCTTTTATTTCTATTACATACTACATAATACATATTATTATTTTTTTTGGATCACCACCTTTCTGTACATTTTCTCTGTAATTTTTTTATTCATATATATCCCTCACTTTTGTTCAAAATTTCTACCTCTCAACATATATATTTTTTCAATTTTATCATATACTTAGCACTGCAATGTATTTTTATAGTTCTGTTATTTTGTCTGTTTTTCTTTCTTAGCCCTGAATATGACCCACAAAGTGGGTCGAAACGTCGGCACATAATTAAATAAGTAACCACTTATTTAGAGTTTTATTTGACTGCACCCCCAACTATTTTCTTCCTTACGTCTATCTTCCAGCCAACCATCCCCTCGCTTCTCATGGATACATAATACATAGTTACATTATACAACATATATTGTTATTCTGTGCCATGTATCATTTTAATTTTTTTGTATCTTGTATTTTTACCCCTGAAGAACACCTGCAATGTGGCTTATCAATAAAAAGTTTTTCCTGTATAAGAGAATTTTCTTGACCTCTACCCGGGCCATTTTCTTTCTCATATAGTTTTAATTATTCGCACATCTGTAGCTGATATTATATAGTAATACTCGTACTTTTACTATGACTCGCATCGGGCCAGGATGTAGACCATACTCTTCAATAGCGGACAGATCCTGTTAACCCATAGATCCTGGGAACCTCCAGGAGAGGAAAAATCTAAGTTTTTTGTGGAGCCGGCGGGAGATCGATTCCATACGTGCAGGAATCCCCCAACAGGCGCCCTAACATCTTTTTTCACTTCTCTTAATCAATTCCCATTCCCCTATTTTAGCCTCCCCCATGGACTCCTTCGGTCTGGGTTATTATTATCATTACAGGGCTTAATACTGTAATTATAAGTTGTGGCAATCGTAAAGTCTTATTTACGGAGATAAAACTCAGAACTCATCCCAGAAGAGCAGGTACCAAAGGTACCACACGGCATTTTTTCAATAATTTTACGGCCTCTTTGAGGTAATAACCTTCTGTGTTTTATATGTGAAAAATATTTTTACAAAATGACAGTAATATTATTGAATTTCTTGTTTTATCTATTTATTAGCAAAACCTCGCAAATCTTGGTTTTGCCCGGACATCGCTGTATTTTTAGCATGAAGCAACTAAAATTAAACTGTAGGCTATATTTAGGTACATTGAAGTGTCCTGAATTTAAATTTTAATAATCCTCATACTTGACGGAAACTTTAACACTTATTATTATTATTATCGTATTCTCCTATTAGTGGAAGACGTCAAGCAAACAACTCAATCAGTTCTTCTTTGGGTTCTTCCTGTTCCTCCATTAGGCCTTCATTCTCACTGAGAAGGCTTGTTTACGTTCTTCCGACCACTCCTGTCTGCACTGCTTTTGCTTTGGTTGCTCTGATGTAACTTACCACTTTGACTTTGTGTCTGAAGGTGTCTCTTTCTAAATATCCTTTCAACATATGTTTGCGTTTTTGAGGTCCTTTCGAAGTTCGTCCAGACAAGTTGTTGGATTCTTAAGTGAGATAACATAATTTATTATAATTTTTTGATCATTGCTTTAATTTTTAAATATTTTTATTTTGAGGAGAAAAGATTTGCCCCCAGCCGGGATTCGAACCCGGATCTCCGCCTCACCGTGGCAATGCTCTAACCATTTGAGCCACCGTGGTCGCTCCCTACTGGGGGTCGAATCCCGGCTGGGGGCAAATCTTTTCTCTTCAAAATAAAAATATTTAACATAATTTAATATTCTTTATGACAGTCGATTTTCTTGTAATCTCGTGAGGTGTCTAAACAATTTCTTTCGTCTTTTCCTAGTGTCAATTTCAATGTTTGAAACTTTTTCTGTTGTTTTGATTGATTGTAGCCTGTAACCATCTTGGGTATATCTTGCTCTTAGGATTATCCTGATGATCTTCCTCTCTTGCTTTTTGATTTCTTCTAATTCTTGTTTTTTGTTAAGTGATAACGTTTCACTTGCGTCAAGGACTATTGGTTTTATGACTGTGTTGTAATGCCGAATTTTTGTCCGTCTTGACATGCATTTTTTGTTGTATAGGGTGTTTTTTTAAGCTAGATAGAACTTTAAATTGTAAAAAGTAACACAAAAAATTAAATTGTAATCAAAAATTTTTTTTTATTTGTTTCAGTATACTCTGACATTTCGTATACTTCTTTCGCCGATTGGGCTCTAGAGCAGTTGGCAACTGACCCGTTGTTTTATCGCAAAATTGTATTCAGCGATGAGGCGCATTTTTGGTTGATTTCGAGAAATGGACCTGTCAATTGGCCTCCAAGGTCGTGCGATTTGACACCTCTCGATTATTTCCTGTGGGGCTACGTGAAGTCACTGGTTTATGCTGATAAACCAGCAACAATTGACGCCTTGGAAGCCAGCATTGTTCGTGTTATTCGTGACATACGGCCAGCAGTGCTCGAAAAAGTGGCCCAAAATTGGACGTCCAGAATGCGCTTCGTCAAGAACAGCCGCGGTGCCCATATGCCCGAAATCATTTTCAAATGTTAATGTCACGTATTGATCTTTCGAATAAAAAAAAAATTTTGATTACAATTTAATTTTTTGTGTTACTTTTTACAATTTAAAGTTCTATCTAGCTTAAAAAAACACCCTATAGATAACCCTAATGTCTTCTTGACTTTTTTGAGACAGTTTTTTCTGCGACATCTTCTCAAGGCATGTCGGTTCGATTATTATAATACAGATTTATACATTTTAAAAAAAATGTGAACAACAAAACTTTAATAAAAGTAACATGAAATAAAACAAACATGTTTTTTAAATGGTTTTCAATCCTTAAAAAAAAAACTTTGGCGACCATTCAGTTATAGTTTAGTTCAATTAAAGTGAGAGTTATTTGACTTCCTTTTTATGCAGTGATATTTACCATGTCATTGTTAAACCTTGAAGAATAACGGAAAAAGCCTCCGTCAGTTGTGTGTACCATTGATAATGAAGAAAATTTAGTATTTTGTGTAGTAATAAAAATCGAGACCAAGGACTTGCAGGCTTTGTGGGGAGCGGAATAGCTATGTGGTGTATTGCTGAGCTGCTGGGTGGAGGATCCCAGGTTTAAATTCCGCTGTGACAAACCATTTCATCAGTAAACAGCCATATTTACACCCAGTGGGATCTGCAGATCCTCCTAGGCCTCACTATAAAGTGAATACTCTTAATAGCCAGGAAACACCTGATAGAAGACGTGATCTCGGACAAGTAACCTCACTGCAAAATCGTTGCCTTAGAATCAGCATAGTCACTACCAAGTACTGAACCCAAGATATAAGATAATAACATTTGATATTATTATATGAACTATGCCAAAACAGCCCATGAGGAGGTTTTAGAACAGATACAAAGAGTGGCATAGTTCATATAATAATATCAAATGTTATTATCTTATAAGGGGAAGAAATGGGATAGAGATAAGATGGAGAATGATGGAGAAAATATGTAACAAAAAACAAACATACCAGAGCTGTGCATAGTCTAGAAACAAGTAAAACAAATATTAGACCAAGCAAGGATCATAAAAATCGTGTTTAAGTATTGCCAACTTACTTCAACAGGGTACCTCCCTACACGACCGGTTTCTTAGAAACAGCACAGTTTCTACCACGTACTGAACCCAAGACTCTTCATGGGTTGTATTAGTACAGGTTTTATCTTACAAATAATCTTAAAAATCATCGATAAATGATTAGATATAAGTAGTAATTTGCTTGAAAGAAGTAATGAGGTGTTAACTAAAACTAATTTGAAATGAACCAGAAGGCTGTCTATTCGGGTTGACAGATTCATTGAGCCTCTTCGCACGTGCCAAGTGTGTGCACCTGCTCCTCCTAACTTATAGGTCATATTAGATTACCGAGATCTGCTTTACATAATTTATGTGAGTTATTAAAGACAGCTTGCGGAGATACGATCGCATCTGATACCAAAGTTAATTGCCATATGTTCTGGACGGTAGTCCAAGTCCAGTCTGCAAGTTCTTCAAAGCAGGCACCGGAAATTTTCAAGGAAGGTCACAAGACATGGAAGAAAGTTCTAAAATGCCATGTACTTATTTTTTTTGTTCTCTTTTAGTTAACCAGTAAAATAAATAATGAAACAACTAAAGTAAAACGGAATCCTCTACTGTCCGTAATGCTCGCTGATGACCACGAAATTTCGCTTTTATTATGTAAGGAGGGCTCCGCCGTTGAATGAAATGTAATTAAAAGAGTGGATGATTTTAACTGTTTGGGCTCTGTAATGGAAAGGAATGGAACGTCCTATGGAGCAAAAATGGGGAAGACCCCCAAAAAAGACTTATCTTAGGAGCTATTACTCCCTTTAAAAAATCCCGAGATCTTTGACATAGTAGGTCGCTATGCTAGCTAATACTCCATAGGTTCCTTCTAGACGAGCATTAATAGGCACATCAAGAACATTCACGAAAATAATAAAATATATATTCTCATTATCTATCTCCCTCTTTCACACACTTAGAGGAGAGCGGAGTGGCCCAGTGGTTGAGCACTGAGTTGCCATGCCGGAAATCCTGGTTCAAATCCCGCTGCGGGCAGTTACTTTTATTTAGTCTGTTTGCAGCGGGAGATGGATCATATAGGATCTAGGACCCTCCTGGGGCTCACCCAGCCTCTATAAAATATTATAAAAATAGGGTACCCAATAAGGGGGAAAAATCTGTCGGTTGAGCGTGATCTAGGACCTCCCTGCAGAACGGGTTGTAGGATTTTTTTAAAATAACATTGATTTCGATTCTGAGTGCATACTGCATAGAGTGGGTCGCTCAATGTGCAAAGCAGGTTCCAGGTTCCAATCCGGCTGTAGCAGATAAATTATTAAATCTATTAACAGACAAAGAAGGAAGGGGGAAAACCTGGCGGTTGAGCGTGACCTAGGACAAGTCACCTCCTTGCAGAACCTTTGTCCATGAAACAGTACAGTTTCAAACATGTACTGAACCCCCAGGCTCGTTCACGGGTCGTAGTGGTACAGGTAAAAGGTAGTGGTGATATCAACCAAACGGTGATTCAAACAATTCAAATACCTTGGTGAAATTATTCAAACCAACAGAACTTGAAAATAGCCCAAAGATACAGAATACAGAATTTGAATAGAAGTTCAAAATCTATTCAAAAATTGCCTTTTGAAAAACATTACAACACAGTAATTAAACCAATATATCCAAATGAAACACTTTCATTGCATTGAAAACTAAAGCTAAAAGAAATTATGAAAGGAGAGAGAAATAAGAGTATTAGGGTGTGGTGTACAAGTCACCTCCTTGCAGAACCGTTGTCCATGAAACAGTACAGTCTCTACCATGTACTGAACCCCAGACCCTTCATGGGTTGTAGTGGTACAGGTTTTTTTTTTTTTTTAGGGTGTGGTGTTGTGTGGCCACCGGGGTCGCTCCCTACCTAGGACAAATCCGTTCTCTTCACCGATCCCATATCCCCCGTTTTCTCGCAATTTTGAGATGTATATACGAGGAAGAATGTTCATTGAACATTACTTCTAATTTTTATTATTATTTTAGACATACGTCATTATATTATTTATAATTTATAATATTTTTCAATCCTCCCGCAATTTTGCCAGAATGTTCATTGAACAGTACTTTTATTGTTTTTTAAATTGCGGGAACACGTGGGATATGGAATCGGTGAAGACAACAGTTTTGTCCTAGGTAGGGAGCGACCCCCGTAGCTCACATGGTTAGTGCGTCGCCACGGTGAGGCGGAGATCCGGGTTCGAATCCCGGCTGGGGACAAATCTTTTATCTTCAAAATAAAAATATTTAAAAATTAAAGTAATGATAAAAAATTAAAATAAATTTTAAATCTTTTAAATGTGACAATGAAGAAATTGTAAAGTTTTTAACATTTCATCTACTAAGTTTAAGAATTGTTTTATTTGAATCTAAAATAAAGAAAAATATAAAGATTTGCTATGACTGTAAAAAGTGTTTTATTCTCTACTACTAATAACTTATAAGTAGGTTGGCCCGCGTAAAAGGAATATAAGATGTATGTCTTTGAAAAAAACCGTTGAAAAAAAAACCTACAGGAAGAAGAAAGGATAAAGAAAGGGGTTAAAGATGCCTGCCAGTTAAGGAATGGTTTTCTCCAATGGAAGAATTACTGCTAGGAGTTGTCCGACAGAAGAAGATTGGCAGGACAAAGGCGTTTCCGAATCAAGTTATGGTAAACAATGGAATGCTTAATGGAGTATTGTTATTTTTTTAAACTTTATTTGTTTAAAAACAACATTGTATCCTTACTTCAGCCTCTAAATGATAAACGATATCATCACATCTTTCATTTCTCTCATTGCCATTCTTTATTGCTCAAGACCAGAACTAGAAAAGAGGGAGTTAAGTACAGCGTGGGAAATTTCAAAATTAAGCAAGAAAAACAGTTCTGCATTTTTATTATTTGGTCCAAAGTTAGTGAATAAAAAAATTTATTGTTATGAGATGATGATATTCATTAATAGGGAAATTTGTTATAACACAATTTATTAGTATTATTCGCGGTTACTCATCCCAGCAACGTTAAAACGCCATCGTGATCTTCATGACGATATCACTTAATATCATTAACCGGGAGTATGCTCCCCAATTCCGGGTTCTGTAACCTCCTAAATTCTCCAGTGCCCTCATTCTTTTCCGATCCGAATATTCTAGGGAACATCCTATTTTCGAATACTTAAACAAATTGTTCATCTTTCAGAGTTAGCGACCACATTTCACGCTCGTAAATAAGAGTTGGAACGATGTTTATAAATTATGATTTTTATATTTCGGGACAAAAGACGGGAGCTGAATTTGCCTTGAGAATATTATATAGTTGTAAGTGAATACTAATAACACATTAACTAAGTAGAATGGAAGATATAACGGCATGAGATAAAGGCAAGTAGAAAAACTACTCACTGGTGGTACTCGAATAACTAATTCAACTTAGCTCACGGTTCTTTTCAAACGCCTTGGAGGATCATCAGGAGTTGAATAGGTTACTAGGTTTGAGTGGGAATAAAGTTTGTCATGTAAGGACTAATATTGAGTTCGGGCCAAATCAGCAACCAATGATTGCATAATGACCATCGAGGTCTTTATGGATGACTTTGTTCGTAACTAAGGATCGAAATGTTATTAGAAATTACTTTTTATTTATATTTACTCAGTTAATAAAGTATTGTTATTGTAGTAATATTCACTGTTCGGATTTTATTGGAAGTATTCATTATAAAGGAAAGTATCATTTTTTAAAAATAATTTACGCTCCTCAAGGTAGTATCCTTGGCCCAATCCTTTATACAGTTTATACAGCTGACATCCCAACTCATCATAACACTATCCTTACCACGTATGCTGATGATACATGTGTATTATCAGTGAACAACAATCCAGTTATTGCATCCCAAAGCCTCCAATCCCATATCACTGATCTTGAAGAATGGTGTAAAAACTGGAGAATTAAAATAAATTCTCAAAAATCCGATCAAATCACTTTTACCTTACGTCGTAAACCAATGACTTCCTGCTCTTCAGTATCCTTTAATAATATCCCACTGGTGCCTGTAGAACAGATCCGATACTTAGGGTTGCACCTCGACAAACGATTAACCTGGAATCCTCATACTAGACTGAAAAGACAAGAAACCGCTCGACGTTTCAGGCTACTTCAACACTTACTAGACAAACGCTCTAACCTCCCAATTAACTACAAAAGACTCATCTACATGACCATCATACGACCTTTTTGGACTTACGGAGTAGAGCTTTGGGGCTCCACTAAGCCATCGAATTCCTCTCGTATCCAATCCCTACAATCCAAAATCCTTCGTAAAATCCTCAACGCTCCTTAGTTTGTTAAGAATAAAGTCATCCATAACGACCTTAATGTCCCATTTGTTACTGATTTGGCCCGAACCCGGTATCTATCCTTTCATAACAAACTTCATTCCCACTCAAACCCTCTAGTTTCAAACCTAGCTTCCTCTACGATTCCCGATAATCCTCCGAGGCGTCTGAAAAGAAGATGGCCACGTGAACTTCTTAGTTGAACTAGTGATTTGAGTACTGCCAGTGGGTAGTTTCTCTACTTGCCGTTAACTCATGTCATTATGTATCACATAGCCTATTTACTGGATGAATTTTTTTAATACGGTTGTAAATATCAATAAATAAATTTAAAAAAAAAAAATTGACGCCAATATAAGAGTACATGAATCAATCCATGTTCATTATAGTCTTCAAAATATTAGCTTTGTGTCCTCTTTTTCTGTTTCCAAAACTTCTTCATTCTTTCAGACCTGGCTGCCTTTTCTTCATTTCATAAGGGTGCATTGTTACCGTGCAGCTGTTTTTCATTTAAGTCTCGTATCCCTATTCTTCAGAATCCTCTTCTCTTTTCTGTCTGCAATTTGTCACATGGTTAAATTTAACTCTTTTAAATCATCCTGGTTCTCTATGAACCAGTTGTTCTTGATATTATTCTCCAAAAGTAGTTGAATGATAAGTAAAGTGGCATACTTAATTATAGTTAAAATTTGCAAAATAGAACTGGTGAAACTATAGAATAATTCATTCTGTTAACCATGAATCTGTGGGACCAGGAAGCTTTTTAGGGGCTTCCCTACATTTGAAGTTGCCGACCTTCATTAAGGGAAAAACCTGGTAGTTGTATTCAATATAGGTTAAATTACTACTCTGCACAGCCTATGGCTTAGAAAAATACATGTTTTCCTTTTTTTTCAGGAATTAAGGGATTTCCCTACCATCCTCTGCCCTAAGGATCCTGCAATTCCCGGGTTTATTGGTAAGGAGAGCAGAGGGGCCATAAAGTGAACGCTATCTTGGAGCAGGGGCAAGTAGCGAGGCGGAGATAAGACGCTCCGAGATAAGGCTGCTAGAGCATTAAATCATCCAACGGCTGCTAATGCAAGGCTTGACAATTAGCATTCTGCACGGCTACGCTGTTACTATCTCCGTCGTTCATCACCACTTCCTGCCGTCTGCCGCGGGTAGACTTTTTGTCAACTCATTCGGGGAAGAGGATCGGACGTGGTCAGTAGATGCATAAGCTGCACTCATTATTCCGGCAGAGTCCATATGCAATTTATACACCGGTTTAATTATGGAAAATCTAAATTCGTCTAAGGCAAAGTGTATAGTTAGTTTTAGAAAAGGGCGAAATTGCAGTTGTATAGTTGTCAGGGAATAAGTTTGAATATTTCGAGAAGTTTAAGTAATAAGCGACTATGCAAACTAGAAAAAAAACAAAATCCGAGAGGAAATAAAGTCGCGATTAAAGGCAGGAAATGCTTGTTGTTCGGTCTTGACATTATTAAGCTTACATTTTTTGTCCCTAGCAATCTCTTCAATTCATGATAATCCTCCGAGGCGTCTGAAAAGAAGATGGCCTAGTGACCTTCGAAGTTGAACTTGTTATTCGATTACTACCAGTAAGTAGTTTCTCTACTTCCCATTATCTCGTGTCGTTATATATCTTTCATTCTATTTACGTATGTTAACAGAATGAAAGAAATATAATGTATTATTATAATTGATGCATTACTATTATTGTATATTCTCAAGGCAAATGCATTGATCTCATAATTATGAAATAAATATTTCAGTATTTTTTTCTGATATCTAAAATTTAGAATTAATAAAACCACCATCCTGCCTACTTTTTTACGGGTGTGAAACGTGGCCGCTAAGTCTGAAGGATGAACAAGGTCCTAATGTATTTGATAATAAGGTGTTTCCTACAATATTCGGACTGAAAAAGTATGCATTCGATTAATATTATTGAAGTGATACCATCGTGAAGATTAAGATGGGCTTGTAACGCTGTTAATGAACAAATTCTTGAACACTTAATAAGCGTTGTACTGACTGGGAAGCGTATGAGGGCTAGACCGAGGCGTAGGTGGGAGGATTGCGTTGAGTGATCTGGCGGATTTGGGTTAGGGTAGGATAGTAGGTTGTTAGTACTTCTCCCAACAAGCTCACCAATACAATGGTTATTTACATAGAAAAAGTCAAAAGAAGATAAAAGAATACATGGAGAAAAGAAGCAGGGAATATGGAAGAAACGAAATCAAATTACTATGCATAATCCTCCTAGGTTCATTCCTCATCACGAATAAATATATATAGATATCATATCCACACACACACACAGAGGTATTATTTACACAAGCAGATTACTTTTTGTAAACTAGGTTAATTAATGATAAAGGGCACATCAACTCCAAGAGAATAATAACGACTTATGATTTCTAAATTTACGTAAAATATAAGGCTTAGAGAAGATGACTCTTTACCTGAGAAAGAGGAAGATTGCACAAGAACTTGCGACATTGTTTTTAGGTAAATATAATTGATGCTGTAATGCAAAGGGTAGTTATAATTAGAGTATGAAGTTACCATGGTAGAAACATAACTAACAATTAAAAAAAATACAAATGTCAAAAGAAATTGGGATAACTGTGTAATAGTATCGTATTTATCATTATTATTATTATTATTGTCACACCAATTAAATAACAATGTGGGACATTGGGAGGTTGGATGAAAATTTGCTAACAGTTATTTGTGGTATCAGCACCGAGCCTTCGGAAAAATTCGCTATTCGTATTGATGATAATAATATGATAAAATTATGTAAAAACATTTAAATTATAAATGTTATAAATTAACTTTAATAAAGTATCGGATACTGATCCAATTAATTGGTTAATTGGATTGGTAACTGAAAAATCTATTTTGACTTTATTTAATTTTTTTTATAGTTATTTAATGAAATTTACAACTGTATAACAGAATACATCAAGTAAATTTAATGAATGTATACATTGAGAAGTAATGACAAGTAGAGAAACCACCTAGTAGTAGTACTCAAATAAAAAGTTCAACTTAGAAGATCACGAGGTTATCTTCTTTTCAGACGCCTTGAAGGATTATCAAGAATTGAAGAGTTTGCTAGTTTTGAAAAGTGGGTTTGAGTGGGAATGAAGTTTGTCATGAAAAGATTAATATCGGGTTTGGGCCAAATCAGCAATAAATTGGGCATTAAGGTAATTCTGGATTACTTAGTTCTTACAAAGTAAGGAGCATTGAGGATTTTACGAAGGATTTTGGATTGTAAGGATTGAATACGAGAGGAATTCGATAGTTTAGTGGAGCCCTAAAGCTCTACTCCGTAAGTCCAGATGGGTCTAATGATTGCCATGTAAATGAGTCTTTTGTAATTAATTGAGAGCTTAGTGCGTTTGTATAGTAAATATGTTTCTTGTCATTTCAGTCTAGTATGAGGATTCCAAGTTAATCTTTTTTCAAGCTGTAGTCCTAAGTCCATTGGTGGCTTTATTTAATACGAAATAATGTACTTTATTTACGTCAGTTGTTGTTAATAACTCCTGCGCAGTTACGGCTCAACAGCCAGGTTTTCCCTTAATCAAGGCTACCCACTTCATAGAAGCTGGATGAGCCCCAGAATGGACTGAAGATCCCAAAGTTTCCCTATATGGCTGTTAACAGATTAAATAATTTATCTGTCACATCCAGATTTGAGCCAGGAATTTTCAGCTTGGCAACTCAGCACTATAGAAGAGAAAGAGAAAGATCCACATGAGATTACATTTAATCAAATCGTCATTATTTTAATAATAATAATAATCATTATTTATTGATAAAAAATGTACGAATGCCATTTGACACATATTGTATTCGTGACCTTCTTTTGAATTTTGGATGAGAGTCGGTGATTCATATTATTAATAAAGTAATTTTTAATATTTTTTCGTTCTTGTCCTGATAGCTCCCATGTCTTCTGTAGTACCTCCTCTGCAATAAATTGTATTGCACACTAATGACCCCGAGGGACAGGCGACAAGGGTCATGTTGCTAGCTTCACTCCTGTTTGGACTGACAAAGGCTCATTATCGCATAAATATTTATAAAGCACCGCTGCACCTTAACCCATGCGACCGCGCAATCGCTTACTGCTGCAATTAGCTTTTCTACAGCGAATAGACAGGCGGGTAATAGCGGGCGACAAGAAGTGCAATCATCGCTTCAATGTAATTGCATTTTTTTGCAGTCTTTCCTTCCCACGTTTTTCTTCAAATATTTGCATAAATTTTCATATTAAATGCCAACGATTTTTTATTTATACAATTTTTAAATATATCTTTTCTTGTGCTTCATTAATGTCCATTTTTATTATATTATTTTATTAAAACAATTTATGAAGTAAAAGCCTTTCAATATATTTTGGATATTTTTAATCAAAATTCTTTTAACCAACAGCCCATTTTCGTATTCTATATTCAATTTTCCAGAATTGCAGTTAAAATTTCTTAACTTTTTTATTCCCTGCATCAACAAAATGTTTCCTTGGGTTGGGTAGTGAGGATCCAAAAAGTAACAATAAAACCATTAGCGATAGATCAATAAATTGATTATACAATTATATTGTTATTATAAACCGATACTAAACTAACAAAGAACCCTTGATGGTTTTATACAGAATCAAATTAAAGGGGACAAAAGACCCTAAAAAAAAATCTTGTGGTCATCTGCTGCATACTGATGTCTATTAAGATCTCGGGCATTAAAGGTTTTCTGTTAGTTGCCCTACAATCCGATCATCTGGACTAACATATCTTCTCTTCATCGCTAATGCTAGTTTTTTTTTTCTCGGATATATTTAATAAAAAATGAGAGACATAAATTAATTGAAAGTAAAATAGTTCTTTAACAGAAAAGCCTTACATTGTAATAGTTTCTGGTTAATTATATAGCTGACTGTCATTTGTTATTCTTTGTAAATGGTTACAACTTAAGGAATGTTAATAAATTGTTTTGTTTTTAGGTATGACTTTTATATTTATCATTTGATTCATATGTTCTTATATTTTAGCAATCGATTAACTCTTTTTCTTAATAAAAATAGTAGAAATAATGATTATTCATTTAGAAATTTTCATAAATATGCTGTTTGGCATGTATTTTATCTGTGCTCTTCTTTTACAAGGGGGGCGCGTGGAGAAACCTCCCTTTAAAGACACACTTAGCGTTGTTCATAGTAAATTTCTGCTCCTGAGACGTTTTAGTCTGTATGTCGGGTTCTGTCTCTGGTAATGGATCCGTCAGAAATTTTTATAACAGCGAGTCACTGATGATTTTTTCTTAGTGCATCATGAAATTGAGTGTTATGTTCAAGTAATTTTAATCATCATAATCATGTTCATGTAGACGGGATAATTGGTAATATAACTAAGCTATTTCGACTGTGATATTTGAATGGTCTTATTATGAAATAAAAAAGCACTTTAGATATTTGAACATTATATTAAATTGATACCAATTACAAAACTTGAACATAAACATTAAGTAAATTATGTATGTACATTTGTCTAACAACTGGAATCTTGGGTGGTTGCCATGGATACTCCCAGTGTTAACTGTATTAGGAATATGACAGGTCTGCAATAGGATTTTTCGCATTTTTTGCCCTAGACCTTTTTGGTTGAGCCTATAATTAACCACATATTGTATGCATTGATTTTGTTAATGTTAGACAGTAAGTAGCAGGCGTATTAGTTGTGATAGTAGGTGGTTGATAGAATCAAATAATTATGATCATTACCAATTATTCATAAGAATAGGAAATTAGAAAAAAAAATTAAGCAAAGATAAAACAATACCACCGTAACTATAAAAATGTTGTTTTCGATTGCTATACTTTCTTTTTTTTTAAATTGTTTTATCACCATTTGTATATTTAATATAGATACTTTGTAATATATGTAATATAGATGTATAGATATTATCCGCTGTTTTATTTAAGCTTTTCCAACTGCAATTCTGTAACCTTTTTTGTACTTCAGCAATTGCATTTGGGCTTTGGTGGTGGTGGGAAGTCCCTAGGTTAGTACCTTTTTGAATTGTTTTTAAATATCATCAACTTTATTATTCACCTCTTTTCCTGATGATGAGGAGAAATATCGACAGGCTTTTCTAAGTAGATCTCAAGGCCATTGTATTTTCAATCTTCTCATAGGAAGTGGAATGATGTATATTTGGTGAGAATACATAACTTTACAATGGGTTTGTTCATGGCATTGTGTATAGTGTAAATTAACCAAGGCGTATTAACGATTTTTCATTGATTTTTGGATTGTGTTATTTGTATATTGTGTATATGTGTACGTGGTTTGCTGAAATCCTAAGTTCTGCTCCATCCGTTGGACCAAAACTAGAACCAAAATGGTCTTGGTATAGTGCTATAGATTAGTCGTTTGTTTCGTAAGACAAGTGAAGATCTGTAATCTAGGCGATGTGATAGCTGTATGTAGCTTATTTTTTTTTCTAATTTTGTATGTATGTGAAAGTAAGTTGTTTTATATTATTATAGAGACTTAGCCCCCTTGCATGGAATCCATTGGAAATTTTTCAATGACATCTTTATAATAATGCCATCTATGCTATACATTCTCAAGAGAAATGGGTCTGCCTTTACATACTTATGTTCGAACATATTAAGTATTTGTGCGGTTGTTTCTAGTGTTTACAAACTCCTTTTTGTATACTTTTTCTCCACTATTTCTCATTATCTATATAACCTAATATATATTTCCTTTGAGTTACAATAGAGACATTAATGGTAGCCTCCTAAGCCTCCCCAAAAGCTATCTGGCGCTGATAAGACGGGGGCGTGGTGAAGGCCGGTACCAATTAAAGATGCCCGGAGTAGGGGCCGTAGTGAGGCTGGAGTGGATTCCAGCGCGTACCTCGCCACAATTTACCTTCACTCCAGCTCTCAATCGTGTCCCTTCCAAACGCTCAAATCTGATTCCGTTTTTATCAGGATTAGGATTCGGAACTGGATCGTCTGCTTCAAGGATTCTCCCAGAAGTAAAATAATACCAAAAGGAATGAATATACGATTAATATCCATTTATAAAAAATATCTGTTAATAGAGATTAATACATAAGTAGTAATGTGCAAATAAATCAAAAATGCGTATAAAATATGTATTATTATACATATTAAAAATATGTCATTTAATAGATATAAGGTTGGAGATTAAAGAACAGACGATATTAAGGAAAATTGAAGGCCTTAAATTCTTAAACGACAAATCAGTCTAAACGCAAAATGAGATATTTTATGAAATAACGGAAAGAATCTCCGACACTATGAAGAAAAGAAGGGTTAATTTCTATGAAGACATACCAATAATGAATGCAAGTAGACTAATGGAATGGATATTTGAATTCCTTTGAAATAAAAAAACTAAACCGAATTTATTTAAGAAAACAAAGAGAGATTATGCTTAGTGAAGGCATGGGAGTGCCAAGAGCACAACCCAAGACAAGAGGATAGGATTTGAGTAGAGAACGAAGCGGACTATAAAATATCTTCGATGAAGAAAGGAATAGATCTGAGAGGATGAAAACTCAAGACTTATGGTATTTAGATTTCGTCCTTTCTTCCCAGTACCTCTTAATTCTCTCTTCACCCGCTCGTTTCCGATCATCTATCCACAAGGCTTGTCTTCTTCATAGGTTGCGTTTTTTATCAGTACCCGGAAGTGGTTCTTGTCACGTATTATTTCTTCTATAACACCTATTTTATTGACATATTCCATCCATCCTACTGTTTTCTTCTATTCCATTCTACTAGTCCTATTCTTCTTATATAATTTATTACTACAAAACGCAGTATTCCAGACTTCTTGGAAAAAAGCCTTAGTCCATCCTATAAACAAAACCTCTAACCCTGTATCTCCCAAAGAATTTCGTCTGATGTCCATTCTCTCTAACCTTTCCAAACCTCTCAAAAAATTATTCCAGTCTCAAATATCAAATTTGCTTCAACTGTCCAAACTCCTTGATCCACTTCAATCAGACCTTTGTCCTGGTTTCTCCACACAATCTTCCCTTACCAAAATCTCCACTGACATACATACTGCTATGGACAACAAACAACGAACTGTGCTAACTGTACAATTAATGATGATAAAATGTACCACATCTCACATCAACACCTACACTAGACAGTAACCTTCCTCCAAGATGTTCAATAAAATTGTACATTATAAACTGATTTGTTTTTCTCATGTATTATACTTCATTAAATAATTAATAGTTATTAAACTTTATTGATTGAAAGGTTAGATAAAATAAAATATAGTAAATCTATTTTACTTATAAACTTTATTGGTAAGAATCTAGATATTAAAAAACGTTTATTGAATCTTAGATCTTATGGATAGGAATGAGTAAGAATGGAATGCTTGGAATTCACGACTTCATATTAAGGAAAATTGAAGGCCTTAAATTCTTAAACGACAAATCAGTCTAAACGCAAAATGAGATATTTTATGAAATAACGGAAAGAATCTCCGACACTATGAAGAAAAGAAGGGTTAATTTCTATGAAGACATACCAATAATGAATGCAAGTAGACTAATGGAATGGATATTTGAATTCCTTTGAAATAAAAAAACTAAACCGAATTTATTTAAGAAAACAAAGAGAGATTATGCTTAGTGAAGGCATGGGAGTGCCAAGAGCACAACCCAAGACAAGAGGATAGGATTTGAGTAGAGAACGAAGCGGACTATAAAATATCTTCGATGAAGAAAGGAATAGATCTGAGAGGATGAAAACTCAAGACTTATGGTATTTAGATTTCGTCCTTTCTTCCCAGTACCTCTTAATTCTCTCTTCACCCGCTCGTTTCCGATCATCTATCCACAAGGCTTGTCTTCTTCATAGGTTGCGTTTTTTATCAGTACCCGGAAGTGGTTCTTGTCACGTATTATTTCTTCTATAACACCTATTTTATTGACATATTCCATCCATCCTACTGTTTTCTTAAATTTATTAATGTAAATAAAAATCTACTTTATAATTTGTGTTTCTTCCATTATAGTCCAGATTTATATTAAACGGGATTATATTGAATGAAAACGTCTCTCTCGAAACTAAAAGGATAATGTAGCGCTCACTGACAAAACAATACTAAATATTAAATTACTGTCACTAGAAAAGGAATTCTGGAGAAGATGGGAGCTCAACCGAAAATTCTCAATGACATCAGTATAATAAGATTGCTATGGTTTGGAGAAGTTATGAGATTGTATGGATGGCCCCTTCTTGCAATTAAATACTGCCCTGAGTAAAGAAGAAGACATGGGATATCTAGGGAGCAATGGATGGAGCAATGGATGGATGATGCCAGAGAAGAAATGGCAACTAGAAATCTGACAAAGCAGCATTTTATATACAGCAGATATTTGATAATAATATAACAATAAAATTTAAAACGTTTTTATATTAACTAAAAATAGTATCAGTAATTCCGAAGATCGAATGATTGCGTTAGAGTTACGATTTTTTAATTTTTATATTCACAGTATTCACTAATAATATTTATAGACTCCTTAATTTAAAATCAGTTATTAAAATGATTCATTGAAACGAAATGGAAAACTCCAAACTAGACAGCTTTGAACCTCTTTAATACTGGAAAATACTGCCAAATTGTTCAAATTATGGCTTATTGATATCCTACTAGTCCTATTCTTCTTATATAATTTATTACTACAAAACGCAGTATTCCAGACTTCTTGGAAAAAAGCCTTAGTCCATCCTATAAACAAAACCTCTAACCCTGTATCTCCCAAAGAATTTCGTCTGATGTCCATTCTCTCTAACCTTTCCAAACCTCTCAAAAAATTATTCCAGTCTCAAATATCAAATTTGCTTCAACTGTCCAAACTCCTTGATCCACTTCAATCAGACCTTTGTCCTGGTTTCTCCACACAATCTTCCCTTACCAAAATCTCCACTGACATACATACTGCTATGGACAACAAACAACGAACTGTGCTAACTGTACAATTAATGATGATAAAATGTACCACATCTCACATCAACACCTACACTAGACAGTAACCTTCCTCCAAGATGTTCAATAAAATTGTACATTATAAACTGATTTGTTTTTCTCATGTATTATAGTTCATTAAATAATTAATAGTTATTAAACTTTATTGATTGAAAGGTTAGATAAAATAAAATATAGTAAATCTATTTTACTTATAAACTTTATTGGTAAGAATCTAGATATTAAAAAACGTTTATTGAATCTTAGATCTTATGGATAGGAATGAGTAAGAATGGAATGCTTGGAATTCACGACTTCATGAGTTCCTACTAAAGCGAACTGAATAGATCGTTTTCCGTAGATATTGAGTAGATTTATACGATTTCAATAAACATACCTTAATATTATTATAAAAAGTATTATTCCACTATAAAGTCGTTGTTGCAATAATTTAATCTCAAGTATTTTATAAAAATACAACACAAATTTATGTGTAGTCATATTCTCTATTATATTATTAAGTTATTCTTGATGTCAAATTTTTTCAGGGTAGCCTAGCAACAGATCGAGGAACTACACTGTGTTTATGTTAGAGAGGAAAATAGTTGACTGGAAGATCTAATGAAGGATACAATTAGTCCGGGGGTGCAGTCAATAATATCACTAAATAACCAACATTTATTTATTACTATAAATAATTTATTTATAATAAAATTATTTATATCTTCACTTCATCATTCTCCTTTTCCATTCTTCACACCCATTTCTCCCTTCACCTTATGGCATCCATCATATGTTTTAATAGAATCCATTATAATTTTTTATATATTTTTATTTTGAAGAGAAATGATTTGTCCTGGCCGGGATTCGAACCCGGGTCGTCGGCATCTATAGTGCAGTGCTCTAACAACTGAGCTTCCAAAGGTTTTATTCGCGTATAAATCTAAATAAATACATCGCGAAAATTGCGATAGCACGGGGAAATAAGATCGGTGAAGAGAACGGATTTGTCTGACTTGGATACGGCCCCTGGTAGCTCAGTGGCTTAGAGCACTGCTACGGAGAAGCAGACGATCCGGATTCGAACCCTGGCCAGGGCAAATCTTTTCTCTTCAAAACAAAAATATTTAAAAATAATTACCATAAAAATAACAATTAATAAAAATAAATTAGAGTTTTTTACCTTTACTTTCTATACATTACTTCTATATTTATACATAAATATCATATTTTGTATTAATATAAATTCATATTCTTATTTATATTTACATAACCTCCCATGTAATAACAGTTGCATAATGTTTGTATTATCAAACATTTATATATCACTACTTGTAATTGAACGAGATCCCATATATTACTTTCTACAAATTTCTTCTGTATATATACTTTAACATCATATTTTGTATTAATTTTCATACATATTTATTTATATAACATTCTAGTAGTAAATTATCATACATTTTATATCATTAGCTATAATTTAACTAGGTTTTCCATACTTTTAAATCTCACCATTTTTAAATGTGTACATTTCCTTTATTTTTCATATTGTATCTTACTTTTAACCTTCTCATTTTTCTTTGTTTGTATTTCTTTGCATTATCACCTTTCTGTACAGATATTCTGTCATTTGTTTATTCACATATATTCTTAATAATCTATCCATCGCTAATTTTCTTTACTTTCCTATAACTCTATCTGTTATTATATCCCTTATTGGTACTGCAATGTTTTTTTTAACAGTTATTTTTGCTTTTCTTTCTTAGCCCTGAAGATGACCTATAACGTAGGCCGAAACGTCGGCATTAGTAATAAATAAGTTTTGCTTAAGTGGTGTTAATATTGACTGCACCCCCAGACTAATTGTATCCTTCATTACACTGTGATTAGTTTTTGTCGCACTCGATCAGTTGCATTGTAAATATTTTTAAATAATTGCCAAATCACAAAGACACTCTTTCCGACTTCTATAGGCTGTTGTAAAATTAAATTAACAGTTGCATAGCTTGTGATATAAGGATTGTTCCGACACTAGCCGGACTTGGGGTACCTCCCTGGTAACAACATTAAAAAGAAATTACCTTTCATATATATGGGTTACACCATATATGACCAGCCGTGGAGAATAACCCAAATGATGTAGAGAATTATTGACGGTTTTGTTAGTTATTTGAATGTTTCAATTTAGGTACCTTTGGCAATTCCAACGATGCTCAAGTGGAAGTCTTAAATTTCGACTATCTTTAACTTTAACAAGTTCCTTACAACACAACGGCTTGTTTCAGCTACTTTACGTCCCCTCCGAAGGACGGTACATCATGGATTCCTTTTACTCCCTCTAAAAAATCCTAAGGCCACTTTTGGGCTGCAAACCCGCGATCTTGGGTATAGTATGATGTTATGCTAGCAACTACACCACAAGTGACGGATAATATTCAACCTCTATATTTCTCTTATTCCATGTGTACTCCACATATTTCTTTCTTTGTCATTTGGGCCTACTGAGGACCATGGGGCTCGTATCTACTCTTTGGTGAAGTTGTAGCCTTCTTCTTTACTCAACATATTTATTATTTCAACTTTATCATTAATCATATCTTATTTTTAATTCTATTTGTTAAACAACTTCATACAGATTAACTTTTTTAATTTCATATATTTTTACTCATCTTATATATTTCATGTAACTATGATTTATAATTTTGGGCGATACGATGACATATAAAATAAACAAATACACCGACAGCATCCTGAACACCAATAGGCGGTAAATGATAAAGTAGCTGATAATCGGAAGTCCTGTAAAATCCGCCATATTAGACTAACAAATGTATTAACTCACAAACATTATTTTTAGACCGCAAAAAGTTCATTTAAAACAATAAAATATTTACAAAAGCAATATCAAGATATAATTCTCATTTCATATTTCCTTCATAACAATACAGCAACATTAAAAATGTAAGTTCTTGAAAAAGTTGCGAAAACGCAAATATAAAAATGGTAAACCAGCCAACCATTTCACTTGAGTAAGGAATATCAAAAAAACTCAAATGGATGGTAACAGTAAACTTATCGTAAAAAAACTTAGTTACCAATGGCTGCTACTAACTTTTTATTCAAAAACCTGTTACATTACCAGCGTTTTCCATTATATTTTTCTTTCGTATAAAATATAAAACAGAAGTTGAACCCAACTTTAAGATAAGAAGCCGTACATTATTCAAATATGGCGAACTCAAAAAGTGGAGAATATAGTAAAAAGGTTTTTTATAAAATAAAAAAAAATGATAAACACATATTGTAAGATTGTAAGATATTGATACTTTGTTATTTTTGGAAAAATGTATCAATATTAAATTTTTGCGTTGGAAACGAGACAACGAGTTTGGTTTTCGGTGATCATGTTTTTTACTGTCTTTAGTATTCAAGGTACTCATCTTTGTATTTTATTTAGATCAATAAACAATCACGCTATTATAGTTCATAGTACAAGGCTGTAGGGGGTGTCCTAAGCTTTGCCTATCCCGGTATAATCAGGATAGCTATCTGTGATGAGTACCTGACTCTACATAAGATCGGGATCACCATATTACGTCCCCTCCAATAAACAGTATAACAAAGGATTTTTTCCCTCTAAAACATTTTAGAGTGAATCACTTTGGGCATAAAATGTTATGCTAAGCACTACACTATTGGTGAAAGTTAATTCCTATGAGTTTAAAACTTTTTTTTTTATTTTTATTTAATTCAATGATATTTACAACTATAATGGTATTATATCAAGTAAATGTGCAAAAATGTAGAATATGACATGAAAACACTTGTGGAGAAGCTACCCATCGATAGCACTCCAATAAAGTTCTATAGTAGATGATCTAGAGGCCATCTTCTTTTCAGACGCCTCGGAGGGTTATCAGGAACAGTATGGGAAGCAAGCTGAGAGACTAGCGGATTCAAGTGCGTATGGAGCTTGTTATGGAAGGATAGGTATCTATTTTGGGCCAAATCAGTTACATATGGGATATTAAGATCATGATGGATGAGTTCTGTTTAAAACTAAAGTCCTAATATGAAATTTAATGTAAAAACCCTCTTGACATTTAAAAAAAAAAAGATATTGTTGTTTCAATATAGACGAGGAAATAGTTGACCGTATATATCCTGAATAATGAAAAAAATAGCTTACTGTGCATTTTAAGAGTCATACACAAATAATTAAAATTTGTTCACTTTGTTCCAACGTTTCATGCAAACTTTTAGGATATCATAAAGACTGCGCGAAAACAAAATCATAATGTAGTACCAAATAATATAAATATAAATGTAAATACAAAGAAAAACATATCAGAGTCGTGGAGCAAATAAATATATATTATATTGATATAAATATATATTATATTGATATATATATTATATTGAGAGCAGCGGAATCGTGGAACATTAGTGCTTAAGTGGCTAGGTCAAGCCTTTTCTTTAAATGAAGTTATTTATTAAATGTTAACTCCATTTTAAGCCAAATACTGGCACGATTCTGTTTTCCTCAATACAATTAGCCCAACGACTAAACTCGACTTAAATAATTATTCCCTGGGGTTGCAAATATTTACCCATATATATAACCCCAAGCTCATAAAAATTGGAAGCTAAATGAATTCTACATGTAGTGTTTAGAAACAGGTTTACATGTGTAATTTTTTGTTTTCGTGTATTACCATTCACTACTAATAGAATACTCAAACTACAAGAACATATATCCATGTGTTCACTTCATTTCTTGTTAATTCCGAGCACACATGTGTGTACATAATTAGCATAGAGCACGTAGCAGGTAGCTATATAAATCGCGTACGTCCAATACACGTAAAGCTTCAACCTTCATTAGTCCCCGCGTAGGAATCCAAATGAATAATTAACTAATTCAAGATAAAACAAATAAACCAGGAGAGAACTACTGTAGCGAGATTTAACACGGTACTGCACTCCGGGACAGATCAGGAGGAGATAAGACATCCTCGATGTAATGTAATCAGGCATTCTTCTATAATCACGAAATTTGGTTTGCAAAAAAGCTGAAGAAATGTGCATGGGATAACTATAATTCAGAGAGAGAGGAAAGGTGAATTATTTATCTTTTAATTTATTAAGGGGAGGAAGGTGTCTGATCTGCAAACCCTTCTGTAGCTCACACAACCTCTAGAAAGTGGTTACCCTTAATTTGGGATAGGGAGAAAAAACTTTTCCAAAGCATTTCATTGCAAATCAACAATATAAAGTTTAAAGTTAAATTTTTTTTTTTTTGGCTTCTAAGTGATACGTTTATCGCAATAAGGAGGCCATCTCTTCACTATAGACCAACATATTCAATGAAAAACACCGAAGAAAAGAAAATTCAATATCAAGGCTCTCCTTTATAGTCCTCCCAAACCTCCGCTAGAATTTAAATTTTGAATAACACTTTACTCCGATTATCGGACTTTATTTGCTTATTCATTGAACGTCACTTTATTCTGCTATGGATAATCGGACGATGGTACAATGGGAGTCATAAATTTTGTCTATCCAGTTTTAACTAGAATAGGGATCTTTTACAAGTTCCTGAAATTGTACAGGCTCGGGACCCCGTTTTACGTCCCTTCCGTAGGTCGGCATAACCAGGGGTTTTCACTCCCTTTAAAAACCCTAGTGTCACTTACCGGGCTACGAACCCGCGATCTTGGGCATAGTAGTTTATTGTGCTAATCACTGCACCAAAGGCGGCCCACTATCGGATATTTAGCTTTATATATTGCACTTAACAGGACTAAATTGTCCACTAACCCAGATTTAAAATTAACTTATATCCATACTAACATCACCTGTGCTGAGAAGTATAATAATAACAATAATAAGCGAACCTAAATGTTCGATACCGATCCACGGATCACAACCATTCCCAAATCCGCCAGGTCACTCTTAACGCAATCGTCCACCTACGTCTGGGTCTACCCTTCGGGCGCTTCCCAGTTGGTTAATTTGATTAACTTTTTAGGAATTAGTTCGCTACTATCAACTATACAAGCCCATCTAAATCTTCACGACCCACAGACTGGTACACTTTGACATCAAACCTGGCCAACAATTTATTAGCCCTTTTTTCTTGTCAAACGGGATTAAAATTTTATTATTATATATTTATATTTGTTAAGCCATTCTTCGTTGTTATCAAGAAAACCAGCTTCTGTGCTATTAAATACAAGCTATTTTCTTTTATAAACTCTTTAAACACATAAATAGTTTTTTGAAGGTTTTCTATTTTCTCGCGGGGACAGTTTGTTATATCCACTACTTTTTCTACTATATCTCCAAGTTTAAGCCATCGTTGTAAGCTTCCTCTAACTATCTCGTGCAGCTGTATTCTAGTCATAAACTTGACGGAATGACCAATATCTAGAATAATATAAACACATTTTATTTAAAATCGCAATGAAGGGTGCGTTTTAGTGGGTATTTATTTCTGTGATGTGAATCCTTGTGACTCTTTTTGATGGCTAAAGTTATAGTAGACATACTAATTTATTATAACATGTAGATCTGATGCTGTTTCGGGGAGTTGCATACATTCAAAAATACAAATGTTGGCGAAAAGACATGAAAAAAGTCAAATATTTTTAGTTAGATAGTTATACCACAAGATATGTCTAAATGAAGTTTTATATACGATAAATTGCTATCATTTTTTTGGTAAAATGACTTTTAACTTAAGAAAACACAAAGCGAAAATACGGTTTTTGTGAAAAGTCGCGAAAAAAGACTGGTGGTGCGGCGGACTTGGTTGGTCAATCCAGGTAACGGGTTCGTCAAAACATGGACATGTTATCTACTTGCTTAAGGCCACAATCATAGGCCTGGGAGTGAAAGTTGGAAAATTGATTTTTGGCCAGGTTTTAGGTCAAAATACCACTCTGTGCGACACTATAACTTGAATAATTTTAACCGGGTGCATGCTTTGCAATTCCGCATTGAGTAATATCCTAAATTCTCTAGTGTGCTCATCCTTTTTTGGGCCAAATATTCTATGCAACACCTCATTTTCGAATACTTTAAAACTTTGTCAATCCTTCACCGTTAGCGGCCACGTTTTACATCCGTAATGGGTTGGAAGGAGGATGGTTTTATAAATTCTCATTTTTAGAGCCTAGTAGTTTTCGAGACCGAATAATAAGAAACATTTCCTGTCAACGATCACTCCTTTATTTCTTTACGCCAACAGCACCAATAGTTCTTTACTAAACTTTTTTCCGCAGATTAATGCGCAAACTCTATTCCCCCAAACCCTTTATGTAATCCTCCCATCTACTCCTTGGTCTAGCTGACGTTAACCAGTCCGCTCAGCGCTTATTATTTAAATTCTTTTGTTACCAAGCCTTAGTAATTTTCGAGACCGAATAATACGAAACAATTTTCTTCTTACCGTAGACCCTAAGTACCTAAACTTCTCTACATGTTCGAACTCATTCCCTCTTACAACAATATCACTAGATTTCTCCCTTTTCTGCTACTAACCATATACTTAATCTTATCCGAATTTATTTCCAGCCCAATTTCCTCACCTCCATTCATCAACGTTTCTTTATTGCTTAGAAGTATAGCAATTACCTTAGTCTTACAGTTGTAAGTCAAATACTGTAACTCGCCAGGATCATAAGGGAGTATAAAAAAGGAGTTGGGGAGTAAAAAGGAGTTGGGAGTAAAGGTCTTTGGAGCAACTGAAGCAATGAAGAAAGTGAAGGGATCGTGCACTCTGACTTCTAAGTTATGCTCCAGGCTTCTACCTACAGCTCCTTACACACCTTTACCCAGTGCGAAATTTACTATTCACGGCTCATAACTCACGCTATCTCTATTATCGTATTAACATGACTGAGTATGTCAGTCCGGAATAATTTCCTGAATAATATATTTAAATTAGATTTGAATTTATTTAGAACTTTGCCATTAAATTCGAATTTATGTTAGACAGTAAGTTATTTTGCAGGGAGAAACTAAATTTCAGATAAAAAGTGAGGAAAAATCAAATTTTCTCTGCGGTTAGTTTTCTTCACCGCAAAGGGAATTATAGATGGATTGAAATAAGTTTAAAAAATAAATAGAAGACGTAAATTCGTGCAATCTCCGGCTTTTCCCTGCCCCCAAGAGCGTCCATTTGATGCTGAGTGAACAAATCACCATATTGATCCACGGATAATGGCAGAATTTATCTACCACAGCTGGTTTCGATAGAACCTAGGTTGTGCTGTAATGGTTACCATAAAAACATTCTATGGTCAAGGTAGTTCGGAGCACCGCAGTTTTTTACTCCCTTTGGTTTTTCAAAAAGAGTAAAAAATCCTTGGTTCTATCATTCTTCGGAAGTTTTTTTGGTGTCACTTGTTAAAGATCTTTGTTTTATCTATACCTATACAGTCAATAGTTCGGACTCTCACTGTGCCATCGTCCTATTAGCCACATCACCACAAAGTGACATTAAATAAATATACAATTCGAACCTAGGAACTACAAATTTTACACCAGAATTATTGAGGATGTTTTCAAACTTAATTTGTTAAACCTTAAGCTTTCTGTTAGGTATTAAAAACGTTTTCAATATTTTTTCTTAGTAGTACAACACTAAAAAAAGGCATATCGAACTCTAAGGCTCAAAGCCAACACTGCCAATAGTTCTTTACAAAACATTCTGTGGATTACTCCCCAAACTCAAATCCTGCAAACCCTTTACGCAATCGTCCCACCTACATCTCGGTCTACCCCTCTGTAATTTACTAGTCAGCTCAGGTCTTATTAATTGAATCGTCCGTTACTAAGCCCAACATCCTTACAATCCCATCTTAACCTTCGCGATGCTATTTCAATTGACCGGCTGTATACTCTTTAATTTCGGGTTATGTAATCTCTTAAATACACTTAAAGAAATGCAAGGTCTTGGAGTTCATTACGGGATAGAATCTGTTTTGTTTTTTAGGACAACGTTTAAAGTAGCTACGACTTTCTTTCTAGGTGAATATAATTGATGCTTTGAAGAATTGGGTAGTCATAATTGGTGAATAAGGTTACCATAGTAGAGAAATCATAAACAATTAAAAGCATCAAATGTCAAACAAATTGGCGATAATTGTGTAATAGTATTATATTAATTATAAAATATTTGTATAATACAAAGGGAGCGGAGTGGCTCAGTGGTAGAGCACTGAATTGTCATGCCGGAAATCCTGGTTCAAATCCTGCTGCGGACAGTACATTTATTTAGTCTGATTGCTGCGGGAGATGGATCATATGGGTTCCAGGGCTCACCAAGCCTCTATAAAATATTTAAAAAATGGTGTAACCAAAATAAGGGGGGAAATCTGGTGGTTGAGCGTGACCTAAGACAAGTCACCTCCTTGCAGAACCGTTGTACATGAAACAGTACAGTCTCTACCATGTACTGAACCCCAGACCCGTTCACGGGTTGAAGTGATACAGGTTTTTTTTATAATACAAAAATTGGCATACCGAACGAATGATAAAGAAACAGCGTTTTATATTTATCCTAACTTGAACATTTATTGAACAATATAGTCAAATGTAAAATATAAATATTGTTATTTTAAGATTTCGCTCAACCACCAGGTTTTTTCCTCAATTTAAGGTACCCATTTTACAGATTATGGGAGAGGCCCAGCCTTCTACACACTGGTGTAACCTGCTCCCACATAATCTAAACAATTCAAGATTAGATTTTTATGGTAGTTTCTTCACCTCTAGCGAATAAGATCCCGGATATTGAGTTGCATTCTGTAGTACCACCACATCGAGGAACAGTGGTTACGTGGAACAGTAAATGGTTCAGATCATCACACCTTTCCCAGCACGACTCCAATCCTTTTCTCTAATACTCTTCCACAGCCTTTAAAATATTATGCTTTCTCTATTCCTTCCATTATAAAAAATAAATAAATTATTATTGAAAAAAAAAGTCATGGTTCAGGGATGAAAAAGCCTCCAACTACATAAATATATTGTATATATAAAACACTATTTTTCTGTCAAAAGAATGTATTCAATTGATTGCCCAAAGGTTTCTAAAAATAGAGATTCCAAGGCCTGACGAGTGAAAAGGTATTTCCGTTTTAACAGATCAAACTAAAAAAAGGAAATGCCGACCAATTCGATATTTGTAAGAAATAATTAAATAACTAATTAGTACCAGATAAGGTTTATAATCTTATTACAAATAGGAAAAATACTTAAGTATGGTAACGTTTATCATTTCTTTTCATTATTTTTAAAAAGAAGCCTATTTTATATATTATAGTAATATATGGTATAAAATAAATTAATTTATTTTACAATATATTTAAATTGTAAACTACCCAATTTTCAGCATTACTTAATGTTTTTTATTACAACGTTTCCGGTGTTAGTCCCCTCCTTCAGTTTTTTTTTATAATAAAAAAATCTAATACCTATTACAAACATTGGTACTTGTGTATTAGATGCACCACCAGAAAAGGCCAATGCGAAACCAGTTACGTTTTATAACAGTTACATCTCTAACAATTACCTTAGATAACCTTAAATACATATTATTATTGGGGTTAGAATTTGCATAACATGACATACAATATAATAATAATGGAAATAAATAAATAGAACTAAGAGTTATATATCAACAATTTAAAATAAAAACCACCCCTAACCACCAAACAAACAACAAATCAGCAACAAACAAAATTTAGGAACAACAACAACTCTAGAACACAGGAAGAAACAAAGAAGAATGTATCTGTAGACAATGTAACTGTTATAAAATGTAACTACTTGCGCATCCGTACAACATTGGCCTTTTCTGGTGGTGCATATAAAAGGAACCGTAATAAAAAGTTTTGGAATTTATTCCCCCTATATAGACCCGTGACTTTATGGCTTATATAGTCATTGTTTTTTTTTAAAGTTTTGTGCCGGATATAATATGTTTTATTGAGCATGTGTATATAATAAAAGAGATCTAGATGGTTGTGTAAAATCTACAAGAAATGTTTCGATTCGGAAACTAAGGAACGGAAAATATTGAACATCTTTTAGTTTTTTTTTCACCATTTTAATTTAAGAATTGAAATAAGAATCATTCCTTTCTCTTTAAAATTCTCTGCCTTTTGATATCCCTATCAACACTAAAAGCCGGAACAAAGATGTGTACTGTCGTAATAATATGTCGCTAATAGATGGGGAAGATTGTTGCTGGTATAACCAGCGGCCTTGCTCCAAGACATTCCACAGACAAGTAAGGAAAAGGAAGGTAATATAGTTACAGCTGGGAGGTTATGAAAACACCTAGGGAGGATATAAAATCAGCTGATAACCAGCAAAAAAATATGATTGGTTGGTTTTTTTTAATGACCCGTCTGCTGTTTTCATAACCTCTCTAGCTGTTCATGTATTACCTTCTTTTGCCTTAGGCTACACCTACATTGGATCCGATTCGTTGCGACGTGATTCTATCACATACGATGCTTGGGTGTATACATTATACATATTTTACTATACATTATAGGAAAATATAAATGTATTAAAAATAATTAATAAATAATCTTAATTTTATAAATTTAAAGAACCAAATGTTATAACTCTCGATATATTTCAGTCATTTGGTTTGCTAGCGACGTCTCATCGTATCACACCGGATCCAATGTAGGTGTAGCCTTAGTTGTGTTTACAACGTCTTGGAACAAAGTTGCTGTATCTAATTGATGAGTCTGTTTGGACTGTGTGGTGTGAGATGTGCTATAATTTAACTTCTATGATGTAATATTTTTTTTTTAGTCAGGGGATACCAGAATTGGACTGGTTAGTTTTTCAGTATTTTAGAGACTTAAGGGTTTATTACTTTAAAATATTTTTTTCTTTTAACTATGCTCCGGATAAACTGGCTTTTTCGGATTTAAGTTCAGCATGGTTTTAAATAAGTGATGATGAAAAATGGAAAAATAAACTATTTTCAAAATAAAAATAATTAAAATGAATAATCTTATTCAAAGTTTTATTCATAATTTATCTGAATTACTAGAACTACTCATCTATCTCATTTATCTGAATTATTTGAACTACCCAACAACGTTTGCTCTTGTTTTGAATAAATTGTTTGATGATAGTTTTTATGAATTATTAAAAATTGAATACACTAAATAAGTGGTAGCTTATTTAATTAAATAAGCTACCACTTATTTAGTGTTTTCATTTGACTGCACCCCCAACTATTTTCTTCCTTATGTCTACTTTCCAGTCAACCATCCCCTTCTCATAAAAATTGAATAGATACAGGAAATAATAATTATTTAAATGAGTAACGGAATATTCGAAATTAAATATTTACTATAAATTAAATTATACAAATTGAATAATATAGCATAATAAGGCAGTGAAACCAGAGTGTCTATATGAAAGCGAACGTTCAAACTAGCATTGAATTATAATTTGGATAAATTATAAATACTAAAAAGGCGAATCAATAGGGAAATGTTAGGTCCAAGAAAGGTTGGAAGAATAAATTGCATAGTAGCAATGAAAATTTATCTGAAGTAATGGGAAAAAGAAAACTTGGACATTTATATCGAATACAAGACAGTATATTGCCTAAGAAGATCTTAAAATATTAGAATATAATATAATAGAAAAGCATCTTTATTCTGGGCCCATATAGAATAACAATCACGAACAGAAAAAGAAACATAATATATAGCTTTTTTCAGTGAATTTCATATTTTTTTCAACCAATTTCATAATTTTACCAATCAAATTCATAATTTTTTCAATCAATTTCATAATTTTACCAATAAAATTCATATTTTTTTCAACAGATTTCATAATTTCTAAGATGTCGCGGTGTGGTTGTCAGGAAATCATATAACACCAAAAAAAGAGGCGGTACCCATCGTATCGTAAGTTTGACACCAAAAACTCTTGCTGCGATTTTGGGAAGTAATTGAAGAAAACGCAGCATTTATATATGTTACAAGAAATAAAAGAGAAACTGCCCCAGCGAAACATTAATGTTTCGATCTCCACTATTCATAGAGGACAATTCAGTTGAAATTTACTCTAAAACGCGCTGCAAAAGAGCTTGACCGGAGTTGGTCATTGAGCAAAGAAAACAATACCGCAATAGATTTTGAAAGCTGGATACCTCAAAATCACTCTCTCATCGTCTTCATTGATAAATCTGGATTTAACTTACGTTTAACAAGGAACTGGGCTAGGTCAAAAGATAACACGAAAGCTATTGTTACTACGCCGACCGTAAGAAGGAGGAACACAACTCTGGTCTTGGCCATCAACTATCAACTGGTCGACATCTACATCCACATCCACATCCACCAGATGAAAAAAGTTACTGTCATATGATTTTTTTTTATCTTCATGAAATAGTAGCATTTTTAGGTTCGTAACGTCTATAAATATACGAAAATAACATATTTTTAAAGCTAAATTATTCCTTATTCGTTTATTATATTCTGCTAAGCGACATAGACTTTAGATATTAATTCAACTCTCGCAAGTTTGGTTTACATCAAGCTCTTAAATTGGCAATGTTGAGGCTCTCTATTTTCGTTTCCATAAAAAAAAACTTAAATCCTATTATTAAAATCACATTTTGTATTAACATACAGTCAGAGTCAAAATTATTCATAAACCTCTATAATTCGCGAAAAATAACATATATTGGTATTATTTAATGGGTTTGATAAAACAATAAAATCATCATTTATTATATAACTTAACGGTAATCAATAAATATATTTATAAATTATTAGACAAATAAATACGACCTGCCATTGAATTTACCAATTTTTTCTTTAAATCTACTGGAATTTTGTTCCATTACTCAATGCAATGACGACTTCCTTTAGAAATTTTTGTTAAAACCCGAAAAGTTTGTAAGATTTCTTTTACCCACACTTGATCCTTTAGATATTTCCATAGATGCTCTATAGGGTTCATGTCCGAAGATAGAGGAGGCGTGACCATCCACTTTGGTGTATTGTAAAGGATCCACATTTTTATTTCAAAGCTGTGTGCTTTGGATCATTGTCCTCCTGAAAAATGTAATTTTCTGGTATCCTAAATTTTTCAGCACTAATTGGGAGATTTCTTTTTAGAATAGCAATATAATTTACATGATCCATTATCCCATCAATAAATTCAAGGGATCCCACCAGTGGCGGATTATCCGTAAGGCAAACTAGGCACGTGCCTAGGGGCGCGTAGTTACAAGGGGCGCGCGAGCTCAGATTTTGAAATAAATAAAAAAAATAACATATCGACAAAGAAAGAAAGAACTAAATGCTGATCTATAATATAATACAAGCATCAATATATTAGGCAATATTGCGCGTTTGTTGCGTCGTCGCGTTGTTCTCGAGCGTCGGATGTTACTTTGAAATAGATTCCAGGAAATCCCCGTCGGGTGGTGTAGAGGCGTGGGGGCGGCAACTAACCTTTGTTGTCGTCAGTCAGTTACGCGCGCTTCTATTGTTCTGTAGTATTTGTGAGTATTCATAACCTTTAAGAGTATTTCTCAAAGAATGAGTGAATTGAAAAAAAAACCTAGTGGTGCATCATATAAAAAGAAGGCTAAAGAAAAAGAAGAATGACATCAAAATGTGATAAAGCACACGAAAAATATTGAGACATTTTTTTCAAAACCAAAAAGTGATGATTCGGAATTGTCTAACGCAATTATTATTCACAGTGCGTCTGCTACCGACCCTGTTCAATGTGAAACACCTACTAGATCTATACAGCCCCAAGATTTGTTCGTGCCCACGCCGTGTACTTCGTCAGCAGTAGATGTTGTGCAGCAGTCGCAAAATACAATCAGTTAAAATTAAGATGGCCATTTATGGCCCGTACAGGGGCGCCGATAAAGTTATTGCCTAGGGCTCTCTGGACCTTTAATCCGCCACTGGATCCCACCCCAGCAACATTAATGCACCCCCAGACCATGAGAGACTTACCACCATGTTTGCTTGTTGGAACTATATTCCTCGTATCCATTGCTGTATTTTTTTCCTCCATAGTTTTTGTTTTCTTTGAGTGCTCAACATTTCAATTTTTCACTCGTCGGTAAATACAACTCTATTCCAAAAGCCAATTTCACTTTTTTAATGGTCTTTGGTATTTATTATTTTTATTAATAACACTGATCAATAATGGTTTTCGTCGAGCTGTTCTGCCATGAAGCTCGTTTTTTCGTAAGGAACGATGCATCGTTTATAAGCTTTATCGCATTAAGATAAAATCAAACAAACATTATTGATTATAACGAATTGTTTTTTTGTCTTTCATTTCATACTGTGTTTAATATCCTAATCGCTTGAAATATTATGCAGGACAACGTCTGTCGGGTCCGCTAGTAGACATATATATTTAAGTTTATATATATATATATATATATATATATATATATATATATATATATATATAAACCTTTCAAAAATTTTTCCCACTTGAATTAAAGATCCAAAATCAAACTTATTGCTTACATACATTGATATCTTACAATAATTGCTTGCAATTGTAACGGGAGTGAAATAAATAGAGTAGACAAATAATTTTATTCTAGATTAATAGAAACATATCTGGCCAAATATGGTTTCGAGCCTACCAGCATAGGTTTAAAGCTCGATGATAAAGGTGTATGTACTTTCTGCCCAGGAGCAGAAGAGAGCCCAGAGCACATATTCTTCCTCTGTCCCCGCTTTCAAGAAGAGAGGATGGAGTTCCGACGCGTCTGCCGCTAATATCCCACTCCAGACAATGTTGTCAACCTTATGCTGCTGATCAATCAGGATTATTGGATTGCAGGCCAAAGGTTAGCAGCACAGGTGCTACAAAAGCTAAAAAAGAAAGAGAAAGAAACGCGAGGAGGAGATAGCTGAAATCAATGAGGCGGCACTCAGCCACCCCCCCCAATGATGTAATGCCTAACGGGGGTCCCGTGGAGGGAGAGAAACATGTATAGGGAGGTGGTTTTAGTGGGTAAAAATCTCACACACGAATAGGTACGGGCCTATTCGCGTCTTTTGAAGATTTCCACCTACCCTCGTAAAAAAAAAAAAAAAAAAACTTTTTTTTTATACCTTCTGGAACTTGATCAGCTTCCCTTTATCAATAGTATTTTAGTGATGGACAATGCAGCTATCCACAAAACTAAGAGGTTAGAGAAATTATTGCGCGTTTTCGCATATAGTAATATACCTGCCACCATATTCCCAATCGTTAATCCGGCAGAATATGGTTTCTCAGAAGTAAAATCAAAAGCAAGAGCGATGTTGTCTTCTGGCAGAGAAATACAGAAATTGGAAGAGGTAATCCTAATAAGTACCTTCTTAGTAAGTATATCGTTAGAATATGTAATAATTTAATACATCCAAATCTCTTTCCAAATATATGTTATATGATTTCCTGACAATCACGCAGCGACATCTTACAAATTATGAAATTGGTTGAAACAATTATGAATTTGATGGTTAAAATTATGAAATTGGTTGAAAAAATTATGAATTTAGTCGAAAAAATTATGAAATTGATTGAAAAAAATATGAAATTCACTGAATAAAGCTATATATCTGGACAGAAGGCTACGTAATACAAATCATTAAGTATTTACAAACGTTGGCAAAATACTAAGTAACTGAATATAATAAATTATTAAATAACAGCAAATATAAACATGAAATAGGGTTTATTCATTAATTACTGTCATGATATAGTTGTAAATTTGAATAAATTAATTTAAAAACATTTCTTTTCATGATATAGTTGTAAATTTGAATAAATTAATTTAAAAACATTTCTTTTCATTTTTGTATGCCCTTTGCTATTTCGAGCACCAGTTACGAGCTCAGTTGTTCCTCATAACATTTATCTTCCTAAGGAGTTTTTAGTCAAATCTAAATAATTCTCTATTAAAAAAATATTGCAAATTCTCAGAGTTGTAGAAGGCTTATTATCGTATTAATAAAATTATTTTTATCCATATTTTTATAAGTTCCAATACTAATTTAGTATGCTTTAAAAAATGATATGTTCCTGGAATCTTTTTACCAAACTTATTTCAGATTACGCCTTTACTAAGTTTTGCTGTTGTTATAGTTTTATTTCGGCGTATTTCCGAATAATGTTCTATATATTGACGATGAGAGATGCAGGAAAATATACTCTCTAGAGTTGTATCACAGGCCGATGAGATTTAATCAAAGGCTTCGAGCTACGATCGAATTAGTGGAGAGTCGGGGCCTTTCATCCCCACTACTCTAACACTTAGCTTCGCCGTCCTAAAGTCAGATCTTTCTAGCATAGAATATTCTATCTAAATTCGTCTTATTCCTTTAAGAAAAAAAATTACGATAAAATAATTCAACTTATATTTATTAATTTAGTAAAATTCATATTATCTCCGATGTTTTAAATTTAAAAAAATAGTTTAAACGCTGTGTCTTACTAGGTATAATTTAATTGTTTCCCGGTAATTACTCCGCAGGTTGTCACTTCCAGTTGAGTCACAAGTTTTAACATCGCCTACGTTACCCTTTTAATATTTTCTAAAAATACAAGTTATCGTGAGCTTTAATGTCGAAAAGAGAATGTAATTATGGAAAATGTGTACACTTCGACTATTTCATATATAAATGAACGTTTCAACAAACATATTAATCTATATTTCGAAATATAAGCTCAAAATTTTTTTTCTTGATGACCGAAATCTACTTATTACACATAATAACATTCTATTTTCCATAATAAAGCCCACGATAATTTGTATTTTTAGAAAATATTAAAAATGAAACACATAAACAGTTAAAACTTGTAACTCAACTCGAAGTGACAACCTGTGGAACAGATCCCATATCCAAAAATATTGACATATATTGTACAATAAATTTAGAATTAACCTAAATTGTAAAATAAATTTAAATATTTCCATAAATCAGGCCTCTGTATCAGAAATGATATAGTCTTTAACATGCACTGAACCCAAGACCATTCATGGGTTACAGTGGTACAGGTTAATTAAAAATAGAAGATTTCCAGGAACATAAAAAAACCCAATCCTAGCAGAGAATGGACAGAAGAAGATACAAAGCAACTTAATGATTCTAAGAAAAGAAAAAAGTCGTATTGGTTGGTTGTTCCAAATTTGAGGCCTAAAACCGATTGGTCATCAACGCCTTAGGCTACACCTACATTGGATCCGGCGTGATACGATGAGACGTCGCTAGCAAACCAAATGACTGAAATATATCGAGAGTTATAACATTTGGTTCTTTAAATTTATAAAATTAAGATTATTTATTAATTATTTTTTATACATTTATATTTTACTATAATGTATAGTGAAATATGTATAATGTATACACCCCAGCATCGTATGTGATAGAATCACATCGCACCGAATCGGATCCAATGTAGGTGTAGCCTTAGTAGTATAATAATTTTTTAGTAACAATTTTTATTAAAAATAAATAAAAATAACTGCATCAGATATTCTTAATAAGTCCTTCTTTTGATAGAAACGTGATGACCTTGTATGTATTCTTCCTCATTTCTCAATATCATGAATACATCGGTAGGTTTATCGATTTTATCCATCGCTCTTTTGTAAAAGGCACAGCATTCGAAGAAATCGGCTACTGAGAAGTTCTCGCTGCACTTCTCGCATGTTGCCGGGTTTTCTATAGTAATCAGGTAAGCGTGTAAGGGCCACTTCCTCTCTTCAGGTGCTACGACAGGAGCTGCTCCATGGTTTGACATTAGTTTTAATTTGCTTCAATTTATTCGGAGGGATCTTGGATTACGTTCTGTCTTAGTGGTCGCGATAGCTTAGATGGGATCAATACAGCTTTACCACGATCTGGACGAGCAAGAGCTTCTTATGCTGCCCCATCAGCCAGTTCATTGCCTATTTTACCTACATGTGCTGGTGACCAGATAAAATTTATCGACGCTCCAACATCATGCAGCTGTTTCGTAAGGTTTAATATATATATAAAGTCATATTGTGCGAGCATTATCCTTAGATGGTATGAGCAGGAAAAGTGGTGAATTCCTCAAAAGTAGAAATCTCAGTATAAAAATATATAATAATAATTTTATAGTTTAGGCCTCCCTAAATTGAAGAATACAAATTTCATTGAGGCGTTTAAGAATGAACAAGGTCTAATTGATATTGGTATAGTTATTGAAAAATAAGGTATTTTGTAGAATATTCGGCAAGAATATTCTACAAAATACCAGTTGAATTCCAGTAATTCCAGTGGAAGAGTCCTTGTTTAAATGAAATTAAACAACGCAGGATCGCAGTGTTAGCACAAAATGTTACCCACTCTAATGAGACTAGGTGAGTCCCAGGAGGGTCTGCAGATCTCACAGGATCCGTCCCTTGCTGTTAACAGATTTAATAAATTATTTAACACAGCCGGACTTTTCGGCACGGTAACTCGGTGCTCTACACACTCTGCTACTCCTATCCTTCTAAAAATTAAAATAGTTAATCCTGGAACCGTAAAAACGAAATTCCATTTAGCAAACAACCGGCAATTTACAACAATCTCAAAACCGCAAGTAAAAATTTAATTTGAATATGTCAGCTGAAACATACAAGCGATTTATTGAATAGGTTCGAAAATCCCTCTCCATAATTATAGTGATTTGTCTCAGAAAAAAAAAATCGGAATTATGGTATGATTACGGAAATATGTATCTCTTAGGAATGATGATTATAAAATCCTTAAGGAGCAATGTTTATTCATAACATATTTAAAAATTCGAACCTCGGAATGAGGTTTAATTATAATATTTTGTAAAACGACGATATTATTAATTCTATAATGGGCCAAATAAGAAAACATTTTTCCAACACTTAAACGTTTGAGATCGTCTGGTCATTTGAAATTCAAATAGTCTTCTGAATATGAAAATGGACCGATACATGCAGACATTTCAACCTTTTTTTTCTCTAGTCCTTATATGCTATGGTAGACTACATCTCTAGAGATTGGAAGAGATTAAGGTCATAATCTAATAAAATAAAATATATTTTATTATAAATAAATGAAAAATTAACTGATTGGAAATATGGGTAATTAAAAAAATAATATAGCAATAAATAAAATCACAAGTAAATTCCATTTACATATGTCAGCTGATTTAAAAAAAAACCACGTATTTTTATACATTTCGGCCTCAGATTTAGGCCCTCTTCACAACTGAGAAAAAAGAAATAGAAAAAACTATATAAAACATTCCAGTACCGGTTGTAGAGAAACTATTAATATAAACCGAAATGAGAAGAATAAAAAGAAATACAAAAGGTAAGATAAATTATGAAATAACTGATAAAAATAATATGAAATGAAATAAAACCATTCTTCTTTTTGTGTATTATTTTGTTTATTCTTATTTTATTTGTAACCATTCTTATTATTTCTCATCTGTTATTTCTTGATTTATCTTTCTCTTTGTATTTCTTTTCATTCTTATCATTTCTATTTATATAATCTGTTATTTTTCCTTGGTACAGCAATGTTTTGGATAGTCTTTTTTCTGTTTATTTTTCTCTGCCCTGAAGATGGCAAAAATATTAGTCCGAAACGTAGGAACATTAGTTATTCATATTTTGTGTAATCATTGACTACACCTCCTGACCACTTTACCCCACTCTTAGTATAATCCAGTCAACCATTTCCATTGATATAAGGGAATGAGTTTGAATATGTCGTTACGAAGTTTTTATTTTATTTACTTATTCATATATTAAGATTTCAGAATACCTAAACGCCCAGAGGGGAGCGGAGTGGCTCAGCGGTTCAGCAATTAGTTTGAATGCCGAAAATCCTGGTTCAAATCCCGCTGTTGGCAAGACTAGTATTTAATCTGTTAGCAGCCGGAGATGGATCATATAGGGACTAGGATCCTCTATAAAATGTGTACCCAAAATAAGGGGGGTAATCTAGCGGTTGAGCGTGATTTAGGACAAAGCACCTCCCTGCACAACCGTTGTCATATACTGAACGCCGGACCCGTTCACGGATTGTAGTTATAATCCCAGAGAGTAATACTTATTTTTGTTTAACATAAACTTTGTCTATGAAACAGTATTCTGCAAGGACAGCAGCGTTTTTCAAAAATAGGTAGTCATTTATTCCTTTGATTATGGACCTATTCCCGATTTCCCTCAATTACGGATTTACCTGCGTGAAGAGAAGCCAGAAGAAGGAGAGAATAATAAAGACATAGGACAGCAGGTTGTGCTGGCTGGTGACAAACACATTCATTAGATGTACATTTACATCTACCCATGGTCCATTGTGTACACAACCACGTGAGGGTGGCCTCTACATTTGAAGAATTATAATACGTGTCCTTCCATCCCTACGTCACGTAGGTCCTAGAGGTACCATCTGTACTTGTCTCTGTTAGGCAGCTTCAGGGCTTAATGGTACCATCTTTGGATTAGTCGGGGATGTCGCAATGATGAAGGAGAAATAAATACTTTACAGTATCCTTTGGGTGGTCTTTCAATAGTCTAATCGGTTTATGTGAGGGGAGGATGTTTTATAATAGAGTTTTTCAAGATGGCTGAAATCCCACCACTAAAGGTCAAAAACTTCATTCATTACAGAGAAGAAAAGAATTCAATTATATATCAACTTAATTTTGAGAAACAGGAAATTATCAATTTCGATTTTGGTGCTCTTAAGTCTTTATCTCATGTTATTCCTTTTAAAACATTAAATCCGGAAATATAAAACTTTTTTTATTTAAAAAAAAATTATTTATTGATATTTACAACTGTATTACAATAATACGTCAAGTAAATAGGCTGAGCGATACATAATGACATGTGAAAATGACAAGTAGAGAAATACCCACTGGTAGTACTCAAATCACAAGTTCAACTAAGAAGGTCACGTGGCCATCTTCTTTTCAGACGCCTCGGAGGATTATCGGGAATTGAAGAGGAAGCTAGGTTTGAAACTAGAGGGAAATGAAGTTTGTTGTGATAGGATAGGTAGCGGGTTCGGCCCCGCAAAATAAGGAGCATTGGGGATTTTACGAAGGATTTTGGATTGGAGGGATTGGATACTAGAGGAATTCGATGGCTTAGTGGAGCCCCAAAGCTCTACTCCGTAAGTCCAAATAGGTCGTATGATGGTCATGTAGATGAGTCTTTGTAATTAACTGGGAGCTTAGAGCGTTTGTCTGGTAAGTGTTGAAGTAGCCTGAGACGTCGAGCGGTTTCTTGTCTTTTCAGTCTCGTATGAGGATTCCAGGTTAATCGTTTGTCAAGATGCAACCCTAAGTATCGGATCTGTTCTACAGGCATAAGTGGGATATTATTAAATACTCAAGGGCAGGAAGTCATTGGTTTACGACGTAAGGTAAAAGTGATTTGATGCGATTTTTGAGAATTTATTTTAATTTTTCAGTTCGAACATGTGGAGAGGTTAAAGTACTTAGGGTCTATGGTTAGGCATAGGCAGAAGCCGAGAAATGCAAAATAAAAATTAATAAAGAAGGGGTTCTTATAGAAAGGAAAGAGAGACGAGAGAGAAAATTGACTAAGGAAGAGCGAGAGGAACAGTCCAGGAAGATGAGAGAGAATTGGAGTAGAAGGAAGGCGGAGAGTGTGAAAAAGGTTTGAGTGATATTCGCGTGGTCCTTGCTGGCCGACTCGAGTAAAAAAAGAAGGTTAGTAACACCGAAAGTTCAATAGTAACAAACGTTCAGGGTTTATCATAACCCAAATCCGTAAGTTTATCTTAATACAATAATTCGTCCTCACTTCTGCCCCCCCTCCCCCCCCCCGTCAGATGCTTATTTGTTGGATCAAACCTTATTGAACATTTAGAAATTGATTCATTACCAAGCCTACCACCAAGTAATGATAAAAGATTACAAATTTACTGGTTCAGATTTTAGACCTGGTGATTACAGGAATATTATGTCTTAAGTTCGAGACCGGCTGTGGGAGGTAAATTATTATTAACTTGTTTAATTGTTATTATTACTATTATTAATTATTAAATACATTTTTTATTCTGTTATTAGTAAATCGACTCTGTAGGATCTGGAGGGTCACCCAGCCTCTCTAAAAAGGGTGCCCTTACAACCGGAAGAAAATGTAGCTCCTTACATAAGTAGTGTCTTGGAAAGTAAATGGTTTTTACCCTGTATAATAGTATTTAGTTAGTGGTTTAACATTACCAATTTCAATATTTGATAGTTAAATGATATTTTTTCCATCTCCCCTTATTTTTATGTTTCGAATAGATATATTATAACCTGCATTAGGTTTTTAATCGTTAAAAAAGTCTGATCTTGATAAAAATGAAAAAATATATTATAATATAAAAAAAAAAAACTTTCACTTGAATACCTACGACGTTATAATGTCCTTAAGAAGAACATTATGTATAGGATGAAGAAGGATAAGGTTTCGGAACTACCTGATCCGATACCTAAGAAGACATGAGAGATCTCTCATAAGAGATAGCAGCACTGAGCCAAGCAGACACCTTCCCGCCATATCTACTCCCGTGGCTCTATCTATCTCTTCCCGGCTCTAATTATGTCATAATTATTCAAATGAGATGTTGTAGAAGAGAGGCTATTGAGAAAACCATACACAATGTCCGAGATCTTTCATTTGTCATTGATGCTTCAATTCAATTATTCATAGACACCGTCTTGAATAATCGATTTGATAATTGAATTTTTATGAGGTTCAATGGAAGCCCTCTAGCTTTTCTAGCTAGGACGTTTTTCCCAATGTGTTATTGAAATTGTTATTTATTGAAATCTACTACCGTATAATAGAATACATCAAGTAAATATAATGAAAGATAAATAATGGAACGAGATATAGGCAAGTAGAGAAATTACCCAATGGTAGTAATCGAATAACAAATCCAACTTAGAAGGTAACAAAGTCATCTTCTTTTCAGAGACCTAGGAGGATTATCAGGAATTGAAGAGGTTGCCAGGTTTGAAACTAGATTCTTCAGATTCGAGGCAAATCACTAACAAATGGGATATTTAAGTCATTGTGGATTACGTTGTTCGTAACAAAGTAAGAACCATTGAGGCATTTAGAACGATTTTGGAATTTGATGGTTTTGTGGAGCGTCAAAGCTATACTCCTTAAGCCCAAATAGTCTTATAATAGTCATGCATATGAGTCTTTTGTAATTAATTGAGAGCATAGAGCGTTTGTCTAGTAAGTGTTGAAGAATGCTGAAACGGCTCTTTCTTGTCGTTTCAGTCTAGTATGAGGATTCCAAGTCCAGATGTAGTCTTAAGAACCGTAACTGTTGTCTAAGTACCGTACAGGAATCAGTGCGATGTTATCAGACGATACAGAAGGACAGGAAGTCATATAGGAAGTCAGAAGGTTCACGATAGAGGGTAAAAGTAATTTGGCGGGATTTGTGAGAACGTACTTTTATCCTCCAGTTTTGTCATCATATTTCAAGGTCAATAATATGAAATTGAAGAGTTTGGGATGCTATAACTGGATCAGCTTTGACTGATTATAGATATGTGTCATCAGTATACGTGGTTAGGATGGGTTGGGATGCCAGCTGTATAAACTGTGTAGAGGATTGGACCGAGGTTACTGCCTTGAGAAGCACCAGCGGATTGAGAAAAGAGGGGTGAATATACATAATTGTGTTTTACTTTGAATGACCTGTTAGTGAGATAGGATTGAATAATGAGAAAAAATGTAGGAGGTAGGAATTGCCCGAGTTTTTAAAGCAATCCCGGGTGCCAAACTACGTCAAAAGCCTATTCCACATCAAGAAATACCGCCAAACAATATGATCTACGTTCCAAGCGGGATGAAAATAAATGATGAAAATAATAAATTACTTTGAATGAATTGTTGGAGAGATAGTAGCAGTAGACGGACTGGATAATGAGAAAGTATGTAGGAGATAGGAACCATCAACGGAGTAGAACCGAAAATTAAATCTGAAAATATGTTTTTGACTTGAGAATCATTTTACATTATAAATTTTATCCGAAAAGAAGCTCTTCGAATTTCTGTCCAAAATATCGCTTGAGATATATTTGGTGATTAAGGTGGGTGTGGGAGGACTTCGTAACCCAGCTCGTTTAGTTTCTTCACCTTCTGACGTGAAACCTGACGTGTGAGAGTATAAGTCCCTTCCGATTGACCATGCATGTTGTTTTTCGATCAGTTGTTTTTTTTTTTGCTGTACAGTGTCACCAGCTGAAAATTTCTCATACCAACTTAAATATATTCTTAAAACACCCTTCCCCGAATGCGGTAATCATGTTTCTTGCTGCTTTGTCTGTTGAGTGTGCTTTTTTTCTCTCTCTTTATATTTTCATCTACACCTGTCAAATACAAGTAATTGACAATCAGCGGATTGGCTGACTGGAAAATAATACAGAATGACATGAACAGACGAAGGACAGTAACTAGCGGTACCTCTCCATTGTCTTGCGACGTGCTAGTTTAATCTAGAGAAAAATACACGAAAATCACGAGTTTCCAGGATCACATTTGAGGACGTACTCGTACTAAACAATGTTCGTTCAATTGTAGTGATAGTTACCATTACAATCTGCAAACATAGAGATAGTAAACAACAAAAGTATTTTTTTTTCTACAATCGCAAAACTACTCAGAAATGCAATTAATTCAGAATCAGCTCAGACATACCTGTTAACACCACCATTTCAGCACTTCAATATGCTGTTTACCTAGATATATTTTCGGTGAGGTCCTTCTAGGAGGAGTTCCGTTGATAAGTTCAAATAAAGAAATAAGAAGTAAGGATCCCTTAGCCAAGAACCTGACAGGATGTTTTGTCTTCGGTGTCGAAGGCTTAAAATGTGAGAAACGTCTTGAAGGCATCATTGGTGATGCAGCGCCATACTTCAAGTCGTCTAGTTCAATCCAAATTAATTCCGAAAACTGGTTGAGAATACTAGTGTACTTTTACTTCGAATAATAGTTACTCTGTCGGCTTTGATGATTCATTCTGGGGGGAAATTTGCGTCTCATGCGCTACACTGAATACACAAATAAATGGCATAAACACAAATGGCTGTTAAATGTTTCTGCGAAGTAAGATTCTGGCTTCTTGTGAAGATAGGAATTGTAATAATTCCAACAGTTATTTTAAGTTTAAGGCAATTATAGGTAGTATCCTTGGCCAAATCCTTTATACACTTTATACAGCTGACATCACAACTCATTCTAATACCATCCTTACCACGTATGCTGATGATACATGTGTATTATCAGCCAACACCAATCCATTTATTGCATCCCAAAACCTCCAATCCCATATCACTGATCTTGAAGAGTGATGTCAAAACTGGAGAATTAAAATAAATTCTCAAAAATCGCATCAAATAACTTTTGCCTTACGTCGTAAACCAATGACTTCCTGCCCTTCAGTATCCTTTAATAATATCCCACTGGTGCCTGTAGAACAGATCCGATACTTAGGGTTGCATCTCGACAAACGATTAACCTGGAATCCTCATACTAGACTGAAAAAACAAGAAACCGCTCCACGTTTCAGGCTACTTCAACACTTACTAGACAAACGCTCTAACCTCCCAATTAACTACAAAAGACACATCTATATGACCATTATACGACCTATTTGGACTTACGGAGTAGAGCTTTGGGGCTCCACTAAGCCATCGAATTCCTCTCGTATCCAATCCCTACAATTCAAAATCCTTCGTAAAATCCTCAACGCTCCTTATTTTGATAAGAATAAAGTGATCCATAACAACCTTAATGTCCCATATGTTGCTGATTTGGCCCGAACCCGGTATCTATCCTTTCATAACAAACTTCATTCCCACTCAAACTCTCTAGTTTCAAACCTAGCTTCCTCTTCGATTCCCGATAATCCTCCAAGGCGTCTGAAAAAGAAGATGGCCACGTGACCTTCTTAGTTGAACTAGTGATTTGAATACTACCAGTGGGTAGTTTCTCTACTAGCCATTAACTCATGTCATAATATATCACATAGCCTATTTACTTGATGTATTATTGTAATACAGTTGTAAATATCAATAAATAAATTAAAAAAAAAAAACCAAGTGTGATGCTCATTATAAATATATCTAATGTTAGTTTATTTTTCTTTATATAATTCTGCTAGAAACAAACCTCTTTTTCTAGTGTGCTTTATGTATGCCGAAGAATGCGGTTCTACGCCCTTGCCTGGAGAATGTCAATGTTGCTACCTAGACATTATGCCGAAGGAATGAGTTATGTGATCGGTTGAACCTACCGGATATGGTGTAACAACTTGCTTAAACATGATAAATACCTGACCTCTCGTCTTTTCTTTGTGATTGGTACAAATGATTTTGGTAATTAATCATAGCACAAGGCCTAGTATACGTGATATTGGCCTTATAATATGAATTTTTTTTAAATTAATCTAAAAATATTAATCTTTAAATTATCTAAAATGGGCAAATACGCTAAAATAAATATAAAATTTTGAATTTTCTTAAAATCATTTAGGTAACGTCACTTTATGTTCCTGTGGCTGATCGGTCTATGCTACAGTGGGAATCCTTAGTCATGCGTATTCATGTATAATCAGGTTTGGGATCTGTAACGAATATTATCTGATACTGGACAGACTCGAAACAATATATTACGTCCCCTCTTAAGGGTGAAATAACTGAGGATTTTTTAATCTTTACCTGCCGGGCAGCGAACGCGCGATATTGTGGATAGTAGGTTGTTATGCCAACCATTAAACCATGTTGAGCCCTTTAAAATTGTAAATTTAAACTGGCATTCGATTATTATTAATAAAATAAACCCGGGCGTATCGATTTGTATTTTTCATTACCTGGAAGAATTTTCCTTACATTAAAAATCGAAGTTCAATTTTTTTCTTTTATTATTAACTTAAATAAAATTTAATAAAGTTGCACATTTTATTTGTGTTGTTTTTTCTCTCTTTGTGATCAATTGAGGCACATGGAAACAGTGATGCTGGATCCAGCATATTTTGATTCATTTCCTTTAAAAATTGTTTACATAATTACATTATCACAATTATTTATGTGTCGATATCTTTTCTAATTCTTTCTTTATAATAAATTTATCAAACGATTCTTTATTCCTTAAGTTTTTAAAATTAAAGTCTGAAATTTACTTATTACTTATCTTCTTTCTCAAACGGAAAATATTTTTGTTAAAGTATAATATCACAATTTACTTTTATTTATTGTTCTTTTGATGATGATTATTTTTAAATATTTTTATTTTGAAGAGAAAAGTTATCCGGGTCGTCTGCATCTCTTGTGTAGTGCTCTAAACCACTGAGCTACCAGCGGGTCGTATCCAAGCCAAACAAATCCATTTTCTTCACTGATCCTATATCCCCGTGTTCTCGCAATTTTTGCGATGTATACACGGGGAAGAATGTTCATAGAACATTACTTTAATTGGGATCTTGTTGACTTACGTCAATTTCATATCTATAATTTATTTTTATTTATATCCTTGCAATCCAAAATCCTTCGCAAAATCCTAAACGCTCCTTATTTTGTCAGAAATAAAACCATCCATAAAGACCTTGACGTTCCTTATGTTACCGATTTAGCCCATTCCAGATACCTATCATTCCATAATAAACTCCAGGCCCATCCAAACCCACTAGTTTCCATCCTTGCATCCAATTCCATACCGGACAATCCTCCTAGGCGTCTGAAGAGATGGCCTCGGGACCTTATATTATAGAAATGTTATTAGAGTGCTGCCAGTGGGTAGTGCCTCTACATGTCCTTTCATGTATCTAGTTAGTCATATAGCCCTTGTACTAGATGTATATATTACAGTTGTACAATTCAATAAAATAATTTAAAAAAAAAAAATTTATTTATCGTTCTTTTGATGTTGATTATTTTTAAATATTTTTATTTTGAAGAGAAAAGATTCCTAGCCGGGATTCAAGTATAATATAATATCACAGATTATATTTTGCTTTTTTTTTATTAAGAATTTTTTTTCCTCCTATAGATGTTTGTTTAGCTTAATTTATTACTTTAATAATTATACTTTTTACATTCATGTTTGATTAATTCTTATTAGAAGCGCCTTATTTATAACTTAGGTTTTATTTAAAAAATAAAACAAAATTCGATTAATTTGTTCGTATTTAATTCTGGACTTAATTCATTGAGTGCCATTTCGAAACTCCACTTAAGCAAACATAAAAAAAAAAAAATATCCATCCAAATTAATATATTTTTGAATTAGAAAAAATTTATTATAAGTAAAGTAATATAAGGAATTTGAAAATCGATTTTAGTTTCGATAATAGGATCGACTAAGTACAAGGTGCTTTATATACTTAAATAAGCTAATCTTAAAACCGTTAATACTCTTAATAGCATTGTATTCTTTAGTCCTATTTTTCAAGTTATTCTTTTTAGAATGTAACACGCTATAAGAAATATGCTCCGAGGCACGAACACCCCTTCAACATTTTAGTTATACCGTTAAGAAATGAAAACCAGTAATACATTCCAGTGAGTTTTCTATTAAACTGAAGTTTTAATTTACTATGAATGAATTTTTCTTTTTGATAATCAATTAACTACATATTAAAAAAATTTTTGTAAAATTGTATGTTATTTACATATACAATGGAACCTAATGAAATTTTTAATACAATTAACCATCCATAAATGTCAATATTTATTTTAGTGATTACGTTTTAGTAAACTGAAACGGTGAGAAACTGCTCGCCGTTTCAGGCTACTTCAACACTTACAGACAAACACTCTAAGCTCCTCATTAATTACAGAAGACTCATATACAGTGGATCATCGATTATCCAAAACAATGTTGTCAGGGGTGGTTCGGATAATAAAAAATTCGGATAATCGAAATTCACTAAAAAATGAATAGGAAGGGATTCACAGAAACAAATTAAATTACCTAATTAGTATTACAGTTCTTAGTAAACAAATACGTATTGAAGTCTAAGTTCATTTTTTTCCTGTTTCCGAGGAATGATTAGGGCTCCCTTATTGACGTTCATGGAAAAATCATTTTATTTTTCGTCAAATTTTATTTTAAGTAACAATAATTTTAACAATACAAATAAGTAACTGGATGATCTGATCAAATTAAATAAAATTACATTTGAAAAAAAAACCGTTCCGTTAATCGAACGTTCGGATAATCGACAATCCACTGTACTAGACTTTTTTAAGACCTATTTCAACTTAAAAAGTAGAGCTTTGGGGCTCCACTAAGCCACCGAATTCCTCTCGTAACCCAGCCGTAAAATCCAAAATCCTTCGCAAAATTTTGTTGACGAATAAAGTCATTCATAATGACCTAAATATCTCATTTGTTGTTGACTTGGCCTGAATCCGAAATCAAACCTTTCATAACAAACCTTATTCCTACTCGAACCAATTGTTACAAACCTAGCTACTTCTTCAATTCTCGATAATCCTCCGAGACGTCTAAAAAGAAGCCTTGTGACATTTCAAACTGAATTTTGAGTACTACCAATGGGTAGCTTCTCTATTTTCCTTTATGTCATGGTATATAACATATATCATGCATTCTAGAATTTTTTTGAGTAATTCAATCGTTTATTCTACATTTGTGATATTATCTCTTAGTATTTTTTTAGCTTTCTGTACGTATACTTAAATATAAGGCAGCAGGTGAGTCAGTGTGTAGAGTGCTGAGAGTTCCAGGTTCAAATCCAGCCAGGGTACAACAAATATCAACTTCTAAAGTATACAGATAGACCTTGTGGAATCGGCAGACCTCTAAATTGAGGGAAAATCTAGCGGTTGAATGAATTACCTTCCTTCACAACCGTTTCCCTAGAACGGTTCAAAATGGCTTTCTTTTACTTTATTATGTTCCTTTAATTTATTTAGGAAGCGGGGAGTTCAATGTGTAGAGGGTTGTGCTGCTATGCCGAATGTTGCGGGTTCATATTGGGAAGATAAATTATTTAATCTATTAACAGCTATAGTTGAACTATGTGAGATCTGACTAATTTCCAAGGGTTCACTCAGCTTCTATAGTGTGGCTGCCCTTAATTGGTGGGAAAACCTGGGGATTGAGCGAATCACCCCCCTACACGACCGTTGTCCTAGAAACAGTATAATCTCTATCAAGGACTGTACTTAAGACCCTTCTTGGGTTGTATTGTAACATTTTTTTTACAACTACTAATATTTTTACTGTTTTATTCGAGAATGGTACCTTATGACTAATCTTAGGAGTTTTAATTTCAGCTATTTCAACAAGCGCGTTTGAACGTTAACCAGACCCAACTAGGGCCTCTGGCTTGTGACGAAAGTACCTGATGATGCAAGGACTATCATCAGAGCCAGTCATCATCTCCTCATCTGAATTAATAATTCCGTTGGCCGCTGCCCCCACTCAATGTCCGCCAGCTAATTATTAAGTCGGTAATAGCCCCTTCGCATGTTTTAGCAATGCCGGCGATTTTAGGTCCGGTAGATGACTAACGACTTCCTGGGACGAAGGCGGAGGCGTTGTGGGGTCTCAAATTGAACAAACGCTTAAGTAAATATATATATTTTTTAATTTATTGTTTCAACCCTGTTATAACAATACAACAGTAATTAGAAGGTCAAGAGGCCATCTTATTTTCAGATGCCTCGGAGGTTTATTGAAGAGTAGCTATGTTTGAAACTAGTGTTATTGAGTGGGGATAAAGTTTTTCATGAATGGACTAGTATCGGATTCGGGCCAAATCAGCAAAAAAGTAGGACATTGAGGCCATTATGGATGATTAAGTACATTTAAATAAAAATTCTCAAATATCAACAAAAGCACACAGTTAAAGCTTTACAATAACAAATAAAACCCGCCTACTGGAACCATTCACCATCCCACTTCAATAAAAGTAAAATTTGACTTAAATAATAATGAACAAGAGATTGGTGTGACTAATTCGCTTTTTTAAATGAATATTGAGAAATTAAGTAATTTTTACAAATATTAAATTCATAGGTGCCACAAAATTCAGAAAAGATTTTTTTTTAACCAAAACCTAAAAAGTAGAAGAAAATATTCACAGGTAGAAAGAATCTTCTATCAAATTTCACTAAATAAGACTATTAATCTATTTATCATAAAATAACATACGATATACATTATATCGAAATAATTGTTGTAAAATATAATAACTTCAGGAACTGATTCCATGCACGTAAAAATTGACTTAATAAATAAGATTTGAAATAATGATGAATAAAAGGATGAAGCGATTAAATTGTTTTTCTTTTTTTTTTTTTTGGAATTGAGTATTGTGGTTCAAAATCTTTTTTTCCAAACATTAAATTCCATGATGCAATTAGTAATAAAAACGTTTCATTAGCCTGACGCAGAATATATCTTAGGAACTAAAAAGTGTATAAAAACTAAAAGCAAGGAAATATGATATGAACTCAAATATGTAAAAAATAAAAAGAATTCCGCTTCAAATTAAAAATTAATTCATGATGGGTGAGATAACTTACATATTTATTTGAAAATAAGAAATTTTGTTCATAGAAGAATTTCAAATCCTAAATTTTTTCAATATATAAAATAGTTCATAGAAATGAAATTTACACAAGGTAAGAATTTCAATCCATTGACTGGCATTACATTCTGATTGAATTGATTAAATAACAGAGAAAATAAGTTCCGTGAATTTTCTAAAAAATTATTCAAATTTTCCACCTACCTACTATTTAAACATTCATGAAACTTTAAAAAAATAAATACTTTAATAGAAAAACTAATATTAAGAAATTCTATAACATTAACTTTATGTGTTTTTTCTACAAAATCATGTTTATCCGGCATACATTGATAAGAATCCCATTAAATTCCGGAAAAAACCCCAGACAAAAATCGTTTTTAACATAACTTTTAATTTAAGAAGTAAATAATTTATGTTCCAATTTAACAATTGGATAAAAACTTAAGCTATTAATGAAAAAAATACTAGTTTCTTACTGAACGAACTATCACGCAAATTAATACATAATTTTTTTTTTAATTAACTTCAGAATCGAAATTTATCGGTGGAGATTTAAAAAGGAGTTTTAATTAGTACATTTTGAAAAAAAAATGATTGGAAAAATATTCATCGGTAGATAGATATTTTGAATCCAATTTCACTAAATTATAAGACTATGAAGTTATTGTTATAATTATGTCAATAATTTAGCACAAGATTATATTGGAATATTTTTTTTAATAACGGTATAATATAACTTATTTATTAAAACAATTTTTGGCCGGAGTATATGCTTGACAAAAGTTTGAAACCACTTAATTTTTAAATTCCGATTTTGCAAAGGGATATAAAAAATGTTAAACGTCCAGGGACAACTAACCAAACCCAAATCCGCTAGACCACTTTTAACGCAATCCTCCCACCTACGCATCGGCTTACCCCTCAGACGTTAACCAGTCGGCACATCGCCTAATATCTTTTTAAGAACTCGTTCCTTACCGAACGCAAGAATTTTAGAAACCCATCTTAATCTTCATGATGCTTCAATAACATTAAACGGGTACATGCTCCGCAATTCCATGTTGTTAATCTACAAAATTACAGTAGTTTCTTCTTTTTGTGGTGCGGATATTCTACACATCACCTTATTTTCAAATACCTTAAGACGTTGTTCACCCTTCAGAGTTAGCGGCCAATCCGTTAAGAAGAGTTGAGAGCATGAAAGTTCTATTAATTTTGATTTATAGATATCAGAAATTTAAGTAAGCAAAGACGGGATGTATATATAAATTGCAGTGTCTAATCTTTTTTTTTTAATGCATTTTTTTTTGTTTAAAACAAATATTAGACTACTGAAGGTTTTATGATTCTAATAGAATAATTTATATTTAACCAAAATGTTTGTCATGCTCCTAGTTGCCTTCACATTAATATAAAATTTGTCGATCATCAGTATAGCAAATTATGATTATTATTATTGTCACATGTTGATATGATAATTTCACATTTCTAAATACAAAAACAATCCTTTTCTGCATATTTCGAAACATTTTAGACAAGTAACTATTTTAATTGGTTAGGCATAGGGAGCGGAATGGCTCAGTGGTAGTGCGCTGAGTTGCCTTGCCGAAGGTCCTGGGTTCAAATCCCGCTGCTGGTAGACTTTTATTTAATCTTTCATTAGCCAGAGATGGATCCTACGGGATCTAGGACCCTCCTGGGGCTCACCATGTCTCTATAAGGGAAAAAATGTGGTGGTTGACCATGATCTAGGACAAATCATCAAGAAACAGTACAGTCTCTACCACGTACTGAACACAAGACCCTCCATGGGTTGTTGTGTTACAGATTAAAGAAAAAAAAACATTTGCATACTGAATTAGCAATGTTATAACGGATTAAGCTAAAGAAGTCCTCATTAGGGATTTCGAACGCTATAATAATAACTGTATAATTGTTCCTTCACTGCACTCGGTTAAATGATGCCACAGGGGGAAAAATGTACGGGTTCGATTCGAGCTAAATGGCACTAATTTCTTAAACATTTTTTTTTTTGTATAATTTCGGTTTACAGTTAGATATGCAATAATCCCGGGATTGCTGAAATGGGCTCGTTAATCACCGACATACTAACTGTAAATGTGAACCGACGAATGATTCTTTGGGACCGTTTCCACAATTTAACTGTCGGAGGGGTTTCTTGAGACCTCCAAGATCAAAAGCCTTTTCGCCCGAAAACCGGTTCGCTGGATTTAATAAGAGAAATTGACTGATGAGAAGTATTTCTGTCCCGCCTCCTTCTCTCTCGATACATTTTCACTGCCTCGTAATAAAAATCGATAATTTTTTTTTTTAATATATTAAGATTTAAAATAAGTATAAACTCAAAAAGATGCATTAAATAGTTATTAGAATATAATGTGAAAACTCCGAAAAAAAAACACTTCAACGGTCTATACTCTCATCTTTACATTTACGACATACCATAGGTCTCGACATTTTGATATATATATTAAGAAGCTCCTGCAATTATACATAACATAGCCATCAAGACCATACACAGGTCTTACAAAAAAATATTAAAAAACTATAACTTAAAAAGAGTATTCAATAGTTGGAATTCGTAGAAATCCCGGTTGAACCATGGCTACCAATGACTTCCTGTCCTCCCGTGCTGCTTAATTATATCCCACTGAATCCTGTAGAACAGGTTCGGTACTTAGGACTACACCTTGACGAAAACTTAACTTGGAATCCTCACACTCGACTGAAACGACAAGAAACAGCACTCCGTTCCAGGCTACTTCAACATTTACGTTTGTCTAGTAGTGGTTCAACCGGGATTTCTACAAATTCCAACTATTGAATACTCTTTTTAAGTTATAGTTTTTTAATAATTTTTTGTAAGACCTGTGTATGGTCTTGATGGTTATGTTATATATAATTGCAGGAGCTTCTTAATCCCTTACAATGAAAATGATTTTACATACAATGGCTGTTACAGGTTAACAATTAAAAACATATTAATTTATGGAAGAACACATTACAAAATGAATACTCGTATTATTTATAATAATATGTCTTTTGTTCGTTTGTGTCTGTATTTTGGTGTTTTGTTTTTTTTGTTTCTTGTATTAGTGTGTTGTCTGATAATTGGTGATTGATGAGGTGAAGAATCTGAGGGTTTGTTAATGTATGAATTCATGTATTGTTGGGATGTCCAGATCTTTGTGGATTGTGGTGATTTGAGAATATATTGAATAGTTTTTTATGACTCTTAGATATTTGTTTTGGAAGATCTGTATTTAGTTAATGTATGTATTGCTAGATAAACTCCAGACTGAGCATGCGTAAGTTATCATGGGGTTAATGACTCCCTTATAAAATATTTTCTTATTTTTTTCAGATAGTTTTGATTTTTTGTTGAAGTACGGATACATTTTATATAGTATCTGCGGGCACCATTCAGTTTATTATTGATATGATTGTTGAATAGTAGTTTGCGGTCTAAAGAAATTCCTAAATATTTAATATGGTTTGATATAAGTATTGAGATATTGTTAAGTAGAATGATAGAGGAGATAATAGGTCTCGTTTTGTGAAAATTATAGCTTCGTTTTGTCAGTATTTGTATTCAGTCCCAATTTTTTCAGATATTTGTTAGTTTTGCAAAATACTTCTTGTAGTATTTTAATTATTGTAGTTATCCTATACGATGAAGATAGTAAGATACATTATGGTAGATGGTTGATGCTCCGGTACTGTACCGAATCCTGGCCACTTGTACCGGTACCAGGTACCCGGCTGATCCAGATCACCTGCTTGAACAAATACCCCGAGGTGATGACCGCAGGCGTGGTACTATGCAATTAAAGCTAGCTCGCCCACGCGGACAGCTATCTTCACAACTTGGATTATACTCGTCCTCAGATGTTTTAGGGAGATAGGGTGATGAAGGATCTGTGTGTTAGCTAGTATAATTTATATGTTTACCTCATTGCTCTTTAAGGATTTCGCTATCCTCTCAGACCACCGCTTAGGAACAAAATTATAAAGGAGAAGAAATAAGGTAGAATAATACAGGGTCAAAAATAGATGCCCGAACAGCGGTACGATATCTAGAAAACACTTATATACTTATATATTTCTCTAAATAAAATGGATAAGCGAAATAAAATAAAAAGAAATACGAAAGATTACAGGAAAAATTTTAGGTTCTAAATTGGTTTATCAAAAACAAACAAAAAATCAAATATTCAATTCAATTAAAGCAATTTCAATTCAATTCAAATATAACAAACAAAAAATGAATATTCTGATATTCACTGCTATGTTAGAGAACACAGAATACGATTTTAGAGAACGATTTACGGGAGAGGGTCAACTCAGCTGGTAAATTGTTCCATGCACTAAATAAAAGGTTCCTGAATAAAAGAGAAGTATCCAAGGACACAAAGTTGAGGGTATATAAATCTACTTTTCTCCCCATATTAACATACTCCTCAGAATCTTGGGCCTTGACCACCAAACATAAAAGTAGGATCCAGGCTTCAGAAATGAAATTCCAAAGGAAGATAGAGGGAAAAACAAGACGAGACCGAATTCGCAACTCGATCATTAAATCAAGCCTCGGAGTGGACCCTGCGGAAAAAGTCATTGAAGAAAACAGTCTAAGATGGTTTGGACATGTTTTAAGAATGGAAAATAACAGCCTGGCCAAGATGACATACGAGGCTAAAATTGAAGGAAGAAGGTCCAGTGGAAGACCCCGACGTACCTGGAAAGATGGTATTAAGGAAAGCTTCGCAAAGAGAAGTCTGCAATGGAATAGAAGGAGAGAAATAGTAGAAGATCGTACGGTGTGGTCCGGGCTATACAGAAAGAAACCTCACACTGCAGAGCGGTAGAGAGGAACGGCTATGATGATGATGAGAAACAAACAAAAAGCAACTTCAATTCAATTCAATTCAAATATATCAAAGAAAAAATGAATATTCTGATATTCACTGCTATGTTAGGGAACACAGAATACGATTTTATGGATATATTAAAAGTGTAAACATAGGCAGATTTACTAAACAAATAGAATTTTACGTAAAAAGGAATCAATCTAAAACAGGCACAATCAAATGGATTGGTGAAATCAAAAAAATCTACAACTGTCGGGAATTATACCAGAGGATATCCACAACCAAGTACTCTGCAGATTCAAAATTCATAATTCGTATAGTCATAATTCATAACCAGTAGTATAGTCGACCAAAAGGAGAAACCAAAGAATATTGGAACATGGTCTAATGAGGGAAATAAACCAAGAAAGAAAGAAAAAGGAATACATGCCTCTAAATTACACAAATACATGATAATGAATACACAAAGTACAAAGATAGAGGAATGCATGCCTCTAAATATTTAGCGTAGCCTTAATGGGATCATTTGCAAATAATTATAATAATACAAACTTCTCGTGGCTATACATAAATAGAGGATATTGAATTGAATTTCGATGAAGTGGACGTCAACAGAAATCTACAAGCATATAGAAACGATAACGGACACTATCAGCAAAACAAGGATAAGGTTATATGAGCAGCAGGATGGACATGAACTGGCTGGTATTGCAATTCTTTTAACATGAAATACTGATAAAAACAAGTCAAATTGTATCAAAGAAAACAGAAGAATATATTAAAGGAGTTGGAATAGCGGAAGAAGACATAAACTGTAACAGTTGAGAAAGTCCATTAAAAGTTTAAGAATGAACCTTCAAGATGTTAAGAAATTAACGATATTAGTAGAGTATTCTTTTCGTTTTTTTAAAGTTATTTAATGAAATTTACAAATATATTAAAATACATATACAATTAATAACAAGTAGATATAATGATTGGTACATATTAGCATGAAAGACAAGTAGAGAAACTACCCAGTGGCAGTACTCAAATAGTATGTTCAACTTCAAGAAGGTCACGAGGCCATCATCTCTTCAGACGCTTTGGAAGATTATCAGGAATTGGACAAGTTGCTAGGTTTGAAACTAGTGGTTTTGAGTGGAAGTAAAGTTTGTCATGAAAATATTTTATTAAGGTAATTATGGGTTAATTTGTTCGTTACAAGTAAGGACATTGAAGATTTTGGACTGTAAGGATTGAATACGAGCCCCAATGCTCTATTCCGTAACTCCAGAGAAGTCTAATGATTGTCATGTATGTGAGTCTTATGTAATAGAGCGTTTGTCTAGTAAATGTTGAAGTAGCCTGAAACGGAGTGCCGTTTCTTGTCGTTTCAATCTAGTATGAGGATTCCAAGTTAATTTTTTGTCAAGGTGTAGTCCTGAGTAACGGACCTGTTCTATAGGATTCAGTGGGATGTTATTAAACGACACGGGAGGACAGGACAGTCATTGGTTTACGACGGAGTTTAAAGTGATTTGACGGGATTTGTTGGAATTTATTTTAATCCTCCAGTTTTGACAAAAATTTTAAGGTCAGTGATATGGGATTGAAGAGTATGGGATGCTATAGCTGGATCAGTGTTGATTGATAATAGACATGTGTCATCCACATACCTGAGTAAAGTATTCTGAACAAAAAAGGATGCGTCGATTGGAGTATTCTGGATTTTTAAAAATGTAGGTTATGCTTTAATATAATTGAAATAATAACACCGTAATAAGCTCTTATTTCAACCGAATTCTTCAAAGTTAATAAGCCCTAAGCTAATTGGTAGGCCTAGACGTAAGTGAGAGGATTGCGTTATGAATGTTCATAAGAGTTTGGATTGGTGTTATCAGTTCTCAAAGGCTTTTATAATTCTTAACAACCAAATTATTTGATTTAATTTCCAAAAACAAGTGAATTAATATTTTTATGTGGGTCTTTATTATTTACTTAGTGTAATAGTTGAAACGATCTGGTTTATAAATAATTGTAAACATGACTCAAGTTTTTACAAAAAACAAAAATGTATATATACGATTTAAAAGATATGTGCTGTATATTCAAAAGTGAGACCTACGGTGCTGTACAGCCTATATAAGTTGTAGAGCTTTGAGAAAATAAAATTTGATCTTATAAAGAATCTTGCTTTCAAGTTTGTACTCTGAACCAAGTCCAGACATTCTCATTAAACAGTTCCCATAATTACAGAAGCAATTCCTAGGTCCTATAGCCTTTGGAAAGATAAATTCTTTTGAACCGGTTGATTAGATCCGGGATGACACAAACGTGCACAGGTGAAGAAGATGAAGAGCTATGCTTCAACAAAATTCGAACAGTACTTTTAATTTAAAGTACTTCCATAAAATTTATGTCTTTCTCACGATTTTTCTCACAGTTGGTACCTGTTTAAGTTCTTTGTGGATATAATTGCGGTACTGAATGCAAGTCAATATCATTAAACCAGATAAGTACAACTCTTTGTCAATATTGGTAAAGAAAAAAGTTTCCGATATTATAGACATTAAAAAAAAGAACCTCATTGTCCTATCAGTAAAACCCCATGAAAATAACTGTTTATGACTAAAATTATATAATAATTATGCTTCAGTGTTTCTTATAATTATTTAAATAAATAAAACATAGTAAATCTTCTAGATAATTATTTCAATATAGATATCTAGTAAATATATAGGTACATTTATTGTATAATACTTTATTAAGCATGATGTATTAATAACCAGTAAATATTTAAAAAATAGTTATTTTAAATCTTAAAATAGTTGTTAAAAAGTGAAATCATTCCCATTTTGGAGCAAATGATGGATAATTAATTGTTGTTTGTTCATTTAACGTCACTTTATGCTGCAATATCTAATCGGACGAATGGATAATTAATTATAATTCTCTTAAGGAAGAAAATAGTTGGGGGTGCAGTCAATTTAAAACACTAAATAAGTGGATACTTATTTTAATTAAGTGCCGACGTTTCGACCCACTTTGTGGGTCATCTTCAGGGCTATAGGACGCTCGCAGTAGCACGAGGGGACGCGGTCTGCCAATGAATTATAATTCTCTTAAAATAAATTAAAAGACTATTTTATTTATTTTTAATATTTTTTTTTATACATCTTTTGATCTTCCAGATTCTATTTATTTTGATCAAACGTAAAGCTTTAACTTTCGTGAGTTGATTGATTTCTCTCTCAAAACATCACAATTTTTTTTTAATTAATTATAAGAAGTCGATAATCCAAGGTTTTTCACGTATCTTAAGAAAATTGAAATTACCAAAATGTGGGTTAAGGATACATAGCATCATCCGTTAGCCTTAGTATCGTATAAGTGAAATTAAATAAAAAAACAAATCATTTTACACAGTATGGTTGACATGTTATGTCAGTACGTAATATCCTAAATACGAACATGGATTGTCAGATATTAATTGTTGGCATTTTAAGAACAGTTTCGTATTTTGCATTTTTGGTTACAGGAGTTTAACCTTTCGAGAATTAATACGAATTAATCCAAAGAAGTAACTCTGGCCCATTAGTAGTTTCTCGCTCAGATTTATGGGAGCATGACCTACCTGAGTCGATATTTCACTCAGACTAACGCAATTGGATGTAACAGATATAGAACTCTCTTGCTCGAAAAAAGATTTGGAAGCGGAATAAATCTACGGGTGGTGAACCCTCTCGGGCGGTTCTTAGCTTTCTCCAACCGAGGGCATAACTTATAATAATATCCTACCCGACTCTAACTGATAATGTAACCTGGATCTATTAAATTAATACCTTATAATAATTCCAACCTATATGTTTTGTAATTTATGCTCTGGCGGCAAAGGCGATATGGTGTTGGAAATTAAGTTGTACGATTTGTTTCTTTTTTTTAATAATTCGTCTCACTTTAGCGATTATTTAATTAGATAAATAAATCTAAAGAAGGATAGTGTATATACTCACTTATCTGAATTCCGCTTACCCGAAATACTACGGTATCCGAACATTTTTTATATATTTCTATAGGTTAAGTAAAGTGTTGTAAGTACTTCCTTCCATCCATTCTTTACTACGTTATCCAATCCCGGCGCCCATCTTCTCTATCCTTCAATTGAAAACTCTGTCCATACCAGCAACAACCATTGCCGGTTTTCTGATCTGAAGACAACTCCTCTCCGAACCACAGCAATCGACAGATCTTTCCTTATCAGACTCTCGCCACTTGAACTCTATACCTTCTCCCAATCGTCAATCTTATAACCTTATATATAACCTTCCGAGTTTATAATATCTACAATAAAGTTATTTGGTTTACACCATGATAATGCAATGCCTGTAAATATAATGTTAATGTACTAATGTACTGAGATGTAGGTCGAACCTTAGGTAGTAGAATCGCGTAAAAGCGGAGCTAGAGAAAACACGAATTTTAGTTTGGATGGAGATTTTTTTCCGGGATCATATCGTTGGTTTCGCTTATGTTAATTGTTATAATTTTTATTTTGATGAGAAAAGATTTGTTCAGGGCCAGGATTCGAACCCGGGTCTCCGCCGTGGTGCTCTGCCAACTGAACTTGTCTGGCTCGTTGGCAGAGCACCATGGCGGATACGTGGGAGACCCGGGTTCGAATCCCGGCCCCCTACAAATCATTTCTCTTAAAGATAAAAATATTTAAAAGTTTATTATTTAAGTATGTTAAGTATTTTTTTTTTCGTTTTCGCCAACAAAGGACCACTTGCCAATTTCAATTCCTTCATTTTTGCTGTACTCTTTAATCTTTTCACCATTTCTCTTTTTTCTTTCTTCTGACAGCCTGTTGTCATCCAATCTGTATATATGTAAAAAAAAAACATCAGTCTTCTTTTCCTTATTGTTTCGGTTATTTTTTTTATGTGTTGATATATTTTATCATTGCTTCGTAATTTATGTTTCTGTGATTAAGTATTTTTATTATACGTTCGTTTTTTTTTTATTCTATGGAAATATATTATTAATGTAAGGTAGGAAATAGTTGGGGGTGCAGTCAAATAAAACACTAAATAACTGGGTACTTATTTATTATGCGCAGACGTTTCGACCCACTTTGTGGGTCATCTTCAGGGCTAGTGGAAGCTGAGGCTAGACTAGCAAAGTATCCTAGTCTAGCCTCAGCTTCTACTAGCCCTGAAGATGGCCCAGAAACTGGGTCGAAACGTCTGCGCATAATAAATAAGTACCCAGTTATTAAGTGTTTTATTTGATTGCACCCCCAACTATTTCCTACCTTACTGAGATCTTCCAGTCAACCATCTCCTCGCTTCTCATGAAATATATTATTATTAAGAACCCGAATATTTAGCAATAACTTATTATTTCATTACCTTAAAGGTAGCTATATCACTATTCTGAAATTTCATGGTATTTTAAAGATTAATGAAACTCGTAATCTTTTATTTTTTATCTTCCGCACAACTAGGAGTGATTAAGGCGACCCTTACAAACTTGGCAAAACCAGACAGTTGGTTATGGATGAGACCAACTTATCATGGATGAGGATGACTAATGGAGGATGGGCTGGAGTAGACTCCAGGTGCTTGGAATGGACTAATCCGGTCACTCCAGCCAGGAATTATAGAGGCAATAATAACAGTTCACGGTTCTATATCTCTACACTCGTAGCCTCAGGGTTCCACGGTACAAGCTGATCAGGTAGTCTACTCTACAGTCGGGTATATCCTATGTACTTATTACTATTACTATTTTTTCTTTGTTATTTTTGGTATCAGTTCCGCAGGTTGTCGCTTAGTGTTAAGTAACAACACGTTTAAACTTTTTAATAAACTCAAAAATAAAAATAAATTTATTTCAGACAGGATATAGATTAAAGAACCGACTTAAAAGCACAGTTATATTCATAAGTTATATTATCATCTATACTTCGAAATGTATATTTATTGACGGAAAAAAAAACCGTGAACGGGTCTGGGGTTCATGGTAGAGAATGTACTGTTTCATGGACAACGCTGCTGCAAGGAAGTGACTTATCCTAGATCACGCTCAACCGACAGATTACCCCGCTTATTTTTATAATATTTTATAGAGGCTGGGTGAGCCCCAGGAGGGTCCTAGATCCCATATGTTCCTTCTCCCGCTGCAAACAGACTAAATAAAAGTTACTGCCTACCGCAAGATTTGAATCAGGATTTCCGGCATGGCAACTCAGTGCTCTACCGCTGAGCCACTCCGCTCCCCAATATTGACGAAATGATTACCGAAATTTACATATCGTCAATATTCACACTATTTTTTCATACTAAAACTCACGATTATCTTTATTTTTTAGAAAATTGGAAGGAAAACAAATGAAAAGTTAAAATTTGTGACTTGACTCGAAGCGAAAGCCTGCGGAATGGATACCTATTTTTTTTCAATTTAATTAGTACGAATGTATACGGAATGAAAAAAAAAAAAAAAGTCTTTGTTTCTACCAATTGACAAATTATAGTTTACATATTCAGATTATAAATATTATAAGATTATAGATTTATAATCTTATTTGTACTGATTTTTCAACTGATGTTTATTAGTTTCAATTTTTATATATATATATTTTATTCCTTATAGCTTTGCTCTCTCAGTTTTTTCATTTAATATGTTTGTATCTTAACTATCCAGCCCAGAAGAAGATTTGCAATGTGGGTCTAAATGTTTCAACCCTACGAAGGACGACTTAACCAAGTATTAAGTTAACTTCCTTTAAAAACTTCTAAGGCCACCCTCTGGGCTGCAAAACTATGATAGGGGGTATATAAGGTTATTATGTTACACCACTACCACTACACCAATAGTGGCCCCATTAAATCGCCTTGCAAATATCCATAGTTCAATATAACTATGAATCAACCGTGGATATTTTTTTTTTTAATTTTTATAGTTCATACAGCCTCTATAATGCGCGTTACCGTTTGAACACGATTTCAAAGAACCACCTTCTTGTATAACCGTTGGCCTAGAAACAGTATAGTCCCTACCAGTGTGTACAGTCCCTATTAGTCTTGTGTCAAATCCTGATCTCACCAGCCCTGAAGAAGACCTGCAATGTAGGTCGAAATGTCGGCTTCCAAATAAACTGTTCTCCTGAAACTGAGCATTTCATTTACTTGTGCCAGAGGCTTTAATATTTTTAATACCGATTCGCTGGTTGAATCTTTTTGATAAAAATTCCCCGTAAATAATTTTTCTATTGTAATAATCCGCTTTATGGTTTGAAAAATGATATCATTATTAAAGAGATTTTTTTAAATCTCAAAGGACCATGACAAGGATTAGACGATTTTTTGTTTGTGTTTTTTTTTATCCCACTGAACTAGAATGCCACCCCTAAACAAAAACTACCTGAGCCCCCGAGGTCGTATTCATAAGCCTTGTTTTTCTTCCTCCCTCTGTCGAGGAGACTTTAGGGCTCTGCAATCAAAACAAGCCTTCTACCCCTACCTTCGGATCGTTACTGCAGGCTGGAATCACATATATAATAAAAATATCACGATTTTAAAACTATTATACAATCATAATCAACAGGAAAAGTATTTTTTAATTTGAATATTCCTTTGTTTTCATATTTTTTAGACTCATGGCATTGGTTGTGGCAACTAACTTGGATGGATGAACAACATCCTATGATATTCGAAAATAAGGTATTGCCTAGAACATCTTTAAAGAGTGAGACTTCATTAGAATAAATGAGTTTACCTGAGGATGATCTCCAAATTCCACATAATTTATCAATGGATGATTCCTAATTATGTGGAGTAATAAAAATACTATAGTGCGATTTAATTCATAAGTTATGCTTATTGGTTAATTTTCTTTTTACTTTATTAAATTTTATTAGCGTTTATTTTATATTTATTTTGCTTATTTTATTTCTTTTTCATGAAAAGAACTTACTTTTTGGTTTTTATTTACTTTTTAAGTACATACGTAAATACCATCTGGTTTTTATTATGAAGCCTTTCGGTCAGATATATATTATATTATCGTTGTACATATAAGTATTACAACTTAACGATCTTGAACCAGCTTAAAGAGGTTCTCCTATCTCTCTCAAGCCTCGAAGCCCAATATTTTCAAACAAGAAATTTACCAATTTTATTCAGTATTGCACAAGGCGGCTGGTAATGATTCGAAACCAGTCTGTGATGAATATTTTCTCTTTTAAATTATACGGACAATCATGTTTGCCCAACATACATGACGCCTGTCTCTAGTGAGCTATGACAATCACATACACCTACGGAACATCAAGGACTGTCTTTCGATACTGGCTCTGTTATTACTGTTTGCTTATCAATTCACAATAGATACTGACATTTACAATTGGGTATTGTAGTCAGGTGAGGCAGGTTCAAAATTAGTGATAGAGTAGGTCACACTTTCTCACCGTGAACACATACGCCTTTTTTTACTCTAATTTTTACTGAAGTTATTATAATTTTGTCCTGAAATAGGAGGATTGCAGTCAATCTGCATATCATAATCACTAGATAAGAATCATGGAGGCCCGTCATAAGTGTAGGCTGTCCATCTCTAACTTTTTTTCCATGATCCCCTAATATATTTTTCATTTTATTTATTAAACATTTTCGTTTATAATTTGTTAATACAATAAGAACAATAATAAACATACATACACATATATAGTACGGTTGGTCCATTGTTTTGTTTGTTTAATATTTGGGATCTCGAGATTTTAAAGAGTCTCCTGTCATACGATTTTAAAGAGTAGAAGTGCCTTTGCCCTTCCTACCGCCGTAAGTACTTCTTAGGCTACACCTACATTGGATCCGGTGTGATACGATGAGACATCGTTAGCAAACCAAATGAGTGAAATATATCGAGAGTTATAACATTTGGTTCTTTAAATTTATAAAATTAAGATTATTTATTAATTATTTTTAATACATTTATATTTTACTATAATGTATAGTAATATATGTATAAAGTATACACCCCAGCATCGTATGTGATAGAATCACGTCGCACCGAATCGGATCCAATGTAGGTGTAGTCTTAGCATCCTTTCTTTACCAAGTTATCAAATCCCTCCCACCATCATAGATTTCCGATCTCCTTCAATTCAAAACCTCGGTCACTCCCGTAACACCCGTTCTGGGCTGTCAGATCTATGCACAGCACCCAACCGAACTGCAGCTTTTGACAGAACTTTCCTTATCCAATACTCATCCCTTTGGAACTCTATATCTTCTTCCATTCGATGTTCCAATAATCTTCGATCTTCAAATCCCGTATTTTTAATCACCTCATTTCCTAACAATGAACCAAAAATCAGAAATAGTTGTACTTTTTTATGATCAAAACTCTCTGATATGTTATCCGTTTCCTCATCGAAGATTTTGATAGCCTCAATCCTCATCCTCTTGGCAGTACCATCCCCAAGCATATCTTCCTTTACCCCGAGTTCTCCTATTTTTTTAATTCTTACTCTATTCGTCATGAATAATCTAAGAATTACTTGTCGTCATTCGCGGGATATGTCCGTAGAAATTAACCCTTCTTTTTCTCATTGTGTCGGAGATTCTTCATGTTGCTTTGTGAAAGGGGTACTTGTGTACATATCACACGGTGGGAGTGGGGGCAATGGCCGAGCGGTTACATTTTATAACAGTTACATTTCTACCAGTTACCTTGGATAACCTTACATTTTGGAAGGCCATCATTGTTTGTTTACTACTCTGTTCGAGCGTTGTTGTGTTTCAGTTGTTCTTTGTTAATAATACAAAATAATGTCGATATTTTGTTGTTTAGTGTTCTTTAGTTACAGCACAATGCTTATTTGGGATTTGCCAAGAACTGAGGAAGATGCTATTCGTTTTTGTCAGGAAAAAACATTTTACAGAAAAATAGGAAATGTAGCAACTCCCATCAAATGAAATTATACGTTCGAAATCGTAAGTTTTGGAGATAAATTCTTATTTATCAGAATTTATATGGCAACAACATCAGGTTGATGGAAATAGAGACTGTTTTTAATCCATGTTGAACTGTATAGCAACCCATTTTCCACCCAAATGCGATTGAATGTTATGTTTTTAAATAATTTATTGAATTTTAAATATATATATTTTATATATGTTCCATTATTTATTAATGTCATTATTATATTTGTTTACATCCTACACTTATTATTTATGATTAAATATACTTATTCTTTTTTTATTATACTTATACTTCTAAATAATTATTTTAATTTTAAATCGTTTATCTCTTGCAGTATTTATTGATCTCATTATTATATTTATTTACATTATATACCACGTTATTTTATAATATGTTATATAATAAATTATATTGTTATTACTTCGATTTATTTATTTCCAATATTATTACATTCCTATTTTTATTTGAATCTGAGATCGCCTCCCTTCGGATATTTTGAAGAGAAAAGATTTGCCGCCCGGCGGTAACTGGTAGAAATGTAACTGTTATAAAATGTAACCGCTCGGGCATTGCCCCCACTCCCACCGTGTGATGTGTACACAAGTACCGTGAAAGGTCTCATTCCGTATGTAGATTAATTTGTCATTCAAAATTTAATTTAATTAATTAAATTATAATTGTATTTTCTCTAATAAATTATAGCTCATCATTGTATTTTTTGTATTATTATTCTGAGGGGAATTGTCCAAGAAGAAATAAAGACTAATGTTATTATTATTGTCCGCGTTACAAGCAACTTACCATGACTACTTCTTCCTATTCTTCCAGTACTCCTTCATTCATCAAGACCGTTTTCCTTTCTTCGGTCCACTTTGGTCTTTGGACTGTGGGTGCTGTCTTCTCTGACATCACTTCCCACTTGTATACATTGAGTCCATAGAGGATTTTATGCGCGATATCCTCTGGGTCTACCTTGGCTTTTCCCAGATCAATTTCGACTTGTACACCATACATGTGTTGTATTGTTATTTTAATTATTGTTGTTATGTTTTTGTTTTTTTGCGTTTTTCAATCCTTTTTTGAACAACTCATTTGAAGTTTGTTATATAAAGGGATTTTTATGATAATTAAATCGATAAGTAATCAGTTCAGGAATGGTCTCATTCATCCTTCCAGTAGGATGAGTTCCAAAGATTGATAGCACTACCCCGACACCAAGGAGTGTCATCTCCCCCTGAAGACGGTTATCATCCAGTTGTGACAGTGCCCGTGGTGCTGAGGCTCTAAGTGGTATGTTTATTAAGGACCAGGGTCTGTAGCAGCCACTCCCACCGGCTAGGACCACACACGACACTACTCAGGAGTCGAATTATTAATTATAACGAACAAGAAATACATCACAGGTGTTCAAAATGTTGATTATCCAGGAAGATTTCAATGTAAAATTATATTAACACTAAAAGGAAACAATTTCTAATAACTGTTTCTAAAAAATGTAATTTTCGTCAAGTTGAGGTAACTAGCGTGACTCTTCATTTTAGCGATTTCTTTTTTAATTAAAAAAAAATCTACCCCCAATATTTTTTGGGAGTATGGGAACCAAACAAGTACACACAGCAGCTAATCACCAAACGACAACTTGATTAGGAAAATGAACCATTTTTATGCTAAAAATGTGATAGAGGACAAAAAAACTTGTCAGGTTTTTAAAGGATAGTCCAAGGACACAACTGCGAGCAACTGTTCACTTATATAATAATGGTGCAGGAACGTTATACTAACTTTGTGAGACCTAGCGCATTTCCCGCCATTTCACTAATTCAGTGTTGCGACGGGATTAATAACGAATTAGACAAATCTGAATCTTATTAGCTAACATCTTATAACTAACATCTTATTCCAATACTTCAATGATAGGGCTGTAGAAATGATGTTCACACATTTTTTCTAATAAACGATCAATTTTTTTATCTACAAAACAAACCTATAACAAAAAATAAAAAAAACATTTTATTAGAGTATTTAATCCAAAATACTCAATATCTCAAAACAGTACTAAGTGGATACTCTTATTTAATAGTCTCCCTGGGGGACGCAAAATAAGTACTTAACTGAACTTCATTTTCTATAATAATATCGGAATACCCTACTAAAACGTTAAATATCTACAATAGTACATACAATTAAATGGAAAAATGTATTAGTAATTATCAAATTAGAACATTTGATAACAAAGCAGTCGGAAACAACGAATCCCGCTTAATAGCAAGAGTGGGCTGTGAACTGATAAAGCGTCATTATTCTGGTAGGTTAAGTATCTTCATCTTGGGATTCACATCTATAGAAGAATATATACAAAGAACTGGGTATACTTCTTAGAAAAAAAACGCCAAAGACTGAAAACGCAGGCAGATATCTTATATTTACTAATATATAGAATTCCTAAGTCGTCGAGATTTTCAATTAGACTAAATACAAATAAAGAAGCGCCATTGGAAAACTAACAATACAAATAAGTAACTGGATGATCTGATCAAATTAACTAAAATTACGAGAAGCGAGGAGATGGTTGACTGGAAGATCTGAGTACGGTAGGAAATAGTTAGGGGTGCAGTCAAATAAAACCCTAAAGAAGTGGGTACTTATTTAGTGTTTTATTTGACTGCACCCCCAACTATTTCCTACCTTACATTAGTAATATATTTCCATATAATAAAAAAAAAACCGAACATAAAATAAAAATACTTAACCACAGAAACTTATAAATTACGAAGCAATGATAAAATATATCAAAACATAGATATATGTTATATACATCTAAATATACAAATATTACCATATATTTGGTACTGCAATGTTTTTTTATAGTTTTGTTGTTTTTGTCTGTTTTTCTGTCGTAGTCCTGAAGATGACCCACAAAGTGGGTCGAAACGTCGGAACATAATAAATAAGTACCCACTTATTTAGTGTTTTATTTGACTGCACTCCCAACTATTTCCTACCTTAACTAAAATTACATTTGAAAAAAAAAACAGTTCGTATAACTGATGTTCGGATAATCGACGATCCACTGTAATAAGAAATCAGTACAGTTGATTACAAAGCAAGCCCTCAAGATAGCACAAGTACCCTGTGAACTGATAACGCGGCATTCTTTCGGACAAAGTATACTTTTTCCTTAGTATACAAAGAAGAATATATACAAAGAACTACTTATGCCTCTTAGGAAGAAGACGCCAATGACAGAGAAACCGTGGCACTATTGAAAGCTATCCTTTGAGGAGAATTGCTATTCCCTTGGTATGGAAGATGAAGCCAGCCACTAAGACACGGAGGACTTCTTTGTGAGCCACCTGGTGGGAAGGAAGACCTGAATGGCTTCCTGCAGGGACGACCGCCTCCTAATCCTGACTTATGGTAATGCCTTCAGGATAATCCCGAATTTACGATTCCCACTATTTTTATTTTCCCATTCCCTCAGAAGGAAGCGGCAAACAGACCCTTATATTCCTGACAAGTAAAACCGTCAGTTCTCAGAAATTTTATCTTCGGTTATAATACGCAGAAGAAACTCTATATAGGTGTTTTAATGTTAGGATTTGTTTTAGGAATATTAAACTATATTCACCAATAATATAGGTATCAGATTTAAGATAAGAATTCGAACAACTAAAAAATGAGCAAAAGAACAAATGAAAACAGTCAGTCGTGAGGATTGGAGACAGAAATGAAAACTATGTCTTAATTTTAATTTTTAATTGTATCCATAAGCAATAGCATCATAATAAGTACCTCCTTGTGATTTGTGAATAGTCATTGCTAAAACAGAAATATGTTTTAGTTTTACCATTATATATTAATCAAAAGATAGCGTCGAGAAGACTAAGATGGCCTTGTATAGATGTTGGGGTGAGTAACGAACGAATTCCTAAAAAGTTGATAAGCGCTGTGGCGACTGGGAAGCATCTGAAGGGTAGAGCGAGACGTGGGTGGGAAGATTGCGTTAAGAGTGATCTGAAGGATTTGGGTTTGGGTAGTGGTCTGTAGACAGCGGTTGGTAAACAGAAAACGGTGGTATCGGCATCGAGCCTTCGGGTAAGCTTAGCCTTCTGTTTATTTATTTGCTATAGTAATTTTTTGTTATTAAGTGGTATAGATGAACCTGATGGCTGATTAGATTGGCATAGTATCATCATCAAGACAGAAGATTTCTTGATTCTGTAGCCCATTTTTGTCTTCATGATTTTGGCCACTTCATTCAAATTGTTTTCTAATTGCATCCATTAGCAACTTGAAACAAAACATTTAACTATGACAAATAATCTCTTTTATGGGGGCTTGAAAGTTTAACAAGTTATTGATATTTTAAGTTATTATTAGTTTGCATTTCACAAATGTTAAACGACCTTTTGGTAAATATTTTTATATCAATCAAATTCTATCAAACATTTAAAATAAATTGGTATGACTCATACACAGGCCGCTACGCACCGCCAGTCTCGCATAATGCGTCACGAAAAGTTTCTCCCCAACAAAAAACCACAAAAAGAAGTTTTCACTTCAAAAAGTCTCAAAAATAATGAACTTAAGCTATTATTCGCAATAAGGAAAATCAAAAACAGTCCAATCAGATTCTTCAATCAAAGAAAGCAAGCTTACTATGAAAAGTTTTATTATAAAGGCTTTGTTTTTCGAGTTTTCCATTTGCCTTTTATTAACCAAGATTTTATTTTACGGTTCAGAAAGCTGGACCCAAAAGAAGTCTAAAACAGTGGTTCCCAACCTTTTTCGTACCACGCCACCCCTGGTTAAAATGAATGCCTCCTACGCCCCCCCCCCCGTTTATATGTAAGCCTGCCATGCCCTCTCTTGCACTAAATTTGTATAGGCAAATGAAAAAACAGAACATGCATTACATTGAAATCAAAAGATTTAGTTTTACTATCACAAGATATAACATTATAAGTTTCAGTTTAAGATAAAGAAATACTGGTAAGCGAAAAATAAGAGAGAATTGTATTTATTTTCAACTATCTCGCGCCCCCCCCCCCCTGACATGTCTTTTTGCTCCCTAGGTTGGGGACCATTGCTGTAGAACCACTGTTGAACAATGCAGTCAATTATACTCCATTTGCTCCAGACTTATTTAATACATCTGGCCGTTTCAGCCGAGTTAATAATAAAATATAAATAAAACAAAGTTTTTCGAAAATCACGCTTTTACATCTTAGTAAAAACTGAATTATCTTAAGTAGTAAAATGTTTACATTTATAAACATCAAAAGTCAAACAGCCATAAACATTTAACTGTTTAGAGGATTATTTTATTAAAACATAAAATCCTGTATCATTTTCCGGACAACCCAATATAACGACTACATGCATTTGAGATGTGAAACAAAGATACTAACACTACATGCGTTTGAGGTGTGGTTGTATCGAAGAAGCCACAAAATAAGTTGGATAAATGAAGTTAGAAGCGAGCAAATAATAAAAAAGAAAAAACTGGTAATAACTATACAAAATCACAAACTGAAATACTTGCGAAAAAAAATTCATGAGGATACATATAACTTATTGCAGCTTATCAGCTTCCTTATATAAAAAAAAATTTGTACCACTACAACCCGTGAACGGGTATGGGGTTCAGTACATAGTGGAGACTGCACTGTCATGGACAACGGTTGTGCAGGGAGGTGATTTCTCCATGATCACGCTAACCGCCAGATTTCCCCCACTAATTTTGGGTACCCATTTTATAGAGGTATGGATGTGCCCCACGAGGTCCTAACCCCGTATGACCCATCTCCGGCTACTAATAGATTAAATTAAAGTCTTGCCAGCAGCGGTTTTAACCAGGATTTTGGCCACGGCTACTCAAACAAAGTCAGCTAATAATTATTCGAAAAATATAATAATAAAAGATATAAATATAGCTAAACTTCATTTACCAAATATAAATATTACTTAAATGAAGAAGAAAGAACAAAGGAAGCTTCCTAGGCTAGAAGAAAAAAAAAACCTGGCAGGTAGGTGTGAATAAGAGGGACAGAAATGGTGTTTACACTGCGGCACTTTGTAGGTTGTTTGTCGATGCATTAGCCGTGCATTCTCTGTTAGTTGAGTTAGCGGCCGAGGGTCATAATTAGTCTTCAGGTTCTTCAGGACCTGAGGATGTCTTCAGGACTTCTTCAAGACATTTAGGAGTTTTATGCAGGGCACACTCCTCCTCCTTGGGAGTACGGCTTCTTCCTCTTTCTCAGGCCACCCGTGAATACGAAATGTCTGACGGTCGTTGTCTTTTAAGGTTTGACATGCGTAATTGGTCGATAGTTCGCTATTTTGATCGAACCATGGAAATCCAGACTGGTTTATAGTTATTAGTAGATATCCAACAAAATGATCAGTTTTCATATCACAGTGCTACACTAGTTGTATCTAACAAAATTAATTGTGCTAGAACAGTATTAGTTGACCATATATAAGGGGAAGCAAATAAATTGTTAAATAGTGATAAACTATTTATTAGAAACTGACGAGCCACATTGCAATTCTTCTTCAGGGATGAAAAGACAACATAAAAAAAAATTAATAATGAAATAATTTGAACCAGATACTAAGGTAGAAATAATTTAAATTCTAAAATAAAATAAAGGTATTATTTTAATTTTTTGAACTGAAAAAATGGGATAATAAGAAAAGAATGTTACTTACTTTTTTTTTTTGGCTTACGTTTACTTGCATATTGTTAAAAATTTATTATAACTGACTATTATATTTAATATACGAATTAATTTAAATTATTATTATTGCTTTAATATGATATTATTGTCGTTGGTCTTCTTTCATATGGATCAAGAAATGAACAAAACCATGGCGCCAGCTAAGATGTAGTGTTAGCATAGCATAACAACTTTGTATGGTTAAGGTCTTGGCTTCGCCACACAGTCCAGAATTTATAATGGGAGAAAAAGATCTTAGGTTATGCCTAGAGACACTGATTCGTAGCATTAACAATTTTTTCGCGAATTAAAGTGACAAATGGTGTTTTTAGCGATAAATAGCAGCAATTTTTATGACAAAATTCAACTGCGGTCGAATATCTAGCTAAATACAAGGATGCTCTCATCCATTTAAGAGTATGAACCCAAAAACTCGAGTAATGATTACATTTCAGAGCAGTTTGCAGATAGTATTAAGGCAACTTTGATATGTATTCATTTGACATTTTTTGTTGAATTATGTGGCCAATTTGTCAAATTTTGGGGCCAATATTTAGATGAATTTGGAGGACTTGGTGTCCTTAAGCCTTACATTAAAAAAAATTGAGTGATGGTCTTTCCCTGCCAAAACCGCTGCGCTGGAGGTAAAGAACCAGATTTTCTTTGCCCAAATAAGAGAGAGTTGTCAGAAGAGTTGTGTGAAACTGGCATCTCGTATGCTGAACCGTCAAGAGAACAGAACTATTTCGCACGCAGGTAAAATATTCAATCCTGCAATTGTAGGTCAGAATGTCCAGCGATCAGACGCTATTCTTCTAGCAAGTAAAAGTGGGCTTCCAACAACATTCAAATCTGTTGATGATAGTAAATTCCTAGATGGTAACAGCTATTTTCAAAGACATCTTGTAGAGCAAGTGAGGGATGGAGTCACTGTAGACATAATTCAGCTACTCTTAGCTGTAAAAAATGTTCACAGACAATTTGCTGAGGCAGATCTGATGACTGTGTGGGTCCCAGTGAATAGTATTGACGCAGAAAGATTTTTAGTCGCTATAATCTTGTATTGTCAGATCGTAGAACGAACGTGACACACTCTACTCTAGAAACATGTGCCATGTTGAGCTTCAATTTAATAATACAATTATCAAGTTTCAAGTGATTTTGCTAATTTAATTGTTTTTCCAATCTTGCCGAATCCCATTCCTTGTCGTTATCCTATTTAGCTATTAACAAAAAATTAAAGCTATAAAAGCTATTTTTTCAATAATTAATGCTACATTTCTTAAACATTAAAGCTATGAATCAGTGTCTCTAGTTATGCCCGTGAAGAGACGTAAAATAATGGTCTCGAGCCGGTGCGATATCAAGCACTCGTTCAAGATCTATATCCCAATCATACCTGACAGGGAAAATTTAGTACCATCGTCCGATTAGCCTTAGTATCATAAAGTTATGTTAAATGAACAAAAAAATAAACATGAAGGTTTTTTTCACAAGCCAACGACTGTGCAAGGAAGTGATTTAGTCTAAATCACGTTCATCTGCCATGGTTTTTTCCCAGTAACCCACTTCATAGGGCCTGGGTGAGCCCTAGTTGGGTCTCCTGATTCTAGTATGTTCACAGCTGTTAACATAAGAAATAACTTGTCTGCCACTACAGGTCTTAGGCTCGGCTAAAGATCACATCACCTCTTCACACGACAGTATAAGTATAGGTATTTTAAGTACAAAAATAAGATTGGGATTTACAACAAAATCATCTAGGACAACTAAGATCCATCGCTACGTAAAGAAAAATCCCCGTTTCTTATTTAAATGTTCAAAAATTCCTCTCCCTCCTTCTTCAAACACGACCAGCGAAGTAATTTCTTAATACAAAGAGGTTGTTTTCTTGATCCAGTGCTCAGGAGCCAAACAATGAGGTAGGACATGTTTTATTCAATACGAAATCAAAACAAAAGAACTCCGTCTCTTGTTCCCATCTGACTAGGAGAAGAGCGGTTGTTCTCTGCGATCGAGAAGTAGCTTCACTTCCAAATTTTTTTACTTGAACATTAAACTAATAACACCAGAGTTTGAAGGTTGTCTGTCGAAAGTGTTTGTAGGCCCAATGTCACTCTGAAGTAATTGGAAATCTGGAAAAAGTAGAATCAGATGATTCTTAGATTAACTATAATTTTTAAGATATTTCACACAACATCTACTAAGTTATAATGCATATATGAGTAAATCTATATATAATAGTTAATTGTTTATTAGCAAAAGCTATGACATTACTCACGGAATATCGATGCAATAAAAGGACTGTCAATCGATTTCTAATATTTTCATTTAGTAAAGTTTAATCGATAAAAACAAAACATAACTTTATTAGATTTGTGATACATAGAATAAACTGATAAATATAAAGTAAATCATAACTGTGTATCATTGTAGGAAAATTATCGAGTAATGTTTGAAATTAAATACAAAAAATAAATGAAAATTAAAAATATTTATTTATGGTATTATTATTATTATGACAGTTAATGTACTGCTCCCTAATATTCTAAAGCTGGCATGATAACTCATGATAAATATAGTAAGAAAGAAAAACTGGAGGAGTTTTATCATGAAAGTTTGAACTTCAATTTTGCGTGGGCTTGTTACAAAAAATAAAACATATGTATCTATAGTATTATTACGATAGTTATTATATAAGTACATAATATCTCAAAGTCAATGTGATAGAAGTTCAAAACTGTAGTTTAAAATAAAAATTGTAGGAATTCACTCTTTGTTAGAAAATTTGTCTGAAATCGAGCTCAACTATCAGGTTTTCCTTCCAATTACGGATAACCAGAATACATGGGTGAGCCCCAGCAGGGTCATGAGATCTCACGGAGTCATGAGAGAGCTGTTAATAGATTAACCAAATTCTACCATAGCAGGGTTTCAACCCAGGACCTTAAGCACAGAAGCTCAGTGCTCTACCCCACTCTTATGTACTCAAAAATAATAAAATAACTTAAAAGCAAAAAACACAATGCTTATAAAGTTGTCTCATTTTAATTATAACAAACCTATCTTTTAAACTCTTATAACGATGTCACGGGTTCGTAGCGGCGGGACGTAAAATGGGTTAAAAATCCTTAAATCGTTAAAAATCCCTATCCTAATTAAACCTGGATAGGCAAATTATCCCACTGTAGCATTGTCCGATAAGTCATGAGAGTATGAAGTGAAGATCAATCAATAAACAAACAAAAAAATGACAACGCATGTAAATATTCAAGAAATAAGTCGCTGTACTTAAAAAACTACATAGATATAAAATCAATAAAAATTGAAATTGTTTAAGCAAGTAAATAAAATTCGAAAAGTGACAAAAAATCTATTTACTTTGATAATTATTACCATATATAAGTTAAGAATTGTTGCGTTTGTCGTTTCTAAATGCATCTTTATCATTCAAAGACAAACAATGTGCTAATAGCCCCTACTTAAAAATCCATCCATCAATCAGTGATTCAACTACTGCCGAATTATATATTCAAGAGAGAGACTTGTCATTTGAAAAAAGTAGTGAACGGTGCTTCGTAAGAGATTATGAATAATTACATAATGAGAATGATGAGGACAATAGTCTTAGAATAAGAATGTGTCGAAAGAAATGGCGAATCTTTAATTGGAATGGAATTACTGTCAATCAACTGCGTTACTTGGAGGTATTCATAAATACAGATGCAAAACAACAGACGTTCAGTTGTTAAGCAATACAATCAGGAAATTCTAATTGACGGTGAATCAAATTGATTTAACATTGAAGAAGGTTTTCGATTCTAAACCTTTATACACAAATGGTATAATATCTGGACATATAATATAAATATAATTTATTATGGTTTAAGCCAGGCTAGAAAGGATGGAGGCAAAAATCCTATATTCCTAAGTACTAAATAGCTCTATTCAACAAATTATGGAACTTACAAATTATTTTAATCTAACTTGAATAATCATTTATTGGATTACAGCATAAAAACCTGTAACCACTGTTTCATGGACAACGGTTCTGCAAGGGGGTGACTTGTCCTAGGTCTCGCTCAACCGCCAGGTTTTTCCCCCTTATTTTGGGTACCCTATTTTTATAATATTATATAGAGGCTGGGTGAGACCCAGGAGGGTCCTAGATCCTATATGATTCATCTCCCGCCGCAAACAGACTAAATAAAAGTAACTGCCTGCACCGGGATTTAAACCAGGATTTCCGGCTTGGCTACTCAGTGCTCTACCACTGAGCGACTCCGCTCCCTACCGCATAAATATGGGGAAGAAAATGGCTTGGGTGGAGGTCAGTAAATTCGTATTACTTATTTTAGCCTGATTACTTTTTCTACTACCTTCCTGTCACTTTGTTATTAATACACTTGATGCTTATACATTTCAACGATAATATTTACCATAATTTTGTCATTTTTTATTAATTTTCATTTGTTTGTGTTTCACATACTTAGGTATGAAGACCTGCAAAGTGGGTCGAAAAGTTGGGTCTATAATAAACATTTCTCCCTATTTTTGAGACATTTATTGACCTCCAACCGGACCATTTTCTTTCACACCTATATATACAAAGTCAACTATTATCATTCAAGATATTTAATATATAGATACCGACTATTTAATATATAGATATAAAGAAACCGACATTTCGATCAAAATTGCAGGTCTTCTCCTAGGCCTGGGTAGACAACATAAAAAGTTTATTTAAAAATAAAATGATTAAATAGAAAAATACTAAGAACAATATATTGAATAATATTATTGGAGTAAACGAAACAATAAATAATTAATAATTAATTTTAAATTATAAAATAAAATAAAAGTATTTTTTTCCAAATATGAACTAAAAAAATAGGATGTAATGATGATGAGCAATATGTAAGTAAAATTAAGCAAACGAACAAGAATCAGACCAATCTAATAAGTAGTACTTAGAAGGATAACATTAATAGATAAGATTGATAATAATAGTTGACCTTGAATATTTATGAGGAAGAAAATGGTCCGGGTGGAGGTCAATAAATCTCTCTAAAGTAGGGATAAATGTTTATTAAAGAGCCAACGTTTCGACCCACATTGCAGGTCTTCTTCAGGGCTTTTGAAAAGAGGGGGGCGCGGGGGTGCCCGATGTAACTCCGTCACTAACTCTGCCCACATCACTAACTACTACACAAAGGTGTTTGCGAACGTTGCGAACGTCGAAACGTTGGCTCTTTAATAAACATTTCTAATTACTTAAGAGAAAAAATTGTCGACCTCCATCTGGACTATTTTCTTCCACAAACATTGAATAATATACAAAATGAAACAAAACTAAATAAAATAATACTTATAATTTTAATCTATGATCAATAATATCACTAATTTTTATCATATTAACTGATAACAATAGAAAAAAATTAATTAATTTATTGTAATTTACAAATGAATTAAAATTAGACAAAAAGTAAGTAGAATGAATGATACCTTAAAAGGTCACGAGACCATCTTCTTTTCAAACGCCTTAGATAATCACGAATTGAAGAGGTTGCTAAGAGTTTTGAATGGGAATAAAGTTTGTCATGAAAGGACTTGTTATCGGGTTCACTCCAAATCAGCAACTAATTGGACATTGAGTTCATTATGGATGACTTTATTCGTAACGAAGTAATAAGCAATGAGGATTTTAGGGAGGATTTTGGATTGTAAGAATTGGATACGAGAGGAATTCGAAGACTTAGTAGAGCTCAAAGTTCTAATCCGTAAGTCCAAATATTAAATAGTCATGTATTTGAATCTTTTGTAAGTAATTGTGAGCTTAAGGCGTTTGTCTTGTAAGTGTTAAAGTAGCTTGAGACGGCGAGCAACTATAAAAACGTAAAATTAGTTAATCTCTTCGGCTAAAATATGATTAATGGAAGTACAACTTTATATAGTTAATTTCACACATTTTTTTACAATTTCTTAATATTTATCAAAATCAATCGTTGTAACACTAAATGTACATTAATATCAGCTAGGTTTCATTCTCATAATATGGTAGGGCTTTAATTTTCGAATAAAAAACAACCTGGCGATAAATCTGGAGATTGAGCGTGATCATCGAATCACCTCCCTGTACAACCGTTGTTTTAAAATCTGCACAGTTCCTACCTTGTACTGAACCAAAGACACATGGAACAGATATTGAAACTCGTTAATTGATTAAGTTCTTTTTTTTTCTTTCTTTTTAAATTTATTTATTGATATTTACAACTGTATTACAATAATACATCAAGTAAATAGGCTATGTGATACATAATGACATGAGTTAATGGCAAGTAGAGAAACTACGCACTGGTAGCACTCAAATCACTAGTTCGACTAAGAACGTCACGTGGCCATCTTCTTTTCAGACCCCTCGGATGATTATCGGGAATTGAAGAGGAAGCTAGGTTTGAAACTAGAGGGTTTGAGTGGGAATGAAGTTTGTTATGAAAGGATAGATACCGGGTTCGGCCCAAATCAGCAACAAATGGGACAGTAAGGTCATTATTGATGACTTTATTCTTAACAAAATAAGGAGCGTTGAGGATTTTACGAAGGATTTTGGATTGAAGGGATTGGATACGATAGGAATTCGATGGCTTAGTAGAGCCCCAAAGCTCTACTCCGTAAGTCCAAATAGGTCCGTATGATGGTCATGTAGATGAGTCTTTTGTAGTTAATTGGGAGGTTAGAGCGTTTGTCTAGTAAGTGTTGAAGTAGCCTGAAACGTCGAGCGGTTTCTTGTCTTTTCAGTCTAGTATGAGGATTCCAGGTTAATCGTTTGTCGAAATGCAACGCTAAGTATCGGATCTGTTCTACAAGCACCAGTAGGATATTATTAAAGGATACTGAAGGGCAGGAAGTCATTGGTTTACGACGTAAGTTAAAAGTGATTTGATGCGATTTATGAGAATTGATTTTAATTTTCTAGTTTTGACAACATTCTTCAAAATCGGTGATATGGGATTGGAGGGTTTGGGATGCAATAACTGGGATTGGTGTTGACTGATAATACACATGTATCATCAGCATACGTGGTAAGGATAGTATTAGGAGGAGTTGGGATGTCAACTGTATAAAGGATTGGGCCAAGGATACTAACTACCTTGAGGATTTGATCAAGTTCAAAATTGATTCAAAGAAAAGTTTAGAAAAAAATAAACTAAAACATAAAACAGACATTCTGAAGGAATAAAATTTATAAACAAACAAATATATTTCTCTGTCTCTTTGTTATTTTTACACAATGCATATTGCAATTCTAGCTTTGACGTAAACGCTTTCAATGAAAAATGACTTGCAGAAAAGACTATTTAGCAAATAATTTAGCTTCGGCTTACTCAAACCAATACTTCAAATAGCAAAACCACAAAAGGGAAAACCGTTTGTTCAATTAGCAACCGGGAGTTATTAGTCACTTTTCTCCGGAATTCATAAATAAATATTTGATATTTGATAGAAAGGTGAGATAGGGTAAGTACGCTCTTCAGCGGAATATCATTCAGGTTCGAGATTTTACAAAAACAAAATAAAATATCATCCCATGTTTTCTATCAATAGTAACTATCAGTAAGTAAGGTACTATATAAAAAAAGAAAAAACCTGTATTACTACATGTTAAACCTGTATGTGGTTTAATGTTTCTAATACAACGGTTGTGCAGGGAAATAGCGTGTTTGAGGTCACGCTCAACCCTCAGGTTTTCCCTCCTAATTCGGAAACCCACTTAATACCGGCTGGATAAGCCCCGGAGGATTTCCAGATCTCAAGATCCATCATCAGTTATTAAAATATTAAATAATTTATCTGCCACTTTCAGTAAGAGCAACTCAGCTCTCTGCACATCGAGCTACACAATCCTAAATGCACTATATAATGTAAAAAATAAAAATTAATGGTCGTGAATAAAATTCAATATCCCCCATGGTTTCTTCAGGGCATGCTAAATATAGCGACAAGTATCATGTTTGATATTAATAGAAAATTTAAAAAAAATTTCTGTGAATAAAATTTGACTAGAATAAATTATTGCGTTATGTTTGTCGGCATTAGTTTTGTTTTTTTATTTTCAATTACGCTTCACATCATCGATATCTTTTCTTACTAAATAATAAGTTTTTCTTGGATGAAGTTATTCGCCCAACTCACTAACTGAAGAGCGAAAATTCTTATTTTAAAAATTCATGTAAAATTCATCCAGCGCAATTTCCAGATCCGTTTTATAAAGATATAGACAGGCATTGATCTTATAACAAAAAATATCTATAATACCGAAAGTAAATTATTTAAATAAAAAAAAAAATAAAGAATTGAACAAGTCAATAAAAAAAAAAACAACAGAAAATGAACATGATGGAATAATAATTAAGTTGAAGATGAGAGTTAAAAAATTAATGTAAAATCTACTCTTAAATTTGCAAATGACAAGGGATACGTAGTGTTAACTAATTATATTGCAAAAAACTCGATTATATAAATTACTTTAAATTTTTTAAATCTAATTACAGTTTGCTAATTTTTAACAAACTTATAAATAAAAAAAACTTACAACACTATAACCGATGAAGTGTCTCGGGCTCAGTACATGGTAGAAACTGTTCCGTTTCTAAGACAATGGTTGTGCTAGAAGCGGATTTGTACGAGATAACGTTCAACCGCTAGACCCCCCCAATTTGGGGTATCTATTTTATAGGGGCTGGATAAGCCCCAGTAGGATATTTAAATCCCACAGGACCCCTCAATAGCTTAGCAGATTAAATATTTTATCTATCATAGGCGGAAACACTTGGCTATCCCGCACATCATTCTTATATATATTTACAAATATTATATTGTATTTTTATTTTTACACATATGAAGAACTACACTGTGTTTCGAAACTTAACCATCATATAAATAAATACATCATCTCCATCACACTATCACTTAGGGTCAAATATTAATAAGCAAAAATAAATCAATAACCTTCATTTATAGTCAATAATCGTGCTAAATTTACAATTTATATGGGCCAAGACAATATTTGGAAATGCCTGTGGTTCGTTCATGACCTAAACACAATGTATTGAGAGGTCCATATGCTAATAGGACGAAACGGAGTACGAGATCTCACGAATTTGTAAATGTCACACAGCGCAAGGATCCCTTTCATTCGAAGACCCCATTTATTTCCAATTCAAATTTTATTTTCGAATTGTGCCTATAGCCTTTGTGATTTGACAGGTATGTTTTGGCAATCACTTAGCATTTGTTGATTCGAAATTTCATGGACATGACATTTTCAATGTACAACAAGAGAAAAATTGAATTTAAACAAATCTGAGAAAGGCAGGAAACGCTTGTTATTATTCGGTCTCGACATTACTAAGCTCGCGTCTTTTGTCCCGAAATCTAAAAGTAAGAATTTATCATCATTCTTCCATTTTTTTCTTTACGGATGTGAATCGTGGCCGCTAATGCTGAAGGATGGACAACGTCTTAAGGTATTATAAAATAAGGTGTTGCATGGAATCAAGCATGGAACGGTCCAAAAATGATGAAACTACTGGAGATTTAGGAGATCACACAGCGCGGAATATTATTCAAGTGATAGCGCCACGAAGATTAAGATGGGCATGTTAAGTTGCTAAGCTTAGAAACGAAAGAGTTCCTAAAAAGTTAATTAACGCTGCACCGACTGGGAAGCCTTTGAGGGGTAGACCGAGAGGTTGGTGGAAAGATTGCTTTAGGAGTAATCCGTGGACAGAAGTTTTTAAGCAGAGATTGGTAGTATCAAAATCGAGCCTTCAGGATTGCTAAGCCTTATTATTATTATTATAAACAAATCTGGGAGAGTGAGGTATCCTTGACGAAGATGATATTAATATATAATAATATATTTTGAATTACAATGTACTATTTTAAAGGTAATATATGCAAATGTTTATAACCTGAAAACTTATAGGAAACCAGATAACAAAGATAAAACCATAAAAGTGTATGAACTTTTTGAAAAGATTGATTTACCACAGGTACCACTTCATAAACATTATTTTACACTTTTTAAAAAAATTCTTGATTATGATAACATTTTCAAAAACTCTTTATATTGTTGTACAATTAAATGCCCATCATTTGAGATTGATGCTCAGAGCTTATATTTCCATATTTTCAAAATGTATTTCTTTAATTAGAATGCAAATGCAAAAAACCACAAGCAAATCCTTATGTTTCAAATCTGGAGTATAAACAAACAATTACCAGTCGAAGTTTCACCTATTCAGGCATTATCAAGACACACAAAAAAAAGAAAGAAAGTAAGATCAATCACATCTTAAAGAAGTGCAATACTTCCCAACAAATAACCGCCCAAATAGGCTCATAAGCCGAGACCACACCTCCACCCCAAGACGTTCAACCGAAAACTGGTCTTTATTTAAATTACTCCCACCCCCATCTTATGGGCCAAATTAGGACCATGAGCCAATATCAGCACATTAATTCTAAGCAGCTTAATACAATGTTTTTTTTCATTAATCTCTGAACATTTTATAAATAACTTTCCGTTTTTGTTTAATTTGACTTTGCCATTTAGTAATTTCATATTCAATTAGTAATTTAATTGGCCGTGGTTCTTTCCATTTTCCTCCCACTAATAATTCTTTATCCTTTCATTCTGTTCTATCTTCCTCTCCTCTGTACAGATGCAAATGTGAATTATAATTGTAACATGAAGCATTGCTATAAAAAAGATGATTTAGGCAATGCTAGTTTTATTTAAAGCCTTAAAGTAAGAGAAATAAACACAAAGCATTTAATGATGAAAAATGATAAAAAGAAAACAAATTAAATAACTTTCAAAATTCTTAACAAAAAAATAACTTTTAATCTAAATCTCTCAATTAAATAAAAATATTTTAATTATTATTTAATTTAGTGGTAATATTTTATAGCCTTTGCCTAACGGATTGAATAACTATGTATTGTTTGTCGTGCTTGATTGGTTAAATTATAAATACTTTTAAAAACTGGAAAATCAAAAATCCACTATTTCTTACTTCTTTAAGCTATTACTCAAAATATACCATCGTTATTTAATTAAAATCAACCCAACCAACCCCTTTCCTCTTTCCTCATTCTATCCTCAGGTGTGGCACAGGGCTCAAACATCTCTCCTCTCCTTTTCAACTGTTACATCAACGATCTTCCTAAATCTGTTCACCACAATTCCCTCCTTACAGCTATCTCCACCCTCCCAACATTAATCCTAAACAACCATCCCATCAGTTTAAGCTCCTCTGTCAAAAACCTAGGCATTACTGTTGACCAAAACCTTGCCTGGAAACCCCATATCACCCAAATATCCCGAAGGTCAATTAGTTCCCTGAAATTATTCCATTGATCTCGCCATCTCCTTCCACAACCTACCCGTAAGCTTCTCGTATCATCTCCATATCTACAGTCTCCTCCAATTCAAATTCTCTGTCCAGATTCCCCCGATCCAGCCTTTCTGATCTCTAAACTCGTTCCCACAGAACCAAAGCATTGGAGTGTTCCTTCCTCGGCCACTCCACCACTGTGTGGAACCCAATCCCTCCTTTCATCCACCATGCTTCTTCGCTAGCTTCATTTAAATCCTTGCTTTTCCAACATCTCTTGATATCCCAAAAAGATGCTCTAAGCAGGTCAATCATCTGCTTAAATAAATTAGTATTGAATAATCGATTTTGTTGCCTACGTGTTTTATTTATTTTTCCCAAAGAAGTATAGACTATGTAATTACTTTATTGCATACTATTCCATTCATTTATTTTATTTATTAATTTTGTTATTAACTATTTTATTAATTTTGTTTATAATTATTTTTTTTGTATTAATATATTTATTTTCGACATTTAGTTAAAATCCTGTCAAGCTTCGTACTTTTTAGTTATTTCATTTCTATTTTTATTTATGGTTTTGTCACTTTTAATTACTTCATGATTCGTATTATTATGTAGCCTTCTGGCACATAATAACAAGTCATTCTGGTAATCATCTCCCCCCCGCCTAGAGAAATTTGTATGGGTTTTATGATCACGCTATATCGGTCTAATAAAAAAATAATAATTCATACAACAACAAAGCAGGTAAATAAATAAGCAACATCAAGTAATTGTGAAGAGACTAAGGAAACAGGCAGTACATTTAATAAAATTCTGATACATCGACAGAACTATGAATATTCTAAGAAAAATCAAATTACAGACTATTTATTTTTGGTATGTTGGTGACATACATTGACTATATTTATATAAGTCCTAAATACTCCTTCAAATATTCTATGACTATTAAAGAGTTTTGAGTATAATTAACTATAGTAAGATTGCGAATTGCTAAGTATGATAAAAAAATTTAAATAAAGGAACTATTTAATTAATATTTATATAATACCTGTGGTCTAGTGGTTATCGTAACAAACATTGCGGCTTCGTAGCCCAGTAGGTAGCCCTAGAATTTTTTAAAGGGAGTAAAAAATCCTTAGTTACACCGTCCTACATTATGACGTTAAAACGGGGGTCCTGAGGCTGTATAATGTAAAAATCCCTATCCTAATTAAACCTGGATAGGTAAAATTTAGAGCTCCCACTGTAGCATTGTCCGATCAGCCATATCAAGATAAAGTGACGTCAAATGAACAAACAACGACAATATTTATATAATTAATTAATTAATAATTACATACACTACATCATGGAAATTGCGATTATAAAGCATGTAATGTTACTCATATAGAACCTTTCATTTTCTATACTTAATCTATAGAGGTTCTTCAACTACTTTGAATGTGTGCCTTACGAACGGCCTAATCATATAAATATTTAAAAAGAGATAATAATAAATTATAAATTTGAGATGAATTTGTGGGGGGGGGAGGAATGGAGTCAGTGAATAACACAATTAAAATGGCAATATGTTGGCTATTGGATAAAAACTGTTTCACTTCTATGGTTGTCAAGTGGCTAATAAGTTTTTCTGTACATTACCATTACGATTATACGGAAATTTAAATTAGTTATTTTACTATTTTTTAAGCAAAGTAAAACTAAATAAAATTAAAATTTATTTACTCATTTGTGTAAAATTCATTGACCCCTGACGATTTTCAACATTGCTCAAGTACAACATTCTTAAGTGAAAATATCCTGCAAATAACACTAAGTTTTTCATATTGTCTGAAAACATGGATTTCATTTTAAAAAGGGTTAAAACAAAAGTTGTTTAGCTCAATACCACCAACCAATACTAGAAACCGGAGGATACTTTACAAATTACCTTCTCAACAAGTTATAAAAATTTATTTTTATTATGAGCAACTTGTAATTTTTAAGGAGCAGTAAATTGCTATTTAAAAAAAAAAGTAAATATCAATTCATTTTTATTAGTTTATTTGAATATTTGTTAATGATAGAATATTTTTCATGAAATAATGATTATTTTGCAGTGTCTTAGTTTTCTTATGGACTTTCTGAACAATTTTTGAAAAATTCATTCTGATATAAACAAAATTCATAATGTTACAATTTTCCCCCATAAAATATGTTTCCACTACTACAGTTTGAACTACTGAAAATATTGGAAAAATAATATCCTAAAGTACTCAAGATATAACAATAAACAAATTAAGATAAAGAGAGCATCAAATGGAAGAAACAAAAAAGATGAAACAATAAAAATATGGAGCCATAGGTTGTAGAATCAAGATCCTGAAATCTGCCTTACCTCTCACATTAAAATAATAAATGTATTATGAAATTTAAAAAATGATTAATTTATTAAGAAAACTAATTTTTAAAAGTTGTTTTAGTAAAAAAAATTAATTTAATATTTTAATAAGTTAAAACATAAATGAGTCATTAATTTTTTAATAAATAAAAATATATTCAACTATTTTACAAATACTAGTAATAAATTATAAAAAAAGTTAATTGTTTACTTTTTAATCAAAACTGAATGAACATATTTTTTATTTGATGCTATTTATTTATACTTCTATAATTTTGAAAATTAATTTAGAGAAATAATAACTAAGCTACTTAATTAGTGATTAGTAAGAGAAGGCAGCTGCTGTAAATTAAAAAAAAAAATAACATGGATATGCACATGCAAAAACTTTGTCTATAACAATGTTTCACAACCTTTTTTGTACCACATTCTCATGTTCAAACAAAAGCCTCCCACCCTCCCTTGCACAAAATTTTTACGGGTAATATGAAAAAAACCAACATATATTACATAAAAAAACAATACCTTTGATTTTAGGATCACAAGATAAACAACATTAGAACTTTAAATTTAAGATAAAGAACCACTGATAAGAGAAAAACAACCACAACTAAGTTAACTTTTTTTTAACTGGTCTCGCCCCCCCCCCCCGACTCGTCTTCATGGCCTCAGGTTAGGAACCACTGGTATATAATAATAATAACAAAAATACTCACATGACTGCTATAATGTGACCTGAAACAATAATAAAATTGTTAATATCAGAACATCAAGAATACTATCAAGTGTTTTTTATAAATTTACAAAATGAAAGTTGTTAACATTAATTCTTTTAAGAAAGAAATTAGTTATTGAATGAAAAAAACAAACAAAAAAACAACAACAACACAATTTAACAAGGGGAGCAGGGTTAGTTGGCATAGGAACTATATTAGCCAATTTCATTTTATTCTCACCAACGGGTGCTTCGAAAGGTCCCCTTCTCACCATATGAGGTCCTACTCCATTTAAAGCCACCACAAAGTTTTTAGTGTCATGTTAGCTTCCATTGCACAGCAGAGAGATCAGCAGATGGGAAAGAAAGATATTTAGCCCAATATAAGAGAATGGACAGTGGCAGATAAAGAAGAATATAGAACTCCAGAACAATGCCAGGGAACAGAGAGGGCTGAAAACAGGGAGGGCTGAGGTAAGTTGGACATACAGAGAGGATGGAGCCAAGGAGAATCCACAAGAAAATAATCTATGGAAGATCAGGATGGAAGTGGAGACAAAGAAGATAACGTCTACAGTGGATCGATGTCATGGAGCAAGATTTAAAAAACATGGGAAAGAGAAAGTGGAGAGGTGTGGAGGACGCTCGTCAGGGAGGGTCTAGGCTCAGCAAGGACAGTTGAGCCGAGCAGTTAGTTAGCTTCCATAGATTTACAAAAGTTTGTTTTTATTTTGATAAGTAGTTACAATTTTTATTATTTTTTTTCAAACAGAATCTAGTAACTTTTACAATAACGTATTGTTCTTTTTTGATTATTATTATTTTATTATCATATTTAAGTTATATAAATATATATCATATAAAAGTAACTCTAAATTTTTGCTTATCTGGGCTTAGGCAACTATATATGTTTTGAAAACCTATTTGGGGCCCGTTTGACATTATGTCTGTAATATTATACTATATCACTATATGGAACAAAATCGAGATTATTATTAATTTAAAAAAATACTGATAAAAAGGTGAGAAATAGTTTAAAATAGAAATAAATAATCATCCTAAAGTTTCTTATTCTTCTTCTTCAGCTCTACGATTCTTAGTAAATCATGATCTAAAGTAGCTTCAACTGCCAGCCATCTCAGTGTTATGGTGCTGAAGTTTTAAAAGTGTACATAAGAAAACAAATGTTCAGATGATGAATATTTTTAGAGAGAAAATATTTGACTGGATGATCTTAATGTAGGATAGAATTGGTGAGGGGGTGCAGTCAGTGATACACAAAAAAATAAGAACAACTTATTTTTATTATTTACTATCATGGGTCATCCTCCCCTGATACATTGGCAGTCCATGCACCCGTTCTTCCTCTATTTGCCCTGAAGATGGCCTTCACCGTAGGCCAAAACGTTGCCACTATTAAAAAATAAGTTGTTCTTATTTTTTGTGTTATCATTGACTGCACCCCCTGACCAATTCTATCCTTCATAAATATTTTTAATTTTAATCCAATGATTATTATTATTCCTTCATAATGTTTTCCAATAAGAATCCTTGTTGGCAGTTGTCATTGTCTTTTACGAGATTGTAAACTATGCAACTATTTCTGTGGTGGAGGCTGTTAAGATTTTGAATTTAAGATTCTCCTAAAAACTTAGGTCTTCACATCAAAGTATGATGAAAAGAAATTTAGTTTTAATAATTTATTTTGAAATTGTTTTGTTATTAATATAGTGTTGAGATAGGACATGAGTATTTATAAGCACCAGTCATCATAACTAGAAATCATAACAATGTGTAATACTAATTTCAGTCATTTGATTCTTATAAAAATATAATGAAGGTAAGGTACGATAAAATAACATTAAGAAAGTCTCAAGTCTTCTTTAGCCTTACTTAGACAAAGAGGAGTTTTTGATTTAGGTGAGTTGCAGTTCTGGAAATTTCTCGTTTTTCAATATAAATTCAATGGACAATCAGCACATTTTCTAACAAACAATCCTCCATTTGATAGAGTAATAATAAGTAAAGAATATAGATGTGAACATCAAAAGTTTTTACATTTGATCTAAATAAATACAAAGAATTCAGAATCCCTTGGGTATCATAAAAAAAATTAAGCAGTTTATTTAAAACCAACTATCAATTTTCATCACAAAAAATAAATACGATTTTGTGATCTAGCATATGAAAACAATATTTAATAAGAATTTTAGAGACAAGAAATATAATTTTAATACAGTCTTAGCATATTAGAAGGATGTTTTATTATTTTTTTTCAATCTTACTATGGACCACAAGTCAATATAAATTCATATCTTCTTGCTGTTATTTTTTTCATACTTATTCCTATTGCTTCCATTTTTCTAAAAATTAAGAACTATTTTTAATGTTAGTAATAAGGTAGCTCTTATTTTTATTATATACATAAAAATTAAGCTTTGCCTAATTAATCATAAATTTCCCAAAATAAAAAAGAAATTATTTTTATATAATTGATTTTTTTTTTTTTGCAAACCGGCCAACAAAGAACTATATGTTTTTACAAGCTCATTTATTTCTTCTCCTCAATTAATCCTTCATTCTCTCTGAATGTCGAATTCTTATCTCCTTCCTTCATCCTCCCAGGCCCATCCCTCATTCTCTTCTTCACACGAACCCTGACTTTCCAGAGTCGGCTCCTAAACCTCTCTCTGTCCAGGCAATCCTCATCAGTAACTCCAAGTCTTTTAAGTTCTTCTTTCATCGGATGAGTATAACTACTCTGACTTTTAGGGTTGGATATCTTATCAAATATTTCCTTAACCTTCCAACATGGATTCTAACATATCGACCATGTGCCCATTAAAACTTTGTCGTCTTTTCCTCAGTTGTTTCTAAGTCCTCTATCGCTTCGTTTATTTCTTTGTTTCTGTAGCTTCCCTGCGATTATTTTATTTGTTTATTTTTATAAATCTTTGAAGATTGTAGTCATGTTTTGCAACTTCAATGCCTAGGAAGTTTCCAATTAGGACAGTTCTTATGGCAGCATTTTATGTCTTTTGAGATCTATTTTTTATAGTTATACACTCCTTAGTGCAACAAATATTAATTTTTAATATTTCAGACGGTATAGCCTGTAGCTCACTATGCATAGGGAAACAAATCAGTAATTCTGATTTATAACCATATATAAACTTCTCTGAATAGGCAGCTCATGTTCTCAGTCTCTACGAAAAAGAAGTCACACCCACCCTGTAATCCTCAACTTCCTAGGAGTATGTTTAACTTCTTATTAGTTCAAATGAAGTCGAAAAATCCATAATTTTCCCTCTTCAATCTTCTGTCTACTGTATCAATAAATTAGGTACCAGAATGATTTTTTTATTTATATAAAAGCTATATTTTAGCTTTTATATTTTTTATTAACAATAAATAATTATGCCATTTTTTTTCTCTCTTGTTTGTTGTTTTTGTTGGTTCATTTAACGTCACTTTATGCAGCTATGGGTAATCAGATGATACTACATTGGGAGCTCTAAATTTTGCATTCCTTTCCTTTATTAACGCCCTTTCCTAAGGACGGCATAACTAAGGATTTTTTACTCCCTTTAAAAAATCCTACGGGCACCTGCCGGGCTACGAACCCGCGATCTTGGGCTTATTAGTTTGTTATGCTAACAACAGGTAGTCCCTTTTATTTCCTGTGGATTGCACTTTGTTCAATCATCAACAAGTCATATTTCAAGTTAATTTTGATGCAATGAGATATAAAAACCATACAAACAATTTCTTGTCACATGAAATATCTTGTCAGGACATTAACATCATTTTTTCTTGCTATTACATTTAAAGAAATAATATAGTCCAGGATCCATGGTCCATTTTTTCACTTGATTAGTATCAAGCTGAATCTTCGTGAATAGCTTTGTTTCGATGAGACCCCCAACAATTTCCTGGGCGTAAAGAGGTAGAAAGGATAAAATATGTCGATATGATGATTCTCAAAAATTTATTACTAACTGGTTTTTTTTTTGTTAAATCTCAAGATAATTATCTAAATTATTTGAAAAAATATTTGTCCTACAAAATGTATGGTTTGATCAAAGAGTACCCTCCTACCAATATGTATCGATAATGAAGTCGAAAAAGAAGAAGTAAAAAAAAACAGCTAGTTAGTAATCATTTTTGATGAACTCGTTATCGATACACGTTGGAAGAAGGGGACTCTTTGATCAAACCATACATTTTGTAGGACAAATATTTTTCAAATAATTTAGATAATTATCTTGAGATTTAAAAAAAAACAAAACCCAGTTAGTAATAAATTTTTGAGAATCATCAAATCGACATATTTTATCCTTGCTACATCTGTTAGCTACCACAATCGAGAATTTTCCCCCAGGAAATTGTTGGGCGTCTCATCGAAACAAAGCTATTCACTAAGATTCAGCTTGATACCAATCAAGTGCAAAAATGGGCCATGGATCCTGGACTAATACACGATGAAGGAGTAAAAAATTCAGTATAAATTAAATCATATGTTGAAATATCTGGTGAAAATAAGTGTTTTTCTATATAACTTGCAACAAGTTTAAATGGTTAACTGTTTACAACTGAAATGATATTGAATATTTTTCAAATAAATAAATATGAAAAGTATTGAATATTTTTCAAATTAAAAAAATTGATATGGCCATGAAAAAGGTTTTTCAGCCACCCAGCTGGAGTTTAGTGGATATCCATAACTGGAGGAAAAACCTGATAGTTGAGCGTGATCTGAGATAAATCATCTCTTAATCTTAACATATGATAAAATTCCTCCAACTTTTATTTTAAACTATAGTTTTCATCTAATATCACACTGGCTCTGAGAAATTAAGCACTTATCTATTAACTATCTTAATAATACTGTAGATATATATTTTTTATTTATATTTTCATTTAATTTTTGTGTGACAACCCCTTACAGAATTTAAGTTCAAACTTAACATGGTAAAACTCCTCCAATTTTTCTTTCTTACTATAGTCACCGTCTTCTTATATAATAATACACCGTGTGTGCAATTGATTTCCGAGGCTATAAGACAGCCTGCACACTGTGTTTGCATAACAATGAAAAATATAAAGAGAAAAAAAAATTTCGCTCCTGGGGACCATGTTTGAAAAAATTGTCAGCTTGAATGGGTTAAAAGACAAAGATAACTATTGGTTTTCATTATTACAAAAGTAATGATTGCATAATTATAAAAAACAAAAAAACCAGAACCACCAAAACCCATTAAAGAGTATTGGGTTCAGTATGTGGTAAAGACTGTACTGTTTCTTAGATAACGGTTGTGCAGGGAAGTGATTTGTCCTAGATCACGATAAACCACCAGATACTCCCCCTCATTATGGATATTCACATTATAGTGGTTGGGGATCCCCAGAAAGGTCCTAGATCCCTTAGGATCCATTACCAGCTGCTAACAGATTAAATAAAAATCTGTCAGTAAGTAGGATTGGAACTCAGGACCTTTGGCAGGGCAACTAAGTGCTCTACCACTGAGCCACTTCCCTCCCATACTATTATAATTCATATAAACAGTAAAACATCGATTTTGATAGCAATTTTTATGATTAAATATTTCTTATAACAATAAAGGAAGTATAAATTATTAATATTAAATACTAGTTGTTTGATATTGAATTAGGATTATGGCCGATAAACCTGGAAAGAAATTGAATGCTATCTATGAAATAAATAGTACAGAAAAATGTTGTGAACATGATTCAATTTTGAAACTAAGTTTTTAACAGATATACATGTTTTGAGTTTGACTGTGTTTAAATAACTATACATTGTAAAATAGAGGCTGGAATGGCCATACTTCTTAACATGTAGATAGAATTATGGTTGAAATGGTTGTATTGGTGTAAAATTAAAGTATATTTAAAATCAACTCGGTTTCATTCTCATTACAAGAGTCTTACAGAGTTTTGATCCCTAATTTTCAAAAATTCTTCCTTCAAAGCACCTTCAAATTGGTTTATTTGAAATACTTACCATTACTCATTGTTGATACCAATAGAAAATATATAAATATAAACTACAAAGAAATTTGATAATTAATTAAATGAGAAATATTTTCCTACGTTGAAAAAAAAAAATCCAAAAATAAAGTAGTAATACAGATCTATCATATACCAGTATCACACAAAAGAAATTATAAATAATAAAGTTTTAGAAAATAATGAAGACTGCGATAGTTGAAACTAATACTTTTAGTCCAGGATCCATGGTCCATTTTTGCACTTGATTATAATCAAGCTGAATCTTCGTGAATAGCTTCGAATGTTTTGATGAGACACCCAACAATTTCCTAATAGAGGTAGCAAGGATAAAATATGTCGATTTGATGATTCTCAAAAATTTATTACTAACTTTTCCTGGACTATTTCTATTATTATTTCATTTGATGAAATGATGAACATTTCCATGGAAATTGAACGGTAATAGTAGTATGTTGCATAAATATTGATTTATCAACTAGTATATGGATATTAGGAAGCGGAGTTGCTCTGTGGTAGAGCGCTAAGTTGCCGTGCCGAAGATCTAGGGTTCAAATCCCACTGCTGGCAAGACCTGAGATCATATAATAATAAGATCAGATCTTATTACCAAATAAAGCAGCAATGAAATCGACATCTTTAAATAGAATAGAAAGAGTGAATTTGACATTGAAATATAAAATTTACAATTTTAATAATATTATGGAAATTTTTCCTCATTGACACTGAGAAACTAATATACATATACCAATATAGCGCAAAACTTGAGTTAATATTTACTCATTTTTATGAAATTTGTTACACGTGTAGCTTCACAAACAATATGAAGTTTATTTTAGATAAATTTAAATCATGCTAACATTGTTTAACTCATGAGTGCTTTTCTCCAGGACTTAAAAAATCACATTTTTTTTTCTAATAAAATCACATAATTGAATTTTGGTTACATATGATATTGGTGACGGTGACAATGGGAAGTTAACCTTAATGAAATTCCTAAGCAATTAAAACTAGGTATTAAAATAACTAGTCTCTGTCCAGGGCAGATGCCAATAGTTTACTGCTCTTTGAAAGAAAAATATTAAGAAGGATATATGGAGCAGTTAGAGTTGGCGATCAATTTAGACTCAGGCAGAATGCAGAAATATATCGGATGTATCAGGAGCTAGATGTGGTTCAGTATATAAGAATAGCTAGGCTTAGATGGGCTGGATATGTGGCCAGCTGTTCATAAGAGATTGCTATTTGGGTACGTTGAGAGAAGAAGGAAACGTGAACGCCCACGATTAAGATGGGCAGACGAGGTCGAGAAGGATGCAGGTAGCATTGTTGGATCCAGAGCTTGGAGGACCTTGGCACAGGACAGAGAAGAATGGGGGCGACACCTTGATGCGACCAAGACCCGTACTGGGTTGTAGAGCCAGTGTTGATTGATTGATTAAAATAATAATTATAAAGTAAAGCATTACATTTGCTTAGTATTCAATTAGTTATATTAATTTTGGTACTGATTAAAGAAGGAGAACATTATAGACGTTCACATCTATAGAAAATGTTATAGGCACAATAAGAAAAAGAGTTCAGTTATATGCATTCAGAGTGTTTTTTCAATTCCCTATTGTTATATACGGATATGTATTAAAGTTATATTTGACGAGCCACAATTGAAATTCAATGGATTCATTGTTCTAAATACTGGCCTGAGTTTTATCAGACTTGATTTTAACAGATCAATTACACATTGACTTATTAAACTTACATTTGAACCCCTGTCATAAACTGCTTTGATTTTCATCTTTTTATGGATATAAATGTGTGTCTAAATCAAGAAGGGAGCGGAGTGGCTCAGTGGTAGAGTACTGAGTAGCCATGCCAGAAATCCTGGTTCAAATCCCACTGCAGGCAGTTACTTTTATTTAGTCTGTTTGTAGTGGGAGATGGATCATATGGGATCTAGGACCCTCCTGGGGCTCACCCAGCCTCTATAAAATATTTTAAAAATAGGGTACCCAAAATAAGGGGTAAAAACCTGGCAGTTGAGCGTGACCCAGGACAAGTCACCTCCTTGCAGAACCGTTGTCCATGAAACAGTACAGTCTCTACCATGTACTGAACCCCAGACTCGTTCACGGGTCTTAGTCGTTACAGGTCTTCATCAAGATATTAAATTTCTCCTGGCCTTCTAGTTTAACTTTTTAGCAATATCTACTGTTTCACATGTGCTATTAGGATCAGCAATAGATAATGATGTTTCATTTATATTAATTAATTTGTTGTCTTAAATAAATTTTCATATCTGCATTCTTTTTCCAGATGATAACGATTTGACCATCCTAAATTTTCATATATAGAACAGGGTTTCTTTAAAGCAGAGCTGTTTTTAAAAATGAATTTATCGATTTTCTGTTTAGATTTTTCGGATGTTATGCTCATATATTGACTTGGTACATCACAGTTCTTCATTCTGGAAAATGAATTATCCATTCTCCTCAATTGTATAAACAGGTTTTCAACAGTTGTTATTTCTTCTCAGTCTAATTTATCTTGTACTGCCAATGGCAGTCCCACTACAGCTCATATTGATTCTTGAAGTAACCGTACTTTGCCTCTCCACTTCCAAACATAACCTTTCTTTTGCTAATGCGTAGTCAACCAACGAGCCTCCTAAATATTTAAAACTGTCATTAAAAATCAATGAAAACTGTTAAAAAAGATTTTTTCCTACAGTTTTAATGAAAACAACTCGGATATGTTTTCGTCGAAAGTTTAGGTAAACCATTTATATAAGAAGAGGAACGTAGTTAGAGGGATCAGTATCATCAAGTTTGAAACTAATGGGTTTAAATTAGAATAAAGTTCTTGAGCAAAATTTATTTTTCGGTTGATTTCAGAGAAATATGGATATTTTTTGTTTATATACAGAACAACTTGCCTGATTTTTTCTCTTCTTATAAAGTTAATGGCACTTGTGGTTTAGCAGGTCGCCATTAAACCTGCCTCCTTGTCTCCTGTTTCCTCTTGGAACTTTATCTTATCACTCGTCTTATTTTTACTATTCGTGTATAACCCTGTTATCTTCATGTTAAATTAGTATATTGTCTATTAAATTTAATTGAGTGTTTTTGTTTTATTACTTTTGTTGTGGTCTATTTAAAGTGAATAGAATATCACTTTAGGAAAGCATGTCTTCAGAAGGACCTAAGAAATACTTCCAGAAGTTCTGAATAATTCCAAAGGACAAATTATGTAAAGAAGCTCATCAAATGGATTTAAGCAAAGATAGAAATGGTGACGTTTTCGTCGAAAGTGTAGGGAAAAATATGTATATAAGAAGAGGAACGTGGCGCTAGAGTGCTGAGTATTATCAGTATCAGAATTATCAAGGTGAGGTTATAAACAATGGCGGACAACAGTCTCTGAAGACCGGGTAATACAGAAGTACCTAAAAAATACCTCTTTTTTTTTTTTTAAATACAAACTTTAAGTTGGTGAATATGAAAACGAATTTTGTATAATAGTTTTGTTCAGAGGTGGGGTTTATGTCCCATGTTTCCCTTCTCTGTTTACGGCCGTACAATATTGATATTTTGGAAAGGTATTCCAAGGATCAGCAATGAGGTATTCCAACGGCATAAATAATTGATCAATTGATAATTAAATTACAATAAACTAATGTTGGATTAGTATTGACGTTAATATCCAGATATTTACTCGATGAATATTAAATTATAAATACACTGCCATGAAATCGACTTACATTACCTACTTCACATTCAATATTCCTATCGAACAACTGTTTCAACCGTCTCGTCAATAAGATGTATTTGATTTATGTCTGCCATAACCTTGAATAATTTAATTAAATTAACTATGGTTCCTTCAATCCTTAATTAATTACATAGTAACAGAGGTATTACGCAATATACCACCTTCTAGTTTGTAAAGAATTTATTGAATTTCGGATATATCACTCCTTCAGAAGAACAATATAATGTCTCAAAAAACCTAATTTTTCAATAGAGGAATTTGAAAGTTCCATGTGAGTTAAAAAAATAACTATTTGGGCATTGGTAAAAAACGAAGCATTCATATTATAATGAAGGTATTGAAATTCTTATATTAGCCATTGGAAAATTGTTAAAGGATTGAAACTTTTTGATTTTAATTTATGTCATTCTCATATGAGAATTTATGTCATGATACAACTCAAAATATGACTTTATTTAAAAAAAAATTTCTAAATGCAATATCAGATGTCGTTACTGAATTAAAAAACTTCAAACAGAAACGTCGGCACATAATTAAATAAGTAACCACTTATTTAGTGTTTTTATTTGACTGCACCCCCAACTATTTTCTTCCTTACGTCTATCTTCCAGTCAACCATCCCCTCGCTTCTTAAAAAACTTCAAGCAATGCAATTGCAATTGAAGGCTTAACTCAAAAATCCGAATTTTTTAGTTATGTTGTTCTTTTGTAGGAGCGATATGACATAATACTATACTTTTATGTTGGGGGAGAAGATATATATAAATAGTTTTATGTAAATAAATGCAATTTTACACCATAAGATGTCATTCCGTATATTAAAAGTGACGAAAACTCGGAAAAAATAATCTAAAACTCTCATTTAATATATCAATTAATCCTTATAAACCCATTCTATTATATATCGGTGCCACAAAAGGTGAAAAATAAAACCTGTAAATAACTACAACTTATTGAGTTCAGTACATGGCAGAGACTGTTATGTTTCTAGGGCAACGGTTGTGCAGGGAGGTGATTTGTCTAAGTCTTGGTCGGCGGGATTGGATAATTTGGAAAAGAAAGGGTGCGCCCAGGAGTATTTGATAATAAAAGTCGATCAAAATTATTTTTATGTAAGTTTTGGTGCTATTTCTTAACTTTTGTATGATAGATCTTAGAGGGAGCGGAGTGGCTCAGTGGTTGAGTACTGAGTTGCCATGCCGGAAATCCTGGTTCAAATCCCGCTGCGGGCAGTTACTTTTATTTAGTCTGTTTGCAGCCGGAGATGGATCATATGGGATCTAGGACCCTCCTGGTGCTCACCCAGCCTCTATAAAATATTATAAATATAGGGTACCCATAATAAGGGGGAAAAACCTGGCGGTTGAGCGTGACCTAGGACAAGTCACCTCCTTGCAGAACCGTTGTCCATGAAACAGTACAGTCTCAACCATGTACTGAACCCCCAGACTCGTTCACGGGTCGTAGTGGTACAGTTTTTTTTTATTTTGATAGAGCTTAGAACTATAAAAAAGGAATAAATGAAACTAAGGAAAACATTAAACGCAACCTTTTTATATTTCTGATCATAAAAAAATCTTCTTATTATAAAAAATCTTTAAAATAGGTACATAATAATGATATGACAGTTCACAGTATAATAATTTTAATAAATAATATCAATCTGAGGAATCATGCCATCCTTCTTCATCAGAAGTTATTGTATCTTCTTAGTTGTCCTCAAATTGGGTACAAGGAATACCCAAAATACCCCGTAGGAACATTTCAATGGTTTCTCGCTTAAAGACTTTGACATTTTTGGGGGATCTGGGGCTTATGCAGCTCAAATATGGTTCAGATGTCAATAAAAGCCTATTCACAACATCCGTGTTGCCTTGAATGTGACAAAATTGTCTGGAGTACCTTTCCCTATATTACCAGAAATGTTTGTCCGTTGCTTCTGCTTGTTTGCCTCTTCTGACAAATTACCAATTGGTAGAAGAGCATGATCGATAATAATCGTGCCATGTATTAATATTTTATGAAGTGTAGGCGACATTGGAAACCATGAGTAGAGTTCGATGCACCTCTTAGCCGTATCATGAAAGTAGGCAGCGAACTTTTTTGTATCTATTCTGTGGCTACTAGATATCACTTCTACCATAGTCGCAAATTTGTCGATAAGGTTTCTATCAATACCTGCTATTTTTGCAGATACCTCTATGTTAGCAAAGAACCTCCTGCTGGTTTTTCCATCATTACTGTTGCCAAAATTAATTTTTGGCACATCCACTATTAGCACGAGTTCATCTCTGAAACGTTGCTGTATGTGTTTTTTCCTTTCCCAATCAAGGTATTTCTTCAAAAATATACTTTCTTTTCTCTTAGGAGTCTGCCATTTTGATTTCATATCTGATTTGAATCTTAAACACTTTTGCTGAAACTGTTGCGTTTGTTCCTCTGAGAATGTAAGTAGTGTTATAATATTTTCCTCAACTAATTCCAATTTGTCTGCGAAATTCTTTCCTATAAAGTCTTTAGCCACCTTATAAGCAGCTTGTCGGGTCATGATCTTTAATCCAGAGGCGCCTTTAAACTGTGAAATGTTAAATAAGTAAAATAGTGAAAATAATAAATAACCTCGTTTTGGTCTAAAACCACTGCCATTTTATTTATTTATTGCACGTTTTGGCGCCTAGTTTTTGTTCAAACTGTGAAACAACAATCTAACGTTAAAGAAAAATCAAAAATCAAACTCGGGAAGTATATCAAAATTACTAATTTATATATCTCTTATGAAAAAATTATAAAATTGATGGGATTTTTGAGAATTTATTTTAATTTTCCAGTTTTGACACCATCCTTCAAGATCAGTGATATGGGATTGAAGGCTTTGGGATACAATAACTGGATTGGTGTTGACTGATAATACACATGTATCATCAAATCGAAAATGAATTTTGATACCATATTGTCTATGACAAACATCATATAATGATAAGTAGAGAAGTAACATATATATGCTATCTATATATGCATATCTTACAACTAACAATTTAATAATTGTTAAAAATTTGAGGTTTAAGTTACTTTTTTATTAATCCATTAAAGATATGATGTGTAATTCAGTGCAGAACCATGAGTTTCTTCGCTGGAAGGCCCCAGATTCGGACCCGGCTGTGGTAAATAAATGAATTAAACTATAGCCATAGATCGAGCCTGTGGCATCTATAGACCCTCAGGCTCTAAGAAACCGACTACCCTAAACAAGTTCAGTGCCATCTCGGTTAAACCGTTACCGGTTTGGAAATAATTCTAAATGTACCATGTGTTTAGTCCGGTAACCTCAATGAGTTATAGTGGTATAGGTTTTTTTTTTATATTACTGGAAATTCTTATTTTCCTTCTTAAAAAAAAAACAAAAACGGTTTTAGCAAGACGTAAATCAAAATCAAGCTTTAATAAGAAACTATAATAAAAAATAGAAAATGTTTTCAATATGTTTAAAATACGTTATGAGCTAAGTGTATGAATATTTCTTGTTTACGTTCCTGCGGATAATTGTGCAATAGTTGGTCGAATTGGGTCCAAGGAAGGCATTATTTGACTTGTAATGATTGAATAATACGACCAAAATAATGGTAATGAGCTATAAGTAAATAATTAATAATTAAGACAAACAGCATGCCAACTAATGAACAATCGGAATTACAAATCAGTATGTCGCAAGAAAGAGCAAATATAATTAAATCAAAAGAATTGCTATAAAAACGGTGTCCTGTTCTCCGTTACTCACTTATTACCAAGATGTCGAATAGGATAGTTCAGTTGGTTTTCTTGAGCGCAGTCTTGAGCTCGGTGTTCTGTGACAACGAGGGAGTTGTCAAGAGCCTCATCGAAGCTTCAAACCTGGCTGTCCGAGAGGTCCACAATGTGGATATACCACTACCAGACATCGATCATCTATCAATCAGGTACAGAAACGGTACGATCGGTCAATTGGACACATCAGAGCTTCTGCCAGAACCCGAAGTCGAAGCTAGCACAGACGATTCCGGGACTGTCTACAAGTTCAACGTAGCTCTGAAAAACCTTGTCATCGACTATAGGTTTGCTGCCAACTACGCTTATGCTGTTGGGTACAAGGGATTCAGCGTGAAAGTTGGTAAGAATGTGTTCCTGGTCGAAGCCCGCGTTTCTAACCAAGGTGGAAAATGCACGGTCGGATTCGAGCGTGCCGAAGTTGTCGAATTGGGGGACCTGAAACCAGAATACAAAACCGATGGTCTTACATTGGTTGAGCCACTCAAGAGTCAACTCTTGGAAGGTATTCGCGTTCGTTTGTCGATACTTATCAACCAAGCTATCTTTACAGAGGTTGCTGCGTCTGGCTACGGTGCAAGTTTCAGAAAGCACGCCTGTGAATTAATTTCTCGCAATTAGACAACCGAAGCCACGTACAAGCCACAGTTCTTCCACTTCTCTCTTCTGGAAGACAACACCAAACAACTACGGCACTTAAGAAAGACTAACATCCATCTAGTCTCATCTACCAGAAGATCGCAACATCTCGAAGTCCAATTTCCACAATAACACACTCAAAGTACAAATTATGAATTTTACTCAAGTAAATTTGATCTTACTGCTTTATATTATGAGTATTTAACTTTAACTTTTTTATTAACAGTATTATGTGATTTTTTTTAATTTATGTGGAAGAACAAACAATTTAAAAACTATCCTATTTATTTTTTTGATTGATACGAAACTAATAAAAAAAACATATAAAAGCAAATGTTGTACTTATTATTTGCCTGCTATCTTATAGTATTGAATGTTGGTTGAAACCCTGATGCAGAGAGCAAAAGAATACTATAAAAGTGATTGGTTTAACCCTCAAGTACTGTCTAGCGTAAAGAAAACTATGTCTATACGCTAGTACTAACACATGGTCCCACAGACCACCTTATTTAAAAACGTATTAATATAAACAAAAAAATATATTTAACCATTTTATTTTTAGGTGTTACACAAACCTTCTTGCATTGCCCACAATAAATTAATATATGATGTTTTAGCAAATTCCAGTAAAAAAAAAACAAGATCAATATAGGAAATAGTAAACAAAATTAAACTTTCGTATTTACAACAAACTAATTACAATATACTTAATTTTGATTTTAAACAATTAAAAAACTATTTATAAAACTTATAAAAATTAAAATTGCCACTATCACAAGCAAATGAAAATAAGTTTCAAGGAGCACTTAAAGCATATGGGTTTCTTGTCTATGTCACTAAGGAAATGTATTCTTCATTTTTTTATTTTTTTTGGGTTGGGCATATGTAATAAAGCTTTCGCTTGTTTCTTGGAAGTTTTCCAAGTCATCAAAAAATCAATCCATAATAAATCGTCAATTTGTTCGGTAAGTTGGATTATGTTTATTTTTAATTAATAATTTAATATTTAAAAAAGTACTGTGCATTGTTTTTTTGTAAAAACGTGTTTAATTACAGATTGAACTATGGGGCTCCACCAAATCATCAAATTCCTCTCGTATTCAATCCTTGCAATCCAAAATCCTTCGCAAAATCCTAAACGCTCTTTATTTTGTCACAAATAAAACCATCCATAAAGACCTTAACGTTCCATATGTAACCGATTTATCTCATTCCAGATACCTATCATTCCATAATAAACTCCAGCCCCATCCAAACCCACTAGTTTCTATCTTTGCATCCAATTCCATCCCGGACAATCCTCCTAGGCGTCTGAAGAGAAGATGGCCTCGGGACCTTATATTATAGAAATGTTATTGGAGTGCTGCCAGTGGGTAGTGCCTCTACATGTCCTTTCATGTATCTAGTTAGTCATATAGCCCTTGTACTAGATGTATATACTACAGTTGTACAATTCAATAAAATAATTTTTTTTAAATAACAGATTATTGATCGTCATTTGTTACTCAGTGTAAGTGCAGTATAAGATATTTGAGTGAACCAGAAGGACTGTAAATCCAGTGTTTTGTCTAAAAAGTGTAACTAAGTAGTTTTAAAAGTGTAAATATAAAACACAGCACATCGGCTCATGGGCTTAACACGAGTGTAGGTCCCTCAGCCTACCACCACTCCAGCTCGACATCGAGACCTGTGTTCTTTGAGCTTCCCACTCCATTGACGTCTCAGAGACAAACCGAAAAAACTAGAAGCATCTCTTCTCATGGACCAGTCATTACTCGTATTAGTAATTAGTTTTAATTAAATTATTTTATGTAAACAATTTTATACATGTGGAGGATCTATCATAGTTTATTCATTCATTTTTCATTTTTTTTAAATTCTTAAAATTAGTCTCTTTTTTGTATTAAATATTATTATTTTTTTATCTTGAAGAAATTCTTATCTTTACTTTCTAATATAAATAGTTTATGTTATTGTTTTTGCTATAAAATCTTAATTTTTATTATTAAAACACCATTTGCACTAACCGGACATAACATGCTTGCGTTGGGGAAAAGTAAAAGTTCTATTGAGCCCTTAAACCACGCTACACTTACTGTTTCGGGGTTTCGTCGTCGTGGTAATTACAGAATATTGTGTGATAAAACTCGAACTCGCTTACCAGGTTCTGTTTTAGATCATATGAATCTATTCTTCTTATAAAAATAGTCAGTTTTATTTCGAACCATTTCCCTCAACTCATCTGTATCTTACAGCTCTGACGCTGTATCGTGATCACTTTTGACCCATCATCAAGATCTGATTCAAAAATACCAGCTTCTTCTTTCTCCAACTCACCTAACATGAGGTGAATTTCATCATAAAACTTCGGATCAACAATCCAAAACTATTTTTGATGAGCTAGGCCGGGGTCTATATTTGTAACACAATTAAAAAAAATAAACAAATGGTGTATAAATTCGTAAAGAGTAAAAAAAAAAGTAAATATTGACATGATATTTATAATTTTGTAAGTATCATTGATTAATATTAACTAATAAATATAAAACCTTAAATTAAAGCTTACTTTGAAAAATCAAAGAAGTCTCACAAGTAATGAGGTTTGGACCACGGATCCAGTCATTGGATATATTCTGTTAACAAACTATAACCAACCTTCCACTTTCACATTGAATAAGGTGCTGAGAAGATAGGAGGCTACTGAGTCGTACATTCCAGAAAATGCAGTACCGAAAGGTCCCAGAGACCATCCCTCAGTATTTGAGTGTAAGTCTGTTTATCCTCATAGAAAAAGAAATAATTGTTTATACCTTATTAGAGAATTAAAATATATCGTACAGGTGACGTTGTACGAATACGTAACTGTATAGAGAATTATGCCATCTGTAAATGCATAATAATAATAATAATAATGTAAAACGTAATTATTTATAAATATAATCGGTACTTGTGATTTAGAGGACCCCCATGGATTGTTATTCGCCATTGTTTATAACCTGAACACTGATGATACCTACCCTCTTGTAGAAATTGACATATTTGAAATACAATAGTAAAATACTAATTATATACCTCTCAAGCCATATTTTATTAACTTATATAAATATTTTTCCTACACTTTCAACGAAAATATCTCCATTTCTATCCATGTCAAAATCCATTTGAGAACTTTTTTTCACATAATTTCATCTTTGGAATTATTCTGGAAGTATTTCTTAGTTTCTTCCTCTGAAGACGCTCTCACCCAAAATTATATTCTGTTAATTTTAAATAGACAGTAACAAAATGAATACAACAAAAACACTAAATTTAATTTAATAGACAATAAACTAAATATAACGAAAAAGATCAGAAAAGTATTTCTGTTGCGGAGGATTTGTGGTGAAGTGGTTACCATAACAACCTGCTATGCCCAAAATCGCGGTTTCGTAGCACCACCATCCATCCAGGTGTCCCTAGGATTTTTCAAAAATTCGGTAGTGTCTTGTGTCAAGTACTAAAAAGTATACGAAGACATACATGCCTTAATCCTTTAGACAAGCATATGACAGATAGATCAACTTTTGTATGCATTCCGACAAAAAAAGTAATAGCTTGAAAAAAAAAAGCTCAAAAAATTGTTTTATTAGGAAACTAAACTAGGGTAGAAAATAGTTTTCAATAAGTTTAAAATCCATCACGAACTAATCAATTAAACTCGCTTTTCTTACTTAATTTTAGTAGTATACACTTATTTTATTTACGTGCAAGTATATACGTGTCCAAAAGCTAGTCGAATTGGGTCCAAGGCAGCCATTATTTGACTAATTAATAATCAATAACTACGACCAAAATAATGATAATGAGCTATACGTAAATAATGAATACATAAGATGAACTGCGTGTCAACTAATGGACAATCAGAATTACAAATTAGTATGTCGCAAGAAAAAGCAAATATACCTAAATCAGAAGAGTTGGTATAAAAAGGGTGTCCTGTTCTCCGTTAATCACTTATTACCAAGATGTCGAATAGGATAGTTCAGTTGGTTTTCTTGAGCGCAGTCTTGAGCTCGGTGTTCTGCGACAACGAGGGAGTTGTCAAGAGCCTCATCGAAGCTTCTAACCTGGCTGTCCGAGAGGTCCACAATGTGGATATACCACTACCAGACATCGATCATCTATCAATCAGGTACAGAAACGGTACGATCGGTCAATTGGACACATCAGAGCTTCTGCCAGAACCCGAAGTCGAAGCTAGCACAGACGATTCCGGGACTGTCTACAAGTTCAACGTAGCTCTGAAAAACCTTGTCATCGACTATAGGTTTGCTGCCAACTACGCTTATGCTGTTGGGTACAAGGGATTCAGCGTGAAAGTTGGTAAGAATGTGTTCCTGGTCGAAGCCCGCGTTTCTAACCAAGGTGGAAAATGCACGGTCGGATTCGAGCGTGCCGAAGTTGTCGAATTGGGGGACCTGAAACCAGAATACAAAACCGATGGTCTTACATTGGTTGAGCCACTCAAGAGTCAACTCTTGGAAGGTATTCGCGTTCGTTTGCCGACACTTATCAACCAAGCTATCTTCACAGAGGTTGCTGCGTCTGGCTACGGTGCAAGTTTCAGAAATCACGCCTGTGAATTAATTTCTCGCAATTAGACTACGGAAGACACCTACAAGCTACAGTTATTCCACTTCACTCTTCTGGAAGACCACACCAAACAACTACGGCACTTATGCAAGACTAACATCCATCTAGTCTCATCTACCAGAAGATCGCACAATCCATCTCTAGGTACCATTCGCACCAACTGGAAGACCATTTTCCACAATAACACCCTTATTATTAACAATATTATGTAATTTTATTTCAATTCTGTATGTGGAAGAACGAAAAATTTATACACTATCCTATTCATTGTATTTGATTGATACGAACTAATAAAAAATTTAAAGAAAAAAACACCTTATGTTGTAATTATTATTTACTTATTATCTTTAAGTATATGATTTGGATTGAAAACTTGATCCAGAGAACAAAAGAATTTTATAAAGGTGATTGGTTTAGGTCTATTTATACTCATTGAAAAAGAAAGAATCTTCTATATCTTATGGGTCTCCAAAAGTATATATCATAATACTGGAAAAATCAGACATGAATTTCTGTCGATGAAGTCGTTAGCACAACAACCTGCTATGCCCAAAACGCGGTTTTCATAGACTGGCACGTGTCCCTAGAATTTTCAATATGGGAGAAAAAAAACCTTGGCTATACTGTCCCTCGCCATGTAAGTGACGCATAACAGGGTACCCGAACCTGTACAATCTTAGGTACTCGTTAAAAATATCCTAATTAAACCTGGATAGGCAAAATTTAGAGCTCCATATTTCTTTGAAAGCAAATGAAAAAATAGTTTTAATTTATTCCTATTTAAACCTACCTTCCTCTTCGATTTGCGATAATCCTCCGAGGCATCTGAAAAGAAGACCTATTAATTTTATTTGATTGATACGAACTAATAAAAAAAAAAATAGAAACTAATGTTTTAATTATTATTTACCTATTGTCTTAAAGTATTCAATGCTGTTTGAAACACTACATGGATAAAACTATCTTCCTCTTCGATCCCCCGAAGCTTCTGAAAAGAAGATGGACTCGTGACCTTTTAACTTTAATCTCATATTTGAGTACTACCAGGGGGTAGGTTATCTACATGGCTTAATGTTGTGCTACTATACATCGTTGGTAATATTTACTTCTTATATTAATATTATAATACATCCCTCCCAAATCAAGATGAATTTTATACCAGCTAAAAAAAATCACAAGAATAAAAGCAAGTAGAATCGACAGAGAAGTTTTGAAAGAAAAAAGACAGGAATTCAGTGAAAAACTCAAGGAAACAAGCAATTGGGAAGAGGTGGCGAGTTTTCTGACAGAAACAGCGATTGAAATCGCTCCTGAGAAATCCCACAAGAAACATCTTTGGTGGAACATAGAATGCGAAAAAGCTGTCAAAACGCCTCAGGAAAAATGGAGTCTATGGAACCAACAGAAAACCCCAGAGAAAAGAGAATAATACCAAATACAGAGAAAAGCAACACAACAAATAATAGAGAATATTCTTTAGTCAAAAACTGGTGGAAATAGAGGAAAACTTCAAGAAGAACAACACCAGACTTTTCCACAAAGCCTTTGAGGGAAGACAGGGCTCACACTGAAAAAAAGAGACGGCACCATGGCACTGAAAGACGAAGAAAACTGCGTAATTCTAGCACAGTATTTCCAGGAGCTTCTAAATTGTAAGGTACCTATCGAAAAACTGCAAATAAGAGAAAACACGCCGCAAAATATCGAATCGGATCCACCCGATGAAGAAGAAATAGAGGAAATTATCGCGGGACTAAAAAACAATAATGCTTCCGGTGAAGACAGCGTCCTAGCAGAAATGTGGAAATACACCAGTGAGGAATTCAGGAGATAATTCAAAGAACTAAGTCGTCTGGGAACAAGAGAAAATACCACTCTCACCCGGAAATGAGGAAAATACGTAAGTCGAAGAATAGAATTGTTAATAGCTGTCAGAAAACTTAGGCCTTTCCTAGGAAGAAGTCGTACAATTTTAGGTTTAATAAAATTGAAAACAGGTGATTTTCTGCGCGGTAATTTTTTTTATGCAACATTAAACATCTGAAGGATTGATTGGTGTGGCAAAGACAGAGGAAGTGGCGAAATCAGAATTTGTTGGACGTCAGTGCAGTGCTTTAGGTCAAGTAGGTCTAGTTGTTGTGTAGTTGAAATACGTCTGTAAGATAAGTGGCAAATAGGTCTGTTTTTTTAGAAAGTTATTTAATAAAACAATTCTTAAAAATGTATTTGACCTAGTTTCTTTCATTCTTCTAGTCCTCACATTTCTCTTGTTAATATTTGAAAAATAAAAGTTTTTACAAACAAATATTTAAATGTATTTTTTCAAACCTGAAATATAAAATAAAGCACTTTCAAAGAATTATTTTAATTTATTTTTCAAACCCATATGCTCCAAATTAACCGCATTTTTTTTTCTTTTTTTTTTTAATTTTATAAGTTTGTCTCATTATTGTGACCAGGATCTTCATAATTAAATATTGTTAATATCCGATATATATGGTAGTGTCATGTTTCTAATACTAAGAAGCGTACTAAGACAAACATGGCTTAATCTTTTAGGCAAATGACTACTGGCAGGATTAACAGGGTAGTTTTGCGACAAAAAAGAAAATGTTTAAATAAACTAAAAAACAAACTTTTACAGCTTGCCAAACTAAAAAGCAGAAACAGCTAAAGAGCACACCTTAATATTAGAAAATAAACAATAGTTTAAAAACAGGCTTTAATAGTAAACAAAATAAAAAGTAGAAAATAATATTCAATAGTCACATAACTATGTTTTTTATTTTCACATAAATATTATATAAAAATATAGAAATATTAGATGTATTTTTTAATATGATGTTAATATTCAATTTTTATGATCGTACTATTTAAAGTAATGATCCTTGTTATTCAATCGTTTCGATTTCAGTTCATTATATTAAATCAGTTTATTATAATAAACAATAAGTTTAAAATAAGGATAGACTGATAAACTAAAATTTATATTTTATGGCTTGGTTCCCATACTATTCCTGATAACCCTCCGAGGCGTCTGAAAAGAAGATGGCCTCGAGACCATCTACTATAGAACTTTATTGGATTTTATGGGCAGTTTCTCCACAAGTGTTTTTCAAGTCATAATGTACATATCAGCAGACTTACTTGCTATAATCCTATTATAGTTGTAAATATCAATAAATTAAATTTAAAAAAAAATTATGCAACAAAAAAAAATGCTTGATGTTAATTCTTGTTCAAATAAATATTTTATTAACTGATTTTGGAAAAAGTACAGCATCTATGAATTATTTTTTTTTTAAACAAATTGATTTTTGTTTGTTCTTTAACATATTTTTATTATAAAGTTATTGAAAATAATTTTTTACTTTTTAGATTTCTTTTCTAATAAATCATTGTTTTTTTAGTTTTTTAAGCAATTAATTATATTTAAATAATACAGAATTAAAAAATGTATCCAATATTTCTATACTTATATATCATATTTATGTGAAAATAAAAAACACATTTATTTTCATACTTTTGATTTTAATATCGCATGAAACAGCTAACACCAGTAAAAAGGCCTTCTAAATGAACTGAGAAAAATAGTAAAATTTTTTCATCATTCGTGGCGCTACAACTCCTGTAGAGTCAAGGCAGCCCGGTTCGCCAGTCTTCTCTATTAGTTGCCACTGGTCTCCATCTGGACTCCTAAGATGGACCTGGCATCCGCCACCACTCCAACGATCCATCGGAGCCGAGGTCTTCCCACTCTTCTTGTCCCATAAATCCTTTCGTCTAGGACCATTTTAGGAATCTCATCCTGGGACATTCTAATTATATGACCTGCCCATCGAAGCCTGCCTACTTTTATTACCCTTACAATATCTGGGCTCTTGTAGAGTCTTGTTAGCACAGCATTCATCCTTGTCCTCCAGATCCCATTGGTGCACGGGGCCATAAATTCTCCTCAAAATTTTCCTCTCGAAATATTTCTTAGACTGTTAAATTAATGGAGTGTTGCTTAAACCCCTATTCGCTATTACAGGGCCCAGTGATATTGAGTCAGGGAGCGTTTCCACCCTTGGGTTTCAATACGATTTAGATGAAATTAATAAGTTGTTAATTCTGATCTAGAATACAGAAGTTAAAAATAAGTTTGCATTGGGAAAAGAATTGCCAATAATTATGAAAAAATATACATCATGAACTAATTAAGATTATTTTTCCTCTGGGCTTCATGCGTATGAATTTATTTGATTTACGTTCAAGAGGATACGTTGAATGGGCCCAAGGATACTACTGTTTGATTGATTAATAATGAATAAATAACCCAAAATTAATTATTATGAGCTATAAGTAAATAATAAATACGTAAGACGAACTGCGTGTCAAATAATGAACAATCGGAATTACAAATAAGTATGTCGCAAGAAAGAGCAAATATAATTAAATCAGAAGAATTGGTATAAAAACGGTGTCCAGTTCTCCATTACTTACTTATTACCAAGATGTCGAATAGGATAGTTCAGTTGGTTTTCTTGAGCGCAGTCTTGAGCTCGGTGTTCTGCGACAACGAGGGAGTTGTCAAGAGCCTCATCGAAGCTTCTAACCTGGCTGTTCGAGAGGTCCACAATGTGGATATACCACTACCAGACATCGATCATCTATCAATCAGGTACAGAAACGGTACGATCGGTCAATTGGACACATCAGAGCTTCTGCCAGAACCCGAAGTCGAAGCTAGCACAGACGATTCCGGGACTGTCTACAAGTTCAACGTGGCCCTGAAAAACCTTGTCATCGACTACAGGTTTGCTGCCAACTACGCTTATGCTGTTGGGTACAAAGGATTCAGCGTGAAGTTCGGCAAGAACGTGTTTCACGTCGAAGCCCGCGTTTCTAACCAAGATGGAAAATGCACGGTTGGATTCGAGCGTGCCGAAGTTGTCGAATTGGAGGACCTGAAACCAGAATACAAAACCGATGGTCTTACATTGGTTGAGCCACTCAAGAGTCAACTCTTGGAAGGTATTCGCATTCGTTTGCCGACACTTATCAACCAAGCTATCCATACAGAGGTTGCTGCGTCTGGCTACGGTGCAAGTTTCAGGAAGCACGCCTGTGAATTAATTTCTCGCAATTAGACTACGGAAGACACCTACAAACTACAGTTCTTCCACTTCACTCTTCTGGAAGACCACACCAAACAACTACGGCACTTATGCAAGACTAACATCCATCTAGTCTCATCTACCAGAAGATCGCACCATCCATCTCTAGGTACCATTCGCACCAACTGGAAGACCATTTTCCACAATAACACCCTTATTATTAACAATATTATGTAATTTTATTTCAATTCTGTATGTGGAAGAACGAAAAATGTATACACTATCCTATTCATTGTATTTGATTGATACGAATTAATAAAAAATTTAAAGAAAAAAAAACATTATTTACTTATTATCTTTAAGTATATGATTTTGATTGAAAACCTGATGCAGAGAGCAAATATATAAAGTTCACTTACTCTCATAGAAAAAGAAAGATTTTTTTTTTACCTTATAGGAATGTTAAAATATTTTAGACAAGTGATACTGTACAATATACAATATCATTAAGAACTGTATATTCAATTATGAATTCATAATGATACTGCATATTCTAGATATGTATAAATTACTATGATTTCTACAAGCAATCTTACAGGCGCTTTAAACAGAGTCCTTTACCATTAAAGGCAATGATTCGCACTAAGTAGACAGAGGAGAGAAGACATAGTGTCGGAAGATAAAAGGAAAAACACGAAGAATGGATATGAAGTCCTCAGTAAGCCCAAACGATAACAAAAAATAAAATATGGATCAAGGCGAGATAATTTCATGTTCCTTAGTTATGGCCGTTCTTAAGTGAAAGGGTTACATTTGAATTGGAAAGGGTTGCTTGTGACTTGGAAAGGGTAGCATTGGACTTGGAAAAGGTTCAAATAGACTTGGAAATGCTATATAACGCACAACACATCGGCTCACGGGCTTATAAAAAATTTCGAAATTTATTTTATTTTGAAAAAGGGAACGCTCGACAGAGACATCAAATAAATGTTAATATATAAGTGGAAAAATTCCAAATAAAAACCTTAAGTCTCTAAACTAAAACAGGAAATTAAAAATACATGTCCAATATTTCGCCTATTCAGGCATCCTCAGGGCATAAAGTGAATAATAGCAAACTGTGGTGGGATGTGTGTTTTTGGGTGCATTATTCATCTCTTGGTTTGCTATTATTCTCTTTATGCCCTGAGGATGCCTGAATAGGCGAAATATTGGACAGGTATTTTTAATTTCCTGTTTTAGTTTAGAGACTTAAGGTTTTTATTTGGAATTTTTCCACTTATGTATTTTTATTTTATTTTATTTTTTTTGTACATTTTTAGTTAACGATTCGATGTGTGCAACCCCCCCCCCCCCTCCATGTGCTTATCATTTAATCGGGATCGTTTTGAGCAGAAACCCCACAAGCAACATCACATATGGGGTTTCTGCGCTAAAATCATTGCGTTGGTACCACTGAGCCTACATTAGATCGTTGATGTTATGTTTGCTCGTTATCTTGATTCTCCAGTTATATTTTTTTCGTTTGTGTGTTTTAAAATGTCGAGTGAATCAGATTATAACGAAGAAATTCTGAATATAACATGAAAAGGTGTCCATCCAGAAACGTACAAACGAAACATCATAAAAAAACTCGAACTCGAGGTAAGGATTATCTAAACTACAAAGGTAAGACGATTTGTCAAAAAACTATTCCCAACGAAATTAAATGCAAATTCCCAGCCAAATGTTTTAAGCTTATCACGAATGAAGTTTTGAGTGATATTTGGATAAAATTTTACTCCATGGAAAATAAAAATATTCAGGATGTCCATCTTCAAACGTTAATGAAGAGAAAAGAAATTAAACGCCGTAGGAAATCTGTGACTGATATGCCGATCGTAATGTGACAATGTGAAAAATGTGTTGATGAAGGAGAGGATGAGGAATTGTATGATGGGGGAGGTCAGAAACTTCATGGAAGATTCCGAATGCGAAGAACAATAAATAACTTATAAATAAAAAATAAAAGCAATAAATTAGTTTATAAAAAGTCTGCTGTGTTAATTTTTGTCCCCAACTAACTTATAATTACCTATAAAATATTAAAACAGGGTTGAGTATGTATTTTATTGCAGAAACCCCACAAGTGCATAGGATTGGGCATTTTTTCTACCCCTTCTCATCAACCTCGGAGAATATTTGATTACCCCATGTTTTCTGTGGACCCTGCCTCTACTTTCAGAAAAAACTTCAAAAAAAAATATCAGCTTTTTGTGAAATGAGAAGATGTTATTAATTTCCCCAAAAAATTAAAATCCTGGACTTATGGGTTTTCTGCAATAAGAGATTCAATTATTTATAAATATAATTTGTACTTGTGATTTAGAGGGCCCCCATGGATTGTTATTCGCCATTGTTTTTAACCTGAACACTGATGATACCTACCCTCTTTTTGATATTAACAGAAATTGAGATATATGAAATGCAATAGTAAAATGCTAATTATATACCTCTCAAGCCATATTTTAATATCTTATATAAATATTTTTCCTACACTTTCAACGAAAATATCTCAATTTCTATCCATGTCAAAATCCATTTGAGGACTTTTTTCACATAATTTCATCTTTGGAATTATTCTGAACTTCTGGAAGTATTTCTTAGTTTCTTCCTCTGAAGACGGACTCTACCAAAATTATATTCTGTTCATTTTAAATAGGCAGTAACAAAATGAATAAAACAAAAACACTAAATTAAATTTAATAGACAATAAACTAAATATAACGAAAAAACCCAGAAAAGTATTTCTGTTGGGGAGGACTTGTGGTGAAGTGGTTACCATAACAACCGTCTATGCCCAAAATCGCGGTTTCGTAGCCCGGCAGGTTACCCTAGGATTTTATAAAAATTCGGTAGTGTCTTGCTTCACATAAATTTTGAGGTTATGTGAAAAAAGTGTAAATACAAAAGTTGTAGATCTTTTTTATTACCTACAACTTTGGGATTTTACTTTTTTCCATAAGACTTGTAGTTTTACCGGAAATCGAGATAAACCGTTTTTTACCCTTAAAACCCCCCTCCCTTCCACTTCCCGACCTCAGATCGCCCGTAAATTATTTTTCCTTTCATTTTAGTTATATTACCTTCCTTTTCCAATGGGTTTCATCCTACTTTTTTTTTTTTTCACATTTTACCATTTTCAAAGGCATCAACACTGGTCTACTATGACATATATGCCTTAATCCTTTAGACTAGCATATGACAGATAGATCAACTGGGGAGTTTTGTAGGCTTAAAAAAAGTAATAGCTTAAAAAAAACTAAAAAAACAAGCTATTGTAGCTAGCTAAAACGTACTAAAACAAAAATTAAAAAACTCAAAAAATTGTTTTAATAGGAAACAAAACTAAAAGGTAGAAAATAATTTTCAATAAGTTTAAAATCCATCACGTACAATAAGTTTAAAAATTAAGTAACGTTTTTCTTACTTAATTTTAGTAGTATACCTTTATTTTATTTACGTGCAAGTATATACGTGTCCAAAAGCTAGTCGAATTGGGTCCAAGGCAGCCATTATTTGACTAATTAATAATCAATAACTACGACCAAAATAATGATAATGAGCTATAAGTAAATAATGAATACATAAGATGAACTGCGTGTCAACTATTGGACAATCGGAATCACAAATCACTATGTCGCAAGAAAGAGCAAATATACCTAAATCAAACGAATTGGTATAAAAAGGGTGTCCAGTTCTCCATTACTTACTTATTACCAAGATGTCGAATAGGATAGTTCAGTTGGTTTTCTTGAGCGCAGTCTTGAGCTCGGTGTTCTGCGACAACGAGGGAGTTGTCAAGAGCATCATCGAAGCTTCTAACCTGGCTGTCCGAGAGGTCCACAATGTGGATATACCACTACCAGACATCGATCATCTATCAATCAGGTACAGAAACGGTACGATCGGTCAATTGGACACATCAGAGCTTCTGCCAGAACCCGAAGTCGAAGCTAGCACAGACGATTCCGGGACTGTCTACAAGTTCAACGTAGCCCTGAAAAACCTTGTCATCGACTACAGGTTTGCTGCCAACTACGCTTATGCTGTTGGGTACAAAGGATTCAGCGTGAAGTTCGGCAAGAACGTGTTTCACGTCGAAGCCCGCGTTTCTAACCAAGATGGAAAATGCACGGTTGGATTCGAGCGTGCCGAAGTTGTCGAATTGGAGGACCTGATACCAGAATACAAAACCGATGGTCTTACATTGGTTGAGCCACTCAAGAGTCAACTCGTGGAAGGTATTCGCATTCGTTTGCCGACACTTATCAACCAAGCTATCCATACAGAGGTTGCTGCGTCTGGCTACGGTGCAAGTTTCAGGAAGCACGCCTGTGAATTAATTTCTCGCAATTAGACTACGGAAGACACCTACAAGCTACAGTTCTTCCACTTCACTCTTCTGGAAGACCACACCAAACAACTACGGCACTTATGCAAGACTAACATCCATCTAGTCTCATCTACCAGAAGATCGCACAATCCATCTCTAGGTACCATTCGCACCAACTGGAAGACCGTTTTCCACTATAACACACTTATTATTAACAATATTATGTAATTTTATTTCAATTCTGTATGTGGAAGAACGAAAAATGTACACACTATCCTATTCATTGTATTTGATTGATACGAACTAATAAAAAATTTAAAAAAAAAATCATCTAATGTTGTAATTATTATTTACTTATTATCTTTAAGTATATGATTTTGATTGAAAACCTGATGCAGAGAGCAAATATATAATGTTCACTTACTCTCATAGAAAAATAAAAAATGTTTGATACCTTATAGGGATTTTAAAATATTTCAGTCAAGTGATATTGTACAATATACAATATCATTAAGAACTGTATATTCAATTATATCATCAGTGAATTCATAATGATACTGCATATTCTAGATATGTATAAATTACTATGATTACTACAAGCAATCTTACAGGCCCTATATACAGAGTCCTTCATCATTAACGACAATCATTCGTACTAAGTAGACAGAGGAGAGAAGACATAAGGTCTGAATATAAAAGGAAAAACACGAAGAATGGATATGAGGTCCTCAGTAAGCCCAATCGATAACAAAAAATAAAATATGGATCAAGAAGAGATATTTTCATGTTCCTTAGTTATGGCCGGTTCTTAAGTAATATCTTTTAATTATATTGATATTTTTATCCGATAGATCGTTATATCTGTTTTAATTTTTTTGAAAAGAGAAAAGAAATATAAAGTTTAATGTACTTGATCTTATCAATTATCTGATAGTTTATCAAAATAAAAGAAGAACAAAATTCTTTAAAAAAGAATAACCAAATTCTATCATGGAGGATAAAATATATCCAGGGGTCATGTTTTCCAAACTGTCACAATGTGTATGACTAATAATTCTACATTAGTAAAATAATTTTTAAAATGACTTTTTAAATAAAATAATAATAATAAATCAGATAGAAAAATGATATATTTCAAATTTGAATAATGCCTGAATCTATTTAGTTTTCTCCAACTCTGTTGTTTTGTACCTCCTATTATATAATAATGGACAAAGCCTGAAAATGAATAGTATCATTTATCTATGACTTCAAAGATGTTCCCATTCCATTTTTCAGTTTTATCAAATATATTCAATAAATTTTCTTTTCATTCAATGAGTGGTTATTTTATATTTTGAAAAAGGTAATTATACCGCAGGTTGTCGCTTCGAGTCAAGTCCTAAGGAGTTTTATTTTTTCGTTTGTTTCGCTTCTAATATTTTCCAAAAATACAAATTATTATGAGCTTAAGTATGGAAAAAATAATGCAATTATGGAAAATGTGTATACTTTTCTACACATCTAGAAATGAACGTTTCAACAAGCATGTATCATCTATACTTTGGAATGTTAGTTGAAACTTTTATTTCTTTACGAAATGATTACTGAAATCTACTCATTACCCATAATTACATTATCTTTTCCATACTAAAGCTCAGGATGACTTGTATTTTTAGAAAATATTAAAAATTAAGCTAATAAATGGTTAAAACTTGTTGTAACTCAACTTGAAGCGACAACCTGTGGAATAAATACCTTGAAAAATGTAACAATAGCACGTTTAACTCTTGAATTAAACGTTAGAGGAAGTGTTTCTGAAGAAAGCATTTTAATGGGCAGAACAAATATTTTACAGAGAAATAACCTATTTTCCAACCTCTGGAGACCAGCCAGTAACTTCCCACAACTAGGCTAACCACCTAACAATATGGAATATTTGTCAACACTCTGCTGTTAATTGTAGAACATTAACAGGAACATTGCAATATTGCCAAATGTAGTCATTAGATGCTAAATGGCATTACAAACTATGTATCTTTCAGTTAAATATAGTTTATTATTTATTTAGTTAAAATATGCGTGTAAATAATTCCTCTTTGGCCAAAATCTATTAGCTCGGCCTCCCTTTATCCAGTTAGACCTGATTTATTGGTAACTAATGATTGATATTATTATTATTATTATTACTTGTATTTAAACTTATGGAAAATCCATTTTCTATATAGGAATATTTTCAGATTTTGTCATATATATTGTAGAATTAAAAATCAAGTAATCTATAAGAAGTAAGTTAAATTTTAAAATTTATTCTAGACTATTTGTTTATTGGCTTACTGTAAAATAATATTGTTTGTCTTTAATTAACTAGCTCTAACGAAAACAGACGTAATGTAAAGTAAATTGAATTGATTGCAGAACTAAAATTTGTCCAATAAAAATCTAACATTCTGTTGCCAGAGCATTGTCAATATTGTTTTGAAGATTTCAAACCGAGCCGATAGGATAAAATCATTTTATTCTCAAGGAGTAGACCCAAGATCCTTCAAGTGGATGAAAAGTATGAAGGTAATATTTAATATATATATTTTTTTTAATTTTAAATATTCTTGGGTTGCTTGTTGATTAAATAAAAATAATAATAATGTAATAGTTTTAAAGTAGTTTACATATTCTAACATAATATACAAATATTTTTAATATATCACTTAATTTAATTTAAAAATTAAATTGTAATTGGCATTATTTTTCTTTCGATTTGAATTATTTTTCTTTTCATACATATATTCAGATATATATCAATTGACTTTTTTGTACCCTTTTAATAGAAAGAAAAATATACAATATGAACGGGTAATAAATAAATGAATTATTAGGGATTAAAATAATACATGCTTACCACGATCTCCATCACTCTTATGATTATTTTAAACGATTATTTTATACTAAAGAATATTTTTACTCAAATTATTACCTTGCCATTATGTTAAAAACTTTATTTATGAGATTTTACATGCTGTATTTGTGAATTTAATGCTCTGATAAAAAAAAAAGAAAGATAAAGATGAAAAAAAAGTCAAGAATTACCCTATAAACACCCAAAGGAGGGGTATAGGCAAAAATCCAACAAAGAAATATGCAAAAATTTGGAAGATCTTGAAACATTTATCATATACTAAGGTTCTACAGCCACATGGTCAAAATGAACAATAAGAGGCTGAACAAAAAAATCTTTGATAAAGTCCTAATCTATGAAATAATATGCTGGTGTATAGGTGGATATATGAAACAAATAAAAGAGGAGCTGGATAGGCTAAAAATCAAGGATAAGGACTGCTTAAATAGAGAGCTTTTCAGGAAAAAAAAAAAGAAGTAGGGGTTCTTGCAAGAAGGAAGGAGAGAGGGGGGAGAAAATGGACTAAGGAGGAGCGAGAGGAACAGTCCAGGAAGATGAGAGAGAATTGGAGTAGAAGGAAGGCGGAGAGTGTGAAGAAGATTTAAGTGATATTCGCGTGGTCCTTGCTGTCCGATTCGTGGAATAAAAGTGTTATTGAATACTAGAATAAAATAGCTTGATATCAAAATGGAGTAATCTTGAGAATAGTGGGTTATGAATAAAAAATAAATAAAAATAATGTGTAATTCCAGTGGAAATAAAATAAAACTGGCAAGAGATAGATAGGATAAAGTATTAAATAAAGAGTGGTCAATGTATAAAAATAAAAATATTCAAAGTGAAAATAATTAAATTATTTATTAATTTGATTTTTTTTCAGGAAATACAAAAAATTATTTGTTTCGCAGCTATGCTTGGCATAGCCTTGTCAATACCAAGTAATTGGGAAGATGATTTTAAATCATCTGAAGATGACGGGGTGTCAGGAAACCCGGCAACAAATTGTTCTTGTGGTTGGACCAATAAGGTATCTTTTTATATTATTTATAGAAGAAATATTTTATAACTGTAAATAGATGGAACAAAAATTAAAACAACGCCAAATAAATCATAAAATGTAAAGAAGTTACAGAAAAGAGTCTAAACAATAAAAGTTATTTTTACTTCTGATCAATTTTTTTAAAAATAATTTATTTAATGAAATTTACAACTGTACTAAAATAATAGAACAAGTAAATATAATGATTGGTACATATTAGCATGAAAGACAAGTAGAGAAACTACCCAGTGGCAGTATTCAAAAAATAAGTTCAACTTAGAAGGTCACGAGGCCATCTTCTCTTCAGACGCCTCAGAGGATTATCAGGAATTGAAGAGGTTGCTAGGTTTGAAACTAGTGGGTTTAAGTGGAAATAAAGTTTGTCATGAAAAGATTGATATCGGATTCAGGCCAAATAAGGCACAAAAGGGACATTAAGTTCGTTATGGTTTACTTTGTTCGTTATAAATTAAGGAGCATTGAGGATTTTGGACTGTAAGGATTGAATTCGAGAGGAATTTGATGGTTTACTGGAGCCCCAATGCTCTATTCCATATGTCCAGAGAGGTCTAATGATATTCCTGTATACGAGTCTTTTGTAATAGAGTGTTTGTCTAGTAAATGTTGTAGTAGCCTGAAATGGCGAGCTGTTTCTTGTCGTTTTAGTCTAGTATGAGGATTCCAAGTTAATCTTTTGTCAAGGTGAAGTCCTAAGTACCAGACCTGTTCTACAGGAATTAGTGGGATCCTATTAAATGATATAGGAGGACAGGACGTCATTGGTTTAAGATGGAGGGTAAATGTGATTTGACGGGCTTTGGGAGAATTTATTTTAATCCTCCAGTTTGGACACTATTTTTCAAGGTCAGTGATGTGGAATTGAAGAATATGGAATATAACTGGATCGGTGTTGACTGATAATAGACATGTGTCATCTGCATACGTGGTAAGGATAGTATTAGGATGGGTTGGGATGCCAGCTGTATAAACTGTGTAGAGGATTGGGCCGAGGTTACTGCCTTGAGGAACACCAGCGGATTGAGAAACGAGGGATGAATATACATAATTGTGATTTACTTTGAATGACCTGCTGAGAGAGGATTGAATAATGAAGGAGGTAGGAATTGGCGGAGTTTGCAAAGCAACCCCAGGTGCCAGACTCCGTCAATAGCCTATTCCACATCAAGAAATACCGCCAAACAATATGATCTCATTCCAATGCAGAGGAAACAATGTCCACCACACTATGACATTGCTGATCAATTTAAATGAATAATTATACCTGCTTAGAGAGCACCTGTTTGAGAATTAAGGAGATGTTGGAAAAGTGTGGGATTGAAGGAGCATGATAGACATTGGGTGGGAGTGGTAGAGCGGACAGGAAAGGACAATGTGATAGTACTGTTTTAGTACAGTGTGGACAGGTTTAGAAGGTCGGAAAGGCGAGATCTTGTTTTCTGGTGCTGATCTGAGGATTTGAATTGAAGGAGAATAGAATAGAAAAGTAACTTAATTCTGGGACCAAGTCCCTTAAGAATAACAAACATGAACAAAAATTAAATATGTATCATAATGTATCATATGTTTAAATAACTTTAAATGAAAAAACAATCTGATAGTACAGTCAATAAATTTTACACAAAATGCAACCTCATTTTTAGACCATCATTATGGCTGAGAATTTTAGTCATAATTTTAATTGCCAATGAAATACAATTTTTAAATATAATTGATTTAATTATCTTAATTAATTTGTTATAGTTTATGCAAATAAAATAATATCATTTTCTTTTTTTATTTTAGGGTAGAATTGTTGGAGGTCAAGAAACTCTCCCAAATGAGTTTCCTTTAATGGCTGGTTTGGTTTATCTTAAAGAAAAAAATTTATTTTGTGGAGCTTCTATTATTACTAATCGCCATGCTTTGACTGCGGTACACTGTACTCAACCATTCATGGAAGAGACATTACATTTGGCTGTAGGGGGGCACAAAATTTTTTCAGGTAAGGTAAAAAAACAACTAAATATCTCTTCCTTGTGGAACTATAACTTCTTCATACAATCTTCTGACCTTCTATCCCGATTCCCTCTGACAAATCGGAAATAGTTGGGTCAGTTTTACGAAGAAAAATTTGTTAATTGATTAATCAATGATGCATTTTAATAAATATAGTTTTTCCCCTTCCAATATAGCAGTTCACACATTCAGTTACATAATTTTAAAATTAGTTTTTATAGTTGTTGTTTTTTTCCATTATTATTTTGTTTTTCATAAATTTATATACACGTAAGTATAAATCCTTAAAGTGTTATGGGCACATATATGTCTGAAAAAAACCAACCAGTGGCTACTATGAGCACTTAATGATAACAACATAATAATAATAACAGTAAGCAATTTAAAGCATCATATTTACACTTATGCCGAGTTCCATATTGTCCTGTCCAAACATCACGAACGGTTCGACCAATCGCAATAAGTCATGGGAACAATTGGAAACATAAGTGCACAAAACACCTAAACTGCGGCTAGAAAGTTTCCTAGAACACAGAATTATGTAAAGTGGGCAGAGGTTGCTCCACTTGGGACAGCGAACTGACATAAGTCTACCCTCTGGTTGGTGTCTGACACTTCCTACCGGCCACTACCGTACAGGGTTCTGTGATTGAGATACTTAACTTGGGAAAAGTTTACCAAGCAGTAGGTTCAGTAGAAGTGACTGAGTAACCTACTAGGCTCGGTTACACAATTTTTCCGTTTTTCATGTAATAATTACATGAAATTATGATTAAAATATTACATATAACTTTATGAGGGACAGATACATACACATACCTATAGTTATGGAATTAAAAAAAGACAGATTATGAAACAATCAGGTTTACAGAAAAAAATTTATAAATAAGTAAAAACATTACAGAGTTGAAATTAACTGAAATATCCTGATATTTTTAATCAATTTGATGGTAGGTATTATTGATATATTTTTCATAATAGCCTTAGAGCCTAAATAGTTACAAAGTCACTCCAGATCTTTTTTGTTATTTTTATGTTGTTAATGTAACAATATACATTTTACTCATTTTAAAAGGTTACTGGTAAATGACCTTATGTTTAAAAGAAATTCTACAATAATTTATTAGTCATAAATTGTTTTTCGATAGAAAATATAATTTTTGTTCAGGAATAAGTAAATAGCCACAAAACTTTATAATACACAAATTAATCGGAAATTTCATTTAGTTTATGATTTATGTCTTCAATTAGTAATTATTGTACTGTTACACTAAGTGAAATTTAAATATTTTATATTGGATATTGATTTTTTTTATGACTACCCTCCTTTAATTACATTAATAGTTTTACATTAACAATTTTTATGCGTCCTCATAAAATAGACAAAGCTATTTTATTCTTATGTTTTTCCATATTTCAGATGAAAACGATGTCTCAACATTGTATGAAATTGAACAGATTTTTGAACATGAAGATTACCATGATGTTACCTTGGCTAACGATATTGCTCTTATCGTAGTCAAAGACAAAATTGAATTTTCACAAAAAATAGGACCTGTTTGTCTTCCAAACAAAATATTGAATTTGGACGATGATTATGTGAAAATTTTAGGTGAGTTCATTTTCTAAACATAATAAATATATATATATATATATATATATATATATATATATATATATATATATATATATATATATGATACTTATACTAATTAATAATTTAAACTACAATCTTCTATTGTAAGTAGAATTTTGGTACTGGTTTAACATATTATACTGGAGGTGAGGAAAATCTATCAAGCTGTTTTCTCACATATATTATATATATATATATATATATATATATATATATATATATATATTTAAATATCATGAATCAATATATTAATATATAATAAATTATTATATAAATTGAAGAAGATGACCATTAATTGCTGTCCAAAAAATTTAGACAAAAATTATTTTATTTAAATATTTTACAGTATAAATGTATACACATATGTGATTATAAGATAAATTGGGTGATAGGGTACTTTCAGAAGTTTTAGACTTCTCAGTTCTATCTCTAGACTCTTGCATAGAAAGCCTGTTTAATGGGGATAAAAAGTAAGTGACAATGAAAATTCAGAAAAATTCTTTTCTTCAACATTTGTTTTCATCAACCTTATAAAGATTTTTTGAACTTTATGAAATAGATGACAAGCTATTAATTTGTAAATTTTGTTTTTCTTAAATATCTACATTATTGTATTATAATTGATCCCCCATCCTAAATAATATTTAACAGCATTTTATAATAAATTATGCACAATTTAGCTTTAATGATGCTTGCTGATATTTAATAATTGCAATATAACTATCAATTTATAAAACTGCAAAGGCAAAAGTTAAAATTCAAATGTGAAGCAAAAAAAAACTCTTCTTAATTCATTCTAATTATGAAATTAATATACCATTAATCAATACAGTATTTATTTAATTGGTATTCCTTTTTTTTTGAAAATTTAGACTTATGAGACTATATCTTCACTAATCTTGATTCAATTTCGGCTAACATCTAATCAAACATACTAACATTATTTAAAACATGAGAAAAAAAATTGTCTCAATGCTACTACAATTGATATAAATGTTGTAATTCTGCATTCAATTTCCGAGTTAAGTTTATGACCTCGACTATTTTTGTCCTTTTCTTATCACTTATTATAAGATGCTGTATTTTCAATAAAAAATTTTAGTTAATGTGGAATTTATTAGTTGGGGAAGAAAAAAATGGGGGAACAAGTAAACAGAACAAAAGATAGAATGATGTTACGGTCAGAGGGGGAAGAACGGGTAGAGCGAAGGGACTGGAGCGATCTGGATGGACTGAGAAAGTAGTGACCCTGTCAAACTAGTGTGTCTGTGAACTGTGACAGTCAGCGAGTGTAATGAACTGTTTCTGTGTGTATCAGTTTTACATATTTGGAGGATCTTACGGTCGGTGGGATTAGAGGACTGTAATTGTTTAATTTGTAGTTGTAAACTCTAGTGTAATTTTATTGTATTTGTACAAGTTTATGTAAATAGTTAAGGTATTTAGTATTAGCAATATCTTATATTAGTTTAATAATTTATTTGTTTTAATAATTTCATTGTTATTATAAATTTATATTAAGTAAATAATTTTATTGTATTCTTTTTTTCAATTAATAAATATTAGTATCTCGAATTTAGGAGTAGTTTAATTCATTTTCACACCCAGCAGCCTTTAACAATAACAAAGAGATATAAACATCATTTGTCATGCAGTCCCACTAAGGGTGGACTTTTGAGAACAAAGTAATCAAATTCTGTTCTTCATTACAGGTTGGGGATTAAATTCACCGGACGAATTAAATATGTCTCCAGTTTTGATGAAAGTTAATCTGAAAATAGTACCAACCAAAGATTGCTACAAAATCCATAAAATAGACATTGGATCACCTAACGCTAAAAATGTATTATGTACATATGGTGACAACAAGGATTCTTGTGAAGTATGTATATATTTTATAAAAATATATTAATATAAAATATTAATATGAATATAAAATAATATTCATAATTTTATTTTTTTTTTGAGTGCCCCCTGGATCCACCCTTGTCTATCCTCCCTCTGTAGAAATTAGGTGTCAAGGAAGAAGCAAAGTCTTGGAAGGCCGAATTCAGGGCATTTTTGTTGTCAAATTTTTATTTCTTAAAAAATTATCCAAACAACGGAAAAAGTAAAAATCAGTTGGAGAAAGGTCCAGAGAATATGGTAGGTGAGGAAGGACCTCTATATTCAGCTCCTGAAAAAAAAAATCGGGTGAGCTGCTGGGCCTCGGTTAATTCATGTGGTACCTATATTTCCAGCTTTTTTGTCTTACCAAGCTCCTTAAGGTGCCTGGAAACAGTCATGTTACTTGCTCCAAGTTGTGAACCTAATTCTATGTTTGGGAACCTACGAGTGGTTTGGGAAAGACTTAGACCAGCTCTTTTTTTGGCATAATCCCCAGACCGAAATTTTTCAAATCAATGGAAGATTGTTTTTTCGCTCACTGTATCTTCACTGTAAACAATATTAATGTTTCGGAACTCCTCCGTGACGCTATGGGCAAGTTTAAATTCGTAAAGAAAAATTATACGAATTTCCGCAGAAGACATAATTTTATTCTTATCTATTTTTAAAACGTTGCTTCACTTTCAAAAGAAACAGTAAGACTGATTATGAAGAAGGATTAAATGATCTTTCAAACTGTATACATAACATAATTGTTTGTGTACAAATAATTTTATCCCTAATGACAAGAAAACTGTAAATAAACGAAACTGACATTTCATCCGTAACGACCCAATATTATTATTAATAATAGAAGGAAAGGTCAGTCCGTTGATCTGTTTTAAGACTATGAACTAGAGATGTGTTTGATTGATTAATTGTTTTTAAAATATAGAAACAATAGTTAGTTATAAATTATAACAATATTGATACTTCACTTATATCAAGTTTCAATATTTCTAATTTCTTAACCCAATCTTTTAACATTCCTTTTAAAGGTTTTAGGGATATTAGATAAATGTAGATATTTCAAAAGAAATATTTTTATATGATAGATTTTATATTTATATAAAAATGGAGTTCCAGAAACCAATAAAAAATTAAATAATAATAAAACATATATAACATAATATAATAATGCCTGTAATTTGGTTACCTCTGTTATTAATAGTTGAATCATCATTTTCTTCCTTATTTTTTTAAAGCTAGTAATGAATATTTAATTATTGGTATGTATCTGTAAATTTCCGCAATGTTTTTTAAAACTTGTTTAATAAGAAATTATATTATTATATTATATTTTTAAGAATGTAGCTTAAATTTAACTTATTATCAGATGATAATAATTAATGAAATTTTAGCTTATCATAAAAAAAAAGAATTAATTGTTCACAATTTTGATCAAATCTTTTACCTTTTACTTTTTTATAACATTCATTCTTGTATTACATGTTTCTTAAATTATATTTTATTACTTATTCAATTGTCTTTCCATTCTTACGAGTCCTTTTATTTTTAATATACCATATGGTCTTACACATTTATAAGGTATTTCAAATTAGTTATTTTTGTTTGTTTATATTTTTATCTGTACACGATAAATTTATATCTCTCAACCGACTTACAAAATTTTCAAAACTATATTTAATGAATTTACATATTCATATAAAGATGTAAATACGTTAAAGCACATATATATCTTAAATATGAGAGAGGAAACATAAAGATTAAAATAACTGACAATGACTACCTAGATTAAGAACAATTCAGAAATACAATAAAAGAAATAAAAGTTCTTATGGGAAATAAGGAAAAATGGAGGTGTACTGCACGGTCAAAAGAAAGGAGGCAAAGGCTCACCAAAATGATGAGAAAATACGGTAGAAAAAAGCCGTTTTTAAAGAGAGAAACAAAAAAACCCTTCCCCAGATGGCAAATTACAAATAAATCAGATCTATTGGCATTGGTTTCAGGGAGGATTCCATATACTTTTAAAATAATATTTACAATTCTAGAATATAATTAAAAAATATTTATAATGTTTTAGGGTGATTCTGGTGGCCCTGTCCTATGGCTTGATCCAGAAACTAATAGGTTTACGTTAGTTGGTCTTGTTTCTCATGGAAGAATCTGTGGAGGTGATACCCCTGGTATTAATGTGAATGTTGGTCACTTCTTGCCATGGATTCAAGAAAAAATTTCTTGTAAGTAAAAACTAAATGTTTTATTTTATATATTTTTTTATTAATTGTTTTAATTTTTAATTATTTTGAAGAGAAAAGATTTGCCCCCAGGGTAAATTTTTTCTTTTCAAAACAAAAAGTTTCATTTTATAGTTAGTGCTATAAAATGAGATTCATTCTAAATCCTATCATTGACAATTAGGAATTTGTTAAACAATTAAATGAGGGACATATGAGTTTTATTCCTTCAAAAACATAAGTTATATAATAAGTCGAAATTGTTTAGGAAATGCCTCTACATTTAAACGTCTATAGGGAACTTGGAGTTTGTTCAGATTGTCAAGATGTTCTGTTTAAGATCTAATTTTTATTAATTCAGAGACATTGTAAAGATTTGTAGGTAAATTCCTCTTTATGGGCGCCATCAATGACAAGAAGAGAGATTGTAGCAATCTTGTTACTTTTAGATGTTTGTCAGAGTTTAGTAAGTTTTCTGTTTGCCGTCTGTTTAATTCTTCATTTATCTAATTTATATATTACAAATGAGCGATCTTACAAAAAATCAGTATCATTCTTCCAAGAAAAATGAATATTGCCTCAGAAGAAACGTTGTTTGAAAACAATGACTTGGCGTTGTTTGATATGTTGCAGAATAAGTGCATTTTAAGAGTAAGATCCTTGCTTGATTCCACAATATTATCATCTGTTAATGTCATAAGATTCATTTATTTCTGGTGTAAGCAGATGAGATCTGTTAAATTTTGTTCAGAAGAACATACATGTTAAAAAAGTTATCCACACAGTGGAAAATGTGTTTAATAGAGTCGTGTGTTTTTGGATTGAAGCAAAACTAATGTTAGTATTTCACAGATTTTTCTTTTAAAGAAGGATATCCCTGAAGTGTTACTCTGTTCATTTTAACTAGGCAATAACAAATTTAACAAGACAAAAACAATAGAGAAAAAAATGTATGATGGCCACACAGCTTACTCATATGTGCCAAGTGATAAGAAAAAGTTACAGGAGATAAGGAGGTAGGTTTCATGCTGACCAGCTAATACACAAGTACCATCTGCTTGAAGACTGATAGTCAAATAGTGGTATATGTGACCCCGTTCATGTTTTAAGGATTAGTCTTTTTTAGCAGAGATTTTCAAGTATCTTATTTTAAGTAAGTGGAACACATATCTTTGACCAAATTTTTCAACAGGTAGTCGATTCTCTCTTAGTCTATATCTTGTATTTGAGAAAACAATTGTTTATTACTAACAACAACTAGTATAACAACAATAAACAAGTTAGGATTTAAGATAATGTTTATTAATCATAAAAATTAGTCAATCTTAAAAATTTTTATTAGAGGTCAAACATTTTTTTTTTCAGTATCTGATTATCCTGAAAAGACCTGCTCCAAGGAAACAAGAAGATGAACCCAGTTTGGTAATTTTGTTGGAAAAATGAATTCTTAATTAAAAACCTTTTTTTTTTCATAACCTAATCTATTTCCTTTTTATTGGCAACATGAATTTTAATTTATTTCTCATTATGTTGAAAAATGTATATGTGTGTGAATGTACAAGTCCATTAAACACGTTTCTCTTTGTTTTTAATGTTATGTTCGGCTCCATTCATTTGCTGAATCCAACTATTTGGCATATTTGTTCCTCCCAGTACCCTTAAAATAAATTATATGGATGCCATACTAGTCTACTAGTCAGTTTGATCCGACAATAAAAACTCATTCGAAGCCAACACTTTCGTTCTTGCAAAGAATGATAAAATTAACAGTTCTAACCCATACTAACTGGAGCCACTATTATCACATGGAAGACCATTGCAAACAACTACTAAACGACTAAAATTCATTATTTCTACCTTTCATTTCTCATCTATTATCGACCAGAAAAACACATCCTCCGTTTCAAAGACCATTTTCCACAAATCCAGAAGAACCTGAACAATGAAACTATAGCTAACAAATGTTACTAGTATAAATAAGGCCTAAGTTGTTGTCCTTGAATTTCATCCTAGTACTTTTTTATCACATATAAAACCAATTATGACTATACGTGGAAGATTTAAAAGTTTTATTAAGTCCTGATGATTTGTTATTTGGTTTTTATGAATTACTAAAGGAATAAAAGCAGATATTGAACATTATTTTCCCATTGTTTTTATGCATTCATATTCAATACAGATGTAAGTATGAAACAGAATTATCGATTTATATATATAAAACTTATGTTAAAATCATTTAAAATGCAAAGTACCAGTAGTTCGATTTAAAAATAAAGATTCTCGATATTTCTACGAAAGCAGAAGAAACAGAACATTTACATTGAATTTAAATAAAGAGTAATTCAAAATACTCTTTAAATATTTTTATTTTGAAGAGAAAAGATTGGGCCCCAGGATTCGAACACGGATCTCCGCCTCACCGTGGGAACGCTCTAACCATTTGAGCCACTGACGTCACTCCCTACCTTGAGGAAATCTATTCTCATCACCAATCCCTTAACCCCGGTGTTCTCGCAATTTTTTTTGTGATCTATGCACGAGGAAGAATCTTCATTGAGCATTACTTTTAATTTTAGGATCTTTTTGACACACGTCATTATATTATTTATAATTTTTTAATCATTGCTTTAATTTTTTAATATTTTTATTTTGAAGAGAAAAGATTTGCCCCCAGCCGGGATTTGTCAATTTTGTCCTAGATAGGGATACAGATTTTTCCTAGGTAGGCAGTGACCCGGGAGGCTGAAATGGTTAGAGCGTTGCCACGGTGAGGCGGAGATCCGGGTTCGAATCCTGGCTGGGGGCAAATCTTTTCTCTTCAAAATAAAAATATTTAAAAATTAAAGCAATGATTAAAAAATTATAATAAATTAAAAACTCTTTTTTAAGTTGTAATGATTTTAACAGCAACAATTTATATACAAATAGCTTATTACAAAAATCTATTATCTATAATTTTATTAAGACTTCAATAAAAAGACAAAAAATATTGAAAGAATGATAAATGCTAGGAGACGAAATCGCTTAAACATAAAAATAAAAAGACAACAATATTGAACATATCAATAAAAATTTATCAAATTATCTAATAGCATTTATTAATAAGTATTAATTAATTAATAATAAATGTTAGACAACTAATAAACTACAGAAGAACCAGATCACTAAAAACACAGTACCAGAACATATGAGGCCTTATTTGTTCTACTTGAATTGGATCCTAATGCTTTTTTATCACATACAAAAATTTAATTGAATCTTGTTGTTGAGTAATAAAAAGTTTTTGATTCATTTACCCTTACATCGCACTGCGGTAGAAGAGGGAAAGATTATGGTGATGGTCCATTTATTTGATTCATGTGAATTAATAAAGGAATATGAGCTGATTTTGGAACATTGTTTTCCTGTTGTTATTATTAATTAAATAATAGTTCAGAGAAATGCTGAGAGCAATTGAATATTATGTAGGTGATGAGATCAAGGTTATCAATTACCATTAAAAAAAAATGAGTTGTTTTAAAAGAAATATTATCAACAAGGAATGTTGTAAAAATATCAAAGTCAATATCAATATGCCAAAAATATTAATTAAAATATCAAGGCTTCTTTAATATTAATCCTACCCATCTCTATCTATAACTTGTCTATATTGTCATGATCTTCGCCTAATGTTGAGAGATACCTTTAATTTATCTAGATCAATTTTTCGGAATACAAATGAAAAGAAATGTTTTTTTTTCTATTTTTTATATTCAGCTTTTATTAAAGTCAAGAAAGAAGAAACATGACGGCTATTCTCATTGCTAGTCTGTTATTCCATCAGACATAGCCACTAAGAACTTCTAAGGAGTTTATATTGACCATTCCCACATACACCTCCTGTGGGACGCTCGCCTGGTAATGACATATAAACGAGAATATTTCTACAAAATCAGATGAAAAGGAAGTTTTATATCACATTGAAGTATTGGGTGATATAATTAACAAGTCTGAGATTTATAACAGGTTTATTAGCAATAATCGAATATTGAAAAATATCTTATCACTGAAAAGACATGCTAAGAACTAATAAAGAGATTATATTGTTTAAATATGTAAAGTAAGTTAAAAAGTACTGAAGGATATAGAACATATCACTAAAAACTAATCAAAGTATTTAGTAATATTTATTATTTTGTCTGTTTAATAATTTATATTATAGAACCAATAAAAACTAAATTTCTAAATACATCAAAATTAAAATTAAATAAAGAGGAAGAAAATAACAATTAAATTAATAAAAACTGAAAGGGTCACCTGTGGTCTAGTAGTTAGCTCAACAACTTATCCCCCAAGCTCTCACCAACCCAAGTGAGTAAAAAATCCTTGGTTATGCCATCCTTCGGAAGAGACATAAAATGGTGGGCTCAAGCCTGTACGGTGTCAGGTACTCCCTTAGATCCCTATCCTTGTTATACCAGGATAAACAAAATTTAGGACTCACATTGTCTGATCAGCCATAATAGTATAAAATGATAATAAATGAATAAACAATAAAAATTTGTAGATTCTGTAACCATGTAAGTTTGTTTGAAAGTTAGTATTCTGCATGATTCAAAAAACTCTTAGCCGTTAACAGTAAAAATTTTGTGATTGTTTGTTTCTGTTACATTTAGCTAATACTTGGGCTTAGGGATTATAACTTGTATCTGATACTGGATTTTCCTGTATCTGATACAAGGAATAGTGATACTTTTCTGTATCTGATACTTTTACTTGATACTTTTACTAGTCATGGGTAGATACTGAATTTTCCTGTATCTGAATACAAGTGACACTGATACTTTTCTGTTTCTGATACTTTTACTTGATAAGGTAGGAAATAGTTGGGGGTGCAGTCAAATAAAACACTATACTAAACGTCGGCACATAATAAATAAGTACCCACTTATTTAGTGTTTTATTTGACTGCACCTCCAACTATTTCCTACCTTACTCAGATCAACCATCTCCTCGCTTCTTTTACTTGATACTTTTGTAGTTGAATACAGATATCCTGACTCTTACTCTTCGCTACACTGAAGTCTTTCTTGGGGCATCAGTTTTTGTTATCATTTTAAAAGGAAAAAGATTTATTCGCCGAAATAGTAACCTGCACAAGCCATCAAATGATTAAAATCATGTTTTTTATTGGTTAATTATTTTTGGAATAAAAATAATAATTTGGTTCAATGGAATTGAACAATAAAAAATAGATTTTAATCCCTACTTCAAACTTTTGCTATTCACATTCCAAGACACGTAGAATTTGGGTTGTAATACAAAATTTGTCAGTCCGCCGCCGCACGCTATACTTTTGCGAAAGTTGCTCGTGAAAAATCATATATTAGGAGGCGATCTCCGAAAATGTTATTTCAACCATCCTTTACTGTTAACTAATTTCATAGCTTATTTTCATTTCAACATATGTGACTAGTGACTAAGTACAGATTATATTGATAATAAGTGAAAACTTGTTCACTATTATCTTTACTTATTTATTTATTAATACTAAGGGGAAATTGGTCTTTCGCTGGTAATCAAATCTGGGGAGCTTAAATCAGTGGTTGACTATTGCTTATTATTTATTATTAAAAGGACCATGATTAATAGTAGATAATAATTTTGTTTAAATCAGTTAGACGATGTAATTTTATTGCCAAAATGAGCTTGGTTGGTTTTGGCGGTTCCCTCTCACGAGTACTGGATTTTCTAGGGTGGCAATTCCAGGTAATAATAAATAGCATAAGGTAGTATGAGGTAATGAATATATTTGAGATGCTTCTAACTAGGGATGGGTAAGGTTGCATCAATCTGACAATATCTGATACTTGTATCAATTGATACAAAAGTATCAGGTACATTTTGACTGTATCTGATACTTGTATCAACTACTTTTTAGCATCAGATACAAAGTATCAGATTGATAAAACCTTACCCATCCCCACTTGGGCTGGGAAGATCACAGCCGTTTTAGCAATGGTGGGAAGAAACAGCCTGTCCCATCATCTGCTTCTGTAATAGGTTTGTCATCATAAGGTTCTCAGTTTTTGGACTGGAGTCTATCACAAACCTGAACACAGTGATTATGTCAATTCTATTATTATTCTAAGATTTGTACCTTCTCCCAAGGTCATGTTTTTAAGAAAATATCAATGTATGTCACAGTGTATCTCATGTCTCAATAAAAAAAAAAAAAAACTAATTCTGTAAAATATTTTATGGCCATTACATAACTACATGAAGGTCATAATAGATTTTCATCATATTTATACTAAATTGAATTTATAATGAAATAAAATGCAAATTTAAGAAAATCAGTATACATAAAAATTGTATTTTTTTATTTCTTGTATAATTTGATACAATTCACAAAATTACATGTTGTACCAAATATGTCAGTGTCAAAATAAAAATTGTATATGATATAACCGTGCATACATAAAATACTATATTTTAGTTTGAAATGTTAAATCAAAGTCGGAACTTCCTTTGAATCATTAAAGAAGTTTTATTCCAAAAAAATGTTTAAAATTTAGTATTCCTGACCGTTTCAGGCAATTTCAACACTTATTAGACTGACATTTTAAGGTCCAAAATAATTACAAAAGACTCATATACATGACTATTATAAAAACTATTTGGACTTTTAGAATATAGAGCTATGGGAGTCCACTAAGCAACCAAATTCCTCACTTAGTCAATCGTTCAAATCCAAAATCCTTCGTAAAATGCTCTATGCTATTCACTTTGTTATGAAGAAAGTCATTCATAATGAGATAAAAGTCCACTTTGTTGCTTATTAGGCCCTAACCCAATACCAATCCTTTCATAACAAACTTTATTACATCTCAAACCAACCAATTTCAAGCCTAGTTACCGAGGTGCCAGAAAAGAAGATGGCCTCGTGACCTTTTAAGTTGAATTGTTCTCTACTTGATAAGGTGATACTTTACAAGACAATGACAAGGCCTGTTTTAACTTACCGATCGGAAACCTGGCCTCTGTTCAGGGCAGATGCCAATAGTTTACTGCTCTTCGAAAGAAAAATATTAAGAAGGAGTAGTAAGAGTTGGCGATCAATTTAGGCAAATGCAGAGATATATCGGATGTATCAGGAGCTAGACGTGGTTCAGTATATAAGAATAGCTAGGCTTAGAAGGGCTGGACATGTGGCCAGAATGGAGGACAACGCTACTCACAAGAGACTGCTATTTGGGTACGTTGACGGAAAAAGGAAATGTGAACGGCCACGATTAAGATGGGCAGACGAGGTCGAGAAGGATGCAGATAGCATTGTTGGATCCAGAGCTTGGAGGACCTTGGCACAGGACAGAGAAGAGTAAAGGCGACGCCTTGATGCGGCCAAGACCCGTACTTGTAGAGCCAGTGTTGATTGATTGATTGTAATTTTCGATAAATAAATTATTAAAAAAGATTGGTATTTATCAACTTTATCTCAATTAAATTAGTGTATTTTTATTGCTACTTACCTGTATCACCTTATAATGATTGACTGTAAACTGATTTTTCATTTTGTTTTAACTCCATTTTAAGAAATAAGAATTGTGTTAAATATCACAAATAAAAATTTTTTCTGTAGTGATCTTATAAATTAAAGTTTTTATGTATTTTAATGAATTGTGTAATATCATGAATGTTAATTTACTAATACTTGGTGCCATAAATGCGGATTTTAGTTTTTGCTTGATTTAGGATCCGCTGAATTATTGTTTAAAGTTTTTTTTAAAAAGTGATGTGAATTCAACATCAAATATTTTAAAAACAAATTTCCAAAAGTTAAAACATTGGCTTTTGATAGAATACTTTTCAATTGTTTTTGTTCCACAAACAGAAAAGTCTAATATAAATCTAGCTAAGAAACTTATTAAAATAGTGTTATCCATATTAGTATTTAAATACTAATTTATTGAGGCTTAATTTAATTTAACTTAAATATATTGAAATTTAAATGTAAGATACTGTAAAACTAGAAAGTTAGGAATGTTTATAAGGGTTTTAATTCCTAAATGGCTTTAAATATTTATTTAGTTGGCAATTGACGCAACATCTCTGGTGTATGTTTTTCTTATTGTTAAATATTTGTCTACTTCATTTTGCAATTCTATTTTCCTACCGACACATGATAACTTATGATTATATCGCTCTATATTCAAGCTAACATAAACTTACTCCTTAATTTTATTCTGTTGTGTTTTTTACCTTGTATTTTGTCATGATACATTACAATACATCATTAGGCCCCTTAATAACTGATTGCCATTTCAATTTAATTTAAATTGATTTTACATTTTACTTTTACATAATTTTTAAATAAGCAGTCGATGGTGAGGCAGTCCTAGTCTAAACATGAGACCTTCAATATCTACATAAATAATTATCATAAAATATAATTTTCATAATAATTATAATTGTCAACTATTTTCATATTTTATTATTAACAATCTTTTTCTTGTATAATTTATGTTTTCCCATTTTACTATTTTCTATTTTCTAGACTATTTTCATATATTTTATGACCGATGTTTCACTTCTGTTATTGGTTCAAATTTCATTAATTTTTTTCTATATGTATAGAATTTCTATTCTTTTAATTATTTTTGTAATCATTCCATTTCTTCCTGTTTATTAATTATTTAATAACTGCCTTTAATTTCTTTTTATTGACAGACTGTGCACTGGGGCCTTGTGTGTTTTATATAAATAATTTATTAGTCAATCTGATCTGCATTGTTGATTTTATTTTGTTTTTTCCTCACGTTTCAATATGGCTGAATTCCCGGCACACAATAAATGATAAGTATTACTATTGGTTTGTCGAATTTTATAAACTGCACCCCCTAAGTCACTGTTAAAAATTTATCTTTATAAATAATTACCTGATCTAATAAAAAAATGAATACAATATTATTCTCATTTTAATTTCCATTTTTTTTTTTTTTTTTTTTAACTATTCTTAAGAACTGTTATTTATAATCAACAAACAGTTCTTTAAATTTCATAAAATGCTCATCTCAAGAACGATGGTAGAGAAGGAGATGGAAGGACAAAGTGAGTGAGAGATAAGCATTTATAGATTTAGAAGTAAATTATGTTATTAAAGTAGAATAAAGTAGTATTAAATTTGTTAATATATTTTTAAAAAAAGTTAATAAGTCTCCTTCTCTGTTAAAACAGTTCTATTTTTCTTACTAATCATTTAGGCTCAGGCCAATATTAAAACTATATATTCCTTCATCTCCATCGTAGTGTAGAGGCTGAAAATTAAATTAAGAAAATCGGATGGTAAAAAAAACTTAAATGCTAAAACTGACTTTTGGAATAAGGACCTCCACCATCAAAATATTAAAGATATCTTTAAAGCATGTCATCGTAAAATATGTAAGAGGTTATTAAAGTTGTTCGAGCAAAAACGTATTAATCGCAAAATTGTACTAATTCATTACATTCAATTATTTTTACAGATTTATTAGTATCAAATGTTTGGAATTTGGCATGATAGTTTTATCATTAGTCAAATATTTAAGAATATTTCTCCTAATTGTATAGTCTTGCAAAAAAATGTTATTAAAACTAATTTTCTGTATAATGGTTTTAAAAATCAAGAAAAAAAATGTATATATATATATATATATCTAATACATAAAATTATCGTGTCACAGTGTTTGTAACAAAACTCATCCGAAACAACTCGATTCCAATGAAATTTCAGTAGGTCTGAGAATCGGACGTAAACTATTTTTCAAACCCCTAAGTGATATGGGTCGGGCATTATTATTGATTATGCGTCGATCGTAGCAGTGACTCTTGATGATGCATTTTTAATATGTTGTAAGGGGATGTCTGAGTAGTGTAAATCCAAATTTGCATCAGAAAAAATGCATAGGAAAACTGTTGGAGTAAATTTTCAGGATATATTGGCTTTTATATCCCGATCGGTGCTTTTTGCGGATAAAACATAAGAATCATTTTTAAAGTATGGTAAATTTCCTAAAATTTGAGCCTAAACGAAGCTCTGTGGGTCTAATAGATTCCGAGTTCAGTCCCTATCATATAACAAATAACCGGAATCTTATCTGTATATATATATTAATCTCCTGTCACGATATTTGTCTGTGCTAATCTCCAAAACTACTGGACCGATTTTAATGAAATTTCGCACAGATATGTAACATTGTCCAACTTATAATCTAGGCTATGTTTTATTTTGATTAATGACCGCGATATTTTTTTTTCAAAATTACATTTTTTTTAACCTGATTTGTTTTCGATAAGTCAATTAAAAATAACCATTATATTCCTCATTCATTAAACTAATGCTTATATTTTATCATTTAAGAATTTTATATATTTTTTTTTTTTTATTATATACTATAGTAGATATTTGATGAATAAAATGTAAAATTAAAAATCAATTTAATTCATTTTTAAATTAGTTCATAACTTTTTTAAAATTCAAATTTTAACATTATATTTTTTAAAACTATTATAAAAGCCACAGCAACGCGTATATATATATATATATATATATATATATATATATATATATATATATATATATATATATATATATATATTTATATATATATATATGTATGTATTTATATATTTTTTTAAAAATAGGAATGACGTAATCAAATTTATACAAATGCGCATAAAATATTTTGAATTAAACATCTCGAAAACTTGAAGATATTGGTTTAAAATGTATTCTAGTGTATTTGTCTAGAGTGTCAACAGGTGTAATGTAAACATAATTGATTGCTTAATTAAAATTTGTCCAATTAAAATTCACTATTCTGACGTCATAGGATTGTCAATATTTTTTTTTAGATTTAAAGCGTGTCATTGGGATAAAATAGACTTTAGTCTGAAGTATTAGATTCGAGATCATTCAAGTGACTGAAAAGCCATGAAGGTAAGATTCTATACTTTTCATTTATAAGCTGGCGATGGTTATATTTAATGCATTTATTATTTGTGGGCAGTCTGTTTGAAAGAATGATGAATGAATGATTGATACTTAAAAATACATACTTATGTTTGGAAAATTATTCAAATGTATTGATAATAAAAACTTTACATACAAGTTGGATACAGTATTTTGTGAATTTAATGTTCTCAACTCCATCACAGTAATCAATACTGTCTTCCTGTTATGGGATTAGACCTCAATATAGATTTTTCAGGAAAGCAATAGTACTTGGTAGATAAAGAAAGAATTTTTTTAACTATTGTTTCCTACCGAGGTGCACATTATTATTTACATCACCTCCTGGACCATACTAGATGATAAAAAAAAACTATTTACCTGCTACAAATTCAATTTTAGTAGTAAATTACTCAAAAGTTGTAAAATCCCTTAAGATAAAAAAAAAATAATACAAATAAATATTTTATCAATCAATAATAAAATTAAAGGTCTACACAGGTAATGTAATAGAGATATATAAGATCATTAAACTAGAACTGGGTTCAGGCCGGGGTAAAGGGGTACTTGATCGGGGTGGTAAAATTTATAGAACGATAAATTTGTAGTAAAATTTCATTTTCAAGTTATATAGAAAAATTGGTTACTGCTTTCAGTTTTTTTAAAGTGAAAACTTTAGCCGCAATTAGCGAGTTTTAGTAGAGGGTAAACTTCTGACTTCACATCAGCAACATGCTCGAGACTGGGGAAATTTTTTTTAATCAACTTTTGTTTAAAGGATATAATTGATATAAGAATGATTACATTTATCTGAAAAGTTGTTTAATAGTTGTGTAATTAAAACCAAAAATAACTTTAAACATCAATGGGTGGTTGAACTTTAAAAGAATATTTTGTTTGTAATAGTTAAATGTATTGTTTTATGAAATAATTTTACTATATAGTAATTATTATTTCAATTAAATTATTGAATTTTTGTATTCAGCTTGTGGAGCCCATCGTGTGTTTTGATTAATAAATAAACTACTTGAAAATGTATATAATTATTGTTCAGAGTGTCAATGTATATGAAAACCAGACTAATATTAATGATTTAAATTTATAAATTTGAAATTTAAATAATTCAGACTATAATTGATTTAGAAATTTTAAAAAACAACAAATTTATTGCAAATTATTTTGTCGGCAGTTCTCATGACTGACTATTTAATTATAATTTTTTTTTTAATTTTTATTTAGCCTACAAAATGAGATAATATAATGACATAATATTTATTTTGGAATACTGATATTTAAAATTAATTTAACTCCCAACCTTTCCCAGAAGGGGTGAAAGAAAATATTTCCAGCTGTGGATTTCAATTTTATAACTGAAATTGTGAAACATTGGGCATATTTCTAAACATTTGCTGATTAACAGTAACATAAAATATTTTGTGGTTCTTTGGAATAAGGTGATCTTAAATGCGTATTTGCATTGCAAACATGGTTTTAAACTTTCCATTACAGAAATATTTTAATATGTAGTTACTTTACTTATCATTGTTTTATATTTATTTATTTAAATTTGATGAAACACCATATACACTATAATATTTTCAAATTTCGTGATCATTTTTTAATTAGTGTTAAGCAATTTATTGTAATAATTACAATAATTTTTTTAAAACATTATTTTTTTTTTTTTATAAAATCTCATTGGTGGTAAAGCCCTATCAGTAGATGCAGTTAAAAAATAAATAAAAAATGCTTTTTTCGTCCATAGGTAAGTGAATTTATAAGTATGATAATATGAAAATCACATGTTATTTGAAAACGAAGAACATAAAATTAAAATAAAAATGTATTTGAAACTTATAATGTTATGTAAAAATAACCAAAATCAAATATGAAAAAACAAAATAAAAAGAAATGCTTGACAGAATAACAAATAGTAGACATTTATATATAGGCATCCTGTTGTTTTAACAAATAAAAAGAATGCATCATTATGACTAAATAATATTATAAACGAAAATATGAATAATATTCAAATGAAAATAATAAAAATTCACTATTTAGCAATAAAAGGAAATAAATATTAAGGGAAATATAAGGAGCCCGGATAATGAAACAGTAGATAAATTAGCTGTTACAACTAGCCAATATGTAGACACTAATACCCCTTACATGGATTATTATGAAATAAATATCGGGAGAACCCAAATGGGTATTTCCATAAACCCATATTTCTTCATATCTTTAGAAAATTTTGATTCACAGTCGTAAACATAGGAAAAGACATAATAAAAACATGTATTGGACCTAGAAAGAATAATGGAATTTGCAATAATTATCTACAAACCGTAGGCATAACTAAAAGTTCTCAATGTGAAAAATGTAGTCGTCATGCGACCGTTATGCACAATATAGTTGAATGCATAAAACGAAGAGAAATTTAAATTGATTCAAAATATCATTAATTATGAAATATAAAAATTAACAGGCAGAGGAAAAATTAATAATTATTTTAAAGCTATAAATGATATATATATGTGAGATGTAAATAAATAAAAGCAGAAGCAACAAAGGGATAGGACATGCTCACCAAAAGAGCTTTTATAAAATTTATAGTAAAAATGAAATTAATGAAATAGACCAAGAAACCTTGTGTGACAATGTAGAAAATATAGATTGGCTAGTAAGAAAAAAGCAAGGAGAATAGATCAGAGACTGGAGGATATTCCAAGAGCTTTGACATAACAATAATGACAGGTTTTAAGTAAATGTCTGGAATGCTATCAGAAAAATGAAAATGAATCGAAATATCAGGTAAATAAGAAGGGTTGGTCTTTCTTAATACTGTAGCAGAAGTAAAACTGATATATATATAACTGATATAAATAAAATATATATATAACAAATAAAATATATATATAACAAATAAAATATACATAGAATAGAATAGAATAGAAAAATAATTTTATTCTGGGACCAGGTCCCTTTAGAATAACAAAGATGAACAAAATAAATGAATATATATCCGGCCAAAGGCCTACATCAAAATAAAACAATAATTACATAATATCCTGAAAGTAAATAACTAAACAGGTACGTTTTGGTAGAGAATCAGAAAATGTGATACAAAATTAAAATAAAAGAACAGACATATTTACAATAAAAAGAAATAAGCTTTTGGAAAAATAAGTGAATAAATAATAGCATCTGATAATAAAAAAAACAATGGCATTATTATGAATGAGGAATATTTACAGTAGTTCATCAATCGATCAATTTGAATATATCTATAAATTATTTATTTATTATAAAGCATCTCATTGGGAATTTAGAAGATATTGGAAAATTTTGTATTTGAATGAGGTAAAAGAAGACGCGTGGCGGATATCGAGAGGAAGAGAGTTCCAAAGAGAGATAGAACGGGCTAAAAAGGAACGCTCAAAAGATTTGGTTCTGTGGGACCGGATATAAAGATCAGAAGGGCGAGATCTTGTGCCCTGGGATTGGATAGAGGATTTGAATTGTAGGAGACTATAGATATAAGATGGATGTTGTGAGTTGATAGTTTGATATAAGAAAGAACCAAGGAAGTAAAGTCTACGGATAGAAGGGAAAAGCCGCTTTACCTCAGCGTACCAGCGAGACACATGAGACCTCTTTGGGGCGTCGTAGACAAATCAAAGCGAACAGTTCATAATTCGCCTCAACCTCTCCTCGAGCGGCCACCATATGCCACACAACCATAGTCTAAGTGAGGAAAGATAAAAGAAGTGATGAGGAGCTTACGTATAGGTAGTGTTAGTAGATGTCTGGAACGGTGAAATAACTTTAGAGAGCTTATTGCTCGGCGGGAAATTTGGGAAATGTGGGGTTTCCATGAGAGGGATTGGTCGAAAATGATCCCGAGGTTTTTAACAAAAGGACTGAAGGCAATAGGGTGATCATTTAAGGTTAATTGGGGAAGTGAGTTGATAGATTTAAGAAGGGTGCTGGAACCAATTAGGATGGCCTGAGTTTTCGCGGCATTCAACACCAGTTTATTCAAGTTTAACAAATACATAAAACAAAAACACAATAATAATAGAATAAAAAATGATTAGAAGGAAGAACTAGTTTAAGAAACAATATTTTAAAACTATAAGTGTCACTTTTACTCCCTTCCGAACCCTGATGAAGACCTGCGGATTAAAACCTTGGTTCCAATAAATAGTTTCTTATTTGAGAATTTATTTTCACCTCCCCCCAGATCCTTTTCCCTTCCAAATAATTATTAACAATCTAAATGCTATTTAATTTAATATAAATAAATGCATCTCCAAGGAATACTGGAAGGATTTCATTAGACTTTCTAGTAGAATGCTCACTTCCAAAATGTAGATGCATTTGCTTTATCTTTTGTTTTAATTTCATCCGATACAACCAAATTATTGTTTGGAACTAATAAGACATAATTATATGTTGTTAAATTTAATGTACATCTTTTTCAACTGTTTAAAATAAGAAACAATAAAAGTCAACACATGAGAACTTTGTCCCCGAATTTCACATATGAAATGCTTACGATTTGTGCAGTAAAACATACCAATACTAGTAGTCACTGATACAGACTATCAATTAAGTAGATTGTTAGCCTTAAATTCCTCAATTAAAGAAAAGTTTCATAGATTAAAATAGGTGAACGAAAAACGGAATAGTCATGAAAATGGTCAGTTCAGAAGAGAATTCTAGTTTAAGGAAATCAAAAATAGTAAGAGATACGGAGTTTGAATAAAGTTTTAATTATATAAGGAGTTGTCTGTGTACTCAAATATTTAAAATTAATAGCAAATCTAATTGATACAACAATTTATGAGTTTTTTCTTTCTTTTTTTTTCTAGGAAATGCAAAGAATTATTTGTTTCATGGCTATACTTGGCATAGCTTTGTCAGTACCAAATTATTGGGAAGATGGGGACTTTAAATCGAAGGAGTCTACTGAAGAAGGACAGAACGCAGGGCCGAAGGAAACCAGTTGTTCTTGTGGTTGGACCAATAAGGTATCTTCTTATATTTAATATACAGATATTACTTTATTATTTTAAGAGGTACCAATTGTCTATATAATGAAATAATCAGTGATATACTGATATTACATTTTTTTTACTAATATTATTGATATGTAGAATTTATACTGCTTATATGATCGTTATATGTATTTGTGATAACCACACACCATAGATTTAGCCATATTGTATTTGATTACCATTTAAAGATTATCGCCAGGATATGATTATGGAAATCAACAGAAAGAATTGAAGTATGTCTGGTTCCACGAAAATGAGATGTTTTAAAACCTTGAAAAACATTTAACAGAATTCAGCATCGGGAAATAATTAAGCTGGAAAAAGTGCTGAGAAATGTTACCCTGAACATCCATTGAGCTTTAATAGCCTAGAACGCAAAAAATACAGCTGATGTGACACATCAATGAAATGTTAAATCCTTGTGAAGTGCTTTGATGTCTAACCATACCAACACAAGGAAACAGAAGAAAAAACAAATAAAAAAATCCAATATATATATATATATATATATATATATATATATATATATATATATATATATATATATATATATAGAGAGAGAGAGAGAGAGAGAGAGAGAGAATAGAAAAGTAACTTTATTCTGGGACTAAGTCCCTTTAGAATAACAAACATGAACAGAAAAGAAACATAATATATATCTGGCCAGAAGGCTGCATGATACAAATCATAAAACATATAAAAAGTGACAGAAAACAATTTAAAAAATATATATATTAAGCAATTAAAGAGAATGGATAAATCCATAACTTCCGATAATGCGTGAGCTAACATGCAATCATTTCTTTACTTGCTGTACATTTTCTTAAAAAACAAAATTAAAATAACTAAAAAACACAATAAATTATTCATGTAGGAAAGAAATTCGTTGACTGGTAAGTACTAATGTAGGATGGAAATACTTGGGGGTTCAGTCAAAAATTACACAACAAATAAGTGGAAACCTATTATATTTTATGTGTGCCGATGTTTCTACCTACTTTGTAGGTCATCTTCAGGGCTATGAGAAAAAACAGACAAATCATTTTTGTTTTTGTTTGTTTTTTCTCATAGCTAGAAGATGTTGGGAAAGCAAGGATTTAAATGAGGATAGTCAGGGAGCATGATGGATGTTAGGAGGGATTGAGTTCCACACTGTGGTGGAGGTGGCGAGAAAGGAACTGTCAAACACTGTGGTTCTGTATAGAGATCTGAAAAGCGAGATCTGGTTTAAGGGTGTTGAACCGAGGATTTGAATTGGAGGAAACTGTAGATATATGAAGGGTGTTGAGAGTTAATGGATTGGTATATGAATGAACAATTTCTTTGGAAAAATTGTCTTTGGAAGAGGGGGGGAGAGCCACTTTAACTCATCGTAAAGGAGGGACACGAGCGACCACCTCGGAGTACCAAGGACAAATCTTAAGCCGGGTATACACTTGAGCATGCGGTCCTCCGGGGAGGGGAAGCTCCCCGCACGTCCACGCACCACATGAGCTCTGTGCCGGGAAGGTAGAGGCCTGAACGCCGAACACGGAATCCAGTCTACCCTGTCAACTATGGTGAACAGAAAACTTTTAGTTGCCAGTTATGACTAATCTTCTTTAGACACATTCATGAGGTTGGCAATTTGGTTCCTATAAATATTGACATAAAGGTATAAGAAAACACTGAATGCTTTATTAAGACTACCAGTGGAAGCCTGTGTGAAAGGGTCCTCAAGTTATCAACTATACGAATGCAAGCTGGTGTTCAAGAGGAATTAGTTTATTTGAAGCTTTTTTATGAAGAAGGAAGTTCAGGACTGATGTTTGATGGTAATACATGTAAGTCTTTTATTGGACCCTTGTACTATAAAAATTGTGTTTATAAGATATTATTAAATATATTTTTAGAGAGACTCGCACCACATGCAGAAATGGGACAGGTTAGTACCAGGTGGGTACAGAAGGGGTTTACATATCATCAAACAGATTTTTTCTTTAAGTTTTTGAGAAAGTATCGTTTGAAGTTGGATCCTACCTACACTCATGAAATATCTCGGATAATTCATACAACTGGGTGTATTGGATATTAAACAATTTGAAATTAATGCTGATAATATCGACATTGTTAAGTTCATTGAAGTTGTCTATAAGATAAAAAAATACTCTAAGGTTAAGGTTTAGTTCTTCTTTGGGAGTTTTAAAATGGCTGAAATGTCACTAATCATGTAATAAATTATGGATTTAACGTAAAATAAAATTTGCCTCAAAAATATATTTGATTTGGGATTACAGAGCTCATTTGAATTAATTTATTTCAATATTGGTTTTACCCTTAAGATCCATTACTAAAATTACAATTTATAGTCTGTTATGAAACTTACGATTTTTTTCTTTCTTCAAAAGCACCAACAAATATTTACCTAACTTGCAATGTCTTTTTGCAAAACTCCAAAACGGTTTTTCATTCCCAAACTCATTTATTTACTGAAATTCCATTTTTAATTACATTGTTGATTTATAAAGTGTATATCGCAGGCATGATTGTTATATTTGTAAGTCTATGCGTTAATCTCACACTGTTAAGTTGTGAGATTAACTTTGATGGGCATAATTTTTAGTATATAATTCCAGGATGTTACTGGAGAGGAAAGCTAGAAAAACATACCTCTAATTTACAAAAATAATAGATTAAAAATGGTTTAGTCCGTTCAAATAGAACAGGTTGCTAAAGTGGCTAGGAAGAGTTTTGAGCTTGCTTCTTTGTTAAAACTGAGGTTTTCCGAGGCAATAGAAATAACAGTGAATTTTGTCAAAGCAACACCTCACTGGTGAAGTAAACAGCTGATGATAACTTAAATGTTAATAAAACCTCAGAAAATAAAATATATATTTTTAAATTTTTTTATTTTGAAGAGAAAAGGTTTGTCCTGCCTGGGATTCGAACCCAGGTTGTCCGCATCTCTAGTGCAGTGCTCTAACCATCTGAGCCACCAGGAGTCATAACCAAGCCAGACGAATCCATTATCCATTTTCTTTACTGACCTGTATTGAATCCTATTTTGAATGGAGTTGTCTGGCTTGGTTACGACCCCTGGTAGCTCAGATGGTTAGAGCACTGCACTAGAGGTGGGGACGACCCGGGTTCGAATCCCAGCTAGGACACATCTTTTCTCTTAAAAATAAATATATATAAAAATAATCACCATAAAAAGAACAATAAATAAAAATAAATTATAAAATATATATTGTGTGTATTATACACCCATTTACTTTTTCCGCTGATAATAATTTTAATAAGTTTTTAAACATAGTTTTCTCGGCTCCTTATGTCTTAATTGAAGTATCTAAAACATAAGTAAAGTTTTAAAACAGTTTATGTTAAGAACATAATATTGTTATCTTTTAATATTTTAGGGTAGGATTGTCGGAGGACGAGAAGCTCTACCCAATGAGTTTCCCCTAATGGCTGGTTTGGTTTTAACTGAAGAAGAGTTACTATTCTGTGGAGCTGCTATTATAACTGTTCACCATGCTCTGACTGCTGTTCACTGTACTGCCCCATTTAAGGGAAGACAAATACATTTAATTGTAGGAGAACACAATCTCTTGGCTGATAAAGGTATAAGAAAACAATGAATGCTTTATCTAACACTTTTTGTTTTCAAATTGATCAACCATACATGTGGTTGAACAAGGAAAACTCAACTGAAGAGACAAAATATTGCTATGTACTCATATTAAATACACCCCCATGACCCACTTTTTCTTATATCCTCGATAAAATGAGACATGGGAAGTATCCCAGTAGAAATTTAGTAATCATTTGTTCAAGTACTATAAACTTTTTAGCAAATATGAGTGAAAATGTTTACAAATTCTAATTGAATAAAAATTCTTCTAGCATTAGTGTGTTTAGAATATTTCAGGTCTGCCTACACCGTATTCTGTATATATATAAACTAATGACAATCTAAAAATGCATTTTGTGTGGATTTTGCAGTCTCTTCACATTCCTTTGTAATGAATAAGGTGGCAGTATATATATGAACAGTAGGCTTACTTAAATATACAGAACAGATCTATTTAAAGCCACTGCAGTATTCATTATTGATAATTTCACAATTTTATCTAAAATATTTATTTAAAAAATAACTTATGTAAAATTATTCATTATTTAAAAGAATAAAATTGAGACTTGTTAGTGATTTTTAATGAAGTAGTGGAAAAGTGATTTAAAAAAGTAAGTTTTAGTCTGTTATAATACTTAGAGTTTTTTTGTTCAAACACCAACAAATTTTTACCAAACCGTCTTTTATTATACCTCCAAAATTGTTTTTTATTCTCAAGCTCCTCCAGATGAGGGTAATTTCACTCATTCCAAAGGACACATTTTCAGGAAATCGTTTTACTTTTGATATATTGATTTATAATTATTCTCTAAAATTGGCTTTCAATTATTATAAAAAAAAGCCGATTGCAATAAAGACCCTTGATTTATGTAAATATAAAATACAAAATTTTTGTACTGTATAAAGTTTATTATATTTGCTTTAAAACTAATACTATTTAGAAATCTGGGTTAACTTTTAGTTGAGAATATTATATTCTGCTTGAATCATTTAAGTAGTTTTACCAAAAAAAAAAAAAAAAAATCAAATCAAATATTCTGATGTTGAAAGATTGGAGACACATAACGAAAGCTTTTTTTACTTTTCAGATAAAAAAAAAGAAGCTGTATTGTATCCAATTGATCAAATTTTTGAACATGAAAAATACAACGACATGACCCTGGCTAATGACATTGCACTATTAACAGTTAATACCAAAATTGTATTTTCACAAAAAATAGGCCCTGCTTGTCTTCCAGGTCAAATGATGGACTTGGTCAATGAATATGTTAAAGTTTTGGGTAAGCTAAAATTCTGAACATATTTATTTATTGTAATTATAATCAATAATTTAACTATAGTAAAATAGTTAATAATTATAAGTATTATAGTTATAATACCTATCATCTTCTGTATATTGTTGCATTTTTGGTGTTAGTTCAACAGAGCTACTTGAGATGAGAAGAATTTGGAGAACTATTGACCTATCAAGTCGTCAAAATTTGTATTGGCTATGTGCCCTATTTTCTTCACTTTAATTTGAATTAGAATCTTCTTTCTAATTCCTTTAATGGGTTTCACATATCCAAAATTGATTCTAATTTGAATTTCAAACAGTAAATAAACATAGAGTGAGTGAGAGCAATCTAAATAGAAAATATAAATCTAAAGCTTTAAATGAACAAAATTAATAATATGAATATAGAATAACTTTAAGTTTTTTAAAATAAAAAATAATATTATTAACATTTAAATGGCCCCTCACACGACATCTGTGTGATGCTACAAAAACTTTTGCCTGGTAACATAATATTTGGGTGATAATTTATGAACCCAAACAATTTTGAATATTGCGTCTTTGATTGTAGATAATTATTGTTTTTTTGCCTGTTTTTAATTTAAATTTTTTAAATTAACACTATGCCAGGTCAGTACAGGTGGGTGAGATATGGAACAAAAAGAATTTAAAAAATATAATGGACTTATCAAATTTTAAAAATTTAAAAAAACAGACAAATAAACTCTCTTTTTATTCAATATATTGTGCTATAAAAACTTGTTTTGTGTATATGAACATTTGAACATCGATTGTATTCGGAAATAAAAACAGATATTTGATGGAATTATTTTGTTTAAGCAAATACAATTATAAAACCTAGATATTTTATGTGTAAGATTTAACATTGTTGAAAATATGTTGTTTAAAGTGTTTATTGACACACAAATTATTTCATGAATTTACATAAAACTCTGCCAGCCCCTGGCGACTTTTTACTGTGTAGACGTGTGACCACAAATTACAGCCTAAACCCATTTCTGTAAGATCACTTGACATGATCTATCCTTCCATCAATGTCATGGTCCAGATTGAATATTCTAAGCAATTCTTTGTTTTTTAAGACTTTAAAACGTTCATCCTTCAATATTTGTTTCCAAGTTTTACTCCCATATAGAACGGTTGGAAGGATAAACTGAGGATGTATGATATAAATAATTATGAACGTATTTGTTTCGCAGGTTGTCGCTTTGAGCTGAGTTACAACTAATTTTAACTTTTCATTCATTTCATTTTTAATATTTTCTAAAAATACAAGTTATCATGAGCTTTAGTGGCTAAAAAGAGAATGTAATTACGGGTAATGAGTAGATTTTGGTAATCATTCCATCAAGAAATATAAGTTTCAACTAACATTCCGAAGTATAGATGACATATGTTTGTTAAAACATTCATTTCTAGAAGTAATGATTATCGAAGTATACACATTTCCCATAATTACATTCTCTTTTCCATAAGTAAGCTCACGAGAACTTGCATTTTTGGAAAATATTAAAAGGGGAAACAAATGAAAAGTTATAACTTGTTGTGACTCAACTCGAAGCAGGAACCTGAGGAATAATTACCATTATGAAAATTCAATTTTATTTTTAGGTTGGGTAAAAATATTTATCTTGGCTTTTTTTATTGCATTGACTCTAATTCAAGGCTTGTAGTGATTGTTTTTTAAGAAGTTTTTGTACAATGTTTATACAAAAACCTATAGTACTTTTAAATAAAGTATAACACCAAACATATTATAACATATTATGAGAGTTATTATAAGCCTTAGAGAATTATAACCTCTACTATAACTATTATAACCCTGACCTCAACCCAGACTATTTTCTTCCCCAATCAATATTATCTTTCAAAAATAAAGTATAACTTTAAAGCATATTAATATTATTATTAATTACAGTAGGTAATGAGAGTTATTACAAGATCTGAAATAGACCAGCAGTGTGGGTCGAGTAGTGGGTGGTCCAACGTCCAAATAAATAGTTCAACCCAATTTAAGAAATGATTTCTCTGACCTCCACCCAGACTATTTTCTTCCTCAATTTATACTATTTTTATAAATCAAACTTACTAATATTATTTACAAAATAATAAACAACATTTTCAAATAGTTTAATCATATAAATTATCTATTCATAAATGTTGTGCCATGTTCTGGTATATAAAGTCGGAAACAATGTATGACAGAGTACTATGAAAGAAATTTAGGTATCTAGAAGCAGTAGTGATTCTTTACTGACAGAAGATATTAAATTCTTCTTCTTCCTAGGTTGGGGATATACATCAGACGGTGGTGTACAGTCTACAGTTTTGATGAAAGTCAATTTGAAAGTAATAAAAACCCAAGAATGCTACGAAAGCCATCCTATTGATATTGGTTCGCCTAATGCTACGAATGTAATATGTACTTACAGGGACGACAAGGATTCTTGCGAGGTATGTATGCCTATATATAATCCTATGCTTCTTCCCTATTCTCGTTCCTACCCTTTCTTTTCCAGCATCTCAACTCCCAAGCAGATGCTTCAGATAATTAATGGTTTATATCAATCTGATATATTTGGTTACTTTATTTATTTTTTTCATGATAAGAAGTAATTTTATCTTTTATATTTTCACTGAATCAAATTGATGTGGAAATGGTTGACTGGATACATCTTAGAAGAGTGCGAAATGGTTAGGGAGTGCAGTCAATAAATGTTAAGCAAAATAAGTTTAGGTTTTTACATTTTATCCAATGTTTTGACCTAATTTTTAGGCCATCATCAAGTCTGAGAATAAAACAAACAGGATTACTATACAAACAGTGTATAACAGTACCAAAGAAAATATAACAGGGTATATGAACAGGAATAATAGTAATGACAATAAATAAATACAAAGAACAAAAGATAAATTATAAGTTGAGTTACAACAAATTTTAACTGTTCATTCATTTCATTTTTATATATTCAAAAAATACAAGTTATCGTGAGCTTTAGTATGAAAAACAGAATGTAATTATGAGTAATGAGTAGACTTTGGTAATCATTCCATCAAGAAATAAAAGTTTCAACTGACATTCCAAAGTATAGATGACATATGCTTCTTAAAACATTCATTTCTAGATGTAATGATTATCGAAATATACACATTTCCGTTGATTACATTCTCTTTTCCAAATGTAAGCTGATGAGAACTTGTAATTTTGGAAAATATTAAAAGGGGAAGCAAATGAAAAGTTATAACTTATTGTGACTCAACTCAAAGCGGGAACCTGTTGTTGCTAAAAACATGGCAGAACTTCTTGTTAGTGAAATTAATTTACTCATTCATTAAGAGGGAGAAAATATTTTAATTCATACTGTTTTGCAGAATTGTTTGCTATTTTGTCTCAATCGTAGCTAAATCAACCAATTTTATTAAATTGGATAATTATTCTGGAGATTGACACTTCCGGTTAAGTCACAACTAGTTTTAACTTTTCATTCATTTCCCTTTTAATATTTTCCAAAAATACAAGTTCTCATTAGCTTACATATGGAAATGAGAATGTAAAAATGAGAAATGTGTATACTTCGATAATCATTACATCTAGAAATGAATGTTTTAACAAACATATGTCATCAATACTTCAGAATATTATTTGAAACTTTTATTTCTTGATGGAATGATTACCAAAATCTACTCATTACCCATAATTACATTCTCTTATCCATACTAAAGCTCATGGTAACTTGTATTTTTAGAAAATTCAAGTTTTATGAGCTTAAGTATGGATAAGATAATCTAATTATGGGAAATGTGCATACTTTGGTAACTATTCCATCTAAAAATGAACAGTTAAACAAAAATATATCATCTATACTTCAAAATATAAGTTGAAATATTTATTTCTTGATGAAATGAATACTGAAATATACTAATTATCCAGACTTACATTATTTTTTCCATACTAAAGCTCACGATAACTTGTATTTTTTTAAAATATTAAAAATGAAATGACTGAACAGTTAACACTTGTAACTCAACTCGAAGCGACAACCTACGGACCAGATACCTTAAATTGTTAATTAAAATTGTAACTAGTCATTTATAGTGTACATAGCAATGTGTTTTATTACGCAGATTCCAAAATAAATGACAAACTAATTAAAATAGTTTTTATTTCTTTGAGTTTATGCTTTTCACAGGACTGTACATTGCCCCTCAATTTTCTCATTGTATGTTTAAAATATATTTATTTGTTAATATTAAGTTATATATATATAGGGTGTTTTTCGGAATTGCATGGCACTATTTTAGGTATGTGTTCTCTAACACAAAATAATGAAAAAAGTTCATATTAACATATATCTCAAACTCATTTATTAAACAGATATCAAAGGTTAAAGATTTATTATTTATTTACTACATTAAGACTGACTGTACAAAGTTTAGCGTGTTTAATACTTTTACAGGTTTATTAGATTATTTTGTGTTGGGCTGGATGAAGTCTATGGTTTATTCTGCGGCAGTTGGCACGCAAGAAGAGCTTCAAGAAGATATTTCGCAAGGCATTGGGCAAAGGCTGTGGTTTATGCATGATGGTGCTCCAGCTCACTTTTCTCATAGTCTCACTGATTATTTAAATGCAACTTATGGAGACCGATGGGTTGGTTGAAACGGACCTGTTAAATGGCCACCACGAACTACGGATATAGATTATTTTTTGTGGGACTGGATGAACTCTATGGTTTATTATGCGGCAGTTGGCACACAAGAAGAGCCAAGAAATCGGATTGTGGAAGCCACAGTAACTATCAAGCTCAATCCTGATGCTATACGAAGAGGCAGAGAAGCATAGATTCGTCGTGCTGAATGTTGCATTCAACAAAACGGAGGCCCCTTTGCACAGTTACTCTAAATGTTGTAATAATAATACACAAATAGTAGTAATAAATAATAAATCTTTAACCTTTGATATCTGTTTAATATATGAGTTTGAGATATATGTTAATATGAACTTTTTTGTTTATTCTGTGTAGAGAACACATTCCTAAATTAGTGCTGTGCAATTACGAAACACCCAGTATATATATAAACAGAGTAAAATACTATATGTATAATTATATTTTAAGAGTATAACACACTTATTAATTTTATTTACAAAATTAATAAAACTGTTTTGATACATGCTTAAATTTATTTATTTATTAAATTCATTTTTAATAAACACTCATCTGACAGGATTTGCTCAATTTTAAAAATTGCATTTTAAGATATAATTTACTACAATAAAATAAATATTTTAATGTTTTAGGGTGATTCTGGTGGCCCTGTCATTTGGCTTGATCCTGAAACTAATAGGTTTACGTTAGTTGGTCTTGTCTCTCATGGAAGGACGTGTGCAGGTGACTCTCCTGCTATCAATTCAAATATTGGTCACTTCTTGCCATGGATTCAAGAAAAAATTGCTTGTAAGTAAAAACTAAATATTTTATATTATTAATGGTATAAAGTGAGATTCATTAAAATGTTACCATTTACTTTCTATTATTTTTTAAATAATTTATTAAGGGTTGTCTGGAAATCTGGGTTTTACTTCTTCGAAAACGTAAGTCAGACAATTCTTCCAAATTTACACATATGTAAGTTCCCTGGTTCCAGATTGACAAGGTTATTTGTTGAAGATTTCTAATTTATTTTAATTCAGATGCAATGATACAATTAGAATTTAAAAATAAAATATTGACGCAGAGATAAGGTTTTTAGTGTGGTTTAACCTATTCATTGGTAAGAAGATTGTGCCGGATAACTGTTGTCTGTAAATTTAGTCCAGCACACATTATCTAAATAGTTTTAAAAACAATTCATGTGGTGCAATGAATTTCCTTCATGGGTTTCCTTCTTTAGCTGAGATTTTCAGAAAGGCTACTATAAGCAGTTGGGCTACCTGACTTCAGAAATCACTTTATTTCAAATTAAAAAGGAAGTCAGTTGTATCCAAGATGAAATTTTATTTAAAATAAAAACAAGTTTTTTTTCTTTTCCACAGTTTCTGTAAAAAGAATGTGCTGGAAAGTTGTTAAAGTAATTATATATATATATATCTTCGATTAATTAGTTTCACCCTAGGCTTGGAACTTATGATAAAAGTTGGTTGGTTATTATTATATTTTATGACAAAGAACATCTTGACCGTTAGTGCCAATATGAAGTATATAGCCCAGTATATTGGCTCTGAATCATGAAAATTAGGTAACCTTAAAAATATTTATTGATTGAAGCTAATAATTTTTTTTCTCCTTTTTTCAGTATCTGGTTTCCAAGAGAAGACCTGTTCCAAGATAAATAAGAAGAACTTTTATTTCTAAGATTTCTTTAAAAAAGTAATTGCAATTTTTTTCAAACATTGTCAAAAAAAATTAATAAATTCATAATTATAAGTTTTTTTTATGATACCTGTAGTATTGTCCTTTTATGTTAGTTAAATAAATTTTAATTTACTTTTTATTATAGAGAAAGTTCTCTACAATGGACATAACCAGGTCTGAGAGAATTTTGTCTTGATTGAAGGTTGCAAAGGGCTTTCGAATGTATTGGGGGTATAACAAATGTTCTTTAAAACATTAAAGTGGTCAGAGAGTATTTATCAAAACTAGTTTATTTAATTCAATGTATCAAGTTTATGAATAACATTTTGTGATCTTATATTTTTTCATTTTTTATTGCAAATAATTATATTCGATTAGCTTCTGCACAAACGTCTTTTTCATATAAAATTTGCTATCTCTAACTTCACGTTTATTGTTAACTAATTAACATTCTAAGTCATAAGAATCTAACTGACCAAGGTATAAGAATTATATCTGATGTTAATAAAACATAAATGGGTAAAAAAGCAATTTTTTTCAAAGAAGCAAGCAGCACAAAATGTGAACACTTGACGAAGGCCCTAGGTTCTAATCATCCTCACTGGCAAATTTTTATTTAATCTGTTAGAGCCCGGAGATGGATCTGTGGGATCTCAATCGGCCTATATAAAATGGGTAACCAAAATAAGGGAGAAAAATCTGGCAGTTGAGTGTGATTAAAGACAAATCACCTCCTGCACAACTATTGTCTAAGAACAACAACTGTAGTCATGGGTTGTAGTATTACGGTTTGTTTTTTTTAATACAGTAGAACCCCTCTAGTCTGCCCTCTGCTATTCCAACACCTAGGGTTAATCCCGAGGGAGTCTGTTCTAACTCATCATAGTGTGGCTAAAGAGACACTGTTGCAGTAAATACTGTAGCTTGATTTTAGAAAAGTCTGGGGAAGGTTGTAACATATTTGAAGCTATGAAATCCCTCAACATTAAAGATGCTATCTACACGATTGGTGGGTCATAGGAGAAACTGAAACCTCACAAGCTGTGAAAATCTTTAGCCGGGAGTTGTGATTGAAAGTGCCCAGATTAAAGATGAGCAAAACAGTGACTCCCAGAGAGTAAGAAATCTACAAACTGAAAAACAAGTGAATGCCCCAGCTAGTAAACTTGAGGAGTACATTGCCAATGTTAATGAAGACTAAAGAACCAATGAAGATCTCAACGATGACCTGGTTATTGCTGCTGTTTTGGAAAATACCTAAGAAACTGTGAAAGAGAACTTACGTATCATCTACCAGAAAAAGACATCAAACATCTCAACGAACATTTCTCACAACTACAGAAGAATCAATTCACTAAAACTATAGCTTATGAAATTACTAGTATAGATGAGTACTTATTTGTTCCAATTGAATTTGATCCTAATGCTTTTTTATCGCATATAAAAATTTCAATGAGTCTAATTGTGGAAGAGTAACATATTTTATTAAGTTCTAATGATTTTTTTTTTTTTATGAATTAAAGGAGTTTAAGCAGTTAGCGAAACATTATTTTCCTAATTTCATTATTTATCCAATGTTGGTAGAAACTGTGATACAGAGAGGAAAGAATATTATGAAGGTCATCCACCCTCATAGGAAATAATTCTCTTAAAGAAATATCAACTGCAATTAGGGACATTGGGAAAATATCTATTTTATATATATATATATATATATATTGTTGAGGTTCAAAATGGGTTAAATAATAAATAAAAAATGATCGATGGTTGGCGTATCAATCGGACAGCCGTAAATTTATGAGGATTTATTTAAGAATATAAAAATAATTCTAAACCTTATTAAATAATTATTTGTTAATTTTATATTCCAGTTTGTTCAAATAAAACACCATTTTTTAATGTATAATTGATTTGAATGTATTACAAATGGCATTGCCGCCCACTACCGGCATCTCCCACCATATTTTAGCTCTCTCTGAAACGGGCCCTCCAGAAGTACGGACCTCCCAAGTTATTACTACTCTACCAGTGGAAACCTGGGTGCAAGAATCTTCAAGTTATCAACTATACGAATGGAAGCCAGGTTCTCAATAGGAATTGGATTATATTGTGATTCAGATGCTATTTTAAGAAGGAGTTTCAGGACAGAGGTGTGATGATATATATGTAAGTGTTTAGTTGAGTCATTGTAGTGTAAAAATTGTGTTTATCATTTAAAATTTGTTTTTATTTATCCCGAATTTAAAATAATTGACATTGAACCCACGGAGTTAAAGATTTCATGTTCAATAAAATATCTGAAGTTTAATAAACTGTTGTGTAATAATTTCAATTTTCTGTAATAAAATAAATATAGAATTAAAGTCAATTTTAAATTAACTCTCCATATCTAAATTCATAAAAATATATTATATATATATGTGTTTATATATATATATATATATATATATATATATATATATATATATATATATATATATATATATATAATATTTTGATAGTTTTATCTGATGGATCGTTATATTTCAAATTTTGAAAACCATTATTTTCAAATTTTTTTAATAAAAAAAAATATATATATTGAAAACTAACAATATTGAACATATCACTAAAATTTAATCAAAGGATTTTTTAAAAAATTATTATTAAGTCTTTTTAATAGTAAATCCTAGAGAACTTTGGGGCTTCAAACTTAGAGAAACTTGTGGGCTACCTGTGGTTAGTATAACTATATAATATGCCATGATCGCAGGTTTCTAGCCTGACAGGTGGCCCTTGGATTTTTTAAAAGGGAGTAAAAAATCCTTAGTTGTGCCATTCTTCGGAAGGGGTGTAAAACGGGGGTCCTGAGCATTGTACGATGTCAGGTGCTAGTTAAAAATCTCTATTCTAATTAAACCTGAATAGGCAAAATTTAGGGCTCCCTCCAGGGCCTATGTCTGATTAGCCATAGGAGCATAAAGTGACGTTTAATGAACAAACTAACTAATTAAAATTAAATTGCTAAGTAAAAACTAAATATAGAAGGAAGGAAATCAAAACTAAATTAATAATGACTGAAGCCTTTCAAAGTTCTGATCAAACACAATTTCAGAGTTCAGATTTCGATGCATGGACACAAGATATACTGCAGTCGCCCATAGAGGTGCATCAGGTGCTGCCTGGAGTATAAAAGTGTTGGTGTGATGAAACTAAATTATAAGTTATACTTGATTATATGACTGCAAGCTCAATAAATACAGCATTTGATTTAGGATCTCTCTTTGAGCTACTGTATTATAGTTTAATAATGCTTCTTAAAAATTCTTGTGATGATATATGTTGTCCACATTCACATTTACTTACAATTTACCATAGTTTTTGTCTTAACCAAAGCCCGTCAATAGTTCTTTTTTTTTTGCCATTCCAGTCTAAAATATTACACTACAAATAACAATGAGAGCTAAAACAAAAATTAATAGGATCCTGTTCCCATTTCCATTCAAATGTCTGATTTTATGAAAACTATTTTTATTTATAGTCAACAAATAGTTCTTTTACATTCTTCAAATACAGCAAACAAACAAATGCCCACCTCAAAAAGGAAGGTAGAGAAGGAGAGAAAAAGACAAAGAAATTGAAAGAAATGTACCAACAGATATTATCTTATATAAGAGAAATATAATAGTAATAAAATATCTCAATTTAAAAAAAAAATACTTTATGGGAAGTCTCTATGATCATTAAATCAAAGTCACGACTTTATTTATAAATAAAATCTTGGAGGATGAGGAAAAGAAAAAGAAGTTAAAACTATATATTCCTTCATTTTGTATATATTGTAAAGGCTGCAAATCAATTCAATGAAATCAAAAGGAAAAAAAAATGATTGGACCTTTTCAAGGACCTTCGCCCTAACAAAATCTTAAAATATGTACAAGATTAATAAAGTTGTTGAGGTAAAACTTATTAATTGCAAAATTGTACTGATTCTTTTTATTCAATTATTCATACAGACTTATCAGTATCAAATGTTTGTAATTTGGCATTATAGTTTTATCATAAGTCAAATATTTAAGAGTATTTCTTGTAATGGAATGGTATAACAAAAATGTTATAAAAACTTATTTTATGGTATGAAAATGTTTTAAAAACTTTCTTTTTTTTCAAAGTAGGAATACTACAATAAAATTTATAAGAAACGTGCATCAAATGAAATTTTGTATTTTAAAAGGATGTAAACTGGACTGAATTTATCTAATAATTCCTTCTCACAATAAAAACCTTTCTCCAGTCATTTATGATATATAATTTTATTATATAAAACGTTTAGACAATTACATGCCATTTTCAATCAACCAAACAACTTTCTGCATCATTTCCTCTTTATCATCATCTTGAAAAGAGTTACAAGCCACAAATATCTGTAAATTATCAAACAAATACAAATTTATAAAATAAAATTATATATCATAAATGACTGGAGAAAGGTTTTTATTGTAAGAAGGAATTATTGAAATTTTGTATTAAACATCTCGAAAACAACAAATTATCAGTTTAAAATTTATTACAGTGTTTCTGCCAATTAGTACACTTAGCAATCCTATTGTAATGCAATTATTTCTAAAAAAAAGTGTACCAAATGAAATATTGAATTAAACATCTTTTAATCAAGAACAAATCAGTTAAAAATTTATTTCAGTTTATTTACCAATTAACACCATTTTCTATTCTATTGTCTTCTCAAATAATTGCATTGAACGTAAACAGGTGTAATGTAAACATAATTGATTACTTAACTGAAATTTATCCAATTGAAATCCATTTCTCTGACGACAAAGAATTGTCAATAATTTTTTCGAGATTTAAAGCGTCTCATTAGAATAAAATACACCTTAGTCTTGAGGTTTATTTCCTAGATCCTTTAAGTAATTGAAAAGCCATGAAGGTAATATTTTTTATTTTTCATTTTAAAAATCAAATCTGTTCTAAATGTTATAAATTAGTTTTATTTCATGCATTAATTTGTCACAGACAGTCTCTTTGAATAAGTACTTACTGATTAAAAAGCACATAGAGTAAAGCGTCAATTATCAAAAAAATTCAATTATGTGGGAAAGATACAATGAGTCAACATTGTCATTCTTAGGAAATAACTTTGAAGAGTATTTTCTCTATTTGCAGCACATGTCAATTGAAATCTCACAAAATGGCACGATGTCAGTCACATAACTTCAATCCACTTGTTACTCTGTCCCAGTTTTTGCTGTTGTATTTACTTTTAATTCAACAATAATAATATTTTAAAATATATATTAGAAAATGTAAATGATTAAACAATTTATTCATTTGAGATTTTCTTTTCAGGTCATACAAAGAATTATTTGCTTTGCGGTTATTCTTGGTGTTGCCTTGTCTGCAAAACATTTTTGGGAAGAAGAGGACTTTAAATCGAAGGAGTCTACTGAAGAAGGTCAGAATGCAGGACCAAAGGAAACCAGTTGTCCTTGTGGATGGACCAATAAGGTATCATTTTTATGTAATATGCAGCAATTATGTGTAAAAGTAATTCCTCTTTTGTATATTATCTGCATTGTTTATAAACTATTGTATTATAGACAGACAACACTGTAAAGTGACAGTTGAGATTATGTTGGATGTGCACCATGGCATCCATGTAAAAAAACAAAACAACAACTTTATTTGCAATTTTACATATACAAGCAGTATAATTGTGAATACATGTTCCGCACTACCTTTACATGTATACAAATTTCCAAACCTTGGTTCTGTAGTTCGGCTGTGATCTCTTCTGATGTGGTTTCTGGTGGCATTCCTTTTAAGATAATCTTTGGCTTTACTTCATTTTTTGGTGCGTAGGAATGAAAACCAAGATTTTTTTCTTTAAATCATTTTTGATAGTTGAAAAATCTTCACTGTTATATAGATAAAAGGTTGTTTTGTTTCCAGAGCACTTCATATGTACTTCATTTATTTTATTTTTTATTTTATTAATTGTTTCCTTCATGCTATTATATGAGCCACTTACAATTATTGGAGGAAATTGATTATTCTTGTTGCCTCTAATGTTGGCGGCTGATAAGTCGGCAGTAACTTCTTTGTCGTCTAAATCAGAAAATATGTCGTAGCTGTTTGAAACGTCTATATTATATTGCAAAACATCACCCCTTTTTCTTTTTGGGGGATTATTAACAGCTGATGTGTCTGGTGTGGCCGCATCCATATCGGTTTCCGCCCCCCTACCCCTAGGGGCATTGTACAGGATTTTGTAGTCCAATTATAAATATAAAATAATCACTTGTTGAAGTGAAAAAATAAAGAAAAGAAATATAATAGTCTAAAATAATAAAAACTGTAAAGGAAACTAGAATTGTTAGTTGTTAACGACACTCTGTACACCGCGGCTGCTTCTGAGAGACTGGCATCCATGTACTGGTTCAGCTATTGTTTAGTTAGTTAGCATGTGTTTATGGTTATGACTGGATCGTCATTGTGTGTCTTGTCTCTGTCTATATATGTTTATATCCAATAAACCTGTGCTCGTATCGTAATATCTTGTGCTGTTGTTTTCCCTGCAATTTATCACCTTTTTACTCTTTATGTTAAAATGTTATGGACCCAGTGTAGGTTTGTACAAGTTATTTTTTGTTGATGGTAGAGCCGGATTTTTGTTTTAGATTGGATATAAGTTTTTGGGACAGACATTGGTGATTAGTTATTTGTTTGGAAATAACTTTTTGGACACACGTTTGCGGTCAGTCAGTTTTTGTAGAACAATAGTGATTTGTTTTGTGATTCGGTGTTACGCCAATTTGTTTTAGTTCGACGTTTGCGATCATTGTAACGATGTTTAATGAATACGAGTTCATGTTACCAACTTTTAATGGCTCTAATTTTGAGACTTGGGAGTATGAAATTAAGAAATTACTTGAACTCAACCGCGTTCGAAGAGTTTTGTATGCAGAGCCTCCTATAACAGAAGCCGGACTTTTCAGATTTATAAGACAGGATGATTTTGCCAGATTGATTATTATTTGCAAACTTACAAGTGATGTTTTTGGGATGATATCACATGAAAAAACAGCAAAGGGATATATGAAAGCCTTACACTTAATTTACGGAAGACTTGTAATTGTGGTTGATGGAAAATTAGGAAAAGAAGAAATTGTGAACACAGAAGAAATGAACCATAGTGAAGAGATTAATCTGGAAGAAATAAGTTATAAAGATGAAACAGTCAATATAAAAGAAGAAACAAACTATAGTGAGGATATAAAGATAGAAGAAATCAGATAAAGAAGAAATAGACAATATTAAAGAAATAAACTATCGTGAAAATATAAATCTGGAAGTTAATAATGAAGACAAAGCTAGTCAAACAGAGGTATTAAACAAGATGACGGAATTAAATGAGAAAGGAATAATGAACTGGTCAGCGTTAAGAAATCAGAAAGAAAAGGTAAATTCGGGTGAATTTAACAAAATGAAAGACACTGTTCCAGATAATTTACTTGTGTTTAATTGGCCAAGTTTAAAGTCAACAGGAGGTTAGGGAAAGTGCTCGTTTAAAGAATTTTTGTTACATTGTGAATCAGTAGATATGCCAAGAGTGTCTATCCCTTATGTTATTTATAAGAATTAAAGAAAGGCTAATTGTGGGAGTTTGAAAACAGTTTATCAAATAAATCATCATAGTGATTTTGAAATAATTAGAGGTTTTGTTAATGAAGATGATGATAGTATTTTATTGTGGAAAGGAGCAGCAGATGTCCAAAACTATCTGTGGGGTAAAGTGAAGAAAAAATATTGAGGTATTTACCGCCGGCTGGAATATATTGTTTTAAATTAAGGACTGGAATTGGAGTTTGGATATCAATCTGTGGAAGTGAACTTGTATATATTGAGAAGTAATGAATATGTTTGTTAGTAATGCTTATGTATATACCAAGAAGTTGTAAATATGTAAGAGTGTGTCTGGATATGTTGTCAAATTAAATAACAATGTTGTCTCATGGGGATCTAAGAAGCAGGGTGAAGTTGCACCAAGTAGTTGTGAAGAAGAATATTATACATAGAGTGATTGTATTAGGGAGGCACTTTTCTTAAAGAAGTTACTTTCTGGGAGCTTTCACTTTGAAAGTGTAATTAATATTTTTGAGGATAACCAAAGCACAATTAAAATTTGGGGGTGCAGTCAAATAAAAACACTAAATAAGTGGTTACTTATTTAATTATGTGCCGAAGTTTCGACCCACTTTGTGGGTCATCTTCAGGGCTATAGGACCAGGAGGCTGGAGCACAACTGACCCGTAAGGAAGAAAATAGTTGGAGGTGCAGTCAAATGAAAACACTAAATAAGTGGTTACTTATTTAATTATGTGCCGACGTTTCGACCCACTTTTATTTGACTGCACCCCCAACTATTTTTTTCCTTACGTCTATCTTCCAGTCAACCATCCCCTCGCTTCTCACAATTAAAATTGCTAATACTTATGAAACTATGAGATCCAAGCAGTATGTTGTAAAATATAATTTTGTAAGAGACACTGTAGCTAAGGGTATTGCTAAAGTATTTTATATAGAGTCCAACAAACAGATAGCGGATATTATGACAAAGTCATTACCACTTGTGAAATTTGAAGGTTTCATTAATCAGTTAAATCTTGAAAGTTGTGTATAATATGGAATGTTAAAGTAATTCCTTGTATTTATTTTTTTGTATTGCGGTATTACTTGTATTTATTTTATTTGCATTTTGTAATTAGGATGTTTCAGTAATTCCTTGTATTTGTTTTATTTGTATTTTGTAATTAGGATGTTAAAGTAATTCCTCTTTTGTATATTATCTGCACTGTTTATAGAGTATTATATTATAGAGAGACAACACTGTAAAGTGACAGTAGAGATTATGTTGGCTGTGCACCATGGCATCCATATACTGGTTCAGCTATTGTCTAGTTAGTTAGCATGTGTTTATGGTTATGACTGGATCGTCATTGTGCGAAGTGTCTTGTCTCTGTCTATATATGTTTGTATCCAATAAACCTGTGCTCGTATCGTAATAACTTGTACTGTTGTTTTCCCTGCACTTTATCACCTTTTTACTCTATATGTTAAAATTATTTTATTATTTAAAGGGATACAAGGAGATTAGACGCAATACTTATTCATTTACTGATATTAATTTTTTTACTTATGACTGAATGGCATAAAGGAGGAAATGCTGAGATACAGTGGTTAAGTATTCACATAAGAGCTTAATGATCTTGTCCTCAAAGTATGATAATCCGATATTATACATATAGATTGAAAAAGATATGTTATTTAGGTGGGTGTTTGACAAGAAAAGCAACTAGAAAAATTATAACACAAATTAAAGTTTAGTTCTTCTCTGATGTTCCGCACAGAAAGTGGATAGGCTACCGAAGGGGTTTACATATCATGAAGCAGATGTTTTCATAGTTTTTTCAAGAATAGTTTTTGAGAAAGCAGTGGTTGAAGACCGTAATACCCTCATGAAATATCTTAGATGATTTATACAACTGGGCGAATTGAAAATGAACTATCAACAAACAATTTGAAATCAATGAAGATGACCATGATGTCAGTTATACCCATATGTAAGCTCCTCATCACTTCCTTTATCTTTCCTCGCTTTGACTGTGGTTGTGTGGCATATGGTGGCCTCTCGATCAGGCTCAAGGAGAGGTTGAGGCGAATTATGAACTGTTCGCTTTGATTTGTCTTCGAAGCCCTGATGAGGCCTCATGTGTCTCGCCAGTACGCTGATGTAAAGTGGCTTTTCCCTTATATCCGTAGACTTTACTTCCTTGGTTCTTTCATATATCAAACTATGAACTCACAACATCCGTCTTATATCTATAGTCTCCTACAATTCAAATCCTCTATCCAATCCCATGGCACAAGATCTCGTCCTTCTGATCTTTATATACGGTCCCACAGAACCAAAACTTTTGAGCGTTCCTTTCTAGCCCGTTCTATCTCTCTTTGGAACTCTCTTCCTCTCGATATCCGTCATGCGTCTTCTTTAACCTTAAATACAAACTTTTTCTACATCTTCTAAATTCCCAATCAGATGCTTTATAATCAATAAATCTTTTATAGATATATTCAAATTGATTGATTGATGAACTACTGTAAATATTCCTTTTTTATAATAATGCCTTTGTTTTTTTAATTATCAGATGCTATTATTTATTCGTTTATTTTTCCAAAAGCTTATTTCTTTTTAATGTAAATATGTCTGTTCTTTTATTTTAATTTTGTATCACATTTTCTGATTCTCTACCAACACATACCTGTTTAGTTATTTACTTTCAGGATATTATGTAATTATTGCTTTATTTTGATGTAGGCCTTTGGTCAGATATATATTCATTTAATTTTGTACATGTCTATTATTCTAAAGAGACATGGTCCCAGAATAAAATTATTTTTCTATTCTATTCAATTCTAATTGTCTATCAAGTTGTCTATTACATTAAAATAAAAGTAGTCTAAGGTTAAGCCATAGTTCTTCTTTGTTTGTTTAAAAATGGGCAAAAATATTTGGCTGAAATGTCACAAATCATATAATAAATTAAGGATTTAAAATAAAATTTGCATGCAAAATATATTTCTAAAATATTTGATTTGGAATTACAGAGATCTTTCGAATTTATTTATTTCAATCAGTTTTACTAAGATTTTTTTTTCTTCAAAAGCACCATCAAATATTTACCTAACCTGCAATGTCTTTTTGCAAAACTCCAAAACTGTTTTTCATTCCCAAACTCATTCATTTACTGAAATTACGATTTTAAAGTTATATTGTTGATTTATAAAGTGTATATCGCAGGCATGACTGTTATATTTGTAAGTCTATGCGTTAATCTCACATTGTTAAGTTGTGAGATTAACTTTGATGGGCATAATTTTTTGTAAATAATTCCAGGATGTTACCGGAGAGGAAAGCTAGAAAAAGATACCTCTAATTTACAAAAATAATAGATTAAAAATGGTTTAGTCCATTCAATCAGAATAGGTTGCTAAAGTGGCTAGGAAGAGTTTTGAGCTTGCTTCTTTGTTAAAACTGAGGTTTTCTGAGGCAATAGAAATAACAGTGAATTTTGTCAAAGCGACACCTCACTGGTGAAGTAAACAGCTGTTGATAACCTAAATGTTAATAAAACCTCAGCAAATAAAATATCTATTTTTATTTTGAAGAGAAAAGATTTGTCCTGCCTGGGATTCGAACCCGGGTCCCTCTAGTGCAGTGCTCTACCCATCTAAGCTACCATGGGTCGTAACCAAGCCAGGCAAATCCATTCTCTTCACTATCAATATTTCGTAGCTGAAATATATAATTTCAGGATGTTACCGAAGAGGAAAGCTAGATAAACAAATTTCTAATTTACAAAAATAATAGAATCAATAATGGTTTAATTTGTTCAAAAAGGAAATAAAATAAATATGTAGTGTGTATTTTACACCGATTTACTTTTCCTATTAATAATAATTTTAATCAGTTTTTAAACATTATTGTCTTTCTCTCTTATATTTAATAGAAATTGCTAAAATTTAAAACTCTTAAAGTAATTTATGTGATGTAAATAATACAAAAATAATAAATACTTTTATATTTTAGGGTAGAATTGTTGGAGGACGAGAAACTCTACCTAATGAGTTTCCGCTAATGGCGGGTTTGGTTGATATTGAAGATGAGTTATTATTCTGTGGAGCTTCTATTATAACAGTTCACCATGCTTTGAGTGCGGCTCATTGTACTGTCAAATATAAGGAAAAGAGAATACATTTAATGGTAGGAGAACACAATCTCACAGCATCTGAAGGTAAAGGAAAACACTGAATGCTTTTTCTGAAACTTTTTTTCTTCAAATTAAACAAGCATACAAATGCAAACAAGTGGGGTAGCCTAGCGTAGAGAGCTGCCTCTCCGGTGGTCCCTGGTTCAAAACCGGCTGTTGCAGATAATTTATTTAATCTGTTAATTACCAGGGATGGACCCTACAGGATCTGGAGACCTTCTTGGGAATGGCCCTTAGTGGATAGCCTCAATTGGAGGAAAAATATTACGGTTGGGCTGATCTAGGACAAATCACCTCCCTGGACAACCATTGACCTAGAAACAGTTAACTCTCTACCACTTAGTGAACCTAAGACTTGTAGTGCTACAGGTTTATATATGAGCTTGGATAGGGGAGATCACAATTGAACCAAACAAATATTACTATATACCCATTTATTTACATGACCTACATAAAGATATTATCATTTTGAAAAATTTGGTGATTTTTCAAAGGCACCAACAATTCTTTGCTCAACCTTGAACATCTTTTTGTAAACCTCTAAAACTGTTTTTCATTCCCAAGCTCCTGTAGATCATAAAATAAAGGACAATATCAATATAAATTATTGGTTTACATAAATGTAAAATATAAAATGAATATAAAGATTTATACCAATATTTATACTTGATAAAATTAATTATATTTGCTTTAAAACTAATATTGTTTAGAAATTTAACCTAACAATTAGTTGGTAATATTTATGCTCCTTGAACTATATATATTATAAGGAAGAAAATAGTTGGGGGTGCAGTCAAATAAAACACTAAATAAGTGGATACTTATTTAATTAAGTGCCGACGTTTCGACCCACTTTGTGGGTCATCTTCAGGGCTATAGAACGCTGCAGTGCGAGAAGACGCGGTCTAACTGGTTTGGCAGTTAGACCGCGTCTTCTCGCACTGCAGCGTTCTATAGCCCTGAAGATGACCCACAAAGTGGGTCGAAACGTCGGCACTTAATTAAATAAGTATCCACTTATTTAGTGTTTTATTTGACTGCACCCCCAACTATTTTCTTCCTTACATCATCCAGTCAACCATTCCTCGCTTCTCATGTATATATATTATAGATCGTTACCCTTCCTATTGCCATAAGTAGTTCCTAGCTTCCTTTCTTACCAAGTTATTCATTCCTGACGACCATCTCACATTTCAAATCTCCTTCAGTTCAAAACCTCTGTCCACTCCCATAACACCCGTTCTTGGCTCTCAGATCTGTATAAAGCATTCCACTGAAGCTTTTGACAGAGCTTTCCTTATCCGATCCTAGTCCCTTTGGAACTCTACCTTTTTCCATTCACCTTCAAATCCCGTATGAGGAAGAAAATGGTCCGGGTGGAGGTCAAAAAATGTCTCTGAAGTAGAGAAAACTGTTTATTGAAGAGCCAATGTCTCGACCCACATTGCATTATTCAGGGCTGTCAAGGGGGAGGTGGGGAGCCCAGTCAAAACATTGGCTCTTCAATAAACAGTTCTCCCTACTTAAGAGAAATTTTTTTACCTCGACCCGGACTATTTTCTTCCTCATATAAATATAAGGTCAACTATTATTATTCAAATTCATTTATTTTATTTTATTATTAGATGTTATAACTTTTTTAATATTTTTAAATATTTTACCGACAACCCTCAACGGTTATCGGCCCGACAAGGGTGGAAACCCGGGTTCAAGTCCCGGTCCTGGTCATATCTTTTCTTTTCAAATATAATATTTAAAAATATTCTTATTCTAGATGATTTAAAATCCCATATATTCAATGACCTAAAATCCTTACAATTCCCAAAAATTTGGGAAAAATATATTTTAACATAGAGAGTAAAAAGGTGAAAAAGAGCAGGGAAAACAACAGTACAAGTTATTACGATACAAGCACAGGGTTATTGGATATAAACATATATAAACCTAGACAAACACTACACACACCAATGATGATCCAGTCATAACCATAAACCGACACTAACTGACTCTTAATGGCTGAACCATTACAAGGATCCCATGGTACACAGCCAACATAATCTCAACTATCACTTTACAGTGTTGTCTGTCGATAATACAATACTTTATAAACAATGTAGATAATATACAAAACAGGAATTACTTCAACAATATATTCAGTTTGAGATTAAAATTTTCTAATTGTTGATTGAATGATGTGTTTTAATGTGTGTATATATATATATACTTTTTTAATTGACTGCTCAATCATCCTCTTAGATATTTAAAAAAAATATGTTATCATAGTTGGTATTGTTTGTACTTTTCTTTCATTATTTTTTTTCTTTCATTTTTCTTGGCATACAATTTGTATGTAACCATCAATAACTCTATAATGATTGTTATCTTGTTTCTATTTCTTTTACCCTGTTTTTTTTTTTAATACTGTCATTGGAGGTAATTCACAATTTTTTTTCATTACTTTTTTAATTCTTTCTAATTTGTTAATTTACTTGTATTAATTAAATAAATGTAATTGCATTGTACTCTAAGATATAATAGCTTACATCTACAGCCCTAAGGAATATGTGGCCAAGTCAGATTTTCTCCAATATGATTTTCTTGTGCTTAGAGAAGCAGAAGTATTATGTCGAAGTAAATAAGGGGCTAAGTCAGACATTAGCTAGAAGAAGAGCTATTGCTTATATTTCAACTCCATTTCACGCAAAAACTACAAGTATACCATTCTGCTACTCTCAATACTGTTAACTAGTTCTTGACAAAATTTGACTAAATCACTCATACACCGGGGCTGTAGATATATTCATTCTTGTATTGTTATTCTTAAGAGTTTTGTCCCAAAATAAATAAAGACTTTTATTATTATTATAATATAAAAACAATTCTTATCTTTTATAATAAATTAAATCTTATATCCTCATATTCTAACGTTAGAAAATTTGAGACAGGTAATGAAAACATTTTTATTTTTCAGGAAAAAATAATGCAGTATTTTATCTAATTAGTCAGACTTTTGAACATAAAGAATATAATGATATGATATTGTCTAATGATATTGCACTAGTCACAGTTCAACATGAAATTGAATTTTCACAAAAAATAGGTCCGGCTTGTCTTCCAGACAGAATGATGGAGTTAGCCAATGAGCACGTTAAAGTTTTAGGTATGCTCATATTTTAAACATATCTACTTAATATAATTGTAAAAAAAAGTTCAACCAATCATCTTCTGTATAAGTAGTATTTTATTAACTATTAACAATTTTATTAAATCTTCAAAAGCAAAAAGCAAAGTAAAAGGAGACAACTTAAATTAAAAAAAAAAGTTTCAATAATTCAAAGGAAATTTCTAATTCCACAATTAAAATTAATCAATTAATGTAGACTGATTATTTTACTATAATTTATTTTTTATAAAATTTATTTATTTACATCGAGGGATTTGATACATATTCATCCATTTCTTGACTAGTAGAGGATCGAATAGAAGGTAGATAGAGGAGAGGATAGAACCAAACTTGTATGATTCAGAAAATAAGAAATAAATTTTCTAGTGTTACATTTAAGGTGTAATTCTCCATTCAAATATGTTAGATCTTATGCAGTTCCTAATACAAACCGAATATAACAAAATCTGTTCTTCTTCCTAGGTTGGGGCTTAACAGAAGATGATGGTAAAGTGTCACAAGTTTTGATGAAAGTAAATTTGAAAGTAATATCAACAGCTGATTGCTTCGAAAGCCATGGTTCTGATCTTCGTTCGCCTACAGCTGAGAATGTACTATGTACTTACAGGATCAAAAAGGATTCTTGTAGGGTATGTATGCGTATATATAATCCCACGCTTCTTCCCTTGCTCCTTTCATCCGCTTCATCCTTGCTTTTCCAACATTTTATCTCCCAAACAGGTGGTGCAGATAGTAATGGTTTACACCAATCAATCTATGTATATATACATTAGCTATCCACCCCGACTTCCCACGAGGAGTAGATCATATGAAGGCTGTTGTAGGATCGCATCAATTTGATGCGTCAAATATGTGGATTAGATTAAAATGTAATACTATATATGCACTACATGAAGTATGCTATCTTAAACTTTATTATAAGTCTATAAAAGGGGAATATCCCACCACTCATTGTTTTATTATATCTCAAAGTGATTAGGCAGCGTCTTCGATGAAATCTCTCAGCCTGCTATACTTTTCCCAACACTTCCAACAATGATCGTTATATTTCAACTAATTTACACAAAACCTCGACAACTTATATACCTAAACCTTTCTCATGAATCACTCCAATTATTGGTGAAAAGTGCATGAAAATCGGTGCAGTAGTTTTTGAGTTTATCGCGGACAGACAGACAGAAGCGGTGGAGGACTTTATTTTATGAAATGTATGTATATATATATTGTATGTTTTTTTTTCAATCATTAGAAGTAATTTTATATTTCTGTTTACCACTAGTTTTATGATTAAGAATGTGAAATGGTTGGGGTGAAAATAGATAATAAATGTTAACCAAATTAAGATTAAGTTATTACATTTTTGCCAATGTTTCGACCTAATTTTTAGGCTATCATAAACAGAAACAGAAATGATAGGAATAATAAAAAATAAATACAAAGAACAAAAAATAAATTATGAAATAATTGATAGCAAATAAGAAGAATAGATGGTCTTTAGTTGGCCTATATGAAAAAAAAACAAAAAACAATTCACCCACGCTTGGCTTGATAGCTTTTTTATCTTCATCCTTATAGAAGTCTTATGGATTTTGGAAAAATATATCATAGATATTTCAGAGGAAACAAACAAACATTTTTGTCGGAAAGTTTTAATTTAATATATCATAATATAGATAACATTTTAGCATCAGAAACAAATATTTTTCAGTAAATGACAATTTTATGTTATTTCATCTATATATACAAAAACGCAGCAAAATGAAGTTATTACAAAAAAAAAAAAGTTCAAGTAGCAACTTCCGGTTGAAAAATAAAAGTTTTCTGTGTGTATGTCAGCCAAAATATTTAAAGTTAGAGGCCTCAATGAATAGCTTTTTTATTAAAGTTAAATCTCTATTTCTCCCAAAGTTTATTTTCCATTTAGTTAATATATGTTATAATTAGAATCAAATTAATAAACATTAAACATTTAAATTAATAAAATAGTATTGATCCATGCCTAGAATTATAAATTTTTAATGACAATCTTTCATGTAAGGCACTTGACATGGACAATTTAATAGATTAGTACATCGGACCTGTTGATTAGAGAGAATTCCATATATATTAATAGTAATGTTAACAAAACTATTATATAATTCATAAATATTTATAATGTTTTAGGGTGATTCTGGTGGCCCAGTCATTTGGCTTGATCCCGAAACTAATAGGTTTACATTAGTCGGTATTGTCTCTCATGGAAGGGTGTGTGGAGAAGATGCTGCTATAAATGCGAATGTTGGTCACTTCTTGCCATGGATTCAGGAAAAAATTGCTTGTGAGTAAACATTTATTTAATAATGCTATAAAGTGAGATTCATTCTAAATACTACCATTTAAATTAATTGTTTCTTAAATAATTCATTGGGGGAATTCTGAATTTTCCTTCCTATATATAAGGGTTTGTTTAAGATCTTTAACTTCATTCAATTCAGATACAATGCAGTTAAATTTTAAAAATAAAATATTGAACCAGATGTTAGTGTACTCTAACCTATTCTTCAGTAAGATGATTGTGAGTGATTAGTGTTGCCTGTAGTTATTGTTCATAATTTCCAAAACCCTCGATGTTCTCACCATTTAGTTTCCTCATTCTCTGTTCTGATATTTTGGTATAAACACAAAATGCAATTTCACATTGATTTTTGCTGTTTGTTAGTTAACCAGTTGCGTCAGGAGGAAATAAGTTGTCTTCAAGTATACATTTTATTTTAAATAAAACCAATTAAATACTTTTCAACAATCGAATAGAATGTTTTGAAAAGTTAGAGGAATAATTCTATATCTATCTTATATTTATTATTATGACTTCAGGTTAGGCTTTAGATTTAAAATGAAAAATAGTTGGTTGTTATGATATTGTAAGACAAAGAACATCCAGGTCATTAGTGCTTAGTATGCAGTATATAGCCCAGTATATTGGTTCTGAACCATGAAAATTAAGAAACCTTAAAAATATTTATTGGTAGAACCTAATAATTTTTTTCTTCTTTTTTCAGTATCTGGTTTCCAAGAGAAGACCTGTTCCAAGATAAATAAGAGCTAATCTCATTTCTATGATTTATTTAAATAATTATTGTAATTTTTGCAATGTATTTTATTTTAAAAATAAATACAGAATTAAAACTGATTTTTTTTTCTCGTTTATTTGATACCCGAAGGATTGCCCATTTATTTTGGTAACATCAATTTTAATTTATTTTTATTATCGTAAAACCTTTTTATGATAGGCATGAATCTTGTATCATGTGCTAGAAGAACGTATAATCCATTTGTTCAATTAAGGTATTCCTATTAAGATGTGGATATTACCATTAATTTGTGATTGCTGGTTCTGTATTAAAAGTGGACTGTATGAAATCATGTGGTGGACTGTGTAGAACATAAAACATAACATTTTTATTTAGATGTGGCTGTATGGAATATACCAATGCCACCCCTATTGGGGAAAAATAAAAAAATATCATTGTTATTAATCTAATTTACACTGTGGCCATGAAAGAAACAGAAGCAAAAATGAAAGAAAAATGAAAATATACATGCTACATTGTTGAAGCTAAGGTGGATTTTGGTTTTTCATGGCATTTCTTTCTCCAGCTCTCTTCTTCTCCTGCTCCCCATTCTTCAGTCTGGATTAGCTTTAAATTGCTCACTAATGTTCATTAATAACACACTGAGTTATTTAATTTTCACATTATGTTCATTTCATGGCTAGCCAACAACTATATTCACAACATATGCTGAGAAACAAAAAAGGGTCTCGAGGTGGGTTCCCAGTTTTAACTTAATTTCCTATTACCTATGCCAACTTAATTTATTTCACTGTGTGCCGTGAACACCATGTTAAAAGTGATTTTCCAAAACTTCAGATCATTGAAACTATAGCTTACCATCCATGCATATTATAAAATGTATTATAATTTTTAATTTATAAAATAAGAAAAAAATGTTAAAACTATATAATCTTTAACTTGTATGTATTGTAAAGACTGAAAATAAATTCAATAAAATCGGATGGCAAAATAAATAAATAACTATGCTAAAATGGCTTTTGAAATAAGTATCTCCACCCTCACAATATCTAAATAAAATGTGAATAAAGTTGTTTAGGCAAAAGTTATTAAATGCAAAACCATACTGATTCCTTTTATTCAATTATTCTAACTTAATAAAAATGTATTAGTATCAAATGTTTAGTATTTGGTATGGTATAATTTATATAGGGTCACGGAAAAACGTATTTTCTGTCATGAATATGTTTTGAAAACAATTTTTTTTCCAAATAGAGATAATAAAATAAAATTTCTGAAAAGGTCTGTCAAATGAAATATTGAATTAAACATCTCATAATCAAGAATATATCAGTTAAAAATTTATTCCAGTTTATTTACCAATAAACACTTCTTTCAATTGTAATGTCTTCTCAAATAATTGCCTTGAACGTAAATAGGTGTAATGTAAACATAACTGATTGCTTAAGCGAAATTCGTCCAATTAAAACCCACTGATGAAGAATTGTCAATAATTTTTTTTGAGATTTAAAGCGTGCCATTAGAATAAAACACACTTTAGTCTCTTGTCTTAGGTCCGAGATCCTTTAAGGAATTGAAAAGCCATGAAGGTAATATTTTATAGTTTTCATTATATTACAGTAAAATTAAACATTATGTAGACCAGAACTAGTGGTAACCTTTTTAATTTGTAAAAACATTTACACTTTTAAAAACTGTTGTTATGGAGGGGGTAACTCTGTGGGTTAGATCACTATCTGTTAAACCCAAAAGTCCCAGGTTTGAGACCGGTTGTGGCAGACTAATTAATTATTATGTTATCAACCATGGATTAACCATATCTGAGGACCCTCCTGAGGCTCACTCAGTCTCTATAAAGTAGGTATTCTAGAGTGTGATTTCAGCCAAATATTATCACAAACTTTATTTATTACATTGGCATATTTTTAAGGGATATTCTTTATATTATTTTTAAGTCATTGAAGCATTTATCACATACAAGGTATGTAATCTTATGAACCATTATAATAGTTAAAGCATACATTTTGAGTTAAATCTCTTTTATTATTGACTTGTGACGTACAGCTTAATGGTAAATATTTATTTTTCATTAATGAGCTGTCTGATAAACAAACCAATATAGATGCTACAAATTCACTTCATTAGCAAGGTTAATTGTAAAAAATGTTTTCAACAAAATAATAATGAATTAATGAAGGGGCATGTTCATTGACCAAAATGTTTTAAAAAATTCATAAAAATGGTTTTAAATTACAATAATAATAAATATTTTTATTTGAAAAGAAAAGATATGTCCTGGTCCTGGAAATATCTTTTCTTTTCAAATAAAAATATTTAAAAATTAATAAAATCAATAACTAATATAATAATAATAATCCGTCTGTCGAGATCTGTGTTATTTAATTTTATTTATTGTCCAATTATTTTGCTTTTTTATATTTATTTTATTTGTACATATATAGGGAAATAAACAAAGATTTTTTCTTTTTTATAATTTAAATGCTAAAATATTTTGACCTAATAAATTCAGACCTAATAATAATTTCTAAAAAAACTAAAATCAGAATTATCTATCTAAAATAAAGCTAAATATGTTAATAAACATGCATTCCATTTATTGTATAATCAACATATCAAATACATATTATCGATCAATGACTAAGTTAAAGGATTAGAGAACAATAAAGATGTACCAAAAATTTCATTTGCAGATAAAATAATAATAACGATTTCTGCTTTTAGATTTTTTTTACCATGAAATATCCAACTATATATATATTTATAAAAGTGAATTCCTTTGTAACAAAATTAAAACTGGTGAGAGGCAGAGAGTTAAAATAAAGTCTTAATTAAATAAGGAGTTATCATTGTATATAAATAATAATATTAAGAATTGATAGAAAATGAAATTTTTTTAACAATTTATTCATTTGAATTTTTTATTTTATTTTCAGGACATACTAAGAATTCTTTGTTCTGCGGCTATACTTGGCATATCCTTGTCTGTACCAAACTATTGGGAAGAAGAGGACTTTAAATCGAAGGAGTCTTCTGAAGATGGTCAGAGTGCAGGACAGAAGGAAACCAGTTGTCCTTGTGGTTGGACCAATAAGGTATCTTTAATATGTATATAATAGGTATTTTTAATTGCTTAATTGCTGAAATTACATTTTTTTATTTATATTATAGATTTATAAAGTATATATCGCATAAATGATTGTTATATTTGTGTGTATACTCGTTAACCTCACTCCATAGATCTAGTCCTATTGGTGTAAGATTATCATTTCCTGAGTATTTCCAGGATCTGTTCATGGAAATTAACGATATAAAGGAGGAAATGCAGTGATATGATGATCAAAGACTCATCTAAGAGCTTTATGAGGATCTCATAGGGTCTAGTGGCTAGCATAACAACCTATTATGGCCAAGATTGTCGGTTCGCAGCCTCTCTGGGGGTCTTACGATTTTTTAAATGGAGTAAAAAATCCTTGGTTGTGCCGTCCTTCGGAAGGGACGTAAAATGGGGATCCTGAGCCTATGCAATATCAGATACTCCTTAAAGATCCCTATCCTAATTATACTTGGATCCACTGTAGCATTTTTTGATTAGCCCTAGCAGCATAAAATGACGTTAAATTAGCTAACAAGACCTTAATAGCCTTATCCTCAAATTGTGATAATATGCTAAGAATAAGTTCCTACAAGTTATTGCTAAATATTATTTTAGAGAGATTCACACCCTATGTAGTCCAAATGAAAGGGAGATAGGTAGGTACCAGTTGGAACTCATGAAATATCTCAGATGTTTCATAAAATTGGGAATATAGGAAATGAACAAAATGAAATATCAATTAACAATTTAAAATTAATGAAGATCATTCATATTATTAACTTCATCAAACGCTGAAAACTTTTTATGAGAAAACACATTATGCAGTTTCTTTTTTCCAAATAAAAATACTTTCAGTACCGCTGCAATATTCACCATAAAGGAGTTTCACTGACTGCATTGAATTTGATTGATATAACTGGAGTAAATGTATTTGTATTTGTTGTAAACATTCACCCTGAGTGGAAACTTACATAAAACAAATTTGTTTTTGTTGACACCGAGTAAAATATTAGTTGAACCAGCCATAACAAGAAGATTAAACAACCCATCATTTCTCAACACTCAGTCTAGAAATGATAAAGTAAGTCTTGGAAAATATTTAGGAATTGTGCTGGCAAGGAGATTGACATCCAAGAAACAGAAGACTCAGAACTAGGAAGGACCACATCAGAAAGTCAAAGAAAGAACGGTAAACAGTGTTATAACCTACATAACAAGAAAGTGAATACTACCTGTTATTCATGTATATAAAGTAAATAGAACACAAAACCTAGACTGTATCAATAGTAAATAACTTATTTTTTTTACAATCGTGTTAGACAAGCGGTAATTATCTATTACATATAATTAAAATGGAATAAAAAATTACTATATCTTTCTAAATATTTTTAAAATCCAATCCTTATATTCATCTTGCCATATTTCCTCACTAAAAAGATAAAATATTGGTACTAGGATAAATAAAATAAGTAAGAAATTTAAAAAAGTATATTGGGGTACTAAAAAGGACCCCAGGTGTATTATTGGTTTGTTTTGGACAGTGGTATTATGAAGGTTAAAGCAATACCTTAGAGTTGAGATAACCTAAATGTGGATAAAAGCTTAGCAAATAAAAAATATATATAGTATGTGTATTTTGTATTCATTTACTTTTCCCACTGGTAATAATTTTAATCAGTTTTTAAGAATAGTTGTCTTTTTCTCTTATGGCTTGGTAGAAGTTTCTAAAATTTAAATAAAGTTTTAAACTTTTAAAATTGTTTATGTTAAGTAAATAATATTGTTTTTATTTTTTATATTTTAGGATAGAATTGTCGGAGGACAAGAAACTCTACCCAATGAGTTTCCGCTAATGGCGGGTCTGGTTGATACTAAAGAAGATTTATTGTTCTGTGGAGCAGCTATTATAACTAATCGCCATGCTTTGACGGCGGTTCACTGTACTGCCGCATATAGGGGAGTTCCAATACATTTAATTGTAGGAGAACATGATCTCTCGAAACCTAGAGGCAAAGGTTAAGTAAAACACTGAATGCTTTTTCTGAAACTTAGATTTCTTCAAATTATTCAAGCATACATGAGCTTGGATAGGAAGAACACAATCGAGTAGAATAAATATTGCTATATAATCAGATACTCAAATTTTTAATTTCAAAAAGTTTGTTGATCCCTAGGATGATAATTTAAAATATTAATTATTTAATAATGCACTTTTAAGATAATTGACTTATAACTTATTTAGTTAATTATGAAGGTTATTTGATGTTAAATGGTTAATTTTAAAGATTGAAAATTACTTAATTGTCGAAATGTCTTGAAATAATAAATAATTGGTAGGACTAGAAACTGGTTTTTCTTCATGATCATTATTATATAAGATTTTTCTTTTTAAACCGCAAACAAATTTTTACCTAACCGACTATATCTTTTGTAAACATCCACAACTGTTTTGCACATTCCAAAAGACTTATTATAAAATAAAGATAGATTTAAATATAGATTATTGATTAATATAAATTTAAAATATAAAATTAATTCAAAACTTTATAACAGTATTTATACTTACTAATTGTATTGTCTTTAAAACCAATAGTATTTAGAAATATAACTTAACTTATAGTTGAAAATATTTATGGTGCATATATCACTTAAATAGTTTTAAAAAACATCATTAATTCTCATCTTCTGTTGTTGAAAGATTTTAGGCAAGTAGTGAAAACTTTTTAACTTTTCAGATAAACAAAATGAAGCAACATTGTATCCAATTGATCAGATTTTTGAACATGAAAAATACAACGATATGACCCTGGCTAATGACATTGCACTAGTAACAGTTAATACCAAAATTGTATTTTCACAAAAAATAGGGCCTGCTTGTCTTCCAGGTCAAATGATGAACTTGGTCAATGAACACGTTAAAGTTTTGGGTAAGCTCATATTCTGAAAATATTCATTTATTATAATTATAATCAATAGTCTTCAATGTAAAGTAACATTTTTTGCTATTAGTTCAACCGTGCTATTGAAAGTGAAAAGAATTTGGAGATCCTATCAAGTTGCCGCCGGAAAAGTTATAATTCCTTTTTGTGGACTATGTTCCCTATTTTCTCCACTTTATTTTAAATTATAATGTATTTATTGTTCTTTTTAATAGCTTTGATAGGTTTCCTGTTTCCTAAAGAGTTTCTAATTTTAGATTCAAATGTAATATTATTAATAATATGAAAATAAAATAACTTTAGGTTGTTTTAAATAAATGTATACCCCTGATGGGGTTTGGTTTATACTAAATTTAAGGAGTGAGAAATTTCAACCTATCTTTTATTTTTAGTTTAATTAAAAAATTATTTGTTTTTTTTTCAAAATTACAGATTACATTTGTGTATATATATATATTAAAGGTGCTGAAATTGCCTTTCTTTACCATATAAGACATATAAATACACTCTATTTATTCCAAAATTTTCTATCTATATTATTTTAGTAAAACATGACTTTTATTGAATTGGGGTGGAAGAAGTTTTGGTCCTGACTTAATAGTCGATTCCTCTGCCGATTCCCTCTCTATTTGCAGTAGGCATATAATGATAATACAAGATACTTACCATCCTAGAAACCTGCAACAGCACTTTTAAATAAATGATATATACAATTTACTATTTAATGTTAATTATCCATGTTTAATAAAAAGGAGTGTGTAGCGGTTAGAATAACAACCTACTATGCCCAGGATCGAGGGCTCATAGTCAGACAAGTGGCACTGGGATTTTTTAAAAGGGGGTAAAAAATCTATGGTTATGCTATCCCTCAGAGGGGATGTAAAATAGGGGTCTGAAGCCAGTATGATGCCTGGCACTCGTTAAAAATCCAAATTAAACCTCAATAGGCAAAATTTAGACCTCCCACTGTAGCATCGTCCGATTAGCCATAGTAGCAAAAAGTGATGTTAAATATATAAACAACGACGTTCAATAATTGCGTTAAAGATATTAATTTTCAATATTTTATTAAATACTAAAAATTCCATTAAAATTGAATCCTCAAAGTCAAAAGATAAAGCTTAATTGTAAAATATAATTATTTATTTTTTATGAAATATTGTTGGGTTCTGATACAAATTCATTCACCTCTTTACTAGTCGAGGATCAGTTTAGACTAGGATGTCCTACCACTCACTATAATATGATTCAGGAAATAAGAAATTAAATTTCTAAATAGTGTTACATTTAAGAGTATAAATAGTGAAATTCTCCATTCATATGTGGTGGGCCTTATGCGCTTCCCCATAAAGACTGAATTTAACAAAGTATGTTTCTAGGTTGGGGCTATACATCAGACAATGGTAAAATGTCTTCAGTTTTGATGAAAGTCAATTTGAAAGTAATAACAACCAAAGAATGCTACGAAAGCCATCCTATTGATATTGGTTCGCCTACAGCTAAGAATGTAATATGTACTTACAGGATCAACAAGGATTCTTGTGACGTATGTATACACATGCTGTCTAATCAATTAATTGTAATTAGTATTTTACATTAATTAATGAAGAAAAGAATGTTTTCTATTGCTCAGTGGCAAAGTTTCCAGTAACTTCATTCTTTTTTTTCCTTTTTTTTATAACTTATTTTTTGTTTGCTTTTAATGGCACTGATATAAACATCCATTGATTTGTATTGCATGATCTAGCCAGATATACTATCTTTTAGATCTGCACATTTTTACAAGTAAGAACCGAGTCCAAATAGTAGCAGAGCTAAACGAAAAAAAAAAAGTTAACTAATGCCCAGTTGATAATTTAGTTTTTTAGCCTCTTCCTTTAAGATGTTTTAAAGATTTCGGAAAAATATATTACAAATATTTCAGAAGCAAAAAATTTAAAATGTTCAATCGCTTGCTTTAATTTAGTATAATACTAGTATATATTAACATTTTAGCATTGCAAACAGATATTTTTTCAATAAAGAATTAAATTAACAAAATAAAATTAAAGGTCTATAAGTTTGTTTCATGTCCAGGTTTCTGCCATTATTAATTCAATAGTGATTTACTTACTTTTTTGTCCATTAAGCATATTTTTAACATGATTTTATTAGCTTCAAATTTATCTACGTCCTAAGAAAGGTTTGACCGTGTAAGGAAAACTGATGTCTTGGAAGCCTTAAGAGAAAAAGGGATGGATAAAGGTCATATACTTTCAGTCGAAAGTTTATATCAGAAAACAAGGAGTGTAGTAAGATTTGCCAATTACACTTCACAGAAAATTGAGACCACTATTGGAATCCAACAGTGATGTAGTCTGAGTCCCATACTGTTTATTTTGGTCATGGATTCAGCTCTTCAAAAGGCCAAAAATGAGGAAGTTCCACGAAGGATATGCCAATCTGAGCCCAATAAGCCTCTCACTGCTGGCATTTGCGGATGACATTGTGTTTTTCTCAGAGAATGATAGAAACCTCCAGCACAATGTTAGCAGATTAAAAGAAGAATTCCTGGCTATAAATATGACCATAAATCCGAATAAAACAAAAGTGATGAGGGTAGGTAAGAAGCCAAGGAGAATAATGAGGGTCATTAGAGTTAAAGATAAAGTCCTGGAACAAGTGGAGAACTTCAAATAACTGGGAGCGCATCTAAATGAAAACAGATACATCGATTTGGAAGTGACCGAGAGAATCGGTGCTGCAGGCAGGATGTTTGAAGCGGTTAAGAGAGGATTTCGTAACAGAAGAGAAGTAGAAAAGGAAACAAAAGTGGCTTTATTTGACATGGGCGCTGACAAAGAAACACCAATCCAGAATACAAGCAGCAAAAATGAAATTTCTCAGGAAGATGGAGGGCAAAACAAAAAGAGACCGAGTCCGGAACACCACTATAAGGTTGAACTTGAATGTTACGCCCGCCAATGAGTTAATAGTGGAAAAGAGAATTAGATGGCTTAGACACCTCCTGCGGATGGATCCTAGCAAAATTGCTAGCGAAACCTACCGAGCCAAAGAGGAGGGAAAACGAGGAAGAGGATGACCTAGGAGGAAGTGGGTAGAAGAGGTGAGGTAGGACTTTGAGAAGAGGGGACTCCCATTGGGGTAGAACAGCACAGTTGGTGGAAGACCGGCAGAGCTGGAAAAGGTTGTCCAGAATTCCTCCTCACACTGCTTAGGTGGTAAAGAGGATTGATTATGATGGTGAAGTATTTAAAACAATTAACATCAAGCACACCAAAAATGTTTACAATAAAATGAATTTTTTCGGTCATCACTCTACTTTTATTTTGTATTTTATATTGAATATGGTTTTTAAAAAATTCTAGTTCTTAGCAGTAGAGGATTTTTAATAATACATGTTAACATGTACTAAGATATTAGAATTTTTTTTGTTTTTAATAATTGGTACCCTATCTCTTAGTATATGTCTTTTTTTTGTTCACCAATGTTAATAAACTGAAATTTGTTTTTTATGGTAATTTATGATTATTTAATTGTTGCTATTAAAGTTTATTAATTAATTTTAATTTAATTTTATTTAAAAATCCCCTCTTTCTAATTAAAAAAAAAAGTTATCCAAAACATTTAAAGTTAGTAGACTTAATATTATAAATGTTTGCCAAGGTTTATTTTCTGTGTTTTTTTAAATTAATTATGTTATAAATAAAGCACAAAATTGAATTAATAAACTTCATCCATTTAAATTTAAAAAATATTTTTTTTGTATGGCTAAATTATTTCTTTATTCATGAACACCCTTCTTAGAAAACATCCAACACGGATAAATATACATCGGACCTGTATATGTTTATATTTTAGAGGATTTACTAAATTGTTATAATTACATTTTAAGATATAATTTATAATTATAATGTTTTAGGGTGATTCTGGTGGCCCTGTCATTTGGCTTGATCCCGAAACTAATAGGTTTACATTAGTTGGTCTTGTCTCTCATGGAAGGGTGTGTGCAGAAGAATCTCCTGCTATCAATGTGAATATTGGTCACTTCTTGCCATGGATTCAACAAAAAATTACTTGTGAGTCAAAAATAAATGTTTTATATTATTATCAGTGCAACTTCCAGTTGAACTCCCAATATCAGTTTATCTATGCTTTCTGTTCTTGATGCTTTGCCTAATTTTAAGCTCAATATAGCTTGATTTACTTTTTCATTGACAAAGTCATCCATATCATCTATACTTCTCTACATTACTCTTCGTCACCATTTGTAGCAAGCCTTAGTCCAACACCCATCATCCGAATAATTTAAAAAAATGATTCATGTTTGGTAAGAGAGACCCTTTCCAAGCTTAATGGGTTAATCTTCTTGAGCTTTTCAGAAAGGCTATTCTCAAAATGAATTTCATTGTTAATAAACCAGTTGTTTCAGGAGGAAATAAGTTGTCTTCAAGTATAAATGTTATTTAAAATACAAAATGTTTTGTTATTTTCAAAAGTTTCCGTTGATTAGATTGTTTTGATAAGTTAGAGGAGTAATTCTATATCTATCTTATATTTATTATTATAATTTCAGGTTAGGCTTTAGATTTAAGATGAAAAATGGTTGGTTCTGGTTTTAAGACAAAGAACATCTAGATCATTAGTGGCCCATGTGAAGTACTTAGCTCAGTATATTGGTTCTGAATCGTGAAAATCAGATAATCTCAATATGTATAATTTTAATAATCTTTAATAATAATTTTTTTCTTTCTTTTTTCAGTATCTGGTTTCCAAGAGAAGACTTGTTCCAAGATAAATAAGAAGAATTTTTTTCTCTAAGGTTTATTTAAAACAGTAATTGCAGATTGTGGTAATAAACCCATGTCGATCCATAAAAATAAATCCATTAGCATAACTAAATTCTTTTTTATGCCTAAAGTATTGTCCTTTTATGTTAATTAAATAAATTTTAATTTATTTTTTGTTATAGTGAAATTTCTTTACAATGGACATGAACAGGCCTCACAGAATTCTGTTTTGATTGAAAGTTGTAAACAGGTTCGCGCTGTATTGGGGTACAGAAATGTTCTAAAAAAAACACGATATTTTCGCATTTCTATTAAAACTGGTTTATTTAATTAATTAAATTCATCATGTTTATAAATAACATTTCTTGGTCAATTTATGGAAATTAAATTTTTGTACATAAATACAATCAAATTAAACAAGAGACAATCTATTGTCTAGAAGTCTCTGTTTTTTTAAATTTTATTAGGGTTAAAGAATCATTTTATTTCAAGGCATGGAACTTTTATTGAAGTTTCAGTTAAACTTTATTAAAAGAACTTATATATAAAAAAACTTTTTTTATACAATACTTTTAAAATACAAAATTAGTAAAAAGCATACTAAAGAATACAATAAAAATAAAACAGAAAGTCTTAAAAATTAAAGAATAAGGTAATAAAGATTAAAATTAAAGATTAAAATGGGTTAACATTAAAGTGAAAATACAAAAGTATCAGGTATCTGAGTGGTGAACAATAAAGATGGGGGAGGGGAGAGAACATGATATATATATCGATAAAGCAATAAAAAGCAAGGATGATCATGTGGAGCATAAATAACCATAACTAAAAAATAAATAAAAACTACAGTAAGTAAAAAAAAAAATGGCATAGTGTAATAAAAATGAAAATGTTGATAAGAAACAATGATGATAAGTAATAGAAGTGAGAAAATATATTTTACTACCGATGGGGACGATGATGTATACAAAATGCCCATGAAATAGTATAAAGGATAGATGTAGTACAATATGTAATAAGTGGTAAGACATGGTGAGAAAGGAGAACATAGTAAATATTAAATTAACATGTAAAATTGTATAAAAAGCGCGATAAGTAAGTTACAATTGATGAGCTGTATTGGACTAATAATAAATGTAAAAAGACAATGATATGTGGTTAAGTAAAGATATAATTAAAATTAAAAAAGTGAGTTAAGATGAACATGGATGAAAGTTGTTAAAATGATAATAAAAGGTGAGAAATGAATAAACGCCTTACAGAAACAGTAAGCAAAGAAATAGTAAGAATAATAGTGTGATGCGTTTTGTAACATATAGGGCTATGAGGGAAAGAAAATAAAATGGAGAAGAAGGGGGGGAGGATGGGTAAATTAGTGAAAAATATAAAATAAATTACCTGTCGCAGGGGGGGGGGACCTGATAGGTCCGTTCAAGCATTAATCACATCACTCTCTAACGTAATAGCATTCATAATAATGCCATTGTTTTTTTTTGTTTTTTTTATTATCAGATGCTATTATTTATTCGCTTATTTTTCCAAATGCTTATTTCTTTTTATTGTAAATATGTCTGTTCTTTTATTTTAATTTTGTATCATATTTTCTGATTCTCTACCAAAACATACCTGTTTAGTTATTTAGTTTCAGGATATTATGTAATTATTGCTTTAATTTGATGTAGGCCTTTGGCCACAGATATATATTCATTTAATTTTGTACATGTCTGTTATTCTAAAGGGACCTGGTCCCAGAATAAAATTATTTTTCTATTCTATTCTATTCTAATAAGAGGGGTGGGGGAGGTATAACTCCCACCACTAGCTTTGATTGAAAAAACAAAACAGAAAAACCGATTGTTACAAAGGCTATGTATAAACAAATGCAGGAAAAAAACAAAACAAAAACCACTGTTGCCAAAAGACGATAATATAATTAAATAGAAGAATAGATAGTGTAAAAAATACAATAATATAATTCAAAAAGAAAAAATGAACTCAGAGAGTGGTGTGATTACAGCTTGGATTATGGGGCTAAAATAATATTTTAGTATGCATTTATTTTTATATAGATATTTTTTCTGTTCCAAGCATTATTACCGTTGTTTTTACTTAATGAGTGATTACTTTTGAAGCATATTTCCTATGAAAAATATTTAAAAACTCACCAATAATGTGAAGTTCTGCACCTTTTCAGCAAACAGCACTATTAATCGGCACAATCACATAACGCACTTGTTAAAATCTTATAACGCACGAATATTAATACTTTTAAAAATATTATAACGCACAGATTAAAATCTTATATCTCACGAATTTTAAAATTTAAAAAAAAAAATAACGCACCTACCCGGACCGACCCGAACTCTGAAAAAAATCAAATAAGGATTATGAATTTTTTTTTAATACAAGGTAAATTTCATAATAACATATTAACTACTAAACATAATAATTAATAGTTATGCACTGCCTTATTATAACTAATAAAACATTTATGCTTAATAATAATATTTAAAATTGATTTACTGATTATTAAAACACAAATGAACATTAAAAATAAAATAAAATATTTCTTTTACCCGAAAGTGAGGCTTATAACAGCATTTTTAAATTGATTTTTTAACAGAATGCATCACGAATCTCTCCAATTGATAGTTTTGTTTTTAACATATATATAAATAAATATTAAAAAAAAGTTTAGCTCCACAAAAACAAAATTCCTTAAAAAAAAATTATTTGGAATTTTTTTGTATAATGTTCATGGATGAAATAGTAACATATTTCAACCATATATAATTCTTGAAATATGGTTTTAAAACAGCCCATTAAGCTGATTGAAAATAAAAAAAAAAATATTTTAGTATGCATTTATTTTTATATAGATATTTTTTATATTCCAAGCACTTAATGAGTGATTACTTTTTTAGCATATTTCCTATGAAAAATATTTAATAACTCACCAATAACATGAAGTTCTGCACCTTTTCAGCAACAGCACTATTAATCGGCACAATCACATAACGCACTTGTTAAAATCTTATAACGCACGGATATTAATACTTTAAAAAAATTATATCGCACAGGTTAAAATCTTATATCTCACGAATTTCAATATTTTAAAAAAAATAACGCACCTACCCGGACCGAACCGAACTCTGAAAAAAATAAAAATAAGCATTATGAATTTTTTTTTAATACAAGGTAAATTTCATAATAACATATTAACTACTAAACATAATAATCAATAGTTACGTAGTGCCATATTATAACTAATAACACATTTAAGCTTAATAATAATAATAATATTTAAAATTAATTTTTTAAAGCATATGTAATTATTCTAATAACTTTTTAAAACACGTCATTAAGTAAATGGAAAATATTTCAGTACTTATTTCTTTATATATATACTTTTTTTTTTATTCCAAGCTCTATTAGAAATATTTATAGAAAATGAGCGATTATTTTTGAAGTATATTTCTTATGAAAAATATTAAATAACTCACCTATAACTTGAAGTTCTGCCACCCGAAAGACATCTTTTCAGCAACAGCACTAATAAATTAACGCACTATTAATCGGCACAGTAAAAAAATGCACGGGTTTAACTCTTATAACGCATGAATTTAAATAATTAAAAAAAAAAATTTAGCGCACAGGTTAAAATATTATATCTCACAAATTTGAATAATTTGTTAGAATCAAATGAAGCACTTATAAACCCCGACCCGGATTCTGAAAAAACAAAAATAAGTATTATAAAGTTTTTTTTTTAAATATGGAGAAGTTAATAGTAATTTATTATTACATTACATATATTAAAGACTAAATCTTATGCTCTATAATTCCAAGCTACCCATTGGTCAAACAATAAGCCACATTATATATCTTTAGCCCCAGTGAATGAGTGGCTAAGTCGGATTTTGTCCAAAGAGAGTTAACTGCTTTCAGATAACCGGAATTGTTTCATTCTCGTAGTTTTTGGCTTGAAATAGAGTTGTAATATAAGCAATAACTCCGTTTCAAGCCAATGCCTTACTTATTCACTATGAAAATAACTCGATTCCGCTTACTTAAGTACAAGAAACTCATTTTGGAGAAAAATAGACGTAACCATTTATTCACCGGGCTGTGGATATATGCTGTTGTTATAATTATAATAAAGGATATTATTTGTGTTTAAATTATTGTTACACCAATGATAAGACATTATGTCCACATTAAATGTTCATGGGCTATCAAGGTTACATCCAAATTTTAGGATATATTATTATCTTATTTATTAATTTTATTATTACTTTGTGAGATTAGGATGTTTAGGATAATAATGTGATTTATTGGGATAAGTGATTAAAAAATAATTTTGTGTAAAAATGATTAGAATTCTATTAGGTACAGCTAATATCCATTAATATAAGTACTTATAGAAACAGAAATTACTTACCACTAACATACGTAAAGATCTTCCAACTTCACGCACTCCCGCCATTAACACTCCGAAATCCCGATTGAATAAAAACTTAAAAAAAAAAAAAAAAATGTAAATAATAATAACTCAAAATTTTAATATTAAACTAAGGTAAACAAAAAAGCTAAGACTTATAGGCAATAGTGATTTCTTTTGAAAATAATTAGAACTAAAATTTCTTCTTTGGTTGAAAGATGTTGCTAAACCATACATCCCTCTACAAATGATTTAATTTAAAATTTGTTTTCAATAAGATATTATTTCAAAATATCTTGTCTTCAAAAGCATTTATCTATTTTATTTTAATTATTGAGGAATATAATAGTTGAAATAATTTAAGATGATTTTTTTTTTTCAAATAATAATTTAAAATACAAGTGAAATAATACGTAAGTGACATTTGTTAGAAAAATTATAATTTTAGCAAGAAAATACATGTTTTTTTCTGTATTTTATTTAGAGATAGTTATCAGGAACTTAAAATTTTGTGAACTAGCCTAAAATAATAAAAAAAAAATTTATGAAAGTCAATTTCTCTCAAATTCTATTGTTTCAAAACCACATACTTTTTTGGATATTTTTTTTTTTACATTAGATTACAATAAAAAATAGCTTATATAATTTATGACTGAAAGCTGCATAAATACCGCAATTAAAAATATTTTAAAGGCAATTTACTGATAATGGAAGCATTGCCAATATTTAATAAACACGATATAAGAGAATGAAATAAAGAAGGGACAGGAGTATTAGGCACAAAAGAAATTGAATCCAACACCAAAATGATGACCTACATTTAACAATTTTTGTGTATGCATCTGTGAATATGAGTGTATTAATTTTGAAGAATAAAGAAATTGTGTATCAGAAGATTAAACATGAAGAAAGTATTAATTATAATAACGGTTAATAATTTTAGTTAATATAAAAATATACAACTAAATAGTATACTCATGCTACATCAAAAATTCAACTCAAAATCAGAATTTAAAAAGATTACAATCATTAGTAATCAAAGGAATGAATAATCTTAATTTCAATATTTAAAGATAATAATTTATATTTTGAAATTATAGCACATGTATAAAATATATTTAAAAAAAAATATAAAAAAAATAATAAAATAATATTTAAAAAAAAAATGTAAGATAAAAAAATAATATCAATCAAAATAAATTAAATTTGTATTTTGAATGAAAATAGTTGACCTTGATGAAATATGTGGAAGAAAATGGTCCGGGTAGCGGTCAATAAATTTGACTTTGAATAATAATAAATAATATAATAATAATAATAACTTTGAATAATAATCAATAAATAAGACTTTTGAATAATTAAAATATCGGTGAAGGAAACATTAACACTCTTATCTCTTTCATTAACGAATTATGCGCATCTGTTAAATGCCACAAAAAACTATCACTCATATCCAAATTTAAAGGCCTCCACACTGCATCATCAGCCAAAAAAATTTACCCCACAGGTAAGGAAAAATGGGTCCACAACATATCCCCCACAACTATCCCTCCACAAGTAAACAAGATCCTTAGTTTATTTCTACACCCCTTCTAACTTCACCAAACTCATCCATAACCTCATCACTGACCTAGAACACATATTTAGAGATGACAGTTTTTCAGTCACCCCCAATGAGAAAGAAGTCTCCCGCAATTTAATCACCAACCACTAACAACGCTCCTCAATACACCACTCTCCTCTTTCCCCCTCATTTTTCAAAGACATTGCCACCACCCGCTCATTCCTCAAATCTAACCCACAACTTACGGTTACCAAAGCAGACAAGGGCAACGTTACTGTAATAATGGACACAAATGACTATAAGGAAAAAAATTGCTACCTCCTCTCTGACATGACAACTTACACACCCATCCCCCGTGATCCCACCCTTTCTCCATGACCAAATTTAATCATCACCTCCAGGACCTTCACAGAACCCGACAAATTAACAAACATACATATTATAATCTCATCTCCTATAATTCTATATCACCTCGTTTATATGGATTAGCCAAAATTCACAAATCAGGATACCCACTCCGCCCCATCATCTCCAACATTAACTCCCCAGCAAACTTAGCAAATTTCTTCTTCCTTCTCTTCAAACCCTCAGCCACAACAACACTTACGACGTAACTAATTCCTTTCATCTGAAGCAACAACACTTATAAATACACACGTGTTCACTCCTTATTTTTTACATGATATATTCTTCTATTTAATTATATTATTGTCTTTTGGTAACGGTTTTGTTTTGTTTTTTTCCTGTATTTTCTTATAAGTAGCTTTTGTAACAATCGGTTTTTTTAATCGTAGTGATGGGAGTTATACCTCCCCGACCCCACTTAGTACGTTAGAGAGTGCCCCCCCCCCCCCTCCCCGGCACCCCTCCACCCGTGACAGGTAATTTATTTTATATTTTTCACTTATTTACCCCCCCCCCCTCTCTTCTCCATTTCATTTTCTTTCCCTCATAGCCATATACATTATAAAAAACATCACACTATTATTCTTACTATTTCCTTGCTTACTGTTTCTGTACGTCGTTTATTCATTTCCAACCTTTTATTATAATTTTAACGACTTTCATCCGTGTACATCTTAACTGACTTTTTTAATTTTAATTATCTTTACTGAACCACATTTCATTGTATTTTTACATTTATTTTTGTCCAATACAGCCCATCAATTGTAACTTACTTATCGCCTTTTTATACCATTTTACATGTTAATTTAATATTTACTATGTTCTCCTTTCTCACCATGTCTTACCACTTATTACATATTGTACTACATCTATCCTTTATACTATTTCATGGGCATTTTGTATACATCATCGTCCCCATCGGTAGTAAAATGTATTTCTCACTTCTATTACTTATCTATTACAATCACTTTTATTTTTTCTCATCAACATTTTCATTTTTTTTTTTACACTATGCCGTATTTTTATTACTTGGTTATTACTTACTTTATTTATTACATACTGTATTTTCCAATTTTTTTCTTTTACTTACTGTAGTTTTTATTTCTTTTCTGTTATGGTTATTTATTTATGCTCCAAATGATCATCCTTGCTCATTATTGATATATATTTATCATGTTCTCTCCCCTCTCCCATCTTTATTGTTCACCACTCAGATACCTGATAGTGGTGTATTTTCCCTTTAATATTGATCCCATTTTAATCTTTAATTTTTATATTTATTACCTTATCTTTAATTTTTAACACTTTCTGTTTTATTTTTATTGTAATCTATAGTATGTTTTTTTACTACCTTTGTATTTTAACATCTGTATTTACCATGCTTAACCATTTTTTAAAATATTTTGTAATTTTCAATTGTCTGTATTTTGCATATTTAGCCCTGAAGAAGACCTATAAAGTAGGTCGTTGGCTACTGAATAAATATTTCTTGATATTCAGAGAAATTTATTGACCTCTACCCGGACCATTTTCTTCCACATAAATTAAATTTTATATGATATTATCATTTTTCTAGAAGGCCTCGTGTAAACCTCACAAAATTTCAATTCATTCTTCTCTTCTTTCTTCTGTTCTGTTCCTTCTAATATTCCTTATTCATTGGTGTTATACTTCATCTTCTTTATGCTGCATGCTATGCTACATTTACTCCAAAGTATCCTAAATCCAAAATTTCAACCAACAATCAAAATTTTCAAAAATAGGAAGCAATAATATTAATAATAGTAATGAAAGGAGTTAATAATCTTAAATTTTAATATTTATTATTTAATTTTCATTTGCACCTGCGCAACTGCGCATTCAGAAAATTTGATCCTAATGTTTTTTCACTTTGCTCTTCTTTGATCATATAGCTTCGATGATGGGGTAAAAATCAATAGGTGAGTAAGTCTCTTGGCCAATGTCTTTTTAACCTTTTCCTATCAAGTCCAGGTAACAGGGAGTAGGAAAGCGGAAGAACGAGTGGGTTTGGGTGATATTGTGTCGATGAGTGGAATGTCATGTATTTGGTATGAATATATGATTTTATAGTGGGAATGTTCATGTCGTTGTGTATGGTGTGATTCGAAATATACCATGGTGCATTAACAATTTTTCTGAGAATTTTGGACTGTGTTGTTTGTATCTTGTGTATGTGAACTTTTTTTGCTGAAACCCAAAGTTCTGCTCCAAATGTCCAAATAGGTTTTAGTATACTATTATAGATAAGTTGTTTGTTCCGTAAGTCAAGTGAAGATCTGTCGTCCAGTAGAAAATTTTAATATTTAAAAATGATAATGAATATTTTGGTTTTAAATCCATTTGTAATAGAATTTTAAAACTCAATAAAGTTATAATATTTTCTGTTTTATATTAGAGAACATTTCTTTTGAGTCATAAAAATAAAAAATAAAAATTTGTAAGATCAAATAATAACATCCCAAATTAACATACCATTCAAAATTAACTTAATTTTATTTATTATTATAATTTTTCTATAAACCGTGATGTAAACCTTCTGAAAATTTCATTCTTTTCTCCTCTTCTACTATCTTCTGTTCCTTCAAATATTCCTTCTTCATTTAAGTTATACTTCATCTTCTTTCTTCAGGCATTTTTGGTTTAGGTTAGTTTTTCCTTCTTAATTTTTTTAATCTCAGTCTTTTTAATTATATTTATTTAATTTATTAAAATGTTCTTTAAGAAACTTTATGAGTATAATTAAAATAGTTTGCCACTGCAACGATAATTATTATATCAAATAATTAAAGTTCATTCCAAAAAAAGAAAGCTAAATAAGTAATCTATCAATTTATGGGAGGAATTAGCTACTTTGGGTTTGCAGAATTAAATAGTGTGGACATAAAACATACATAAACTTAGCTCACAATCTAATTAAAAAATAAAACAACACAACATTATTCTCACAGCAGCTTTTCTTATGGTAATTTCGATCAATTCTACACTCTAACTAGTGTAACTATCTAATATAATTTATGAAAAAAATAAAATTAACAAAGGTGTGATTGAGTATATGATCAGGATAACCTGACGGTCGACATTATACGGGATAGGGACATGTTTTCCCTGTGATGTAGGATTTAGGGGAAAACAAGGGCTCAGGTGGGCAGGGTCGCCAGGTCCCTGAAGTAGATATGTTTTCATCGGGATCATGAGAATTATCTACCCGCTACCCTGAAGAACAAATACAATCTTATAAAAAATATGTTTTACCTTTGAATTAGAAAACCTACTAAAACAACTTTAGGTAGCAGAGTGGCTCAGCTGAGTTGCAGCCCCATAGATCCTGGCTCTCTGGCATTCAAAAATCTGGGTCGCTGGCAGACTTTTATTTAATTTGTTACTGACCGAGATGGATCCTATGGGATCTAGGACCCTTCTAGGGCTCAGCCATTATAAAATGGGTACTCAAAATGTGGAGGGGGGAATCTGACAAACAAGTGTGATCTAGGGCAAATCACCTCCCCCCACAACCGTTGTCCAATAAACAGTACAGTGTCTACCACGTACTGAATCAAAGACCCTTCATGGGTTGTAGCAGTACAGGTAACTAAAACAACTATACCAAACCTTTCAAAAATAAACTTAAACTTTAAAAAATCTTACATTTGAATTTGAAAAATTTCTTTGCCCAAGAAAATGTAAAAGGAAGACATCCGAAAGGATTTACATAGATTTTCTAAACTTACAAATAATAATAGAAACGCACTTCCTTCCATTCCACATCAAACATAAAGTAATAATAGCGTCTTTTTTTTTACTGCAGTACCACCAAAAGGATTAGTCCGTAATTATCAGTAATAAAGTCTTTAATGATAGTCTTTTTGAAAATAATATTATATCAATATAATCTGAGAGATCAAAGTGTGAGCATATAAAACCGTTCTCCAGCCCGCAATGACGTATGCTAGTAAGGCCAGGACCATTAAGTTATGTTAATGCTTGGGAGAGGAAAATCCTAACAACAATATGTGGCCCAATTAAAGTTGAAAACATACAAAATAAAAACCACCATAGAACATAGAGACCTGTGCAAAGTCACTGATTTAGAGAATAAGAGGGTTGGGACAGGTGTATCGAATAGGTCACAAAAGACTACTAAGAAAGATAATAGAGGGTCGCCTGGACGGTCAAAGAGGAAGAGGCACACTCATGCTACGATGGAAGATGTCGAGGCTGACATCTTGAGGTTCTGGGAGTGAGAAGATGAAAAGAGCTGCAGAGTAACACTCTGAGTGGACATTGTTGAGGAGGCGAGGGTCCTTCACGGGCATAGCGCTGTCAGATATAGAAAGATAGATTATAACAATGTACCAAACAAAATAGAAGAATCTAATGAAATAAAAAGTAATAATTTCAAGAAACAAAATTTTTCATGAAATTTTTATTTTTTAATTCTTTTTCAGCTAAAAATATTTAGATTGCAATAGAAACAAGATTATAATTTTTTTTTAGTCAACTTAGTATGACACTTCTTCAACATTCAAGAACGGCATGATGTCTCGAAACCTGTTGTTAATGATATTCTAAAAAGTATATAAATAAGTTTGTTGAAAAAAATATTTATATTTTAGAATTTAAAAAAATGCTATATGTATTCTATTCAATAATTTCTTTTAAGGGACAGAATCTCAACTGTTAAAACTTACCGACTAAAAGAGCAAAAGGATACAAGACTGAGTTAAATATAGTATAGAGGTATCACTTTATTTTTTAACTAAATAAACTCAGAATGATATTCCTTCAATACTTGATGATGGTGTGATGTCTTAAATATTACTAATCGTGAATGACAGGTGAAGAATAAATAGGTAATTTTATATTACAATAGAAACTATATCAAATATAATGTTAGATTCCATGCAATAAATTCTTTAGTAGAATAAAATTCTTGAATATTAAATATCTTAAAACCTATCGTGAATGGCATTTGAATAAAAGTAAATAAAATCAGCAAGTTTGTTGGAAAAAAACGGATAAACCAAAAGTTTAATATTAGAATAGAAACAATTCTAGATATCAAATTATATTTAATGCATTTGATTCTTTAATGGGGCGGGAGAATAAATATTAAAGTACACCAACTCAAAATATAAAAGAATACAAGGCTGGTTTGAATATAGTAGAGTGGAGCAACAAGTTTTTTTCATTGTCAGTTTTTTATATAACTTCAGCACTTAATGCCAGTGCGATGAAACCGGTCAGGAATGATATTTCAAAAAATAGTAAATAACTTTAAGTACACCTTGACAAACGCTTAACTTGGAATCCTCATACTAGACTGAAACGATAAGAAACAGCTAGCCGTTTCAGGCTACTTCAACATTTATTAGACAAACGCTGTAAGCTCCCAATTAATTACAAGAGACTCATATACATGACAATCATGAGACTCATCTGGACTTACAGAATAGAGTTTTGGGGCTCCACTAAGCCATCGAATTCCTCTCGCATCCAATCTTTACAATCCAAAATCCTTCTGAAAATCCTTAATGCTCCTTACTTTGTTATGAACAAAGTAATCCATAATGACCTTAACGTCCCGTTTATTGCTGATTTGGCCCGAATCCGATATAAATATTTTCATGACAAACTTCATTTCCACCCAAACCTACTAGTTTCAAACCTCGCAACCTCTTCAATTCCTGATAATCCTCCGAGGCATCTGAAAAGAAGATGGCCTCGTGACCTTCTAAGCTGAACTTTTTATTTGAGTACTACCACTGGGTAGTTTCTCTACTTGTCTTTTCATGTCAATGTGTTCATTCATAATATTTACTTGATGTATTCTGTACACAGTTGTAAATTTCAATAAATATATTTAAAAATAAAAAAATTCTAGTAATCTGTTCAATAAAAAAATTGAAAAACCAATAATTTTTGATTGGATGAAAACTTTACTAGATATTTTGCTATATTTGATGCAATAAAATCTCTTATAGAATACCAACATGAATAAATCCTTTTTTAAAAAAATTCAATGAACCAATATTTTAAGATCAGAATAGAAAAATAACTAAAAATGTTTTATTTAACACTAAATTCTTAAAAAATACAGAACTTTAAACATAAAAATGGCCTGGCTTAAAGTTCAGCTGGCTGGGATGAATAAAAAAGAAAGGACTCTTCACATTTTTTTTAATTGAGTAACTTTATTGAAAAAAAAAATATTTTAATAATACAAAATTATTAAATTAATTTTTATTATTTTTAATTATTATTTAATACAAAATTATTTCAACTTAGGATAGAACCGATACTACATATTTTGTTCTACATAGCTAAATTCTGTTATACGAAAATTTAAACAATTAACTGTTTTGATTAAACTATTCATAGTAACCAACCAAAATACTAACTTTCTTATTTATGGTTCCTACATAATGTGAGCCTAAGCAATTCCAGAGGACAGCTTATTAATTTGTATCCAATATAAACTAAATTTAAATGAACAAATTAAATTAAATAATATGGGCTGCCAAGGTTTATTAAGGATGTATCATAAAGATTAGGAAAAGATAAAACTACAATATAAATAATTTCTTTATACAGCCTCTGAATGATGGTATTAAAGAAAATTTAGCAAAAACATAAATAAATCAATTTTTATATTACTGTATATTAATGAAAAATAAAATCCTAACAATCAGAACTTTAATATCAATAGATGTGAAAATTGTAGTCTCAGTCAAAAGTCCTATTCTAGAAAGATAGAAGGTTGTCCCCCTAAAAGATGTAATGTTGGTGTGTTAGTGATGAGTATAAGTTTTCAGGTTACTGTTCTGGTTAGTGTGCTTCAAGTAGGACCTACTTGTTTTCAGCTAGACCGGAAGTGCCAATTCAATTTTTACATGAAGTAAATTTAAAATATACATAAGATTTTAACTGATCGAATTACCATAGAATTTAATGTCATTGGTAAAAGGTCCAATGAGTCCAGGTCCAATCCTGAGGTACTATTAAAAACCAAAGCAGGATATACTTAAATTTTAAACCTCTCTACAAAGTATAACTTGGTTTGATTTCCTCTAGCAAATCAGTATGACACAATTTACCAAGACCAACAATTCCAGAGGGAAGCAAGACGGAAGGTTGCGATAGAAGGTTGCCCGACAAATTGTAGTGCGATCTGTAAGTGTCATTGTGATTAGTATAAATCTTCAGGATACTGTTCAGGTAATCGTACTTAGAGTACTAATTTTGAGCAAGACATGACCGGTATAAGCAGTTTTAACATTATGTGAATTTAAAAAGATATACTTAAGATTATTACCGACCAAATTTAGTGTCCTTGGTAAACAGTCCCAATCAGAAGTACTATTAAAAACCAAAGCATGATATACTTAAATTTTAAACCTCTCTATTAAGTATAACTTGGTTTGATTTCCTCTAGCAACTCAGTATGAGACCATTTACCAAGACCAACAACTCCAGAGGGAAGCAAGACGGAAGGTTGCGATAGAAGGTTGCCCTACTCATTGTACTGCGATCTGTAATTGTCGTAGTGATGAGTATAAATTTTCAGTGTAATGTTCAGGTAAGCGTGGTAAGAGTACTTATTTTTAGCAAGACATGACCGGTATAAGCAGTTTCAACATTAAGTGAATTTAAAAAGATATACTTAAGATTTTTACTGGACAAATTTAGGGTCATCGGTAAACGGTCCCAATCAGAGGTACTATTAAAAACCAAAACAGGATCTACTTAAATTTTAAACCTCTCTACTAAGTACAACTTGGTTTGATTCAATCAGCAAATCAGTATGAGACAATTTACCAAGACCAACAATTCCAGAGGGAAGCAAGACAAAAGGTTGCCCTACACATTGCGCTGCGATCTGTAAGTGTCAAAGTGATGAGTATAAATGTTCAGGGTACTGATCTGGTAAGCGTTGTTAGAGTACTTATTTTTAGCAAGACATGACCGGTATAAGCAGTTTTAACATTGCGTGAATTTAAAAAGATATACTTAAGATTTTTACTGACTGAATTTAGGGTCATCAGTAAACAATCCCAATCAGAGGTACTATTAAAAAGCAAAGCAGGATATACTTAAATTTTAAACCTCTCTATTAAGTATAACTTGGTTTTATTTCCTCTAGCAACTTAGTACGAGACAATTTACAGAGGCTAACAAAATAAAGACCTCAGCTGCAAAAGGTAAGTGATAGTGCACAATCTTTAACAGAAGAATAAGGATAATCAAAGGTATTATTTTTTTTCGAGATCTTAATAAAAGGTATTTTAGTTAAAGCAGTTGTGTGAATTACAGTCTAAGTCAAATATTCTCCTCCAGAGCGATAGAATGTTGGCCTATTTATTGAAATGTGTTCTATAATGATGAGTAGAAATGCTCAGAGTATTGTTCTGGTAAGTGTGCATTGAGTAATTATTTTCACCAAGACAAGACCTGTCAAATCAATTTCAACACTACGTTAACTTAAAAACATATACCTTTGATTTTTACTGAGCGAATTAATATAAAGTTTAGTGTCTTTTGTTAACAGTCACATTCTGAGTTACTAATAAAAACCCAACCAAGCTATCCTTAAATTTTAAACCTCTCTATTAAGTATAATATTCCATGCTCCTGTGAGATGGAGTACTTTGGGCAAACATGAAGACTAATATGTAGAGACTAATAACAAGACTTGGAGAACATATTAGATATGTAAAGAAGATTGATAGGAAGTCATCAGAATTGGCAGAACATTTTGTGAATACTAATCATTCTATAGAGTTTGACAAAATAAGAGTAGTTAAAAAGTGTAATAACATGTCAGAAAGTTAGGTACTATAAGTAATCCAAATAGTGAAGCAACCCTAAAATTTCAACACAGAAGATGGATATAAATTGAGCATATTATGGCTTCCAAACATACCAGTAGTAAAGAAGAAACCAAAAAACCTGAAAAAGAAGATAAACTAATCAGAAGCAAGCCAGTTGAGCCCTACCCAATAAGAGACCTACCAGTTAAAGCTCAGCCAATCAGATAGCTGCCAATAATAACAATGGAAGAATAGGCTCTGCCCCTGGACAGCTCTCCAGCATAGGACATTTTTAGATCAAGCCCTGAGGAAACTAGTAGCATGTCTAGCAAAACGTTGGCAAAGAGTTTGATGGCACGGTCGAAATCAGACGAATAAATATATTGATGATTGGATACCTCATTTTGTGTAGTTTACCTCCAATACGAAACCAGGTCTTAAATCCAACATTCTTTTTTCACCCCATCAATCTGGAACTGCTATTTTCAATCTAAAAAAAAAGTACAATGTTATTGATCATTTTATATATAATATCTCATGTAAAGATTAAAGAAGATTCTTTAAAAATAAACCGGGTAAAATTTAGGGAAATGTTTTACTGGAATTCAATACTTTTTTGCTAACTCTATTTATTCTCTTTATCAGGAATTAATTTTTCTTGAATCTGATATTCTTATTACACCGTATCTGGTACAGCTATTTTTCAATTTTTAAAAAAGTACAAATGTTATCAATTGGCATATAAATAAATTGATTTAGTAAAATATTTTAATGGAAGTCAATACTTTTTAAAATTAAAATAAAAAAAAATCATATATTTCATCAGTTCAATGGTAGAAGTGGTCAACCACATTTGAGGCATTTAGGATTCGAAATTTCAACAATTTACTTTTTCACATATTTTGCTCGATGAGTCAATCACTTTTGTCAAGAACGACACATTGCCGGATTCTTTCTGACGCACAGTGGAACGAGCGTTAGGGAGGCCTGGACATTCATTAATATCTCCGCTTCTGGTTCTCCTAGAATAAGACTATTGCTACGGTTTTTAAGTTTTTTGAATGGACTGTTTTATTATATGATAAACAGGATCAGATCTTTTAGGGGGAACATGTAAAAATTCTCGATTTGATATTTCGATGTTAGATAATTTATTATCTAACATTTAACCATTTATTGTACCTACATACTACGAGAATAGGTACAATACAGTATTCTATGGAAAGACAGATACATAGGTATTAAATAAAGTTATACAAAGGAGAAAGTAACAAACCAAAACATTTATTTATTAAACAAAATTAATATAATAATTGATAATTACTTTTGTTAGTTAATATAATAGGTATAATTGTTACATCAAAATTATAATAAATGTAGGTGCCTATATAAAATTGTTTTATTTAAATAAGGATCAGAATTAAACCAAAATTAACAACTTAATTTTAATTATGATTTGTTTTTCTATATTCTAAGTAACAATAAGTGATTGTGCTTCTGGTAATAAATCACGTTTAATGTTTATCATTTTTGGTCTAAGATTCGAAATTAAAGGATCCTAACAAAAGCGAACATATCCTCTGAACATTTTCTTAAACTTTCCGTTTTTCTCCGTCTTTGTATATTGGATAATTGTTCGCATGAATGAGAACGAGATGGTATACTTGCGGCTGTTGACGATGACGATGAAGTAGGTCCTGGCTAACATCTTCAGGAACAATGAAATCCAAATTCAACCAGTTTTCATGCTTCTCCAGAAAATAATTGATATTCCTGTGGGACGAAATCCAGCGAGAGTACTAGCTACCACAGAATTTTCTTAATTTTTCCCGGATGCAGAACTTTGCGGTATTTGAAATTTGTTCCAGTCCAGACAAATTAATCCATGCTCCTAATGCCAGGTCATAATCTTTAAAACTTATATGATTAAATTGAAAAAATTGACGATTTACTGTACGAACTATTGCACCTATGTCGCTCAAACACCACACACAAACTGAGTTTCAGTGTTAATACTATTATGTTAGATAAGGATTATTCGGATAAATTAATGTAAACAAACATTGGTAAGCAAAAGAAAACTTGCGTAAAGAAGACGCCAATATCAACAGAAATTATTTTCAATTAATTCTCAAGGCCCGGAAAATAAAATAAAAATAAAAATCATTTTCTCGGAAAATAGCACCTAGTAGCAGAATCCGACTAATGGAAAAAAAACTTCAAACCTTCTAGTTATTTACTGTGAAGGTAGTTTTTGGGCGATTTTAAGCGATTTTCGCAATTGATTTTTTTAGTTTTATCCCCCAATTTTCACCGAAAAATCCCAGACGTTTGAAAAATCCCAAGTTTTATTTGCCTAAAATATCTTATTATTGATAGGTTGTTTTCCAGTAGGTGCACGATTAATTTAAGGCAGTACCTCAAACGGTGGATTGATTTAAAAATATGAGTTTTTAGAAAAATTTATATTTCAATTCAGAATTTTTTATATAAGATTTGATTTCACAATTAATTTATCTATGGATTTTGTTGAGTAGAAGTATAAAGTATAATTTAAGATCAAAATAAAGGACAAATTTTGTTATTAGAGAATTGGTCCAATGTCCAACAAATGCGTTGATTCGTTCCACTGTGTGACGGCCTTATCACCTTATTTTTTGTTCCGTTCTGCACCTTCAGTTTCAGGACCATAAAATATTGCAAGAAGAACCTAGAAAAAAATGTGTAAAAGTCAATTTTTAAGTGATTTTTTCTGCTTTTAATCCAGAATACCTCATTTATTAGCATAATCGCACATGATTGTTTATTTCTATCACCATTTTGGACCTTTCTTGGACAATGGAAGAACAAAAAATCAGTGATTGCATTAGCAAACAATAAAGTACTAGTATACTTCAATTAACCTGTTGCCACTACGACCCGTGAACGAGTCTGGGGTTCAGTACATGGTAGAGACTGTACTGTTTTATGGACAACGGTTCTGCAAGGAGGTGACTTGTCCTAGGTCACGCTCAACCGCCAGGTTTTTCCCTCTTATTTTGTGTACCCTATTTTTATAATATTTTATAGAGGCTGGATGAGCCCCAGAAGGGTCCTAGATCCCATATGATCCATCTCCTACTACAAACATACTACATAAAAGTAACTGCCTGAAGCGGGATTTGAACCAGGATTTCCGGCATGGCTACTCAGTGCTCTACCACTGAGCCACTCCGCTCCCTTTACTTCAATTACTTAATAGATTTCTGCCTAAAATAAATTTCAATTATGAGTATACCTAAAATCATAAGACTACTAAATTTCATATAGCCTAGCAGTGGACAGCCTTATTTGTGGTCTCTGAAATCTAATGAATAAATTTCTGCATAAAACAAATTTTAATTTGAATATAGCAATGATTTTATAAAAGTTTAGTTACACAATTATTAAGTAAGTATTTCGGCCCTCCATCCTCTAATTCAACATAGGTTACCCATATGTATACAAATTTTTACCTTCATGGATCTTAGAACAAATCCATCTTCTACTTTTGAAATTCCTGCATGAAGATGGAAAGTAGCTACAAAGAGAGCTAAAGAGATGAAAAAAATAAAAGAATGATGAACAACTAATAATCAACCTTCCTTAGTTACAAGTATGACCTAGTTAGGAATCAAAAATAATTGTTGAAAGAAAAAACAAATTTAGATTCATCTACTAATGTTATTCAATCATAATAACATTATAATGGATTTCAAAATACAATCAAACTAAACAAATACATAAGTGTTGCATAAAATATAATATTTCCCATTTAAATTCTCAATTTACCTCATTTTGAGTACTTTTCCTCCAATACATAACCAGATCTTGAATCCGATATTCTTTTTACACCCCATAAATCAGCTTTTCTCAATCTAAAAAAAAGTACAAATGTTATCAATTGGTATATATATAGAACTTCTTATGTAAATATTAATGACGATACTTTAAAAATAAAACAGATTAAATTCAGTGAAATGTTTAAAGGGAATTCATTACTTTTTTAAAATTAAAAGGTGTTTTAAAAAAAATCAAAGATATCTTCAGTTCGATGCTAAAACTGGTCTACTGCAATGGAACACAGGATCAAAAGTGGATAAGTTTAAAACATCAAAAATTGACTTTTTTGCTAGTTTAGCCATCCAATTTTGTCAAGAACGACACCTTGCCACATTATTTCTGATGGTTTTAGTCCAAATCTGAGCCTTAACTTTTGGGGGCATAAACCATTACATGATTAAACTACCAAGAAATGTGAATAAGTCAATTTTATAATTTCAAAATTAACCACTTTTAATCCACGCCTCATTTATGTGAGCATGATTCTTGGTTTCTATTTAACTCTGCTTGAACCAAATTTACTTTCCAATATTGAAGAAAATGTTGAATTAACAAATAATTTTTGATAATTTCAAATTTTGATCACAATGGAACATACATTTAGTCCAGGGGCAGGTAGATAGGATCAAATTATTTTCTTCACAAAATTTCAGATAACCCAAGCCGAGAACATTTTGTGAAATTTTATTATTTTCCAATTTTAAACAGATTTTACAAATAAAAGACAAACAATTAACAAAGAAGATAATCAAGATAAATATATATTTCCTATTACTATTGAGAATGAAACCACTTACTATAGTGTTTTTTTTGGTATCTGTTTCGCAGGTTGTCGCTTCGAGTTAAGCAGCAACAAGTTTCAATATTATATTTGTTTCATTTATAGTATTTTCGAAAAATACAAGTTATCATGAGGTTTAATATGGAAAAGAGAATGTCATTATGGGTAAAAAGTATAATTCGGTAATCATTTCATCAAAAAAAAAAAGTTTCAACTAACATTTCGAGGTTGCGTTTGTTGAAACATTCATTTATAGATGAAATGATTACCAAATTATACACATTTCCCATAATTACATTCTCTTTTCCATAATAAAGCTCATGATAACTTGTATTTTGAAGAATATTAAAAATGAAACGAATAAACAGTTAAAACTTGTTGTAACTCAACTCGAAGCGACAACCTGCGGAACAGATACCATTTCCTTAATTAAGCTTACAGAATTTACAATTTAAAGATACCTTGAAATTTAATTTCTGAAAAAAGTAATGGTGAATTTTAAATCCTTAAATTTTGTTACTCATAATGAAAAATAAGTTTATAGTTATTTATTAGTAATAATGCGTGTTAATATATATATATAGGTATGCATATAAGATATATAGGTATGCATATAAGATCATTTTATACTTTTCATATAAATTCGTATAAATATTTTACCAAATCAGGATCTTGGATATTTTTTACCAATGTAAGAAAAAAAATCAGTTATTGCTTTACCACCCAATAAAGTAGTAATATATCAAATAGTCTCATTTAAGTAATACTTTCTTACTCCTAAGGTTAGAATCCTAAGTACTTATTAATAAAAAGAATTAAACAACTAAAATCGTTAAAAATTAATCTTGAACTGTAATTAGATGTATAGCAGTGATGACAGAAAGATGGAGGCTTGGCTCTTAACTAAAACTACTGCTACCAAAATTTAATTGATTATCTCAACTCATTACATTAAACTTATTGTACATTGAAATAGTTTGAATTATTAATAATAATTACATTTTAGATTATTTTTAAATTATAAAAGTGTACTTTTTTCGAAAATTTGAAGAGAAAATAAATTGAGTAACAACATTAGTATTTTAAATTGTTAACAAGAAAATAATTTAAACAACCTAATTTTAATAAAAAAGTGCGTTTTAAGTGACGAATTGATTAATATTTAATTACCATACTATTAAAAAAAAAACTTAACTATTTCCAATTTCGAGTATATTTATTTTCATTCTTTAAAATATCAACTTGCTGAAAATAAATTCTTACATAATAATTAATGATTAAGAAAAATAATTAAATGTAAAAATTATAGAAACTTGAAATTTCATACATATTTAGTTTAGTTCAACATTTCGATTCTTTCAGAATTTTTTTGTGGTGAAGTTGGTATAGTCTGGCGAGCTGAATATCCTACGTACTTCTCTACTACTTCTGGATTAGAAATGAACTCCATAGATTCTTAGAAGTAATTTAAATGTAATTGAGTAATGTAAATGTGCGATATATTTAATTAAATCAAATATTTATCAGTATAAAGATTACACTGACTGAAATGTTAGTTTTATTTTATTGTTTAAGTTGATCTTTAAATTTTTCATTTCCAGTCTTTAATATGGCGATTTTTATATCAAACCATGTCATGAAGTATTTATGGATTACTTAAATCATATGCTTTAAAAAAATCCAAGTAAGTAAACATAAATTATTTTTTAAATATTTAATATTGATTTGAAATAGATAATATTGTTTCAAATATGTTGATTTAGTTATTATACATTTTAATTTATATTGTATATCTTTTTTTTTTTTGTTCATCATCCTAGCCTGTTTTAATATAGTTATTGCCGGTTCCGATTTCTAGCAGGTAGTATCTGTTTTAGTTATAGTTTTTAATTGTTTTAATTTATATATATATATTTTTTTTAGTTCATCATCATATCCTATTTGATGTTTTATTACGTTTTATAATATAAAATTATTTATATCAATTTCAATCAAGTAGATCTTTAAATTTTTCATTTCCAGTCTAAAATATGGCGATTTTTATAACAAGTCTTGTCATGAATTATTTACGGATTGCTTAGATCACACGCCTTTAAGTAATCAAATAATTAAACATTAATTATTTTTTTAAAAATATTTTTTAATATTGATTTGAAATATAAACTATTATTTCTTCTTTGTTAATTTAGTAATTATATTTTTAATTGTTTTAATTTATATTGGCTTTTTTTTTTTTTTAGTTCATCATCACATCCTATTTCAGTTTAATTATTTTTGCCTGTTCCGATTTCAAGGAGGTAGTTATATTTTAAATTGTTTTAGTTATATTTTTAAAGTTTTAATTTATATTGTCTATTTTTTATTTCATCATATCCTATTTCAGTTTAATTATTTTTCAAATACATTAATTTAGTAATTAAATTTTTTAATTGCTTTCATTTATATTGTTGTTGTTTTTTTATACCATCATCATATCCTGTTTCAATTTAATTATTTTTGCCTGTTACGATTTCAAGCAGGTATTATTTGTTTTAGTTATATTTTTATTATATAAATTCGTATTTTAATTATTTTTTAAAATATATATTTTAAAATAATATTATTTTTATTATTATTTAATTTAATATTATTATTGTTCTTCTTTTGTCACCAGACTTATTTAAATCTCAGTGCTGTGAAGGAAAGAAGGGATCGAATAATCCAGAGACTGAGTCAAATTCAGTTAGTGGAAGCGAGTTGGTTATTGAATTAGCCACTTCCGCGAAAACAACCAAAGGTGCAACGGTATATCTATTCCAAAATTTTTATATTCAAAATAAAAATGTGATTCTTTCTCAGGTGAAAAAACGTTTTCATATTATAATTTTGTTTTAAATTTATAAATAATTTTATTTTGAGTTTTATCTAATAATTATTTTCAATAGGTTTATTTAATCAAGCTTAAATAATATCAAAATGTATTATATAAGGTTGTTTATTTCAAATTTAAATGGCTATAGAATTTTTGTAGTTATATTGGACCTTACGTAGTTATTAATTATGATAAACGTAATTATTAACAAAATCTAATTTAACGGTTCGTCCCATAAACGTTCCAATTATTATAAAAATAATAATAGTAGCATTTATTAAATGGATTTATTAATTTTTTTAAAATAATTCTTACATTATTAGATCTTTTTCAGTGTTAAAATGTTGGTAGCCCTGCATTGACCAGAATGTTCTAGAACTTTTATATCTTTCTTTTAATATTCTTTTTAAAGTTAAATATTCTAATTTTATTCTGTTGAAAAATAAAAACAATAACTTCATAATGCTATGTCTTAAATAGGTATAAAATATAATCAAAGTTAGTTCAACTTGATTTCTTAATATTTTGTTCATGTATTGTATTGTTAAAAAGTTAAAAAATATAGTTTTTTATGTAGGTACGATTTAGGAAAGAATCATGATTAGTGAATATAATTCATAAAAAAAGCTTATAACAACTGTAAAGGATTATCTTTTCATTATCTGTTGCCAAATAAACATCAATCATATTCAATGGACTTATTTATTAAATACAAGTATTAAATGTGCTCATTTATTATACAGTTTAGATGTTATTATTTCCTTGGTAATTATTCCGCAGGGTGTCACTTTGAGTTGACTTACAAATTTTTAAGTTTATTCTTTTCAATTTTAATATTTTCCATAAATATAAGTAATGGTGAGCTTTAGTTTGGAAAACAGAATGTAATTATGGGTAATTAGTAGGTTTCAGTAATCATTTCATCAAGAAATAAAAAGTTTCAACTGACATTTCGAAGTGTTTAAGTTTGTTGAAACGTTCATTTCTAGACGTAATGATTACCGAAGTATACACATTTCTCATAATTACATTCTCTCTTCCATACTAAAGTTCACGATAACTTGTATTTTTGGAAAATATTAAAAATGAAACGAATAAACAGTTAAAATTAGTTGTAACTCAACTCGAAGCAACAAACTGCGGAACAGATACCATTTCTTTAATACAGCTTTAGGAAATTTGCTATTTAGAGAAACAGTAAAGTTAAAAATCCTCTTTATTTTGGGGCAAATTTATTTTACAATAGCATAGTTGATAATGATTACATAAATAAGTTGTATAATATATATATATATATATATATATATATATATATATATATACACACACATATATATATATATACACACACATATATATATATATATATATATATATATATATATATATATATCTGAAAATAAGATATTTTAAAGAACACCCTAAAGTTAAAAATTGATGGTAAGATATTACAAATTTTCTCTTTAAGGTACATTTTAAGGTCCCTAAAAACTCCAAGATGAAAAAGTACATGAAACAAGAAGGGTGGGAATACCGAGGCCCCGATGGGCGGATGTTGTGGTTGCAGACGCTCGGACAATCCTACACATCCGCAACTGGAGAGCAGCGGCAATGAACAGAGATGACTGGTGGTTGATGTTGCGGGAGGCCTTGTCCCCATGTGGGATGTAGAGGCATCTATGATAATGATCAGGTATATTCTAATAACTTTTTTAAAAGTTTAATAAATCAGACAGCTTCATCATCATACAGAACCTGTAAATAAATAAAAATTATATTGGTTGATTAATAAATTGAGTGAATAAAGTTCTAGTCATTTTCTAACAATCCCTTTAAAATAGATTTTTTGTTGTGAACTTTTGCCTAACGTAATAGCAAAGTACTCGCTTTTTTTAGTCAATGTAATCTATCTCATAATAAGTTCCTAGAGAAAATCAAACTAAATAATACTCAGTAGAGAGGTAATTTTAACGACCATTTGGTTTACCTTTTGATAGTACCTCTTAGTTTAAGTTTAATTTTTAATTGCATATATTTAATGGATTTAGTAATTTTTTAAATAATTCTTACTTTCCTTATTAGATATTTTTCAGTGCAAAAATGTTGGTAGCCCTGCATTAAACAGAATGTTCTAGAAGATTTATAACTAAATCTTCTTCCATTTTTTCTTCTAATATTCCTATTGAAGTTAAACATTATAATTTTATTCTGTTAAAAAAGAAAAACAATTAATAACTTCAAAATGTTATGTCCTAAATAGATATGAGATACAACCAGAATTAGTTCAACTTAATTCTTAATGTATTATTAAAAAACTTAAAAAAATATAGTTTTTAATTAAGTAGTTACTCTGATTTGGTTTTAGTTGTTTAATTCCTTTAGGATTCTAATCTTAGGAGTGAGAAAGTGTTACTTTTATGAGTCTTCTTGATAAATAATTATTTTATCGTGGGTAATGCAATAACTAATTTTTTTCTTCCATAGGTAATTAAAGGTCCAAGATAGTGATTTCAACAAGTACAAACTGTTTTTTTTATGGATATCTATATATATTTTATGCTTATCAGCATGCATTGTTGTTTATATATAACTATATTTTTATTTTTCATTATGAGTTACAAAATTTTAGGATTTAAAATTCTTAATATTACTTTTTCAGAAATCTATAAAAAAAAAATAACTAGAGTCAGTGGTTTCTCAATTGTGTGTAAATATATATTTTTCTCGATTTAGTTAAATTTTTTATTTTATTTGTGAAATCTACTTTAATTGAAAAAATAATAGAATTTCACAAAATATTGTTGGCTCAAATTAACTTCAATTTTGTGAAGAAGAAAGTTTGATCCTATCTACCTGGGCCTGAACTAAATTAGGCTCCATTGAGATAAAAATGTGAAATTTCCAATAATTGTTTGTTAATACAACATTTTCTTCATGTTTGGAAAGTAAATTGGGTTCAAGTACAGTTAAATAAAAAAAACAATTATTTTCTGAATTAAAAGCGGCCAACTTTGAATTTCTGAAATTGACTTTTTAACATTTTTGCTAGTTTAATCACGCAATGCTTTATGCTCCCGAAAATGACAGCAGATTGTAGTGTTAGACAAAATTAGTTGGCTAGACTAGTGAAAAATGTGAACAAGCCAATTTCTGAAATTTCAGAATTATCCTCTTGTTATGCCTCAAATGCCGTTGAGCACTTTTACCATCGAACTGATAATATTTTAAATTTAAAAAAACTTTTAATTTCCGATAAAGAGAATAAATATATGTTAGCAAAAAAGTATTGACTTCCATTAAAACATTTCAGTTCATTTTACCTGTTTTATTTTTAAAGTATCATCTTAAATATTTCCATGGGAAGTTATGTTTACCAATTGATGACATTTGTACTTTTTTGTTAGATTAAGAATAGCTGTACCAGAATCATGGTGTGTAAAAAAAATATCAGATTCAAGACCTGGTTTTGTATTGGAGGAAAACTGCTCAAAATGAGGTAAATATTCAATTTTATACTCTACATTTGAAATTGTTTTGTTTTATTTTATTTTGTAATCCATAACTAATTAAAGGTGATTAACATAAGTAGATAAATCTAAATTTATTTTTTCTTTCAAAAATTATTTTTGGTCACTAATTAGTCCGTAAATGTAACTAAGGAAGAATGATTATTAGTTGTTATAATAGTTTGTTCCTTATTCTTTTGTTCATCTCTCTAGCTCTCTCTTTGTACCCATCTTCAAGCAGGAATTTCAAAAGTAGCAGTTATGGAAATATTCCATTATCCATGAAGATAAAAATTCTTTTATGTACGGGTAAGTTATGTTTCATCAGAGGATGGTGGGCTGATATACTTAGTTAATAATTATGCAACTAAACTTTCAAAATAGAAACAAAGAATCATGTTCGCATAAATGAGGCTTTCTGGATTAAAAGCGGTTAATTTCAAATTTCTAAAATTGACTTCTTCACATTTTTTAAATCATTTTTTAAAGAATTCTCTTCAATAATTACATTAGATATTATATATGTAAAGATCAATAACATTGTACTTTTCTTGTTTAGATCGAGGATAGCTGTACTAGATTTATGGGGTGTAAAAAGAAGACTATTGGATTCAAGAACCTGTTTTTTTGTATTGGAGGTAATCTACTCAAAATGAGGTATCCAATCAACAATATATTTCTTCATAAAATATTTCTTCTGATTTTGAACATGTCATCAAATTCTTGGTCAACGCTTTGCTAGACATGCTGCTACCTTCCTCAGTGATTTTTTTGAGATTGAAAATGTCCTATCCTTTGATATTTATAACTATCCGGGTCCAGGGGCGAAGCCAATTCTTCCATTGATCTTATTGGCAGCTTTCTGATTGGTTGGGCTTCAACTGGGCGGTCTCTGATTGGCTGGGCCTCGACTGGTTGGGTTCTGATTGGCTGGAATTCTTTTTCAGGGTTTTTTTTTGGGTTTCTTACTTACACCTGGCATGCTTGGAAGATATAATTTGTTAATTGTTATCCATCTTCTCTCTTGAAATTTTCAGGGTGCTTAGATTGCTCCTAATATCTATCTTTCTGTCGTATTTTTACATTTTTTAACCACTCCTATTTTGTCAAACTCAATAGCATAATTAGTGTTCACAAAATGTTCTGCCAATGCTGGTGACTTGTTATCCATCTTCTTTACGCTTCTAATATGTTCTGTAAGTCTTGTACATGTTGGTCTTCCTGTTTGCCCAAAGTAGAACATTTGACTCAGACTATAATTAACACAAGATCTGGCACTAAACCTTTTTTTTTTGTCTTTTCTAAATTATCTCGCTTATAATCATTTGGAGCCATTATAAAAATAAATAATACAGTTGATTAATCTTTTTCTTGTGTTAAAGAGTGTGAACTATCGCTTAATTTTTGCAGCTTACCTATTATTGTTAGTCTCGGTAAAATGTCTCATACTAAGTTGCTTGAGGAAATCAAACCAAGTTACACTTAACTGAGAGGTTTAAATGTTAAGGATAATTTGGTTTAGTTTTTAATAGTACCTCAGAATGAGACGACTTACCAAAGAGACTAAATTTTATAAGATATAAAATATATCTTTTTAAATTCACTTAATGTATAAATTGATTGGACCGTTCTTGTCTAGCTGAAAATAAATACTCAATGCACACTTACCAGAATACAGTACAGTGTTGAAGGCAACTTTATATCGCTCTGGAATAGATCCTTTGACTTTGACTATAATTCACACTACTGCTGGCACAAAAATACTTTTTTCGGTCTTATAAACTTTCTTGGTTAAAGTCATTTAGAACAATTATACAAAAATGATAATACCGTTAATTAATCTTGTTCTTTTCTTAAAAATAACTCCTTAAATACAAATTTGTGTAGTAAAAAATTGTTTATTAATTGCTTTCGGCTATTAATTTAATATTCAAATTTAGTTTATGTGGATTATATTTTGTTCAGCTTTTTTCTAGAATTGTTAGTATCAGTAAATTAAACCAGGTTATACTTAATTGAGAGGTTTAAATTTTGAGGATAATTTGGTGTAGTTTTTAATAGTACCTCATAATGAGACCACTTACCAAAGATACTGAATTATATGTTGATTAGGTCAGTTGAAATCTAAAATATATCTTTTTAAATTTACTTAATGTATAAATTGATTGGACCGGTCTTGTCTAGCTGTAAATATATACTGAATGCACACTTACCAGAACAGTATCCTGAACGTTTATCCACGTCACTATGACACTTACAGAATACAGTATAGTGTGTAGGGCAACCTCCTATCGCCCATTAATTTAATAGTCAAATTTAGTTTATGAAGGATATAATTTGTTTAGTTTTTTTCTGGAATTGTTGGTCTTGGTAAATTGTCTCATACGGAATTGCTAAAGGAAATCAAACCAAATTATACTTAACTGAGAGGTTTAAATTTTGAAGATAATTTTCTTAACTATAAAGTAAAACCTGAATCACTTTTCTGTCAGTGATGTAAATTGTCCTAATTTTGAACTTCTTTAAAATTTTGACTATTTTATCAAAAGTACCTATAACACATCGATTCACCATTTCTTTATTTCTACACTGTCTTCTTATGTTTAATATGTACTTGATTATTCGGCTTTTTTGAATTATCTCTCCATTGTTTCTTCCTGGAATCAATTCCTCATCAGAGGTTTCTATAATGTGAACCTAAGGAAACAAAATGGTTAAAGTCCCATGATTTTGATCGTAAAGTTCTGTCTTGCTTTTCTCTGGAATTGTTGGCCTTGGTAAATTGTCTAATACTGAGTTGCTAGAGGAAATCAAACCTGGTTTTTAATAGTACCTCAGATTGGGACTGTTTACCAATGACACTAAATTCGGTCAGTAAAAATCTAAAGTATATATTTTTAAATTCACGTAATAATGAAACTGATTAGATCTTTCTTGTCTTGCTAAAAATAAGTACTCTAAGCATGCTTACCAGAACAGTACACTGAACATTTATACTCATCACAATGATACTTACAGATCGCACTACAATTTGTAGGGCAACCTTTTATCGCAACCTTCTGTCTTGCTTCCCTCTGGAATTGTTGGTCATGGTAAATTGTCTCACACTGAGTAGCTAGAGGAAATCAAACCAAGTTATACTTAATAGAGAGGTTTAAAACTTAAGTATATCCTGCTTTGGTTTTTAATAGTACCTCTGATTGGGACTGTTTACCAATGACACTAAATTCGGTCAGTAAAAATACAAAGATATCTTTTTAAATTCACGTAATAATGAAACTGATTAGATCTTTCTTGTCTTGCTAAAAATAAGTTCTCTAAGCATGCTTACCAGAACAGTACACAGAACATTTATACTCATCACAATGATACCTACAGATCGCACTACAATTTGTAGGGCAACCTTCTATCGCAACCTACTGTCTTACTTTTCTCTGGAATTGTTGATCTTGGTAAATTGTCTCATACGGAGTTGCTAGAGGAAATCAAACCAAGTTATATTTAATAGAGAGGTTTAAAATTTAAGTATATCCTGTTTTGGTTTTTAATAGTACCTCTGATTGAGACCATTAACCAAAGACACTAAATTGGGTCAGTAACAATCTAAAGTATATATTTTTAAATTCACATAATAATGAAACTGATTAGATCTTTCTTGTCTTGCTAAAAATAAGTACTCTAAGCATGCTTACCAGAACAGTACACTGAACATTTATACTCATCACAATGATACTTACAGATCGCACTACAATTTGTAGGGCAACCTTCTGTCTTGCTTCCCTCTGGAATTGTTGGTTTTGGTAAATTGTCTCATACTGAGTTGCTAGAGGAAATCAAACCAAGTTATACTTAATAGAGAGGTTTAAAGTTTAAGTATATCCTGTTTTGGTTTTTAATAGTACCTCTGATTGGGACCATTAACCAAAGACACTAAATTCGGTCAGAAAAAATCTTAAGATATCGTTTTAAATTAACGTAATGTTGAAACTTATTAGATCTTTCTTGTCTTGCTAAAAATAAGTACTCTAAGCATGCTTACCAGAACATTACCCTGAACATTTATACTCATCACAATGATACTTACAGATCATAATACAATTTGTAGGGCAACCTTCTGTCTTGCTTCCCTCTGGAATTGTTGGTCTTGGTAAATTGTCTCACACTGAGTAGCTAGAGGAAATCAAACCAAGTTATACTTAATAGAGAGGTTTAAAATTTAAGTATATCCTGTTTTGGTTTTTAATAGTAACTCTGATTGGGACCTTAACCAAAGACATTAAATCCGGTCAGTAAAAGTCTAAACTATATCTTTTTAACTTCATGTAATGTTTATCTCACCAAGCAAAACTTTAGGTCAGTCTATTTTTATGTTTAAAGTTGTGTTTTTTTTATGAATTTAGTGTGTTAAATAGAATACTTTTAGTTATTTTTCTATACTGATCTTAAAATATTGGTTCATTGTTTTTTTTAAAAAGGATTTATTCATATTGGTTAGTCACATTGATATTCTCTAAGATATTTTAGTGCATAAAATATAGCAAAATATGTAGTATTGTTTCCATCCAATCTAAAATTACCATTGATTGGTTTATCATTTTTTTTTATTGAACAGATTACTTGAATTTAACTATTGAATAGAATACATATTGTATTTTTTTAAATTCTAAAATATAAATATTTGTTCATCAATTTTTTTCAACAAACTTATTTATATACATTTTAGAATATCATTGATTCTAACAAAAACAGGTTTTAAGACATCATGGCATTCTTGAATGTTGATGAATTATCATACTAAGTTGGCTCTAAAAAAAACTTATAATCTTATTTCTATTGCAGTCTAAATATTCTTAACTAAATAATTTTTTTCCAGGAAATTTTTAGTTTTTATTTAATTAGATTCTACTGTTTCATTAGTACATTGTTATAATCTATCTATCTTTGATGGAGCTATGGCCCCTGAAAGACATCCTCAACAATTCTCCTCCAATCAAAGCGATCCTCTGCATCTCTTCTATATCTTCTCACTCCCAGAAGCTGTAGGTCAGCTTCGACATCTTCCACTGTAGCCCGGTTCTGTCTCTTCCTCTTCGACCGTCTGGGAGACCCTCCTTTATCTTCTTTGGCTGTCTTTCCTGATCCATTAGATACACATGTCCCATCGATCTTATTCTCTAATCAATCTAAATCAGTGTCTTTATACAGGTCCCTATGTTCTATGTTGGTTTTTATTTTGTATGTGTTTTCAACTTTGGTTTCCTCTTCCAAGCATTAACGTAACTTAATGGTCCACGCCTTACTAGCGTACATCACTGTGGGTCAGAAAATGGTTTTATATAATCACACTTTAAACTCTTAGGAATATATTGAAGGAAGAAGGTCCAGAGGAAGACCCCGACGTACCTGGGAAGATGGCATTAAGGAAAGCTTCGCAAAGAGAAGTCTGGAATGGAATAGAAGGAGAGAAATGGTAGAATATATTGATATAATATTATATTCAAAAAGTATCATTAAAGACTTTATTACTGTTAATTACGGATATTGGTGATACCACAGTAAAAAATTACTGTGTTTGCACTCTACATTTTATGTGGTATAGAATGGAGTGTATTTTTATTAATTGTAAGTTTAGAAAATCTATGTAGATCCTTCCTTTTATGTTTTCTTGGGTTTAAAAATTTTTCACATTTGAATTTATGATTTTTTAAGTTTAAGTTGATTTTTAAAAGGTTTTGTAAAGATTTTTAAGTGACCTGTACTACTACTGTACTGCAACTCACCTCTCTACCACTGAGCCACTCTCCTCCCTCGAGTTGGTTTAGTAAGTTCTTTATTTGAAAGGTATAACATATTTTTATAAGATTTTATTTGTTCTTCCGGGTAGCGGGTAGATAGTTCTCATGATCCTGATGAAAATATATCTACTTCAGGGACCTGGCAACCCTGCCCACGTGGGCCCTTGTTTTCCCCTAAATCCCACATCACAGGGGAAACATGTCCCTATCCTGTATCCTGTCAACCGTCAGTTTATCCTTACCCTATCTTAAATTACACCTTTGTTAATATTTTTTTTTAATAAATTATATTAGGTATATAGTTACACCAGTTAGAGAGTAGAAGAACGAAATGTACATGAAAAAAAAAAGTGCTGTGAGAATAATATTGTATTGTTTTATTTTTTAATTGCATAGTGAGCAAAGTTTGTGTATGATGTCCATACTATTTAAATCTGAATATCCAAAATGGTTACTTCCTCCCATAAATTGATAGATTGCTTGTTTAGCTATTCCTTTTTGGAATGAACTTCAATTATTTGATTCAATAATTATTAGTATAAAGTGGCAAACTACTTTAATTACACTCATAAAGTTTCTTATTTTTTTTTTTCAAGGAACGGCCTCAGAGACCACGCGAACATCATTATTTTCATTACCTCTTTCTTCTTCCCACTTTTTCCTCATTGTTTTCTTCTTTCTTCGGTCCACGCTATTCCTTTTCTTGCATCTCTCTTTCCCACAATGACCTTAATTTCTTTTAGTCTTTTCCCATAGTCATCCCTATCGAAACAGGCTCGGTCTGTTATTTTGAATCTCTTAGTTTATAGAACATTTTAATACATTAAATAAATATAATTATAAAAATTGAGGTTAAAAAAAAAAAATAAGAAGGCAAAGCTAACCTAAACCAAAAGTGCCTGAAGAAGGAAGATGAAATTAACTTAAATGAAGAAGGAATATCTGAAGAAACAGAAGATAGAAGAGAAGAAAAGAATGACATTTTCACAAGGTTTACATCACGCTTTACAGAAAAATTATAATAATAAATAAAAGAAAGTTAATTTTGAATGGTAGGTTTAATTCTGGATATTATTTTTTGATCTTATAATTTTTTTATTTCCATGACTCGTAAGAAAAGTTTATTCTGTATTGTAAAATTGAAAATATTATACCATTATTGAGTTTTAAAATTTTATTACAAATGTGTATAAAACCAAAATATTTGTTACCACTTTTATATATTAAAATTTAACATTATTCATTCCTTTGATTACTATTATTCCTTCCTAATTTTTAAAATTTTTATTGTGGATTGAGATTTTTGATGTAGCATACTTTGGAGTAAATGTAGCATGACATGCAGAGATAATGAAGTGTTACGTCAATAAATAAGGAATATTAGAAGGAACAGAACAGAAAAAAGGAGAAGGAGAATGAATTGAAATTTCGTGAGGTTTACACGAGGCCTTGTAGAAAAATGATAACAACATATAAAATAAAATTTATTTTGAATATGTTAAAACAAGTATATTATTTTTTGATCTTACAATTTTTTTTTTTTAATATTATTTTTATAACTCATAAGAAAAGTTTTTTCTCTTTTCATTAAAAATATTATACCAGTATTAGATTTTAAAATTTATACATGTGCTATAATTTCATAATATAAATTTTTATCTTTAAATATTCAAATTAAGATTATTCATTATTGTAATTTTTTAAAATTCTGAATTTGAGTTGAGGTTTTTGATGTAGCATGAGTATATTATTTAGTTGTATATTTTTATATTAACTAAAATTATTAACCGTTATTATTATTAATACTTTCTTCATGTTTAATCTTCTGATACTCACACAAAAATTGTTTAATGTAGGTTATCATTTTGGTGGTGGGATTCAATCTGTTTGTGCCTAATACTCCTGTCCCTGCATTATTTTATTCTCTTGTAGCGTGTTTATTAAATATTGATGATGCCTCAATTATCAGTAAATTGTCTTTAACACATTTTTAATTGTTTGTGTTGCTTAAAGTCATAAATTATTTAAGCTAATTTGTTTGTGGTCTAATGCTAGCAGAAAAGTATTTTGAAAAAACAGAATTTGAGAGAAATTAACTTTAATGATTTTTTATTATTATTTTAGACTAGTTCACAAAATTTTAAATTCCTGATTACTATCTCTAAATAAAATATAGAAAAATTAAACAATGTACTCTTTATTTTCTAGCTAAAATTATGATTTTTCTTACAATTGTCACTTTTAGTATTATTTCACTTGTATTTTAAATTATTACCTGTACAAGGAAATAATCTTTTTAAAATTTTCAACTATTACATTCCATGATAATTAAAGTAAAATTGATAAATGCTTTTGAAGATAAGATATTTTGAAATAATTTCTTATTGAAAACAAGTTTTAAATTAAAGTCATCTGTAGAGGGATAGTATGCTTTAGCTCCATCTTTCGGCTGCCGAAGAAATTTTAGTTCTAATTATTTTCAAAAGGTGGCACAACAAAAATTACTATTGCCCATGCATATTAGTTTTTTTTTTTTTACATTAATATCAGTGTTCAAATTTTGAGATATTATCATTTAAATTTGTAATTTTTTTTTTCAAGTTTGTATTCAATCGGGATTTCGGAGTATTAACGGCGGGAGTGCGTGAAGTTGGAAGATATCTACGTATGCTAGTGGTAAGTAATTTCTATTTCTATATTGTTTTTTCTACAAGTACTTCTATTAATGGATATTAGCTGTAATATAATTCTAATTATTTTTATACAGAATTATTTTAATCACTTATCCCAATAAATCACATTCAAACAAGCTGGTCTCAAAAAGTAATAATATAATAATTATATTAATTATTTAATTATTAATAAATAGGATAACAATATATCCTAAAATTTGGATGTGTCTTTGATTGACCATTAACATTTAATGTGGACGTAATGGTTTGTCATTGGTGTGACAATAATTTAAACACAAATAATATTGTAATAGTAATATTGTAAGATTTAGTCTGTAATATATTACTATGCACTTTTCTTTGTTTAAAAATAAAACTTTATAATACTTATTTTTATTTTTTCAGAATCTGGGTCAGAGTTTATAAGTGCGTCATTTGATTCAAACAAATCATTCAAATTTGTTGTGAGTTGTAATATTTTAACCTGTGTGTTATGTATTTTTAAAAAGCATTTAGATTTGTGTGCTATAAGTGTTGAACCTGTGCATTTTGTGATTGTGCCGATTAAAAGTGGGTTAGTTTAATAGTGCTGTTGCTGAAAAGATGTCCTTCAGGTGGCAGAACTTCATATTATAGGTGAGTTAATTAATATTTTTCATAAGAAATATAATTAAAAAATAATCGGTCATATTGTATAAATATTTCTAATAGAGCTTGGACTAAAAAAAATGTGTCTACATATATATATATATATATATATATATATATATATATATATATATATATATATATATATATATACACATTATAAATAATTTATATATGGAGAGTTAATTAAAAATTGAAGTTAATGTTATATTTATTTTATTACAGAAAATTGAAAGTATTACACATAACAGTCATATATATATATATATATATAAAGAAATAATTACTTAAATATTTTCCATTCATCTTAATGAGCTATTTTAAAAGCATATTTCAATAATTATCTATACTTTAATTGTTATAATAAGACAGTTTGTAGCTATAGATAATTAGATTTAGTCAATAATAAGTTAATATGAATTTTACCTTGAATAAAAAAAAAATTCATAGTGCTTATTTTTATTTTTTTTCTAGAATTCGGATCGGTCGGAGTAAGTGCGTTATTTGATACCAACACATTAAAATCCGTGAGATATAATATTTTAACCTGTGCGCTATAATTTTTTAAAGTATTAAAATTCGTGCGTTATAATATTTTAATCTGTGCGTTTTGTGATTGTGCCGATTAATAGTGCTGTTGCTGAAAAGATGTCCTTCAGGTGCTAGAACTTCTTGTTATAGGTGAGTTTCTCAATGTAATATTTTTCATAAGAAATATACTTCAAAAATAATTGCTCATTTTGTATAAATAATGGTTATAGAGTTTAGAATAAAAAAAAAAAATCTATAGAATAGAATCTATAGAATACATGCATTTTTTTTTTAAATTTCCATTCATCATAATGAGCTGTTTTAAAGCCATATTCCAATAACTTTATATGCTTTTAATATTTTACTATTCCATCCATGAACAAAATAAACAAAATTCCAGTTGATTTTTTTTTAAGGAATTTCGTTTTTGTGGAGTTAAACGTTTTGTTCATATTCATTTATATTAATGTTATATACAAAACTATCAATTGGAAAGACTCATCATGCATGCTATTGAAAAATAAGTTTTTAAAATGTTTATATTAAGATATAAGAGTCTCATTTTCATGTTAACATTTTATTTTAAATCATCATTTATATTTAAATAATCTGTAAATCAATTTTAAATGTTATTATTATGCACAATTGTTTAAAAAAAAAACTGTACCACTAAACCCGTGAACGGGTCTGGAGTTCAGTACATGGTAGAGACTGTAATGTTTCATGGACAACAGTTCCGCAAGGAGGTGACTTGTCCTAGGTCATGCTGAACCATCAGATTTTTCCCCCTTATTATGGGTTCTCTATTTTTATAATATTTTATAGAGGCTGGGTGAGCCCCAGGAGGGTCCTAGATCCTATATGATCCATCTCCCACTGCAAACAGACTAAATAAAAGTACTACCTGCTGCGGGATTCGAACCAGTATTTCCAGCATTGCAACTCAGTGCTCTACCACTGAGCCACTCCACTCCCTTTAATTGTTTTAATAGATATAAAAAGGCAGTTTGTAACTATAGATTATTAGAAGCGAGGAATGGTTGACTGGATGATGTAAGGAAGAAAATAGTTGGGGGTGCAGTCAAATAAATTATTTATTATTTGACTGCACCCCCAACTATTTTCTTCCTTATAGATTATTAGATTTAGTTTTATTAGCTAATAATATGTTAATATGAAATTTACCTTGTAATAAAAAATAAATCATAGTGCTTATTTTTATTTTTTTTCAGAGTTCGGATCGGTCGGAGTAGGTGCGTTAGTTTTTTACAAATATTAAAATTCGTGAGATACAATATTTTAACCTGTGCGCTATAACTTTTTAAAGTATTAAAATTCGTGCGTTACAATATTTTAATCTGTGCATTTTGTGATTGTTCCGATTAATAGTGCTGTTGCTGAAAAGATGTCCTTCAGGTGCCAGAACTTCATGTTATTGGTGAGTTTCTCAAGCCAGTATTTTTCATAAGAAATATGCTTCAAATGCAATCCCTCATTAAGTATAAATAATTATAATAGAGTTTTGAATTTAAAAAAAAAATATATATATATATACAGTCAAACCTTAATAAGTAGAATCTCTTGGTGACAGGATTTCAATTCCACTTATAGAGGTGTTCCACTTAAACAAGGTTTCACTTATCCAGGTCATTAAAGTTGCATATACCACTAAAAAGGTTTTCAAACAACTGGTATTTTTACAAATATAAAAATGGTTTACCTGTGTATGTAGCAAGCACTAAAAAACATACATACATAAATTGTTTAAACAATCATTATAATTATTACATAATTTTGTAATATGAAAATAAAACAATGCGGGTTACACAGCTATGTACAATTGTATTAGTGAAAGTAATCACTTATTTTTTTCAGCACTTCACTTTGGTACTTAAATTTTTTTTTCTATGTCAAATAATCTTCAGCTCCTTTATTCATTCCCAAAAATGTCTACAACTTCTCAATACAATTTAGTGGATCATTTTTGGTGACTAGTAGCCTCTCTGACTCTGCTGGATTTTCTTGGCTTCTTCTTGGTCGGGATTGCCCAAATTTTCATTGTCACCTGGTATTTTAGATTTTTCTAGGATTTCTTCATCATTCAGTTCTCCTGCTGTTATAATTTCATCATCCATTTGAACGTACTGTTTAAATCTTGGAAGCTTCTCATGTGTATCCTAACACTTTTTCCCAATCCTGTGGCTGAAGTCCTAGAGTATATGCTTCCGATTCTATTTGCACATCATCATCATCAACCGTGTTTTACGTACCAATCAAAATAAAACAAACCCATCTACCCCTTCAAGTTTACTTAGTATGTAGTATTGTAAATTCCACTGATAGAAGTGAATACAAAAATTGTCCCATTTGCAGAGTCAATTTCCACAAAAATTGATTCCAATTAAGGAGTTTATTTAAGGGGAAAATGGAACAACAAGTTTTATACCACTTATAGAGGTATTCCACTAACGCAGGTACCACTTATCCAGGTTTAACTGTATTTGCATTTATACATATAAAGAAAATACTAAAATATTTCATAAAATATGCATACTAAAATATTTTCCAGTCATTTTAATGAGCTGCTTTAAAAGCTTTTTTCACTAATTATATATGCTCTAAATATGTTACTATTTCATTCATGAACATTATAAACAAAAATTGTAGTTGATTTTTTTGCTAATTAAATTCTTATTTAAACAAATTATTAAGGCATTTGACTTACATAATTTAAAAATATTCAGTGAATATAATCTTTTTTGTTACAAAACAAAAATTATTATCCATACTGGTTTTGATATATTAATTTATCATTGAGTTCCTTTTTCTTTCTATATGAAATATTATATTATTTAAAAATTCATAACTTATGATTGTTTAGTACATGTTTGTGTTCACATTAAATGGAGTTATTTTAATTTTTGAGTTTAAACTTAATTTTTATTTTTATTCAATGGATTTAGATATGTTTTAATTTATATTTAAATAAACTGATTATTGAATAAAAGTAATGATTATTGAGTAAAAGTAATACAATAATTTCAAGATTTAAAAAAATTAAATTAACTACAGTATTGTACACTATTCATGCAAATATTATTTTTTTGCGCATTACACAGTTTTTAGCTATCAAGTTACTATAATTTTAATCTTAATTTAATATTTTTTAATCTATAATTTAATATTTTAACTATCAAGTTTATTATTACTTTCAAATTTACTTTTCATATTTATATTATTGCTTTTATCTTCTGAAAATCTTAATTTAAATAAATCTTTTCCAAAATGTTTGTCCCATTTTCTCATTTATTTAATGAGTTCTTTCATAGTTTATACTTTCCATATTTTATCATTACAGCAATGGTAAATAATTAATTATGAAACCTCAAAACGTTGCTAATAATTGCTGTTTTATTATTGAGTAAACTGTAAATCAATTTCAAATGTTATTAATATGGTTAATTTTTATTTTATTGGTTATAAATTTAGTCAATAGACAACATGTAAATACAGATTATAAAATTTAGTCAATGATATGTTACTATTAAATAGGCTAACACGGACGGACCACATCTCCAAGCTGGGACAATAAAGAGGACAAGGCCTGAATACCATCATGAGAGCCCTGGCCAGGAACCAGTATGCGTGGCTGGCATGGACGGGACGGAGGCACCTCCAGGCTGAAAGGTACAAGGAGAAGAAGAAGTAGGTTATAAATATAATGATGCAGGTTGAAAATAAAACGAAATTGGCAAATAACACATACGTGTTCGGACGAATAATTAAGAATGATAGTTCGAACCTTGAATAGTATCAAATTATAAACACGCTAATTAAAATTATATTTATTTATAAATTATAAATTAAAAACAAGCATATTAAAGCTTATTTAAGTAAGATAATTTAAAAAGTGACAGCATACTCCTCGATGGGCAAAGGAGACAGTCTGAGCCCTCTGCTCTTCATCATATTTATGAATATAAAAAATAAATATGTAAGAGAAGAACAGCAAGTTTATCGATTGGTTATTGGGATGACTCCAGGAGACGACAAAGATGGGGAGGGACAGAGAAAAATGCAGATCCTGGGGTAGAACAACTCGAAGGAGAATGGAACTTGGAGGAAGTAAAAGAAGAAGAAAATACTTAATTATGAGATAGGCAGGATTCCAAACCACCCATGAGGTTCTGCCTGTGGTTTCGTTACCCATTTTTTATAGTGGATGGTTCGCTTCACTGAATCCAGAAGCAGGAATGGCTGCCTGCCAACGCAATCAGTGTCAGCCCTATGAAACCACTGGTGTCAGTCCCTGCTCCCACGTCATCAATCCGCCATCCTCGATTCTTCTTGCCTTCTGTTCATCCTTAGAGCATTTTCTTCACACTTGCTGAAAACATTCCAGAACCTCGGCTGCCTCATGAGCATAATTGTTCATTTTTTTCATTCTCACATTGGCTATTTTCCCCAAAATTTAGGGGGTTACAGTGAAGAACAAGGAGGTTCCACCAGGATATAAAAGAGATCGAGCAACGATACCAAGGGAAGTGGAATACCACCGTGATGGCTGATTTCTGGTGGATCCTATAAAGAGACATCCGAAGTGAAAGAACATCCAGAAGGTCAAGAAAAAGAAAATTCTACAGTGACAAATTTGTACTTCAATTGAACCAAAATTTGTTAAAAATATAATATTATAAATATATATATATTAGCTTTTGCCCGCGGCTTAGCTCGCATGAAATTTGGTCTGCCACATAAAGTTTCGTGACAGATCATTTTAGATAAATTTATTTTATTTTATAATTTTTAAATTTTTTATTTTGAAGAGAAATGATATGTCCAGGACCGGTATTTGAACCCGGGTCTCCCAGTTTTCCGTTGTGGTACTCTTCCACTTGAGCTATCCTGGCTCACTTCTCGGTCAGACAAAACCATTCTCTTCACTGATCCCATATCCCAAACACATACTGGGCCATAACCTTTTAATGTTTTTGGGAAGCTAAATGGTACTCAAGTGCTCCAGTAAAACATTATTCTAAAGACTGACAGAATACCGACCCGACATTCAGCTTGCCATCGACTCTCTCACCACCTTCCCACTACACATGCGCTCTTTGAGACTGAGCCAGCACATGCGCAGTACTAAGTGCTCCAAATACAAAACGAACTTCACAGAAATAGAATTGAAATCACTTTATTATTTGGGAAAAGTTTTAATGGATTTTTTTATATGAATAATGGTTATTTCGTCTAATGATACAAGGGAGGTTACAGAAGGCCTTATTTAATTGTATTACTTTTAAAATCTTATCTCTTCAAAATAAAAATTAAACAATTAATAAAAAAAAAATATATTTATAATTTGATTCTACTACTTTTTCATAAATATGTTGTTATACCCGTTAACTTCATGAACTTACAGTTGATTATTTGAAAATTGTTGAGAAATAACTCAATCTTTTGTTATATTCGATGTTTTATAAGGGAAAATTTTTGGAACTTAATAAAATAAGTATAAGAATTATTGTATAACTAGCTTTTGCCTGCGGCTTCGCTCGCCTGGAATTTGGTCTGCCACATAAAGTTTCGTGACGGATCATTTTAAATAAATAATGTAATTTTTTTAAACTATAAGTTACTCATACATCCAAAATTTCAGATGTGTACCTTCAAAACAGACGGATTACATAAAATCATTGAGTCTCTATTTTATTAAGGGGAAACCCTTGGGGGTGGAATTATTTAAATTCCTTTCTTAGTCCACATTTAAGCTATACAAAGATCCTATCTTCTAATCTTCGAATCCTAAGATTTCAAGATGCTAAGTTCAGTGGTTTCTGCTATGCGTTGACCGCTAGGTGTGTTAGTCAATCAGGTTACAGTTTTATATAAACTTCGCCAGTGTGGTGAGTTGAATAAAAAGTAGCCTATGTCCTATACCAGGCTTGAGATTATCCATATTAAATTTAATCACAGACGGATCAACACAGCTGTGAAACATACATTGACACTGATTAACAAACTGGACTGACAGAAGTTTACTGTTGTTCCTTTCAGTATAGGATTAGTATGTAATGTTATTGAATTTATTGAAACGGATTACTTAGTATACCGGTTTCACTTTGCACGATACGGCAGCAGCGATAAATTAAAACTGAAAGGATTAGAACAATGTACATATTTAGGTAATTTATCAATGTGATTTTAGTTTTGGCGGTCCTACCGCAATATACTCCAGTAAACTTCTTTTTTTTTCTTAGCCTCTTTGGGTTTGAAGGTTTTTAAGTAGAATTTAAGATAGGATTGAGAGGTATCTCTTGTACTGTACGATGTACATTTTAAGAAGAGGATGAGAAGGTAGAAGGTTCTAATTTATTTATTTATTTCTTAACTTTAGATTTTTCCAGTGGTGTGGCTCACCGTGTCCTCCTCCTTTGTTCTGTTTAGTTTATTTATTTCTCAGCCTGAACTGAAAAATAAATAAATAAACAAATGTAAGCTATGTTACTTGATTTGTTTCTTTCAGCGAAAATATGTAGATTTTGCGATTGAGAAACACGTGAGAAAGAATAATTTTCAACACCTTTTTAACCCCGTAAGGGGACGAATTTCAATAAAATACGAAACACGTCTTCCATCAATTTTGTCAAAAACGTTATGCAGAACTTGAAGTAGGTTGGACAAAGGAATCACGTTGTCACATACAAACTTTGCCCCCTTTTTCACCCCGTTAGTGGTAGAATTTCTGAAAATCCTTTCTTATTGGATGCCTATGTCATACAAAGAAAACATCCTCCAAGTTTCAGGTCTCTAAAATCAGCGGTTTAGGCTATGCGTTAATCCATCAGTCATTCAGGACAAAGGATTTTATATATGGACAAATCCGTTTTCTTCATCGATCCCAGATCCTCATATCTCGAGAAAAGATTCGAATCCCGGCCATGGTAAATCTTTTCTCTTCAAAATAAAAATATTTAGAAATTAAAACAATTAATTAAAAATTAGAAAAAATCTAGTATCAGTAATTAAATTACTTACCTTTAAAGGTCGTCCTCTTGACTCCAAAATAAGTTTTCTTTTATTCCTTTCTTCAAATAATTGAACACAGTCTATGTTCACAAGAATGTTGATTCTATCGCCTAGATACGTCAAACTAAGATGATATAAATTCTGTTATTTTGCAACTGCGGAAAAAGGTTAGAGATGATAAAATTTTAAATATACGCTTTAAAGGTCTTCCTTATGACTCCAAAATAAGATTTCTTCTAATACTTTCTTCAAATAATTGAATAAATTCTATGTTCACAAGACGGCTGCTCGAAGAATTTTGAATAAAAAATGTTAGGAATGTTTATTATATCACCTAGATACGTCAAATTAAGATGAAATATATTTCGTTATTCTGTAAATGCAGAAAAAGGTTAAAAACGCTAAAATTTTAAGATTTTAAAAGTCGCCCTCCTGACTCCAAAATAAGTTTTCTTCTATAACTTTCTAAGATATATTCAAAAAATCTTGGAAAAGAGAAAAAAAATACGAGTGGAAGGATTGCTCCAAGAGGAACAATACGGTTTTCGTTAAAAACGGAACACGCATGACCTAATTTTTGTAATGAAACAGGTTTTTGAAAAAGTCCTAGAAAAGGAAAAGGAAATGTCTCTGTGATTTGTCGATCTCACAAAAACGTTTGAGCGTGTAAGGAAAACAGAAATATTGCAAGCCTTAAGAGAAAAAGGGACGGATGATACTCGTATACTTGCGGTCGAAAGTTATCAGAAAACGAGGAGTGTAGTAAGATTTGCTAATTACACTTCTCAGGAAATTGAGACCCCTATTGGAATCCGGCAGGGATGTGTTCTGAGTCCCCTACTGTTCATATTGGTCATGGATTCAGCTCTTCGAAAGGCCAAGACAAAAATGAGGAAGTTCCACCTAGGAAATCCCAAGCTGAGCCCAATAAGCAGCACAATGTTAGCAGATTTAAAGAAGAATTGCTGGCTATAAATATGACCATAAACCCTAATAAAACAAAAGTGATGAGGGTAGGAAATGACCCAAGGAGAATAATGAGGATCATTAGAGTTGAAGATAAAATCCTGGAACAAGTGGAGAACTATCCTATTTCAGTTTAATTATTTTTTAAATACAATAATTTAGTAATTAAATTTTTTAATTGTTTTCATTTATATTGTCTTTTTTTTATACCATCATCTATTTGATGTTTTATAATATAAAATTATTTATATCAATTTCAATCAAGTAGACCTTTAATTATTTTTCAATTAAATTATGTTTGCCTGTTCCGATTTCAAGCAGGTATTATTTGTTTTAGTTATACTTTATTATATAAAATCGTATTTTAATTATTTTTAAAAAATATATATTTTAAAATAAAATTATTTTTATTATTACTTAATTTAATATTATTATTGTTCTTTTTTTTCTCTCCAGACTTGTTTAAATCTCAGTGCTTTGAAGGAAAGACGGGATCGAATAATCGTGAGACTGAGTCAAATTCAGTTAGTGGAAGGGAGTTGGTTATTGAATTAGCCACCTCCGAACAACGAAATGTGCAACGGTATATCTATTTCAATATTTTTATATTCAAAATAAAAATGTGATTCTTTTCTCAGCTGAAAAAAATTTTAATATTATAATTTTGTTTTAAATTTATAAATAATTTTATTTTGAGTTTTATCTAATAATAATTTTCGATAGATTTATTTAATCAAGCTTAAATAATATCAAAATGTATTATATAAGGTTGTTTATTTCAAATTTAAATGGCTATAGAATTTTTGTAGTTATATTGGACCTTACGTAGTTATTAATTATGATAAACGTAATTATTAACAAAATCTAATTTAACGGTTCGTCCCATAAACGTTCAAATTATTATAAAAATAATAATAATAGCATTTATTAAATGAATTTAGTAATTTTTTAAAAATAATTCTTACATTATTAGATCTTTTTCAGTGTTAAAATGTTGGTAGCCCTGCATTGACCAGATTGTTCTAGAACTTTTATATCTTTCTTTTAATATTCTTTTTAAAGTTACTTAAATATTCTAATTTTATTCTGTTGAAAAATAAAAACAATAACTTCATAATGTTATGTCTTAAATAGGTATAAAATATAATCAAAGTTAGTTCAACTTGATTTTTAATATTTTGTTCATGTATTGTATTGTTAAAAAGTTAAAAAATATAGTTTTTTATGTAGGTACAATTTAGGAAAGAATCATGATTAGTGAATATAATTCATAAAAAAAGCTTATAACAACTGTAAAGGATTATCTTTTCATTGTCTGTTGCCAAATAAACATTAATCATATTCAATGGACTTATTTATTAAATACAAGTATTAAATATGCTCATTTATTATACAGTTTAAATGTTATTATTTCCTTGGTAATTATTCCGCAGGGTGTCACTTCGAGTTGACTTACAACAAGTTTTAACAGTTTATTCTTTTCAATTTTAATATTTTCCAAAAATATAAGTAATGGTGAGCTTTAGTTTGGAAAAGAGAATGTAATTATGGGTAATTAGTAGATTTCAGCAATCATTTCATCAAGAAATAAAAAGTTTCAACTGATATTTTGAAGTGTTTAAATTTGTTGAAACGTTTATTTCTAGGCGTAATGATTACCGAAGTATACACATTTCTCATAATTACATTCTCTCTTCCATACTAAAGCTCATGATAACTTTTATTTTTGGAAAATATTAAAAATGAAACGATTAAACAGTTAAAATTAGTTGACTCAACTCGAAGCAACAAACTGCGGAGAACGTTTACCATTTCTTTAATACAGCTTTAGGAAATTTGCTATTTAGAGGAACAGTAAAGTTAAAAATCCTCTTTATTTTGGGGCAAATTTATTTTACAATAACATAGTTGATAATGATTACATAAATAAGTTGTATAATATATGTATCTCTGAAAATAACATATTTTAAAGAACACTCTAAAGTTAAAAATTGATGGTATATTACAAATTTTCTGTTTAAGGTACATTGTAATGTATCTAAAAAACTAATAGAAGAAAAAGTAAATGGAACAAGAAGGGTAGGAAGACCGAGGCCCCGATGGGCGGATGTTGTGGTTGCAGACGCTCGGACAATCCTACACATCCGCAACTGGAGAGCAGCGGCAATGAACAGAGATGACTGGTGGTTGATGTTGCGGGAGGCCTTGTCCCCATGTGGGATGTAGAGCCATCTATGATAATGATCAGGTATATTCTAATAACTTTTTTTAAAGTTTAATAAATCAGATAGCTTCATCATCATACAGAACCTGTAAATAAATAAAAATTATATTGGTTGATTAATAAATTGAGTTAATGAGGGAATAAAGTTCTAGTCATTTTCTAACAATCCCTTTAAAATAGTTTTTTTGTTGTGAACTTTTGCCTAAGGTAACAGCAAAGTACTTGCTTTTTGTAGTCAATGTAATCTATCTCATAATAACTTGCTAGAGGAAATCAAACTAAATAATACACAGTAGAGTGGTAATTTTAATGACCATTTGGTTTACCTTTTGATAGTACCTCTTAGTTTAAGTTTAATTTTTAATTGCATATATTTAATGGATTTAGTAATTTTTTTAATAATTCTTACTTTCCTCATTAGATATTTTTCAGTGGAAAAATGTTGGTAGCCCTGCATTGACCAGAATGTTCTAGAACATTTATAACTAAATCTTCTTACATTTTTTCTTCTAATATTCCTATTGAAGTTAAACATTATAATTTATTTTATTCTGTTGAAAAAGAAAAACAATAACTTCAAAATGTTATGTCCTAAATAGGCATGAGATACAACCAGAATTAGTTCAACTTAATTCTTAATGTATTATTAAAAAAGTTAAAAAAATATAGTTTTTAATTAAGTAGTGACTCTGATTTGATTTTAGTTGTTTAATTGTTTTAGGATTCTAATCTTAGGAGTGAAAAAGTGTTACTTTTATGAGTCTTCTTGATAAATAATTATTTTATCGTGGGTAATGCAATAACTAATTTTTTTCTTCCATAGGTAATTAAAGGTCCAAGATGGTGATTTCAACAAGTACAAACTGTTTTTTTTATGGATATCTATATATATTTTATGCTTATCAGCATGCATTGTTGTTTATATATAACTATATTTTTATTTTTCATTATGAGTTACAAAATTTCAGGATTTAAAATTCTTAATATTACTTTTTCAGAAATCTATAAAAAAAAAATAACTAGAGTCAGTGGTTTCTCAATTGTGTGTAAATATATATTTTTCTCGATTTAGTTAAATTTTTATTTTATTTGTAAAATCTACTTTAATTGAAAAAATAATAGAATTTCACAAAATATTGTTGGCTCAAATTAACTTCAATTTTGTGAAGAAGAAAGTTTGATCCTATCTACCTGGGCCTGAACTAAATTAGGCTCCATTGTGATAAAAATGTGAAATTTCCAATAATTGTTTGTTAATACAACATTTTCTTCATGTTTGGAAAGTAAATTTGGTTCAAGTACAGTTAAATAAAAAAAACAATTATTTTCTGAATTAAAAGCGGCCAACTTTGAATTTCTGAAATTGACTTTTTAACATTTTTGCTATGCTTTATGCTTCCGAATATGACAGCAGATTGTAGTGTTAGACAAAATTAGTTGGCTAGACTAGTGAAAAATGTGAACAAGCCAATTTCTGAAATTTCAGAATTATCCTCTTGTTATGCCTCGAATGCAGTTGAGCACTTTTACCAAAGAACTGCTAATATCTTAAATTAAAAAAAAAACTTTTAATTTCTGATAAAATGAATAAATATATGTTAGAAAAATAAGTATTGAATGCCAGTAAACCATTTCACTGAATTTACATGGGAAGTTATATTTACCAATTGATAACATTTATACTTTTTTGTTAGATTGAGAATAGCTGTACCAGATTCATGGTGTGTAAAAAGCATATCAGATTCAAGACCTGGTTTTGTATTGGAGGAAAACTACTCAAAATGAGGTAAATATTCTATTTTATGTTCTACATTTGAAATTGTTTAGTTTAATTTAATTTTAAATAAGTAGATGAATCTAAATTTATTTTTTCTTTCAGCAATTATTTTTGGTCACTAACTAGGTCGTAAGTGTAACTATAATATAATAATACTATAATTGTTTTTTTATTCTTTTATTCTTTTGTTCATCACTCTAGCTCTCTCTGTGTAGCCATCTTCAAGCAGGAATTTCAAAAGTAGCAGTTATGGAAATATTCCATTATCCATGAAGATAAAAATTCTTTTATGTACGGGTAAGTTATGTTTCATCAGAGGATGGTGGGCTGATATACTTAGTTAATAATTATGCAACTAAACTTTCAAAATAGAAACAAAGAATCATGTTCGCATAAATGAGGCTTTCTGGATTAAAAGCGGTTAATTTCAAATTTCTAAAATTTATTTCTAAGATTTATATTATTTAATTTTATTGTAAGTGAACACATAACCCTCCCCCCACGATTGAGGGCAAAATGATTGTAAACCTCACTTCTATGAGTGATCATTTATTGCCTCTTCCTTAATTTTTAAGTTTCAGTTCCTGTATTTGTAATCTAGTGCCTAATATTCACTTCTTCACTTGACTTCTTCACATTTTTTGGTAGTTTAATCATGCAATGCTTTAAGCTCCCGAAAGTTAAGGTTCAGGACTGAACTAAAACCATCAGTAATAACGCAACAAAGAATTTTTAAAGAATTCCCTTCAATAATTACATTAGATATTATATATGTAAAGATCAATAACATTGTACTTTTCTTGTTTAGATCGAGGATAGCTGTACTAGATTTATGGGGTGTAAAAAGAAGACTATTGGATTCAAGAACCTGTTTTTTTGTAATGGAGGTAATCTACTCAAAATGAGGTATCCAATCAACAATATATTTCTTCATAAAATATTTCTTCTGATTTTGAACATGTCATCAAATTCTTTGTCAACGCTTTGCTAGACATGCTGCTACCTTCCTCAGTGATTTTTTTGAGATTGAAAATGTCCTATCCTTTGATATTTATAACTATCCGGGTCCAGGGGCGAAGCCAATTCTTCCATTGATCTTATTGGCAGCTTTCTGATTGGTTGGGCTTCAACTGGGCGGTCTCTGATTGGCTGGGCCTCGACTGGTTGGGTTCTGATTGGCTGGAATTCTTTTTCAGGGTTTTTTTTTGGGTTTCTTACTTACACCTGGCATGCTTGGAAGATATCATTTGTTAATTGTTATCCATTTTCTCTCTTGAAATTTTCAGGGTGCTTAGATTGCTCCTAATATCTATCTTTCTGTCGTATTTTTACATTTTTTAACCACTCCTATTTTGTCAAACTCAATAGCATAATTAGTGTTCACAAAATGTTCTGCCAATGCTGGTGACTTGTTATCCATCTTCTTTACGCTTCTAATATGTTCTGTAAGTCTTGTACATGTCGGTCTTCCTGTTTGCCCAAAGTAGAACATTTGACTCAGACTATAATTAACACAAGATCTGGCACTAAACCTTTTTTTTTTGTCTTTTCTAAATTATCTCGCTTATAATCATTTGGAGCCATTATAAAAATAAATAATACAGTTGATTAATCTTTTTCTTGTGTTAAAGAGTGTGAACTATCGCTTAATTTTTGCAGCTTGCCTATTATTGTTAGTCTCGGTAAAATGTCTCATACTAAGTTGCTTGAGGAAATCAAACCAAGTTACACTTAACTGAGAGGTTTAAATGTTAAGGATAATTTGGTTTAGTTTTTAATAGTACCTCATAATGAGACCACTTACCAAAGATACTGAATTATATGTTGATTAGGTCAGTTGAAATCTAAAATATATCTTTTTAAATTTACTTAATGTATAAATTGATTGGACCAGTCTTGTCTAGCTGTAAATAAATACTGAATGCACACTTACCAGAACAGTATCCTGAACGTTTATACACGTCACTATGACACTTACAGAATACAGTATAGTGTGTAGGGCAACCTCCTATCGCCCATTAATTTAATAGTCAAATTTAGTTTATGAAGGATATAATTTGTTTAGTTTTTTTCTGGAATTGTTGGTCTTGGTAAATTGTCTCATACGGAATTGCTAAAGGAAATCAAACCAAATTATACTTAACTGAGAGGTTTAAATTTTGAAGATAATTTTCTTAACTATAAAGTAAAACCTGAATCACTTTTCTGTCAGTGATGTAAATTGTCCTAATTTTGAACTTCTTTAAAATTTTGACTATTTTATCAAAAGAACCTATAACACTTCGATTCGCCGCTTTCTTTATATCTACACTATCTTCTTATGTTTAAAATGTATTTGATTATTCGGCTTTTTTGAATTCTCTCTCTATTGTTTCTTCCTGGAATCCATTCCTTATCAGAGCTTTCTATAATGTGAACCTAGGGAAACAAAATGGTTAAAGTCCCATGATTTTGATCGTAAAGTTCTGTCTTGCTTTTCTCTGGAATTGTTGGTCTTGGTAAATTGTCACATACAGAGTTGCTAGAGGAAATCAAACCAAGTTATACTTTGTAGAGAGGTTTAAAATTTAAGTTTATCCTGTTTTGGTTTTTAAAAGTACCTCTGATTGGGACCGTTTACCGATGACACTAAATTTGGTCAGTAAAAATCTTAAGTATATCTTTTTAAATTCACTTAATGTTGAAACTGATTAGACCGGTCATGTCTTGCTTAAAATTAGTACTCTAAGTACGATTACCTGAAAAGTATCCTGAAGATTTATACTAATCACAATGACACTTACAGATCGCACTACAATTTGTCGGGCAACCTTCTATCGCAACCTTCCGTCTTGCTTCCCTCTGGAATTGTTGGTCTTGGTAAATGGTCTGATATTGAGTTGCTAGAGGAAATCAAACCAAGTTATACTTAATAGAGAGGTTTAAAATTTAAGTATATCATGCTTTGGTTTTTAATGGTACCTCTGATTGGGACTGTTTACCAAGGACACTAAATTTGGTCGGTAATAATCTTAACTATATCTTTTTAAATTCACGTAATGTTTATATTGATAAGATCGGTCATGTCTTGCTCAAAATTAGTACTCTAAGTACGATTACCTGAACAGTATCCTGAAGATTTATACTCATCAGAATGACACTTACAGATCCCACCACAATTTTTAGGGCAACCTTCTATCGCAACCTTCCCTCTTGCTTCCCTCTGGAATTGTTGGTCTGTTTACCGATAACACTAAATTTGGTCAGTAAAAATCTTAAGTATATCTTTTAAACTTCAGGTAATGTTGATATTGATAAGATCGGTCATGTCTTGCTCAAAATAAGTACTCTAAGCACGCTTACCAGAACAGTTCCCTGAACATTTATACTTCTCACTGTGACACTTACAGATCGCAGCGCAATGTGTAGGGCAACCTTTTGGGTTGTTTCCCTCTGGAATTGTTGGTCTTGGTAAATTGTCTCATACTGAGTAGCTAGAGGAAATCAAACCAAGTTATACTTTGTAGAGAGGTTTAAAATTTAAGTATATCCGGTTTTGGTTTTTATTAGTACCTCTGGTTGGGATCGTTTACCAATGACCCTAAATTCAGTCAGTAAAAATATTAAGTATATCTTTTTAACTTCACGAAATGTTTAGATTGATTAGATCGGTCATGTCTTGCTCAAAATAAGTACTCTAAGCACGCTTACCAAAACTGTTCCCTGAACATTTATACTGTTCCCTGAACATTTATACTGATCACAGTGACACTTACAGATCACACTACAATTTGTCGGGCAACCTTCTATCGCAACCTTCTTTCTTGCTTCCCTCTAGGATTGTTGGTCTTGGTAAATTGTCTCATACTGAGTTGCTAGAAGAAATCAAACCAAGTTATACCTAATAGAGAGGTTTAAAATTTAAGTATATTGTTACGGTCAGATCGGAAAGCAGGACCGGCTTCTGATCTGCCTAGAGCGGATTAGGCAAACAATGGGATTAAGCGGAAGGGATTATAGAATGGCGTAGAACCTTCTAGATCGGTCTAGGTGGTCCTCGTCCGTGTTCCGAGTAATGCCCCACCACGACCTACCTTGCCTATATAAAAAGGACAGCGTTTTCGGCCGCGGGAGTCAGTAATAAGCAGTAGTAATAGGCAGTAGTAATAAGACGAGTCAGTAATAAGTCAGTGCGTAATAAGCCAGTAGTAATGAGCAGTCGTTAACTAGTGATAGTGCGTGAGTTACAGTGAGTTAGTATCAGTCTGTAATAAGTACTTAGTGAGCAACAGTGACAATTAGTGGCCGTGTAATAAGTGTAATAAACTGTGGGTCAGTTTGTCATATTTGGAGAGTCTTACGGTCGGTGGACTTTAGTTAGCGAACTGTAAGTGTTAATTTGTAATTGTAAACTATAGTGTAATATTATTGTATTTGTACACATTTATATATAAATAGTTTAGTTATTTAGTATTACCAATATCTTATATTATTTGTATATTATTTTAGAAATAGATAACATTTAGTAGAATATTGTTATTGTAAATTGATATTAGTTTAATAATTTAGTTGTTTTTGATAATCTCATTGTATTCTTTCTAATTTGTTAATAAATATTAGATTCTTGAATTAAGTAATAGTTTAGTCCATTTTACACCCGGTAGCCCGTAACAAATTGGTGTCAGGTGTGGGGTATTGTGTGTAATTGTTATTATTTTGTAATTATTGGGCTACTGTATGAAAAATGGCTTCTCAAAGTCTTAAATTAATGGATTTAAAAGTTGCAGATTTAAAACGGGAATTAGAAGAACGTGATCTGGATTCTTCCGGAAATAAAAGTGTACTGCAACATCGCTTGCGTCAATTTATGGTAGAGTTAGGGGAAAATCCAGATGACGTTCTGTTTGAAACTGATTTAAGCAAGTTGTCTGCAACTTTTAAAAATGAATTAAGCACTGTTAAAAATGAGCTAGGTAATGAGTTAAGCACTGTTAAAAATGAGCTAGGTAATGAGTTAAGCACTGTTAAAAATGAGCTAGGTAATGAGTTAAGCAATGTAGAAAATAAGCTAGGTAATGAGTTAAGCACTGTTAAAAATGATTTAATGGATACATTAGAGTCTAAGATAGGCACATTAGAGACTAAGTTAATGGAAAATGTAGATAATAAGTTAGCTAATGTAGATAATAAGTTAGCCGATGTAAATAATAAAGTAGCTGATATAGAATCTAGGCTAGGAGAAAAAGTGAACGAAATTAGGCTAAGAATGGAAGCTCTCGAGGGACGTAAGAGCAATCCACCGACGAACAACACCGACCTTTCATCCGAGGGCAGCCATCGTAATAGCATTCTACCCGCCTATGCTGGGGCGCCACCAACTCACAATACCATTCCAGTATTCGACGGGAAGACGCCGTGGGAAGACTACATGACTCTCTTCGAGACAGCGGCTTCAATCCACGGGTGGTCGCAGGAGACCCAAGCTTCAGCATTGTGCCTGGCCTTGCGTGGAGAAGCTTTGGGAGTGCTGCAGGGGATGCCCATGTCGGAGCGGTCCAACTACGGGGAGCTGATGAGAAGACTGGAGATGCGTTTCGGCCACCGCCACATGGACCAGCTGTATCGCTCACAGCTGAGAAGCAGGGTCCAGAAGACCAACGAGACTTTGCAGGAATTTGAAGCGGATATTGCCCGGCTGGTGAGGAACGCCTACCCATCGGTCACTGACGATGTCTACGAAAGCTTGGCTGTCGACAAATTCCTGGATGGACTTCGGGACCCAGAGACACAGCAAGCAGTGAAGCTCGCCCGCCCGAAAACTTTGGGAGACGCATTATCCCAGGCCATGGAGTTCGAGGCTGTTAGACAGTCCGTACGGGGCCATGCGCGCGTTAGAGCAGCAGAGGCGGAGCCTAATGTGGTCCCTAGCATCGAAGACATAGTAACTAAAGTTTTGGAGGCTCTCAGGACCCGTAAGAAGGAGATACGCTGTTGGAGCTGCGGCCAACTTGGACACCCTAGAAGCAAGTGTCCATCGAAGAAGCAAGAAAAGCCACAGGAAAACTAAGTAGGGTTGATGGGAAGGGGCAACTGTCAACCCGTAACGTCAAAGGCCCCAGGAAGACCATCAGAGTTGCGTCAATAGGAAGCAGAACGAACAGTTTCTACGTTGATGGGATGGTGAACGGGCAGCTGCGAAGTCTGCTAATAGATACCGGCGCAACCATGACAATCTTGAACTCGAAAGCACTTCCAGCTGAGAAGATCTTACCAACAACTTGGGCTTTACGGACTGCCACGGGACAGCCAGCCAAGGTCTACGGGGAGACAGTTGCCACCTTCATCATCGGGGGTCAACATCTGAAGCACCGCGCTCTCGTGGCAGAGATCGATGAAGATGTCATATTGGGCATGGACTTCATGATCACATACGGGATCAAGCTAGATATGTCGAGAGGTGTGATGACGCTAGGAGACGAGGAAGTCATACTTCGGCAGGAAAAGGACTTCTGCGCTCGAGTGCTGCTACCAGAAGACACCGCTTTACCTGCACGGAGCCAAATCGTGACGCATGGGACGGTCGAAGGGCATCTACCCGCGGGTCAATGTGCACTACTCGAACCTGGAAGGCACGAAGAACAAGAGGTTGGACGCGGCGTACTGGTTGCTAGGTCTCTCATCAAGATCGGACCTACCACTCCAATTCGGCTAATGAACCTGAACAGCTTCCCGGTAACGCTGAAGAAAGGAACACCAGTGGGGGAGTGTACCACCGCTACCTCAGTGGTTCGTCAGCTGCAACGTCATCCCACCGAGCTTCGAGGACTCCCAGAGAAACTTAAAGGATTTTTGGACGAATCATGTCGCGACCTTTCGCCCGAACAGAGCGAGGAAGTGAAGAATATGATTATCCGATGGCATGACGTCTTCGAGATCGGACCAGGACCACGGGGCAGAACGGATATCGTCCAGCACAAGATTGACACTGGGGATGCGAAGCCCATCCGACAGGTTCCGCGGAGGCTGCCGTTAGCCAAACGGGAGGACGCCGAGGAGATTATAAAGGAGATGGCGGCTGACAGTGTCATTGAGCCTTCGAGTAGCCCCTGGATGTCTCCTGTTGTACTGGTGAAGAAGAAAGACGGCACAACGAGGTTCTGCGTAGACTACCGTCTTCTGAACAATGTCACCAAGAAGGACAGCTATCCGCTTCCCAGGATTGACGATACGCTGGACACCCTAGAGGGGTGTAAACTCTTCTCTACTTTGGATCTCCGCAGTGGATATTGGCAGGTTGGATTGGCACCTGAGGATAAAGAGAAGACGGCGTTTTCAATTGGCACTGGGCTCTGGCAGTTTACAGTAATGCCATTCGGGCTTTGCAATGCTCCTGCCACATTCGAGAGGCTGATGGAAAATGTGTTAAGAGGTCTCTCTTGGGAGGTATGCCTGGTGTACCTAGATGACATCATTGTGCTGGGAAAGTCCTTCGATCACCATCTGAAGAATCTGGAGAAGGTCTTCGAACGACTGCGTGCAGCGAACCTTAAGTTGAACCCGAAGAAGTGTAATCTCTTCCGAAGGCAAGTCAACTACCTGGGGCATATTGTGTCAGACAACGGAGTTGCTGTTGACCCAGAGAAGATAGCAGCGATCACCAACTGGCCAGTACCTCGAGATAAGCACCAGGTGAGAAGTTTTCTCGGGCTCTGCACCTATTACCGGAGGTACGTGAAAGGATTCGCTAACATCGCAAAACCTCTTACCAGACTTACCGAGGAGAAAAGGACTTTCCATTGGGATCACGAGTGTCAGGCATCCTTCGAGGAGCTGAAGAGCAAATTGATTAGTGCTCCTATTCTGAGCTATCCACGCCCCGAGGGCAAGTTCTTACTTGACACAGATGCCAGCAACATCGCCATTGGAAGTGTCCTCTCTCAGCTCCAAGACGGAGAAGAAAGGGTGATTGGATATTTCAGCAAAGCACTCTCAGCTCCGGAACGAAACTACTGTGTCACAAGGAAAGAGCTTCTGGCAGTAGTAAAGTCCATAGAGCATTTTCATAAATACCTATACGGAAGAAGGTTCCTGCTGAGAACGGACCACGCGGCTCTAATGTGGCTGCTGCGATTCAAGTCACCTGAGGGGCAAGTGGCGAGGTGGATTGAGCGCCTTCAAGAGTATGACTTTGAATCTGCTCATCGTTCTGGAACGAGCCACAGGAATGCGGATGCACTGTCAAGAAGACCTTGTGAAGAAGGCTGCAAGCATTGTTCTCGACAAGAGGAGAAGCAGGCAGCGGTATTGAGGACTACAGTTGTCATCGACAGTTGGCAAGATGCAGAGGTGTCAAAGGAACAGGACGAGGACCCGGACTTAAAACAAATAAAGGAATGGAAAATATCGGGGCGAGGAAGACCGGCCTGGCAGGATGTTGCTCCAATGTCGAAGAATGTAAAAACGTACTGGGCCCAATGGAACTCCATTTTAGTGGACAACGGGCTGCTGAAACGGGCATTGGAGAACGCGGAAGGAGATCAGCGCAGGCTACAGCTCATCGTTCCAAGGAATAAAGTGCCCGAAGTGCTTAGGGAACTACATGACGGTGTAACTGGCGGCCATCTTGGAGTTCACCGTACATTGGAAAAAGTTCGTGAACGCTTTTACTGGGCAAACCTTAAGGACGATGTGTTGGACTGGTGCAGGCGTTGTGCGACTTGTGCGGCTTCTAACGGACCAATAAGAAGAAAGAAGGCCCCTATGAAGAAGTACAACGTGGGAGCACCGTTCGAGAGGATAGCGATTGACATCGCTGGCCCTTTCCCTGTGACAGACGAAGGCAACCGATATATTCTCGTGGCCATGGACTATTTTTCTAAGTGGGTGGAAGCGTATGCCCTTCCGAATCAAGAGGCAGTCACGGTTGCAGACGTACTTGTGAAGCAGCTCGTCAGCCGGTTTGGAGTACCCATGGAACTTCACGCTGACCAGGGAAGAAACTTTGAGTCTGCAGTCTTCTCCGGGATGTGCGAAGCACTGGGAATACGGAAAACCAGGACGACACCTCTTCACCCTCAATCGGATGGCATGGTGGAGCGCATGAACAGGACAATGGGTCGATATTTGTCTAAAGTGGTTTCCGACCATCAGCGAGACTGGGACCAGTATCTTCACTTGTTCTTGTTAGCCTACCGGAGTTCAGTCCATGAAGCAACGGGGCAGACCCCCGCAAATGTGGTCTTCGGCCGAGAACTTCGTTTGCCTTGTGATCTGAAATTCGGGTTCAAGCCTAATGAGGAAGTGGCCGGAGAGGAGTACGTCACGAATCTACGGAAGCGGATGGATAATATCCACGAAAAGGTTCGTGCAAACATCCAGGGAGCCAGTGACAGAATGAAGGAGCGTTACGATATCAGGGCAGAGAAAGGTGGATTCCAACCTGGAGATTTGGTCTGGCTACATGATCCTCGAAGAAGGCGAGGCTACTCACCTAAACTTCAGAACTCCTGGGATGGCCCGTTTGAGATCATCAATAGGATAAACGACGTCATCTATAGGATCAGAAAGCAGCCAAAAGGAAAACCCAGGGTAGTCCATTTTAATAGACTGGCCCCATACAAAGGAGACCATGGCCCGACAAAAGACCAGCAAGTCAGGTACCTCAACAACGTGGAGGCCAGTAAGGTATCAGTTGCACAACCTAAGGTACAAGGTTCCCGTGGAGTAACTCAGGCAGTATACAGAGATATCTTCTCGTTACCCGCGGACTATTCTCTGGCCCATTGTGTAGCCGAAGATCTGAGGACTTCCCGAGGGATTGCAACCGTCTTCAGGAAGAAGTTTGCTGGAACTGAGGAACTGGAACGCCAAGGACCAGGCGTCGGGAAAGCACTCCACCATACGCACGAAGGACGACACCTGTTCTACATAGTTACCAAGTGTGCTACTGATCAGAAGCCCACATATGACGCACTGCGGCGAAGCCTCGACGACCTGCGGAGTAAGCTTCTGAGACTGCGTGTCACCAAGCTCGCGATCCCTAAGTTGGGCTGTGGATATGACGGCCTGGAGTGGAAGGTTGTCAGGAACATGCTTGAACAGATATTCGCCAACTCTGGAGTCGCCATATTGGTGTGCACGTTCAACCCCTGGAAAGGAAATGCGTCTCCATCGAGGGTAGCTCATGACCGCCCGATTTCTCCGGACTATGCTCTGGGGCAGAGCACTTTTAAGGAGGGGGCAGTGTTACGGTCAGATCGGAAAGCAGGACCGGCTTCTGATCTGCCTAGAGCGGATTAGGCAAACAATGGGATTAAGCGGAAGGGATTATAGAATGGCGTAGAACCTTCTAGATCGGTCTAGGTGGTCCTCGTCCGTGTTCCGAGTAATGCCCCACCACGACCTACCTTGCCTATATAAAAAGGACAGCGTTTTCGGCCGCGGGAGTCAGTAATAAGCAGTAGTAATAGGCAGTAGTAATAAGACGAGTCAGTAATAAGTCAGTGCGTAATAAGCCAGTAGTAATGAGCAGTCGTTAACTAGTGATAGTGCGTGAGTTACAGTGAGTTAGTATCAGTCTGTAATAAGTACTTAGTGAGCAACAGTGACAATTAGTGGCCGTGTAATAAGTGTAATAAACTGTGGGTCAGTTTGTCATATTTGGAGAGTCTTACGGTCGGTGGACTTTAGTTAGCGAACTGTAAGTGTTAATTTGTAATTGTAAACTATAGTGTAATATTATTGTATTTGTACACATTTATATATAAATAGTTTAGTTATTTAGTATTACCAATATCTTATATTATTTGTATATTATTTTAGAAATAGATAACATTTAGTAGAATATTGTTATTGTAAATTGATATTAGTTTAATAATTTAGTTGTTTTTGATAATCTCATTGTATTCTTTCTAATTTGTTAATAAATATTAGATTCTTGAATTAAGTAATAGTTTAGTCCATTTTACACCCGGTAGCCCGTAACAATATCATGCTTGATTATTAATAGTACTTCTGATTGGGATTTTTTACCGATGACGATAAATCCGGTCAGTAAAAAACTTAAATATATCTTTTTAAATTTAAGTAATGATGAAACAAATTAGACCGGTCATGTCTTGCTAAAAATAAGTACTCTAAGTACCATTACTTGAACAGTATCCTGAAGATTTATACTAATGACAATGACACTTACAGATCGCACTACAATTTGTCGGGCAACCTTCTATCGCAACCTTCTTTCTTGCTTCCCTCTAGAATTGTTGGTCTTGGTAAATTGTCTCATACTGAGTTGCTAGAAGAAATCAAACCAAGTTATACTTAATAGAGAGGTTTAAAATTTAAGTATATCATGCTTGATTTTTAATAGTACTTCTGATTGGGATTTTTTACCGATGACAATAAATTCGGTCAGTAAAAAACTTAAATATATTTTTTTTAAATTTAAGTAATGATGAAACGGATTTGACCGGTCATGTCTTGCTCAAAATAAGTACTCTAAGCACGCTTACCTGAACAGTATCCTGAAGATTTATACTAATCACAATGACACTTACAGATCACACTACAATTTGTCGGGCAACCTTCTATCGCTACCTTCCGTCTTGCTTCCGTCCGGAATAGTTGGTCTTGGTAAATTGTCTCATACTGAGTTGCTAGAGGAAATGAAACCAAGTTATACTTAATAGAGAGGTTTAAAATTTAAGTATATCCTGCTTTGCTTTTTAATAGTACCTCTGATTGGGACTGTTTACCGATGAAACTAAATTCGGTAAGTATAAATCTTAAGTATATCTTTTTAAATTCACGTAATGTTAAAACTGCTTATACCGGTCATGTCTTGCTAAAAATAAGTACTCTAAGTACCATGACTTGAACAGTATCCTGAAGATTTATACTAATGACAATGACACTTACAGATCGCACTACAATTTGTCGGGCAACCTTCTATCGCAACCTTCTTTCTTGCTTCCCTCTAGAATTGTTGGTCTTGGTAAATTGTCTCATACTGAGTTGCTAGAGGAAATCAAACCAAGTTATACTTAATAGAGAGGTTTAAAATTTAAGTAAATCCTGTTTTGGTTTTTAATAGTACTTCTGATTGTTACCATTTACCGATGACACTAAATTTGGTCAGTAAAAATCTTAAGTATATCTTTTTAAATTCACGTCACGTTTATATTGATTAGATCGGTCATGTCTTGCTCAAAATAAGTACTCTAAGCACGCTTACCAGAACAGTTCCCTGAACATTTATACTCATCACTGTGACACTTACAGATCAGAGCACAATTTGTAAGGAAACCTTCCGTCTTGCTTCCCTCTGGAATTGTTGGTCTTGGTAAATTGTCTCATACTGAGTTGCTAGAGGAAATCAAACCAAGTTATACTTAATAGAGAGGTTTAAAATTTAAGTATATCCTGCTTTGCTTTTTAATAGTACCTCTGATTGAGACTGTTTACCGATGAAACTAAATTGGGTAAGTATAAATCTGAAGTATATCTTTTTAAATTCACTTCACGTTTATATTGATTAGATCGGTCATGTCTTGCTCAAAATAAGTACTCTAAGCACGCTTACCAGAACAGTTCCCTGAACATTTATACTCATCACTGTGACACTTACAGATCAGAGCACAATTTGTAGGGAAACCTTCTGTCTTGCTTCCATCTGGAATTGTTGGTCTTGGTAAATGATACTGAGTTGCTAGAGGAAATCAAACCAAGTTATACTTAATAGAGAGGTTTAAAATTTAAGTATATCCTGCTTTGCTTTTTAATAGTACCTCTGATTGGGACTGTTTACCGATGAAACTAAATTCGGTAAGTATAAATCTTAAGTATATCTTTTTAAATTCACGTCAAGTTTATATTGATTAGATCGGTCATGTCTTGCTCAAAATAAGTACTCTAAGCACGCTTACCAGAACAGTTCCCTGAACATTTATACTCATCACTGTGACACTTACAGATCAGAGCACAATTTGTAGGGAAACCTTCCGTCTTGCTTCCCTCTGGAATTGTTGGTCTTGGTAAATGATACTGAGTTGCTAGAGGAAATCAAACCAAGTTATACTTAATAGAGAGGTTTAAAATTTAAGTATATCCTGCTTTGCTTTTTAATAGTACCTCTGATTGGGACTGTTTACCGATGAAACTAAATTTGATAAGTATAAATCTTAAGTATATCTTTTTAAATTCACGTCACGTTTATATTGATTAGATCGGTCATGTCTTGCTCAAAATAAGTACTCTAAGCACGCTTACCAGAAGAGTTCCCTGAACATTTATACTCATCACTGTGACACTTACAGATCAGAGCACAATTTGTAGGGAAACCTTCCGTCTTGCTTCCCTCTGGAATTGTTGGTCTTGGTAAATGATACTGAGTTGCTAGAGGAAATCAAACCAAGTTATACTTAATAGAGAGGTTTAAAATTTAAGTATATCATGCTTTGGTTTTTAATGGTACCTCTGATTGGGACTGTTTACCAAGGACACTAAATTTGGTCGGTAATAATCTTAACTATATCTTTTTAAATTCACGTAATGTTTATATTGATAAGATCGGTCATGTCTTGCTCAAAATTAGTACTCTAAGTACGATTACCTGAACAGTATCCTGAAGATTTATACTTATCACTATGACGATTACAGATCGCAGTACAATGAGTAGGGCAACCTTCTATCTCAACCTTCTGTCTTGCTTCCCTCTAGAATTGTTGGTCTAGGTAAATTGTCTCATAATGAGTTGCTAGAAGAAATCAAACCAAGTTATACTTAATAGAGAGGTTTAAAATTTAATTATATCATGCTTTGGTTTTTAATAGTACCTCTGATTGGACTGTTTACCAAGGACACTAAATTTGGTCGGTAATAATCTTATATATATCTTTTTAAATTCACGTAATGTTAAAACTGCTTATACCGGTAATGTCTTGCTAGAAATAAGTACTCTAACAACGCTTACCAGATCAGTACCTTGAACATTTATACTCCTCACTGTGACACTTACAGATCCCAGCGCAATGTGTAGGGCACCTTTTGTCTTGTTTCCCTCTGGAATTGTTGGCCTTGGTAAATTGTCTCATACTGATTTGCTAGAGGAAATCAAACCAAATTATACTTTGTAGAGAGGTTTAAAATTTAAGTATATCCGGTTTTGGTTTTTATTAAATTCAAGTAATGTTGAAACTGATTAGACCGGTCATGTCTTGCTCAAAATAAGTACTCTAAGCACGCTTACCAGAACAGTTTCCTGAAGATTTATACTAATCACAATGACACTTACAGATCGCACTACAATTTGTCGGGCAACCTTCTATCTCAACCTTCTGTCTTGCTTCCCTCTGGAATTGTTGGTCTAGGTAAATTGTCTCATAATGAGTTGCTAGAAGAAATCAAACCAAGTTATACTTAATAGAGAGGTTTAAAATTTAATTATATCCTGCTTTGCTTTTTAATAGTACCTCTGATTGGGATCGTTTACTGATGACCCTAAATTCAGTCAGTAATAATCTTAAGTATATCTATTTAAATTCACCTAATGTTGAAACTGATTAGACTGGTCATGTCTTGCTCAAAATAAGTACTCTAAGCATGTTTACCAAAACAGTTCCCTGAACATTTATACTGATCACTGTGACACTTACACAGTGTACTAAAATTTGTAGGACAACCTTCTATCGCAAGCTTCTGTCTTAGTTCCCTCTGGAAGGTTGGTCTTGGTAAATTGTCTCATACTGAGTTGCTAGAGGAAGTCAAACCAAGTTATACTTAATAGAGAGGTTTAAAATTTAAGTAAATCCTGTTTTGGTTTTTAATAGTACTTCTGATTGTTACCATTTACCGATGACACTAAATTTGGTCAGTAAAAATCTTAAGTATACCTTTTAAACTTCAGGTAATGTTGTATTGATAAGACCGGTCATGTCTTGCTCAAAATAAGTACTCTAAGCACACTTACCAGAACAGTTCCCTGAACATTTATACTGATCACTGTGACACTTACAGATCACAGTACAATGAGTAGAGCAACCTTCTGTCTTAGTTCCCTCTGGAATTGTTGGTATTGGTAAATTGTCTCATACTGAGTTGCTAGATGAAATCAAACCAAGTTGTACTTAGTAGAGAGGTTTAAAATTTAAGTATATCCTGCTTTGCTTTTTAATAGTACCTCTGATTGGGACTGCTTACCAATGACACTAAATTTGGTCAGTAAATATCTAAAGTATATCTTTTTAAATTCACGTAATGTTAAAACTGCTTATACCGGTCATGTCTTGCTAAAAATAAGTACTCTAACCAGGCTTATCAGAACAGTACAATGAATAGGGCAGCTTTTTATCGCTCTCGATAGAAGATTTGACTTAGGTTAAATTCAATCTACTGTTGGCACTAAAATACGTTGGATTCGATTTATTAAATTTTCTTGCTTAAAATGTACAAACAAAATACTTATTAAAAAAATTAATTGTATTGTCGATTAATCTTGTTTTTGTCTTAAAGTCTTAGTAAACTGTCTCATATTAAGTAGCTAGAGGAAATCAAACCAAGTTATACTTAATTAAGAGGTTTAAAATTTAAGTATAGCTTGGTTTGGTTTTTAATAGGCCTTGTCTGGCTAACAGAATGGTGCTACCTTAATAAGTAAATAGATAGTTCTGTTTACTTTTTAACTTCACTAATTATTCTACACACTACTCGCAAGGGGTAAATGATGCATGCAGGTGCTTGGGGAGTAACGACCCCATGGGTTACCACATTTCAGTACATCATGCACACTACTCAAAACAGTACATTAACCATTTATACTTAATACAAAGTCATCATAAGGAACCTTCCCTAGGAAAATCACTCCACATCGAGGGGGAATATTCAGAAACAATTCGGGATTTCTATCATTCCTTAGTAAAAGTTTTGCCTACTTTATTAAGGTATTAATAATAAAAATGAATTATTGTCGTCTCAGAGGCAGATCACTGAGTTGCCATGCTGGAAATCCTGGTTCAAATCCCGCTGCAGGCAAGACTTTTATTTAGTCTGTTTGCAGCCGGAGATAGATCATATAGGATCTAGGACCCTCCTGGGTGTCACCAAACTTCTATGAAATATAAGAATAGGGTACCCAATATAAGGGGAAAATCTGGCGGTTGAGTGTGACCTAGGACAAGGCATCGCCTTACAGAGCCGTTGTCCATGAAACAGTACACTCTCTACCATGTACTGAACCCCAGACCCATTGGGTACAGTTTTTTTTTTTTGGCCTGTACAATAACACCTCAAATATAAATTTTCTTTGAATAAGAATGCTTTCGTCAGCAACCTAAAAAATTTAATTTTTTTTGTTCATTATAATGTAGTTTATGTAAAATATGTTTTTTTCAGCTCCTCCAATATAATATCTTATTGATCAGCCCTTGAATTAAAAAAATAATATATTAGTTGATTAAAAAATTGAATTAATAATTCTCTAGTCATTATAACAACCCCATAAAAATATACTTTTTAAAATAAATACATTATGCATTTCGCAAGCCAGCCCTTGCTTTTGTTTCCAGAAGAGGATGTTTGACTCAGACTGTCATAATTACCACTTGTACTGTCACTAAAATCCCATTAGTTATGATTTTATCATTCAATAATGTATGAAAATATATGAAATGATTCATTTTGGTATTTGCTAAATTTACTTAAATATAATATGAAGAAATTAATAACGCCCTTGATTAATCTTGTTCTCGTCTCTTGGATAACTTCTTAAATATAAATTTTCTTGATAAAACATTGTTTATCATTTGCAGCCTATAGAAATTTTTATTTTTCATTTAAATTTGGTTTATGTCAGATATGATTCATTTTGCTGAACAAAGGTGGTATGAAAAATAGTTTATGTCCTATTCTCAGGCCTACTGAATATATACACTAAATTTCATAAGAATCGGTCAAGGCGTTTCGGAGGAGTTTTGTAACGAACACTGTGACATGAGAATTTTATATATTAGATTTTATTTTATATAATTGTATAATTATAATCACTTTTAATTATTATTTAATGCAAAATTATTTTGTTTAAAGTATTATATATTAAATTATTTTGTTAATACAAAATTATATAGTCAACAAGATACAAATCAAAATAATGTTCAAAGAACATTCTTCCCCTCGTATACATCGCAAATCACGAGAATGCGGGGACTTGGGATCAGCGAAAATAAAGGATATGTCTATGACCGAGAAGCGAACCAGGATAGCTCAATTGGCAGAGCTCCAGGCTTGTGACCTGGGCGACCCGACCTGGGTTCAAGTCCCAACATATCTTTTCTTTTCAAATAAAAATATTTAAAAATTACTTTAAGTTAGGATACAACCGATACTACATATTTTGTTCTATTTATAGTGCAAAATTCTGGTATACGACAATTTAAACCATTAAAAGTAACCAACCGATATCATTGATTCTAACAACAACAGGTTTTAAGACATCATGGCATTCTTGAATGTTGATGAAGTATCATACTAAGTTGGCTCTAAAAAAAAATTATTATAATCTTGTTTCTATTGCAATCTAAATATTCTTAACTAAATAATTTTTTTTACAAGAAATTTTTAGTTTTTATTTAATTAGATTCTACTGTTTGTTTAGTACATTGTTATAATCTATCTATCTTTGATGGAGCTATGGCCCCTAAAGGACATCCTCAACAATTCTCCTCCAATCAAAGCGATCCTCTGCATCTCTTCTATATCTTCTCACTCCCAGAAGCTGTAGGTCAGCCTCAACATCTTCCACTGTAGCCCGGTTCTGTTTCTTCCTCTTTGACCGTCTGGGAGACCCTCCTATATCTTCTTTGGTTGTCTTTCCTGATCCATTAGATCAACTTTGGTTAGGCTACATATTGTTGTTAGGATTTTCCTCTCACAAGCATTAACTTAACTTAATGGTCTACGCCTTACTAGTGTACATCACTGCGGGTCAGAAAATGGTTTTATATATTCACACTTTGATCTCTCAGGAATGTATTGATATAATATTATATTCAAAAAATATCATTAAAGACTTTATTACTGTTAATTACGGACTAGTCCATTTGGTGATATCACAGTAAAAAATTACTCTCACTTACATTTTATGTGGTATAGAAGGGAGTGCATTTTTATTAATTGTAAGTTTATAAAATCTATGTGGATCCTTCCTTTTATGTTTTCTTGGGTTTAAAAATTTTTCACATTTGAATGTATGATTTTTTAAGTTCCAGTTGATTTTTGTAAAGTTTTTTAAGTGACCTGTACTACTACTGTACTGCAACTCACCTCTCTACCACTGAGCCACTCTCCTCCCTCGAGTTGGTTTAGTAAGTTCTTTATTTGAAAGGTAAAACATATTTTTATAAGATTTATTTGTTCTTCTGGGTAGCGGGTAGATAGTTCTCATGATCCTGATGAAAATATATCTACTTCAGGGACCTGGCGACCCTGCCCACGTGAGCCCTTGTTTTCCCCTAAATCCCACATCACAGGGGAAACATGTCCCTATCCTGTATCCTGTCAACCGCCAGTTTATCGTTACCCTATCTTAAATTACACCTTTGTTAATATTTTTTTTCTTTTTTATAAATTATATGTAGGTATGTAGTTACACCAGTTAGAGAGTAGAAGAACGAAATGTACATGAAAAAAAAAGGTGGTGTGAGAATAATATTGTATTGTTTTATTTTTTAATTTCATAGTGAGCAAAGTTTGTGTATGATGTCCGTACCATTTAAATCTGCATATCCAAAGTGGCTACTTCCTCCCTTAAATTGATAGATTGCTTGTTTAGCTATTCCTTTTTGGAATGAACTTCAATTATTTTATTTAATAATTATTAGTATAAAGTGGCAAACTGCTTTAATTACACTCATAAAGTTTCTTATAGAACATTTTTTTTTTTAAGGAACGGCTTCAGAGACCTCGCGAATATCATTATTTTCATATCTCTTCTCTCCTTCCTTCTTTCTTCCCACTTTTTCCTCATTCTTTTCTTCTTTCTTCAGTCCACGCTATTCCTTTTCTCGCATCTCTCTTTCCCACAAGGACCTTAATTTCTTTTAGTCTTTTCCTATAGTCATCCCTATCGAAACAGCCTCGGTCTGTTATTTTCAATCTCTCAGTTTATAGAACATTTTTATACATTAAATAAATATAATTATAAAAATTGAGGTTAAAAAAAAAATAAGAAGGAAAAGCTAACCTAAACCAAAAGTGCCTGAAGAAGGAAGATGAAATTAACTTAAATGAAGAAGGAATATCTGAAGAAACAGAAGATAGAAGATAAGAAAAGAATGAAATATTCACGAGGTTTATATCAAGCCTAAAAAAAATTATAATAATAAATAAAATAAAGTTAATTTTGAATGGGAGGTTATATTTGGGATATTATTATTTGATCTTACAATTTTTATTTTTTTGACTCATAAGAAATGTTCTCTATTATAAAACTGAAAATATTATAACTTTATTGAGTTTTAAAATTTTACTACAAATGGATATAAAACCAAAATATTCGTTATCATTTTTAAATATTAAAATTTAACATTATTCAATCCTTTGATTACTATTATTGCTTCCTAATTTTAAAAATTTTTATTGTGGGTTGGGATTTTTTATGTAGCATACTTTGGAGCAAATGTAGCATGACATGCAGCATAAAGAAAATGAAGTGTAACATCAGTGATTAAGGAATATTAGAAGGAACAGAACAGAAGAAAGAAGAGGAGAATGAATTGAAATTTCATGATGATAACATATAAAATAAAATTTAATTTTTATATATATAAAACAGGTATATTATTTTTTGAAATATTATTTTCATAACTCATAAGAAAAGTTTTTTCTCTTCTTCATTAAAAATATTACACCATTATTAGATTTTAAAATTTATACATGTGCTATAATTTCAAAATATAAATTTTTATCTTTAAATATTCAAATTATTATTATTCATTATTGTATTCTTTTTTTAATTCTGATTTTGAGTTGAGGTTTTTGATGTAGCATGAGTATATTATTTAGTTGTATATTTTTATATTAACTAAAATTATTAACCATTATTATTAATACTTTCTTCATGTATAATCTTCTGATACTTACATAAATTCTTTATTCTTCAAAATTAATACACTCACATTCACAGATGCATACACAAAAATTGCTTAACATAGGTTATCATTTTGGTGGTGGGATTTGATCTCTTTTGTGCCTAATACTCCTGTCCCTTCTTTATTTTATTCTCTTATATCTTGTTTGTTACATATTGAGGGTGTTTCCATTATCAGTAAATTGCCTTTAAAACATTTTTAATTGTTGTGTTTGTGTAGCTTACAGTCATCAATTATTTAAGCTAATTTTGTTGTGGTATAATGCAAGCAAAGCTGTATTTTGAAAAATCAGAATTTAAGAGAAATTAACTTTTATGATTTTTTATATTTATTTTAGACTAGTTCACAAAATTTTCATTTCCTGATAACTATCACTAAATAAAATACAGAAAAATTAAACAAGCCACTCTGTATTTTCTAACTAATTTGTGATTTTTTTTTAAAGTGTCACTTAAAGTATTATTTAACTTGTATTTTAAATTATTATCTGTACAAGGAAATAATCATTTTAAAATTTTCAACTATTATATTCCATGATAATTAAATTTGAAATTATAACTGCTTTTGAAGATAAGATATTTTGAAATGATTTCTTATAGAAGGCATTACCACCATCTTTCGGCTTCAGAAGAAATTTTAGTACTAATTATTTTCAAAAGGTGGCACAAACGAAATTACAATTGCCTATACATCTTAGTTTTTTTTTATATTAGTTTAATATTAAAATTTTTAGTTGTTATTATTTAAATTTGTAATTTTTTTTTTTTAAAGTTTGTATTTCGGAGTGTTAACGCCGGGAGTGAGTGAAGTTGGAAGATCTGTGGGTATGCTAATGGTAAGTAAATTCTGTATTGTTTTTTCTATAAGTACTTTGAATAATGGATATTAGCTGTAATAGAATTCTAATTATTTTTTAATCACTTATCCCAATAAATTACATTCAAACATGCTAATCTCACATAGTAATATTCAAATTAATATATAAGGTAATAATATATCCTAAAATTTGGATGTGACTTTGATAGGCCATGAACATTTAATGTGGATGTAATGGTTAACATTGATGTAACCATGTAAGATTTAGTTGTAATATATTACTATGAATTTTACCTTGTTAAAAAAAAAATTTATAATACTTATTTTTATTTTTTCAGAATCCGGGTCGAAGATCATAAGTGCGTCATTTGATTCTAAAAAATTATTCAAATTCGTGAAATATAATATTTTAACCTGTGCATTTTGTGATTGTGCCGATTAATAGTGTGTTAGTTTATTAGTGCTGTTGCTGAAAATATGTCCTTCAGGTGGCAGAACTTCAAGTTACAGGTGAGTTATTTAATATTTTTCACATGAAATATGCTTCAAAAATAATCGCTCATTTTGTATAAATATTTCTAATAGAGTTTGGAATGAAAAAAAAGTATATATGTAACTGACATGCCAGTTCTCTCGATCAACGGCGAGCTTTTTCATTCCATCCAACGTTTTGCCCCTTAGTAGGATTTCCCTATTGGTTCTATCTAATCAAGAAACGTCATTCTGGGGCGTCCTCTTGGTCTCCTCCCAGATGGACGGTATTCCATTATCTTGAGAGGGTCCCTATGCCTTTCCATTCTACAGACGTGCCTGAACAACTTAACCTGCTTCTTTTCTATTGTTTCCATGATCGAACACACATTGAGCTCTCCTCTAATATCTTCATTTCTTATGTGGTCCCTTCTAGTTTTTCCAGCTGTTCTTCGCAGGTACTTCATTTCCACAGCGATAATTTGACTACAGAGTTGGTCAGTTATCACCCAACTCTGAACCATACAGGACAACAGGAAGATAAACTGTCTTGAAAGTTAGCAATTTTACCTCTAGTCCCACCTCTCTCTTTCCTACCACTACATATTTTGTAGTAGACAGCGTTTGCTTTTCTAATCCTGTGCGAAATTTTACTGTCTACTTTCCTCGAACTTTGCATCATAGATCCCAGGTAAGTGTGATCCGAGACAACTTCCGTCTCTTCACCGCTGCAGGAAGTATAAATTTCATCTTGGGTCCTACCCACCTGCAAGATTTTACTTTTACCTATATTAATCTTCATGGCTTTCCTTCCAAGCTCTTCATTCCATTCTGTGACCGCTTGTTGTAATTTTTCCTGGTAGTCTGAAATCAGCACTATATCATCCGCATAGATAAGAGTCTGTATTACAACAGGTCTAAGGTTCCATTGTCCTAAATGCGTTCGATGTGTTTTCTGGATACATATTGAGGCAATTTCATCCTGTTTTAAAACCATATTAATAATATAATTATATAAAATTTATATAAATATAAATAATTACATTTGCTTTAATAGTTATAATAAGGCAGTTTGTAACTGTAGATTATTAGATTTAATAGATAATTTTTAAAATGAAATTTACCTTGTATTAAAAAATAACCATTATGCTTATTTTATTTTTTTCAGAGTTCGGGTCGGTCGGAGTAGGTACATTATTTTTTGAGAAATGTTAAAATTCGTGAGATATAATATTTTAACCTGTGCGTTGTAATTTGTTAAAAGTATTAAAATTCGTGCGTTATAATATTTTAACCTGTGCGTTTTGTGATTGTGCCGATTAATAGTGCTGTTGCTGAAAAGATGTCCTTCAGGTACCAGAACTTCTTGTTATAGGTGAGTTATTTAATATTTTTCAGAAAGAAATATACTTAAAAAATAATCGCTCATTTTTTGTAAGTATTGGTAATAGAGCTTGGAATAAAAATACATATCTCTGTAAAAATAAATGCTTACTAAAATATTTTAAAAAATTTCCATTCTCCATAATGAGCTGTTTTAATAGCATATTTCGATAATTATTTATGCTTTGAATATGTTACTATTTCGTCCACGAACATTATATTTTTATTAAATAATATAACAATAGAAATTATCCTCTACAATATTCACTTATATTTATGTGATTTCATATTATTACTTTCAAAGGCTTTATATTTATATTTTTTATCTTTTACTTCAAATTATATATTAAACTTTTATATTATTGTTTTTGTCTCCTGAAAATCTTTCTTTAAATAAATCTTTTCCGAAATGTTTGTCCCATTTTCTCGTTTATTTAATCATCAAGTTCTTTTATAGATTATACTTTCCATATTTTATTAATTATTACCATTAAAGCAATGGTAAATAATTAATTATGAAACCTCAAAACATCGCATATGATTGTTGTTTTATTATTGAATAAACTGTAAATTAATTTTAAATATTATTATGGTTAATTTTTGATTTATTGGTTATAAATTTGGTCAATAGACAACATGTAACTATAGATTATAAAATTTAGTCAATAATTTGTTACTATTAAGTATTATATCATATATGTATTTATGAAGCTTATTTTCATTTTATTTCTTTTTTCACAGTTCGGGTCAGTCTGAATAAGTGCGTAGTTTGCTTTTGACAAATAAATTCGTGAGATATGTGATTTTAACCTGTGCGTTTTAATTTTTTTTTTATAAGTATTAAAATTCGTGCGCTATATGATTTTAACCAGTGCGTTATGTGATTGTGCTCTTGCTGAAAAGGTGGCAGAACTTCATATTATTGGTGAGTTATTTAATATTTTCATAAGAAATATGCTTCCAAAGTAATTGCTCATAAACATTTTCCAAAATAATGGACAATGTTTGTCCCATTTTCTCATTTATTAATTTATAATTCTTTCATCTTTTATATTTTATCATTAAAACAATGATAAATAATCAATAATGAAACCGCAAAACATCTTAATAATTGTTGTTTTATAATTGAATAAACTGTAAATCTATAAATAATGGTAACAAAGTTTGGAGTAAAAAAAAATATCTATATAAAAATAATTAATAAAATTATTTATAAAATATCTATGTAAAAATTTTTTTAATTTTCCAGTCATCTTAATGAGCTATTTTAGAAGCTATTTCAATAATTGTACATGTTTTAAATATGTTGCTATTTCATCCATGAACATTACACACTTTTCTATTCAAATTATGGTTGTAAAGCTAATTTTTTTTGGCTGATTTCTTTATTAAATTAATTTCTAGTTACTCAGAAATGTCAAATTAAGTTTTCATCTAAACAAATTATAAAGGTTTTGAATTTCATAATTTAAACACATTTAGGGAATTAAATCTATTTTGTTTAATGCTTAATACTTACTATTTTAAAACTAAATTTATTATCTATTAAAGTTCTTATTCCATTAGTTAAATGAAAGCATAAAAACTATTGCAGAAAAAGCTTATTAATACATCATAGTAAAACAGGGATTGTAATTTTCAAATATTTTCATTAATTTATTACATGCCGATGAAACTTTGATTTCTTGTTATATATATAATTCTCATTATTATTGCTGATTATTCTTTATTGTTAATATCAATTATATTGTACAAAACAAAAATTATTATCCAGTATTTTTTAAAATTTATCTTTGAGTTATTATTTCTTTCTCTACGAAATAGTATCATATTTAAAACAAATATAACTTATGATTTATTTTTCAATTTAGTTTATACTTGTGTACACTAGATATGGAGTTTTATTCTTTTTAGTGTTCAAAGCTAATTTTTATTTTGAGTCAAATTATTTAGTAATATTTCCATTTTTTCCCACGATAATTCTGTCTATGGGTCGCGTGTATGAATATATTATTTCTTAGCTTTTCTTTAAGCTCCTTTTTTAAGAACTACAATGTCCTTAACATATTTTCTGAATAGTTCTCTGCCCAATTATTTTTTTTTCTGTAGAACCAAGTCTTCTTATTTCCTCTTTCACCTCAGAGAGGTATCCACTATGGAATGTTTTTTAGTTCCACTAGTTAGTTGAATATTTCTTTGTTAAACCTGTTGTCATTCATTCTTATTGTGCGCTCAAAAAATTTTAATCTCCTTTTCCATATTGCTGTTTCCAAGTTCTCAGTACTCTCATGTAGTTCTGTTGTTTTTTTTAGGCCAGTATACTTACTTTTGTTTGGATATGTTGTAGAATTTTTCTTTCCATTTTTTTTTTGTAATAAGTTCCACTTGTGAGCTTCTTCAATTTGCCTACGCTTAATGACTTTCTTCTATAATTTTCCCTTAATATCTAGGTATAAAATTTTATATGTTATTTACACTAATACAAAACTGTTTATATTAAAAATACATTCTGAAAATAAGAGAAAATTTCATATATATTGAAATTCCATTTTTCAACAAGAGAAAATTTCATATATATTGAGACCTAAAAGTAAAACATAAATTTTAATGTATTATTCAAATAATGTGCACAATTATTTAAACTTACCCCACATACGAAATCTAAAATTGATTTTTTTGAGTTAAGTTAGGCACAGATGGGTTACAAAGCAAACATGAGTTTCAAAATGTATTTATCCGTTGAAGTATGATAATAAAAAAATTTCATGATTAGAACACTATGTTTGATGCGTAGAAGAAAGTGTAATTTGTAAATGCTTGCATTTTTTTAAATAATTATTATTTTTAAATATTTTTATTTTGAAGAGAAAATATTTGTCCTGGCTTGGATTCAAACCCGGTCACGATAATTCTTTTATCTTCAAAATAAAAATATTTAATAACAATCACCATCAAAAGAACAATAAATAAATAAATTATTTTTTTAATTCAACTAAAAATGAATATATAAATTAAATAAATTGTTATAATGACTAAAATTATATTAAGTTTTAATAAAGTCTTATGGCTTCTCTATTAGCTGGGTATTATGACTTCTCTGATAGCTAGGTCATTTATGACATCAAATTTGTTTTTTAAAATAATTTAATAAATGATTTATTGATCCTATAGTTAATAAACAAACATTTTTATAATTTTGCTAAATAATGTACTGACTAGATAATTAAAAGCAAAAATTACAAGATGATCCATCTTCACCATTGAGGCTCCTCAATTATGTAAAAGTATTTGTTTCTAAATACATTTTTTCCCGAATAACTCTCTTTGGGGGACAAATAACCTGTTTGTGGAAAGCATAACAAGCTATTAAGCCCAAGATCGCGGGTTCGTAGACGGCAGGTGGCCCTAGAATTTTTTAAAAGGAGTAAAAATCCTTAGTTACACTGTCCTTCGGAAGGGACGTTAAACGGGGATCCCGAGCCTCTACGATAAAAACCCCTGTCATAATTAAACTTCGATAGATAATTAAACAGAATAAAACAATATGATGATGGTGGCGAACCTTGGGTTATATATATATATATATATTTTAATGGCCTTCAGATAAACCGGATTTCCCACTTAATCGGCGTTTTCTAATGGTGGTTTAACTTTAATGCGATGGTTGATATTTATCCGTTGTCCTATTTTCCCTAACCTTCCAGGCAGATCGCCCAGGGACTATCGGGTAGATTCCCGTTGGTAATGGCAGAAGGAAGTGGGCCCTGGAAGAGCTATATATCGCTTGGCCGTCCCTAATGGGGGGACCAGGGAGGACTGGGGAGGCTCTCAGAACAGCTCAACTCGAGGACACTAACTGTCCCAGGACGTGGCCAGACTCCCACCTGCCTCACCCCAATCCTCACTACCTCTCCTCTTTCGCATAGTTTCAGATTACAGAGGTAAACAGTTCTCCCTCCCTGAATACAGATCTTTCTATTTCTCTTTGCCGTCCGTTCTGCTCCGAATAAAGGGAATTTCGGCTCCTTCTAACATATTTCTACTATGGCCGCTAAGATTTGCATAAGATAATACGGAACACAAGCATAAGGAAAATATAACACTTTCAGTGAAATCTCAACCCTTTTTTTTCTGTTGTTATTTATTTAGGTACTTGTGATTTAGCAGGTTGCCATGAAAACAACCTTTTTATCCCGTCTAATCTCTTCTTATCACAACTTATTTGAGTTATTTGTGTGTGCTAAATTAAATTGTTTTCCGTATTGTTGAACACTTCATTAGCCGCGTTTAGCGACTTCTTGTAGATGAAAAACTTTAAGAGTTCCCGTTCGCAACCTGAGCGACATGCTTATGCACGAGACCTTGAAGCCTAGCGACTCATGTATGAGTTATTCAATTTGTTTTAATCAATTTTAGTTTAAAGGTTAGAATTCCATTGATGTAAGAATACTAATATTTAACTAAAAATTCTCTTAACCCTTAGAGCTCTAAATACTCCTGGCCGAAACTTTCCGTAGGGACGGAGCGCGGCTAGCGCTGACCATCGCTGGAGCCGGAATACTTTTTCGCCACACTGAAGTGACTATTCAAGGCGCAAATAGTAATAAACTATAGTAATTCTATTGCAGAAGGTTAAATAATTAAAGACTGCTATTTTTGAATATTCAAATTATGTATAATAAACATTAAAATTTTAAAAGATTAAATTCTACAGTCAACTAAAAAACATAATTTGATATATTTTTTTAATTTGAAAGTTTCCTCGAACGGGGGATTAGCATCGAGATGCATAAAAATACGCACATTTCGGAAACTGAAGTATCTTTCCAATTCTTCAAACGGAAACTCATGTTATAGACCGTACACTGCTGTACGCATTTGAAATAATTATTTGTTTGTTCGGTGATTTCACACGCTAATTCTTCCGGGAGGTCTGTATCCCATCCTAAATAGTAAACACATAATCCCAGACCACCAGTTTGGTTTCCGAACATCCCACTCTACTATCCAGCAATGTCTTCGTGTGGTGGATGTAGTCTCCTCTGCATTGGAGCGTAGATTGTACTGCACGGGAGCCTTTTTCGATGTAGAGCAGGCTTTTGATCGAGTCTGGCACCCAGGTCTCCTTTACAAAATCTGACAATTCCTTCCTCCTACATACTTTTTAATCACCCGCTCCTTTCTAACTGGCAGAACATTTAAAGTAAATCATAATGGTTCCTGTAATGGTTTATGTGACTGTTATAAGACCTATATGGACTTACGGAATTGAACTATGGGGCTCCACCAAACCATCAAATTCCTCTCGTATTCAATCCTTGCAATCCAAAATCCTTCGCAAAATCCTAAACGCTCCTTATTTTGTCACAAATAAAACCATCCATAATGACCTTAACGTTCCATATGTTACCGATTTAGCCCATTCCAGATACCTATCATTCCATAATAAACTCTAGGCCCATCCAAACCCACTAGTTTCCATCCTTGCATCCAATTCCATCCCGGACAATCCTCCTAGGCGTCTGAAGAGAAGATGGCCTCGGGACCTTCTATAATAAAAATGTAATTAGAGTGCTCCCAATGGGTAGAGCCTCTACATGTCCTTTTGTGTATTTATTTATTCATACAGCCCTTGTACTAGATGTATATATTACAGTTGTACAATTCAATAAAATAATTTAAAAAAAAAAATCTTCCGGGAACATCACCGTAAAGGCGTCTAAGGGTGTTGATCTTGGATTTAAATTTCTCTTTAGCGCGGAATTTCGGTCGTCAAAGATATGTATTACAGGAGTTAAGTTCCTTTTTGACCAGAATAATATTCCATCTTGGTTCATTGAGGTGTTGATATTTTCGCCCTTTCTGAATTTTCTTCTTCCGATGATGTGCTTAACTTCCTGACCCGTTTTCTATTTGTTCTTCTTTCACCAATTGATTCTTCTGATTAAATGCCTGATGATAGTGATTCACTACATTCTATTTCACTGTCGTCCCTTGTGAAATATTCTTCAAGATTTGACATTTTGTAGGGTGTCACGAATAAAAAGTAATCAAACAAGTTATATACGGCACTATCGTTGTTGACGCGAACGAGACCGTGAGGTTGTTACGCTGGCAAGTCGATACTGCTGACTGAGTCATTTTGAGTGCTTTGAGTCGGGAAAACACAGTAAAAGAAAAGACAGTAAAATCTAATTGGTTAAAGAGTGGGACATAAAATGGGATTTCCATTTCGGAAATTCCCGGAAATTTTTATGACCCTAACACTGACCGACCGCTACCTGAGGAAGGCAAATCACTAACGAATGCCCCTGTATTAATTTTACACGAAAATGACGGCACATTGATTGAAAAAACCGGCAAACGCATATATGCGCCCTTAGTCCAGGCCAATGACTTTCGCCAAACGCATATATCCGTCCATAGAGCTCTAAGGGTTAATAGTAGTGCATTGATACTAATAATAACTTCAAACCTCAATAACTAATGAAAAATAAGTAAAAATCCTTGGTTATGCCGTCCTTCGGAAAGGACGTTAAACGGGGTATGGAGCCTGTATAATGTCAGGTACTGGTTAAAAATTCCTATCCTACTTAAACCTGGATAGGCAAAATTTAGAGCTCCCACTGAAGCATCGTCCGATTAGCCATAGAAGGATAAAGTGACGTAAAATGAACTGACAATAAACTAATGAAACATTTAACTAGTTAGTACAAAATAAGAATAGTATGGTTAAGAAAAAAATTCATTTTATCGTAAAAAAAAGTCCCAATATCAGTCAATAAAATGTTCATAACTATTCCTTTCAAGCCTGTTTTTAAAACATTTTTTTGAACTATTATTTTTTTTTACCTTTTAGTTCTGTTCTCTATTAAAGCGTATTTTTTTAAAACTATTATTTATTAAGCTATTAGGCCATACTGAGTTATACTTACCGTAAATTTATGAGCTGACCACTACGTAGTTGAGCGATTAAATTTTTGATTACTCAAAGATTAATAACTGTAGCCCATTCATTGGGAGGAACTGCTTTTTACATTTGTGATTATGTTAAATCCTAAATCCTGTGAATCGATCCTGTGGAATCTAATTACCCTACTGGGACTTTCTCAGTCTTTATGATTTGGATACCCTTGAATAGAACTAAATCAGGCGGTTTATCGTGATCTCGGGTAAATCACTTCCGTGCACAACCGTTGGCTTTGAACCAGTACAGTTCTTACCGAGTAATGAACCCCTCATAGGTTTCATTTTTGGGACATTTTTATTGTTATTAAGGAATTACACCACAAATCAAAAAAAGGCTCGATTCTATAGAAAAAACATTTCTAATTTTTGGAATAATTATATTTTAAATATATCAGGTTCCGATATATAAAATATAGCTCACCTCAATAGAACAAGATCAGTCCAATCAAGATTCTAAGAAGGAATGGAGCTGGGTCATAGTTTTCCTCAAGCGTGTCTTCACCATTTCAGATTCGATATTTCACTCCCTAAGTACTTTGAATCGTTAAGTCAATTATTTTTTATTACTCTCTCCTAAAAAGTATTCATAAACTTTTATATAGCGTTAATAATATAATATAAATAGCTGTAAACGTCTCCTGTTTATGTGACACAAACGACTTCCCGGAAATGAAGCTTCCCAGTATCCGATTTTGTATCGTTATTTAGAAATCCTATTTAAGTGCATTGCAAATATTTCCCGAGTCTATATTTAACTAAACAAAGGCTCGCTATCTTCATAACAAAGATGTTTATTTGGAAATTCCATATTCTGCGGATCCTTTTAATTACTAAATAATTAATTTTCCTGGAAGTCTGCTCCTATGTTCAGCTTCGTCTAAGTCCTTACTATAACAATTTATGCAGAAGCAGTTGTAATAAATAAAAAAAAACCTGTACCACTACAATCCGTGAATGGGTCTGGGGTTCAGTACATGGTAGAGACTCTACTATTTCATGGACAACGGTTCTGCAAGGAGGTGACTTCTCCTAGGCCATGCTCAACCGCCAAATTTCCCTCCCTTATTTTGGGTACCCTATTTTTATAACATTTTTTATAAAGGCTGGGTGATCCCCGGGGGGCTTAGATCCCATATGATCCATCTCCCACTGTAAAGAGACTAAATAAAAGTCTTGCCTGCAACGGGATTCGAACCAGGATTTCCGGCATGGCAACCCAGTGCTCTACCACTGAGCCACTTCGCTCCATCAGTTGTAATAAAGAAGTTTTATTTTTTTTCGGATAATATAAATACAGTGGAGCGTCGATTATCCGAACGTCAGTTATCCGATTAATAGAAGTGTGCTTTTTTTCAAATGTAATTTTAATTTATTGCTACTATAAAGAATTAGAGATCTAGCTGCCATGAAGAGGAAGTCAACATTAAAGCAGACTAATATTAAACCGTTCTTTAAGCAACAGAATTAATTTTGATAAATCTTTGCATAAATTTGATTTTGTTTTACATATAGTACATATACAAATGTACCTTGATATTTTCGTTCTTTGCATTGTTTTGCATTTTTTATTCGTTCATTTTTCAAAATGTACATATATTTTAACGTAAATAAATAATCATCCTTTTTATAAACTTTTATTAATTGGTTTTAGATTTTCCTTTCACACATGTTTATATATACATACAGCTATATGTATATATATTTATTTGTTTATTTTTATTTTTTAGTAAATTTCGATTATCCGAATTTTTGATTATCCGAACCACCCCTGACAGTATTAGTACGGATAATCGTCCCTCCACTGTATTTCCAAACAATCTTATATCTTTGTAATATAGGCAATATTAGTTGCTTTCTCAATAACGAATATTTTTTTTAATCCATTATATGCCCTCTGCATCGATTATTTCCACTTGTGTTTTATGTTTTAGTCATAAAAATACAAAATATTACTCTTATCTTCTTGCATGTCTAAGTGTAATCAAATCAATGCTATGCATATCAAGCCTACTATTCTATAAGGATTTTGATAAAATGCTCAGGTGTAATAGAAACATTGGTCCCAATTACTAATAATGAGACCCTAATACAAATAATAAAAAATAAAAATATTTATTAAAAAAACGATCACCATCAAAAGAACAATAAATAAAAATCTTTTTTCGTTTTACTATCTGTTCCGCAGGTTGCCTTTTCGAGCTGAGTTCATTTTTAATATTTTCCAAAAATACATGTTATCCTGAGCTTTAGTATGGGAAAGAGAATGCAATTATCGGTAATGAATAGATTTCGGTGATCATTTCATTAAGAAATAACAATTTCAAATAACATTTCGAAGTATAGACGATATGTAATTGCAGAAATGTTCATTTATCGATGAAGTGATCACTGTATTATACACATTTCTCATAATTACATTATTTTTTCCTTACTAAAACTCATAACGTAACTCCATACATAACTTGTATTTTTGGAAAATATTAAAAGGGGAACGAATGAAAAGTTAAAACTTGTTGTGACTTAACTCGAAGTAACACCCTGCGGATTAATTACCTTAATGTTATCGAATTCCATCTGAGATTGTCATTGTTGAATGCGCAAACCAAATAATCCTTTACACGTTTAAGTTTCAAAAACGGCTCCTCTGATATGACATAAAGTTGGTGGATAGTTAATCACCAGTTTGATCAAAATCCATTTATATTTACATAAAACATTACATATTATAATTATAATAATTTTTTTTTATGGTTTGTTTTTTTCCTGATGATCAGCTAGCTGTATTGATTGCCTCCCTAGCTGTTCGTGTATTATCTTTCTTTGTGTTAGTTGTTTGTTGAATGGATTGGAGTGAGATGTGCTGCACTTTGTCTTTTTTGGTGTGGTTTTTCTTTTGGTGTATGTCTTGATTATGCCTGAATTGGTAGAACGTGGAGTTGTTTGTTTTATTTCGAGTATTTTAGAGACTTGAAGCTATTCTTTTTGGGGTTTTCCCTATTGAATTCTAAACAATACACTACATTTACTTTTTTCCTAAACTAACCAAAATAAATAAGAATTTTCTGATGGATGGTTTTTCTTGTTGTTTTTTCGGCTTATCAGCTGTTAACAACCTTCCCCATATGTTCGTGTAGTGGTTTGTTGACCATCTTGGAGTAAGTTTGCTGTCTCTATTTGATGAGTACGTAGTTGATGTGAGATGTGCTGCACTTTGTCCTCTTTGATGTGATTTTTCTTTTGTTGTATGTCTCGATTATGCCTGAATTGGTAGAACGTTGAGTGGTTAGTTTTTTTTCACGGTATTTTAGGGACTTAATTCTTTGTTTTTTGGGAGTTTTCCTATTTCATAACAAATAATACATTACATTAACTTTTTTTTTAATACAACTTTCGTTTTTCCTAAACTAACCAAAATAAATGGTGATAAAAAGTTAATTTTCCTACACACTGGCATGCTGAAGTTGAAAGTGTTATGAATTTTATTATATTTTTTTTAATAAAAAATAATTTAATATATAGTGGATGACATCCTATTTTTATGAACACTATGGAAACTGGGGAAGTTGCAATGAGTGTGGAGCCTAAGTATAACAATCCAGCATAATTCAGAACTTTGTCAACAAGTTTCCTTCCCAAGCTGAGGCTTATGAGCAGCAAGTTCACTTCTTAGCTCGGGTTATTAAAATATTTTTAGATTAATTTATGAAATATATATATATATATATATAAATCTCTTGTCATGATGTATTTCCGGGCTAATCTCCGAAACTACTGAACCGATTTTAATGAAATTTCGCACATATATGTAACACTGTTCAGCTTAAAATATAGGCTATATTTTATTTCGATCAACGACCGGGATATTTTTGTTTGCAAAATTAAATTTTTTTCTAACCTGCTGCATTTGTGATATGATCTTAGGGCATGTCTGAGTAGTATACAAAATACAAATTTGCATTCGAAAAAACGGATGTTGAAACTTTTGGTATAATAATCTGATAGAAATAAGATTTTTTTTTATTAAAAACGTTGATTCGTAACATTAATTTAAATTTTAGTTTGAATTTTTTTTTTTATTGACCTAATTATGGAAATTTACAACTATATTATGACAATATAATAAGCAAATGGTAGGAATGATACATAATGGCATCGATTAATACGAGTAGAGAAACTACCCATTGGTAGTACTCAAATAACAAATTCAACTTAAATAGTCACGATCCGATCATCTTTTGAGACGTCGGATGATTACCAGAAATTGAAGAAATAGCTTGGTTTGAAACTAGTGGGTGTGAGTGGGAATAATGTATTTCATGAAAAAACTGGTATCGGGTTTGGGCCAAATCAGCAGCAAATGGAACCTTAAGATCATTATGGATGACTTTATTCTTAACAAAATAAGGAGCATTGAGGATTTAACGAAGGATTTTGGATTGTAGGGATTGGATACGAGAGGAATTCGATGGCTTAGAGGTGTCCCAAAGATCTACTCAGTGAGTCTAAATAGGTCTTATAATAGTCATGTATATGTGTCATTTGTGATTAATTGAGAGCTTAGAGCGTTTTTGTCTAGTAAGTGTTGCAGTATCCTAAAACGGCGAAGGCTGAATATAAATTTAACAGTTTTCAGATGTAGAATTTTAATTCGTCCAAAATCTCTTGATTTGTTATGCCACAGATATTACTGTTTTCAGGAAAAAAAAATTTCTTTTCAAAATTGATCGAACAAAAAAATTAAAGTATTAATGGAATGACATAAAAATATGTACGAACTTTGCCAAAAGTTATCGAAGTTTCATTATGAGTGAATTCCTCCTTTGAGAAAAAAAAAGGATTCAGTCTTATAAAAGTCTAATAACCCTCTTTCAAGAAGAGAGGAAAATAAAAATAAATAAGTATGACCTCGAATTGTTCTTGACGAGGGATAGTGGAAAAAAGAAGAAGATGGAATGAGAGAGAAAGAGTGAGGGGGGATATTATTAGTAAAAATTGTGACTGGCGAAAAGGAGCGGGTTTGGCGAGCTGATTGGTCGGATAACAAGCCGGCTGTAAGTTAATGAAATCTGGAAGCCCGGGGCTAACAAGCGGCATCAATATTAATGTCAAGTTTTTCATTGTGAGCCTTCTCAAAGGCGTTGCAGCCTCTTTGTCTTGCAAATCCCCGGCCATCTCGCCTCTTGCGAATCAGCCCTTCGGCCCGTGAAAATATGCTTTATTTCGAATTTGCATTCATTAAACCCCCTCGAGAGAGAGAGGGATTCTTTGAAAACACACCACCTCAAACTTCAAAAGGACTAAACTATTTTCCAGGGTGGATTCTCCTTAATCTCGTTCCTCTGCGCCTTGTGGGGGAACTGTACAAAGTACAAACTCCAATTACTGGATAATAGAGTCCCGTGATACAGTTAGGTGGGAGGAGGAAGTGTTTTACGCTATTGTATTCGATACTAAGGGCTGAATGCGCCGTATATTGGAGTCCTGTTTCTAACAAGCTTATCGTTCGGAAATGATGAGGATTATCCGTTCATCGGGTTCCGATATAAGATGATAATACTCAGTGAATGATAAGGAGGAAAGCAGCATAACTTCTTGCTACACAAGAGCATCATGACTGCCAATATATAATAATATGATTTTATCAAAATAAGGAATAAAATTATAATATTTAATATACTTCTTGTCCCTTTGTTTATTATTTAGTTAAAAACATTATTTTTTTCACTTTTATTTAATACAGTAAAACTTCCTTGAATGGACACTTCAAACAGGCGGACATTTCTCGTAAGTGGACGATTATATTTTCCCCCTCATCATTTTTAAGTTTTCTTTATATGTAAACTTCTGATATCCGGACATTCTCATAAGCGGGCGCGGAGAGAGGTTTTATCAATAGTTTGACGTAAAAACTTCAAATAGGGCGGACAGTAGGGCCAAATTTCCGCCAACGGAACCCAGCCAGTTGCGTTTAGTTTTCCAAATTTGACGAGTTCGAGGAATTGTTTGTGCTCACTATGAATGTTTTTCAACTAAGTCTACTTTCCTCCTTGAAATTGGGAACATGTCTTCCAAAAGAAAAGTGCTATCAATTAAAGAAAATGTAGAGATTATACACGCGAGTGAACTTAAACATTGAGTGTCCGTGATCTTGGAAAGAAGTTTGAACTTGGGAAAACGTGTGCTGCGGAAATTTTAAGAACTAAAAAAATATTCTTCAAAAGATCATGGGAATGATAATTCAAAGAAGACATTTAAAGCAGAAGGCTCCTGTCAGGCTTTAGACCCAGGGATCATTAAAAACTTTAAAATACACTACCGCAAATGTATTTTACGCCACATTCTAGCCCATATAGTACAAACATATATATTATTTTACTGTTTCCTCCACCCTCAGTTTCTCTCTAGCGGACAAAATTTAATTCCCCACCTGTGTCCGCAGGTGAGAAATATTACTGTATTGTAATTAACTAAATTATAAATATATTAAAAAATCGAATTATTTTTTACAAAAAGCTTTACGGTACAATGCTTTTGTTTTTTACACTTTTATATGATTCTTGAATTTGTAAAAATCTCTAATATATTAAAAAACTGAATTATTTATTTATAATTATAAAATTGACAATAAAAAAAAAGAAATATATACATCTAACAGGCTTTACGCCATTTTTTAAAAACAACCAACCAAACTATAACATTATTATATATTTTTTTAAAATAAATAAATTGTATTACCAAATATTAAAGGACACATTAAAAAAAACAAGATGACCTTCAAAGGTATTTATTAGAAATAAAAAAATGATAAGTTAATAATGTATATATGTATTTTTTAAGAATATGAAATCTATGGAAGGCTATGAATGCTAATCTGAGATGTATCTAAAAATTATATCTATCTACTTTATCTAATTTTCTTTAATTTTTCACCAAGTGAGTGGGGTAGCTCAATGTGTAAAGCTCTTAGTTACTTTCTTGAATGTTCAACTCCGTTTCTGGCAGTTAAACTATTTAAAAGCCGCGGATGGAACCTGTGGGGTCACTTGAAGAGACAGACCAACGGGGCGAAGGACTTTGTTTTATATGTACAGAAGACATAAGACTAAACAATTCGAATAAGAAGCCTTTAATCTCTAAAATAAAAATAAAAAGCGATACCATTGAAATCCTTGAAGGGTCTTTGACACATTAGAATATAATTGAAAAATAATTTTAGTCCTTAAGAATGACAGTATTGTACAGAAATTATTAGAAATATATCTGGCCAGATGGCTACATTATTGGAATACTACAATTAAATATGAACTAAAACGTATGTTCTGATAGAGAATAAAAAAAATAGTTATTTATTCGACAAGTGAGGAAAGTGCCACTTTATTACACCCGATGGAATTTTACCAGACGGCGAGTGTGGTAATTAAACTAGGGTGTTATAAGCACTTTTCTCACGTGTTAAATATTACATTTTTGCTGCAACTATTGAAAAATTAAGAAATTAAAGGTGAAACTTTAGATTTGTAAAAACCACACTAGCGCTAGTGGTCAATGGTAATGCTAGATCTCCAAATTTCCGATGTGTGAAGGTTCTAATACATTTAAGGTTATATTAAATATTTCTATAAAATCGCTTCAAAATAAATAAAGTCTATCTTGAATTAAATATAAAATAGTCCTAAAATTATTTATTTTAACATTTTAGGACTGCCGGTGTTCCTCAAGGTAGTATCCTGGGGCCCATCCTATACTCGATATATACAGCTGACATCCCAACCCATCCAAGCACTGTCCTCACTACTTACGCTGATGACACATGTGTGTTATCAGTTAATAAGGATCCATTTGTTGCATCCCAATCTCTTCAATCCCATATCTCACACCTACAAGAATGGTGTCAAAATTGGAGGATTAAAATAAATCCTAACAAATCCCATCAAATTACCTTCACCCTTCGTCGTAAACCTACGAATTCCTGTCCTACTGTATCGTTTAATAATACACCACTGAACCCTGTCGAACAGATACGTTACCTAGGACTCCATCTGGATAAACGTCTCACTTGGAATCCTCATACAAGACTGAAAAGACAAGAAACTGCTCGACGTTTTCGCCTACTTCAACACTTACTGGACAAACGCTCTAAGCTACCAATTAATTACAAAAGACTTATTTACATGACAGTCATCAGACCTATTTGGGCATACGGAGTTGAGCTTTGGGGCTCTACTAAACCATCCAATTCATCTCGTATCCAATCCTTGCAATCCAAAATCCTTCGTAAAATCCTCAATGCTCCTTATTTTGTAAAGAATAAAGTCATCCATAACGACCTTAATGTCCCATTTGTTGCTGATTTAGCCCGAACCCGGTATATATCCTTTCATAACAAACTTGATTCCCACTCAAACCCTCTAGTTTCAAACCTAGCTTCCTCTTCGATCCCCGATAATCCTCCGAGGCGTCTGAAAAGAAGATGGCCTCGTGACCTTCTAAACTGAACTTTTTAATTTGAGTACTACCACTGGGTAGTCTCTCTACTTGTCTTCTCATGTCAATGTATTCACTCACTATATTTACTAGATGTATTTTGTATACAGTTGTAAATTTCAATAAATAAAAAAAAAAAAAATAATAAAAAACATTTTAGGAATATGAAATGAATAATATTATAATACCGCCATTTAACATTTAAAAAACAGAGTGGTGATTGACAAATTCGATCTAGGTAGCTGTTACTTTTCCTCACTAGTGGGGGAAGTGGGAGTTTCCACACCAGTTTTAGTTGAGTAATGGATAGCATTACTCAATGGTTGCAGGAAACATATATATTTATATATAAAACAAAAACAAAAAAAATGAAATAAAATAGAATACAATTTTACAATAAACAGAAATTGGCTAATGAAAGAATAAAAAAGTAGATAAGAACATCTAATAATATGAATAATAGAATGGAATATTTAATGAGTGTGGAATATTTACAGTATTTTCTCAATCTATTGTGTTGAATAGAGCTATTTATTTTATTGATTAGAGAGCATCTGTTGGGGAATTAACGGGATGTAGGAATAGTATGGATTTAAATGTGGATAAAGAAGATGCATGACGGATAATTATAATATCATTACATGGTCGTGATTGTACCGTTTATAGGACAACAGTTATGCAGGAGGGATGATTAGCCCGATATTCCTCCAACCGCCATATTTTCCAGAAGGTTTTGTGTAATATTTTGGGAATATAACGATAATTGTTGAAAGTGATGGAAAAGGTATAGCCGTCTAGGAGGTTTCATCGAAGACGCTGCTCAATCCCTTTGAGATATATCGAAACTATGAATGGTGGACTATTCCTCCTATATCGATCTATAAAAAAGGATAATCTATCTTTTATGGATAGCTTACTATAACTATTATATACCATATAATAACCTGTTATCTCAAAAAAATTAATGCGCGAGAAAATTAATTGTTATATAAGAAATATTTTATTTTTATAATATCCACACAATGAAATACTTTATGTAGTGTAGACATTATGTTGCATTTAAATATAATTCACGTATTCGACGCATCAAATATTTGCGATCCTAGTTCAGACAAAACATGTAGATATACGAGTAATATGCCCTACTATTCGTGCGAAGCCGGAGCGGGTCACTAGTATAGACTATGTCATAGTCTTGTAACGATTTTGATTTGTTAGATTCAAATGTTTATAAATCCAGTCTGCGCGGTCTTTATTAGAATTTGCTTAACAAATTATTTGTTTCTTATAGAATTTATAAGTTATTGCTCAATTTTAATAAAAGGTACCGAACATAGAAAATATGTCTCTATCAGTATTATTTATTCATGAGGAATTTCATCCTAGCCTGGTTCTGCAATAGCAATCTACCAATATAACAATATTAATCGCAGATAGTTCTATTAACAACTGATCAGGCTGTGTAAGTTTATTCAAAGCCGGAAAGTATGAATATAATCTTTGCCGGTTACGAGTATATGGGAAATACTTTAGAGTTTGTATTAGTGGGTTAGTGGCTTATCTCAATAGCTCACAAGAGTTAGGCTCCAGCGCCAAGTGGCAGGGGAATAACACCAGATAGCCAACTTCTACCAACCTCCTTCACTCTCTCTCTCTCTCTCTCTCTCTCTCTCTCTCTCTCTCTCTCTCTCTCTCTCTCTCTCTCTCTCTCTCTCTCTCTCTCTCTCTCTCTCTCTCTCTCTCTCACTCACTCTCTCTCTCTCTCACTCACTCTCACACTCTCTCTCTGTCTCTCTCTATCTATCTATCTATCTATCTCTCTCACCCACACACACTCCCTATAGGTAGTTCTCACTTCCACGTGTACACAAATGAACCAGGCCCGGAGCACACACAATCTACTCGCTGTGAATCATCGCTCTTACTGCTTTAACCATATCCGGCGACTTAAGTCTTGCTTTAGAAGTAAATTTATCATTCAATGAAAATTTTATTTCGTGTTAAATATGTTTCTTTTCGTTTCAATAGAAGATTACAGAATTCTTTCGGGAAGCAAAGGTATAAAATTATCGTTAAAGAGATAATTTAAGTCTGTTTTCATATTTTCAAATATGAAATACTCCAATTAGTAATTTATTTTTTCTATACAATAGTTTTTTTTTAATTGAAGAAAAGGGGATGAAGTGGAACAAGGGACTAAATCAGACAGTTATTGGTTATTTTACAACTGCATTTCAACTATTACAAGAATGACACGATTTCGCTCCCCTCAATACAGTTAACCTGTGTGTACAATTCGACTTAACCACCTACTAACAGGGCTTGCAGTAGATTTAATTGTAGACTAAACTTCCGTCTTGTAATAGTTTGGTTATTTGTTTTACAAGAGAGGAAGAAGATTAAGTGTCTTGAATCAATAAGTGGTTTTCTATCGAAGGTTAATATAAGAAACCCCCCAATTCAACCATTTTTAAAATTTGCTATACTTCATACATATAATGCAAGTATATATTGGTTTCGCTGACTTGAAAACCATTTTTATAAGGAAAAATTAATGATTTATAATGAAGTGAGTATTTTTCAGATGTTATAGAACTTTAATTCGTCTCAACTTTAGGCGAAACGAAAATTTTAATCCGTTGAAAATCTTCTTAAAAATCTGTTCTATTCTACCAAAAGTTTAAAAACTAAAACTAATAATATTTTTAATTTTTGTATTTATGATTATTTGGAAATAATAAACCTGTAAAAAAATCCAGTTAAACCTATTATGATTTTTCTAGTTTATTCCGTTTAAATTTTATTTTAAAATTGCTTTTCTGTTAAATGAAATACACATATACCTGTTTCTAATGTTCTCTTTATTTATAATGTTTTTTATTTTTTTATGATTTTTTGTGTCATTTTCTATCGTTCAAGAACTCCAGGTTAGACTGAAATGTTGTTATGCCCTAACAGTGCAAAATAGGCTGTGAGTGAATTATATTTAATAGAAAACTAGTCTTAATATAAAATTAACACGTATAAAATGTTAATGCATAATTATACTTACAAATTGATAGGGGAATGTTTACTATCACATCACTCAATCAAAACACCTTTTCAATATTATTCTGTGAATATTGCTCAAGAGTTTTGATTGCTGAAATGTGTAAAGTTGGATCTGTTTAGATAATTAAATATTCTACTAGTCTTATTCATATTCAAAACACAGTAGGGCATTCAAATAAATAGTAGCTATCTTCTATTACTCATTATTTTATTTAATCACTCATGCCATCAAAATCAAAAGAATTAATAAACTATTTTTATTTCCTTATGACAGAACTATTAAAATGGCATTCCTTGCGGGGACTTTCTAACCAATTTAGTAATTAATAATTGCTTAAATATCGATGCTTATTAACTTTATGCTCTTAGTATTTTCAAAATTAATGATTTTGTAACCGTCTTTGGCTCATTTTGTAAATTCACATTCATTTTTATAACAAAGCGTAGTATGGCTTGTACAATACATATCAGTACATATTTAGTTATAAAACAAATGTTTATTGTACTTTTTTTCGAATGTTACTCTCACAATGACGAATATATTATTAATTAATCTATAATATTCCAAAAAGCACTACGGTTATGGTATGTAAACGTTTTAAATCAATTAGTTTTTAATTGTTATATTTTCTCCTGAATTACTTTTTACTTTTTTGAGATTAAGCTGGGTAGGATTGGCTAAGATGTACAGTGGAGTCTTGATTTATTCCGGTTCCCTCAGTTCCTTTACAGAATTCCAATAAAGGTTTCTTCCCTCCGGTCGGGGGACTATAAAGGCGATTGCTACAATTTATTTTTGCGGTTGTTTGCTGACAGGTATGGATTCACAGGTAGCAGATATTGGAGGGACCGGGATCAAGATGGAGGAGGGGGGCCTTCCAGACCAGAATCCACAATGATTTAATCTCGCCGAGTGTGAGCCAGCCGAGCGTGGCTTCGGATCAAATGGCCGCTGAGCGATCGCCTCCTTAGCCTCAATTTGGCCCGGGGAAGGTTACTCGTGCGTAGCCGCTCAAGAACAAGTTAAATTACTCCATTCTCTCGAAAACGTTTTAAAAGAGTTATTCTCCGAGTAATCCAGCAATTAGAGAGGAGGGGGGCTAAGCCAGCGGGTACGCGGCGAATTTAAATCGGCCCACGGCGGGGTTAGTTCTGGCTTAAGTCTCCCAGCTTCTCTCTAATTCATGAAAACGCGTCACCCAAACGGAAAATCCCCCGAAGGAATATTTTAATAATAAAACCTGATGAGAAACCTAATTGTGCCATTTTAAAGCTTATATGCATTTAATTTAACTGTTGTAAAACAGTTAGTTGTTTATTTCTATTGTTTATATTTTTGAAGTGAGTACTTATTTAGCTTTATGGATTGGCGTCACAGACAAGGTCGTGATGTATAGCGCGAAGCTGGCGACGCCTAGTGGCCTGTAAATGAGTTATGCGGTTCGTATTAATCTACTTCAGTTAAAAGGTTTTAAAAAATTGCATGACTCACTTGCTGGACACGCAAACATACTAGTACAATCATTACTGACAGACACATTACCACAGAATCTGAAAAGGAGGGTGAAATGTCTCTTGAGCAGGGATCTACTATAGAGAGATGTACCACATTAGGAGTGCCTTCAATGGGCGGTTTCTCCATCCACGCTTCCACGTGAATCCCTTGGGGGAGCTTTTCAAAAGAAGATCGCATATACTATATGTATATAATTTCTTAAATAAATATTATTTATTTATTATTATTAGTTCAAAGATTAAAACTCCATTGATATAAGAATAATTATATTTAACTAAAAGGTCGTTTAATAGTTGTGCTATGCATACTCATAATAACTTAAAACACCAATAAATAGTTGAACTTTTAATTTCACTTAAAAAAAATTATTTGTCATGATTAAATGTCCTGCTTTATGGAATGATTGTAAGTACGAATGATATGATCATTAACCATGATAGTAATGTTAATAATGAAAATAAAGGTATATTTATATACAAATACAAGGTATTAATAATATAACTGTATACTAATTTTTATTTCAATTAAGTTGTATTGATATTTTGCATTGAGCCAGCCCTCATGACTGCCTATTTTAATTTTTTTTTATATTTGAGTGAAAAAGTGTAGTTTATTTATTGTCCTTTATTTATTTATTGTCCTTTATTATGTGTTATCTGACGATGATATAGTGTGAGTTATCAATTTTTCCTATCCGGGAGTAATTAGGATAGGGATCTTGAACGAGTATCCGACACCGTATGGGATCAATACCCTCCCATTATACGCCCCCTCTGATTTTTATTTGATCTGGACTTGTTTATTTTATTCATGTTAGATTTTAATAAGTCATATTGGTCATGGTTAGTTTACATAAAATGATTAAGATGGGCATACAAAGTTGCTGGGCTTAGTGACGAACGAATTACTAAGATGTTACTAGGCGCTGTTCCGTCAGGGAAGGGTCTGAGGCGTAGTTGGGAGGATTTCGTTTAGAGTGATCAGGCGGGTTTGGGTTTGTAAAAGGAGAATGGTGGTATCGGCATCAAGTGTCGGGTTCGCTAAGTCTTTTTATTTATTTATTTAGTTTTTTTTTTTTGGATGGAGGCTCCAGTAGTTTTGTTGCATTTCTGAGCCTGTGAATTTCGGTTGTTAACCCCAAGATCTTTACTGACTTTACTGAATGTTTTTTGCACTGAGCACTGTACAAAACCGCAGGCAAAAAACATTCATCGATATTTTGATATGGGGCAGTTTTCATATTTTTCCACAAGAATTTATGCTCAATCAAATTTTTTATTTAAAAATCTTAGGCCACCTGGAACTAAAATCAATGATATCGTCCACTTTCATTTACAAAACGGAAAATTTATTATATATTCTGTTATAAATTGTTCTTCATTTTTTATTAGTTTAAAAGGAAACAACAAACAATAGTTCACTAACTACCCACCAGACGCCAGCACAGAAGTACTGCTTGTTTACTTCAGAAAGTTTGTTAACTTTAACTAAATTAATAATGAAATGCTCTATAAGATTTGTCATTGGTTCTCTGAGTTAATCACGCGTGTCTCATCACTATGATGAGTTAAAGTGGCTCTTCCCTCCCATTCGTTGACAGTAGTTCCTTAGTGCTTTTGTATACCAATCCATTAACTCGCAACACCCTTCATATTTCTACAGTCTCCTCCAATTCAAATCCTCAGTCCATCACCACAAAACAAGATCCTTTCCGATATTATTTATCGGACACTCGAAGGTATCATTCTTTCATCTTCTTTTTTATAATTATAGATTAGTAAATGGTGTAGCTTCGAAACAGAATTATATCTCCAAACACTAATGGGATATAATATTTGGCTTTATTGATTTCCTTTGCGAAGTATATAAAGCCAAAAAAAACTAATTTTAGATGATTAACGCTGCACTGCTTTTTTTTTAAACAGCCATTAATTAAAAAAAACAAAAAACAATTTAGTCTCAGTTGCATTGCCATTAATTTTTCGACGTATCGAGTATCTTTTATATCAATCGCCCATTGAATACCTTTTATCTTTAGTTTTTTTTTCATGTATAAATGTTGATGGCAATATTTTTTATCCGTGAACATAGTTTTTACTGTGGTAAAAATATTTCTAACTCCCCGAAGGGGGTGTAAGTTTATTAAGGACACTTGGGGAACCATGCACAACATTCCTCTCGCTAGCACATGGAAGAATCCAAGGAGCTCTTATTACATACTTGCCGGATTCCTTCGGTATATTGACATCATCGGGCCTCCATACCACAACCTCTGTCCCATGTCCTTAATATCTTCCTCACGGTTAAGGCTAATCATCTCCTATTAGTATTTAATTCAATTAATCTACCATATAGTCTTAATTGTAGTACGATTTTTCGTATTGATTTCTTAATTAATCCATACTTCAAATTATTTATTAATGTCTATAAAAAATGTTAACCATTATCTTTTAGTTCTTCCTATAAGTAACGAAGAAACAAATTATAATAGTTCAACGAATAGTATAGATGGTCAAAAAATGAGAATAACTTATTTTATTGTACCTACATTTCGGCTAAAGATTTAAGCCATCTTCCGGGCAGGGAAATGAAGAGTACAACTCCTACCAATTTTATAAATTTACTATCCAAATTAGAGTTGGACTTTTCATCTCTCTGCCCCGAAGAGGGACTAAATCGTAGGCACAATGACAAAAGAAATTCTTTTAACTGCTGACAGTTAGTTATGTGTTAGTGACGCATTCGCACCGGGCCCCCCTCGACAGCCCTGAAGTAGACCTGCAATGCGGGTCGAAACGTTGGCTCTTTAATAAAGAGAAATTTTTTATCTCCACCCGGACCATATTCTTCCACACATAATACATAAGGTCGACTATTATTATTCATGATGTTTTCTCAGATATATTTGAAATGTCTGCATTTCTTAGTATGTGATAATATATGTTTCTTTTTAATTTTGCATTTTTAATTTATGATGGAGTGTCAATTATGGCAGTCGGATGTTTGGTTTGGAGATAGTTGGATATGGATAATACGGTTTTAGATTAAAACAAAAATTTATTAATTTTTAATCAATAAAATAATGCTATTCAATTTGAAAACTTTTGAAAGATTAGGCTTACTAGAACTTCTTGTGCAAAATACAACCCTCGAATTCCGAGAATTTCATTTGCAAGTTAGAAGTTGTCAATTGAACTTCTGGAGAATGTTTTCCAGCAAAGTCCTCTCGATTCCAGAAATATCCTTTCTCATTTCCTGCTGATGTCTCTTTTATGATTTCTATTTTATTCGCATTCTTACTTTTCAATAAAAATATGATTATAATAATTAGGGCAAGACGGAGAGTTCATTGGCACAGTTCAAAATAGTAAGTTACCAGAGTCTGGATAGAAAGTGAAATGACCAACTGCGAATAGTCGGTTCCTTCTCCGAAGTTTGGTAATGTTTCTTGCAGCTTGGGCTTCCGAGTGTCAAAGTTTAGAGCCTTAAAAAAAACAACACGAAAACCGCGTGTTTCCATTGTCTTTCTTGATGGCCTACTAAACAATGTTGGTTCAATTGTAGTGACAGTTTGGCTCTTTACGATTTGTGAACATATATATAGTAAACACCAGAAGTTCATAAATTCAACTTTGAAAGTTAGAAATAATCATAACGGACATTTTACATGAAATAATAATAAAGACTTTATTTTTTCTGGGACACGTCCCTTTAGAATAACATTGTAGGAATAATGTATTAGAGTAAAATAGATTACATTTAGTTAATTAATTACAATAAAATTAATAAATGAGGAATAAATAAGAAATAATTGAAAAAAAATTATCAATTACCTCCTAAAACAATATTTAAAGAAAACTATTTCCTATAAAGGAAAAATAAAATAAAAGAAATTAGCAATAAGATAACAATGATTATAGAGAGAGAAACAATTGATAGCCATATATATATATATATATATATATATATATATATATATATATATATATATATATATATACACATATATATATATATACACATACACTTGTTTTTTGAAAAACAAGACAACAAAACAAGGAATAAAATAATGAAATAAAAAATATAAACAATACTAACTATGATAACTATTAAAGCTATTATAAATAAGTAAATATAAAGATATGTTTCTGGAAGTGTGAACAGCCAAATTATCAGAGAAAGCAAATGTATATATATACACACCTCAATCACTGGCGTATTCACATATACAATTATGCAGATATACGCATATATATAAAATAAATCATTCATCCATCATTTACAAACGATTCAATATTAGATTTAAATTTTATTCCTTAATTAAGAGAGCGTGTGAGCAATTTTCGTGGTATCCCAGTCTTGCGTCTACGTTCTTCCAAAATTCACTTTATAATTTTTCTACGTTCTTACCTCTTGCAACATGTTACCGTGCGTCCTCTTTTTTTCTGGATTTGTCCAAATTATTTTGTGTCATGGTACTGGGAATTTTAGCTGCTTGAAGTCTTCGGTTTCCTCTATAAATTTGGGATTATTTTATTCATTTTAGCCAGTAGGTGTTACTTAATTTAAAACGTAAAATGCTGATTTATTTTATCCATTTAAAGAAGGGAGAAAAATAAACCTTCTCAAAGAAAAGCCGAAAGAAGACTTGAAATCACTCGGGTATGGAGGCAGTTTGGATTTGACTTTTGCCGCTCCTTCCCTAAGAAGAAGGATAAAGAAAACCGCCAATGATTTGCCGAAATTTACAAAATAAATAAGAGAGCGGATCAATGGAGCCGAATTTCTAGGCGCCCCCTCCCCGGCAAAGGAAGTCCCTCTCAAATCAAACTCTGGAGCTCTTTCTTCCGGTTAGAATCAGAGCGGGCCGGTTTGAAAAGTGATTTGAATAGAATTCTAGCCCGAGTTGGTGTTTGCCGAGCAAGGGGGCCCTCCTTCCAATAAAATGTAAATACGGATGCCCTTTAGTTGAGAAACAGTTAGTTCCTTCGGGAACCGCCACTGCCCAGCGCTTAGCTCCCGACCCAACTTCTTTTCTTTTATTGCCTAGCCTCCTAGACTCGTGTCACTCTTTGATAAATGAAAATACCTAAGTGTTCTAGTCTTCAACAGGAAAAACCTTCTTTAATATTGTGTTGAAGAACTTAAAATTATAACCATATAAATTACATCTGGAACTATATTCGGATAAGACTAAGTACGCGGTTAGTAGCAGAAAAGGGGAAGATTTCGGGGACATTATTTTAGGAGGGCGTAAGTTTGAACATGTCGAGAAATTTAAGTACATACGGCCCGAGTTAACTAGAAAAAACGAAATAAAATGCTTGTTATTATTCGGTATCAACATTACTAACGTCTTTTGTCCCGAAATCTAAAAATTACAATGTTTAAAACTATAAGCCTTCCAAAACTTATTTACGGATGTGAAACGTGGCCGCCAACGCTGAGGGATAACAACGTTTTAAGGTATTCGAAAATAAGGTATTGGCAGAATATTCGGTCGTACGGAGGAATTGTGAATCATGTACCCGGTTAATATTATTGAAGTGATAGCATCATGAAGATTAAGATGTGCTTGTACAGTTGTAGGACTGATTAACGAACGAAAAAAAAGTTAATAAGCGCTGTCCGGACTGGTAAATGTCTGAGGGGTAAACCGAGACGTAAGTGGGAAGATTGCGTTAAGAGTGATTTGAAGGATTTGGGTTTGGGTAGTGGTCTGTGGACAGAGATTTGTAAGCAGGGATTGGTGGTGTTGGCATCGAACTTTCGAGTTCGTTAAGCCTTTTTATTTATTTATAAAAGTTCTTACTTTGTTACGAATAAAATAATCCATAATGACCTCATTGTTCAATTTGCTGCTGATTTGGCCTGAACTATATATCAATCCTTTCATGACTAACTCCATTCCCACTCAAACCCACTAGTTTCAACCCTAGGCACCTCTTTAATTCTCGATAATTCTCAGAGGCGTCTGAAAACATGGCCTCGTGCCCTTCTAAGAAGAATTTGTTTTTGAGATAACAGTGAGCATAACTTAACCTTAAGGAAGTGGACCTTGCTGTGTCGATTTAAATTCGGGCTGGGCGAGTTGGAATTTATAGATTTATATGTGCCTCATATTTATTGGCAATGTCTTTCAAAACTGATTTCTGAATCCTCCCAAACGTGGAGTGGAAATGTTTGCTTTTAGTTGTCCTCCAACATTCAGAACAATTACCTATTCATTGGATTTCAATATTCAAACCGGACGAAGAGTAAACGTTGTCGGTTGCAATAACAAAAGAGGTGCGAGGCGTGTTCCTGACGTTGGGTGATTTAGTGGAGACACGTAGCCGGGCCTCTCGACACGTGTTACCTTCCCACTCCAGCCCTCGGTAAGCATTGTCTGCTGCGATGAGCGATAGCTATAATTAAGATTTATAATTATTATAGGTTTGTAATTTATTTTTTAGTAAATGTGGGAAGTATTTTACCCCCTGTAAATATAGAAACAACGTTGGTGATGGATACAGGCAGTACTGAATTGATTATTAAAACCATCCCATGTGATTCCTATAATATATTTTTTCTTTCTATTATTTATGTGGTTGTCTCGAATTTTTCAGAACCTTTCCTATAGACCATAGACCAATTGCAGCATTTTATAGCAGTCATTTAAATTAAATAATTTTCATAAAATTAATAATAAATATAATTAAGTGTATACTTACCCTGGGAAAAATAAAATATGTTCTATGATATCTTAAGAGTAGACTAAAATTACAATGTAGTTAATAAATAAAAACACATTAAGAGGTAGCTTCAAATAACAAATTAGAAGAAAGACAAAAAGAAGGACAAAAAATACTATAAAAAAGAAAATAATTAACATATGCGAATTATATTAGAAATTAAGAAAACGATTAATATTTAAAAATTTAATGATAAACAAAATAACAAAAAAAAAGCAATTATAATAACTTATTTTAAAAATATCTAGCTGGATTTGTAAACAGGCGAATTAGAAGGAAACAAATTTAAGTGTTTCAATGAGCCATTATTGTATAATATTAGTTAATATTTAGTCCAGAAGGTTGGTCTTGAACAAAATGTAGTCTGCTCAGTTACTTATGTACAGTTACTCAATGTTCAGAGTTTGAGACTGGCTATGACAGATAAATTATTTATGATGTTAATAGCCGTGGATAGAGTCTGTGGAATCTGGAGACTCTCTTAGGGCGTTTATGTAGTGGGGAACCCTTAATTAGAGAAAGAAACTGGTGTTTGAGAGTGTTTTTGGACAAATCACTTTCTTGCACAACTGTCCACTTAGAAACGATACGGTTTCTAGCATTTAATGAACCCAATACTCCTCAAGGTATTTTATTTTTTTAATAATATTTAATCAGTCAAGCCAATAAAAAACTAAATTTTCAACCAACAATTATAATAATCGATGCTCGCCCGTTTCCTTATAGTTTACTCATACATCATGACTGACGCCAAGAATGTTTATGAAATCGTGATATATACTTAATTGAAGAAAAAGTTTTCTGGTTTTGAGTAGATCTTTAGTATATAAGAGTCTTAAGGGAAAATTGTCTTATTTTTACTGTTCTGGTAATAGTGATGTTAGTGGTTGCGGAATCAAAATGACAAATTTGTATCGCAGTTGGACGTTGTTGATCCTTAATAGGATCAAGTAGTAGGGGGATCCTTGCACAGAGGGAAATAAATGTAATTGGTATGTAACTATGTAAAAATGTAACTACGAGTTATGTCGTCCTGTGTTTACTTGCCATTTTCTACGATTGAACTCGATGCAATAGAATTAGAGTTTTTAATAATATAATGTGATTAAATCAAATTGCCATTTTAGGCCAGATTTCTGTAAATTGCCGTGACAATCGACGTGTAAAAGGCCATATTATACATCACTCATGTATCTAGTATCCGACGAGGTAATGATATAAGCTTACAGCGTTTGTGGTCACAAGAAAGAGTGATTTATGGCAGTATCTTGATCTCTATACAACTATCAACCTTCCAACTTTTTAAAATATTTGAAAATAAAGTTTTCGTAGAATATTCGGACCAAAAAAGTATAACACTACTGGAGAATTTAGGAGACTACACAACGTGGGATTAATAGCGTCATGAAGATTAATTGTAAATCTGGGATTAGTAACGATCGAATTCCTAAAATTTTAATAAGCGCTGTCCCGACCGGCTGCGTCTGAGGTGTAGACCGAGGCGTAGTTGGGGAGATTGCGTTAAGAGTGATCCTGCGTTTTGGGGTTTGGGTAGTGATCCGTGGACAGAAGTTTGTAAGCAGAGATTTGTGGTATCGGCATCGAACCTTTGGGTTCACTAAGCCTTATTATTGTTATCTTTATCAACCCTAAATAGAACTTAAATCTAAAGAAGTATTCATTCGCAAGAATGTTTTGCGGTTTATGTAAGCTGAGATATAACTTTTTGTAAATTTTTTTTGTTTTCACTTTTGGTCTTACGGGTTACCAGTCAGGAACTCTTAAGGTTAGACTGTTCTTCCAAATTGAGTGACCATGGTTCCATAGTCCACTCCTATCTACTTCTTGGTCTTTCCATTCTTCTTTAATCACTAAAACTTAATTATTGGTTACTAGATTTATAGAAGGTTTATATAATTTTACTTCCTCTACTTTTCACAAAAATAGAAGCTTGAGAAGTTTTAGGTTGTTGAAGTAGATTCATCCTCCGTTATTGATTATTTATCTTCTTATTTCTTGACAGGGGAGCGGAGTGGCTCAATGGTAGAGCACTGAGTTTACATGCCGAAAATCCTTGTTCGAATACTGGTGCTAGCAAGACTTTTATTTAGTCTTTTTAAGCCCGGGGGTGTATCATAGGGGGCGTAGGATCCTCCTGGGGCTTTTCCAAGCCTGTACAATGTGGGTATCCAAAATAAGGGGGGGAAATCGGGCGGTTGAGCGTGATCTAGGACAAATCACCTCCCTGCTCTACCGTTTTCCATGAAACAGTACAGTCTCTACCATGTGCTGTACGCCAGACCCTTTCACGGGTTGTAGTGGTACAGGTATTTTTATTTCTTAACAAATTTATCTTTGCTATATTATTTGATTATCTGAAAACGAAACATCACTAGAAACAGTCTTAGTGCTCATTTTAAAGTTAATTTTGTTATCCGGAGACTAAATCAAAAGGACAAAGAAATACATGTGATACGATAACAGATAGTTACGAATTATAAATATTTAGAAATTATAAACAGATATGTAATAATTACTACACTCTTTTTGGTGTTCTTTAGCAATTAAATATACAATAAATCATATTTTTTGTAATGTATAAAGATGATTTAAATTTTCTATTAAGGGATAAAAATTAAAATTCTTCGCTTTTGATTAAAATATAATTCCAATTTATTTTTCTTTTGATGTTTATTATATTTAAATATTTTAATTTTGAAGAGAAAAGATTTAAGAGATGCAGACGACCCGGGTTCGAATCCCGGCCTGGAAAAATCTATCTCTTCAAAACAAAAATATTTAAAATTAATCACCATCAAAATAACAATTAATAAAAATAAATTATGCCTATATAATTTTTTTAAAAACCAGATAATTTTTTAATCATTCTCTTATAACTCTATTATTTTTAAATATTTTATAAAAAAAAAAACCTGTACCACTACGACCCGTGAACGAGTCTGAGGGTTCAGTACATGGTTGAGACTGTATTGTTTCATAGACAACGGTTCTGCAAGGAGGTGACTTGTCCTAGGTCACGCTCAGCCGCCAGGTTTAGCCCCCTTATTATTGGTACCCTATTTTTATAATATTTTATAGAGGTTGGGTGAGCCCCAGGAGGGTCCTAGATCCTATATGATCCATCTCCGGCCGCAAACAGACTAAATAAAAGTAACTCTCCGCAGCGGGTTTTGAACCAGGATTTCTGGTATGGAAACTCAGTGCTCAACCACTGAGCCACTCCGCTCCCCTTAAATATTTTATATTATTTTTTTTGCTACGTTATATTGTTCTTCATGGCAAGAATTTACTTTTTGTCTTTTCGACAAAAACAAAAAACATAGTCGATCCTTAAAATAAACTGAATAAAATTGAACTGGCAGTTTCAAATCTTTTCCTTTTAAATAAATGGATTGGGAATTCTTTTCCTTTTAAATAAATAAGGAGTTTGATACGGAAAATGACGTATCGATTTTTATTTGATCTTTATATTCGTAATTCTCATTTTCTATACTCTTTTGATACAAGAGGCACGGAATTCATTTCGCCGCAGTGGTTACTCTCTCCGGTTAATTTGAAACATTAATTTTCAATCTAACTTTGTGAAAGTATAATGAAATTCGTTTGATGAAAGTTGTATTAAATTTGTTTTATGAAAAGTGACAGTTTGACGTACTTTGTGTGCAGTTGGTAACTAGGTTTCAACGGAACAGTGATAAGGTTGTAGGAGGTAGTACAATCTTCCAATTAATTTATAATTACAAAATTTTCTGTTAGCTGGGATATTAAAGAAAATGCGAATTTATAATTAGATTGGTGTGCATTCGTACTCGGCTGATATGGACATATTTCACTTACATCCCTTATAATATGACTAAAGTAATTAATTTCTCTATAATTCAGGTATTATGCAATTTGTTGATCGAACATGAAGCTCGCGCGTTTCATACAGTCATAGATACAAGCTGGATTTAGCGAGAGGCTACTCCTAAAATTAAATCAAAGTTTTTAAAATTAAAAGATATATCTAAATAAAGCTTCAGATGGCTTATATTGAAAACAGATTTAAGTGCCAACAATTCTAAATTTATGTTTCAATTTATCATGGGAAATAAAAACCATCTATATTAATTTCCCCTCAATATACACCTGAAAAAATGGAATGAACTGTTGCTCATGCAAAACATCGAATGGGATTTAAAACAAAGTTTTTACTTATTTTTATTTTTTTTAACGAAAAATATACATTTTGGAAATTTAGTTTTGTAAAATATGGAAGAACTACAATTGTATAGAATACAATTTAAAAAATACTTATAATGATATTATACAAATTTATAATGTGTTTGGATATAGAAATAAAGACGGAATCGTTTCTCTGAAAAAAGCAAAGATTTATATACAATACATATTTGCATGTCTTAAATAACTACTATAATTTTCAACTGAACATTCCCTCACCTAGAAAAAAAACTAAGACCCCTTCTACACGGTCGGGACCAAACGCTGACCATCGTGGCCTTGGTCGGGTTGATGTAAAAATAGACAGCGTAGAACTTGGTTGACGGACAAATATTTGGTCGTGACCACCGTCCGTGGTCGTGAGCACATCCCTCCCGACAGGCTGGTCCGTGGTCGGCCCCGACCGCCTGGATCGCTGCCGGCCGAAGCACAGTGTTTCGATTAGGATAGTAGGAGCTAGCTGAACAAAATTAATGTTTTCTAAAAATGTTTATTGGAATATTGTAAGCAATTGTTCAGAACCTAGGTACCTAATATTTGTTTATGCCGGCAAACTTCATCTTGTCAGTAAAAGAGTCCAAAGTAATGAATCCATAGAAATAGACTAAATCACATGTATTCAAAGCTTCATTTCAAACGCACAAAATTATAATGTTACTAATTTTATATGAATCAATTGTTGAATATCGATAATATATGAACTCTTAGGTGATATTTTTTCCAACTAAAAAATCTTCTGACAATCACAGTGTATACTTTTTTTTTCATGCATGTAGGATTTTACTTCATTCATTTTGAAAAATGACTGGTATCCAGGCTAAATTTTATATATTTCATAGCTGCATCTCTCCCATTAATAATAAGATACATTATAGCCTGCACACTCGAGTACAACATTGTTTTTTTTAATTTTAGAATACTTATTTTCGAGATAGGTTTTTTTTTTTTAAGAATAGTAGAAACGCCCTTATTTATAATTTCGACCAAATTAAATGTTAGAAACCTTGCAGAGGACACTGAAAGGAAAATTAAAACAAGATTGGCTAAGTATTCCTCCAAAATTTCTGATAAATGGCGGGAAAATCAAAGCAGCGAGCAGTGTTTCGATTAGTACAAGCTAGGACAAAAGTCATGTTTAAAAATCTGAAATATGATGTTGGAATATTGTAAACAATACTTCAAAACATGGCAATCTAATATTTGTTTAAGTCTGACTCACTTCACTGGTTGAGGGTTAGGACCCAAAGTAATCATAGCAATAGAATAAATCAGTGGAATTCAAGGCATCATTTCAACCTTAAAAATTTATTGTTCAACTACTTGTATCGAACCAATCTTTGAATATGGATATTAACTGTACTGGTAAGTGTTTTTTTCGAAATAAAAAATTTTTTTTTTAATTGGCCGAAAAATGTTTCCTTATTTTGAAACTTTGAAGTGATGAAAATGGCTTATGCCCCATTTGTATCCGTCTTGACCACCGACCGTATAGAACGAATACAAAAATTGGTCAACCCGACCAAGGCCACGATGGTCAGTGGTTGGTACCGACCGTGTAGAAGGGGTTTAAGAAACATCATTCAATGCCTTTACTTCGTGTTTCTTTCAAATTTCAATTTGCCCAACACACTGTAACCGTGGATTAAAACTATTCCCTCTCGTATCTTTTATTTATAACATCTGTTGGGTCAAGAAGGCTGTGACGCTATCGCAGCAAATACAAAATTAAGAAAACGTTCCTATAATAGGGACGCAGTTTTCATTACATATGTATTATTATGAAATGAAACGATTCATATATTTCCTTAAAATTTTAAATGACTCACTCTCTCTTTATTTATTTATATATCGGTTTTACTTTAAGTTTTTGAGATTCAATCGTTCTTTTGGCTGCATCTGTAGACTCTATTGTTCTTATAACCACGGCCTAACAATGAAAAGGCTTTCAGGGAATTATATTAAATCAAACACTTGCCTAAATATATAATTGATAGTTTCACGGTGTTAATAAATAATTTATAATTACAAATTTAAGACGAAATGTTTACTACCACATCAATCAATCAAAATACCTTTTCAATATTACTGTATATTCTGTAAATATTGTTCGATACTAGTGATTGCTGAAATTTGCAAATTAGGATTATTTTTTTTAGGATCAGCATTATTTACCATTATAGCGTTTATTATTATTTATAGCTTAAGAATAACAGAAATGCACAAAATTAAATAAATATATATATTTATACACTGTTTTTAGTGTTTATTCGAAGTCACATGTGGTGTGATGGTTAGCATAACAACCTACTATGCCCAAGATCGCAAGTTCACAGCCCGGCTTAGAAGTTTTATAGGAAGTAAAATATCCTTAGTTATGCTGTCCTTCGAAAGGGGCGTAAAATGGGGGTCCCGAGACCCTACTCGCCAAAGATTCCTATCCTGTGTAATAAAATACTAAATAATTTACATGACATAGCCGGTTTTGTTCCCGGGAGCTACAGCTCATCACATCAGCTCTCTACATATTGAGTTAAACCTTACCCTAGCAAAAATATAAATATAAATATACAAAATATATATATATATATATATATATATGTAATAGTTATGTAATATGGTTATTAATGTAATTTTTTTCCATTAACAAGTATGGAAATATCACTTACAAAAACATCGGCTTTTCTTGTTTATTTTATGTATATTAACTCTCAAAGGACTGGTATCAATAAAATTTGCATAGGGCATTCACATTTGGCCCTAACACTCGGGTAACACCATTCCAATGGAACCTCCCGACTCCGGGCAGAGGCGGCCAACGGAACGCTCTTGTGAAAGTGAATCTGCCTGAAGAGCACTCCACGCTCCGACAAGAGGGGCGGGCTTTTAATGGAAGCATTTTTAGAAAATAACATGAAATATTTTTATATATCCTATAATAATTTTTTTCTAAAACGTCTTTTTTATAATTATATTTCATTTGCTTTTGTCCGTTTGTAAAATAAAATAAAAAAAGAAAGGGCTGATTCATGTTCGTTTTTGTTCTCTATATTATATTATCTCCATAAACTTAATTTATATTCATACTTGAAGAGAACCTTTTTAGACTGAAAAAATTAGTATAAGCATATACTTATTATATTATTCGTAAATGCTTCAGCGTGTCTGTATACTATTTATTTCTTTTAGTCGTATTTTTTAACTGATTAAGTTTGAGGAAATGTAAAAAAACAAGAAAAAAAACAGATTTCAGTAGATTACAGAATCAAGTTAAAATCCATTTTATTTCATTTGTCAAAAAGATGTCGGATTTGTCTCCAAATGTCGGATTTTATGTATCCACTTTTTACAAAAACATATATATTTATATAAACTAAGAACAAACTTATGCCTTTATATTTTTCTTCTGAAGAGAGAAGATTTGTCTTGGCCGGGATTCGAACCCGGGTCATCTGCTTTAAAACTTTTCTCTTCAAAACCAAAATATTTAAAATTAATTATGCCTATATAATTTTTTTTTTAATCAGATAATGTTTTAATCTTTCCATTATAGTATTATTGTTAATTTTATTCTCTAATAACTCTATTATTTTTAACTATTTTACATACGTTTATTATTTTTTTTGTTACTTTACATTTTATTTCATGACAAGAATTTACTTTTTGCCTTTTATTTAATTTTCACATACTTATGTCAATACAATCTGATTTTTATTGTGTAACGTCTTGGCCAGATTTTTTATTTTATTGCTGCACATTTTGTTTTTTTTAAGGGGCGTGGTACCGGAAACAATTACTAAAACATCAATGTGGACAACTTATCCTAAGAAAATATAAACAAAGTTATTTAAAAACTAAATAAAAAAAATTATGAAAAAGAAAATGCACTAAGCTATTATCTGCAATTAATTATTTACAAAAAAATTGAAATTGACTTATCTACTACAAACTATGAGTCTTAAAACTAAAATTATTAATGGTCTGTGAACCAACAAGAATCTGAGAAATGAACTGAGTTCTTGAAAAGTGATGAGGTCTTGATAGCGATGAGTTGATGCTTCGAAAAGTCTCTTACCGTAAGTCCAAAATTGGATGAAAACAGCGAGAGGTTTTACTGGTGAGATTTGACAAAAGTCAAGATGAAGAAGATGGAGAGATTGGCGACAAAATCAAATGTAGAGAAGCAAGCAGCCTTCTCACACGGCAACTGTCTTGAGACTGATCTTGTTTTGTTATTTCAAACATCACACTTAATATTAAAACATATGTTTTAAACATTACTCTCTGAATTCTTTTTTTTTCTTTTAATTGGTTTTATTATTGTAAGAATTATATAAAACATAGAAATCTGGGTTTTAATTAGAATTTAAAAATATTCGTTTGAAATAAAAAAAATGACTATCGATACCTGACAATACTAATCTACCATGTTGTTAGAATACACAAAACCAAAATACAACTACCAACAATTATATATTTATGAAGATTATTAGGGGTTTTTTTTTTACGAAGCTGATGTCCTGATTTATTCCCCAATATACAGAGACCTTCCCTCATTATTTCTATTGCTTCCCGTTTTTTCCCTCAAGCGACTCCAAGTCGGATTCGTTTTCCAGGTCCCCTTAAGGTGGTGCCTGCTTGGGATTCACCCCACGCACTCTTTAGATTCCCAATTGTTTCTCATCTCAGTTCCGTCGTGACTAAATTACTTTATTAGAAGAGAAGAATCGTGGCATTTTCGCTCGAACGACCTTTCAAATATCCCCTCCTACTTCCGAATAGGCTAAGTTTCATTCTGAGAGTCAAAATAGTTTTAGAATAGTAGTCTCCAAACGTTTACAGCTCAGTTTATTAGTTCATTTCACTGCTCTTTATATTGGTAATGAGTCAAGACAAAAATTAAATCTTTATTATGTGGTCATAATTTAAAGATATATATTATTTAGTTGTCAATATAGAATCAAGAAGTATATGTAGGCACGTATTATAAAAACATTGTAATGAAGAAAAAAAATCTGTTCCGGTATGACCTGAAGGATCTTGGTTCAGCACATGTTAAAGATAGTACATTTTCTAAGCCAGCGGTTGTGATGTATATAGAGGTTATTTGGCTGAGATTTTTTTTTCGGCATTCATCCGTCAAGACTTTCTTACTGTTAAATTACTATGTAAATACTCTACCACTTACTTTGAAATATTGTGTAAATCTCTTAGTCTGTCTTTGTTATTCACTCACCCAGTCACTTCCTGGCACTATGGTCCTACAAGGACCTGGCCCTCATCCACCACTGCCTGCCAATCACTCCGGTCCATAGCCAGTTTTCTCCAATGCCTGATTCCATCTAGCCATCTAGAATTGGGCCTTCCTTTGGGTCTCCTACCACCGAGCTTCCCAAAAAACAGTCTTCTGGGCATTCTACTTTCGGGGATCCTCATCACATGGCCCAACCATCTCACCCGACCTCTTTTTACAATAGACATTAAGTCTGGCTCTCCATAAAGTTGTCGGAGTTCTTCGTTATTACGGATTCTCCATGCTCCCTGGTCATAGATGGGTCCATAAATCCACCGCAGTATTTTTCTCTCCCAAACATTCACCATTCCTTCTGCTTTTTTATTTATGACCCAACTTTCACAACCATATGGCTTTATATAATGAGATCTTGGCCCTTTTTGACATTTGCCCAGTTTTAAGAGCCTTGTTATTATATTTAAATAATATATATAAACATTGATAAAAAGTTAAAAAAAAAAGTTAAATAACAGTTATGGACTACTGCGATTTCTTAATTATGTTGATTGTATTTGTGGTATTTATTTAGTCATGCCGCATTTTAAACTAGGAAACGCGGAACTGAATGGTAATATACTCCACATTGGTTTTGTAACACCAATATTTTATGTTTAATATTAGAAAAAATATTTAAAAATTACAATAATTATAATAAAATAAAATGAATTGTTTTTTCATGATCATCCACAAGTTTTCTATAGGATTTAAATCAGGGCTATTGCCTGGCCATGTCAGCGTGGAGATCTCGTTTTCTGTTAAAAACTGTTTTACCTATCCAAAAACACAATGTTAAAGACAATAAAAAATAATGTATCTTACAGCTAATACTTTTTAAAAAAATAAATAAATAATTAACTTACCGATTTGGCTCTATGGCATGGAGCACAACCATCTTGAAAAACGAAGTCTCCACAGTGTGTAAGATGGGAATTCATTGAGGGAATCATAATCTCTTTCAAATTTTGTTTATACTTTTCTGCATTAACTATCCCATCTATGAAGTCCATTCTGCCAATTCCAAAGTAGGAAAAACATCCCCAGACTATAACACTTGCCGGATGTTTCACTGTTTATAGTACAAGATTCGTAAAATCTTTCATTTGCCGACGTCTTGCGTATGGAGCACTGTCAGAACTGAAGATATTGAGTTTACTCTCATCTGAAAACATCACTTACCTCCAGTCGTCTGATGTTCTTCTGCGCCCAATTTAGGCGAGATTGTTTGATTTTTCTGTTAAGAAATGGCCTTATGGCTGGTTTTCTTGCCCGTAAAACTTTTTCTCTTAATCTTCTGCCAACTGTTTCTCGACTTACTTCTGCTAATTTGCTATCTGCTAGATCTCTAGATATTTCTTTAGCAGTTTTGAAACGATTTTCTTAGGATAGGGGGAGCGGAGTGGCTCAGGCTGGTTGAGAACTGAGTTGCCATGCCGGGAATCCTGGTTCAAATCCCGCTGCGGGCAGTTACTTATATTTAGTCTGTTTGCAGCCGGAGATGGATCATATAGGATCTAGGACCCTCCTGGAGCTCACCCAGCCTCTATAAAACATTATAAAAATAGGGTACCCATAGTAAGGGGGAAAAACCTGGCGGCTGAGCGTGACCTAGGACAAGTCACCTCATTGCAGAACAATTGTCCATGAAACAGTACAGTCTCAACCATGTACTGAACCCCCAGACTCGTTCATGGGTCGTAGTGGTACAGGTTTTTTTTCTAATGATAATCTCAATATCATGCGATCTAAACGCTCATCTGTCTTTCTTTTCCTTCCAGTCCCTTTCTTTCGCTCGGTAGATCCCTGGGAAAGATTTTTGTTTATTATTCTTACCACAGTGGATTGGTTGCAACTCACCCTCCTCGCTATCTCACGCGAAGTCCAGCTTCAGCAAACGTCACTATTTTAACTTTTTCCTCATTAGACATTTGTTTGAAACTCAGTCTATTGGACATAATAATAAGAAATACGTGCTATGAGTCACTGTTTCTATCTCACTCTAATACTAGCAGGTAAACAAATACAATCCTACTATTTGTTTACACATTTTGGATTAAAAAAGTATCATTCATTAGTGATGCAATTTCTATGACCACGACTTTATATTTATATGTGGGTAAAATAAAAATACTTTTATTTCTACTGAGAAAAGAGAACGCAAAGGGTGTTTGGACTTATTGGATATGAAATACAAAACAGAGCTGACTGTGACAGGGGAAACAATACGGGAGTGAACCCTTTGCTTTGCCTCAGGTGTACTTAGCCCTCTCGCCTTTTGTTACCACCCACTGATTTCCTTCCCATTGAAATAAACACGTCTCCTGTCGACTTGTTGACTCTTTTCTCTTGTGATTGTTTTTGGTGTATTGTACGTTTGATTTTTAATTGTTATAATTTACAATTTGTAAAATTATATCTGCTCTTTTTGCGAACAAAGTTTAAAACTTTAAAAAAATATTGAAAAAACTTTAGGATAGCAATAAAAATAAGGAACATTAGGCGGTTATAAATATTTTATAGCTACTTTATCTGTTAGGTTAAGGAATTTGTTACCTACGCAATAGATAATGAAATAATGATTTCTACTTTAGAATTATTTCTGAATTAATACACAAATTCAGTGCTTTTTAAACTAATCCTTGTGGAATCAGCAGGTTTTCAGCTTTAGGTTCTAAATGTTTCGGGCCTAAAATATATGTCACGGTCGCCAGTTGACATAGGTCACAATATTGATCGATATATCAACGCATTGTTCATGGCTAAACACAACATACAGGATTCGATACAGAGAAACTTAGCAGATATTTAGTTGAGAAGATACGTCAGATACATATTAAAATGGCTAAAAGTTATTTTCTAGTTCTCCAAGGCTTTAGACATGAAATAGTTCCTCTTTCGTTAGAACAACGTAATCCAAATGTTTTTGCATTGTATTCAATCCTTACGATCCAAAATCCTTCGTAAAACCCTCAATGCTCCTTACTTTGTTATGAACTAAGTAATTTATAAAAATCCTTATGTCCCATTAGTAGCTGATTTGGCCCTAATCCGATATCAATCTTTTCATGAAAAACTTCATTCCAACTCAAATCCTCTTCAAATTTCCTAATAATACTCCGAGGCGTCTGAAAAGAAGATGGGTTCGTGACCTTCTCAGTTGAACTTGTTATTTGAGTACTACCACTGGGTGGTTTCTTTACTTGTCTTTATTCATTAGTATTATACAGTTGTAAATGTCATTGAATAAATTGTTAAAAAAAATAAAAAAAGATTTACAAACTTTGATTGATTTGTTATTTATATATTTTTTATCTATACATATAAAATGCTTTGTCCTGAGGTATCGACGCACAGCCTATACCGCTAATCGTAGAGACCTGAAACTTGGAGGGTGTGTTTATGGTATGACATAGGCATCTGATAATAAAGGATTTCCCAAAAGTCTACCCCTAAGGCTGTGAAAAAGTGGGGCAAAATTTGTAAGCTTGTTCACGTGTTTCTTAGTCGCAAAATCTACATATATTCCCTAAACAAAACAAATCAAGTAACATAGTTTACTTCTCGCTGCTGCCGTACGACAAATGAAAACGTTATACTAAGTAATCCTTTTCAATAACATTACATACTAATCCTTTACTGACTCTAACAGCAGTAAACTTCTGTCCGTCCCGTTTGTTAATCGGTGTCAACATATGTTTCACGGCTGTGCTAATCCGTCTGTGATGAAATTTGAAATGGATAATCTCAAGCCCGGGGAAGGAGATAGGCTACTATTGATTAACACACCACACAGGCGAAGTTTATATAAAACTGTAACCTGATTGACTAACACACCCAGCGGTCAGCAGAAACCACTGAACTTAGCATCTTGAAATTCGCAGATAGGTTCTTTCTATAGTTTATTGAGCACTGAGAAAGGAATTAGGACAATTCTAGTCCCAAGGGTTTCCCCTTAATACAAAAGGGGTTCAAAGATTGTATGGAATCCGTCAGTTTTGAAGTTTGACATCTGAAATTTCCGATGTACGAGTAACTTATAGTTAAAAAAATTAAATTATTTATTTAAAATGATCTGTAACGCAACTTTATGTAATTCCACGCGAGCGAAGCCGAGGGCAAAAGCTAGTTTTCAAATAAATCTTTCATTTAGTACTTGTGTTGAACAAGTACTAGATATTTCCAATGCAAGCATAGTATGTGTGCATGTTCAAAATGGTTTGTAACCTTTTTTACAAAAATCGAACATTTTCAGTGTAAATAGATTAGTAAGAAAATATTTAAACATTCGCTGTTTTCATATTTATAAAGTATCTTCCTTGTAGGATTGAGAGTGAGGAAACCAAAAAGCTAAATAAAAAATCTAATGCTGAACTATAAATATTCAAACATAATAAAAGTTAATATTCGGATGATAGATCTTTCCATGTTCCACAATCAATGAAATGTAGCCAAACGGTTGTGTTTGAAAAATGTTCATGTTCATAGAGCATTCATGGTTCCCTGATAATTTTTTAAATTTAAATATAAATACATAGGAAGTGGCGTATCTTAGTGTTTAAAGCCCCGGGATGTTGAGCTGTAGGTCTCCCATTTTGATTCGAATGAGGTAGAATAACTATTTATTGAGTTAACAGCTATTGACCTTTTGGAATCTGGAGACTCTTGGGGCTCATCCTTATGAGCGCGGTCTCTCCAAATCACCTTTTTGCACAACCGTTGACTTGCAAACAGAATAATCTCAACCGTTTACTGAACCCAACTAATCTTTGATTATAGTAATATAGCGTTTTTTTTGGACCATATGATCGACTTGTGAAAACAAATCTTCTTTCGCAACACCTTTATGGGCCTCTCAGCGCAGGGGAGCGTTTAGCCATTCGGAGGCTATTCGATGAGTTTCTCTGAATCAAATGTACTTTCTTACAGGTGATTATTCCAGCAAGAAAGGCCCCGTATCCTCGAGACAACTGGTTGTTTGGTTGTACCCACCAAGCTTGGATCTTTCCAGGGAAGGTGGCCCTGAGGTGAGTACTGTACGTGACCTTATGTCAGAATAATTGTCGAGTGTACTGTTGTGTAGCGTGTGTAGCCGTGTATTGAACTCGGGAGTCCGGGTGTTTGTCAATCCCCTCTAGCCTGGCACATAGACTAGTCCCTGCGGAGGAAAGAAATCTAACAAGACAAATTTCATTTATGGATTATAATATTATCTTCTTCTTCTTCTCCCCAATCTGTTCCGACTTTCTGAAAGATACTACGTCCATGTTTTTCTTGGTTTTCCTAAATCTCTTCGGCTTTGTGGGTTATACTTAATTATTGTTTTAAGTATTGTTGTAATTCTCGTTTTATTAACGTGTTGTATCCAGCAATCGCTGTAATTATTTATTTTATCTTTAAGGGTGTATACCGCTTCTTCAAAAGAAGAACGATATAACTAAAAAATTGGCAATTGTATAAAGTTGTGACTTTTAAATTCAGAAAGGACAAATTTGATATTCCTTTCCAACATATTTTTTTTTAATATAGTCATATTTCATGTTTGAGCTTGAAGTTTTATGGGAACAATGACAGAAGTTAAAGTAAAAAAAGTTTTAAGCTTTTAACAAATTTATGATGGTTAATAAAATAATGTAAATACGATTTTTACAATGGGAATGTTTTGCTTTACTATTACCCAAATACTTTAAAATAACTCTATTGAATAATTTGTTTATTTTTTGAGTTATGATATTGTTATTTTGAAGGAGCGATATATTGAGTTCGTTGCATATTTTTTTTTTCTTATTAAGTATCTCTTTATGTAACCTTAACTTAACTTAGGAGTCTCATATCTGCTGTCATATTTTTTGGAACCTCCTAGTTTTCGCTCCCATGCATTCTTAGTCTTGACGTGTAGAATTTTTTTATTTATTTCTTTATTGATATTTACAACTGTATTACAATAATACATCAAGTAAATAGGGTAAGCGATACATAATGTGGGATGTGAAAATGACAAGTAGAGAAACTACCCACTGGTAGTACTCAAATCACAAGTTCAACTGAGAAGTCAAGGGGCCATCTTCTTTTCAGACGCTATTGTAGAATTTGATTTTTGTATCTTTTTTATTCCTTTATTAGCTTCTTTATTGGATTATACAGAATAAAATTAAGTGATCCGCAGGGACTAGTCTATGTGCCGGGCTAGTTGGGATTAAAGAACCCCTGACTCCCGAGTTCAGTACACGGCTACACACAACATAACAGTATACTCGTCATTTATTCTGACATAAGGTCATGTACACTACACACCTCAGGGTCACCTTCCCTGGGAAGACCCAAGTTTGGAGGGTACAACCAAACAACCAGTTGTCCCGATACGGGGCCTTTCTTGCTGGAGTAATCACCTGTAAGAGAGTACAGTTGATTCAAAGAAGCTGCGAATAGCCTCCAAATGGCTAAACGCTCTCCTACGCTGAGAGGCACAAAAGGGTATTGCGAAAGAAGAAGAAGAAATTAAGTGAAGTTTTAACAAACTTCATATTTTCTGAAAATTGAAAATTATTGCGATTTCTCACGAATAAAGTTTATTGACAAATTAAAATAATTGTATCAACGCTTTAAAATGCATGATTTATTAATACCTGACACGCGTTACTTGTTCTTTATGAGAGCCTGTTCTAATTAATATTTTCCTATACGAGAGATGAATCCGGAGATACGGAGAAGTAGAAGTTTAGGAAAATTTAAGTTTGATATGGACCGTCTTTCTAGAAAGGTTTGCTCTTTGTCTCAACTTTCCGGGAAAGTGTCATAAGAGATATTAACTAACAACTTTATTTCATATGTAATTGAGAACCGGGAGACTACAAACTATACAAATGTAAAAGTTTATATGAGGCTAATATGAAATAACCGGAAAATATTTTGATTTACAAGATGTTTTCTGAGGCATGGGAATGTTATGAATTAAAAAAGTTAACATTTATCGGTGAAACCCATCGATATTCCAACCCAATTACGCAAAAACTCGAAAATTATATACCTGAACTTTTCTGGTGAATCACTCTATCTATTGGTGAAAACCGTATGAAAATCAATGCAGTAGTTATTGAGTTTACCGAGAACAAACGCGGCAGAGGACATTGTTTTATAATATGTATAGATGGTACAATACAAAACAATACGGTCTTATAACCCTGTGTGGGATTTGGCCTCCTCGAAAGAGGTTTCGCTAGTTGTGTTGATATGATTATGAAACAGGTTTAAAAAAAAATTAGTTTAATTAATTTGTATATACTAAAACAAAATATTCCCACTTGTAATGCAAAATAATAATTTTAATTTACTTTTATTAATCGTTATTTTGATGGTGATTATTTTTAAATTTTTTTGTTTTGAAGAGAAAAGATGTGCCCTGGCCGGGATTCGAACCCGGGTCGTCTGCATCTCCGGTGCAGTGCTCTAAACCACTGATCTACCAGGGGTCGTATCCAAGTCAGACAAATTTTTTCTTTTCAAAACCAAAATATTTAAAAATAATTTTCACTGAGCGTCTGCGGCTCTAGTGCTCTCATTCGGTCTCAACTGGTCTCAACAGTGACGTGCTGGAAATGTAGCGCTGGGATCTCCTGTGGTCCCAGTTTGTTCTCGACACGCGCAGGGTGGGGCTGGGCCTTGAGATCTCTAGGGGTGTATGTAAATAATGTTCATAGTTTGAGTATTCATGTATCACTTATACTTATTGTCTTTAAGATTTATTTAAACAAATAAATCATAAAGTTTTCTTAAGACCAGTACAGGTTCTTACCATGCACTGAACCCATTACCCTTCACGAGTTATAGAAGTATAATTATATTTTTATACTAATATAACTTATTATATCATAAAGAACTGTTTTTTAATAGGTGATATTTCTGTACTTTTTCAAAATTTGTAGTATTGTATATACGACGCCATTCAAACGTTCCTTTTCGCTTCCTTGGAAAGCTTTTTCTCGGAGATCCCTAAGCTTAGGATATGGCCGAGCCCCGCGCTGCTCCAATTGCACAAGTTGGTCCTTGGATCCTGGATGTAAAGGGAGGGGCTAAGGAGTTGGTCCTTGGAGTAAAGGGAAGAGCTAAGGAGTAGAAAGGACCCTAGCTAGGATTTATTGGCACGCCTTCCGGAGCCAGATTAAATTAATTTGAAATAAGATCCCGCCTTGAGAGGAAGCACCTTTGTCCCCTGGTTTTATTTCCTCCATAAAACTCTTGTTTATTCCAGATTTATTTCAAGTTGTAAAAACCCAGTGACAGATATCTAGGTATGAGCCCTTTCCTTTCCTCCACTCTACATCTGGAGCCTTTGGTTTTGTCTTCATTGCAAGGTGTGAAGAATTATTATTTCCCGGTTATCTACCTCTTTTTGGCTTACTAACTATAAAAGCTTATTACACCAAAAATAAGGTCAGCGACTTCAATGTATTTCTTTTTTCAAGAAGATATATTTAAAATATTTGAACAATCGAGTTTTCTATAATTCCACTCAAACTTGAATACGATACTAAGAAAAATTAGATCGATAGATAACTAAAATAGCATCATTAAGGATTAAAAGCACTCGTATTATCGCAATATTAGATTATATATTGTCCCAATGTCAAAACTCAAAGAGCAATGCCATAACTCGAAATCTTAATTTTTCAATTTGAGATATTGAGAAAGTTCTGTGTGAGCTAAAAAAATAAAAATTTAGGTATTGGTAAAGCAAAACATCTCTATCGTAATGATGGTATTGAAAACGTTTTGTTAACCATCAGAAAATTTTTAAAAGTTGAAAACTTATTTAATTTCATCTCAAGTCATTATTCCCATGAAACATCGAGTTCAAACTCGATACAACTCAAAATATGACTTTATAAAAAAAAGAAAAAACATATTGGAAATGGATTATCACATATGTCGTTCCTGAATTAAATAACTTCAACCAATACGATTGCTATTGTAGGTTTAACTAAAAAATGGCAATTGCTGAGCAATGTCATTTTCAAAGTCCTTTTGAAGGAGCGAAAGATAGTTTTATAATTCATTTTATTTACTTTTTTATTAATTGTTATAATTTTTAATATTTTTATTTTGTAGAGAAAAGATATGCCCAGGGCCAGGATAATAAAACAAAATAAAAACATACGAGTAGTTTTACTTTTATATCTAAATTTCTCATAATGACTCAAACGGCGATTCTTATCACAATTTTTTGAAAAAATTCTCTATAATCTTAAAAAGATTCTTATGATAATTAGATATAATTTAAACTTCTAAAGTTTTTAAACAATAGAATAATTAGTAATAATTTTTGGCGAATTCGTAAATAGATATATTATATTTTTCCATCTCTGTAATATTTTAACACTGTTGATTAGCAACGGATCGAGGGACCACATTCTATTTCGTATTTTGTCGTGCTCGATTTGTTAATTATATTTGAAATCTAATATGTAAAGTTCTCGTGTCAAAGTGTTTGTAACAAAACTCCTCCTTGACCGATTCTTTGAAATTTTGTGTATATTCTGCAGGTTTGAGAATAGGACGTAAACTATTTTTCATACCCCTAAGTATGCCCCTGTTTCGGCCATTATTATGGAGTGTACAACTTTTGTAATAAAAATACGTCATTTTTAAAGCGAGCACAATGAAGTTTTAGATTTAGCTTCTACATCTAAAATAATGAATTAAGTGTTTTTTTATTTTTTTGAAAATCAACCCCTAAAAGTGTAAAATAGGGAAAATCGTCAGAGATGTGAAAATAAGTACTTTTAACCATGATACCAACTTTTAAACATCATAACAAGTATTCAAGATTTTGGAAAATCAACCCCCAGAGCCTGCAATAAGGGATGAAAGTCGGTATGGGACTTACGTCCTTTTTAATTTTATTTTCATTTAATTTTAATTTTAATTTCATTTGTACATTTAAAATAAAGAATTACGTGTTTCTTTATTTTTTTGAAAAAAAATCCCTAAAAGTTTAAATTTGGGGTTGATATAATAATAATAAGGGGTAATTATAGGAATAGAAATTAGAGTGCATCTAAAATCAATGATGTGCTTCTAGGGGCATTCGAAGGCGAGCTGATTGAAAAAAGTAAATAGATTCAGTAGTCGAAATTCAGGAAGCCATGCACTGTCCCACTAAAAATTTGATTACTTTGAATCCATCTGGTCTGCCAGCACATAACCTTTTACATAAAGTTGGGACACCTGTAATGATACTCCGAAATTTAAAACGTCCAAAATTGTGCAATGGGACTAGACTGCAGGTAAATATTTTGCCCAAAAATATAGAAGCTACGGGATGTGGTCGAGGAGAAACAGTTTTTTTCCCATGGATACCTCTAATACCATCCGAGTATATATTTTAATTCAAGAGGTTACAGTTTTGAATATTACATAGTGGATTTCAATCTATAACATAGTGGATGGAAAATCTAAAACATATCGAAAGTTCTATAATTATGCCAATCAATATTCAAAAGGACATTTTATAAAAATCGATCAACGAAGGAATAAGAATTAGTAGGCTGTCTGAATTCACAAATACTTTAAGTCAATGTGAATAATGTGGAGTATAACTTTAAATTAAGTTGGAGTAGGTAGTTAGTTGATTCACTCTCCATTTAAACTTAACTTAAGTTTTTATTCAACATCAACGCGGACGAAGTCGCGGGTAAAAGCTAGTAATATTTATAAATATTATGATTAAACTGTAAAAAAAAAATCACAAATCCACTATTCCATAATTTTAAAACTAAACTGCTCACAAATTGAAGTGGACCACTCATCAAAAGTTAGGTAACTCTCTTTTTTAACTATACTTCTGTTGTTTTTTTTTGTATATTTATGCTTATAGTACCTCACTTATCGATTGTTAATGGTTTTTGTTCAACAAAAATAAATAGACCAAACAAAATTTAAGAAATTTTTTTTTTTTAATTAAATGATTTTCGTTTACAAAATAAACATTTAAATTTTTATAAATTATTGGTTTTCATTTCAATTTAACCTTCTTCAGTAGGGTGTTGGAGCCCCTCTACTTTGAATTAATGCTTCACATCGGCGATTCATATTCCTGATCAATATGTAATCTTGAGGGCAATTGGCCCATTCCTCAATTAAGGCGGCAGCAATTTCATCCAAGTTATCTGGACACGGTGAACGGATGTGTAATTGCCGTTGGAGTTTGTCCAAAAGATGTTCAATTGGATTCATGTCTGGTGAACAAGCAGGCCAGTTCATGCGCGTCATTTCTTGCTCTGCTAAATAACGTTGAATAATCCTTGCCCTATGAGGACGAGCATTATCATCAACAAGAATGAAGTTCTCACCCGTTTTTTGGGATAAAGGGATAATTACAGGTCTGATGACGTTGTTCAGGTAGGTTTGTGCGGTTACATGTTCATTTCTAAACAGTTCAAGCTGAGTTTTTTGATTACTAATTATCCCTCCCCACACCATTATTGAGCCTCCTCCATAAGAGCGAACTGGTTCAGTCATACCTTGGCTAAATCGCTGGTTTGTCTCTCGCCACTCTCTAAAACGTCGATCTTGATGATGGAGAAAAAATTTCGATTCGTCAGTAAATAAACAATGGTCCCAGTCCTCGTCAGTCCAATCAACATGTTCAGGAGCACATAGGAGTCGTGCTGCCTTTTGTTGTCTGGTTAAATAAACCCTCCTCGCCGATCTTCTTGCCCTCAAACCAACTTCATGTAGGGGGTTTCTAACCGTCTGAGTTGAAATGCGGACTTTCGTTGCTTGTTGAAAAGAGCTTTGCAGCTGCCGAGTTGTTAAACCTCGTTGCCTAGTGGTTTGGACTTTGAGATATCGGTCTTACTGAAGGGAGGTTTTTCGAACTCGGCCTCCTCCGTGTGTGTACTGAGCACCTGTTGCCTGGTATCGAGACCATGCTCGTCCAATGACTGTGTGAGAGCACTGAAGCCCACGACCGACATTACGTTGAGGATAACTCTAAAAGTGCTAATGCCCTCCCGAGTTCTTCAACACTAAGTCGTCGTAAATACATTGTTAACCACTGCCTAGTGAACTGGTTGGAGTAATACTGACGATAAAGGGGAAATAATGTTTACAAAACACAAAGGGACAATAAGCAGCTCAGCTCTAAGTAGTGATAGTAAGACTTTGTTTTTGTTTTTATCTCTTAAACACCGTGAAAGTGCTGATAAAATAGTTTTTTTCAAATGGAGGAAAACCTCAAATCAATCAAGTTAGCTAAATTATAAAATATCTTCACTTTCTTAAGTGGTCCACTTCAATTTGTGAGAAGTTTATTACACAAAATATAGAACTGTTGATGGAATTAATCGATTAAAAAAATAAAACAAGCTACATCTTACTCCACTGTTTCGACTTTAAAACTGTTATTTCAATACACAGAATGTAGTGAAGTAAAATTAACATTTTTCTTATTAACAATGAATTTAAAAAAATGTATTTCTAAAACAATCCTACATGCAAAATATTGAATATTTAAAAACAATACAAAGTGGGTACTTATATCTAAATATGTTCACTAGAGAGGTACGAAGTAAGTAATAAGCTCAACTTCAGTTTTTAGAATAATAGCGGTATCTTCACTAAAACGTTAAGCACCAACTGCAGTAAAATGAACTGTTCTTTTTCCGCCATTATTATGTAATAACTAGCTTTTGTCCGCGACTTCATCTGCGTTGATTTTAAATAGATACTTATGCTGAGTTTAATCGGAGAGTGAATTTTGAATTCCATAAATGAACTCCATATTATAAACAATGACTTAAAGCATTTATGAATTCAGCCAGCTTACCAATGCAAATACTTTTGTTGATAGATTTTTATAAACTGTCCTATTAAATATTAAATAGTATAATTACAGAACTATTGATAAGTTGTCTATTGAAATCCACCAAGTAATATCCAAAACTGTAATATCTAGGGGTTGATTTTACATAATCTTGAATACAATTATTATTATGTTAAAATGTAAAGCCTGCTTACTTATTTTCACATATCTAACTTAACATGATACGATTTCCCATTACACTTTTAGAGGTCGATTTTCCAAAAATAAAAAAACTCGTAATTCTTAAATTTTAATGTAGAAGCTAAATATAAAGTTTCATGGTGCTCACTTTAAAAATGACGGTTTTTTTTTTATTACAAACGTTTGTCACTCTTTTCACCCTCTTAGGGGATGAATTTTCAAAAATTATAAAAAAAAATTTTATAAGGTGCGCCTTATAAAATTTAGCAAATTTTAAGTCTGTAGCTTATATCGTTTTGGCTCTGCGGCGGTCTTTTCAGTCAGGACGAACTCTTTTATACATATAAATTAAATGATTTTTAATTATAAATACGTTTTGAGCATAAATCTCAAAGAAATCTTCGGAACTTAAAATGAAAAAAAAATTAAAGTTTGCTTAGACAAAATTAACCTAGCTTCGCATTTTATTATTCGTAGCATCATAGCATTACAATGATATTATGGAACTTGTAGATAAAAAATCAATAGCTATAACTGAGTTTTTCCCTAAAGATCCTTATGACGATTAGAAATCATTTAAAATTTTAAAAGTCTATAGAAATAACATAAACAATAATGAAGAATGGAGCTTAATAACAAAAGTTTTAAATGCAAATAACTTTAATGTTATTTAAATGCAAATACTTGGACTGTTTGAAACTTTGTCTCCGAATGACGAAGGAAAGACAATGGCTCGGAAAAAGAAAGAATGGAGCCCATTGCTTTCTGAGCTCGCTCGTAACCTAATAAGGGGAAACCCAAGGTGACATTTTGATTAGCTTTCTTAGCAAGATGTTTCCTGGATTTAATTACATTTCATTGTTCTTATTTCATTTTATTATTATTATTTTAAGACCATCAGATTAAGGAATGGTCTCACTGGACCAGTAAGGAAAAGGAAACAAAATAACTGTTTAGGAGGATTATTTGTCAGAGTGGAGGTCACAATTATTTCGCAAATAGTAAGATACTGTTTTAACAAACAGTCTCCAACCGTAATATTGTATCGTTATTATTAATAATATGGCCAACTAATTCTTATTCAAGAAAACAAGTTAATTCTAAATACATAAATTCTAACAATTATAATCAGTAGAATTAATAATCCGTAGGAATTAACCAATAAAATAATCCTTAAAAATTAACGTTAGCAATTTTTAGGAATAATTAAAAACAACCTAATTTAGATGTTGATTACTCATTGGGTTCTTCCTTAAGAAAGAAGGTTTAGGGCTATCAGTTCATTACCAGCAAAATATCATCTAATCGTCTTATCGATAGTAGTGAAATGTTTTTTGTTTTTTTTTCTAAATAGCCAGAATGCTATAGTTATAACCCTAAAGATGTTCGATTGAAATATTTTTTTTAATTGCTCGAACTTAGTAATTTCGTGATACACCTGATTGAGAATATGCATATAGCTTTTGGCCTAAGAAAATCTAAGAACCATTGGTTTTATGACCTTGCACAACCGTTTCTTGGTGATCGAACTACCCTTACCCTATACCGAATCTCCACCCATGATGGATTGTTAAGGTTAACACAAATATATAATTTAAAAAAAAACCTTTAATAGGAAACTAGACTAAAAAAATAGTGAACGATTTTCAATAACTTAATTATAAATATGTTACTGGCTGATATTAGGAAAAGCATAGTCATTGGGAAAATATCTTAAAAACACCACGTATTATGTTAAAATGAAATTTAAACTTATTGAAAATTACTTTATACTTTTTGTTTGCTATTAAATGTTTTAGTCTTTTAAGATATTATCTACTTCCTACTTTTTAGTTCGAGTGGTTATGGGTGAAAACAAATATATTCATTTTTAAGTTTTTTGTTCGACTAGCTTCAAAATCGTGTTTTGTTTTTTCTTTTTATTTAACTAACTGCTCGATGTAACAGTTCTTGCTGAGCCTAGACCCTCCTTTACGAAAAGCGCTTAAATATTTTTGTTATTTCCCTATATCCAACCAATTGAGGATTAGTAAATTTGCATAGGCCTACCTTATAGGCAATCAGAACAGGAATTTTAGAGCCCTTTGTCCACTACTAAGCTAAAGGGAGCCTTTAGATGGTGAAGAACCATGAGTGCGGGAATTTTAAAAAACTGCTTTTAAGCATATAACTTTTTTTCTTTCAAATTTATTTCAAATGATCATGGTCATGATAAATAATTTTCGACGCGTCGCCTTCTCTGTCCATTTTCTCACTACCATGTTTTCCAGATCTTCCTCTACGTCATCGATCCACCGTAGACGTGGTCTTCCTCTTTTCCGCTTTCCTCATCATCTTCTATAGAACATTTTCTCGGGGAGACTGCTTAGTTCCCAACATTTATCAATCAATCAACACTGGCTCTACACGTACAGTACGGGTCTTGGCCACATCAAGGCGTCGGCTCCACTCTTCTCTGTCCTGTGCCAAGGTCCTCCAAGTTTTGGATCCAACAATGCTACCTGCATCCTTCTCGACCTCGCCTGCCCATCTTAATCCACGTTTCCTTTTTCTGTCAACGTACCCAAATAGCAGTCTCTTATGAGTAGCATTGTCCTCCATTCTGGCCACTTGTCCAGCCCATCTAAGCCTAGCTATTCTTTTACACTGAACCACGTCTAGCTCCTGATACATCCGATAATTGTCTTGTAATGTAATCTTGGCTCTTCTTGATATCAGATGACTTCTAAAAATGTTTGCTATACCAAAATAATATTTATTAGCGGTCAAAATTCTTCTTTCAACTTCTGCTCCAGTTGAGTTATCCGCCTTAACCAAAGATCCTAGGTAGACAAAACTGTCGACACTTTCAAACGTGTAGGTGCAATACGTGATAGTGGGTGTTGGTTGCCTTGAAGGGCTAGCAAGCATATATTTGGTCTTTGCCTGATTCACTTGAAGACCCGTTCGCCGTCCAGCTTTCTCCAAAGCAAGAAACGCTCTGTGTTCTTCCGACTATATCTAAATCATCTGCGTAGGCCATTATTTGGATGGACTTAGTCAGAATCGCACCAGTGACTTGTAATCCTGAGTCTCTTATGACCTTTTCAAGTGCGAAATTGAATAACAGGCATGGGAGTCCAACCCCTTGTCTCAGACCCCTAGTTGTCCTGAATACTCAGACATGTCATTCTGGATCTTGACCTGGCTTCTCGAATCCCTCATCAGCAATTTCCTACATTTTTAAAAACTATTATTAATTTTTCTTGCAAAATATACCAGATATTACCATATCTTCTGGTAAACCAGCTAAACCTGAAGATCCTTATCAGGATAATGAAACACACTTATGTGTCAATATCCATTAAATTATTGAGTTGCCATCGGTCCTTGAGCATTGTGCAAAGTTCCGATTTAATTCGTTGTGTTGAAGTGGCCGAAAATTGACTTTACAGGTAAAGTTAATATAAGCGTGTTAAAAAAAATCTTGGCTCCGAGTACAGAGTTATACCTTGGTATTATAACCAATTTTCTCGTAACGAATCTGCCAAAAAAGTTTCGGATTGTTATTGATTAACTAGAAATGAAAACTCTGGGGGTCTCTCCGAATTGATGAGGCCGAGCAAATTAAAATTTATGTTGCAAAAGAGATCGAGAATAGTTTTGAGGAGTCCAAATTAGCGAGTAGATCTGTTGTGGACTAACGATATCGACCAATAGGACGAAGTGGGCCGCTAAGTGCCAAGTTTTGTGGTCCATCAAGTGTGATTGCCAACTCAGAGCAAACTCCCTTGCTTATATATTCCTAATTATCATTTCCTTTTCCAGTCTTCGGGAGCGACTTGTTCAACTTTAAAACAATTCCATCCCGGGAAGGGCTTCTTTGTTCTTTGTCTAACCAAGCCTTTGTCGTTGTATTCGCCTTTTGTTGAAATATTTCCAGAAAGGTTCCTTAATTATAATCGTAATTCCATCTCTAAAAACGAAACCGAGAAATCTTTATCGGTTAAGAAGATCCATGTTTCATTTTATTCATTGACCGTTGTAATTCATTTTACTAGAAAAACAAAAGGGGGGGAGCCGAGTGGCTGAGTGGTAGAGCGCTGAACTGCCATGCCGAAGGTCCTGTGTTCAAATCCTGCTCACTGGCAGACTTTAATCTGTTAGCAGCCACAGATGGATCCTGTGGGGTCTAGGACCATTCTGGGGCACTCTAAATAAAGTGGGTACCATAATAAGGGGGGAGGATCTGGCTGTTGAGCGTGATTTTGGACATATCACCTCCCTAAACCGTTGTTCAAAAAACAGTACAGACTCTACCATGTAGTGAACCCCAGACCCTTCACGGGTTGTAGTAAAGTAATATTAGTAATAACCATTACTACATCGATCTATTTGATTTACTACTCAAGTGTTGCTATAATTTAACTTATTTTGAGAACATCCTTATCATGATTTAACACCCTCGCACTTTTCAGAACCGACCATTAAAAAATGTGCGGCGTTGACCAGAAAAGACGTTTCGAGATAATTAGATGTCAAGGCTGTAAGTAGGCTCGGAAAATCTGACATATTTCTCTGTCTTTTTGCTTAATACGAGTTAGCCTGATTCAAGCCAAGCGCTATTAGAATCAACTCTTCTAGTTTAAAAGATTTTTATTTTTTAACTTATAAGCTAATAATATAATTAAACAATAATATAAGCTCTGCAAAAGGTCTCCTCATATAAGTTAGACGGTAGACGAGGATTAAATATTATAATGATGATGAACAATAACTTAACACACTCACCAAGATCAGTTCACTGATAAATAAATAAATAAATAAATAAACAATAAATCTCGCTCAGCTTTCTAGCCTGCTATAGATTACTTTTAAATTTTTATTTTACCAAAGAAATAGTTCATTATGTATTATTCCTATGTTTTTCCACCGTAGCAATACATTATTTCTGTGATGAAGTAAAAATTGGTGAAATCGATATCTTTTTATTGGATATCAATAAGAACAATCTGTCAATCTAAAGGGCAATATATTAGTAATCTATGAACATAAAAAGTATATACATTATATAATGAAAATTAAAGAATAATCCGTGATTTACCATTTTTATGATGACATTAAAATTAAAGAATAATTTTTAATAAACCGTTTCTAGGATAAAATAAAAATTAAATAATACTTCATGATAAACTATGATGAAATAAAATTTAAAGAATGTTGTTGTGGGAGCTGCTAATCTTAGTTAAATTCTTTTTAAATTTTTATTTCAACACATAATAGAAATAGTTACTAATATTACTTTACTACAACCCGTGAAGGGTCTGGGGTTCAGTACATGGTAGAGTCTGTACTGTTTCTTGAACAACACTTTAGGGAGGTGATATGTCCAAGATCACGCACAACAGCCAAATCCTCCCCCCTTATTATGGTACCCACTTTATTGAGAGAGCCCCAGGAGGTTCCTATACCCCATAGGATCCATCTGCGGCTGTTAACAGATTAAAGTCTGCCAGCGAGCGCGATTTGAACCCAGGACCTTCGGCATGGCAGCTCAGCGCTCTACCACTCAGCCGCTCCGCTCCCCTTTTGTTTTCCTAGTAAAACGAATTACATCGGTCAATGAATAAAATGAAACATGGATGTTCTTAACCGATAAAGATTTCTCAGTTTCGTTTTTACAGCTGGAATTAAGATTATAATATATACACAAATATATATATATATATATATATATATATATATATATATATATATATATATATATATATATATAACGTGTGTGTGGACTCTTAAGCAAGGATAAGTAAGCGGGTTGAAAAGTATTCCATTAATACGCTACTGAATTAAAAGTCGATTTGAACTAAATGTACACTATGTTTGTTATCTATTCAAACTACATTCGATTGATAATAATTGATGAGATAACATTTGAATATATTCTGATCAAATAAGCAGATTATTTGCATAGCACGGATTCTCGCTTTAAACCAACTCCCTCGCTTATTTCACCAATAACGTGTAGAGTTATGATTTACCTTGATGAGATTAATTAATATATTTGTTACCTAGTAATCTGATTTGGTTAACTCCCCATACCGAAGAGAGAAAGGAAATTTATAACGTGTCTACTGCTAACGTTTTATATATCAGCGAATGATAATAGTCAAACATAAAACCCGTATTCGTAATAAAAATGTATAAAATATTAATAACGGGAATTATTTATAGTTACAAAAATCAAATAGCTTCTATCGTAAAATAGACAGTAAAGACATTTTCAATAAAATTAAACAAACTAATATTCAACCAATAATACCTATACATATAATAAGTAAGCATATATTGACCAAGCAAATATTCTCTGGAAGAATAACATCACAACTTAAGTAAGAAAAGAAGAACTTCAAAGAGTCTCATATGTTAGAAAGAAGTGAATTTAAGGGCTAAGAGAAAAATCTGAAAGGGTTTCAGGAAGAAGAAAGACCATAGAAGGACAAACTAAGTTGGACAAAAGATCAAAGAAAAAATGCGAGTGAACGCATGAAGGAATATTAGAGACAGAGGAAACTCGAGTAGAGGAAAGGAAAGACAAATAGTTATCGCATGATCCTAACTGGTTAGTACGAAATATAAAAAAACAAAAATAGTGATTAAGATACGATCTAGTCATTTAAATCAATACAAATTATCAAAATCCCAAAAAGATACATACAATTATTACAAAACAATTGGAAAACAAAAAAAAAAGTACTGATAAATACATATTAAGTAAAAGATGAACGATCCTACCTATATAAATGCGAAAGTTTGTGAGGATGTATGTTTGTTATTCTTTGACGCAAAAACTACTGAACGGATTTGGATGAAACCTTACACTAGAATAGAATAGAAAACAAACTTTATTCTGGGACCAAGTCCCTTTAGGATAACAATAACGAACAAGTAAAATAAACATAATATTCACTAATATAGGTTTTACATCAGAATAACATATAACGGGGAAAACAACTTGAAATAATGTTAGGAAATGATAAGAATTAATTCTAGAATACAAAGAAAAAATATCCTTCTTATTAAGGGTAAATTGGACATCACAGCTAAATATTTTAATTCTAAAGATTTCCTCTGCTGAAATAAAAACTTAGCCAGAGATAACATCATGGAATTCATGGCACAAATAACCATTTTTCCTTTTCTGTCACAGAAGAAGACAGCTTGTATAATTTGTATTTCTTTTTTCATCAGTTTTCCTTTGAAGGACATACCTTGCTCAAAAACAATGAGATAATTTAATTATCCGAATCCTTTGTTATGTCAAAACAAATATTACATTTAACCCTTTATATGAAATCCAATTAACAGCCTTCCTTTTCGTATTTTACTTCCGAATAATGTTAAAAATAAAATAAAAAACAGATACAAATATAACAAAATAAAATGAAATACTAAAAAAAGACTTAGTATATAAGCTCATAGACTATTGTTATAATTTTCAACTATATTCTTTTAAATTTTATATTTAAAATGTTAGACGAAAAAACAATTTTCTGGTCTATATATGAGCATATATTCATATTTATCTTTGTGCGTAAAATGTATTTATGTGGAAACAAGGACGATGTCAACATACCCTTATAGTAATTGAATTATAGTGTTAAATATAATTTCGTTCATTCGTAAAAAACAAAAACAAATGCGAATGGTCTCTTTAAAGAAATTAAAAAAATCCTGAAGGTTTTTGGGTTCAGTACATGATAGAGACATTACTGTTATGCAGAACAACGGTTGTGCAGGAAAGTTAATAGTTTTCCCAACGTTATAAGGTTAGTGGTGACAACCTTCTATGGCCATGGTTCGCAGCCCAGCAGGTGGCCTGAGGTTTTGGTTATGACGTCCTTCGGAAGAGATGTAGAAATGAGTTCCCGAGCCTGTACGATATCGTAACTCGTTAAAGATCCCAATCCTAATTATCTCTGCATAGGTAAAACTTAGGGCTCCCACTATATCATCGTGTGATCAGCCATATCAGCTACAACTGACGTTCAATAAATAAACAAACGAAAATCCCCAAATTGGTAGAAAGCTAAGCAAAATTGTGCTTTCTGTAACCAGCCATCTGATATTAGTGAGTATTATTGTTAAATAATAGTTTTATTCTAAACCTGATGAGTTGATTTTAACAGTGGTTTGTTTGAATCAGCCCAAATTATTTTAAGGAAAAAGACAAAGAAAAATGTCAGAATGTGAGCGAAACTTTATCCATCCGGAGGTGTTATTACTAGTAGTAATCTATTATGGTTACGGAGTCCTTCGGAAAGGCCGTTAAATCGTAAAAAACAGGGTTCCGAGCCTGATTTACTCGTTCAGGATCCTAATTATGCCTGGATACGTAAAATTTAAGACTACCACTGTAGTAGCATCGTCCGAATGATTAGCCATAGTAGTTTAAATTGATATCAAATGAATAAGTACAGATTATTATTATTATAGGCGTTCCAACATGGGTTGCCTCAACCTGTCAGAGCAGGCACCTCTCGATCCACCCAATCATCTTCCTGGAGACCCCTACCGGCCATCTCTTCCTGGACTCCCTCCATTCACCTGCTTCTGGGCCGTCCGCGTTCTCTCCTCCCTGGTGGAACCCAGTCCAGCACTCGGTTCGGCCAACATTCAAATGCCATTCTCTTCACATGGCCGTACCATCTTAGGCGGCGGGTCCCGATTCTTTCATTTGTTGGTATATTCACATCCATCCTCAGTCGAATCTCTTCGTTTCTTAGCATATCCAGCCTGGTGACACGGAGACACAGTCTCCAAAAATCCATTTCAACCGCCTGCACCTTTGAGTACAGACGGGAGCACATAATCCAGGTTTCCGAGGAATAAGTCAGGATAAATTCGGCAATGGTTGTGAAAATATGGCGTTTATTTTCCTTAGACATCTCTGTGTTCCATAGGACCAGATGTAGCATTCTAGTAGCTTTTCGAGCTTGCTCCACCTTTTTCCTGACTTCATACTCCGACGACCCGGTAGTATCCAAATAAGATCCCAGGTACTTAAATATATTTACTTTCTTACAGGCCTCCCTGTCCACCAGAAGCGCATTTGTATCAGGATCTCCAACGGCCATATACTCGGTCTTCTCGAAGTTAATTTTTAAGCCCGCCGTTTCGTAGCAGATCTTTAGGGTATACACCATCATTCCAAGGTAGACCTTCCGCCACGCAAACACGACATGGTCGTCAGCGAAGAATAAGGATAGTAGCTGATCGCCATCAATGAACGGCCCAACATCTCCACATTGCTTGTACCAAGGTTTCACTACCTCGTGAAGGTATATCTTGAATAGAGTGGGTGACATGCTAAGTCGTTGGTGTATAGGTGTCTCACCGCCTTTATCAGAGCCCTATTAATGCCTGCTTCTTCAAGTGCTATCCATAACCTCTCTCTAGTCACATTACCATACGCTTGTTCCAGGTCTATAAAGGCCATGTGAAGTTCCTGTTTCATTTCCAGGGACTTCTCAATAATACAACAAAAATATTGTCCGTACATTACCGTCCAGCCGTGAATCCCGCTTGTTCCTGAGGGGTAGAGTAAGCTTTTTCTAACTTGTCCCGGAGCAGCCTACCAATAATCCTGGCAATCGAACTTTGAACGCAGATCCCGCGATAAATCCGGCAAACTTTTTTGTCACCCTTCTTATATATTGATATGTAGCCAGCCTTCCGATCATCCGGGATATCACTCCCCCTGAGGACAAGGTTGATCACCTGCGTCAAAAGGGTTACCAGTTTCGCGCTACCAGCTTTCAGGAGCTCCATAGCAATTCCGCCCGGTCCCGGAGAAGTGCCAGTCTTCGCCTTTGATAGGGCCCGCTGAACATCACTCTCCTCCACTTCTACCGGTTCCTCAACTTCTACATGCTCAGTGTCATTTTTCTGGGACGCAAACTGAGGTCTATTTTCGCTTAGAAGGGGTCTGTAATGATTCTCCCACTCCTTTTCCTTAATAGGAGATACTAAATTTCCCTTCCTCGCTGTCCTCAACTTTCTCAGCACTCCCCAGGACTCACGGATTCGATTGAACCCTAAAGTAGAATTAATTCGCTGGCAGCATCTTTCCCATGAGTCGTTTTTCGGTTTTGTCACCTGTTCTTTAACCTTCCGACTCAGGGTTCTATATGCCACCCAGTCATCCTTTCTGGTGGAAGAGAGATACTTTACATATGCCAGCTTCTTTTCCCCTACTATTTGGGCTATTTCTTGTGTCCACCAATTTGGCAGAGGCCTCTTCTCCTCTTCACCAAGAACCTCTCTAGCTGCCAAGTGGACACATTCCTTAAGATGCTCATATTTTTCTTTCGCCCATATTTTTATTTGAAATGAAAATATTTAAGAATTAATACAATCAATAACACCCGGGTTTGAGTCCCGGTCCTGGACATATCTTTTCTTTTCAAATAAAAATATTTAAAAATTAATACAATCAATAACAAAAAAATAAAATAAATTAGAATAAGTACATAGGTCGATAGCCCAGTGTGATAATTGTTGCAGTAATCAGTGATCTGATTTTAGTGAGTTTTTTCAGTTTTTGATGAAGAATAAAATTTTCCTAAACCTGAATTGATTCTTAAGAGTGTTTTTCTGAATATCTCCAAGTTGCTTTAAGAAAAAAGACAGAATGTGAGAAAAATATTAATATTTCTAACCTGAGGTTTTATTACTACTAGTATTATTCATTATTATTATTAAATATAAATTAAGAAACTATTTATTATTATAAATATTCATGCATTAATTTATTTATATGTATAATAATCTGCCCCTGATCCTAGAGGCTTTTAATTCTAATTCTTCTTGGTCAAATTAAGATACTTTCTCACTCACATCTTCGTGTCCGACACTCTTTTAATATACTTTTATAAATATTTGTTAATATATTTACGTTAAGGAAAGGCAGTTTCGGCCAAACCAAGCGGCCTTTTGAGATTACTTCAGAGCATGACCTTAATAAGGGCGATAAAAGTTATTAAAGCTTCAGAGGATATTAGCATAAAAAACTCGTTGAAGGACCTTTTATTAATTAACCAAATAAGCATTCAATTTGTTTTCATCGTATATTCCGGTTATTCCAGGTTCGTTTAAACTGTAGCGGTAAATTGTTTTTAAAAATTTCATTTTGGGGCTATTATATCTTTATGTTATCCTTTCTAATGATCATTCAGTAAAAACAAAAATTTATGCGAGTCAGTTTTTTTTATATTTAAAAATATATTTATCTGAAATTCAAGGCAACAAGTTAATATTATCAATTATATATCTACAGTCCCGGTGAATAAATGGTAAAGTCCAATTTTGCCAGAACTAGTTAACTGCTTCCAGATAACCGGAAATTCTTTTAGTTTTTGGGTTGAAATGGAGTTGAAATATAAGCAACAACTCCTTTTCAAGCCAATGTCTGACTTGGCTTCTTATTCACTAGGAAAATAACACGATTCCGCTTCTCCATGCACATAACAATCATTTTGGATAAAATCTGACTTAACCACTTATTCACCGGGGATGTAGATATAATTACATGTCATTAAGGCAAGTAGAAAGACTATCCACTGGAAGTAATCAAATAAAAGATTTAAGTTAGAAAGTAACGAGGCCATCTTCTTTTCAGAAACCTTTGAAGATTATCACTATAGATTTGAAACTAGTGGGAATAAAGTATGTCATGAATGGATTAATCTCGGGTTCGGACCATGTCAGCTATAAATTGAACATTAAGATCATTATGGATGATTTTATTCGTAACAAAGTAAGGAGCATCGAGTGTAAGGATTGGATTCGACAGTGAGCACTGTTCATTAGAAAGCCAAAGTTTCGAGCCACATTGCAGGCCTACTTCATGGCGAAATATACAAAAGTACAGACAAATTAAAATTATACATGGTAAATATTAAAAATAAATATAGGCTTCAAGATATCTGAATGATAAAACATAAAGATGAGGGCTCTTAGGTAAATATACAAAGCGAAGGGAATAATTATTGAGTTTTACCAATTAAGGAACAAAGAAAGTAATCAAAATTAATCTAATAGAGATGGTGAAAAAAAAAGAAATAACGGGAATATTAATTATATAGTTATATAATTATAAATATTAATTATATAATTATATATTTTTGTTTTGAAGTGAAAAGGGTACTTGTGTGTTAAAGCCACCGTAGTTATTATTCCCTACTTGTTCGCACACGCGAGCGGTTACATTTTGTAACCGTTATATTTCTAAAACATTTATATTGCATGTTTTTAAATCTATTTATTGGGGTTAGAATTTTAAAATTTTTAAATAATCATCAACAATTACAAATCAAAATAATTTATGTACAAATGGAATATATCATGAACAATTAAAATAATGGATAATATAGAAATGAATAATAGAATATATCACGAACAATCAAAATAATGAAATATGAAAAATACAAATAATTTATTAAAAAAGAAAGTGGTTAATCGGATTTCGGTGGAAAATTGGTAAAATATTTCGCTCCTGGAAAAATACAATTACTTCTTCAGTTTTTGTCAAATACCCAAAGACTCATTTTCGTAGCTCAAAAATTGGCGAAATAATAACAACAAATCTAATAATAATTAAATAAATAAATAAAATAATAACAACAATGAGTCTAGAACAAATCAGCAACAAACAAAACTCAGCAAACAAGAACGAACAGAAGAAATCAGTTGTAAGAAATAAACGGTTACAAAATGTAACCGCTCGCGCATGCGAACAAGTAGGGAAAAATAACTCAGGTGGCGTTAATACCCAAGTACCGTGTAAAGATTTATCCTGGCCTGGGTTCGGACTCAAGTCGTCTGCATTTCCTTTGCAGTGCTCGAAGCCACTCAGCTACCAGGGGTCGTATAATAGTCGTAAAAGTAATGTTCAATGAACATTCTTCCCTGTTTATAAATCTCAAAAGTTGTGAGAACACGGGGATATAGAATCGGTGAAGAGAACGGATTTGTTCGACTTGAATACGGCCATTTGGCCACGCCAAATCTTTTCATTTCAAAACAAAAATATTTTAAAATTATTCCCTGTTCTTTCTATACTTATCTATGGGTCTTCCTATCTTTATGTTTTATCACTGAGTCCTGTAATGCCTAAATGAATTTTTAATACTAACGTGTATAATTTTAATTAGTCTGTATTTTATATATTTAGCCATGAAGAATATATTTAATTTGGATCGAAACGTTGGCTTTCCAATGAACAGTTCTCACTATTTAAGAGATTTTGTTTAACCTCCACTCGGACCATTTTCCTCCCGTTGTTGTTTGTTTATTCGACGTCACTTTATGCTGCTATGGCTAATCGGCTTAGAGCTACAGTGGGAGCTCTAAGTTTTTGCTTATCCAGGTTTTATTAAGATAGGGATTTTTAACGAGTACCTTACATCGTACAGGCTCGGGCCCCCCCAATACCAAGGATTTTTACTCCATTAAAAAACATCCTAGGGGCACCTGCCGGGCTGCGAATCCGTCATCATTTTCCTCTAGTTATAATTAATAATATTATAACAACAGGCTCCTATTGAAACTAGATATTGTATAGTTCTAGCCTTGAAGCCTCATAGTTATTCTAGGCTATTTGATGATGTACCAGGAATATATTCCATGAGATGGGGTGAGGGACTTGCAAGTTTCTCGGATCTTCTAGCTTTAAATTATGCAGCCTTGATTAAAGATTCTTGCTAAAGTTCTTAGTATGGAACATCCTCGTATGTTAGTTAAACAGATCTCTATTGTTAGCAAATACATTAGGTCTTTCACATGGCCTCCTTCTAATAAGTCCTCTTCATCTCATCAAGGAGGCGTTTACAATTAAGAGCTAAGTTTCCTTTTGTTTGTTCCAACTTCTACAAGATTCAATCCTTGTTATATCACTCAGTTCCGAGAATTCTTAATATGGAGTTAATTTTTAACGGGATACAATTTGAATAATATATACTGAATCACATAGTATTTATATATAAAGCTTTATAATTTTTATTTCTGAGTCCATTCAATATGATAAAAAACATTACATAGTTCACAAATATGGCTGGGTTATGTAAAGGGGTAGTTGTGTCAAGAACATCTGTGGACGAAAAAAAAAAGTTCTCGCTTCGGATGAAGAATTATCTGGAACCGCACTAAGGGTGGGAGGATGTAATAGACATCGATAGAACTGAGTAGACTAAACTATCATGAAAATGTGATCGGAATACATAAAAATAGACTCTAATTTTATTCAAAATGTATCAATTCTTTATTATAGAATCATTTAGGAGCCAGAATGTTTTAGGGCCAGTAGATAGGGTCTAGAGTTTGAGTGTGTATCAAAGATTTTATTTAGGACCGCACTAAGGGTGGGAGGATGTAATAGACATCGATAGAATTGAGTAGACTAAACTATCATGAAAATGTGATCGGAATACATAAAAATAGACTCTAGTTTTATTCAAAATGTATCAATTCTTTATTATAGAATCATTTAGGAGCCAGAATGTTGTAGGGCCAGTATATAGGGTCTAGATTTTGAGTGTGTATCAAAGATTTCATTACGCTAAATCCGTTGACTCCGAATAGACTAACTAGAATTTGGAGGCTCACCCATCCTATATAAAATTAAAAAAATCTTTGGGAAATCCGTGATTTCGGCCAAACTTCTTGCTCATCCATTGGTCATACCGCTGTATATATGTTTTATTTCTTTATATTTTTATCCACCTGTCAAATACGAAGAATTGGCAATCAGCTGATTTGCTGACGGTAAAATACAAAATGACATTTAAGGCATGAAGAAGAACAGTAGCCAGCGGTACCTCTCTCCTGTGACTTGGTTTAATTTTCTATGGTAATAGATCCCTTATCCACATTATTTTCAGTTTCCTCCTAGTGTTCTCAGATATGAGAGTCGTGGCCATTTGTTCTATTTGGGTTTGGTTGTCCGTGTAATTTTTCTTGAAAGCGTTTTTAGTATGTTCGTCAACCGTTGGTACTTTTAAGTCAGTATGCAGAGTTATGTTATAGACATCCCAAGGTGCTTTTGTGACAAGTGTACGTACTTTTGATTGGAAAGTTTGTAGTCTTTTTCAGTGAGTCTGTTTAGCGATGCCATAAATATGTAATGCATATGTCCAAACTGTTGCTGTATAATTAAATTAATTATTACAGCCGGATTTGAACCAGTAAACTTCAGTTTAACAATTCAGTACTTTACACACTGAGCTGCCCTGCTCCCCTTTCTGTAAAAAGCAATAAAAGGTTATTTAGATAACTTAAAAATACTTGCTGTTCTACACGTACATTTAATAGATGCCCACAGAAACAATGTTTTGTCAACACTAGATAATTTATAAAAATTAACATACACTAAATATTCCCATTTGACAAACATTTATATATGTAATTTTATTGTATCTGAGCAAAGGTATAAGCAATTATTCAAGAGTGAGAATATTTTTTTACAGCCACCCAGTCCAGTAGAACCGGATAAAAGGTGCCATAGGATATTCCCATATCGCACACTCTGCAGATTGTGAGAAGGCAGTGTGTATTCGGCCCCTACACGTGGCTCCAATACCTGAACGACCATACTGAATATATATTAGAGACAAACATAGGCCTTAGAATATTTTTCTCTCTTTTGGGTATATTGTATGTTACAGGGGATATAAATTGTATTAAATGCGGAATCTATTTGAATAAAGCTTTTCTTACATTATTTGGATCAAGTAGCTAATGCTACAGATACAATATTAATGATATAGTTACAAATACTCGTATTGGTTCGTTTGATGTTAAAATTCTGCTTTCAATCAACTTTATTAAATCAAACTATTTAAAAAAAAATATTTACACTGAATTTCTATACAATTTACCCAACTTATCAAATTTTTGAACCAAAAACTGAAAAATTTAGGGTTTTATGATGAAATAAAATCTGAAAATGCGTTTTTGGCTTGTGGATCATTTTCAATAATTTTACCCTTAAGGGAAGTTGTCCAAATTTCTCAACATATGGGAATCTGTTGGAGATACGTCTGGCAAATTAGGCAGGTGTGGGAGTAATTCGTAACCAAGCTGGTTTAGTTCACTGTCTGTCGAAAACATGTGGTCTAGCGTTGTCGTGTAAGAGTATAGGGACCTTCCGATTAACCGATGCAGGTTGTTTTTTGATAATTTTATGTAGCATTATATCAATATCCCTGCATTTCGGATATGGATGTGATGGTCCCATCTCTGAGTAGATAGTAGAAATGAATCATTACTACCATTGAGCACCAGCATACAAATCCCCGAACGTGGTGCTGTTTCTTGCTGCCTGAGACGCCAAGTATCCGTGTTTATACAAAAGAGTTACACGATAATATTATGTTTCCATGGTAATATTTGATTTGATGGCATTATAATCGATGTTCGTTCAATATTAGTGATAGTAGTAATAGAAAGAGAGCTTTAATAACTGCTCATTACAATATGTAAACATAATCATAGTAAACAATTGAGGTTCACTGATTCCACTTTGAATTTTAGAAATAATAAATACGGACACTTCATATGAACAGATTTATTTTTTTTACTGTGTTTTTCTTGTAGTTTGGAATGACAAAGAATGACTCTATTTTATTTTATGATGGTCATTAATTTGATTGAAAATAAATACATTTATCTTAGAAAGAACTTTTTGAAAAGAAATTTAATAAACCAAGGTTATTACAAATAATTGCATATCTAATACAACTTACAATGATTCAGTTGCTCTAAACGCTTGATCGATTATCAGCACAGTACTAGACAAGGATATAATGGTGTCTGGTTGTGGTTAACTAACCATCACTCTCCGTCGTTGAAACCATTTGTAACCAAACCACCAAGCTCCACTCCGAGCCTATTCTCGGTCTGTTTCGGATGTATGGTATCCACCAATGTCATGTAGGGTCAGCGTAACGGTGAATTTCTTCCTGTCAAAAACCAAAAAGATGCTAAGAACATTTAAAAAAAAATTAAAAATGTAATTGGAGGTGGGCTTGACACTAACCAATAAAAAACATTTTTATTTTGGGGGAAACTAATATTTTTGTACAGGAGGAGTTAGGATGTTTAGTATACGAAACTATCACTATAACAAAACCGCAAAATCAGATGAATGTTTTAAGGAGAAGCTACGAAATAATGATAAAAAAATACAAAAATGTACTGCTCAAAATACATATCTTCTATTGTTAGGTTGGTTGTTCCAAATTTGATACGTAAAACCGATTGTTTATCAACGTCTTAGTATAATCATAGTATAAACATTTTTAGTAACAATTAAAAAAAAAAACTGGATCAGATATTCTTAATAAGTCCTTCTTTTGATAGAAACGTGATGAACTTATTAACGTACTTTTCTTCATTTCCCAATATCATGGATACATTAGCAGTTAGTCCTATTTTATCGATCGCTCTTTTGTCAAAGGTACAGGCTTCGAAGATATGGGCTATTGACAAGCTCTCGCTGCACTTCTCGCATGTTGCCGGGTGTTCTTTAGTAATCTATTGTTAGGCAAGAAAAACATTTTGAGGAAAAGTTGGGTATAAACCGGGTTACATACCCCTGATCCATCCTGTCGCTAAACCTGGTGGCGATTTGAAATAGTTTACAAATTGATATTGTTATTTTCGGTTATTAACTCGTTTTTACTAATAATAAATTATTATTTTTTATTTTTATTATTATTAGTGCTAGTAGGATATTTTGTTGTATTATATTAATTTTTCGACACTCCTAACTCAAAAATGCCTTGAAAAATAAAAGTACTCTATCTAACAATTATTTTTTAAAACATATTTTTGTAGTGTATATAAATGTATTTAATATCATAGTGAAATCCAAATCGTTGGTACTTAAGAATTTATGTAATGCGTTATTTCACGGCGTGCCCTTAAAAGAAGTGTTTGTTATAAAACTCCTTAGAATATTTTATTGTATAAAAGAATAATTGGTTATAAAAGTAAAACATAATATCATAAATACAACAAAATTGTAAAAAAATGAATAGAAATATCTTTAATACAAAACATATTAATGATGATTTACACTCGATGTTTGTTTAATTAACATCACTTTCTGTTGCAATGGCTAATCGGACGATGCTACAGTGGGAACCCTAAGTTTTGCCTATCCAGGTCTAATTAGATAAGGCTCTATAACGCGGACCTGACATGTTATCACGCATGCTTGATACCGCCATTTTATGTCCTATCCTAAGGACGGCATGACCAAGGATTTTTTATTCCCTTTTAAATATTTAATTTAATTATTATTTTCTTAGCTCTAGAATCGTCCATCGCCTTCACTCACTTTTATAAGTCCTTATCCATTCTCTTACGCACTACCCGGTTCTTTGCCCGACTCCTAGTTCTTTAGAATAAAGTACACATAATGCAATCAATCAATTCGTTGTGAATCGCTCAATGTGACACCACTCTTTTAGCTCTGTTTCATGTTTCATATTTTAGTGACGTTTCTAAAGGGTACACATCCAAAAAATAATTTATTATTTTTTCTTCTCGAAAAAGGAAGCAAGGTTGTCTCCTCACTTCTTCGTGGCCCTCAACCGCCCGAGGAATCAGTCAGTATTATCTTCCCTTCGGTCCAGGAAGCTCTCCTCTCCTCCACGGGTCAGGATAATGGTCAGATAAAGGGAGTCCCTCAGGGCTCTACTGTAGTGCGTCCCTTCCTTTAATCAAACACTGATGTTGATTTATTTCTCTGGCTTTAAATGTCGCAGTACGTAAAGACTTTTGATCAGCACAGCAAATATATTTTTGGTTAATATTTGAATAAATATTATTTATATTGATTTATTGGTAACTGTTGTAATATAATAATAATATAAATTGGGTAATATTATTCGAATGAAGGTTAGCGTCAAGAAGGTTAAGATGGGCGTCTAAAGTTGCTAGGTTAAGTAACGAAGGTATTTCCTAAAACATTAAGAAACTTAGTCCCGACTGGGAAGCGAGTGAGGGATGACCGAGTGATTTAGGATCACTATAAATATATGTTGACTGTATGAGGGTACAAAATAGTCTAGGTTTGCTTGTACCGAGCCGTAGGGACGATCGATAGGCACAAATTTTGCATAGGCTCGTAGCGGCGTAGGTTGCATTACTATTCGAACGAGAAAAACAATTTTTAAGCATGTGACTGGCACCCCTTAAACAAAAAATGCATAATAAAAAATGCAATTAGTTAAATGCTAAAATTCACATTATTAAATTATATTTTGAAGAAAGACTAGTGGTTCTTTGCTATTTATAGTGCTCTATGTAAAATAATATAATAGAGTGTATAAAAAAATTAATTTTAATTTCAGTTAAACCCCAAAAAAATATACCTGACATAAAATGATTTGAGTTTTTTTTTTCGATCATGACATTAGTTAAAACAGTTTTAAATTTGTTAATAACCCATTTAAGCTTATTCTATGCAGTTATACACGTAATTCATTAAAATGTTGTGTTAAATTTAAGGGTGATGGCTTCAGTTATTTTAATATTGTTTCCTCACATATCTTGTCCGTCTGGTCTAATAGTATTTAAATATAGATCAGAGTAGTTCAGTAGTAGAGCACTGAGTTGCCCTCTCGATGGTACTGGGTTCTGTTCCCGCTGTTTTGTAGACTTTTATTTAATCTGTTAGCAGCCATGGATGGACCCTGTGAGCTTTACAGACCCTTCTGGGGCTCACCCAGCCTCTATAAAGTGGGTACCTTAAATTGGGGGGAAAATGTGGTGGTCGAGTAAGATGTAGGACAAATCACCTCCCTGCACTACCATGTAATGAATTCAAGACTCTTCATGGGTAGTTGTGTTATTTATGTATATAATTTTAAGCAACTCATTACATAGCACGATTTTTCGCTTGCAACTTTGTTCACACACACAAAGTGGGTTAATCGCGGGACATGGGTCATTAGCAGCATTGACGTTGAAGGAAAAGTTTCCGCCCGAGAGGAACAGATAGAGAGGGCGCTGATGAAAGAGTGTGGTCCCCAAGCAATACATACTCCATTGTCGACCCTTCTGCCTAGCTCTGATAGAAACCTTTGTCCATCGCCGGGGATCAACCTCAAAACACCCCGTGATCAATGAGCTTCAATGGTCGGATCCCGGAGACTGTGGTTTTGACAGCGAAGAGGACCCGGCAGTCAATGGATCTCGCCCCATGGTCTATTCTCCCCCTCCCCCACCAGATTCTCCATCCCTCTTCTTTTCAATCAGCTGACCACCCTGCCATATGACCCTTTATGTGCTAGGTCCATCCATATCATCCCATATTAAATTTTTGCCATGTGGATTTTTTTATTAATTAATAAATAGAATTTTGGGGGTGTGGTAACTTAGTGTTATGATAGAGCAAGTATTAGGTTATGATGTTATGAGGGGTAGATGAGCAGGTAGGGTCCTGGGTTGCTAACCTTTGGATCAAGTAAAGGACACCATGTAAAATTTTTGCATTTTTCAGGATAGCCAATTTTTCGTAACTATGAACTATCACAATTTGTTTCTTCGTAACTTAGAATATAATAGTAACAGATTTAAGAACATTGTTCACATTTTTATTAGCATTGATAGGTAATTTGACGTATTGATCACAGTATTTATTTATCACAATTTACCTAAAATATTACCTATTTTGTAGACATGGTGTCCTTTACCTAATATCTTTATTATTTAAACACCGTGAATCGACACTTTGGGTTTTAGATACATACTTAGGGCTCACCCAGCCTCTACTAAATCTATTGTGCTCTTTGCTAATTCAGCAGTTTGCTTTGACAACACCCTGAACTAAGCACTATACCTAGTATACCTAGTAGTGGTATTTTTGTATTTAAATAAATATAATTTATATTAACAAAGGTATTAAAAAACAACATGATACATTTATTAAATAACTTGCGCACGGAGAAAGAAAGAAAATTCATAATATTGACTTATAAAATTATGTTATATTATAATTGTCCATCAGCATTGTAAGTGTACCGTCCCACTTTTTTTATACAGACTAACTCTGAAATATAATATTTTTGCAAATAGAAGAGTGAAGAAAAGATAATAGATAAGAGCAAGATTATAATATGATCATTTAGTAAGCAACCTGCACATAATTCGCCTCATGTCCAGCTGCGCATAGTGAAACCAAGCTCTTCCTCCACTACCTAGCTCACTTCACTCGTAATTTGTCCTCATTGTGATAAAGTTTGCTACTACTGTTTTTATTGTTGTTTTGCATTTGAACCTTCTACTATTTGGATTTCATTTTGTACTTGTAATTGTTATCGTGTTTTAGAGTAGTAGTTTTATTGGTCACTGCAATGGCGACGACCCTCAGTCGGGTGGGGAAACTCCCTTCTTCCCACAAAACCTTCTCAGCTCCTCCTCCAGTTCAGAAAAAGGTCGTTTTCTAAATTGTCAGAGTATAGTATGTATGACAGCTATTATTTCATAGTCATATTATAACCTTCGAAAAGTCCGTTCCATTCAATTTTTCATCATAAACTTAAAATCTTCCCTTTGTTTAACACTTCGTAAATAAATAATCTCTACATAATAAAACTTTGATGAATTAACTATCCAAATATATACTCGTATATTTTCACTCTACATACATAAATTGTGACATATTACTCTTATCTTAGATGGTAAACGCTTAACCCTTGGGAATGTAATTTCTTCCATGAGGATTGAAGAGGTTTTGCCAGGGGGTGAATGTTGAGGGGACAAGAGCCCTGATATTGAGGAAGCTTCTTGACCTACTTAGTGGACCGAAGGCTGTAGGCATGCTGTCTTAGTTATCTCAAGCATGTAATATCCAATTTTTATAGGTTAAAGGGGCTTAATAATAATTTTAAGATAGTAACTATTTACATTTATATACAGAGGCTTACTCGCAATCAAAATGATAGAATAGAATACTAAAGTAACTTTGTTCTGGGACTAAGCCCCTTTAGAATAACAAACATGAACAGAAAAAGAAACATAATTTATATCTGGCCAGAAGGCTACATGATACAAATCATAAAGTGTGTTAAAAAGAGATACAAATGTAAAAAAAAAAAAAAAAATCCTACAAGATATTAAGCAATGAAAGATAATATATAAATCAATAACAACTGTTAAATGTATGAGCGAGCCTGCGATAATTTCTTTATGCGATTTACATCTTATTATTTAACAAAATTAAAACGACTAAACAACAAAATAAATTATTCAATACATTTCATTATAAAAAAATGCCTGCTTAGAGAGCAACTTTTTGGGAAGGCTCTTCGGAGAAAAGTAAGGATTCAAATGACGATAGTGAAGGAGCATGACGGATTACAGGAGGGATTGAGTCCACACTGGTGGAGCGGACGAGAAAGGAACGCTCGAATACTTAGGTTCTCTGGGAGTGAGAATAGGTATCGGAAAGGCGAGATCTTAATACATCAGGATTGGTGGATATTTCGCATTTGAAATGAACCATTTTTATGAATCTTGGGACAAACGCCACGTTTGTCCACTTTAGATCTTCACTTTAAAGATTGTATCTCCTGTCGAACAGATCCGATACTTAGGGTTGCATCTCGACAAATGATTAACCTGGTATCCTCAAACAAGACTGAAAAGACAAGAAACCGCTCGACGTTTCAGGCTACTTCAACACTTACTGGACAAACGCTCTAAGCTTCCAATTAATTACCAAAGACTCATCTACATGACCATCATACGACCTATTTGGACTTACGGAGTAGAGCTTTGGGGCTCCACTAAGCCATCGAATTCATCTCGTATCCAATCCCTACAATCCAAAATCCTTCGTAAAATCCTCAACGCTCCTTAATTTGTTAAGAATAAAGTCATCCATAACGAACTTAATGTCCCATTTGTTGCTGATGTTGAGCCCGGTATCTATCCTTTCATAACAAACCTCATTTCCACTCAAACCCTCTGGTTTCAAACCTAGCTTCCTCTTCGATTCCCGATAATCCTCCGAGGCGTCTGAAAAGAAGATGCCCACGTGACCTTCTTAGTTGAACATGCGATTTGAGTACTACCAGTGGGTAGTTCCTCTACTTGTCATTATATCATGTCATTATATATCACTTAGCCTAATTACTAGTTATATTATTTTAATATAGTTGTAAACATCAATAAATAAATAATAAAAAATAAGAAAAAAAGATTTTATATGAAATTTCAGACTTGCGTAGGCTCTACAACCCGCCGTTATTCATCTGTTAATTTCTTTGTTGACGTAGTAAATATGTTTCATAAATTATTTGATAATTCGACAATGCCTCAAGAAACATTCCCGAAGCTCAATTCGAAGACAATCTACATCAATGTGATTGAGAAAATCGTTTGAATGAACAAATTCTTTTATTTTTTCATTAGTTCATAATATTCGACTAATCGTCTCCGTATTTATTTCTCATGTTTATCACTAAACCTCTTAAATTTATGTTTAGTTTTCAGCTGCGATAATTATTGTTTAAAGTGATTTCAAAATACGATTTTTTTTTATTTACATGTATGGAAAAAATCCAAACAAAGAGGCTCGAGCACCTAAAATAACAGTGTAATATAGACGGCAGATAATTATGTATATACGTCTTTTAAATACTCTTTTTTTTTATTTAGATTAAAATTTAGATTTCATGATAAGCTATAATATTCGTTATAGGAAACGCAGATCCTCCTTTTTGATATTATCTTTGTCATTTTTATAAAATAGAAATTAACATTAACAATTAAAATGTGATGAATCATATCTTATTAACGTTCTCATAATCCATGTTCCAAATTATCCTGCTTATAATGAACCCCATTTTCATCAGTTTTAAACTTATATGGTTTTCGTGCCGAAGATTATATTTGGTGTAAGAAATCGAATATAGGAAACTATCCAATATAAGACGAACACTGCTCTCAAAAGGCCAATTTCCTAAAAATAGATATCTATCGAACATAAGGTCAAAGTCGCTGTCTCTCCTCGATCATTACACGATTCTTGCGGCCTCAAAGGATTTTTAAGTTAAGTTTGTCTGGTAAATAATCAATATTGTTTTTTTGTCTTAGTAAATGGTTAGATATAAAATTACATCGCATTATTGATGGATCGTATTAGTAGAAACAGTCTGTAATTTATTGGTTTTAAATACAATTTTTCCATTATGCAGGTACAGAACAACCTTTAACATTAAAAATGCCTCAGAACAATGGATTTTAAAAAAGAAGGGCAACGAAAATTTAGACTGTGGTCCTATTAATGTTAAATGTTAAAATATCACCCAAAAAATAATTATAACTGCGTATCTAGGCAATGAGTAGATTTTTTGGGTCGTTTCAGATGACAAGTAAGTTTTCAAGGGAAAAGTTATTCAGTACAAAATTATGAAATACAAATATTTTTATTCAAATTACTTACCGTCATTTTTTTAAAAAATTTATTTATTGATATTAACAACTGTATTAAAAAATACATCAAGTTAATAGGCTATGTGATACATAATGACATGAGTTAATGGCAAGTAGAGAAACTACCCACTGGTAGTACTCAAATCACTAGTTCAACTAAGAAGGTCACGTGGCCATCTTCTTTTCAGACGCCTCGGAGGATTATAGGGAATCGAAGAGGAAGCTAGGTTTGAAACTAGAGGGTTTGGATGGGAATGAAGTTTGTTATGAAAGGATAGATACCGGGTTTGGGCCAAATCAGCAACAAATGGGACATTAAGGTCGTTATGGATGACTTTATTTTTTACAAAATAAGGAGTGTTGAGGATTTTGCGAAGGATTTTGGATTGTAGGGATTGGATACGAGAGGAATTCGATAGCTTAGTGGATCCCCAAAGCTCTACTCCGTAAGTCCAAATAGGTCGTATGATGGTCATGTAAATGAGTCTTTTGTAGTTAATTGGGAGGTTAGAGCGTTTGTCTAGTAAGTGTTGAAGTAGCCTGAAACGTCGAGCGGTTTCTTGTCTTTTCAGTCTAGTATGAGGATTCCAGGTTAATCGTTTGTCGAGGTGCAACCCTAAGTATCGGATCTGTTCTACAGTCACCAGTGGGATATTATTAAAGGATACTGAAGGGCAGGAAGTCATTGGTTTACGACGTAAGGTAAAAGTGATTTGATGCAATTTTTGAGAATTCATTTTAATTCTCCAGGTTTGACACTATTCTTCAAGATCAGTGATATGGGATTGGAGGCTTTGGGATGCAATAACTAGATTAGTGTTGACTGATAATACACATGTATTAGCAGCATACGTGGTAAGGATAGTATTAGGATGAGTTGGGATGTCAGCTGTATAAACTGTATAAAGGATTGGACCTTGAGGAACCGTAATTTTTTTAAATATTTTTTTTTAATTTGTCGCAAAATTTCAATCTCAGACTAAAAATGCAAGTTTTTATGATGTAATAAGATCTCTGCGTTTTTGACTCGAGAATAAATTTCAAGAATTCTTAAGGGTAGAATGAACCAAATTTCTGAACAGATGGAAATCTGATGGATATAAGTCTGGCGAATGAGGTGGGTGTGGGAGGACTTCGTAACCTAGCTCGTCTGTCGTGTAAGAGTAAAGGTCCCTCCCGATTAACTAAAGCATTTTGTTATCTGATAAGTTTTTGTTGCATTGTGTCGATATCCCTCTTAGCAGCACGATGCGGATGTGGTTTTTTCACCTCTGGGTATAAAGGGGGTGAGAATTATTTATAAATTAATCCGTGTTGTCAGTTGAAAATTTCTCAAACCAACGGCGAATGGTCCGTTCGTTACTCGAACACAGTGGTAATATTTCTTACAGCTTGGGCTGCCGAGTGCCCTAGTTTAAACTTATACAAACAATTACAGGATATGTGCGTATTTCCAAGGTCTTATTTGATGGCTTATCAAACAATGTTCACTTGTGGTGAAGGTAAATATTATTTTATGAAAAATGAATTAACAAGTTAGCTTCAGAAAAAAGTATATAATACTCGTAATTATTGGAGTGTCATCATTAGTTCCTCATGAGTGGACTTAACTAAAACTAAGTTCTCAGTACTTCTTAAGTTAAACCCTGTTTCTGCTATGAAATAACGAAATTTCAGATCATATCATCCGACTTACTCAAACTGACAAGATGGCGATTAGTGGGTGTGAATCTTTCATGATTTAAAAAGCCACGCTATAATATTCAGAGGCTTTAAAACCGAATTCCGGACTTGGTATAAATTTTAGAGGAGGCTTTTGGTGCCAGTGGGTGACAAATGGGACATGGGTGCCCCAGTTCTAGGATTAAAGGGTGAAATAGATGCGTCACTATTAACTAGTTTGCGACGTTAATTGCGCATTGATGGATTTCCTCGCTTCGGACCCTGGCTAGGAGCACTCTCTTTTGTTTACGCATTCCCTCTGTCATCTATCACTGTCTATTAAGATAAAAAAAAGTCATGTGTAAATGAAACTTTTTTATTTTTGTCAGAATAAAAAATACACCTATCACAACCGGAAAAAATTTAAATAACCAGCAAAAATTTAATGAGGACTGCCGACGCAAGAGAAGACTCAAGACTTTAGAATAACTGCGTTCTTGAATCTCTAAATCAATTGTAGTCTGAATTAATTAAATATCAAATTTGTAAATTTAAATCGTTAATAATTCTACGGTTTCTACATATATTGACAATCCGAACATTGAGTATATACATGTTCAAGTAGTTTATTTATTAATAAAACTATGATGGGTTGCACAAGCTCATTAGAAAATATTATAAGCTTACCTTTCAGTTAGTAGTTAGCTTGACGAGACACCGCATACCAGGCTCCCACTATTTGGTTGCCCTGAAGATGGCCTACATCGTAGGCCGAAACGTTGGCACAATTAAAAAAAAGTTCTGCTTATTTTGTGTTATCTTTGAATGCACCCTCCAACCTATTCAATCCATTAAACAATATTATAACTTAGTTGAAATAATTATTATTATATAGTTATATTATGTTTACCTTGAATTTGTAATTTGCATTATTATGATCGTAATAAAAATACTTAAGCCCATTTGTACTTTCAACTATTTCATAAAACAAGACATTACAGAACTATTGCAAATAAAATGTATTAGGGGAAACTAAAAGTTCTACAGATTATTGATGTTTTAGATTAACACTTAAGCTAACGGAATTCTAACATATAAAATAGTGTTGATTAAAAGAAATTTTATAACTCATGCCAGTCTCGACCATGTTGCTGACGCTAACCTACAAGTTTACCCCCTACCAAACGTCACTAAGCGCGGCTAAAGAAGCTTTCACTTTAAAAAAAAACAATAAAAAATTGTATAAAAACTTGTGATGGATGAAGCGTATCGAGTTCAGTTAATGATAGAGACTTTAATATTTCTCATCCAGCTGTCGTGCAAGGATGTAACTTACCGTTACATTCTCGATTGCCTGGATTTTCCTTCTAATTAAGGGTACCAACTTTATAGCTGCAGTGTGAGCCCCAGGAGGGTCTGCAGATCCAAAAGTGTAGTTCCACGGGTGTTGACAGAATAAATGATTTACCTACGACAGTGGGTTTCGGACCCACAACTTACAACTTACTCGCTTCCTATGTAAAATAATGAAATAACATAGAGAAATTATTTATAAATTAAAATATTCTACATACTTAATAGTGCTTTGAAATCCTCGATCTCTAAAATACTGGCCTTTTTGTAGCATAAATGGAGCAGAGACTGATACAGAGGTAGAATCCTATTTGCCTTAGGGATTCGTTGTTCGTCCTATTGACCCACTAGGCCCTTGACAAGGAATTGGAGCTTCCCATCCAGTTCCGTCCTGAATATTTCATTCCTTTTACATCTGTCGTCTCTTGTCTTTATATTTGATAAGCGAGACGTAATGAATCGAAATTGGTTATTTCCTCATATTTTCCCGAAGACGTAGCTCCTTCCCACTCGAATACAAATAAGGCAAATCCTGAGTTTTCCGCCTCCTTTTCTCCCCCAACCTCTTTTAATACTGTTCTGGAGTGTATCGTTCTGTATTACAAGATAAGATGATTTATTCAATAGTTCACGTGTATCTATTCGTCTTCCTCAATATTAAAGGTTATATTTGCAATATTCATGGGTTAGGATAGTAATATAGTGGTTTGATTTGTTTTACGTTTTCTGTTCTTCTTTATATATATCTTTTTATTTATTCATTTAACGCAACTTTATGCTGCTACCGATAATCGGGTGGCACTACTGTGGGAACCCTGAACCCGTGAAAGGTCTGGGGTTCAGTACATGGTAGAGATTGTACTGTTTCATGGAAGAGATTGTACTGTTTCATGGACAACGGTTGTGCAGGGGGGGGGGGTGATTTGTCCTAGATCACACTCAACCGCCAGATTTCCCCCTTATTTTGGGTACCAACTTTTAGAGGCTGGGTGAGCCTGAGGAGGGTCCTAGATCCTATATGATCCATCTCCGGCTGCTAACAGAATTGCCTGATGCGGGATTTGAACCAAGATTTTCGGCATGAAAACTCAGTGCTCTACCACTGAGCGATTCCGCTCCACAATTTTGATTATAATGTTACAACTATAATAGGGATCAATTATGAGTACCTGACACTGTAAAGGTTCTATACACCCATTTTACGTCCCTTCCGAAGGAGGGCATAACCAATCGCTTGCCTGAGATGATTTTTGGATTTTTGAGGATTTGAATCCGGGACCTTCGGAACGGCAACTCAACCACTTTACTCCCAGTGAAACCTAAGCTTTGATTAATAAAAAAAAAAAAGAAAAAAGAAAGGTCAATATTTTCACCGAATGTTGACTTCATCTTTTTCCTTTATTTATACCTTTTGGAGAACATTAACATTATAGATAATATAATAAAACATAGATAATTAAAACTATAAGCGCTAGTAAAATATTTTTAATTTATGGTTTTAAGATCTGATATTTTAACATTAGATAGTCTATGACGAAACATGTGTTATTTAATGTTTTCATAAGCGCATGCGTCTGTTTTTATCACCCCTACATCCGTCCTAGGCCTGACAAGTGTAAGTTATTTAGTTGTGTATTTGAATGTCTCGTCATTAGCTAACTGCATATTGCATCATCTATCAGCTGTTCCTTATCACTGAACCTCTGCTGCTATCTTCCGCTCCAATTGGTGGACTCCTATGACTGATGGACTGGACATGACGCGTCCAGACCAAAGGACTCCAATCGTCATCCTTGAGCCAATGGCTATGGCAAACTGATAGTTCTCGTATTTAATTATGAAGAGTTATTAATCAATACTGATGATATAATTTAAGGCCTGATGTTGGTTTACGAGTTTAGGACGAAACGTCGACTTTTGGAGCAACGAATATTTCTTAGTAGGTTTTATTATTTGAATCACATTCGACTATTTTTATTATATCAACAAGAATTATCTAAATTAGCATAACACGAGCTTAGACCTTGAACATCCGATTTTTATTTACAGCGCGATTTTTATATTTCTCTATAGTTATCATTTCTTTTATATTAAATTGTTGAATCAACCAATAAATATGTGATTCAACTATTAAATAAAACTGATGTTCCATAAAAATTGATTACTTATTCGTTGATCATTGCTATTACAATATAAACATTCTATGATATATTGCGAAATAACTGATTGATGATAAGCTGATCAATTCTTTGGAACTTGTAAGTGCACACCTATCCATTACAACTTACACGTGCCATCTATATTTATTTTAGTCTGCTATTTAATGTTTTTACTAAAAGCTCATTTTTTCACTGTCGGGGCATGAATATGAGACTAACCTAGTCTCGAAACGTCACCTTAAGAAATTGAAATAAACTGACTGAAACTCAAGAATCAAAAACATAATATTTCCATAACAGTCAAGATAAGTAGAAACCAATATATATATCCTTCATATGAAGCATGTCTTTTTTGTTACATTTGATACTTTATAATATCCACGTTGTAATGAAAATACACATCATTCATTTTTAAGAGAATAAAATTTAAATAAACCGCATCTACTTTTATTGTTATCTCTCAAATTTTATAAGATGTCTTCATTCTATCTCTTTCCTGCTTCTTTGTTTTATTAGTACTTTTTATGAGTTCAAGCCTCCTTGGCTCGTATAGAAAGGGGTAGTAAAGCGAACGAATGCCCCTAACTCAACTCTACCTTTACACGAGTATTTCATTACTTGTTTCATTCTTTATTATATTGAATCACTCAACTTATTGTTTTACGGTTCTCTTTTATTATACTTATGTTTCGTGATGAATCATCAAGTGATTGGCCTAAATGATTGATCTTAACAGTGTTAGAGGAAGGAAAGCTTAATCGTCATTAAGCTATTAAAAGTGTTATTAAAAATGTTGATGTTTGTTGAATTGCAAAACAAAATAAAAACCTCGTTATATAACCATGAGAACGATAATATTGAGGCTATGATTCAGTTATGTAATAGTTTTAGTTCTGTATATATTTCTAATTAATAATTTCCCCGAAGCTTATTTTATTTTCTAGAAAGATATTATTGTTAATCAGCAGACCTATTTCAACGTAAAGATTAAAACCTCCTACCCGGAGCTCAATCTATTGTTTACCTCCGCTAAAACTAGTTGTCTCCCGCTTGCAGAACCGCATTGTTCCTCGCCGCATTTCTTCCCCGCAAGTTTTCCCACAAATTAATTTCCCGCATTTTCCTACCCCGTATTTTCCTCGTAGACTTTTCCCGTGGTGTTATACCTGGATTGAGTGGACCGGCATTTGATGGACAGGCCACGGTGAACTCGCCCTTACGAGACGTCGCAATCAGGAGAGGAAAATTCGACAACATTCGGGTAAGCCCATACGATTTCCTTTACTTTATTTTTCCTTTCTTAATTACCATCCTGTCCGAGGACGACTTACCGGGTAGCGCCGTATTTTTATTAATTTTAATTGATTAAGTTTTATTTTTTAAATTTTAATTTTTTTTAAATATTTTATTTTTCATTTTCAAACCACGTTTCACACATTAATAATAATAATTATAATAATAAGCCTTAGGGAACCCGAAGGTTCGATGCCGGTACTACAAATCTCTACTTACAATATTCCGTTCAAGGACCACGGTCTTTACCCTAATCTGCCAGATCACTCTTAACGCTATCTTCCCACATACGCCTCGTTCTACTCCTCTGATTTTATCCAGTCGGCACGAGGTTATATCCATTTTTAAAAATTTATTTTAGTGACCGTAGCTTCTATTTATTTTTACTTTAAAAGTATTTTTTACTGTATGTTTGGCTAACCCGGGCGCCGATGGATAAGGCACTCCTAACATGGTTCATCTCTCTGTAATAAATCCCTGCTCCAGAGACGTTTCAGCCTCCTTGTCGGTAATGTGTCTGTTTGTAATATTTGTAACAATAAGTTTGGATGTCCAATTTAACAAATCCAAAGAATCATGAAATTGTTTGTAGTGTTTCTGGATTATATCAGTCACGAATGGTGTCTCCAGGTCTTTGGGTAATGATTTATTATTTATGTTAATGGAACAATGAATTAGATAACTAAGGAATTTCGACTGAAAGATTTGAATGGTTTGTAAGTGAGATTTTTTTAATAAGTTCATGTTTCATACTTTTACTAAATATCTTTATTTTATATCGACAAAGTACTGAACATCAATGTATTAAAAATACATCATTTAAGGGTACATCTTCTTCTTCTTATCTGGCATCACGACCCACATGATGAGTCAAAGCCTCAAAGCCTGCTCCAACAAGAATTGCCAGTCCTCTCTATTATGCCCCACTGCCTTCCAATTTCTTAGTCCAAGTAGCATTCTTGAGTCCGCAGCCACACAATCCTCCCAACGAAGCTTGGGACGTCCTACTCGCCTATATATATATATATTGCATTAGAATTTTGAAGTGACACAAGTTATATAGATTTTTGGAAAAACGGGAAAAACTATTGGCAGTAGAGCCTTCTCGGACTCTAAAACCGTGAGGAAATCATAGCTCGAAATAATGCACATTTAACATATATATGACTGAAGAGCCTTCTGGCAGATAAGCTATGAAGCTAGGTTGATACAGTTTTGATGAATGGTAGGGAGATAATTACATATTTCTTCCTAAATTATAACCCAAAACACCGATTTTTGAGTTGTGTCATTTTAGAAATACTAATACGATATATTAAAAAATTAGCTGTCAGAATTTTATTTTCTGCCCCCGAAGTTATGACGTTTTTCCAAAGTTTTCCGCGCTATGTTTAAGATTGGCCACCCCTTCTTTTTATGTACTTATACATTCAATACTTTATACAGTACAGTTTTTAATTTTAATTAGGACCACTGTTTGTGCCTCATTTGTAGATAATTGCGTGTACAGGGAAGTAATGTGTTGTCAACAGATATTTTAATTTAACAACTCACTTGTCATTTAATGAAATAGTTATTGCTGGGACAAATGATGTAAATATTTTAATCAGTTTTCGATTATAGTCAATCAGAAGATATTGAATGATTAATGATTATTAATCTTTCATTGCTAACCCTTATTAACCTTCAATCAATGGTCTGAATTGGATCATTGTATTTGCAATCTGGTAATGCTTTTTAATTCTCATTATTTTTCTCGGCCATAATATAATCATGTTGAAACCTTTTAAAAATATTTACTTGCTGGTTCATTTATAAAGTTATTCTGTATTAAAACAAAAATGTGAGTTTAGATAGATCAATGAAAAAAAAAAGTGGTTTGGTGTAGTTGGACCTTTCATATTGAAATATGAAATCCTTTTTTTCAGTTTGACTGAGCAGATTCTGTCAAAAGACACGTGGTTTTAATAAAGCCGCTTTTAGCCTCATGGTACTCTCCCTTCCTAACGAACTACAAAGGGTCCTAATTTAATGTGATTATTTTTTAATACTCTTAATCTCCGTGTATTTTAAATTCCTAACCAAATGTTTTTTAAACATTTATATTCTAAATTGTATGAGCTCTTTATCCACCCTTTTTTAGTGTTCTTTAAGCACGTTTGACATTAGGAAATGTATTTGATTTTGTTATTAATTATATTTCATTTATTTTAAAAATAATTTCACTTAATAGGCCAGTCATTGAGATATTTGAAAACGGAAATGATGGATAAATTATGATTATTGTTATTACCGAAGTAATTAAACATATAAAAAGTTCTAATATCTAGTTGCTAAGGTAAAAAAAATATTTTTAGATTTTTCGTTTATAATTCGAAAACAGTAGGCCATAAAAATTAAAACAAATCATAAAAAAATTTTGGAGCACTAAATTTCCTAAAAAATCCTTTCTTCCTTTATTGTTTGTTTCATTTTATGAAAAAAGTCTCTTCGAATTTTTTCGATGTTGCAACAAGTTAGAAAAACATGACTGTAGTTATCGGCCAAATCACCTCCCTACACAACCGTTGGCTTATAAGAAGTAAAATATCTACCATGTACTGTACCCAAGATACTTCATATATCTTCATGGGTTATAGTAATACTGATTTGTTTTATATCTTAAATAATTTTATGCTGGACTTTATCATTTCTTATATAAAAAATATAAATTCGAAGAGTTATTTTTGTATTATATTATTCCGTCCTGAGGAGGACCAATTAGGAGAGGTTTAACCACCGAGAAAACTAGATAAGGCTGCTTTCGTTGGGGAAAAAGATGGTGGTTGTTCTCGGCCAAATCACCACCCTACACAAACGTTGGCATATAAAAATGTCTCTACCATGTAATACACTCAAGATATTTCGCTGGCTGTAGTTGTACAGATTTATTATTTTTTAAAATAATTTAATATTGAATTTTGGGTAGTAGGTCAGTGGTAGAGCGCTGTGTTGTCATGCTGAAGGTCCCGAGTTTAATTCCGTCAGTGGCAGATAATTTTCTTAATATGTTATCATGATCATGTTTACTTTTTAAAATGGAAATTTGACCTTAACGTTCAAAAATGCTGCGCAAAAATTTTCACCCTTAGACGCCCTTCAGACCCACCTGAGCTAGTGCTCAATGGCAGCAACCTCCCGTGGAATAAAGAAGCTGTAAAATATCTCGGAATTTATTTAGATCGTCGCCTTACCTGGAACTAGCATATCAACACTAAATTAACACAGGCCTACGCAAGACTAGCTCTTCTTTATCCCATAATTAATAGAAAATCCAGATTAAAACCAGAAACAGCCTTATTAATTTATAAAACCATACTTAGACCTCTACTAATGTACGGTTGTGAAGTGTGGGGTGCAGTGTCTACAACAAAGAAAAAAAAATTGCAAACTTTTCAAAATAAAATCCTACGGATCGCAGTAAACGCGCCATAGTTTGTACGAAACAGTCAACTTCACCGAGAGCTAAACCTAGAGTCGATTGATGAATTTATTAAAAAACGTTACAGCAGATTTAAGACTGGATTACCAGCAGTCCAATGAGCTGTAGCATTCAACATAGGCAAACCTATTTCATCCCCAAGACTAAAACCAAGACTCTTGAAAGATATTCTGATGTGATCTCAATAGATAACGTTTCTCACCAATCGTTTTAACAAAATGTAATATAATCCTGTTTTCTTTCAGTTTTCCGTTTTATAGTACTGTAGTTCTGTTTATTATTACATTAATTTTAATTTTGTTTACTTATTTACATGTTTTATATTCAAACTACTATCATTCTTTTATATGAAAAAACACTATTATATATTTACATCTTCTCTGTAAATAATCTGATAATGTACAGTTAGGGGTGTCTCTTGCATGAGACGAAACCCACACTTTCACTAAGTGTTAAATCTTAAAATTCATTATTAAAAAAGCCATATGCGCATCTGGAAATAAAGAGAATAAAAAAAAAATATGATCATGTTGAAACACATTTCTAAAAATAGTATTGTCTCTACCACGTACTGAACCCAAGACCCTCCATAGATTGTATTTCTTTTTTTTATACTATGTTTTATAATTATTTTTTTAGTTTAGAGGAGTTTGTTTTTGACCTTTATCCTATATCTTTTATTTTAAGATATTTCTGCTTCCTTATTAGAGATGGTAGCGGAGAGGAGGATTAGATAAGCCTGAGAGATGGGGAGGTTGCATGCCAGGTCCTGTTGCTCTTCCCAACCCAATGACAAATCGCTTCTTCCGAACGGTTATCGCCCTCATTTTCCGCAAATTAAAATTAATGCTCTCCACTAAATCTACTCCTTTCTTCCTTCCTATCTAATATTTTTTATTTATTCTTAAATCGCCTCGAGTCATTATTTAGGTTGTAGCCTTAATTCGGTTTGCTTTGAATATACAATGTTTAATAACATTTCAGCCATCTAATTAACTAAGATTCTTATTGAACGCAGAACAAACTCAACATAGATGGGCACGAGGCCATCTTCTGTTCAGAAGCCTTGGATGATTATCGAGGATTAAAGAGGTAGGTTTAAAACTAGTGGGTTGGGGTTGGAATACAGTTTGTCACGAGAGGATTAATAACGGGTTCGGACCAAATCACCAACAAATGAGACGTTAAGACCATTGTAGGTGACTTTATTCTTAACAAAGTAAGGAGCGTTGAGGATTTTACGAAGGATTTTGGATTTTAAGGATTGGGTACTCTTGTAATTTTTAGAGGGTTTGTCTAGTAAGCGTTGAAGCAGCCTTAAACAGTTTCTTGTCTTATCAACCTAATATGAGAATTCCAAGCTGAACGTTTGTCAAAGTGAGGTCCCAAGTGTCGGATCTTTGAACTGGACAGGAGCCATTGAGTGGGCTTATTAAACTTAATGATTAATAATAATAATAATTAATCATATGGGATAAAAATAAATGGGGAAATTCTCAATATTCTAGGACATGCCGATGAAACAGTTATTCTATCAGGTAGCGTTCAAATCATGCTTGAAAAGATTCACAAAGAAATGGGAATCAGAATAAATTCGAATATAACCAAATTTTCAGTCTATATCCCTTACCCACACTCGAGTTTTCAATCAAATGAGCTACCAATTAAGGTGATTCATCAATTTGTGTATGAGGAGCTATCATAAGCGATGATCCCGATCCTTACCTGGACATGAAACGAAGGGCAATGACTAAAGCCTCTTTTACGAAAATTAGAAAATTTTTGTGAAATGACAACTTTAACTTATAATATAGGCCAAGAATAATTGAGAGCTATATTTTAGCTTGTGCTTTTGTATTTAATGGGATCTTGAACCCTACTATATTACTGTTATGTTTTTCAATATCATTCTATTTTTCTCTTAAATTCAAATACTTTTTTCTTTTACAATGCAATATGGCTCTACGACCTCTTAGCCTCCTCAACGAGGCTTCGCCAGGCGGCTAAATGCAGCTGCCCTCCAGTCACGGACTTTGAAGATGCGACATCCTGCGCCACTCCATCTGCCCATCGGAGCCTAGGTCTTCCTCTTCCTCTGGCACGGTCCATCTTTCCCTTCAGTAGCTTCTTCGCGGGATCCTCCTAAATCATTCACATGGCCGGCCCAACTTAATCTATTAATTTTGTAATGATGTCGGGATCCCCCTAATACTTCTCGGTTGGCTCGCCTTCTACATTGACCATTCACATTAATAGATCCGAAAACGCTGCAGAGCAGCATTCCTTCGAAAACTGCTAACTTTTTTTTCTTGGTCTTAGATAAAGTCCATGTTTCTGAGGCGTAGGTCAGGACTGGCCTAATCAGGGTATTGTACAGCATGACTTTTGTTTTCATTTTTAGTAGTGAACTCCTTAGATGGTTCCTCCCAAAATAACATCTATCATCGTTGATGGCTTTCTTTTTTATTTCTTGAGACATATTTTTTGACGAGGTATCAACTTCCAAGTAAGTAAAGCTATCAACCTTCTGAAACTTGTAAGGACCTCTTTGTACAAACTCTTGTACTACATTGCTTGTAGATTCACCTGTCCTTATATTATTTTTTTTCTTCGTTGATACTTACACCCATCTCTTCTGCCGCCTCCATTAGTGATCACAATGCTGTCTTCAGAGCTTCGAATGAACGAGCGACAATATCTAGATCATCCGCATAGCCTAATAGAATAGAATAGAATAGAATAGAATAGAAAAATAATTTTATTCTGGGACCAGGTCCCTTTAGAATAACATAGAAGAACAAAATAAAATACTATATATCTGGCCAAAGGCCTACATCAAAATAAAACAATAATTACATAATATCCTGAAAGTAAATAACTAAACAGGTATGTTTTGGTAGAAAATAAGAAAATGTGATACAAAATTAAAATAAAAGAACAGACATATTTACAATAAAAAGAAATAAGCTTTTGGAAAAATAAGTAAATAAATAATAACATCTGATAATAAAAAGAACAAAGAAACAATGGCATTATTATGAATGAGGAATATTTACAGTAGTTCATCAATCGATCAATTTGAATATATCTATAAATTATATATTGATTATAAAGCATCTGATTGGGAATTAAGAAGATGTAGGAAAAATTTGTATTTAAATGAGGTTAAAGAAGACGCATGACGGATATCGAGAGGAAGAGAGTTCCAAAGAGAGATAGAACGGGCTAGGAAGGAGCGCTCAAAAGTTTTGGTTCTGTGGGACCGGATATAAAGATCAGAAGGGCGAGATCTTGTGCCCTGGGATTGGATAGAGGATTTGAATTGTAGGAGACTATAGATATAAGACGGATGTTGTGAGTTGATAGTTTGATATAAGAAAGAACCAAGGAAGTAAAGTCTACGGATAGAAGGGAAAAGCCACTTTACCTCAGCGTACCGGCGAGACACATGAGACCTCCTCGGGGCGTCGAAGACAAATCGAAGCGAACAGTTCATAATCCGCCTCAACCTCTCCTCGAGCCTGATCGAGAGGCCACCATATGCCACACAACCATAGCCAAAGTGAGGAAAGATAAAAGAAGTGATGAGGAGCTTACGTATGGGTAGTGTTAGAAGATGCCTGGAACGGTGAAATAACTTTAGAGAGCTTATTGCTCGGCGGGAAATTTGGGAAATGTGGGGTTTCCATGAGAGGGATTGGTCGAAAATGATCACGAGGTTTTTAACAGAGGGACTGAAGGCAATAGGGTGATCATTTAAGGTTAATTGGGGATGCGAGTTGATAGATTTAAGAAGGGTGCTGGAACCAATTAGGATGGCCTGAGTTTTCGCGGCATTCAACGACAGTTTATTCAAGTTTGCCCAGGCACTGATCCTATTTAGGTCACCTTGAATTTTGATGAATGCAGCTATTATCTCAAATGGAGGAAAGGACAGATAGATCTGGGAATCATCGGCGTACAGATGGTGGGAACAGTGGAGGATTGATTTGGGAAGGTCATTAATGTAACAGTTGAAAAGGAGTGGGGAAATACTAGAACCCTGTGCCACTCCTGTGTTCAGCGGTAGGAAAGAGGATAGGGGTTGATTAGGGATGGAGACTGCTTGAGTCCTATCCGAGAGGAAAGCTTGGACCCAGAGTATGGAATTGTTGGAAAAGGAAAGAGATTTTAGTTACTTGAAGTAGCCTGTTATAAATTGTGTTGTTGGTCTGGATTTTTGACTTCCTCACAATCTTTTCCGAGGCAATATTAAATAATAGAGATCCCAAGGCATCCCTGCCTTAACCCTCTTATATCATTGAATTCAGGAGAGAGATCCCCCTGCATTCTGACAACACAGCACTTCTTTCTTTTAAGTTTTATTTAATCCCTTATCTTATTTTTTTCCGGTATTATAAATATTACTAATAATAAGAGTAGATGGAAGAAAAGCTATTGGCTTGCTCAATTCCATACTGGGGAGTAATAACCTCTTAGAAACCACAAAAATAATGATTTTCCATGCTATTGTAATGGCTATATAACGTTATATAGCTGTGAAACATGGAAATTTTGGAAAGGGGAGCAGAGAGAAATTACTAGTTGCAGAGATTAATTTTTGGAGGGCACCTGGAGTATCTAGGCGTGATAGGATACCCTATTCCGTAGTCTGAAAGATAATGGGCCCTCACAATAACATTATCGAAAGAATCGCCACTAAGCGATTAGAGTGATTAGGAAAATGAGGATGAATAATAAAAGAATTCCAAAAATTACCATGCACTGGTGCCTTGAAGGAAGAAAAAGAGGCCGTCCAAGAACTTCATGGATGAACCAAGTCCAGGAAAACATGTCAAGATATGGTCTTAATAAAGAAAACGCATTTGACAGGGTGACCTGGAAAAAAACTGTTGTACTAATATTTTTTTTGGAGAAAACCTCAACTTAAGGAATCTCAAAAATAATAATAAAGCGAATATAAATAATATAAAAACCATCATAAACTTTGGATTCGACCAATAGGTTTGCGTGCTATCTATAAAGGAACCCTACATTACCTTAACCACTAAGGTTGAATGATTGTGATGTATGATTTCAAAAAAAAGTTGAAAACTTTTATTCTAGCTTTCCCGACAAGGAAATAGATTTGTGAAACGAATGTTCTTTTTCCAGACAAAGCTTCCACTCCCCAACTAAAAACACTATTAATCTTCGTTTATAAATGGATCTACATTTGTTCGTATCTCGTTCCATTGTAGGGACACCTCTCTCCCTCGCTTCCAACCTCCAGGCACAATTAACCTCCGAAACAAACTTTCATGGAAGAGAGGGGGGAGTTAAGAGGGGTCGCCTCCGCCCCGAAAAGGAACTGCTAGAGAAAAGAATCGCAGCAATTAGTCAAACCAGGTTAGCAACTTGCTCAAAATGGAAGGCATAAATTTCGGAAAATAAAACTTTGACATATTTTATGAGCCTGCTAAGACTTTTTGAGCTGATATAAGGCCAGTTTGTAACTGAGATCTCTTAAGAGTGTCGAAATAAATTGCCCTCCTCTTTTTCAACTGTTCTTTCCCTTATTCATGCTAAGTGACTAAACAATTTGGTATTCCTGTACAATTTATATATTTTTTAAACTTGAAATTTACTACTTCCTACCCTCTCACATGAGAACAGAATGACTCATTTTCGAACGTTGAGTTGCCGCAGCTGGCAGATTTTATTTAATGTGTTAGAGCCGGGGATGGATCTTTATGGACCCTCCTGGGGCTCACCCACCCAAAGTGGGTACCCACAATAATATAACATGGTATGATAATAATAATTGACAGAATTTATACAAATGCCATTTAACACATATTTGTATTTGTGAATTTTTTTCGAAAACCTCCCCTAAGGGATTCATTCACGTGGAAGCGTATATGGAGAAGCTTTCCGTTGAAGGCACTCCTAGCGTGGTACATCTCTCTATCGTAGACCCCTGATCCAGAGACGTTTCAGTCTCCTTGTCGGATTTCGTGGTAATCGGTGCTGGGATAATGTTTCTGTCAGTAATATTTGTTCCAGTAAGTTTGGGTGTCCGTCAAGTTTGTAATGAAATTGAGTATTTTTTCTTGTCAGTAACGAGTGGTATGTTCAGGTCTTTGTGAAATGGTTTATTAGTAATGTAAGGCAATATCGGTTTAAGTGGCATGTTATGTATAATAATTTTGATATCCAAAATAGGGGGAACTCATCAGGTTCAGCGTGAAATTGACCAAAAAGCACCTGCCTGCACAACCGTTAACCAAGAAATCAATACCACGTACTCAACCCTAGACCCAGTTGTAGTGGTAAAGGTTTTTTTCTCTCACATACAAATATAATCATATGTTTTATGATTATTTTTTAGATGTGTTTAGTTTAAGTTAATTATTTTCCTATTACGCCTTTTCGTCCAACCAATGACAATTTTTTAAATTGAAATGATCACTCTTTCTAAAAACATCTGCGAAGCCTTGGCCAAACGGAATGAAATCGACCCATTTCTTAAACGGATGGTGACTGGGAATGCGAAATGGGTTACATACGACAATATTGTGTGAAAACGATCGTGATCAATGCGTGGTGAAGCAGCTCAAAAGGTGGCCAAACCAGGACTAACGGCCAGGAAGGTTCTACTGTGTATTTGTTGGGACTTGAAAGGAATCATTTATTAGGAATTGCTTCCGTATGGCCAAACACTTAATTTAGATCTCTACTGTCAACAATTGGACCGTTTGAAGTTTACGATTGACCAGAAACGGCCAAAATTGGCCAACAGAAGAGGTGTTGTGTTCCATCAGGACAACGCAAGGACACACACGTCTGTAGTGACTCGCCAAAAACTCAGGGAGCTTGGTCCGGACCTGGCACCAAGCGATTACTACCTGTTTCTCGCATTCCAAAGTTCCTGAGTGATTAGAAATTGGGATCAAGAGAAGATTGTAAAAATCGATTACTACAGTTTTTCTCCAATAAGGACCAAGACGTCTATGAGATAGGCATTATGAAGCTACCTTTAAAATGGCAACAAATTATACAACAAAACCGTACATATTTCACCCAAATTGGACAATCCGAAACATCTTAAAGATGTTAAAGATTTCTTTTTCCCCAACCTATTATATTAAAGTGCCATAGAAAACTCCAAAATACTAATCATAATATCTCTAAAATACTAGATAAAATAAGCAGTCAACTTTTCGCCAATTTATGCTTCAACAAGACATAAAACATAAGTGAAATAGTTTTTTGTTGGGTGCAATCTCTGATTGATATGTTTGGGCTGTTGTTGCGAGATGTGCTATATTTAATGTGAATTGATATTGTGGTGTAAATCCTGATTTTGCCTGAAATGACGAAGCCTTGGCTGATTAGTTTTTTCCCAGTATTTTAGGGACTTTTCCAATTGCATTATAATAATTACTTATGACTCTTTTTGAGTTTATTCTCATTTTTATTGAAAACATAAAGAGTAGTTTTATATTCAACGGTGTTGGTGACTGCAGACGGAGGACCACCTTTTCTCAATTTGTAAGGGAAGAAAATTACTGAATTAAATTTTCCCTTTGAAAATGGTTTAAAGAAAAATTTGTTTAAGGATGCGGTTAATTTACCAGTCTCGTGCGGCGCCCAAACTTTATGCAAGAAGTCAGCGTAGTTCAGGATGAGGATAAGGGAAAGGAAATATGGAAAAATGAATCCTGGATTTTCTTTGCGTGTCGGAGAGAAGCGGGCATCCGTTCGTAGTGGGTTCAAATTGAGACAGCTAGGAGTGGAGGGCTCACAACTTACATCAAAGCATGGAAGGGGATACAAAAGGCGTCTTTTTTTTTAAATTAACTTGAAGGGCCCAAAAAAATAGTATTGGTTGTTATTATGCTGTCTAAATATCTCTTATTATGGATAGGCTGTTGTATGCCAAGTCACAGCTTCTTTTTGAATATTATATCAATAAGGCTGTGATATCATTAGATTTTCAGAAATTCAAATATATTAATTTAAAAATTAAAGAGGGACAAACAGCTCCACCTTTATACTGGTTGGTACAATTTGGTAAAACTCATAAAAGACTTAATAAATAGCGTCTAGAAGGTTTTGTATTGAATAGCGCTTTAAAGTAACAATAATCAATTGAATGATTGTTTTAATTCAGAGACCATTTCACGATTTTTTTTTTTATTCAATTGCTCAGCTCTTTTTCTATCATTCCTCTTAATGGATAAATGGTGTAACAGGACTTTAGGAAAAGTATAAGAAAATGAGAACCTATTCAGAATACCGTGGCCCACGCGTTGAATTATTTAGCAATGGCAAACTGAACGATTTCCCAATAACCCTTTTACATTCCTTATCCCAATAACTTTTACTGTAAACAATTTCTAGTAAGGAGATTACGGTTTCATTGGTTGCTAAAAATATTTGTTCGCTTTCTAATGTACACAGCAACTCGGGAAATTACATAATACTATATATATGTAGTATGTAATTTCCCGAGTTGCTGTGGTGAAGGTCCTGGGTTCAAACCCTTCTTCTCGTAGATTTTATTTAACTTGCTAGAAGCCATACAGGATCCTATGACCCTCCTGGGGTTCACCCAGCCCAGGGGAACAGAACTGCTATTATCTGGTTGTTTGGCAACCGTCGGTTTTCTAAATTTCGTTATTGAATTTTTCATTGGTTATTATTTATTTATTATTAAAAAAAATTTCAATTTATTTTATGTAGTTTTATCTAAAAACTGCAATACTCATTTATTGACAGCAAATGTTCGTTTATTCATTCATTCGGCGCTACAACTCGATTTCGACTTTTTGACCTTGTGTGCAGCATTATGAATTTGTGTGCTGCACACAGTACTATCATACACACATGATAGTGAAAGTGTTCCCCCAACCTGGAGGACCAGAAATTGATTGCGGTACTAAGATAGGGCGATGGGTTCACCACATTCCTACGGCAGACAGCAAATGTTTAATTATTATAATCTTACATTAGAAAATATTTTCTTTTTGTTCAGCTTACTAATAAATTGTGAGGATTACTATTCCAGGGCTACTATTAGGAAGGATTATGATTAGAAAAGGATTATATTTTGACATCGAAACATATTTTATATAGTTTAATTTCTAAACATATGTTTTATTTTTGACGATAATACTCTACTTTATTACTTAACAAAACCCGCCCCGGCTTTGCACGGGTAATGAGGCATATTATACCTACATTATTTGTCTGTCTAATGTATTTTATTATGTAGATGCTCTAAAAATAAAAATAAAAATAAATATTTCTTTATGTACGAATTTATTTTCATGCGCGTAAGAAGGGATTAGGCAGCGACTTCAATGAAACCTCCCAGTTGGCTATACTTTTTCCAATATTTCCAAAAATTATCGTTTTCTTCTAACCCGTTTACCCAAAACCTCGAAAAATTATATATCTAAACCTTCCTGGTGAATCACTCTATCTATTGGTGAAAACCGTATGAAAATCCTTGCAGGAGTTAATGAGTTCACCGCGAACATTCAGACGAGGCTGGGGGCTTTGTTTTATAATATCTATAAATGCTATCAACTACCATGGTTACAATACTCTGTTTACGTTTGTTTAAAAAAAAAATATTTTATTCCAAAATGGATTAGGCGATTCTCTGTCTTATATTTAGTAAATAAGACTGTGTATACAAGAAGGGAAACCATTGGAAAAGGACACTCTAAGTTTTCTTTCAAGGTTTCTGCCTCAGTTTTTAAATTACTTGAATTCTAAATATTATTTTTCATTTTGAGTTGATGTTTATTTTATCATCAGGGCTGAAGTTTAGGTCATAACGTTAAGCCGACGTGTTCCCAAAAACTTTTCTTTTCTCCATTGTTCCTAGCTTTCCTCCGATTATACTGTTCAATCTAAGGCCCCTCCTTCTTTAAAAAAGAACCATTCTGAAATTGTTTTTTTTTTCTTTTTGTTCGAAATTAATTAAAAAATTAATTATTGAACTGATAAGACATCCAATTATTTGGAGATTGCGTATTACATCTTAATGTACGTATTTCATGTAATACTGTTACATGAAAAATATTTTTATATTAAGTAAACCGAAAAAAATGATACATAGTAAATTTCATCTGAAATAATAATTTTAGATAAAAATGTAAATGTTTTGCTGAAATTTCCTCGCTGTATAATGTATTTTTTATAAATACACTTACACTAAAATTAAAACAAATAAATGCTCTACAACAGATAAAGGTCTTAGGTACATGACATGGTACTGTACTGTTTCTATGACAACGATTGTGCAGGATAACGATCACGCTCAAGTACCAGGTTTATTCTCCCTATTTGGGATACTCATTTTATAGAAGGGGCACGAGTTCATAGCCCTAGGGTTTTCTAAATGGAGTAAATAATCCCTGGTAATGCTTCAGAAGGGATGTTAGGGAGTGGTTAAAAATCCCTATCCGAATTAAACCAGGATAGGCAAAATTAAGGACTCCCTCTGTAGCATCATACGGCAAACACTTTATAGAGGCTGAATGAGCACCAGGAGAGTCAGAAGATCCCACAGGATCCATCCGTGGCTGTAAACAGATTAAATAATTTATCTCCCACAGCGAGATTTGCGCCGGTAACCTTCAGTGTATCAGCTCAGTGCTCTATACTCTGAGCTAGCCCCCTTCCATATTCGCTTCTTTTGATTCGTAAAATGAATAATTGTCCATGTTACCCCAAATATCTAGTTATTTAACTTCGAATTTTAATTATCTAGTACGAGGGCTATCCAGAAAGTAAGGAACGTTTTGAATTAAAAAAAAAAAAATAAGTACAAGAAAAAAAAAGTGTTTTATACATGTGAAAGAGGAACTAAAATACTACTTTTCAACATAACTACCATTCAAATTCAGGCACTTATCATAGCGGTGGACAAGCTTTTAAATTCCTGTGCCATAGAATTCTGGCGCCTGTGATCTCAGCCACTTAGTGACGCGTGCCTGGAGCTCCTCATCGTCGTCAAAACGCTGTGTTGCTAGCCAGGTCTTCATTTTCGGGAACAAGTGAAACTCTATACAAAATATTTCAGTGGTATCTTCTGGTTTAGACCGTGTCGCTAACTTTTTCGCCAACGTTTCGTCAGATATAATGCTTTTCTTCAGGGCAGAAAAGAGAATGACAGGGCACTGCACCACACAATCGGCGGGATTTAGGATTGCGTGGAAACGTTTCTGAATAGCCCTCGTATAAATGCACTCCCATAAACAAATATTTGGTTTACAAATATTATACAAAGAAATGTTCAAATAACTTATTCATGTTAGGTTTTCAACACAAAATTGTTTTTAAAACTATCGTCTAGTATGAAATTTAAAAAAATGATTTTGGATGATGGTAGCCGGTAATTATTTTTAGTCCCTTATTTTATCGGTGTATTAATTTAATTTTTTGGTAATTATGAAATATAGCTACGTAATAAGTAAATATATCTTGGTTAATTCACCTGGCTAAATGATTAAACAGGTAATCAATCAGAGAAGAGATTAATATCGGAAGTGAGCGGCGGTTAAGGAAAGGGTTAGCAGTTAATCCAGTAAGATGGATCCTCCGAGTCGACACGAGAGATATTGTAGCTCTTTAAATGCAAAGTGCAACATAGGCCTCCCAATTCCAGCATCTTTTCGCGAAGATTGATACACAAACCCGCGCGGAATTTATCAGTTCTTAACAACCAGAGTGGTATATAAAAAAAAATCTTTAAAACCAAAACGTAGGAAAATAATAAAAACACTACAGCCCATAAAGGGGCTTAAGTACTTGGTAGGAACTGTACTGATTCTAAGGCAACGTTTTTGCAGGGAGGTGATTTGTTCAAGATCTCACTTCAACCGGATGGGTGAGGAACTAGAGATTTTTATTAAACCTAAAATATGTAGAAACAGTTGTAATAAAACATAAAAATAAATAAATAGATAGTCATGAGGGCTGTCAAATTTATTTGATTTATTTACATTTCGAATTGGTAAAATCAAACTATTTACATTAATCTGTTGCTCTCATGTACTCACACTCGAACAATGAATATATATGTATATATTTTTTTTCAAGTAATTTATTTATTAATCAAACCATATGATGGGTCGCACAAGCTCAATACAAGTTATTAATAATATTATTGAAATAATAATTAGTTAATTGTAATACTTTTAATACCTTGTATTTGTATTTACATAGATGTTAATGAACTATTTAACTAATAATGTACTTTTTTTTTTGTTTCAGGTAAGAAATATTATTATTTCATTGGTGAAGGTAGAGAAATCAGCTGTAAGTAGAATTAAATTCAACGTTTATTAACGCGTTATTTTAGTTCTTATGTCTTCCTTCAATGAATAGTTTTTTCAAAAAAACGCGATGCTATAGACGGTAATAATATATAAATATTTAATTATAACTATATACCGCCTTAAAATCTATTAAAAACTAGATTACTAGTGTGTTGCGTAACTAAACAATAAGTGAATAGGAATTATTATTTTAATACAGTAATAAGTCATTCTCAATTATTGTTATCATTTAGGATGATTTTTTTCATTATAACTTAATATAATAACAATGAAATATGTATTTTTTTGGCCTTCGAAATATTTTAATATGAGACTGAATGGATACGAACTATATAATTTATGTAATATTTTTGATTAATAAAAAACGGTATAAAGTGAAGAAATAATTAATTAATCTGCAGTCAACTGGAAAAAAAAATTAGTAGTAACCGAAGAATACGTGTTAGATCTTCTTATGTTTGAATTCGGCGGTTTATGTAGACAGTTTTGTTTTTAATACAGTAATACAATCTTACTCTCAGTTATTGTTATAATGTAGAACGATTTAGTTAATTATTACCTAATAGAATGACAATAGAAAATGTATTTTTTCCTTGAAATACCTCGTTTTGGTTCTTAGAAATAGACCTAGAATTTATGGTTTGCTGTGATAAGATGATAACGACGTGTACCACTACGACCCGTGAACGAGTCTGGGGGTTCAGTACATGGTTGAGACTGCACTGTTTCATGGACAACGGTTCTGCAAGGAGGTGACTTGTCCTAGGTCACGCTCAACCGCCAGGTTTTCCCCCCTTATTATGGGTACCCTATTTTTATAATATTTTAGAGAGGCTGGGTGAGCCCCAGGAGGGTCCTAGATCCTATATGATCCATCTCCGGCCGCAAACTGACTAGATAAAAGTAACTGCCCGCAGCGGTATTTGAACCAGGATTTCCGGCATGACAGCTCAGTGCTCAACCACTGAGCCACTCCGCTCCCTCAAGACTGTATGTACACTTATCAATTATATAAAACGTGTCTCTAATGCTCTATAATTCTATTCTCTATTAATCCGGACTTTGATTGAAAGCGTGCATATTAAATTTCTAAATAATTTTAATTCTTAATTTTAATCATTTGGAAAAAATAAAACATCGTGAAATGATTCGGAGTATTCTTTTATCTCTTAGTTTCTAAGTTAACTAATTGCCGAGAAAGGAGCCAGACTAATGCTTGACTTGTTCATATTAGTTATTCTTAACGGACTCAACGTCCCAGAATAAGGGCAGATTTTTTTCATTCTGTTTCATCTCATTTAATTCTATCCCTTTAATTTCCGCCGCCAAGAGAAAAGGTTGCCTATAGATCCCTCCAGTTCTAGGGATCATCCCTAGTCCTCCGGAGGGATCCAAAGGGATTTATTTAACTCTATGACCCTTTATGAGTGCCATCCTTTTTTGTGTGAATAAAACATTGTTAAATTTTCTCTTAAATAATATTTAAAATAAAATAATTATAATAAAAAATATAAAGATATTGTATAAAAATAAAATAAATTGGTTTTTCTCTAATTATGAGTTAAAAAATAACCATCAATATTATTACATTAGCAATTTTTCACCCTTAAAACCAAATTACAACGTGTTGTAAATGAGCAACTGAATTTGTTTTTGGCGTTATTTCTTTAAAGTATTTTTTACTGTTATGAATTAATCTAGCTTATAATTAGTTAATGTGATTCCTCACTATTATGAATAACTATATATTACCTATAAATTGTTGCTAACTTGATTATTTTTATTTATACGCGTTACAAACAATTATTTCTGTGTAATTATTTTTTTCAAATTTTAGTAAACCATTCACCTATTTTTTTTTTGCCTCTAACTTGTTTTAACTTTATTTCAAAATTTTAATTTTTAATTCACTACTAAAGAAAATATTTGTATTATATTATTTTTTTAAACTTTAATTTATTCTTATACCACGTTTCTAGCGTGGTGCTCTCCCAACTGAGCTAACCTGCCACGCTTCTCGGTCCAGGCACATCCTTTCTTATCACTGATCCCACGTGGGCGACCCGGTTTCGAGTTCCAGTCCTGGACATATCTTTTCTTTTCAAATAAAAAAATAACAATTAATGACAAATAAAAATAAAATATTTAATTAATTTACATTTAAATTTTTTATATATACATTTATTATTTAAATAAAGAATTAGTTTTCAAATTTTAGTAAAGCATTATTTAAGGTTTTTATATTACATCCACTTTATACGATTGTTTTGTATTTTTGTTTTCATATTTCCTAGTTAAAAAAAATTATTTCGCAACAAATAATTTCTCTAATTTAAGAAAATCGGCTTTAATATTTTGAGTTTTCAACTAGTTTAAATATTTTCTTAATTTAGTGATATGTATGCTATATTTGCATTTATTGTCCGATTTTCTTTCTTTTTATATTACCTTTAATACTAAAAAATATATTTCTATATAAATATTTTTGAAATTTTTCGTTAAAGAATTTTTAATTGTTTAGTTTTCAATTAGTTAATGTTTTACTTGTTAATGAAATTCATTTTTATTAATTGTTGCATTTTTAAAAAGTTTAGTGATTTTTGTTAAGATTTTTCGTTTTCAACTACTTTATATTTTTCTTATTACTTTTGACATTTATAATATTTTCTTCGTATTGATTGTCTCTAATTTGATTTTTCTTTATACCTATTAATATAATATATTTATGTACAATATTTCTTTAAAATTTTAGTATAGTAAATCTTAAGATTTTTCTTATTATATTTATGATGAATTCGAATTGAATTTCTCTAATTTGAAGTTTTATTGGCACGATGAAACCTATATTTTTATAAAAATTTATTTTAGTATCGCATATGTTATAAATTTTAGTTTTAAAAATATATATAAAATAAGTATAGGACTAAAGGAGGAGAAAAATCCTTTAGAAGGAGAGAAGACTAAGTTAGACAATATGCCGATGGGCCCAGCTGTCTCCTACACGGCGACCATATTGCACCAGCCCCTTACAGATTTAATTCTCACCCCGTCGGTCCCCCCCCCCTTCAGAGGGTGAATATGTATCCTCGCTCTGTCGATCCTCTTCCGGCCGATAATTAAATAAGACTTATCTTCCGGGAGTGTGGTCTGCTGCGATTGGATATCGTCAGAGGGAAAGTGATTTGAAGCTCGAAGTTATTGGTTACATTCGTGTAACCTATTTTTGAAGCGAAATCTTCTCTGGCAGCGTTTATAGACTTTCGGGAGGGTGTAAACTTGTACGTTCGCATCAGCAACATTCTCGAGACTGGAGACACTTAGTGGTTTGTGCGCGAGCTAAGCAATTTTTTTAAATAAAATTCCTTTTCATTTGAAGGCTATAATTCCATTGTGATAAGAATAATAACATTTAACTAAAAATTCATTTAATAGTTGTGCAATAATAATAACTTAAAACATCAATAACTAGTTCAACTTTTCTTTTCCCCTAAAATTTTTTATTTGTCATAGTTAAATGTCTTGTTATATGAAATGATCTAAGTATTGTTGAACTTAACGATGATAACAATAATGCTAAAATTAAAATAAAGTTCATTAACATGTATATAAATAAAAATACAAGATATAAATAATAAAACTATATACTAATTATTGATATTTTGTACTGAGCTTTCGCAGCACATCATATGTTTTGCTTAGTTAATAAACTACTTGAAAATGTATATAATTATTTTTATAAGTGTCAATACATATGAAAACCAGACGGTTAATAATTTAAATTTATATAATTCTGATTAATTAAAAAAATACAGTTAGTTATTTCAAAGTCTTGAGTTTTCGCTTCTGTCGCAACCCACATGACTGCCTATTTAAACTTTTTTTTTGTCAACTTATCGATCCGTACGAGTTACAGATCTAGCATAATTTTTTAAAGATAAATACTTATCATCATAATTTGCTAATGAAAGAGGTACTCCTCAGAATCCAATACGAGCCTGAATTCGTAACGATAATAAAATGCAGGAAAGTATTTGGTCGTTTTATATCACATGTCCATTGCCTAAGGAAAGCTTATTTAGTAAAACAACTTTATGAAATTAGAAAATTTTTACCCTCATTTTCTACAGTTTTTCCAGAATTGAAAAATTCAAAGATTTGTGGCGTATTATTTCTAAAAATAGGTTTTTGTCTTGTCTTTGAATCATTTAAAAAAAATAATCTTACGGAAGTTGTCCAAACTTCTGAACTGATGGAGATAAGTAGTGAATAAAGGGAGTGTGGGAGGACTTTGTAACCCTGGTCGTTTAGTTTCTTCACTGTCGTTTCTGGAAGCATGTGGTCCGACTTTGTTGTGAAAGAGTATAGATTCCTTCCGGTTAATCAATGCTGGTATTTTTTGTAACATTATGCCAATACCCCTTTAGTTCGATATAGATTTTGATGGTTTCACTTCTGGGTAGAAAAGATAAATGAATTATTTGTGAATGTAAAGGGTATGTAAAGTAAATGCACTTAGAACACATTTTCTTGTCAACTTGAACAGGAAAGCAAATATGAAACCTTCGAGGACCCTCCTTCCATCAGGTCCTTAAGTCTGATTTATGATAATATTCGGAATTAGAGCGGTTTGTCCAACTCTTTAGAAAACCAAACTATGGCTATGGTAGGGAGGATTACGAAGCCAAGATTGAATAGACGCGGCCAAGAGTTAGGGCCAGGTAAAATTATATCGGAGCATTAAGAAAAAGAAAGGATAAGTTGAAAAGAAAGGATATTGGTTGAATAAAGGAGTGCAAAGTGGCGAGAGGATAAAACTGCTATGAGCTTAACCTACTTTACGTTGTAATTGAATCTTTAATAATCAATTTTAAGATTCCAAATAGTGAAAATATTGGGCCAAAAAATAGATTGTTAAATTATTTATCACAGTATATATTAATACGGTATCGTTATTATTCGAGATAGTTAATATCTCAGATAATAAGGAGACACTAAAAAAAAAAAGGTAAATGAATTATTATAATGATGTCTAGAACAATAGAGTTATGAAAAATATCAATATATTAAAAGCGATCAGCTTATTTTTCTTCAAACGGAAATACTCGAAAGAAGAAAATAAGAAACGAACCATTGCTTATTTTGTTTATAATCCCAAAATAAGAGATAAATATAACAAGAGAACGAAGAGAAGAAAAAAACTTGGAATAAAGATTTGCTATTGAATAAAGATACTGTTCTGAAAGATCCACCATTGAGAGAGAAAAAATCAGGGGCTTCTATAACCTTTAAGAATTAAAACCATTTTCTATTGCAGAAGTAAACAATGAGCATTCCTATTTCCAATAAAAAAGTCGGAGACTAGAAAAAACATAAGAAGTAGATTGTAAAGAAGGAAATAAAACAGAATGAGAAGTTCTGAAAACGTTTCAATCAAAAATTATTATTTTCTGATAGCGTGTGACGCATTTGGAAACCATGACGGCTGTGGAAATTACAAGTTATTTTAACTCTGTTGTGTTGTAGAAAGCAACAAAACAAAATGAGGAGGCTCCAAAAACAGCGTTTTATAAAACATCTAAAAAATATCAGTAAGAGTACTACTTTCTTAGAAGCCAGGCTTTAGTGAAGGAATCCACATTCCAACCAGTTCTTTTTTCATAAAGTTTGATCTTCAGATTCTTGAAATATTCAGTCTTCCAAGTCGAAGCGTTCAGTCTCCTCGGTCTGTAAGTCCAAAACACTTGGGAATGGTTAGTCAAGGAGGCTTCCGACAAAAGAAGAATGGGCAGAAACCGACTCGAACAGTTTTAAATGATGGAGATATTTTTGCTTACATCATGTCAATGATCAGGCAACTTCAGCTATACCATCCATCCAGCGCAAACTTAAGCCGATTATCCTTGCATTCTTATATTTTCTCTTTTAGCAATTTCTTTTGGGGCTTGATGCCAGATCAGTCTTCCTTTAATAAACATTGCCACAAAAAAATTTTAATGTAGGTACCTATAATGGCCTGATTACAACAGATTATATTAAAACAAATTCCCTCAAAGATTCTTCTTAGCTTACTGCTTTATAACTGATGGTTTCTTGTTATGGTCCAGAATACTGCAATATTTCTCATTACAACTAAACTAAAGTTTTGTGGAAGTGATGTTTATGTGTACAGGGATTGTTTACTCTTGAACTGATCATTAAATTGTAGTGTGTAAACTTAATACATAGAGTGCTGATGATTAGAAAAGAATTTTAAATAAATAAAATATTGTTTTTGTTATAATTTTCGATGATGTATTAATATTAGGATTAAAAAATTTAACTACTTAGGATCAGTGATTAATGACACTTTGGATGAGGGAGAAGTGGAGTACAAAATAATGTTAGATAGCCGAGCGTATTTCAGCCTGTCCAAACTTTTTGATAATTGTCTGCTGTACATCCAAGCTGAGGATGTAGAAAACAATTGTCCGACCCTTTATGACATATGCACCATAAGCCCGTATATTGAGTAATGCATCAGTTGGGCGTATTTACAGGCTCGAAAGAAAAACATTGACATGAATTTACGAGCCTGAAGAGGAGAATGGATCGTTTCGACTCCGAGAGAACCAAAGACTATACAAAACTTTATGATGAATTTAGTGTCTCACGATTTGTTAGGGTACAACGGATCGGATGGCTGGGGCACGCAATCAGGATGGGTTAAGTTAAGAAACGATGGATGGCTAGTAAGAAACACATAGGCTTATTGAGATATTTAAGATTAAAATATGGATATAAAAGAGACATTCTTCTGAACTTGGTTGCTTATTTGTATTGACTATCATTATAACTTATTGACTATGGACTTGATCTAACTTAGAGACTACTCTCATACATTCTATAGAATATCTACTATATCTCTACTCTCTACTCTCCTACCTCCTACCTTCTTTCTCTGTCCTAATCTTAGATTTGTATAGATAGCTAGTGTTTATACATGTAAAAGAAGGATAGTTGGGTGGAAGACTGAAGGGGAGATGGGAGGATGATATCGCCAAGGATCTGAAGAGAACATGTGTATCCATCAGGCGTGCTGACGACAGGGAAGTAATCATGGCTAAATACTGGATTTTCCTGTATCTAAATACAAGCGATACTGATACTTTTCTGTATCTGATACTTTTGTAGTTGAATACAGATATCCCGACTCTTACTCTTCTAATACGCTACACAGAAGTCTTTCTTGGTGCATGAGTTTTTGTTATCATTTTTTAAGGAAAAAGAGTTTATCAAATGATTAAAATTATGATTTTTATTGGTTAATTATTTTTTGAATGCTATGGAATTGAACAATAAAAATTAGATACTAAGCCTACCTCAAACTTTTGCTATTCACGTTCCAAGACACGTAGAATTTGGGTTGTAATACAAAATTGGTCTGTCCGCCACCACACGCTATACTCTTTAAAAAGCTATAGCTGTTTTTTTTTTTCGCACCCCATTTCAATCATTTATGTCAATTGCCTTTACTTTATGGTATAGATATATCCATTAATGAACCCATATTTGCCCGGACATAGGTCGAGATTTTTTGGGGAAAAGTTGCTCGTGAAAAATCATATATTAGGAGGCGATCTCGGAAAATGTTATTTCAACCACCCTTTACTGTTAACTATGTTCATAGTTTATTTTCGTTTCTACATATGTGATAAGTGACTAATTACAGATTATATTGATAATAAGTGAAAACTTGTTCACTATTATGTTTACTTATTTATTTATTAAAACTAAGGGGAGATGCGGCGAAATTGGTCTTTCGCTGGTAATCAAATCGGGGAGTTAAATAAGTGGTTGACTATTGCTTATTATTTATTTATTTATTATTAAAAGGACCGTGATTAATAGTTAGGGATGGGTAAGGTTGTATCAATCTGAGGTGCATTTCGACTGTATCTGATATTTGTATCAACTACTTTTTAGTATCAGATACAAAGTGTCAGATTGATACAACCTTACCCATCCCTACAGGGAAGGCTGGGGAAGAGCGGATGAGGTGGCCAAGGATTGCTACGCAATGAATGAATGAGTTATTGTCGTGCGGTAGTTATTAAAATATATCTAAGGTGGATAAGACATACGCCTATTATACTATAAGTTGGTGGGTATAAAAGTGATTTTAATAAAATTTCAGTAACGTAATTGTAAATATATACAGTAGTAGTAACGATTACCAAAATAACATCAGCAATACAGTCAAAATTGATTTAGTAAATATAATGGATGTATTCGTAGAAATCTGAAGATCTATAACTCTCAGGATTATGTTAGATTCTTTATTCTTTACAAGGAAGTGAAGAAAGAAAATAATTGTCAGTTGTCTCGCTCCCCCAGGCCTTTGGTTAATGCGAGTGAGTGGTTGGGTTCATTAAGTAGGTAATAAAGTTATGAGTTGGCGTTATTGTCAGTTATATGTGAGTGAAGGAGAGGGAACTTGTTCCGATGAGTTAGGGCATTGTGGCCATTCTTGTGCTAACTACAAAAGACGGTTTTGGACCCGAAAGTTTCAAAACCACTATAGAATGGGATATGGCATTAGTTACCTTTGTTCAACTCCTTAGCTCAATTCATCACCTTTTAAAAGTCCTCGGTTGCATTGTTCACTCAATCCCTCTCAGGTTTTTAGTTCTATCTCTGTAATCAATGTTTTGCAGATATTAATTGCGGTTATTCATTCATATTTTTTAATTGTACGTAGACAATTTTATTATATTTGTTGATTCCATAACCATAAAATATTTTTATATATTATTTTTAACAGGCTGAGCACCGATATTTCGTATTAAAATACCAAAATTCGATAAATCCAAGAAATTTTTTTGTCAGATTTATCATTGTTGTTTGTTTTAAAAATAGTTAACCAAATTGAATGTCATTTACAAGTTAAATTAGCGTGAAATACATCACTAACTAAATAAATATAATTTTACTAAGTGTTATTTTTTCATTATCCTTAGCTCTTTTAAAAACTAATAAATTCTCGATATTATCCTTCCAACTGTTCTTTATGAATTGGAAAGTTTGTCGTTAGCTTCGAAGAAAGAGCAACCCCTTAACCCTTTCAATGCGGGAATATAATTTTTTTTTTACTTTTTGGCCTATTTTTTAGGGGGGATTTTTAAAAAAATATTTCCATGCAATTTATCCTATTTTTTTGTGAAAATCTATCGATCGGTTGGGGTCCCCACCATAGAAGTTTTAATACCAACTGGCGGGATCAATGAATAATGCTCTCCGACTGGTGCTCACATAGCATTATATAATAACGCTCACATAACGCTCTCCGTATTGAAGTGTTAAGGTATGTGAACAAAAAATTCACAAGTCTTGAATTCGGGACCATCTATGGCAGATAAATAATTTGTTGGATTAAAAAATGTGGACCGACTCTGTGTAGTAGTGGTTAGCATAACCACCTTCTATGCGTAAAATCTCTGGTTCGTCTTTGGCGGCCTTAGGACTTTTTCGATGGAGTAAATAATCCTTCATTATCCGTCGGAGGTTTCATAAAATAAAATGGCTTTCCCAAACCTGTGTGGGACCAGCTGCTCGGTTAATAGGCCTAACCAAATTATATTTGTATAGTCAACATTTCTTCTCCCGTTGTAGCATCATCCGAATCATAAAATTGAAATTAAAAAATAAACGAAAAAGTCCGTGGGATCTAGAAATCTTCCCAGTGCTCCATGAAGTGGATATCCCTTGATAGGGGGTATCCTAGTGGTTAGGTATGGTATAAGCAGAATTTATTCTTTGCACACCTGTTAGATTAAAAACCATGGTTCTTATCATCAACCTAACCCAAAATCCTTCATGTGTTGAGTGGTTAACAAAATGAAATAAATAAAACTTAAAAGATTCTTTATCAGTTTATTAATTTACTAAGCAAGCTTACAGTACACCACATCAAGTAAAGAATATCACATTTTTTTTTTTAAATTTTAAGATACTCAAAGACACATACTAGACAAACGTTCAAAGCTTCAGACCAATTACAAAAGACTTATTTATGTTACTGTTATAAGACCTATATGGACTTGCGGAATTGAACTATGGGGCTCCACCAAACCATCAAATTCCTCTCGTATTCAATGCTTGCAATCCAAAATCCTAAACGCTCCTTATTTTGTCACAAATAAAACCATCCATAATGACCTGAACGTTCCATATGTTACCGATTTAGATCATTCCAGATACCTATCATTCCATAATCAACTCCAGGCCCATCCAAACCCACTAGTTTCCACCCTTGGATCCAATTCCATCCCTGACAATCCTCCTAGGCGTCTGAAGAGAAGATGGCCTCGGGACCTTCTATAATAGAAATGTAATTAGAGTGCTGCTAATGGGTAGTGCCTCTACATGTCATTTCATGTATTTATTTATTCATACAGCACTTGCACTAGATGTATATATTACAGTTGTACAATTCAATAAAATAATTTAAAAAAAAAAAGAAAAAGATACCCAAAGAGCTGTAATTAAAGAAAAATAGTTGTACTACAACCATCTCACTGTATAAGCGCTTCGTAAAGCTAAAGGGCTACAAGGACCGGAGAAAAAAAAGTTGAAAAAAAGAGGAATACTAAATTTGTCAAGCCTGTGTACAATTTTCCGTTAAAGTAATTTATTTGGAATAGGTTAAAAAAAAACTCCCCGACGTATGATTAATGTGACGGAACGGAGAAAACGTTCACAAAAACCATATTTACCATCCCCTCTTTCCAATCTCCTTAAATTTGTCGATGAAGCATTTGCCAAATGTTGCCAGGGTTAGCGAGCTCGTAGGCTCGATGCCGATACCACCAATTTCTGCTTACAAACTTCTGTTCTCGGACCGTCAACCAAACCCAAATCTGCCAGATCAATCTTAACCCAATATTCGATCTACACCTAAATTCTCTATTGGTCTCATCCTTTCTCGGTCCGAATATTCTACGCAACCTCTTATTTTCGAATACCATAAGACATTGTTCATCCTTCAGAGTTAGCGGCCACGCTCACATCCGTTAAGAAGTTTTGGAAGGATGATGGTTTTATAAATTCTGGTTTTATTACTAAGACGCGAACTTAGTAATGCCAAGACCGAATAATAACAAGCATTTCCCTCCTTGGATCACCCCTTTATTTCCTCTTGAATTTCGATTTTCCTAGTTACCATAGATCCTATGTACTTCATATATATTCATACATATTTCCACCCGAAACAATATCCACAAAACCTCCCCATTTTCTGCTACTAACCATAGACTAAGTCTTATCTGAATTTACTTCCAGCCATATTTCCTTACCTGCATTCATCAAAGTTTCAGTATTTAGTTTTATAGTTTCCACGTCTTCACTCAACAGTACCAAATCTTCTGTAAGCCACCATCATTACATTAGCGTCACTATATATATATATATATATATATTTATATATTTATATTCCATCCCATGGATAACCTCTGTCTCTTTGAACATTGGTTGTCGTTCACTATCCTGTAAAAATTCAAATATACTAATTTTATTATATATTCCGTATTAACTATAATGGTATAATATATATAAAATAAACTGTATAATCTTAACTAAATCCTGTGTATATTTGCACATGAGTTTGTAGGAACTGTATTATGAGCCGTAGTTCCTATCTTTACTTACGGATGTTAGCCATGCTCCACTTGTCAAAGTGTTGGTATACCCATCGACTCCTTTGTGCCCTCGATCGCCATGTTGTATCTCTATGGATCTCAGTCACGGCTGTTTCCTCCCTCACTCTGTTATCTTCATTATCTTTATTGCCATTTCGCTCGTTGCTCTTTGACGGATAAATTGTATTATAAACATATACCTGACTCTATTTTGAACATTTATTTTTATTCACTATTTATGTTCAATCTTAATAGAATTAACAATTATTAACACAGTTTGTTCAAGGAAAGACATACCACTATATACCTAAATTATTATTTCAGATTAAGACGATATGTGATATCAGTTCTTTCGGTTGATCTGATATCAGAAGATTGTCGCTTCGTGTTAAATCAGAAAAGTTTTAACTTTTCCTTCGTTTTCTTTTTAATTCTCTCGAAAATAAAAATTTGGGTCTGGAAAAGAGACTGCGTTTATAGGAAATGCGTAATTATTATATCAATAAATCAACATTTCAACAAACATTGCGAAGTATATATAATGATGTAACCTAAACAGTATGTGTAAGTATCTATAACCTATATATTTTCAGTAATAGTTCTTACATTCAGAAATTATAATTACTAAATACAGTCAGTATTTATGCTATTAGTTCTCTGTCACCATTATAGAAAACCGGTCCAGAAATTCTTCAGGTAACGTCTCAAGAATATAAAAAGCATTTGTTCTGAGATTTTGAAATAGCCTATACCTCAAGTATTGTCCAAATTGTATTTTATATTTGATAATAATTTTGATTTTCTTACTTATAAAGTCATCAGTATCAGTATGTTAGGTACTCTAAGGAGGGAATGCCACTTCACGCTGTTCTAATCGGTGTTTGATTGCCTTGAGCTCAATCGATTAGCTGATATATTAGTAATTAGCTAGCTATTGGACTCTCGAGGCTCTAAGAACATTGAGAGCGATCTCTCATCTTATTGAACACCTACATTGCCTTTTATAGATAGATCAGTCTTCTGACTTTCAGGTCGGTCTTTTACTCACCTGAAACGGTTCTCTGGCTGTTTAAGAACCCACGGTTTAAGGTGTAATTAAATTCTAAAAATCATAACCCGATGGTTTATTAATGTTGCATTAGAATTCGCTCAGTTTCAAGCACTGCTATACAGCTTTGTTTGAAACCATTAAATACCCTTTGCTAAGCTGGATTACTGAAAACAATATTTCAGTTTAAAGAATATGTTTGTGGGGAACACCTTCTCCTGCCAAGACTTTTTATCCAAACTAGTTAGAAGAGCATTATCATTTCTCATCATCATCGATTTCTGAACTACAAAAACGAAGGTTGAAATGAATCATGGAGCTATGTAGCCTATCTTACATCTTTAGCAATCACGTAAGTGGTGGGTCGCCGATTCAACTTATGTCCTGGGAAAGTTATAATTCATTTCATCAGGTAAATAATGAATCGATGGATGTCTAGCATAATTATTTTATTTACAATTTTTAATTTAAATTTAAAATCACATGGTGTGAGATCATAAAGGCGTCCTCGACAACGCCGCAAATGCTGTATTTTCGAATCCGGTCTTAGGCGGGTTAAAGTTATTTCTTGGCGGGGTTGGCGATAAACCATACATGAACCTTGATACATGTAACTCAGACTGGTTGCTATTTGTGATCCAGAAAAAACCCTAGTTTTAACCCTTAATTTAGTTCTAATCAATGAAAACCCTTTCCTATATCAACGATCCATTAATCGTGTAGCTAAGCTAGTAAGAAGGTGTTGTGATTGTAAAAAAACCTATACCACTACAACTCATGAAGAGTCATGGGTTCAGAATGTGGTTAGGTGTGGTTAGGGACTTTCCTGTTCTTGCACAACAATTGTGTAGGAAGGCAATTTGTCCTAGATCACGCTCAACCGCCAGGTTTTTCCCTAATTTTAGGTACCCAGTTTATATAGGCTGGGTGAGCCGTAGGTGGGTCCCAGACCCCAAAGAATCCATCCCCGGCATTTAATAGATTAAAATACCTGCCACAACCGGATTCGAACCTGGGATCTTCAGTAAGGCATCTCAGCGCTCTACCACTGATCCATTCCGCTCCCTTTTTGTTTGTAAATCAACAAAAAATCTGTCAGAGAAGTATTTTTAGTACGTGAGATAGAAACCAGCAAGTGATCCTGTGTAGTTTGTAGGTCGAAATAATAATGAAAACTAAATTGTAAGTTGTAATCGAAAACACTGTAATTTGCTTTAAATAGAACCGATTAGATTTAACTTGATGAGAAAAAACTAAAAATGCATTAAGAAATGAAAACGTGCTCTTGAAAGCATTATGGGAATGTGAAGAGGCAGCTAGGAAAAGATAAATAAAGATAAAACAAAATACATAGTCTCATCCAGGAAACTGCCATCCAGTGGATATCTCCAAGGAAGAGTGTGCAGTTTTGAAAATGTTAACACATTTAAATATCTTGGCACCATTATTACAGAAGATAACAGACTGGAACATGAAATAAAGGCGAGGATTGAAAACGGTAACAGACGCTATTGGTCCATCAGAAACGTGTTCCAAAATAGAGCTATAAAATAAAGCTCCTGGAGGTAAGAACATGGAGAAGAGCAGCGAGAGATCGGTCAAAGTGGAGGAGAATTGTTGAGGAGGCCAAGGTCCTCCATGGACCTTAGCGCAATGTGATGATGATATACGAAGTAAAAACAATAGTTCGATTTGTCAAATCAAATCTGTTTAGGTATGATAGGTATGATTTTTCTAACCTATATTTCTTCCAATATGTGATCCAATTGTATTTTGTTAAATCATATTTTGATGTTCCAGCCTTTAAAAAATGATTTTATTTATTAATTTTTATTATTGAACATGTTTTTGAATCTGTAAATTATTATTTCATTTGAACGAAATAGCTGTAGAACCTTTTTAAACATTCTATTCTAGGTATTTTTATTTTTAAATTGACTATTTATCAGCCAATTTTATAAATCTTAAATTTTAGTTTTGATTCGATCTTATAAATTCTATCGATGCAGGTTTGAAAATAACTGTTACATTATTAATAGAAGTTCAATATGGGTGAGTAGTTTTGTTTTTTCATTATTTTAGATTTGGTTAGAAAAAACTATAAATAAATCAATATATGAAAATAATGACAGAAAATTCTAATAATGAACTGTTAAATATGTTTTTCACGAACTTATTCAATGACTAATATTATCTTTAAGGTTAGAAAATCTTTTTTTTTTTTTATTCTACCCAAAATGTTTTTCATTCTACTAAGTGAGAAAAGAGAAAACTCATTTCGTTTCTTTTTACTCCGACTTCTTTAAAATTAAGGGTTAGCTGAATATTACAAGCACAAAGTAGCTTTGATATTATTCTTTCTTAATTCTTTTAAAATTTGGAAAGTATATTCCCATTAACCTTCTTTCTGTCGTTTATTTTTTTTAATGAAAAAGAGCTATTTATTATGTAATTTTTGGGGTAAAAAAAGTTTAAATTATAACGGCTTATATAACAAGTGAATTTAATACCTTTCTTAACTAAGGAGGTATAGGATATAATCAGTCATTGGTATTTATATTTCTAGATAACCTTAAAGCAATATTGTATACAATATAAATTTTAAGTAGCATATATTATAAATCATATGATCAGATCAATCTCTTTATTCGGGTTAGTAATCAAACCTGTTTTCAATTAACTATATTTCGATTCATACGCGGAAATATATTTATTTATTTTCTAATTCTGATTCAGTAAACCTTAAATTGTATTGTTTAATTTTCATTTTCATAAAGAATAATGAGCTAATGAAAATTCAATTTTTCACTATTTTATTACATTCGCGTAATAACTATAGCTTAATTTAAGTACAGATTTTTTTCATCTAGTATAGTTTCCTGTTTCCTTCTTCTTTAGCTCCCCTTTTAGTGCCTTTTCAGCGTAGAGGAGCATCCAGCCAGGAATTACATTCTTCCCTATTTCTAGCTAGGTTTCTTGCTTGTCGGAGGTCCATTCCCTATCGCCCTTCAATGCTTAGCATCTTAAAAACAAACAACACCATTAAAAACATTGTGTTTACCTTTTTCAAAATAAAGCAAATTTTTTAATAATTTAAATTCTAATACCCAGAACTGTTTACGTCTTATCGTCTACAAGATAAATAATAATGAAAAATACTAAATATTGCCTTGCACTGGAACCTATTACATTTTAAGACATGAAATGATTTGTGTTTTAGGATTACTTACAAGGAAAATATAATTGTGCTGGGACACAATTTTTTTTTTTAATTTTATAAATTTAAAAAAAGTTATATAAACCTAAAATATTACCATACAGAGTTGATCAATGTAGTCGAGATGGGACATCCTATGGATCACAGGTCTTCTGCCAACTGGGACATATTCCATGGTCTTGAGAGGATCTCTGTGGTCCCCCATCGTTAAAACATGGCTAAACTACTTCAGCTGGCGAGTTTCAATGAGGCTATCTCCAGTTCCTGACGGATCCTTTCATTGCGAACTAGGTCTCTCCTTGTTTTCCCAATCGTTCTCCGCAGAAATTTCATTTCGGCAGCGGTGATTCTGCTCTCCTGTCGGTCTGATAATAGCCAACTCTCCACTCCATACAAAGGTATGGGCTGATACACTGTCTTGAAGATGAGTGAATGGACCTCTCTCTTTTCCACCACAGTGTTACATATCTGGTAATAAACCGCATTTGCCCTGTTAATCCTGTTTGATATTTCTGCGTCTATCTTTCCAGATCCGTCCATCACTGTACCTAGGTTTGTGAAGTCTGTCACCACTTCTAATTCTTCTACATTAGCCATATCTTTTTATTCCTTCCACATTATAAGATCTTACTTTTGTTGGTTTCCTATTTAAATATTTTATTATTAACTAGCGACCCGCCCCGGCTTTGCACGGGTAGTAAGACATATTATGTCACATTTTGTATGTCTAATGTATTTTATTATTTAGATATTATAACCTTAAAAACAAATCAAAATATTTTGTTATATACGTATTTATTTTCTTTCGCATTAAGTTTTTGCGATAACCCATGAGATACGCATTTAAATTATATGGTATAAAATATTCTAATAATGCGCATGAAATACTTAATGCACTCATCTAAATAGCTTTCCAAATACCACATTGCACGCTATCAGTTTTTTAGAAGATAAAATGGGTATAGTAAGCTATCCTTAAATGATATATATATGCTGACTTTTTTGTAGATCTATAAAAGAGGAATATCCCACCTTGCATTGTTTCGTTATATGACAAGGCAGCGTCATCGATGAAACCTCCCAGGCGGCTATATTTTTTCTATTAATTCCAACAAGTATCGTTATATTCCAACCTATTTACACAAAACCTCGAAAAATTATATACCTAAAACTTCCTGGTAAATCACTCTATCTATTAGTGAAAACCACATGAAAATCAGTGCAGCAGTTTTTGACTTGACCGCGAACAGACAGAAGAAGCTGACGACTTTGTTTTATAATATGTACTGATAGATAGATAAGATATATTAGACAGCGTCTTCGGTGAAACCTCCAAGCGGCTATACTTTTTCTAACATTTCCCGCAATTATCGTTATATTCCAACTCATTTACACAAAGCCTCGATAAATTGTTTAAATAAACCTCCCTTTCTTGGTGGTAAATATTAATTGACAATTTTTTTTTTAATTTGCTTAAACATTGATGCAACCAATATATTTGTTTGATTTATTTTAAAATCTGATTAAAAACCTTTACACTAATCAACATTAATGTAACGGTTATTAAGTAATTAATTAAAAGACTGTTATTCAGGAACAGAAGCTGGGTATCTCAGTTTGTAGAGCGCTGAGTCGCTAAGCTGAATGTTCCATGTTCAAATCCGGCTGTGGCGGATAAATTATTTAATAAGTTAACAGTCACGGAACAACCGTGTGTGATCTACAGACCCTGGTGGGGCTCACCCAACCTTTAGTAAGTGGGTACCGTTAATTAGTGGAAAAACCAAGCAGCTAAGCTTGATTTCAAATATATCACATCCTTACTCAACCGGATTCCTGGAAACTGCACAGTCTGCACAGAAACTGCATAGTAATTTAATTAATTACCGCTAATGTCTCTTATTTTTTGGGCCCATTATTTTTTATCTCTGCTGTTTTGTATAGAAACTGCACTTGATTATTATCAACCTGAATCTTCGTGAATAGCTTTTTTTCGATGAGACACCCAACAATTTCCAAGTTATAAAAAATATTTAAAATCATCATGTTTAATACTGTTTACTAATGGTCTAAAAATATTATGAACTGTGGGCAAAAACTAGTTTAATTAAAAACAGCAATACTCTGATAATGGACCATAGGATGAATTTTATGGAACTTTAGGAGAAACATTATATTTTTAATGGGTCTGGATTGTTTATGAGTACGAGTTCCTCCAGCCTTTGGATGTTCAAAAGAAATATTAGACTAGCTGGGGAAATAAATAAAATATTTTAAAAAAATGTATAATTTTGGAGTCAAATATGACGTAGTGGTTAGAAGGTGTCGATAATGCATAAACAAACAAACTAAATAATAACGTATTTTATTTTAGGCTTATTATATCATATCATATTGATAAAGAAAAAATATTAGTTCAATGCGATATTATTACTTCTTCCTCGTGTTATCTGGGTAGATTTAATTTGCATAAATAATAGTAATGATGATAATAAAATGCCTATATTCTCTGGATAATGATTTTTATTCAGTCATTATTAAAAAATTGGCGCCTATAATAAAATTTTTAATAATCCTGTATTGAATAGATAATCATGAGATCTTTATTATCAGTGTGTGAAGAAGTAGCATGTTAAAGAGATTCAAACAATATTTTTCCCTTAACGAGAGCTTAACAATAGTTCACATGTTTGAGGTTTCTGCCTTTCACAAAAGAACAATACATAAAATAGGACTTCATGCCAATGTATCAATCAATGGTTTTGGGAAATGACGAAAAATACTTTAATAACGTTTATTTCAAAAGAAGGGTTCAGTAAAAATATCTAATACAGTTATTTTCTCCTTCCTTTTTTCCTCTTAGTTTTCTTTATATAATTCTATTTTTTTTATTTTTAACTTAGTCTTTCATGTCTAATAGGTCATGTCAAATTTAAACCAACCTATCAACATTTTTCCTTGCAGAAGTGTCTTCTGCGCCAACAAATCCGAATTATTCCGAAGGAGGTGATTATGGAAACAGAGCTCCAAATATAAGAAATGTTGAGGCAGCGAACGATCCTAGAGGTGATGGCTATCCTGCTGCTACTCGGGGCGAAAACTATGACTATTCTCAGCGACAATATCTTCCGCAAGAGAGAGAATTCGTGGGTTCGCAGGGCTCCTGCAGCCACTGTCAAGCACATTGCTGCCAAAGGCCTATCGAGTATCAGAACCAACCAGCAGGAAGTCGAGGGGAAAGGTTGGAGAGGTATGTGGCCAGTGTTCGGAACGAGTCTGTTCCGGTCGTGGTGGGAACTGATCGAGAAGTGCGATCAAGAACCCCCGTTTTGCATGGTCAAGGTGCGATTCCTCATCCTCAAACATGTAGCAGTCGGGTAGAAGCTCTTGTAGCTAATGAGCACCATAGAGTTCCCCCTCCTCAGCAAGTTACGGAATGCTGTAGCATTCCTGATCAGCAATCAATGGATAGGGCTAGGTGTCACTACGACACTACGAGCAACAGCTATCATCCGGGACAGAACTACGTTAACGAACCCCAGCAATATCAACCGGCATTAAGTCGAGAGGAAAGGTTGGAGAGGTATGTGGCCAGTGTTCATAACGAGTCTGTTCCGGTCGTGGCGGAAACTGATCGAGAAGGGCGATCAAGAGCTCCCGTTTCGCATGGACAAGGTGCGAATCCTCATCCTGAAACATGTATCAGTCGGGTAGAAGCTCTTGTAGCTAACGAGCACCATAGAGTTGGACCCCCTCCTCAGCAAGTTACAGAATGCTGCATTCCTTATCAGCAATCAATGGATAGGGCTAGGTGCGAATACGACTTCGCGAACAACAGCTATCATCCGGGACAGACGTACGTTAACGAACCCCGCCAATACGAACCTGAGACCGTCTCTCCATCTCCCAATCCTTATCGAATGGAATCGCCTTTCATTGCGGAAGAAAGAAGTAACGAACCAACATCTTCATCTATTCCGCAAGTCGGTCCATCTGAACCTAATGTAGTCCGGGCTGATCCGATCCCACACATTCCACAACCCAATACCGCACAATCACAACCAATTCTGGAATCACGAGGTCTGCAGACGAAGGAATCAGTCGAATCTCTGATGGCTCCTCGGAGATCCAACCCGCCTAGGGACGCGACCACAAAGGAAGAGAAGGAGTTCAACCCCTCTTCAATGACACACCTCAATTTCAAAGAGAAGCAGCTCGCTTTGTCTGCCGTGAAGAAAGCCGCAGTGAATATGAAATGTATCCAATTGTTTCAGGTGAATATTGTAAACCTTATGATTATTTACATTTCACGATGATAAAAGTTGATTAGTTTTTACCGATGTGCCTTCCATTCCTGGATATAGATTTTCCTTCCATTCCTAGATATAGATTTTCCTTCCATCATATATATTTATATATTTTTTTAATCGCATTACAGGAGAACAAGGGCCACACGCGTATTATTTCTAGACTCCTTTCCGGACGACTCTTTTCCCCTCCGTCGATATCTCTTTCATCCTTGCTCTCATCTTCTTCCTCTCCTCATACGTTCATTTCTTACTTTCCCACTTCTTTCTCTACACCGCAAGTACACTTATGTTCCAATCTCTATGTTCACTATATTCCGGAATCCTTTTCCATCCTGGAACTCCTTCTCTCTGATTCCCATTATTTCCACTTCCTCTTTTATTTCTTGTGGATACTCCTCTACATTCCTTGGTTTCATCACTCCATCAAGTATTAGTTTGTTCAACTTATCCTAGTTCATTCCCTTCATTTGCCCGAAGAATCTTAATCTCCATTTTCTTATCGAGGTTTCAAAGCTTTCAATATGTTCAATAAGTACATCTCACTCTTCCCTCTTAATCTGTATTGCTAACCTATCCTTCTCAGTCCATATACCTTCACCCCCAGCAGTTGATCGATATTTGTGAATCTCATAGTTTCCATCCCTTAGAGTATCACCAGTTTTTTAACTGTTTAGAAACGACTAATTTTGGACGTTAGATAATTAGGAATTTTACATAGAATCTTCCTTGAGAGATCATTTTGCTATATAAATTCCTCACTAGTAGTATCAACTTATCCGTTTTATATATATACATATAACAATGGTATTCGGAACTAGTAGTGCGAATTTTGCTTAAGTTCATGATATCTATTATTAGTAATTTTTAATAATAATTTATTTTCTCCCCAAAAGGCTCTATGAATAGGCCTCAGAAATAAATTTTATTTACTGGTGGCAAAGAAGTAATGCCTGATCACTTTAGTTTTGTATAAGTCTAATATTCATTTAATATTAATAATGTTAATTATTCGTTTAATAATAATATATTTAAGTTTAATTAATGTTCAAATTATTTTAAATTTACAAATCGTCTAAAATGTAGTAATCTTTAATTATTGTCCAACAATCCATTCACTTAAAGAAATATTCATTTTTATTCAGATAACACTTGACTAACCGTGAGCTAGTGGTTGATTATTTCTTTTATGTTTTTATCTTACTAATTATGAATGTTTAATGAGTATTCACGTTTACACGATGTCCAGAGACATGTAGAAGAGAACAATTTGTAAATGAAAAAAAATATTAATAATAGTTTTTTTCTTCAGAGAAAAAAAAAATAGGGCGGATTTTACCATAGCAGGATAATGACGCGATCGCGTTATAACACCGTTTTTGTCCGAAACGTAAATTAATCATTTTTGAGATACGAGATATCACTTCTTAGCAATCATTATATTTTGCTCTGAGCAGTTTAATTAAATGCATGATTATGTTGGCGAAAGCTTTATCTCACCGGAAATGTTTATAATTAAGCTGTGTAACATTAACTTCGAGACAAAGTGGAAACGAAGAAAATACTACATATATATTAATCAATGCTAAAAGTAGTTTCAGTATTAGAAAGATCATTAAAATCTCCACTTATTTAAGAAAGCCATTCTTTATATTTCCAATTTAATATTGGATAATACAAATCCAAGTTATTTTTTAAAAGAATATTTATTAAAATTTACTACTATATTATAATTCAACAAGTAAATAGACTGAATAATAAATATGATTAAGGCAAGTAGAGAAACTACCCACTGGTAGTACTCAAATAATAAATTCATCTTAGAGGGTATTATTATCAGACGCTTCGTAGGATCATCGGGAATTGTAGAAGTAGCTAGATTGGAAGCTAATGGGCTTGAGTTGGAATACAGTTTGTCATGAAAGGATTGATATTGGGCTTGAGCAAAATAAACATGAAATGGGTCATTATGTATGATTTAATTAGTAACAAAGTAAGGAGCATTGAGGATTTTTCGAAGGATTTTTTTATTCGAAGAATTGGACACGAGAGGATGTTTTAAGTTATAATTATGAATTGTGGAACTATTGTATCATCTTTTAGTTAAATTTTATTATCATTATATGATTCGATTTCTAACCTTTAACGTTAAGTTAATTAAAATAAATCGTATAACTCATGAAAAAAAAAACTTGCAAAAGACGGTCACGTATGTCGGTGACGAAAACCTACTTTTCTGTTCCAAAAATCGCTCAACGCGGCTGAAATGTCTCGGTTCATAGAGGCAATTCTTAGATTTCAATTTACAGCTGATTTTTATTTATAATAATACGTGTATACGTAATATAATATAGTATAATAAGTTGACGCATGAGCATGAGCATGAAATATATTTTTTATATATCTACGGCAGCGACCTCCTCTCACAAATTTTTAGATTCGTATTTTTTTTTTTAATCTCATAAAAAGTTAATTAAAATGTTATACCAATCGCTTTCATAAAACCATTAAATTCATTCATTTAACTAGAATTATATACATCTTAACTTATTAAATTTAATGCTTTCATTCATTTCTATTGAGATTATGGATTCATTATTATATCAATTTAAACTTAATTATTGTGATTAGTTATAAAATTTATTATTTTAATGTGAGAGTTGAGGATCTTCAGGAACTTCAAGACTTCTCTCTCATTACTCACGACAACACTTTTTCTACATTAGTGAATTTAGAATTAAATTTTAATTTTTAAATTTAAACAATAGTGTATTTTTAATTTAATCTTTAATGTTGTCAATAAATTAAAAAAAAAATTCTAATTTTGAATGTATTTTTAGATAGATAAACTTTTATTGTAAAATATTATTTTTCGTATTAAAATTTTTTAAATATCCTAAAATACATTAAATTCAAATTAAAATTTCATATTGAGTAGAGTATTTCATATTATTTCATAGGTATATTTGATTTTTTATCATTAAATAAATAGTGAAATTCTTACACTTTAGGGTTAGGTACACATGAGAGTTGAGAGTGAGTAAAACTATTGCATGAAGTAGTGTTTTGTTTTTATTATTATATATTTTATTATAAATTTTGTAATTAGATGGGAGCAAGTGTTGGAGTTGCCTGAAACACGGTGAGTGTTTAATATTTTAAAATATATATTTGAAAAAATGAAAAAACAGATATTGAACAAGCTTGGTAGTTTTACCGTGTAATACATAATACTTCGCTGGTAAAATAATAAACAGTAAATCAATTAAAAATTTCACGTTGTAGAATTGTACATTTCTTGGTATTTTGGACATCTCTGAAGAAGTTTGTATGGAGTACAAAAATGTGAGATTTTACTTTTTTAAATTTTAGTCTTGCTGAAAAAAAAAATTATTGTTCCTTAATGGAGAAACTTTTAAATACTTCGCTAAAAGAAAATTATACCAACAAGGCTATATGACTTCTGATTGGGAGCTGGTTGGTCTAAGACATGGTAGCGTCTGCACCGTAATGTGTTAGAATGCCCAACCCAAATAATTAACTACAGTAAATAATTTTATTTCTTTTAAAGAATATTGGTATAGTGTTTTATTATTTTAAGTATTTTTGCCTAGTTTTAAGCTACTCTTTAAAGATAGTGTTTTTCTAAAGACACAACTAAATTTAAAGTTATTGAATATAGGAGAATCGTCATTATTTATTTTTAATGGCCTTTTTTTAGGATAAAGACAAAAAGAACTGTGGTACAATCGGGAGAAGGGACTTCCAAATGGTGATGGACCGAATCGGTGTACTCAGGGGAATGAGTTCGAGGGAAATCGACGCAGTCTTCAAGGGCTTTTCGACACAAACCGATACCGAAATCGATTATCGCAAGTTCTCGGATGCTTGCAGGCACGCTATTGACCACGATCATAGACTGGCTAGGATGGCACAGAAATGATAACATATTCCAAAAAAACAAATAAATAAATAATTTCTAAAATAATAAATGAATATGTTCTTTTGTAGAGTTACTTTTAACATTGCTAATGGTATACTAGACCACCGTAGATGTTGTTAAAACTTTCAATTTCCTTTAGTCTTATATACATTAAAACGCTTGATTGGCAATATACAATAAATTGGAAATCACCAGATTGCCTGTAAGTAAATTAAAATAAAATGACACGAGAGGCATGAAGAACCAATACCTCGCCATCGGTGCCAGCAGTACTTCTCCCGTGTCTTGATTTAATATTCGCATGATAACACATTCATCATCCACGTTCTGTATAAACGTATTTTGAATTTTTAAATTATATGGCTGTTATTATACTTACACGTAGCGCCGAGTGGTATGCTGGAAATCCTGGTTCAAATCGAGATGGATCATATGGGATCTAGGACCCTCCTGGGGCTCAATCAGAAATTTAAACAAAATTACATACATGGTTACCGCAGTTTTATTCGAAATTACATCTCTGCTTTTATGTAACTGGTAATTCCCCTAAACGATAGGATTATAGAATCAAACGTACATTTGAGAATTTTCTTACAGAATATAATCATTTTGAACTTTGATAGCATCGAAATATTAAACGTCAAGCTAAGAATGGCTGAACATTCAACGGTTGAAACGTGGAAGGTCTTGGATGGTACGCAGTTGTGCCGTTAAAGAAACTCAATACCCAACTTACTTTTATGGGCCCAATAGTCCTTCTCCTACGACCCTCTTTCAGTGTTCCGGATACAACAGTATACTGCATTCTGGTACAATCGTTTAAGGAAAAACCTAGCTAAGGAAAAGAGGATTCTCATTATGATGTATTACTTCTTATTATCAGTTAGGGTATTCATTCAGAAAATAATCTAGGCACTTCTCAGCACGATGTTCTTTAATATAATCGTCAGAATTGCAGTTACCTACTGTAATAGCAGAAATATCTACATAAGGTTGAGAATTATTATTAATTTCAAAAGTGAAGAAGCTGTCTTCATTTATATAGTACTATTTATGCTGTTTGCAGTAGAGACTGTGCTGTTTTTAAGACACGGTTGTGCAGGGAAAGGAGTTGTTAGAGATCACATTGAACCCCAAGTTTTTACCCCAATTCAGGCTACCCCTTTTATAAATGCTTGGATCTGTTGATCCCATATGGTCCATCCATGTCTCTCAACAGATTCAATAATTTATCTACTACTACACTACCACCAACTACATTTAAATCAGGAATCTTCAATACAACTCAGCGCTGTAACCACTAAGCTACTCCGCCCCCTTCAGATAAAAATAATGTTTCTTAAATAATAAAATAAGAAATTAAAACAGACATGGGATAAGACTTAGTTAATTTCTATATTATAAGAATTTTATTATACATTATTGTTAATTGTAAATATTAAATCATTTCTTTGTAGCGTTTACTTTTTTTTTTTTGTTTCTTTCCTTAAATACTAATTGCATCAGTCCACGTTGCGAATTCATCCCGTTCATATTCAAACTACAAGCCTTTAGGATCTATGATATCTGAACAGCACTCCTATGTACCGTTGTACATTGACAAGGAATATGTTTCAGCTATTCACATGATGTATTCAGTATGTGTAAGAGCCTGAGAGGATTAGGATTTTGTTAAGAGATTTAAACCTTCTTAGTTAATTTGTCCTTTGGATAGGACCTGAATAGAAGCCCATAGGCTTGCGTTATTTTTTCTCTCGATTTTTTTCTTGTATGTTAATTGGGTTTTGTTATTATTCCTCCGTAATGGCTTTTTATAAAATTCAAGAAATCTGTAGCGAAATAAATACAGAATAGATGAAGGATCATACACTTCCACCATCAAAGAACAGAAATGTAGAGAATAAAAAGGAACAAGCGATTCTGCAGGTACAGTCATGGGATAAGGAACAGACTCAAATCTACACCGAAGACTTAGTTTAATTTTATATTATAAGTATTTTATTAGATATTATTGTTAATTGTAAATATTAAATTTCTCTGTTTAAAATTTGTATTTGTTTTTGTGTCTCTCCTTAATCACTTGTTGCATCAGTCCACGTTGCGAATTTGTTCGGTCCATATTCAACTTACAAGCCTTAAGGGTCTATGATATTGGAGTAAGAAACTCACAGTTAATCTGTCCTGATGGGACTTAAATAAAAGCCTAGGAGGGGCGTTCTATTTATTTTCTTGAAGTAAGAAAATCACAGTTAATCTTGATAAATCATGGGGCCTAAATGGAAGCCCGGAGAGCGGCTTTAGTATTAATTTTCTTGAAGTAAGAAAGCCTCAGTTAATCTGTCCTTCGGATGGGACCTAAATGGAAGCCCGGAGAGCAGCCTTAGAATTAATTTTCTTAAAGTAAGAAACTCAAAAATAATGTGTCCTTCGGATGGGACTTAGATAGTAGCCCAAAGAGTTGCCTTGGTATTAATTATCTTGAAGTAAGAAAATCACAGTTTATCTGTCCTTCGGATGGGACCTAAATGGAAGCCCGGAAAGCCGGCTTTAGTGTTAATTTTCTTGAAGTAAGAAAGCCTCAGTTAATCCGTCCTTCGAATGGGACCTAAACGAAAGTCCGGAGAAAGGCTTTAGTGTTAATTTTCTTGAAGTAAGAAAGCCTCAGTTAATCCGTCCTTCGAATGGGACCTAATTGGAAGCCCGGAAAGCCGGCCTTAGTAATAACACTGTTCTGCACGAAAATCCTCCTTCAAACCAAAACATGCTTTCTTACTGTTATCAGATGTGGTGAACACGAATTTGAAGTCAGATTTTGTCTATCACGCACAGTTTCCTGAGAAATTCTAGTTTTTTATCCAAAAAGGTGAGTTTTTTGTGGATTTGACGAATTTTTTTTCGGCATTAAAACATAGTGAAAAAAATTCAAAAGCCCGATGATTTTGAGCGCAATGAAGTATATTTGAACGAAAAAAATTTGATGGGAATATTACAAGTGGTTAAAGAAATATGGCTAAAAGTGTTTTTTCAGTTTTTCAAGGATCTCACTTTTGAAGCAAAGTTAAATACTACTGAGAAAAAGGCTTTGATTGCTTTTCGAGAGGTATGTGCTAAGTTTTTGGGAAACAAAAAATCTAGAGACTACCGAAAAATAGTCCAAGAACTGCTTACTTCATATAAAACATTGGGATGCAAATGTCCTTAAAAACACATTTCCTGCATAGTCACCTAGACTTTTTCGCCCCAAATTTGGGTGCAGTTTTGGACGAACATGGAGAACGATTCAACCAAGACATATCCAGAATGGAAAAAAGATATTCTGACAAATGGAATGAGAAGATGCTGGCGGATTACTCCTGGACACTGCAGCGGGAGACAGAGGAGGAAGAGTACAAAAGAAAAAAAACTACTCATTGACGATGTGTGTATATTTTTTGAGTTGTTTCATATCTAGTATTATACCTGATAGCATGCAGGATTCAATTAATTATATTTTATTGTTGAAAAAGAAAAAAAATCTGTTCTAATAAAGACAATAATTTTCTAATACAATTTTTCATTTTTTCCAAGTTTCACCTCTTTTCTCTCAAAATCAGAGGGTGATAGAATTTTTCTGAGTTCGGATTCGGACTCAGCACACCTGAAAACATGAGAAACAGGCAAAATTGTTCAAGGGAGGGGAGAAAAGTTTTTTTTTGCAGAACAGTGTAATTTATTGGAGTAAGAAACTCACAGTTAATCTGTCCTTCGGATGGGACCTAAATGAAAGCCCAAAGAGTGGTCTTAGTATTAATTTTCTTGAGGTATGAATCTCACAGTTAATTTGTCCTTCGGATGGGAGTTGAAAGGAAGCCCATTGAGCGGCCTTAGAATATCTTATTTTGGAAAGAAATTTTCTATTAACCTGTCCTTCGGATGGGACTTACTAATTAGCTATGCGAGTAGCCTCAGTATTGTTTTATTGTAGTAATATACTCTCATTTATTTTTTCTTCGAATGGAACGTAACCTAAACATAACTATTATGATAATGTTCTTTCCGTGAAACACCATATTGTGGTATACGGATTGCGTTATTTTTTCTCTCGATTTTTTTTTGTATGTTTATTGGTTTTTGTTATTTTTCCTCCGTAATGGAGGCTTTTTCTAAAATTCAAGAAATCTGTAGCGAAATAACTACAGAATAGATGAAGGATCATACACTTCCACCATCAAAGAAATGCGGAGGGAACAGAAAGGAACAACAATGGATACTGCAGGTACAGTCATGGGATAAGGAACAGACTCAAATCTACACCGAAGACTTAGTTTAATTTTATATTATAAGTATTTTATTATATATTATTGTTAATTGTAAATATTAAATTTCTCTGTTTAAAATTTGTATTTGTTTTTGTGTCTCTCCTTAATCACTTGTTGCATCAGTCCACGTTGCGAATTTGTTCGGTCCATATTCAACTCACAAGCCTTAAGGGTCTATGATATTGGAGTAAGAAACTCACAGTTAATCTGTCCTTCGGATGGGACTTAAATAAAAGCCTAGGAGGGGCGTTCTATTTATTTTCTTGAAGTAAGAAAATCACAGTTAATCTTGATAAATCGGATGGGGCCTAAATGGAAGCCCGGAGAGCGGCTTTAGTATTCATTTTCTTGAAGTAAGAAAGCCTCAGTTAATCTGTCCTTCGGATGGGACCTAAATGGAAGCCCGGAGAGCAGCCTTAGAATTAATTTTCTTGAAGTAAGAAACCCAAAAATAATCTGTCCTTCGGATGGGACTTAAATAGTAGCCCAAAGAGTTGCCTTGGTATTAATTTTCTTGAAGTAAGAAAATCACAGTTTATCTGTCCTTCGGATGGGACTTAAATGGAAGCGCGGAGTGCGGCCTTAGTATTACTTTATTGAAGTATGAAAGCGTCAGTTAATCTGCCTTCGGATGGGACCTAAATGGAAGCCCGGAGAAAGGCTTTAGTATTCATTTTCTTGAAGTAAGATAGCCTGAGTTAAACTGTCCTTCGGATGCGAGCTAAGTGGAAGCCCGGAAAGACGGCTTTAGTGTTAATTTTCTTGACGTAAGAAAGCCTCAGTTAATCTGTCCTTGGGATGGGACCTAAACGAAAGCCCGGAGAAAGGCTTTAGTGTTAATTTTCTTGAAGTAAGAAAGCCACAGTTAATCTGTCCTTCGGATGGGACCTAATTGGAAGCCCGGAAAGCCGGCCTTAGTAATAACTTATTGGAGTAAGAAACTCACAGTTAATCTGTCCTTCGGATGGGACCTAAATGAAAGCCCAAAGAGTGGTCTTAGTATTAATTTTCTTGAGGTAACAATCTCACAGTTAATTTGTCCTTCGGATGGGAGTTGAAAGGAAGCCCATTGAGCGGCCTTAGAATATCTTATTTTGGAAAGAAATTTTCAATTAACCTGTCCTTCGGATGGGACTTACTAATTAGCTATGCGAGTAGCCTCAGTATTGTTTTATTGTAGTAATATACTCTAAGTTATTTTTTCTTCGAATGGAACGTAACCTAAACATAACTATTATGATAATGTTCTTTCCGTGAAACACCATATTGTGGTATACGGATTGCGTTATTTTTTCTCTCGATTTTTTTTTGTATGTTTATTGGTTTTTGTTATTTTTCCTCCGTAATGGAGGCTTTTTCTAAAATTCAAGAAATCTGTAGCGAAATAACTACAGAATAGATGAAGGATCATACACTTCCACCATCAAAGAAATGCGGAGGGAACAGAAAGGAACAACAATGGATACTGCAGGTACAGTCATGGGATAAGGAACAGACTCAAATCTACACCGAAGACTTAGTTTAATTTTATATTATAAGTATTTGATTATATATTATTGTTAATTGTAAATATTAAATTTCTCTGTTTAAAATTTGTATTTGTTTTTGTGTCTCTCCTTAATCACTTGTTGCATCAGTCCACGTTGCGAATTATTTCGGTCCATATTCAACTCACAAGCCTTAAGGGTCTATGATATTGGAGTAAGAAACTCACAGTTAATCTGTCCTTCGGATGGGACTTAAATAAAAGCCTAGGAGGGGCGTTCTATTTATTTTCTTGAAGTAAGAAAATCACAGTTAATCTTGATAAATCGGATGGGGCCTAAATGGAAGCCCGGAGAGCGGCTTTAGTATTCATTTTCTTGAAGTAAGAAAGCCTCAGTTAATCTGTCCTTCGGATGGGACCTAAATGGAAGCCCGGAGAGCAGCCTTAGAATTAATTTTCTTGAAGTAAGAAACCCAAAAATAATCTGTCCTTCGGATGGGACTTAAATAGTAGCCCAAAGAGTTGCCTTGGTATTAATTTTCTTGAAGTAAGAAAATCACAGTTTATCTGTCTTTTGGATGGGGCTTAAATGGAAGCGCGGAGAGCGGCCTTAGTATTAATTTATTGAAGTAAGAAAGCGTCAGTTAAACTGTCCTTCGGATGGGACCTAAATGGAAGCCCGGAGAGCGGCTTTAGTATAATTTTCTTGAGGTATGAATCTCACAGTTAATTTGTCCTTCGGATGGGAGTTGAAAGGAAGCCCATTGAGCGGCCTTAGAATATCTTATTTTGGAAAGAAATTTTCAATTAACCTGTCCTTCGGATGGGACTTAGATAGTAGCCCAAAGAGTTGCCTTGGTATTAATTTTCTTGAAGTAAGAAAATTACAGTTTATCTTTCCTTCGGATGGGACTTAAATGGAAGTGCGGAGAGCGGCCTTAGTATTAATATATTAGAGTAAGAAACTCACGGTTAATATGTCCTTCGTATGGACCTAAATGGAAGCCCGGAGAGCGGCTTTAGTATTAATTTTCTTGAAGTAAGAAAGCCTCAGTTGATCTGTCCTTCGGATGGGACTTAAAAGGAAGCCCGGAGAGCAGCCTTAGAATTAATTTTCTTGAAGTAAGAAACTCACACATAATCTGTCCTTCGGATGGGACTTAGATAGTAGCCCAAAGAGTTGCCTTGGTATTAATTTTCTTGAAGTAAGAAAATGACAGTTTATCTTTCCTTCGGATGGGACTTAAATGGAAGCGCGGAGGGCGGCCTTAGTATTAATATATTAGAGTAAGAAACTCACAGTTAATCTGTCCTTCGGATGGGACTTAAATAAAAGCCTAGGAGGGGCGTTCTATTTATTTTCTTGAAGTAAGAAAATCACAGTTAATCTTGATAAATCGGATGGGTCCTAAATGGAAGCCCGGAGAGCGGCTTTAGTATTAATTTTCTTGAAGTAAGAAAGCCTCAGTTAATCTGTCCTTCGGATGGGACTTAAAAGGAAGCCCGGAGAGCAGCCTTAGAATTAATTTTCTTGAAGTAAGAAACCCAAAAATAATCTGTCCTTCGGATGGGACCTAAGTGGAAGCCCGGAGAGCGGCTTTAATGTTAATTTTCTTGAAGTAAGAAAGCCTCAGTTAATCTGTCCTTCGGATGGGACCTAATTGGAAGCCCGGAAAGCCGGCCTTAGTAATAATTTATTGGAGTAAGAAACTCACAGTTAATCTGTCCTTCGGATGGGACCTAAATGAAAGCCCAAAGAGTGGTCTTAGTATTAATTTTCTTGAGGTATGAATCTCACAGTTAATTTGTCCTTCGGATGGGAGTTGAAAGGAAGCCCATTGAGCTGCCTTAGAATATCTTATTTTGGAAAGAAATTTTCAATTAACCTGTCCTTCGGATGGGACTTACTAATTAGCTATGCGAGTAGCCTCAGTATTGTTTTATTGTAGTAATATACTCTCAGTTATTTTTTCTTCGAATGGAACGTAACCTAAACATAACTATTATGATAATGTTCTTTCCGTGAAACACCATATTGTGGTATACGGATTGCGTATTTTTTTCTCTCGATTTTTTTCTTGTATGTTTATTGGTTTTTGTTATTTTTCCTCCGTAATGGAGGATTTTTCTAAAATTCAAGAAATCTGTAGCGAAATAACTACAGAATAGATGAAGGATCATACACTTCCACCATCAAAGAAATGCGGAGGGAACAGAAAGGAACAACAAGGGATACTGCAGGTACAGTCATGGGATAAGGAACAGACTCAAATCTACACCGAAGACTTAGTTTAATTTTATATTATAAGTATTTTATTATATATTATTGTTAATTGTAAATATTAAATTTCTCTGTTTAAAATTTGTATTTGTTTATGTGTCTCTCCTTAATCACTTGTTGCATCAGTCCACGTTGCGAATTTGTTCGGTCCATATTCAACTTACAAGCCTTAAGGGTCTATGATATTGGAGTAAGCAACTCAATGTTAATCTGTCCTTCGGATGGGACTTAAAAGGAAGCCCGGAGAGCAGCCTTAGAATTAATTTTCTTGAAGTAAGAAACTCACACATAATCTGTCCTTCGGATGGGACTTAGATAGTAGCCCAAAGAGTTGCCTTGGTATTAATTTTCTTGAAGTAAGAAAATGACAGTTTATCTTTCCTTCGGATGGGACTTAAATGGAAGCGCGGAGAGCGGCCTTAGTATTAATATATTAGAGTAAGAAACTCACAGTTAATATGTCCTTCGTATGGACCTAAATGGAAGCCCGGAGAGCGGCTTTAGTATTAATTTTCTTGAAGTAAGAAAGCCTCAGTTAATCTGTCCTTCGGATGGGACTTAAAAGGAAGCCCGGAGAGCAGCCTTAGAATTAATTTTCTTGAAGTAAGAAACTCACACATAATCTGTCCTTCGGATGGGACTTAGATAGTAGCCCAAAGAGTTGCCTTGGTATTAATTTTCTTGAAGTAAGAAAATCACAGTTTATCTGTCTTTTGGATGGGGCTTAAATGGAAGCGCGGAGAGCGGCATTAGTATTAATTTATTGAAGTAAGAAAGCGTCAGTTAAACTGTCCTTCGGATGGGACCTAAATGGAAGCCCGGAGAGCGGCTTTAGTATAATTTTCTTGAAGTAAGCAAATCACAGTTAATCTGTCCTTCGGATGGGACTTAAAAGGAAGCCCGGAGAGCAGCCTTAGAATTAATTTTCTTGAAGTAAGAAACTCACTCATAATCTGTCCTTCGGATGGGACCTAAATGAAAGCCCAAAGAGTGGTCTTAGTATTAATTTTCTTGAGGTATGAATCTCACAGTTAATTTGTCCTTCGGATGGGAGTTGAAAGTAAGCCCATTGAGCTGCCTTAGAATATCTTATTTTGGAAAGAAATTTTCAATTAACCTGTCCTTCGGATGGGACTTACTAATTAGCTATGCGAGTAGCCTCAGTATTGTTTTATTGTAGTAATATACTCTCAGTTATTTTTTCTTCGAATGGAACGTAACCTAAACATAACTATTATGATAATGTTCTTTCCGTGAAACACCATATTGTGGTATACGGATTGCGTATTTTTTTCTCTCGATTTTTTTCTTGTATGTTTATTGGTTTTTGTTATTTTTCCTCCGTAATGGAGGCTTTTTCTAAAATTAAAGAAATCTGTAGCGAAATAACTACAGAATAGATGAAGGATCATACACTTCCACCATCAAAAAAATGCGGAGGGAACAGAAAGGAACAACAAGGGATACTGCAGGTACAGTCATGGGATAAGGAACAGACTCAAATCTACACCGAAGACTTAGTTTAATTTTATATTATAAGTATTTTATTAGATATTATTGTTAATTGTAAATATTAAATTTCTCTGTTTAAAATTTGTATTTGTTTATGTGTCTCTCCTTAATCACTTGTTGCATCAGTCCACGTTGCGAATTTGTTCGGTCCATATTCAACTTACAAGCCTTAAGGGTCTATGATATTGGAGTAAGCAACTCAATGTTAATCTGTCCTTCGGATGGGACTTAAAAGGAAGCCCGGAGAGCAGCCTTAGAATTAATTTTCTTGAAGTAAGAAACTCACACATAATCTGTCCTTCGGATGGGACTTAGATAGTAGCCCAAAGAGTTGCCTTGGTATTAATTTTCTTGAAGTAAGAAAATGACAGTTTATCTTTCCTTCGGATGGGACTTAAATGGAAGCGCGGAGAGCGGCCTTAGTATTAATATATTAGAGTAAGAAACTCACAGTTAATATGTCCTTCGTATGTACCTAAATGGAAGCCCGGAGAGCGGCTTTAGTATTAATTTTCTTGAAGTAAGAAAGCCTCAGTTAATCTGTCCTTCGGATGGGACTTAAAAGGAAGCCCGGAGAGCAGCCTTAGAATTAATTTTCTTGAAGTAAGAAACTCACACATAATCTGTCCTTCGGATGGGACTTAGATAGTAGCCCAAAGAGTTGCCTTGGTATTAATTTGCTTGAAGTAAGAAAATCACAGTTTATCTGTCTTTTGGATGGGGCTTAAATGGAAGCGCGGAGAGCGGCCTTAGTATTAATTTATTGAAGTAAGAAAGCGTCAGTTAAACTGTCCTTCGGATGGGACCTAAATGGAAGCCCGGAGAGCGGCTTTAGTATAATTTTCTTGAAGTAAGCAAATCACAGTTAATCTGTCCTTCGGATGGGACTTAAAAGGAAGCCCGGAGAGCAGCCTTAGAATTAATTTTCTTGAAGTAAGAAACTCACTCATAATCTGTCCTTCGGATGGGACCTAAATGAAAGCCCAAAGAGTGGTCTTAGTATTAATTTTCTTGAGGTATGAATCTCACAGTTAATTTGTCCTTCGGATGGGAGTTGAAAGTAAGCCCATTGAGCTGCCTTAGAATATCTTATTTTGGAAAGAAATTTTCAATTAACCTGTCCTTCGGATGGGACTTACTAATTAGCTATGCGAGTAGCCTCAGTATTGTTTTATTGTAGTAATATACTCTCAGTTATTTTTTCTTCGAATGGAACGTAACCTAAACATAACTATTATGATAATGTTCTTTCCGTGAAACACCATATTGTGGTATACGGATTGCGTATTTTTTTCTCTCGATTTTTTTCTTGTATGTTTATTGGTTTTTGTTATTTTTCCTCCGTAATGGAGGCTTTTTCTAAAATTAAAGAAATCTGTAGCGAAATAACTACAGAATAGATGAAGGATCATACACTTCCACCATCAAAAAAATGCGGAGGGAACAGAAAGGAACACAAGGGATACTGCAGGTACAGTCATGGGATAAGGAACAGACTCAAATCTACACCGAAGACTTAGTTTAATTTTATATTATAAGTATTTTATTAGATATTATTGTTAATTGTAAATATTAAATTTCTCTGTTTAAAATTTGTATTAGTTTTTGTTTCTCTCCTTAATCACTTGTTGCATCAGTCCACGTTGCGAATTTGTTCGGTCCATATTCAACTTACAAGCCTTAAGGGTCTATGATATTGGAGTAAGAAACTCACAGTTAATCTGTCCTTCGGATGGGACTTAAATAAAAGCCTAGGAGGGGCGTTCTATTTATTTTCTTGAAGTAAGAAAATCACAGTTAATCTTGATAAATCGGATGGGTCCTAAATGGAAGCCCGGAGAGCGGCTTTAGTATTATTTTTCTTGAAGTAAGAAAGCCTCAGTTAATCTGTCCTTCGGATGGGACCTAATTGGAAGCCGGAAAGCCGGCCTTAGTAATAACTTATTAGAGTAAGAAACTCACAGTTAATATGTCTTTCGGATGGGACCTAAATGGAAACCCGGAGAGCGGCTTTAGTATAATTTTCTTGAATTAAGCAAATCACAGTTAATCTGTCCTTCGGATGGGACTTAAAAGGAAGCCCGGAGAGCAGCCTTAGAATTAATTTTCTTGAAGTAAGAAACTCACACATAATCTGTCCTTCGGATGGGACTTAGATAGTAGCCCAAAGAGTTGCCTTGGTATTAATTTTCTTGAAGTAAGAAAATGACAGTTTATCTTTCCTTCGGATGGGACTTAAATGGAAGCGCGGAGAGCGGCCTTAGTATTAATATATTAGAGTAAGAAACTCACAGTTAATATGTCCTTCGTATGGACCTAAATGGAAGCCCGGAGAGCGGCTTTAGTATTAATTTTCTTGAAGTAAGAAAGCCTCAGTTAATCTGTCCTTCGGATGGGACTTAAAAGGAAGCCCGGAGAGCAGCCTTAGAATTAATTTTCTTGAAGTAAGAAACTCACACATAATCTGTCCTTCGGATGGGACATAGATAGTAGCCCAAAGAGTTGCCTTGGTATTAATTTTCTTGAAGTAAGAAAATCACAGTTTATCTGTCCTTCGGATGGGGCTTAAATGGAAGCGCGGAGAGCGGCCTTAGTATTAATATATTAGAGTAAGAAACTCACAGTTAATATGTCCTTCGTATGGACCTAAATGGAAGCCCGGAGAGCGGCTTTAGTATTAATTTTCTTGAAGTAAGAAAGCCTCAGTTAATCTGTCCTTCGGATGGGACTTAAAAGGAAGCCCGGAGAGCAGCCTTAGAATTAATTTTCTTGAAGTAAGAAACTCACACATAATCTGTCCTTCGGATGGGACTTAGATAGTAGCCCAAAGAGTTGCCTTGGTATTAATTTTCTTGAAGTAAGAAAATGACAGTTTATCTTTCCTTCGGATGGGACTTAAATGGAAGCGCGGAGAGCGGCCTTAGTAATAATATATTAGAGTAAGAAACTCACAGTTAATATGTCCTTCGTATGGACCTAAATGGAAGCCCGGAGAGCGGCTTTAGTATTAATTTTCTTGAAATAAGAAAGCCTCCGTTAATCTGTCCTTCGGATGGGACCTAAATGGAAGCCCGGAGAGCAGCCTTAGAATTAATTTTCTTGAGGTATGAATCTCACAGTTAATTTGTCCTTCGGATGGGAGTTGAAAGGAAGCCCATTGAGCTGCCTTAGAATATCTTATTTTAGAAAGAAATTTTCAATTAACCTGTCCTTCGGATGGGACTTACTAATTTGCTATGCGAGTAGCCTCAGTATTGTTTTATTGTAGTAATATAATCTCAGTTATTTTTTCTTCGAATGGAACGTAACCTAAACATAACTATTATGATAATGTTCTTTCCGTGAAACACCATATTGTGGTATACGGATTGCGTTATTTTTTCTCTCGATTTTTTTTTCTTGTATGTTCATTCGTTTTTGTTATTTTTCCTCCGTAATAGAGGCTTTTTCTAAAATTCAAGAAATCTGTAGCGAAATAACTACAGAATAGATGAAGGATCATACACTTCCACCATCAATGAAATGCGGAGGGAACAGAAAGGAACAACAAGGAATACTGCAGGTACAGTCATGGGATAAGGAACAGACTCAAATCTACACCGAAGACTTAGTTTAATTTTATATTATAAGTATTTTATTATATATTATTGTTAATTGTAAAAATTAAATTTCTCTGTTTAAAATTTGTATTTGTTTTTGTGTCTCTCCTTAATCACTTGTTGCATCAGTCCACGTTGCGAATTTGTTCGGTCTATATTCAACTTACAAGCCTTAAGGGTCTATGATATTGGAGTAAGAAACTCACAGTTAATCTGTCCTTCGGATGGGACTTAAATAAAAGCCTAGGAGGGGCGTTCTATTTATTTTCTTGAAGTAAGAAAATCACAGTTAATCTTGATAAATCGGATGGGTCCTAAATGGAAGCCCGGAGAGCGGCTTTAGTATTATTTTTCTTGAAGTAAGAAAGCCTCAGTTAATCTGTTCTTCGGATGGGACCTAAATGGAAGCCCGGAGAGCGGCTTTAGTATTAATTTTCTGGAAGTAAGCAAATCACAGTTAATCTGTCCTTCGGATGGGACCTAATTGGAAGCCGGAAAGCCGGCCTTAGTAATAACTTATTAGAGTAAGAAACTCACAGTTAATATGTCCTTCGGATGGACCTAAATGGAACCCCGGAGAGCGGCTTTAGTATTCATTTTCTTGAAGTAAGAAAGCCTCAGTTAAACTGTTCTTCGGATGGGACCTAAGTGGAAGCGCGGAGTGCGGCCTTAGTATTACTTTATTGAAGTATGAAAGCGTCAGTTAATCTGCCTTCGGATGGGACCTAAATGGAAGCCCGGAGAAAGGCTTTAGTATTCATTTTCTTGAAGTAAGATAACCTAAGTTAAACTGTCCTTCGGATCGGAGCTAAGTGGAAGCCCGGAAAGCCGGCTTTAGTGTTAATTTTCTTGAAGTAAGCAAATCACAGTTAATCTGTCCTTCGGATGGGACTTAAAAGGAAGCCCGGAGAGCAGCCTTAGAATTAATTTTCTTGAAGTAAGAAACTCACACATAATCTGTCCTTCGGATGGGACTTACTAATTAGCTATGCGAGTAGCCTCAGTATTGTTTTATTGTAGTAATATAATCTCAGTTATTTTTTCTTCGAATAGAACGTAACCTAAACATAACTATTATGATAATGTTCTTTCCGTGAAACACCATATTGTGGTATACGGATTGCGTTATTTTTTTCTCTCGATTTTTTTTTTCTTGTATGTTTATTCGTTTTTGTTATTTTTCCTCCGTAATGGAGGCTTTTTCTAAAATTCAAGAAATCTGTAGCGAAATAACTACAGAATAGATGAAGGATCATACACTTCCACCATCAACGAAATGCGGAGGGAACAGAAAGGAACAACAAGGGATACTGCAGGTACAGTCATGGGATAAGGAACAGACTCAAATCTACACCGAAGACTTAGTTTAATTTTATATTATAAGTATTTTATTAGATATTATTGTTAATTGTAAATATTAAATTTCTCTGTTTAAAATTTGTATTTGTTTATGTGTCTCTCCTTAATCACTTGTTGCATCAGTCCACGTTGCGAATTTGTTCGGTCCATATTCAACTTACAAGCCTTAAGAGTCTATGATATTGGAGTAAGCAACTCAATGTTAATCTGTCCTTCGGATGGGACTTAAAAGGAAGCCCGGAGAGCAGCCTTAGAATTAATTTTCTTGAAGTAAGAAACTCACACATAATCTGTCCTTCGGATGGGACTTAGATAGTAGCCCAAAGAGTTGCCTTGGTATTAATTTTCTTGAAGTAAGAAAATGACAGTTTATCTTTCCTTCGGATGGGACTTAAATGGAAGCGCGGAGAGCGGCCTTAGTATTAATATATTAGAGTAAGAAACTCACAGTTAATATGTCCTTCGTATGGACCTAAATGGAAGCCCGGAGAGCGGCTTTAGTATTAATTTTCTTGAAGTAAGAAAGCCTCAGTTAATCTGTCCTTCGGATGGGACTTAAAAGGAAGCCCGGAGAGCAGCCTTAGAATTAATTTTCTTGAAGTAAGAAACTCACACATAATCTGTCCTTCGGATGGGACATAGATAGTAGCCCAAAGAGTTGCCTTGGTATTAATTTTCTTGAAGTAAGAAAATCACAGTTTATCTGTCCTTCGGATGGGGCTTAAATGGAAGCGCGGAGAGCGGCCTTAGTATTAATATATTAGAGTAAGAAACTCACAGTTAATATGTCCTTCGTATGGACCTAAATGGAAGCCCGGAGAGCGGCTTTAGTATTAATTTTCTTGAAGTAAGAAAGCCTCAGTTAATCTGTCCTTCGGATGGGACTTAAAAGGAAGCCCGGAGAGCAGCCTTAGAATTAATTTTCTTGAAGTAAGAAACTCACACATAATCTGTCCTTCGGATGGGACTTAGATAGTAGCCCAAAGAGTTGCCTTGGTATTAATTTTCTTGAAGTAAGAAAATGACAGTTTATCTTTCCTTCGGATGGGACTTAAATGGAAGCGCGGAGAGCGGCCTTAGTAATAATATATTAGAGTAAGAAACTCACAGTTAATATGTCCTTCGTATGGACCTAAATGGAAGCCCGGAGAGCGGCTTTAGTATTAATTTTCTTGAAATAAGAAAGCCTCAGTTAAACTGTTCTTCGGATGGGACCTAAGTGGAAGCGCGGAGTGCGGCCTTAGTATTACTTTATTGAAGTATGAAAGCGTCAGTTAATCTGCCTTCGGATGGGACCTAAATGGAAGCCCGGAGAAAGGCTTTAGTATTCATTTTCTTGAAGTAAGATAACCTAAGTTAAACTGTCCTTCGGATCGGAGCTAAGTGGAAGCCCGGAAAGCCGGCTTTAGTGTTAATTTTCTTGAAGTAAGCAAATCACAGTTAATCTGTCCTTCGGATGGGACTTAAAAGGAAGCCCGGAGAGCAGCCTTAGAATTAATTTTCTTGAAGTAAGAAACTCACACATAATCTGTCCTTCGGATGGGACTTACTAATTAGCTATGCGAGTAGCCTCAGTATTGTTTTATTGTAGTAATATAATCTCAGTTATTTTTTCTTCGAATAGAACGTAACCTAAACATAACTATTATGATAATGTTCTTTCCGTGAAACACCATATTGTGGTATACGGATTGCGTTATTTTTTTCTCTCGATTTTTTTTTTCTTGTATGTTTATTCGTTTTTGTTATTTTTCCTCCGTAATGGAGGCTTTTTCTAAAATTCAAGAAATCTGTAGCGAAATAACTACAGAATAGATGAAGGATCATACACTTCCACCATCAACGAAATGCGGAGGGAACAGAAAGGAACAACAAGGGATACTGCAGGTACAGTCATGGGATAAGGAACAGACTCAAATCTACACCGAAGACTTAGTTTAATTTTATATTATAAGTATTTTATTAGATATTATTGTTAATTGTAAATATTAAATTTCTCTGTTTAAAATTTGTATTTGTTTATGTGTCTCTCCTTAATCACTTGTTGCATCAGTCCACGTTGCGAATTTGTTCGGTCCATATTCAACTTACAAGCCTTAAGAGTCTATGATATTGGAGTAAGCAACTCAATGTTAATCTGTCCTTCGGATGGGACTTAAAAGGAAGCCCGGAGAGCAGCCTTAGAATTAATTTTCTTGAAGTAAGAAACTCACACATAATCTGTCCTTCGGATGGGACTTAGATAGTAGCCCAAAGAGTTGCCTTGGTATTAATTTTCTTGAAGTAAGAAAATGACAGTTTATCTTTCCTTCGGATGGGACTTAAATGGAAGCGCGGAGAGCGGCCTTAGTATTAATATATTAGAGTAAGAAACTCACAGTTAATATGTCCTTCGTATGGACCTAAATGGAAGCCCGGAGAGCGGCTTTAGTATTAATTTTCTTGAAGTAAGAAAGCCTCAGTTAATCTGTCCTTCGGATGGGACTTAAAAGGAAGCCCGGAGAGCAGCCTTAGAATTAATTTTCTTGAAGTAAGAAACTCACACATAATCTGTCCTTCGGATGGGACATAGATAGTAGCCCAAAGAGTTGCCTTGGTATTAATTTTCTTGAAGTAAGAAAATCACAGTTTATCTGTCCTTCGGATGGGGCTTAAATGGAAGCGCGGAGAGCGGCCTTAGTATTAATATATTAGAGTAAGAAACTCACAGTTAATATGTCCTTCGTATGGACCTAAATGGAAGCCCGGAGAGCGGCTTTAGTATTAATTTTCTTGAAGTAAGAAAGCCTCAGTTAATCTGTCCTTCGGATGGGACTTAAAAGGAAGCCCGGAGAGCAGCCTTAGAATTAATTTTCTTGAAGTAAGAAACTCACACATAATCTGTCCTTCGGATGGGACTTAGATAGTAGCCCAAAGAGTTGCCTTGGTATTAATTTTCTTGAAGTAAGAAAATGACAGTTTATCTTTCCTTCGGATGGGACTTAAATGGAAGCGCGGAGAGCGGCCTTAGTAATAATATATTAGAGTAAGAAACTCACAGTTAATATGTCCTTCGTATGGACCTAAATGGAAGCCCGGAGAGCGGCTTTAGTATTAATTTTCTTGAAATAAGAAAGCCTCCGTTAATCTGTCCTTCGGATGGGACCTAAATGGAAGCCCGGAGAGCAGCCTTAGAATTAATTTTCTTGAGGTATGAATCTCACAGTTAATTTGTCCTTCGGATGGGAGTTGAAAGGAAGCCCATTGAGCTGCCTTAGAATATCTTATTTTAGAAAGAAATTTTCAATTAACCTGTCCTTCGGATGGGACTTACTAATTTGCTATGCGAGTAGCCTCAGTATTGTTTTATTGTAGTAATATAATCTCAGTTATTTTTTCTTCGAATGGAACGTAACCTAAACATAACTATTATGATAATGTTCTTTCCGTGAAACACCATATTGTGGTATACGGATTGCGTTATTTTTTCTCTCGATTTTTTTTTCTTGTATGTTCATTCGTTTTTGTTATTTTTCCTCCGTAATAGAGGCTTTTTCTAAAATTCAAGAAATCTGTAGCGAAATAACTACAGAATAGATGAAGGATCATACACTTCCACCATCAATGAAATGCGGAGGGAACAGAAAGGAACAACAAGGAATACTGCAGGTACAGTCATGGGATAAGGAACAGACTCAAATCTACACCGAAGACTTAGTTTAATTTTATATTATAAGTATTTTATTATATATTATTGTTAATTGTAAAAATTAAATTTCTCTGTTTAAAATTTGTATTTGTTTTTGTGTCTCTCCTTAATCACTTGTTGCATCAGTCCACGTTGCGAATTTGTTCGGTCTATATTCAACTTACAAGCCTTAAGGGTCTATGATATTGGAGTAAGAAACTCACAGTTAATCTGTCCTTCGGATGGGACTTAAATAAAAGCCTAGGAGGGGCGTTCTATTTATTTTCTTGAAGTAAGAAAATCACAGTTAATCTTGATAAATCGGATGGGTCCTAAATGGAAGCCCGGAGAGCGGCTTTAGTATTATTTTTCTTGAAGTAAGAAAGCCTCAGTTAATCTGTTCTTCGGATGGGACCTAAATGGAAGCCCGGAGAGCGGCTTTAGTATTAATTTTCTGGAAGTAAGCAAATCACAGTTAATCTGTCCTTCGGATGGGACCTAATTGGAAGCCGGAAAGCCGGCCTTAGTAATAACTTATTAGAGTAAGAAACTCACAGTTAATATGTCCTTCGGATGGACCTAAATGGAACCCCGGAGAGCGGCTTTAGTATTCATTTTCTTGAAGTAAGAAAGCCTCAGTTAAACTGTTCTTCGGATGGGACCTAAGTGGAAGCGCGGAGTGCGGCCTTAGTATTACTTTATTGAAGTATGAAAGCGTCAGTTAATCTGCCTTCGGATGGGACCTAAATGGAAGCCCGGAGAAAGGCTTTAGTATTCATTTTCTTGAAGTAAGATAACCTAAGTTAAACTGTCCTTCGGATCGGAGCTAAGTGGAAGCCCGGAAAGCCGGCTTTAGTGTTAATTTTCTTGAAGTAAGCAAATCACAGTTAATCTGTCCTTCGGATGGGACTTAAAAGGAAGCCCGGAGAGCAGCCTTAGAATTAATTTTCTTGAAGTAAGAAACTCACACATAATCTGTCCTTCGGATGGGACTTACTAATTAGCTATGCGAGTAGCCTCAGTATTGTTTTATTGTAGTAATATAATCTCAGTTATTTTTTCTTCGAATAGAACGTAACCTAAACATAACTATTATGATAATGTTCTTTCCGTGAAACACCATATTGTGGTATACGGATTGCGTTATTTTTTTCTCTCGATTTTTTTTTTCTTGTATGTTTATTCGTTTTTGTTATTTTTCCTCCGTAATGGAGGCTTTTTCTAAAATTCAAGAAATCTGTAGCGAAATAACTACAGAATAGATGAAGGATCATACACTTCCACCATCAACGAAATGCGGAGGGAACAGAAAGGAACAACAAGGGATACTGCAGGTACAGTCATGGGATAAGGAACAGACTCAAATCTACACCGAAGACTTAGTTTAATTTTATATTATAAGTATTTTATTAGATATTATTGTTAATTGTAAATATTAAATTTCTCTGTTTAAAATTTGTATTTGTTTATGTGTCTCTCCTTAATCACTTGTTGCATCAGTCCACGTTGCGAATTTGTTCGGTCCATATTCAACTTACAAGCCTTAAGAGTCTATGATATTGGAGTAAGCAACTCAATGTTAATCTGTCCTTCGGATGGGACTTAAAAGGAAGCCCGGAGAGCAGCCTTAGAATTAATTTTCTTGAAGTAAGAAACTCACACATAATCTGTCCTTCGGATGGGACTTAGATAGTAGCCCAAAGAGTTGCCTTGGTATTAATTTTCTTGAAGTAAGAAAATGACAGTTTATCTTTCCTTCGGATGGGACTTAAATGGAAGCGCGGAGAGCGGCCTTAGTATTAATATATTAGAGTAAGAAACTCACAGTTAATATGTCCTTCGTATGGACCTAAATGGAAGCCCGGAGAGCGGCTTTAGTATTAATTTTCTTGAAGTAAGAAAGCCTCAGTTAATCTGTCCTTCGGATGGGACTTAAAAGGAAGCCCGGAGAGCAGCCTTAGAATTAATTTTCTTGAAGTAAGAAGCTCACACATAATCTGTCCTTCGGATGGGACTTAGATAGTAGCCCAAAGAGTTGCCTTGGTATTAATTTTCTTGAAGTAAGAAAATGACAGTTTATCTTTCCTTCGGATGGGACTTAAATGGAAGCGCGGAGAGCGGCCTTAGTATTAATATATTAGAGTAAGAAACTCACAGTTAATATGTCCTTCGTATGGACTTAAAAGGAAGCCCGGAGAGGAGCCTTAGAATTAATTTTCTTGAAGTAAGAAACTCACACATAATCTGTCCTTCGGATGGGACCTAAATGAAAGCCCAAAGAGTGGTCTTAGTATTAATTTTCTTGAGGTATGAATCTCACAGTTAATTTGTCCTTCGGATGGGAGTTGAAAGGAAGCCCTTTGAGCTGCCTTAGAATATCTTATTTTGGAAAGAAATTTTCAATTAACCTGTCCTTCGGATGGGACTTACTAATTAGCTATGCGAGTAGCCTCAGTATTGTTTTATTGTAGTAATATAATCTCAGTTATTTTTTCTTCGAATGGAACGTAACCTAAACATAACTATTATGATAATGTTCTTTCCGTGAAACACCATATTGTGGTATACGGATTGCGTTATTTTTTCTCTCGATTTTTTTTTCTTGTATGTTCATTCGTTTTTGTTATTTTTCCTCCGTAATAGAGGCTTTTTCTAAAATTCAAGAAATCTGTAGCGAAATAACTACAGAATAGATGAAGGATCATACACTTCCACCATCAAAGAAATGCGGAGGGAACAGAAAGGAACAACAAGGAATACTGCAGGTACAGGTCATGGGATAAGGAACAGACTCAAATCTACACCGAAGACTTAGTTTAATTTTATATTATAAGTATTTTATTATATATTATTGTTAATTGTAAACATTAAATTTCTCTGTTTAAAATTTGTATTTGTTATTGTGTCTCTCCTTAATCACTTGTTGCATCAGTCCACGTTGCGAATTTGTTCGGTCTATATTCAACTTACAAGCCTTAAGGGTCTATGATATTGGAGTAAGAAACTCACAGTTAATCTGTCCTTCGGATGGGACTTAAATAAAAGCCTAGGAGGGGCGTTCTATTTATTTTCTTGAAGTAAGAAAATCACAGTTAATCTTGATAAATCGGATGGGTCCTAAATGGAAGCCCGGAGAGCGGCTTTAGTATTATTTTTCTTGAAGTAAGAAAGCCTCAGTTAATCTGTTCTTCGGATGGGACCTAAATGGAAGCCCGGAGAGCGGCTTTAGTATTAATTTTCTGGAAGTAAGCAAATCACAGTTAATCTGTCCTTCGGATGGGACCTAATTGGAAGCCGGAAAGCCGGCCTTAGTAATAACTTATTAGAGTAAGAAACTCACAGTTAATATGTCCTTCGGATGGGACCTAAATGGAAACCCGGAGAGCGGCTTTAGTATAATTTTCTTGAAGTAAGCAAATCACAGTTAATCTGTCCTTCGGATGGGACTTAAAAGGAAGCCCGGAGAGGAGCCTTAGAATTAATTTTCTTGAAGTAAGAAACTCACACATAATCTGTCCTTCGGATGGGACCTAAATGAAAGCCCAAAGAGTGGTCTTAGTATTAATTTTCTTGAGGTATGAATCTCACAGTTAATTTGTCCTTCGGATGGGAGTTGAAAGGAAGCCCTTTGAGCTGCCTTAGAATATCTTATTTTGGAAAGAAATTTTCAATTAACCTCTCCTTCGGATGGGACTTACTAATTAGCTATGCGAGTAGCCTCAGTATTGTTTTATTGTAGTAATATAATCTCAGTTATTTTTTCTTCGAATGGAACGTAACCTAAACATAACTACTATGATAATGTTCTTTCCGTGAAACACCATATTGTGGTATACGGATTGCGTTATTTTTTCTCTCGATTTTTTTTTCTTGTATGTTTATTGGTTTTTGTTATTTTTCCTCCGTAATGGAGGCTTTTTCTAAAATTCAAGAAATCTGTAGCGAAATAACTACAGAATAGATGAAGGATCATAAACTTCCACCATCAAAGAAATGCGGAGGGAACAGAAAGGAACAACAAGGGATACTGCAGGTACAGTCATGTGATAAGGAACAGACTCAAATCTACACCGAAGACTTAGTTTAATTTTATATTATAAGTATTTTATTAGATATTATTGTTAATTGTAAATATTAAATTTCTCTGTTTAAAATTTGTATTTTTTTTTTGTGTCTCTCCTTAATCACTTGTTGCATCAGTACACGTTGCGAATTTGTTCGGTCCATATTCAACTTACAAGCCTTAAGGGTCTATGATATTGGAGTAAGAAACTCACAGTTAATCTGTCCTTCGGATGGGACTTAAATAAAAGCCTAGGAGGGGCGTTCTATTTATTTTCTTGAAGTAAGAAAATCACAGTTAATCTTGATAAATCGGATGGGTCCTAAATGGAAGCCCGGAGAGCGGCTTTAGTATTATTTTTCTTGAAGTAAGAAAGCCTCAGTTAATCTGTCCTTCGGATGGGACCTAAATGGAATCCCGGAGAGCGGCTTTAGTATAATTTTCTTGAAGTAAGCAAATCACAGTTAATCTGTCCTTCGGATGGGACTTAAAAGGAAGCCCGGAGAGCAGCCTTAGTAATAACTTATTAGAGTAAGAAACTCACAGTTAATATGTCCTTCGGATGGGACCTAAATGGAAACCCGGAGAGCGGCTTTAGTATAATTTTCTTGAAGTAAGCAAATCACAGTTAATCTGTCCTTCGGATGGGACTTAAAAGGAAGCCCGGAGAGGAGCCTTAGAATTAATTTTCTTGAAGTAAGAAACTCACACATAATCTGTCCTTCGGATGGGACCTAAATGAAAGCCCAAAGAGTGGTCTTAGTATTAATTTTCTTGAGGTATGAATCTCACAGTTAATTTGTCCTTCGGATGGGAGTTGAAAGGAAGCCCTTTGAGCTGCCTTAGAATATCTTATTTTGGAAAGAAATTTTCAATTAACCTGTCCTTCGGATGGGACTTACTAATTAGCTATGCGAGTAGCCTCAGTATTGTTTTATTGTAGTAATATAATCTCAGTTATTTTTTCTTCGAATGGAACGTAACCTAAACATAACTATTATGATAATGTTCTTTCCGTGAAACACCATATTGTGGTATACGGATTGCGTTATTTTTTCTCTCGATTTTTTTTTCTTGTATGTTTATTCGTTTTTGTTATTTTTCCTCCGTAATGGAGGCTTTTTCTAAAATTCAAGAAATCTGTAGCGAAATAACTACAGAATAGATGAAGGATCATAAACTTCCACCATCAAAGAAATGCGGAGGGAACAGAAAGGAACAACAAGGGATACTGCAGGTACAGTCATGTGATAAGGAACAGACTCAAATCTACACCGAAGACTTAGTTTAATTTTATATTATAAGTATTTTATTAGATATTATTGTTAATTGTAAATATTAAATTTCTCTGTTTAAAATTTGTATTTTTTTTTTGTGTCTCTCCTTAATCACTTATTGCATCAGTACACGTTGCGAATTTGTTCGGTCCATATTCAACTTACAAGCCTTAAGGGTCTATGATATTGGAGTAAGAAACTCACAGTTAATCTGTCCTTCGGATGGGACTTAAATAAAAGCCTAGGAGGGGCGTTCTATTTATTTTCTTGAAGTAAGAAAATCACAGTTAGTCTTGATAAACGGATGGGTCCTAAATGGAAGCCCGGAGAGCGGCTTTAGTATTAATTTTCTTGAAGTAAGCAAATCACAGTTAATCTGTCCTTCGGATGGGACTTAAAAGGAAGCCCGGAGAGCAGCCTTAGAATTAATTTTCTTGAAGTAAGAAACTCACACATAATCTGTCCTTCGGATGGGACTTAGATAGTAGCCCAAAGAGTTGCCTTGGTATTAATTTTCTTGAAGTAAGAAAATGACAGTTTATCTGTCCTTCGGATGGGACTTAAATGGAAACGCGGAGAGCGGCCTTAGTATTAATATATTAGAGTAAGAAACTCACAGTTAATATGTCCTTCCGATGGACCTAAATGGAAGCCCGGAGAGCGGCTTTAGTATTAAGTTTCTTGAAGTAAGAAAATCACAGTTAATCTGTCCTTCGGATGGGACTTAAAAGGAAGCCCGGAGAGCAGCCTTAGAATTAATTTTCTTGAAGTAAGAAACTCACACATAATCTGTCCTTCGGATGGGACTTAGATAGTAGCCCAAAGAGTTGCCTTGGTATTAATTTTCTTGAAGTAAGAAAATCACAGTTTATCTGTCCTTTGGATGGGGCTTAAATGGAAGCGCGGAGAGCGGCCTTAGTATTAATTTATTGAAGTAAGAAAGCGTCAGTTAAACTGTCCTTCGGATGGGACCTAAATGGAAGCCCGGAGAGCGGCTTTAGTATAATTTTCTTGAAGTAAGCAAATCACAGTTAATCTGTCCTTCGGATGGGACTTAAAAGGAAGCCCGGAGAGCAGCCTTAGAATTAATTTTCTTGAAGTAAGAAACTCACTCATAATCTGTCCTTCGGATGGGACCTAAATGAAAGCCCAAAGAGTGGTCTTAGTATTAATTTTCTTGAGGTATGAATCTCACAGTTAATTTGTCCTTCGGATGGGAGTTGAAAGGAAGCCCATTGAGCTGCCTTAGAATATCTTATTTTGGAAAGAAATTTTCAATTAACCTGTCCTTCGGATGGGACTTACTAATTAGCTATGCGAGTAGCCTCAGTATTGTTTTATTGTAGTAATATACTCTCAGTTATTTTTTCTTCGAATGGAACGTAACCTAAACATAACTATTATGATAATGTTCTTTCCGTGAAACACCATATTGTGGTATACGGATTGCGTTATTTTTTCTCTCGATTTTTTTTTCTTGTATGTTTATTGGTTTTTGTTATTTTTCCTCCGTAATGGAGGCTTTTTCTAAAATTCAAGAAATCTGTAGCGAAATAACTACAGAATAGATGAAGGATCATAAACTTCCACCATCAAAGAAATGCGGAGGGAACAGAAAGGAACAACAAGGGATACTGCAGGTACAGTCATGTGATAAGGAACAGACTCAAATCTACACCGAAGACTTAGTTTAATTTTATATTATAAGTATTTTATTAGATATTATTGTTAATTGTAAATATTAAATTTCTCTGTTTAAAATTTGTATTTTTTTTTTGTGTCTCTCCTTAATCACTTATTGCATCAGTACACGTTGCGAATTTGTTCGGTCCATATTCAACTTACAAGCCTTAAGGGTCTATGATATTGGAGTAAGAAACTCACAGTTAATCTGTCCTTCGGATGGGACTTAAATAAAAGCCTAGGAGGGGCGTTCTATTTATTTTCTTGAAGTAAGAAAATCACAGTTAGTCTTGATAAACGGATGGGTCCTAAATGGAAGCCCGGAGAGCGGCTTTAGTATTAATTTTCTTGAAGTAAGCAAATCACAGTTAATCTGTCCTTCGGATGGGACTTAAAAGGAAGCCCGGAGAGCAGCCTTAGAATTAATTTTCTTGAAGTAAGAAACTCACACATAATCTGTCCTTCGGATGGGACTTAGATAGTAGCCCAAAGAGTTGCCTTGGTATTAATTTTCTTGAAGTAAGAAAATGACAGTTTATCTGTCCTTCGGATGGGACTTAAATGGAAACGCGGAGAGCGGCCTTAGTATTAATATATTAGAGTAAGAAACTCACAGTTAATATGTCCTTCCGATGGACCTAAATGGAAGCCCGGAGAGCGGCTTTAGTATTAAGTTTCTTGAAGTAAGAAAATCACAGTTAATCTGTCCTTCGGATGGGACTTAAAAGGAAGCCCGGAGAGCAGCCTTAGAATTAATTTTCTTGAAGTAAGAAACTCACACATAATCTGTCCTTCGGATGGGACTTAGATAGTAGCCCAAAGAGTTGCCTTGGTATTAATTTTCTTGAAGTAAGAAAATCACAGTTTATCTGTCCTTTGGATGGGGCTTAAATGGAAGCGCGGAGAGCGGCCTTAGTATTAATTTATTGAAGTAAGAAAGCGTCAGTTAAACTGTCCTTCGGATGGGACCTAAATGGAAGCCCGGAGAGCGGCTTTAGTATAATTTTCTTGAAGTAAGCAAATCACAGTTAATCTGTCCTTCGGATGGGACTTAAAAGGAAGCCCGGAGAGCAGCCTTAGAATTAATTTTCTTGAAGTAAGAAACTCACTCATAATCTGTCCTTCGGATGGGACCTAAATGAAAGCCCAAAGAGTGGTCTTAGTATTAATTTTCTTGAGGTATGAATCTCACAGTTAATTTGTCCTTCGGATGGGAGTTGAAAGGAAGCCCATTGAGCTGCCTTAGAATATCTTATTTTGGAAAGAAATTTTCAATTAACCTGTCCTTCGGATGGGACTTACTAATTAGCTATGCGAGTAGCCTCAGTATTGTTTTATTGTAGTAATATACTCTCAGTTATTTTTTCTTCGAATGGAACGTAACCTAAACATAACTATTATGATAATGTTCTTTCCGTGAAACACCATATTGTGGTATACGGATTGCGTATTTTTTTCGCTCGATTTTTTTCTTGTATGTTTATTGGTTTTTGTTATTTTTCCTCCGTAATGGAGGCTTTTTCTAAAATTAAAGAAATCTGTAGCGAAATAACTACAGAATAGATGAAGGATCATACACTTCCACCATCAAAAAAATGCGGAGGGAACAGAAAGGAACAACAAGGGATACTGCAGGTACAGTCATGGGATAAGGAACAGACTCAAATCTACACCGAAGACTTAGTTTAATTTTATATTATAAGTATTTTATTAGATATTATTGTTAATTGTAAATATTAAATTTCTCTGTTTAAAATTTGTATTTTTTTTTTGTGTCTCTCCTTAATCACTTATTGCATCAGTACACGTTGCGAATTTGTTCGGTCCATATTCAACTTACAAGCCTTATGGGTCTATGATATTGGAGTAAGAAACTCACAGTTAATCTGTCCTTCGGATGGGACTTAAATAAAAGCCTAGGAGGGGCGTTCTATTTATTTTCTTGAAGTAAGAAAATCACAGTTAATCTTGATAAACGGATGGGTCCTAAATGGAAGCCCGGAGAGCGGCTTTAGTATTAATTTTCTTGAAGTAAGCAAATCACAGTTAATCTGTCCTTCGGATGGGACTTAAAAGGAAGCCCGGAGAGCAGCCTTAGAATTAATTTTCTTGAAGTAAGAAACTCACACATAATCTGTCCTTCGGATGGGACTTAGATAGTAGCCCAAAGAGTTGCCTTGGTATTAATTTTCTTGAAGTAAGAAAATGACAGTTTATCTGTCCTTCGGATGGGACTTAAATGGAAACGCGGAGAGCGGCCTTAGTATTAATATATTAGAGTAAGAAACTCACAGTTAATATGTCCTTCGGATGGACCTAAATGGAAGCCCGGAGAGCGGCTTTAGTATTAAGTTTCTTGAAGTAAGAAAATCACAGTTAATCTGTCCTTCGGATGGGACTTAAAAGGAAGCCCGGAGAGCAGCCTTAGAATTAATTTTCTTGAAGTAAGAAACTCACACATAATCTGTCCTTCGGATGGGACTTAGATAGTAGCCCAAAGAGTTGCCTTGGTATTAATTTTCTTGAAGTAAGAAAATCACAGTTTATCTGTCCTTCGGATTGGGCTTAAATGGAAGCGCGGAGAGCAGCCTTAGTATTAATTTATTGAAGTAAGAAAGCGTCAGTTAAACTGTCCTTCGGAAGGGACCTAAGTGGAAGCCCGGAAAGCCGGCTTTAGTGTTAATTTTCTTGAAGTAAGAAAGCCTCAGTTAATCTGTCCTTCGGATGGGACCTAAACGAAAGCCCGGAGAAAGGCTTTAGTGTTAATTTTCTTGAAGTATGAAAGCCTCAGTTAATCTGTCCTTCGGATGGGACCTAAATGAAAGCCCAAAGAGTGGTCTTAGTATTAATTTTCTTGAGGTATGAATCTCACAGTTAATTTGTCCTTCGGATGGGAGTTGAAAGGAAGCCCATTGAGCTTCCTTAGAATATCTTATTTTGGAAAGAAATTTTCATTTAACCTGTCTCGATTTTTTTCTTGTATGTTTATTGGTTTTTGTTATTTTTCCTCCGTAATGGAGGCTTTTTCTAAAATTCAAGAAATCTGTAGCGAAATAACATTTCAACAACAAGGGATACTGCAGGTACAGTCATGGGATAAGGAACAGACTCAAATCTACACCGAAGGCTTAGTCTAATTCTATATGATAAGTATTTTATTATAAATTATTGTTAATTGTAAATAGTAAATTTCTCTTTTTAAAATTTTTCTTTTGTTTTTGTGTCTCTCCTTAATTTCTTGTTAGCCCATAGAGTGGCCTTAGTATTAATTTATTGCAGTAAGAAAATCAAAGTTAATCACTCCTTCGGATGGGACTTAAAAAGAAGCCCGTTGAGCGGCCTTAGATTATCTTATTTGGAAAAGAAATTCAAAATTAACATATCCTTCGGATGGGACTTACTAATCAGCTACGAGTAGCCTCAGGATTGTTTCATTGTATTAATATACAATCAGTTAATCTGTCCTTCGGTTGGGACGTAACCTAAACATAACTATTATAATAATGTCCTTTCCGTGAATTTCAATATATTGGTATACGATTTGGTTTATTTTTCTCTTCATTATTTTCTCGCATGTTTATTTGTTTTTTATTTTTGCTCTATTAATGGAGGCTTTTTCTAAAATTCAAGAAATCTGTAGCGTAATAACTACAGAATAGATGAAGGATCATTCCACAATCAAAGAAATGCGGAGGGAACAAAAAGGAACAACAAGCGATTCTGCACGAACAGTCATGGAATAAGGGACAGACTCAAATCTACACCGAAGACTTAGTTTAATTTTATATTATAAGTATTTTATTATAAATTATTGTTAATTGTAAATAGTAAATTTCTCTTTTTAAAATTTTTATTTTGTTTTTGTGTCTCTCCTTAATTTCTTGTTAGCCCATAGAGTGGCCTTAGTATTAATTTATTGCAGTAAGAAAATCAAAGTTAATCACTCCTTCGGATGGGACTTAAAAAGAAGCCCGTTGAGCGGCCTTAGATTATCTTATTTGGAAAAGAAATTCAAAATTAACATATCCTTCGGATGGGACTTACTAATCAGCTACGAGTAGCCTCAGGATTGTTTCATTGTATTAATATACAATCAGTTAATCTGTCCTTCGGTTGGGACGTAACCTAAACATAACTATTATAATAATGTCCTTTCCGTGAATTTCAATATATTGGTATACGATTTGGTTTATTTTTCTCTTCATTATTTTCTCGCATGTTTATTTGTTTTTTATTTTTGCTCTATTAATGGAGGCTTTTTCTAAAATTCAAGAAATCTGTAGCGTAATAACTACAGAATAGATGAAGGATCATTCCACAATCAAAGAAATGCGGAGGGAACAAAAAGGAACAACAAGCGATTCTGCACGAACAGTCATGGAATAAGGGACAGACTCAAATCTACACCGAAGACTTAGTTTAATTCTCTATTATAAGTACTATTTTATTATATGTTTTTGTTAATTGTAAATATTAAATTTTATCTTTTTAAAATTTGTATTTGTTTTGTGTCTCTCCTTAGTAACTTGTTGCATCAGTCCATGTTGCGAATTTATTCGGTTCATCTTTAAGCTACTAGCCTTTAGGATCTATGGTATCTGAACTGCTCTTCATTCGATATTCTTTGATGAACCTTCTAAGTACGATATTATACATTCACAATGAATATGTTTCAGCTATTAACAGGATGTATTCAGTATATGTAAGAGTTTCGAGTACCTTAAAATTTTTTTATGAGATTCAAACCTTCTTAGTTAATATGTATTTCGTATAATATAAAATACACTCATTTAATCTGTCTTTTGGATGGGACGTAACTTAAACATAACCATCATAATAATGTCCTTTCCTATCTATAATAGTGTTTCACTATATAATAGTATAAGCCTTAGGTTTTTTTTTCTGGATTTTTTCTCGCATGTTTATTGGGTTTTTTTCTCCATAAAAACTATGCCTCACCTGTCTGGAGTTCAACCTGCGCTACAAATTACAGAAAGTTTGAAAGGGTACAAAACCTATGCATGAGGATTATCAATAATTATCCCAGCTACACGAAAATATCGACTATGCTTAGAGATCTTGAACTTCCCACTATTAAACAATATGCTTCAGCCCAAACAAAAACATATTTCGAAAAAAACCCAGCTTCCGATAACCCATTAATCCGAGAAATCGGTAACTATGATAAACATTCGCTACGACGCTACACGCACAAAAAAAACAAAGCATATACTTCTTTCTTAATAAATCACTATTTGCAGGTATTGTAATCTAGTTATCTGTATTTATTTTATAGTTATTTCTAATTGTTTATTTATTTTCTATTTAACTATTATAATAATACTTATTTATTTTATTATTATCATTTTATTTATTTATTTTATTATTATCACTATTTTTTTATTTTTTTTTAAAGCGGGCTTTTTTCTACATTTTCCTGCTATTGTAAAGCCTATTTATAAAAGGTAACTGTAATTATTTAAAATCACTCTTCTTTAAACATGTAAAGGTAGTCCGGAACATGTATTCACACTTATGGTGCCTGTATATGTAAAATTGCAAATAAAGTTGTTGTTGTTTTTTTGTTCTCCATAAATCTCGACATTTCCAATAACCTAAAATTCAAAAAATCTTTAGCGATACAGAAATAACTACGGAATAGATGAAGGATCATACATTTTTATTTTGTAACCTTTTGGCTAGATGCGTATTAGGTTTATTTCTCTGGTCATGTTTTTTTATTAATCTCAGAATAAAGTTACTTTTATTTATATATTTCAGGTGGGGTGGTAATTTTTCGAACTATTAATAGAAATTTACGCATCTTCTTCTTATGCCATTTTTAGCGTCTAGGTGTCAGGAGGCTATTTCTTTTACTTTAAATAGATTTTCTGTCTGCGGGTTATTAGCCCAGCGATAAAGTCCCCTCCGGAGAATGGGTGAGCTGGTTATACTCCCCGGTACTGGGTTTCCCCTAACCTGGAGGACCACCAGTGGCTAACTGCAATCAGATGACTGGGCGATAGGGCCGCCAACTCCATACTCCAATAAAAAAAAAATTGAGAATCTACATTGAAAACCTGTACTTTTTGTTAACTCGATGGTTATATCCATCGCTTCTGAGATGAGGGAGGGGGATATGATAAATTTTAGTGTAGTTTATGTAGGAATGAATGATGTTATTTTAGCTTTTTACGGCCGATAAACACTTATAATATAATTTAGAATGGCAAAATTCTATACCTGACGATGCCTTAGTTTAAGGGGCCTATAAATTTAACATTGCAGGTAGCCAGAGTCTAAAGTAATGCTAAAACTTAGAGTCGTAACTGACAGAGAGTGGTTCTAGTTAGCGTAATGTCCACTGATAGCAGATGCTAAAACCCTGTCAGCCCTAATCGTCCTTGTACTCTAATCCTCGGACTAACGATAACTGCCCTCAACGGTAATGGAGGACCGGTCCAAGGACCCGCCGAAGAAGCATCTCTAATTAGGACAAGGTCCCGAAGGAGGGGGTGAGCGCCCGCAGGTAATTAACATTTAGATCCCGTAGCTACCGCTATATCCCGCGGGATATCCCATGGGATCTTCCTTCCTCGTCCGTCTCTAACACATCTGCGTATGATTAAAACGGCACACCACTTCCTTTCGACACAAAGTGAATTCAACTTCCCTCCGTCTCTTATTAAGACGACTTTGTACATTGAAATGCTTTGTATATAACACGGTTTGAATACTAACAAAATGTTTTGTATACAGACTGAACATGTAAACGTAGCGTGTTTCGCATTTGATCATATTTTCCTTTCGATGTCCAACAAGGAAAAGTAAAAAATGTGTTATCTCAGGTATCCCATTAGATACACTACACCATGTGGCAACAAATTTAAATTATTTACCTTTTTGAATAATAATAGATGACCTTGTACACATTTGCGTACAGAAAATGGTCCGGGTAGGAAAAAAAAAGTAGGCAGAACTGCTTGTTAAAGAGCCATCGTTTCCACACACATTGCAGGTCTTCTTCAGGGCTGTCGATGGGGAGGACGGGAGGGTTACGTGGTTTCGTCTAACTAGTAGAAGACCACTGGAAGACCTGCAATGTGGGTCGAAAGGTTGGCACTCCAAGAAAAGTTCTCCCTACTTAAGAAAAAAAAATTTTGACATACACCCGGATTATTTTCTTCAACGTGAAACTAAATACGTTTGAGAAATTCAATAATTGATAACTTTTACCTTTACAAAAAAAGGGTTATACAGAGATTTTGCTGAATTCGTGGTCAACTGTTTTACCTCCAATTAATGGTACACGTTTTATATAGGGCTGATGAATTCCGTTATTCATTAACGTCACATTATGCTGATACGGTTAATCTTACGTTGCTAAATTTTCTAAAATAATGTAAAAAAAAAATTACCAGTTACCGTTTCGCTAATTCAGGTATCATGAGGACATACGCCATAGGAAGAATCACATCAAATCAGACAATGTGCAGCACATCAACAGTCCAAACACTCTTCATATAGACAGTTCCAAGCTCCAAGACGTTCCACAAACAAATCCTGGTATTTAATGAGTCCCTTAGAACTGTTGATGTGAGATCTCCTGCACTTTGTCTTCTTTGATGAGACTCTTCTTTTGGTGTAGGTCGTGACGATGCTTGAATTGTCGAAGCGCTGGCTAGTTAGTTTTCAGTATTTTAAAAATTTAATTCTTTACGCTTCTTGTTATCTATGGCTAATCGGACGATGCTACAGTGGGATTTCTAAATTTTGTCTATCCATATTCAATTAGGGTTTGAACGATTACCTGACATCGTACAGGCTCGGGACCCCGATTTAACGTCCCTTCCGATGGACAGCATAACAATTTCAGGTGTCTACCTGAACCCTCTCGTCAGTTCAATATTATCATCCAATCCATGTTTTGGACTACCAAATCTTCTAGTTCCACTTCACTTCAACTTTAACTTCCGTGGTATTTTTCAGGGTTTATCATGGTCTTTAACGTGACCTGCATAGTAATAAATCTTTTTAAAGGTTCTTTAGATCGTAATTTATCCTTCCTCGCCAGAATTCATTAAACATTGGTTCAAATAGTCTTCAGAGAATAAGACTTTTTAATCACTTTAAAAACAACCAAGCTTAAAGCGCTTGAACACAGTATCGTGGATTATATTGTAACCGGTTGGTTTCAATTAATGTATTTATCTATTTTTTTACTTTACGTCACTTTTATGCTACTATGGGTAATCGGACGATGCTACAGTGGGAGGTCTATATTTTGCCTATCCACGTTTAATTAGGATAGGAATTTTTAGCGAGTACCTGACATCGTACAGGCTTGGGCCCCCATTGAATGTCCCCTCGGAAGGACGGCATAATCTGGGATTTTTTACTCCCTTTTAGAGTTCCTTGGGCCACCTGCTAGGCTACAAACCTGCGATTTTGGGCTTATCAGTTATGCAAACCACTAGACCACAGGTCGCCCCCTGTATTTAAGTGTTTTCTTCTCTTACTACGCATGGTGATTTCTAGTGATTTAAAACTCGTAAACTGTTAGTTTTAAATTATTGTGATCATAAATAATTATGATCTTGTAGCCTTTTTCGTTTCGAATATTTATTTATTATTAAAATATCTCGGATTTTTTACTACAACTCTTATTTAAGCCCTTGCTTGAAATTTAGAATTTAGAATCTTATAAAATAGTGAAAATAAATTAAGGTTACTAAACTCAATGTTATCATGTTATGGACTCTATTTTAGACATATGCATCGACTCATATTTGGTATTTACGTAAGGAAGGATAGAGAAATGATTAGAGATTTAGTATAGAGTCGAGACCGGGAGCCGAGGACTGCACAATAGGAACTGCGGGGAGCAGGTCAACCGCTAACAAATGTTGGTCATTGCCCACGTTCCGCTGCGGTTCGCTCCAGCAGCCTCCCTAGCGATAACTATCCCGTAGCAGATGGCACAGCGCTTCCACCGGATCGGCTATCTCCAATAATCGCTCCGATCCTATAGTCTGCTATAGCAAGGGTGCTATCTCTGCTATACTTCAATAATAGTAACGATAGGGTATTTCTCTTCCATAGTTGGACACGGTCACCAGTCACCGACATCGGTTCGATACAATCCTCGATAAAAAGAACCACTTTCAAAAAGACTGAACGGATTATAGCCGTGACTTATCAATGAGTTGAAGGGAAGGCATTTAGTGAAAATATAATAATCCGTACAATTTCGAAACATTACATTTAGTTTTCCACAAAATACATAATGCTCCCTTCTTTGTTACGAATAAAGTCGCGACGCTCCTGGTCTTTTTCCTGGCTGAATAAAGTAGAAAACTACATAAAAATAAACTTCTAGGTTATACATTAATCACAGTAATAATAAAAATAGTATCGAAAAAATTGTAGGTAAAAAGATTAATATACTAAAATGGAAATATAAAGATATATTGGAAACAGTTCGCAACTTTTGTATTTCTTCAAAATAAATTACTCAACACTGAATAAATTATTTATTCCATATTAGGAATAAAAATATAATTAGCTTAGTGGTAGAACACTAAGTTGTGATGATGAAGGACCTAGGTTCAAATCCGGCTGTTACCTACAAATTAATTAATCTGTAAACGGCCGTTTATATCCCAGTGGGATCGCCACACCATCCTGGGGCTTACCCAGCCTCTGTAAAGTGGGTAATCTTAATTCGAGGAAAACCTGGTGGTCGATCTTGATCTTAGACAATTCACCTCCCTGCACAACCATTATGCCAGAATAGTCTCTATCATTTGGTGAGTCCTAGACACTTCATGTAGTTGAACAGTTGTTTTTTTTTCCTAATGTTCTGTCAGAATTTATTCTCCATGGAAACTGGACACATTTTTTAAACAATATTATCATCAGCTCGGCCACCCAAAATAATTGTTAATGGAACTAATTAATTTTATTCTTGTTCCAAAAAAAAATGTGAAGAATTGCAAACTCCTTCGAATATTTTAAATTTTTCTCGTGAACTCTGAATTATCAATTATCAAACATTCGTGAATTATCAAAACTGAAGCTGACCCCTTATTATTAGGAAAAGTTGCGGGGCTCGGCTAGAATTTTGCTGTAAAGTTACAACATTGGGTTGATAAACTTATTTATATGAGATAAAAAGTTTGACAATATGTAATTCTGAAATTAAATTGTCCTAATGTTATTATAAAAATAATAAGATTACTAATAATTGAGTAGTACATATATATTTTTATTAACATATTCTAGTTGTAATGTTTTAAAAAATATACATTCCATGTAAATGGTGAAACTTATTATGTCATTTGGTGAATAGAAACGAGAAAGGGGAGCTTGTAAAGGCACATTAATTCCGTTTTAATCCGAAATCCTCTGAAGCAATAGCCATCACAATTTAGATTTTCCAATAAAACCTTAATCTCATATCATAGCCTCTAATATCAGAGTTAAGCTATTTTATGTTATCTAAATTCATGATAATGTTTTCATTTATACATTTATAAAATTATCTTATACTACAGTATGTTATCGTTTTATTGTTTTATGATGTGAAAACGTCAGAATAATTGATTGTATTTTTAGTTAATATAATCTTTATTTAATTGACTAAAATTGGATAAACTTTAACGAGGAGTAAATACTAATTTACTAGTACTTAATCTTTACTTGGAGTACTTGTTTAGAAAAAAAAAAGATTATTAATGCTAAGTACTTCTATAGCAGATGCTTACTAAGACTTACGTATTACTTACTTTAGAGTACTTAAGAAGCCTAACACAGCGGAACTGCTAGACTTCGTATTCCCCTTCCCTTTTTTTCTTTTTTTTTTGGATGCTGTACACATTTACCTAACTACACACATTATATAATCTACCTTACAAGACATCAAAAACTACGAGAAAAAATGTTTGCAAGATATTATAATATTAAATATGAATGTATTTTTTTTTCTTTTTTAACATTAAATTATTAGGTAAGAATGCAATAGAAAAAATCCTAAATAGCATAACTTTGAATTTCTAAAATACTAGAAAAATTAACCAGTCAAAGTTTCACCGATTCAGATATTATCAGGATAGACACAAAAAGAGAAATCACATAAAAAGAGATAAAGTGCAGCACACCACAGGTCAACCAGACAAACAGACCCTTCAACTGCCAGCCAGGAGTTGTTTTCTAGAGAATGTTGGATGTAGATTGGTGTCCCTATTTGGTTAGGCTGTTGATATAAGATGTGAGATGCCTGAATTAGCGAAAAGTTAACTGGTTTGTTTTTATAGAGTTAAGCCTTTGGTTTCTGGGATCTTTACCATCGCATTATAATTTAGTTATGCCTCTTTTTGAGTTTTTACTGATTTTCAGATTTATAGGCTTACAATTTTTATTTTTAGAATCATTGCCGTAAAAATCTTGAAAACACTTAATAAAACATATTTGACACTACGTTCATTTCAATTTTCAACGATAAAAAAAATTGTATATTATTTTATAATTGGATAATTGATCTTCCTTCTCATAAAATAAGTAGGACAGAAAAGATTTATAAAATGATAATTTTTTTTTCACGGAAGGGCATTAGAGACCTTGCTAATATCATAATTTTCACTTCATTCTCTCCTTCCTTCTTTCTTCCCATCTTTTCCTCATTCTTTCCGATTGTTCTATTCTTCCCTCCTCGGTTCACGCTATTCCTTTTCCTGCATCTCTCTTTTCCTCAAGGACCTTGATTTATATGAGTCTGTTCCCATAATCATACCTATCGAAACAGTCCTGGTATGTTTTTCAGTCTCACAGTTTCTTCCTTTACCTGTTTGATGTACCCCCCAGCACTCTTGTATCCTCTCATTTTATAGAAGATTTCTCTATTTAATCTCTTTGGGTGCATCCTCACCATATGTCCGTAGAACCTTAAGCTTCCTATTCTTATGTCCGTTTCCAAATCATTCACTTCTTTGTATATTTCATTATTAGTCCTCAACCTGGAGCCTTCCTGTGTCTTCTTTGGGCCGTAAATTCTTCTTAGTATTCTTCATCCTATCCCTAACATTTTCCTTAGGCTGGCGAGAGAAGCGGTTTCCATTCCGTGCAGTATCACCGGTTCGACGACCGTATTGTAGTGTCTTATCTTCACGTTTGTTGACAGGCTCCTTTTATTATATAAATTGCTTGTTGCGAAGCTTAGCCTTTCCAATTTAGTTATTTTCTCTTTTATGCTTTCATTCTCCGGCCCATTGCTACATATAATTTCCCCTAGTTACTTGAATTTATTAGTTACTTTAATCTCCCTTTATTTATTAATTACTTTAATTCTTATAAAAATAATTGTATAAGGTAAAATTAAAACTTAAAAAAATTAATACAAACTTTTTATTTGGTTGTATGATCATTTGTATATTCCTAGTAATTGGTTTCTATTTATTTTATTAGAGGATAAACATCATCATCATTATGATCGTTCCGAAGACCTAATAATGTACCTAAAAATTTTAATAACTGATAGCGCATATCATGTCAACAATCAACCGTCTTTTTGCGACTTATTGAAAATTTACTGTTCACATATCGATACCCTTACAGTTAAAATAAAGCAGGGTTTTTGTGCATTAAATTAACATTTTTTGATACTAAGATTGCACAGTAATGTGAATATAAAATTATCACTCATATATACATTGTAATTCTAAAAAAATAATTTCCATTGTAATGCACAAATTTTATTTTATTTTATTGTCATGCATTTTTCTAAATCGATGACTAAATTGAACTGACATGTTTCTCTTATACACCACTCGAAACTGATGCAGTCTTTGTATATTTATTTATAAAATATTTCACGGGATATATTGGTTTATTACAACGTGCTATTTATATGTTAATGGTTATGCATTTATGCATTTTATGCTTAAGTCGATTCAAGAAATGTTTATAATATATATCTCAACTAGCCTCGAACTAATCCCTTAGAATGTTATCCTTCTTAGTATACATCCTATCTATACTTAATAAATACTACTGGAGATGTATTAATGCAGCAACTTAAGATTAATAACCATATCTCATTAGTAATAATAATTTACTCTTCTATCTTATAAATATTGATTAATTTTATATACATCTTGTCTGCGACATATACATTCAAGTTTATTTTTGGTTGGTACATACATAGTTTGAGGAAGGCGAAATAATATGTTTGGGAGTTTTGGCGTAGCTCACAACCGAGAAACAGAACTTTTAGCTGCCCTAGAAAAGCAGGCTGAATTTGCATTATAAATCACACGGACTTGACGTGACATTATGTATTCTCACTGTCAGCGGTTGCCGTAGGACCTGTATTGTATAATATTATTTATACACGCTATCGCCTTATCATATACATATTATTTACGATATATATTGCAATTCCGATAAATATCCTGACGCAAATGTAATGAGCAGAAACAAATAATCCATGATCATTTATGTGATAGTTAATGTTATCAAAAATACATTAGGCGAATAGCAAAACATCTGACAATTTAAGATGATCCTATATTTCCTGTATGAATGATTTCATAAAACATACTTTATTTTATAGTGTTTTAGTGCTGTTTTTGTCGTTATTGTTTTTATTAATTCATTCTTTTCAAATACTTATGAACTAATTTCGGCTGCATCAACTTTTTTTATATGAAATAACCATATAAATATGACTTTATTCTTTCCCTTATGCTAGCACACCAATTGTAGATGGTTGCCTAAGTTCATAATGTTAACAGTGGGAGAAAATGAGAAGAATAAAGCATTTTTCATTTAACAAATCTACCAAATTTTAGTTGCAATACAATAAAATATGGCTCTACAACCGTATGTGGGTCTTAGCCTCCTCAAGGAGCCTTCGCAAGGCGGCTCTATCTAATGCAGCTGTCCTCCAGTTCCGGACGTTTAAGATGCGCCTGTGCCATCCCATCTTCCCATCGGAGCCTTGGTCTTCCTCTTCCTCTGGCACGGTCCAACTTTCCCTCCAGCAGCTTCTTTGCGGGATCCTCCTCACTCATTCTTGCCACATGGCCGACCCACCATAATCTATTAATTTTTATCCAAGTAATGATGTCAGGCTCCCCAAACATCTTGTAAACTTCTCGGTTGGTTCGGCTTCCCCACTGACCATTTACACAAATAGCTTCGAAAACTCTGCGGAGCAGCATTCTTTCGAAAACAGCCAGCTCTTTTTCCCTTGGCCTTAGAGAAAGTCCATGTTTCAGAGGAGTAGGTCAGGACTAGCTTAATCAGGATCTTATGAAGCAAGACTTTTATTTTCCGTTTTAGTAGTGAGCTCCATAGATGCTTCCTCAGCCTAAAATAACATCAATTAGCGTTGATGGGTCTCTTTTTTATTTTCTGAGAAATATCGTTTGACGAGGTAACAACACTTCCGAGATAAGTAAAGCTATCAACCTTCTGGAGCTTGTAAGGCCCTATTTCTACAAACTCCTGTACTACATTGGTTGTAGATTTACCTGTCCTCATATATTTAGTTTTTTCTTCGTTAATGCTTAGGCCCATCTCTTCTGCTGCCTCTATCAGTGATGATAATGTTGTCTTCAGTGTTTCGAATGAGCGTGCGACAATATCTAGATCATCCGCATAGCCTAATAATTGAACTAGCCTGTTATAAATTGTGTTGTTGGTCTGGATTTTTCACTTCCTAGCAATCTTTTCCAAGGAAATATTAAATAATAGACATACCAAGGCATCTCTCTGCCTTAAGCCTCTTACAGTCTTGAATTCAGGAGAGATCCCCCTGCATTCTGACAGCACAATATGTTTCATCCATTGTCATTGCTACAAGGCGAATTAACTTTGAGGGTACTCTTAACTCTCTCATAGCCTCATAATGTTTGGCTCGTTTGATGCTGTCATAGGTGCGTCTGAAATCTGTAAAGAGGTGATGTGTAGACATTTTATACTCGATTGGCTTGTCCAGGATGGTCCTAAGGCTAAAAATCTAGTTGATGATCGACCTGCCACTTCGAAAACCTGCCTGGTAGTCTCCTATTTCTCTTTCAGCAAATGGAACGAGCTTTTGATAAAGGATATTAGACAATGCGTACTGAAGTAGAGTAATACCACGGTAGTTGGCACACTCAAGGATGTCTCCCTTTTCAGGCATAGGACATATAATGCCTTTCTTCCATTGCCTCGGCATTTTCTCTTCAACCCATATCGAAAGTATAATATTACGTAATTCTTTATGCAGGGTTTCTGTTCCGTTCTTGTGTAATTCAACAGGAATTCCATCAACACCAGGTGACTTATTATTCTTCAGTCTTCCGATTGCCTCCATCATATCCTCAAATTCTGGTGGATCTAGTTCATTATTTTCCTTAAAAAATGTTGCTCCACCTTCATCCAGCGCATCTTTCAGGATTGTTTCAAAATGCCGGCTCCATCGTGCCATTATAGCCTCTTTTTCGGTCAGCAGACTTCCATCTTCAACTTTACAAATCTTTGTTGTTGGTTTAAAGCAAGCTGTGGTTCGATTTGTTTTCTGGTAAAACCTAGAAATTTCTCTCATGTTTCTAAGCTCTTCTATCTCCTCAAGCTGCTTGTGGTGCCATTGTCTTTTCTTCTGCCTGTGGAGCTTTTATTCCCTCCTCCGCAGATTTCTATATTCTTCTGTTGTTAATCTTGTATTTTAGTTAAGTGGTAGAAAAAAAGCGGAATATTCCGTATGCTTAAGATATCGTGATGGTAGATTTCCTTTTTAAAAGCTTCAATTAGATAATAATGTTTATAAATTACATTCAAGATACCTCACTTAGAATCAAGAAACAACTTCATTTCTTTGCTGTTCTAAGCTTGAATTTTTCTGTTTCCAATATTCCTTCATGCGTTGACTAGCAGATTTCTTTTGATCATATTTCCAACTTCGCCCACCCACCTTTGGTCTTCATTCATCCAGAATTTTTTTTCATCTTCAATTTGTCACTTTCCCACAATACATGGGACTCTGTAATGTTAAACAATTCTTAATCTTTCCTTACTTCTTCAGTCCACATTGTTGTAGTATTCTTCTTCCGAATATTTGCTTTATCAATCTATGCTTATTCATGGACAATTATTATATTAATAATAAATAATATTATGCATTTGGTGAAAGTCATGAAAGTGAAATGAAATTCGGAACATAATTGAATAAATTTATTGAAATTTTTTTTATTTATTTCAAATCCTCACTTTTCTTATATTATTATGCATATTATAAAGTCATATTATAAGATGATTTAAAAAAAAGTACTATAAGATCTAGGGGATGAAAACGTTTATGCTATACAACAGGTGTTGAAAATTCAACTTACAATTAACTTTTAAGTAACTAAAGGAAGTACAGATATCATTACTGCTATTTATACCTTTACCTTTGCAACTCTTGTTAACTGTTTTTTTATTCAGTGTTAAGAATTCTTACTTCCGAACAGAGCAGAATTTTCTGAGAAATTCAAACTTTTTATAGAACGTAATTACCCCACTTTCTCATATTACAATTCAAATATACCTTTTTTCCTAAAAAAAAAATGTCATACTTTTAACTAACAATAGGTATAAATCTTATAGCAAGTTACAAATATAAGCTAATCTTTTTTGTAGATCTTACTGTTTTTAATCTTACAATTATCGAAGAAAACAGTTCAATCCAAAGTTTTAAATTATAAAAGGATGTAATGTTCGGCCGAAATTAAAATAAATATGCTGAAAAGATGAAGCGTCTTTATGATATTCTACCTAATTATTATGACCCTTTTAATGTAAAAATATAAATAAAATACAATACTCAACACTTTCAACATTATTTCTATAAAAGATACTTCTTATTATAAAAACAATGTGTTTTTTTTTCTCGTAAAATACAGATCGCCTCCTTAATACTCCATTTTAGGACGTAATTGCCAATCACATTAAGACATTAAGGGTTCGAATCCCACCTGTAAATATATATTTCTTGGCGAGTTCGAAAACAAATCTTAATCCTTTCATGCTTGTTAGCTTTGGTGAGCTAAAAGTAGACGTCAAAAAGGACCACATGGGATACTTACAGAACTAATTCTACTCTTACTATTAAGTACTTGTAGCAGTAAGATTCTATTAACCTGTACCACTACAACCCGTGAAGGTTCCTGGGTTCAGTAAATGGTAGGGACTGTACTGTTTCTAGAAGGAAAGAAGTTATTGATCCGAAATCACGCACAACAACAAGGTTTTTACCCCATTTACGAATACTTAGTGTATAGAGACTGAAAGAGCCAAAGTAGAGTCTGTCGATTCCCCAAGGTACGTCCGTGGCTGTTAACAGATTAAATAATTTATCAGCCTCGGCTCGATTTAAGCCCAGAACCATCAGCATAGCAACTTAGAACTCTACACACTGAACCACGCCAGTCCATAGTAAAGTTCCATTATGTAATTTTTTCCATCCTATTCCAGTACTCTATCAGATATCTAGAAGTTTAAACAGCAAATGTGGAAATCCCATCCATCGTTAATGGAAGCTCTAGCTAAATCGATAATAAAAAAAAATGTAATTGGACGTTTGCTATTCTGAGTAAGCAGTATTTTTTTTTATATCTACTCAAACTAATCAACTTCGACTTCGTGAAAGGTTTTAGAGGTTTATGCAATGAAGAAGATTGTATTTATATATCGTTTGCATATTAATTTAATATTCAAATTTTATAAAACAGTATATCCTAGGTTTACGTTATCACAATTCAGGCCATTTCCCTTTAAAAATATTCTAAAAGGGATTAAATTACTGATAACCCAACTTTACGGAAAAAATTTGAGCTCTTAATATATGTTTATATATGTTTATATGTGTATATATATATATATATATATATATTTATTTATTTATTTATTTATAATTAATTATTAAGATTTCCCTGCATCAATTTTATTTACTTTACTAGTAGATATCTCTTTTATTCACAATACATTTATTAACCTTATACAATTTTGCTTAATAAAATCCTTTTAACGTTTTCAGCGGCAACTCTAAATCATTTGAACAGAATATTGATTTTTCTCATGTATCTCTTTTTTCTTATACGTCTCTTTTCGTAGACTTGATGGTCCATAAATATTCACTTTTTATCAAATATAATAATAGTTAATTGCTTCTTATCTATATAATATTATAAATTTTCTAGGTGAAAGCTACTAAATTCTCAGCGCACAGGGAATTATATTGTATATTGTATATGCAGAATTATATTTTTTTAAATATTTTATATTTATTTATTTTTTAATAAATTTGAATTACTTTTTCTTAGTTACTATTTTCAAGTATTCAAATTGGCTACTTTTTAATTGATTTGTTTTTATTATATGATATAGAATTATACTGTACCATATCATATTAATAGTTAATTAGAAAGTAACTTGAACCTAAAAACCTTTTATAGAATAACATATGTAATTTTTACCTCCTAATTCCCAAGTTACGGGTTCTCAGCCCAGCAGGTGGCCCTAGGATTTTTAAAAAAGGGTAAAAATGCTCGGTTATGCTGTCTTTCGGAAGGGACGTAAAATAGGGTTCCTGACCTTGTTCGAGGTCAGACACAAGGTTTAAAATCTCTATTATTTTTTTTTTTTGTAAACTTGCATTATAATTTTTTTTTATAAAGTGTTCTACTGATTGGCTATTTTAAAATTGTATTTGTTTTATTTTACAGTATTTTCGGATGAGTTCCAAAAAACTTGAACTACAAATATAAAATAAACAAATTAGTCAAAATATTTTACTACTGTGATAACTACTATTCTACCCTGCATGTGGCTATGCCATTATTTAAAGGGAGTCAAAAATAACTAATTATGCCGTCCTTTGGAAGGGGCGTAAAATGGAGTCCCGATCCTAAACGATGGCAGGTACTCGTAAAAAATCATATCATAATTCTACCTGGATAGGCAAACTATAGGAATCCCACTGTAGTATCTTTCGATCAGCCATAGAAGCATAAAGTACCTTTAAATAAATAAATATACAAACTTATATGTTTTTACTGCACCTTATGACTTTTATTTCAAATATAACATTAATTATTGGAAAAAAATTATAGGATTTTTTGTTGTATCAGTGTAGGCAGCTCGGTTATTATTTTTTGAATAAAATTATGGATTTATGAAAAATATTAGTTAATCACCCTGATCAGTTTCAGTATAAATCGAAAACTATTTTATTCACAAAGCCCTTAACTTTTGTCCTCCTAGAAAATACATCCAAGCAGGGCCAACTTATAAGGGCTCATCTAACTACAGGAGCAGAAAAACGAAAAAATGAAAAAAAAAATGAAGGAAATAAGAAAAAAAACAGGATGAGGAAAGAAAGAGGTCTAGGAGGTGAAGAGGGATGACGCCATGAATAAGGAATCGTAGGGCTTGATGATATCGAGTGGGGGGGGGGGGTAAAGGGCTCATTTAGCCACTGTCTCCTGCTCTTATCTTCCTCCCCCACGAGCTGATAAAGCCCTTAAGTGCCTGAGTGTGCCCGAGCGTGTCTCTTAATGCCTCTCTCCCAAGTACCGTATTTAACGAAAATTCTTCTTGTCAGTGTTCGCCATCAATCTGTTAGGGCTTTTAGGCCTATAGGTGTTCCTGCCGGGATTGAATATAAGGGTGTGGGGCCTGGTGTATAAGGAGTTTACTCAAAATGATGGTTCCTACTACGGTTTAATATTAGGAAAATATTAAAGTTTAGTGACTATATTTAAATTATTTACTTAAATTTATTTAGATTATTAATTTCAAAAACTTTTATTTAAAAAATAGTTTATTTCGTTATCGAAGAATTTTTTTTCATAAGATTCGACAAGCTTTTGTTTTCTCCATTTCATCTTTAATCTCTACAATAACATAAATTATTCAGTACAAGAATTGTTTTAAAACTTTAGTTTTTAAACTACTATTGCTCATTTACGGACACTTATCTACAGGCAATGATCTACCGTTTGAGGAATTTTAAAGTGATCCTTAAAAAATAATTTTCTTTACCTTTTTCTAGGGGTGCGTATAAACCTAATGTGAGAACTCCTGTCTACGTCCTAGCCTAAATCTCCTTTAAATATTTTACAAGTATAAAAACTGATAATGCTAAAAAGATGGAAAGATAAAGTACACAGAGGTATAATACATTAAGAATGAAAATTAAAATAGTAATTTCTAGGTTTTTTTTTTTTTAACTTCTCGTTCTAATCGTTAGATATTTACTAACCACGGTGTTATTTAGATATTTACTAACCGTGCTGTTAGGTTGTTGCCAAACAATACTTATTAATATTGATATTATTTTATTAAAAAAGAAAATCAGATGCTCAAATGATAAATAAAATATATATTGAGGCAAGGATGAAAAATAATTTAACTTTTTGATACCTTATTTGCTTACGCCTTGTGTTATATATAATTAAGTATTTGTTAATTTACAAAAATATTTTTATTATATTCTTATACATAAGTTTTATTTTGGTTGCATAATCACTTATGTTTATTAGTAAGTACGGGAAGTATGCAATTGGAAAATATTAGTTGCCATGGATTAAGTTCTTTCTGGGAGATATTTGTTTTCCGTTATATTCTTCGGGGACCTGTCACTTGCATGCTTGCTGAATATTCCAGGCTATCTCACTTGGGATTTAAAGACGCAGTTGGCTCATCTTAGCAACTAAACTCGAAATAGAAACATTTACTAAATATAATATATTAGAATATCAAAATATTTATGTTTAATGATGGACTGAATTAGTCTGGGAGTGCAGTTAATGATAACACAAATAAGCATTTGTTCTCTATTGAATGGTTCTTCCTAGCCGTGAATGTGGCCTACAACTTAGCCCGAAACGTCGGCCAAAAAAAATAAGTTATGCTTATTTTGTGTTATCATTGACCACACCCCTTGACTAGTTCAATCCATCATTAGAATTATCCAGTCATTTATTTTCCACTCAAATATTTAGGTTTAGTTTTTATTTATTTGGATAAATTTTAAGGTTCAGTCATTAAAAACAAATTTAATAATGATTATATTTTGCATAGATCTGTTGTTATCAGATCTTTTTATCAGTATCATGATGTGAGAACTTTAACATTAAACATGTACAAAGTGCACTATTTTTTTGTTATATTTATCTTATTGCAGAACGTTTACCTGATTTCTCTATTCTCTATTCTATAAGGATTTTTTCAATCACTCAAATTAAAAAAATAAAAACATGGTTATTATGGGAAAATAATGAATACATAGTTCTTCCATGATTGCGGTTCACAGCCCGCCAGGTGGTTTTAGGATTTTTATAGGGAGTAAGGAATCCTTGGTTCCGCTGTTCTTCGAAAAGGACGTAAAATGGAAGTCCTGAACTTCTTTAAAGATTTTTCTTCTAATCATACCTGGATAGGCAAAATTTAGGACTCCCACTGTAGCATTTTTGATTAGCCATTGAAGCATAAAGTGGAGTTTAACAATAAAGAATGCATAGTATAATAAGGTCTGCGTCTCTTCGTCATTTCCATTCAATACTTAGGTTTCTGTTGGTTTCCAATGTACACTATAACCCCTTCTACACGGTCGGGACCAACCGCCGACCATCGTGGCCTTGGTCGGGTCGATCAATTTTTGTATTCGATCCACAGGGTCGGTGGTTAGGCCGGATACAAATGGGTAATAGGCATTTACATCACTTCAATGTTTGAAAATAAGAAACAAATTTTCGGCAAATTAAAAATAAATTAATATAGTTTGATTATCAGACACTTTTTTATTTCGAAAAAAACACTTAGCATTACAATTAATATCCATATTCAACCATTGGTTCGATAAAAGTAGTTATACAATAAATGTTTGTGGTTGAAATGATTCCTTGAATTCCATGTTATAATACCATGTTTTGAAGTATTGTTTACAATATCCCAATATCATATTTCAGATTTCTAAAGATGACTTTTGTCCTAGCTTGTACTAATCGAAACACTGCGCACTGCTTTGATTATTCCGCCATTTATCAGAAATTTTGGAAGAATACTTAGCCAATCTTGTTTTAATATTCCTTTCAGAGTACTCTGCATGGTTTCTAACATTTAATTTGGTCGAAAAGAACTAAAAAATAAGGGTGTTTCTACCATTCTTAAAAAAAAAAACCTTTCTCGAAAATAGAAATTCTAAAACTAAAAAACATTGTTGTACTCGAGTGTGCAGGCTATAATGTATCTTATTATTAATGGGAGAGATGCAGCTATGACATATATAAAATTTAGTCCGGATACAAGTCATTTTCATCTTTCAAAATGAGGTCAAATCCTTCATGCATTAAAAAAAACATTATACACGTTGATTATCAGAAGATTGTTTTAATTGGAAAAAATAGCACCTAAGAGCACATATATTATCGATATTCAACAATTGATTCATATAAAATTAGTAACATTATAATTTTGTGCGTTTGAAATGAAGCTTTGAATACAACTGATTTAGTCTATTTCTATGGATTCATTACTTCGGACTCCATTACTGACGAGATGAAGTGTGCCAGGCATAATCAAATATTAGATTCCTAAGTTTTGAACAATTGTTTACAATACTCCAAGAAATTTTTTTTAGAAAACATGAATTTTGTCCAGCTAGCTCCTACTATCCTAATCGAAACACTGTGCGTCGGCCAATAGCGTTCCAGACGGTCGGGCCCGACCACGGACGCAGTCTGTCGGGAGGGATGCGCTCACGACCACGGACGGTGGTCACGACCAAATATTTGTCCATCGACCGAGTTCTACACTGTCTATTTTTACATGAACCGAACCAAGGCCACGATGGTCGATGGTTGGTCCCGACCGTGTAGAAGTGGTTTAAACGTCGCTACGTTCATTAGAATATGATAAATACGATTACCGTGGTAACAGAGAGAAGAACCGGGGAGGTTATTTTGATTTGTGGGTTATTTATTTACAATTTTGTAAATAGTGTTTAATTATTGACTTTAATTGATGTTTCTTTTCTTTACAGAGAGAAACTCAATTTAGTTTTATTTCAACACATAAAAAATTGAGTATTTGAATCAATAAACCATATATATACTATCATTATGCAGAAAAAAAAATCATTGAAAGGTCAGGTGATCGCTTTTAATATTTAATTATAGGATTAGGGGGCACAAGAGGGCACTAGAGATCCAAAACTTTGGTAATAGCAATTTCTGGCGTGAGAGTGCGTAGGTGTATGTCGTAAGTGTAAGAGCGTAGGTTTAACTAATCTTTCTGTATTACATGCTAAATCTTTAGCTAAGTAACACTTTAACCCATTAAACAAAATTAATAATTTCATATACAACATTTACTAACAAATATTTTTAGTATGTTAGTAAGTGAAATTACTTCCTGATGAACCATTGTAGAAATAAATTTGAGAATTAACTACTATTTTATCTATCAATCAATATTTGTTAAATAGATTTGTTGAATAGTAGTTAGTAGTAGTAAATAGTTAATGAAAATCTAATACTTTTTCTTTAGTTAAAAATATTTTCTTTAATTATCAATTAGGAAAAACTACACACCTTTCGAATAGTAGGCCTGGTTAAATAATCTTAATTGGTCGTGGAATAATAATTTTTTCACTTAAGTACTTAACATATTTTCAAAACCTGTCTACTAAAACTAAAATATATATTGGATAAAATGCGTATAATAGCGTTTAGTAAATATATTACTTACGTTGTATCTTCCAAGAAATATGAATCTTTCCTGGAAGGGTTAAAATTTAATATCGTACGGGAGGAAATATATTAAGTAAGGAGAACGAAATATGTAAGCTATTTATAAATATTAAAAATAAAATTAATAACCTGAAGATTGACAATAACAGCCACAGTTCCTTCCGAAAATTTTCGTTAGTTCTCAAGCTTTAATTAGTGGAGGTACGAAGTACCCCTGAGTCACGACTTCAACTAAAAAAAAAGAAACCTTAAATGTCTTCAAATTAAAAAAAAAAAGCTTTAATTAGGGTATTTATTAAGGTTTCCATAACCAGATTTTATTATAATATTGAAACCACATTAACATAATCACCTTGAACGACTAATGACTTAAATGTTATAATATACATAAGTGAGTTTAATTACAAATAAGCGTTGTAAAGTATGTCTAAATTGAATATTTTCTTTCATATGACAGAGCAGCGTAGCTCAGTCCTTAGAGTTTTGGGTTCCCTCCAATCAGATCCCGACGTTGAGATCTGCTTTACTAGTTAAATTGTTTATCCTGTTAACAGCCGTGAATAGATCCTGTGGGGTCTGGAGAACCACCTCAGTCTCTGTAATGTGGGCACCTTAATCATGACGAAAATATGGCGGTTGAGCGAAATCTCGGCCATCTACACCGTTGGTTTTCAAGCATTACAGTCTCAGCCAAGTACTGAACTCGATACCCTTCATGGGTTGTAGTAGTAAAAGTTTTTTTGCACATTGGCCCATCCGAAACATTGTATATTTTGGTGACGGTTATCGTTAAAAAAAAACGACACAAATCGTCCGTTTCATATGAAATGCCCATTTTCAAAGGTAAGGTTATTAAATCAAATAGCTTTAATAAATCAAAAAAATTTTGACGTTCTCTCAGTTTTTACAACGTGTTATCAAATTTCCAATACCAAAACTAAAAAAAAAATCAGGGTTTTGTAATGAAATAAATTCCGAAAATGCGTTTTTGACTTGAGAATCAATTTCAACCTTTAGCATATTGTCCGAATTTCTGAACAGATGGAAATCTATTATAGATAAGTCAGGCGAGCAAGGATGGTGTGGGAGAACTTCGTAGCCCTACTTGTATACTTTCATCAATGTCTGTCGTGGGACATGAGGTCAGGTAAGTGTCGTTTAAAATTATAGGTCCCTTCCGATTAACCAATGCGGGTTGATTTATGGAAAGTCATTGTTAGATTAAGCCAATATCTCTGCAGTACAATGTGGATGTGATTCTTTTAACTCTGGGTAGACAGGAGAAATTAACTATTCCTGACATTCACCATTACATGGTAACCAATTTATTTTTATACTAATTTGTTTTTGGCATGTGTCCTAGTATTTTGCCGATACTTACACCTCGTAGTAATGTTGCTTGCACCTTGGGTCCAAGATTAAACTCATAAAAAAAGTTCCTGAAACTCGCGTATTTCTATGGTCATATTCGATGCCATACTAAACAACATTCATTCAATTGTAGTGATAGTAAATATTTACAAGAAAGAAAGGATTAATAACAGATCTTGCGATCTGTAAACTTAACCCTCAAGTACTGACATAGTTTTTCCCGACGCTAGTGCAGATTCCTTGTACCAAAGACCACCTGACTTTGGGACATGGATATATATTGAACATTTCTTATGAAACGACCCAATATATTTTCGGCAGTGCAAGCCTATGATATACGGAAAACTTGGTCGTTGAGCGTAATAACGTCCAACGCACCTCCTTGCATAACCGTTTTCTTACATTGGGGTCCTTGGAATGCACTTAGCCTAATAACCTTTATGTGTAATACAGGTACAAGTTTTTTTCCTAAGTTGGTAGGTCCAATTCGTTTTACTGTTGTGGAAGGTTTAAATTAAATTGGTAGTTTTGCTTACTTGCAAACTAATTTGTGTGATGGCTTATATAATTACAACCGATACAACTTGCATGGAAAGACTTGGACATGTTACCTATTTACACAACCGTTATCTTATAATATGCAAGGTCCTTGTTATGTACTGAATGATATACACTTCATGGGTAGTAGTGGTACAAGTCTTTTTTTTCTCTCTTAAGGTCGGACGTAAGGTCTATTTAACGTACCATTCCAATGTTGTTAGTCAGAAGTTGACCGTAGAAATATTAAGATGCAAACACTCGAGAAGAGATTACATCATGATTCTTTGATTGAGGGGATCGGCCCTTAAGAGGGCTCTGGCAGAATAAACCGTAGCGTGTTCAAACAGAGACCTCCGTGGACTACATGTTTAACCTGGACCTTAACGTCCTTAGTGGTGCCGGACCTCGGTGGCAAAACAAGGGGGTTACAACCTCATTAGCCTGGAGTGGAGGAATCAGACTTGGTATAACTTGGTATAAAGTCTTCCCCCGGCTCCTGTCAACTCGACAAATTTAATGGATAAACAGTAAATACAGAGGCTGGGGAAGGCCTAACTGACTTACCTTCAAAGTGGAACTGCAAACAAGTTTACTTTATACACTCCCCGCTCCCTCCCCGTTTTCTCCTTTCCTTCCCTCCTTCTATTCTCCATCTCTCCTCTTCTGCTTCCTTATGCCTTTTATAACTAGTTCTTTCAGCGTAAACGCCACTTATCCCTTTACATTTACATTTATACCCGACGGAGTAAGTAAAGAGCGCCCCTTTGAGTAAACATGTTGTTCTGTGTAGCCTGTGTTTGTAATAGAGGCGGGCGATTATTTAACGTTATAACTGTTACGTCAGGCTGTATAACCTCTTTAGAACGCTAGTCCAGGGAACAGAGAGGAAATCGCTATAACGGGGAAAACGGTATTTTATTTTTTTTAGTAAAAAAATATTTTAACTAATTGATACAAAAATTTAGGAAAAATACAGTGTATTTTTGCTTTAGGTACACAAGTCATTTTTGGGTTATATATGGTCTAATAGTTAGCATTACAATCTACTATGCACAAGATTAAGGGTTCGCAGCTCGGAATGTAGCTTTTTTAATATTTTTTTAAGGGAGTAAGAAATCTGAAATTATGCCGTCCTTCAGTAGGAACATAAATTGGTCTCATGTAGGAAAGAAATTCGTTGACTGTAGGTACTATAATAGGGTGTAATTAGTTGGGGGTGCAGTCAAGAAAACACAGCAAAATAAGTGAAACTATTGTATTTTAAGTGCCGACGTTTCAGTTACCTTCTGCACCTAGCAGCCACTCCTATCGGCCCTGAAGATGACCTACACAGTAGGTCGAAACGTCGGCACTTAAAATACAATAGTTTCACTTATTTTGCTGTGTTTTCTTGACTGCACCCCCAACTAATTACATCCTATTATAAATTGGTCTCGAGTTTGTACGGTGTCAGGTATTCGTTAAAGATCTATATCCTAATTATAGCTGGATAGGCTAAAATTAAGACCCCCATTGTAGCATCGTCTGATTAGCCGTGACAGCATATAATGACGTCAAATGAATAAACAACACCCAGTTATTCTTACTGGTTAAAATTTAACTGGATAAAAGTAACTGTTTCTATTTATTTAATAAACATCTTTTTTATATTAGCTATAGTCCAGGATCCATGGTCCATTTTTGAACTTGATTAGCATCAAGCTGAATGACTTCGTTTCGATGAGACGCCTAACAATTTCCCGTGTGAAAATTCTCGATTATAGTTGCCAAAAGATGTAGCAAGGGCAAAATATGTCGATTTGATGATTCTCAAAAATTGCCTCGGGGCCTTCTATAATACAAATGTAATTAGAGTGCTGCCAACGGGTAGTGCCTCTACAAGTCCTTTCATGTATTTATTTATTCATACAGCCCTTGTACTAGATGTATATATTACAGTTGTACATTTCGATAAAATAATTTTTAAAAAAATCTCAAGATAATTATCTAAATTATTTAAAAAAATATTTGTCCTACAGACAGAGTTCCCTCCTTCCAATATATATCAATAACTAATTAAAAAAAAAAAACAAGAAAAAAAAACAGCTGGTTAGTAATCATTTTTGGTGATCTCGTTATCGATACATGTTGGAAGGAGGGGACTCCTTGATCAAACCATACATTTTGTAGGACAAATATTTTTTCAAATAATTTAGATAATCATCTTGAGATTTAACAAAAAAAAAAACCAGGTAGATATAAATTTTTTAGAATCATCAAATCGACATATTTTATCCACATGTTAGCTACCACAATCGAGAATTTTCGCACAGGAAATGGTTGGGGATTTGGTGGAAACGAAGCTATTCACGAAGATTCAGCTTGATAGTAATCAAATGCAAAAATGGACCATAGATCCTGGTCTACTATATTTATTTCTCAAAATTAATTAGTTGGATCCATATTCCTTATTCAAAAAAGTGCCAGAGAATTTTTAATAAGTAAAGGCATATTGGACAGAAATTAGGCATTACACTGCTGGATATTTGATGAAATTTTCTGAAGGAATAGGTTAGTGGAGATGTAATTTGAGAAGAAGCACTTAGAAGGAAAAGAACATTTTTGGTTTCAAAATATATTATTTAATACTTTTTATAATTAAATATAATATGTATATTACTTCAATAAACTATAAATATGTCTCACATAGTGATTGAAAAGTAATTGGTAATGATTAAAAACAGTTATCTTTTAACCAGTAAAAGTAACTGGCGCATATAACCCAAAATCTGATGTTGATATCGAGGACTTCTCATACATCTATCAGTGACCCAAAACGTAATCCTAAATCAAATTAAAACAGTTTCCTGCATACGCATATTATAATGCTATACTGAAGGCTCATCATATCCGGCTATGCAGATAAATTATTAAATCTGTTATCAACCGTTGATAGAACTCTCTGTAGTCTGACGACTCTCTTGGAATTTATAAGGTGCTCCATTCTCATAGTTTTTGAAATGGAGCTGTTACTCCAATAAAGCAATAATTCCATTTCCAGGCAATGTCTGATTTAGATCGTAATTTTCGATTAAGAAACCCATTTTGAAGAAAATTCGGCTTAACCACTTATTCACCGGAGCTGTTTGCAATACTATCTACAACCAGGAAGTCATAACTTCCTGGTTATATACTAATAGTATAAACATATTTCCTTAGGCCAACCTATGCAATAACTCCACTTGCACAGATAAGACCTATTCCTAAGACTTTGTAATTGTAATATGCTTTTATGTCGTATTTAAAATCTTTCCCAACATTACAAATAATGGTACAAACTAAATCTATTAATTGTATAAGCATGATATGAATTGCTTTTAAAAATACAAATCCTTATTTAAAATACTAAGGTTTAGGATCTAGATTCGTTAGTACATTTATGTCAGTCAACTAATTAGGAACATATGTTCTTTGATGTTATACCGCCTAGATAAAGGTTAATTTATTTAGAACTTTTAGTGAATTTTTAAATTTAGAAATCAATAAAAAATGTTCCTAGCTCCGGACCCACCCTTGCCAAGTTACGATCCTGTAAGTTATTTTTGTTCTCATTATTCATAAATAGGTACCTGAACAGATACTTTATGTATTCATAAATACATTAAGTATAGTGGTTTTTTATTTCATCGGGTGATGTCTGCATACGAAAATGCCCTTTTTTTCTTAAAACGGTCCTTTTCTGCTTATAAATTTGACTGTTACCATTAGGTTCAACATATTTCAATCATTTATGAATGACGTCGTATAGTTTATGAACTAAAAGGAAAAAGTTTACGTTTCTCATGATTTTTTTTTGTTAACCGACTTTTTTTATTTAGATTTTAGGACAAGATTCCACACCTAAGATTGTAACTTTAATTATTTACACCTTTAATATTTACTTAATTTTTTTTCGATTCGCTTTAATTAGTCTATGTTACCTAAAAACGATATAATTCGAATATTTTATAACCGTATTTGAGAATTAAGGTTTGGTCAAGGAGCTTTAAATAGCATGGTGATATCTAATAACTCTAATTACATATTTATAGGGTAATTATTCTGCAGGTTTTCGCTTCGAGTTGTGTCACAAGTTATAATTTTTCTTTCGTTTCCCTTCTAATGTTTTCCACAAATACAAGTTATCATGAGCTTTAGTATGGAATAGAGAATGTATATGTAAATGTGTATACTTCGGTAATCATTTCATCTAGAAACGAAAGTTTCAACAAGCATATTTCATACTTCGAAATTTAAATTGAAACTTTTATTTCTTGATGAAATGATTACCGAAGTCTACTGATTACGATTTTCCGTATTAAAGCTCATGCTATGGAAAGTATGATAAATGAACCGAATAAACAGTTAAAACTTGTAGGAACACAACTCGAAGCGACATCAGGCTCTTCTTCATTCTCTTCCTCCATGGTGCCTTTCAGCGTGGAGGAGCCTCCAACCACCTTGTCCACACTCGGTCTCTCACCAATTCCTTCAGCAGGCCAGTGTCTTGCCTCTTTTCTGACCTAGTCCTTGGATGTACTCCAAGTATATTCTCCTAGCCGTATCTCGTGACCTCCTGCCAAATGACCTCGTTTCAATACACTTTTTTGGTACTCTGTCATCCCCTATTCTACATATGTGTCTATACCATCGAAGTTGTCGGAATTCCAGGGTGGTTTTCAGTAAAGGTACCTTGAGTTCCTCTCTTATTCTCTCGTTTCTTAATCGGTCTCTCCTAGTTTTACCCATTCGCATGAATTCGTAGATCTCATAGTTCTTTCTTAAACGGTATATATCATTTTCTCTAATAGGCCCCATAATGCGCCTCAACACTTTCCTTTCATACCTGTCAATCTTTTCAGCCAGGATCTTTCGTAGGGTCCAGGTTGCACAGAGATTACTCAGTACAGGTCGCATGATTGCTTTATAGAGCATCATTTTGGTACCCCGACTTAGTAGTTTACTACAGAGTAAACTTCTTAGGGCGAAAAATGCTATCCCCCATTATGCGATTTTGAATTTCTTCTTCTTCGTCTACCCGACTATTTACTATGGAGCCGAGATATTTAAAACTAGAAACGCATTGGAACATATTGCTTCGGCGGGTTTATAGGCGTTTTCTTCCTAAGCACCATAAGTTTCGTTTTATCCTCATTTATGGATAGCCCCGTTCTTCCAGCTTCCCTTTGCAATCTTTCACAGGCCTCCTTGATCGCTTTGAGGGGTAATCCAATCAGTGCCACATCATCTGCATAACCAAGCACTTGGGTTGTCTTAGTGAAAATTGTGCCTTACTGATTAAGCTCGGCTCTGTTCACCATCGCTTGGAGGGCAATATTAAATAGAAGAGGTGACAGGGGGTCACCCTGTCTAACTCCTGACTTCATCGCAAAAGGTTGGCCCAGCTTCCTATTAATTTTCACTCGACTTACGCTCCCTCTCAGAGTACAAGCTGTAAGTCGGATTAGTTTCGGTGGGATTCCCATCTCTTCCATTGCCAGGCACAGTTGTTTTCTGATAATGGAATCATAAGCTCCTTTAAAATCGATAAACAGAATCCATATAATCTTGTTAAATTCCTTTGTTTTTCCATTAGGTAGGGAAATATTATAGGAAAATATACTGCTTTGTATATGTGGAGTTTAGCATTTGTCCCTACTTCTCTCTTTCCCAGAATGGTGCTGCAAATCTGGTGGTATAGATTCTTTGCTTTCTTTATTCTGTTAGAAACTTCTTGATCTATTTTCCCAGATTTGCTGAATATTGCTCCAAGGTAGGTGCAGTAGTCCACACTCTCAAGGAGTTCTCCATTGCATATCACTCCTATATCTCCTACATCAGACTCAACTTTATTATTTATAGACTAGTGCCGAAGAAAGTTTCATTTTCATCATTGAAAGTATTTTCCAATAAATCACTGAACCACTATATTGTTTTTTATTTTGGAAAATATAAAAGTCCTATTTTATTTTAATATTATTTTAATGAGAATTATCTTTCTTTTTAACGCTATATATAATTCAATCACTCCAATTTCATTTTGTTTTAATTACTGATACTGTATAAACTAAACGAGTTTAAAACGGATTGCTTTCTACTTAATATGGTTCAAAATAAACACAATTAAAAAAATAGCGTTTCCTGGTAATTTTAATATTTTTTTGAAGATTAAATGGAGTTCATTGCCTGAGTGTTTGACTCATTCAGTTAAAAGCCTGAGTTTGTAGGCGGAAGCTTTCCTTAATTTCCATTCACCTTTAAGCAAACTTGGATTTTTTTTTTTTACAAGTTTTTATTGTTAAAATTTAGAATTTTAACTGAGTAAATAGATTTTTTATGATTGATTATGTGCAGTTGAATATTCATGGATTATTAATCAAATCAATCAATAGAATTCACCTGATTATTATATTACTATATTCAAGGTAGTAAATTGCAGCTTATTAAGATTTCTCTTATTTTTTCATAAAATCATTGTTGCATAGTTAGTGTGAGGGTAACTAAATTTTTGAGTAGCTATCCTGAAGATCCATAGCTCTAATCTGGATGTGACAGATAACTTATTTAAATCTACAAAAAGCCTTATATAAAACCTGTGGGATCTGAACACCCTACTGGGGCTCATCTTGTAGCCTGTTCTTGCATAACTATTGTCTTTTATACACTCCAGTCTCTACCATTTACGGAACTCAATAACTTTCATGGATTCCGAACATTTACTAGTAATTTTAAAGATAAGTAAATAATTACATGTAATCACTATTGTGTTGAAAACAAAATTTTTGTGAATCCACTCCTCTACCCAATGCTATGTCCCCTTGTCATGGTTTTCGAAATAAATACTCAAATTTAATTTTTAGGACATAACTAAAAAAAATATTAATTTTTATGAGAAAGAAATTATTGCTCTAATGAGGCTTCCCTGACCAATTTCAAAACTTCAGCCTCGGATTGAATTTATGGTTTATTCTTGGTAATATTTTATATTTAAATTGTTAACATTTATAAAAAAAATGATTACTTTTACATTATCATTTAAAAAAATAGAATGGAGGAATGAGAGAAAGGCATTTTCACTCCAATTTGTTGGAGTTTTATTGCTAATTTATAAACAATTTTTTTTCCAAACATCTATTATCAGGGATTGACGTGAATAGTAAAAACGTATTAAAATTATATAATGTAATCGTTAAAACGATTTAACTCATTAAGCTCCCATAGTTTAAACACTATTCGATCCGTTGCAACATAGACTAAATTAAATTAGTCTTATTAAAAAATCTTCATATTTTTGTAACCCAAGTGGAATCTTAAATATACCGCTAGTTATTTTCAGCGATCACAATTACTTTAAAATAAAGACAATAGTTATATTTCACATTTGATTATATTGATCAATAAATTAACTTTATTAAAAGAAATGTAAAACTATAATATTCATTATATCTTTAATCATCTATTGACTATGGATTTGTTTCAATCATATGAATCCTGCAAGAACAAATGAGCTGTTCACTGCACACATTGACTAACTCCACTTTTTGAAAAATCTTAAATTTAAGTGTAAAAGCACATCGTATAGTCATAACTTTTTGTATTAATAAAATCTTTTCCGAACAAAAAAGATTGGTTAACACCATTAAACGATTAAAAAAAATTGGCCACTGAATAATAAATAATTTTTTTCAGTGGTGATTTTCATCAACTCCATACTCTAATAAAAATCGTTGCAATAATACCATTTAAACGCATTAATAAGAGCTAAATGATGAATATTATCTAGTAAGAAAGATCCAAACTACACGTTTTCTAATTTAAATGTGACTATAATGAAGATTCAAAATTTAATGCAATCTAAGGAAATCAGATAGGCCACTGGCAGATAGACACGGAAAGTTTAAAAAATGTGGACAAACCTTTATTATATTCTAAAGGTAGATCTGTAAGAAGGGAAAAAAGGAGAGACATGATGGATCTGCTGAAATTCATTCCTCTTTTTAAACATATTACTTTAAAAACTTGCGAAGAAATCGAATGGCGAGCCCTTACATACAGCTGATGAAGAAGACATCATTTATACTGCTGGCGAATTAATCGCCAATAATTATATAACATTACAAGACTGTTAATATTAATTTTTATGGAAAATTTGTTATAAAATATATAATAATTAACTTTTTCTGTGATAGGAAACTTAAAAATTTAAACACTAAATTTAAATTTATTACTTTTTTCACTTGTCAAATCGATTAACTCCGCCGATCACCTAAAAATTATAACATTTCTGACGATAGCTTTTTGGCTAGTCTTTCTTATTGATTTTATATACTTTTAGATGAAAGCTACATCCTTATTTATGCATTCTAAAATATTTATTTTAACTTATATTATAAGCGAATTTTAAAAAACAATGCTAACTATTTTTTCGCATTTCTCCACTTTTAGTTTTATGCAGTATATGTGAATTCAACGGCTCATATATTAATTAATTGAGAAAAATTTACTTTCGGGGAATTTAGAAGTTGTTAATAAATGAATATAAATGTTTTAATTGATGCATTATTTGTATTGTTGTTATTATAAAGTAAGCTTTGTTACTGAAAGTAACTGACGGGTATATAACGATAGAGACACTAAATAATTATTATTTCAGTGCGCAGGAAATGTGGAAAGCATGAAACGAACCATGTCTAAAATCAAAGCAGCTTCCTTGAGGGTGGGATTCAATTTGTGGCATATTTTCAAACCGTTGGACCCTTATAATACCAATTACATATCAGGCAAGTGGTCGTTATTAATCAATGCTAGCAATTAATATATAATGAACTAATTTTACTATTCTTCTTGATGTATGTATCTGACCAATTAATCCGTATATAAGTAATTATGTCTCCTTGATAACGATTCACTACATTCGTGGGTCACCTGTGGTGCAGAGGTTAGCCTAACATCTGTACTCAAAGTAAAGAGGTTAAAAATTCCTTGATTGTGCCATCCATCGTTGAGAGTGTAAATGGTGGTTCAGAGACTTGTGGTGTCAGTTATTCGTTAAACACGACTAGGGGCTTATCCCCTGTCCGGTTAAGAGAGAAATAACCAACATTTTACAAACTTTAAAACTGTACATTTAATTGTAGTACACCAGTTACTTAACCATTTAGTGTAGAGCTAACCTGATATTATTCTAGAAATTAAAAATCAGTTTAGATTTTGATTTGTACCCTCTAGTTAACCTATTAAAATGTAAGTACCCACTTAGTTTTTGTTTTTGAGGTATTGAGTATATTGCATTAAATAGAATAAATGATTTTCTTATCTGGTTTTTATTTTAGGTATTTTATTTTTTTTATTAAACAATTTTGTCCAATTAGTTGTTTTTTGTATCTAAAAGGTCGCGGCATATATTTCGTTCCATCCAGTCTCCTTCTCTAATACCCCTCGCTGCCATGCTCTCCTCTACATCCTCCAACCATCTTTTTTTGGGTCGTCCTCTTTTGATCTCTTCCACAGGGCAATATTCGAAGATTATTTTTGGCCATAGGTCCTCTGGCATTCTTTTTAAGTGGACATACCATTTCAATCTTCTTGTTTCTATTGCGAAGAGGATCGTTCTTTTCTGATCAACCAATTGCCTAATGGCTCTATTAGTTACGTAGCACAACAGCATCTCCAGAAGTCCATCTCTACGGGCAACAACTTCGTTTCTTCCTTTTTCGTAATCGTCCACGTTTCGGATCCGTACAGGATAACACTTTCAACCAACGAGTGGAACATCATTTTATTGGTTTTGAGGCTAACTTTTCTGCTCCACAGGACAGAGTTTAGTCACCCAATAATTTTTCTGTCTTTTACAATTTTATCTGTTATGTCTTTATTGGAGCTTCCATCGTAGTTAGCCATCTGCCTAGATATTTGCATTCATGGTTTTTTCAATTTCCCAATTTTCCAGGGATGAGGTTGTATTCGCATGTATTGCCTTGTACTCTGTTTTATTTCTGTTAAATTCCAGACCCCAAGCAGCATATTCCTCCTGAAGTTCCCTTAGCATGTAGCTTGAATCTTCATCATCACTTGTGACTATCACCTGGTCATCGGCAAATTGTAAGGACTTTATTACTAATTTGTACACCCATTCCCCTAAGCTTCCTCCTCCAGAAAAAAATTTAGGTTTCTTTTTAAAATTTAAAAGAATCGTTAATGAGAAAACGTCTCTAATTGAATTAGATATAACTTGTTTTATTTTTATAATATATGCATTTCATTTTTACATTTAAACAGAGCTATATTTTATGTTTACTCAATGTTCAACGAAACAGATGTTGTTTACTCCATACAAATTAGAAGATTGCGATGGGCTGGTCACGTGGCTAGAATGGAGGACGAGCCCATTCCTAAAAAGGCTTTAACAGAATCTCTGTACGACACGAGAGGAAGGGGGAGACCGAAGCTGGGGTGGACGGATGGTGTGGAGAGAGACGCGAGGTATCATGGGAGTTAGATGCTGGATGATAGCTGCCAAAAAACTGAGACGACTGGATGAAGGTGGTCACTAGAGGAGACTAGGACTCGCCATCGACTTGTAGCACCGTAGAAAAAAAATATATATTTTATGTTATGGCCTAAAGAACAGTCAGGAACTGAGGCTTTGTGGTTTTCCAGTAAAATATGTATAATATTACTGATTGAGCGTGACGAAAAGAAGTTCTTCAGTACGTTGCTAGGCGACATTGATAAAATATTACATCACAAAAACTTTTTTTTTATATAATAGAGATATTTATTTTGTGCCAATAAACAGCAACTTCCACTGATCATTACCAGCAACTTAGCAGAAGAAAATTAAAACTACGTTTCATTGACAAATTTATATTTTACTATTATCAATTCCTATGATGGAAGTCAATGTTAATTAATCTTTATTTTCTCTGAGATCATTAATTAGAATATCTAAGGACAGCAATAAGCTCATGGATTTTTTAATTTGTGGCAAATTATTCTTTGATGACCCATCCATATACATGAACTCATTAAATCCTCCATATTGTATTAATCGATTTATTTTCAATATCGAAAAGTCCTTCTCAGTTAGCCTTAACAAAGATTTAAATTTAATTTGGGCAAAAAGTAATTCATTAAACAGTAAATATTTATCAACAAATATCTTAGGGATTCCTAAAACAGTCTCTGATCTCTGACTAAATTATACAGGAAAAAACCTTGAGTAAATGGAAATAAGAGAAGCTGTAAGGAAAGTTACACAAAAATATTTTAACAAATGTCCCCAAGTTTATTTAAGAAACCCATTTGTATTATCCATCTATGAATTATTTATAAATTCAACATATTCCTTTTGTTTTTATTGTAATTTATCATATTTTATATACGATTACACATCACTAAAGTTGAGATTTATTTTTTGAAATAATTAATTCTGTTCCATTAAGTATATGTACCATATATGTATTTGTATGGAATGTATCTACCAATGTACGGCCTCTTAGAACGTTATTTATATTATTAAAATAAAACAGAATATTAATATAATACGTTAATGACTAACATGAGAGACAAGGCAGAGCTTCTGTTATTAAAACTCATTTCATTTCAAGCAGCAAAAACAATTGAAACTGCTACTTTAAATAAACAACTTTGTCAAATAACATTCTAGATAATGTAAGATATATATATAAGGCTAGAATGATAAATAAATGAAGAATTAAGAAATATATTTTTATATATTTGTTATCTAATGTATTTTATTATTATTTATTATTTCATTTGCACCAACGCATCCAGCGAATTCGATCCAAGTGCTTTTTCTCTTTGCTTTTCTACATGATCATCGAGTTTTGGAATAAAATTATCAATAGTTGAGTAGGTCTCTTGGGCAATGTCTTTTTAATCTTTTCTTTTCAAGTCCAGGTAACAGGGAGTAGGAAAGAGGAAGAACGATTGCGTTTGGGTGATATTGTGTCGATGAGTGGAATGTTATGTATTTGTTAAGAATACATATATGATTTTATAGTGGGAATGTTCATTTCGTTGTGTATGGTGTGATTCAAAATATACCATGGTGCATTAACAACTTTTCTGAGAATTTTGGACTGTGTTGTTTGTATCTTGTGTATGTGGACTTTTTTTGCTGAACCCCAAAGTTCTGCTCCATATGTCCATATAGGTTTTAGTATACTATTATAGGTAAGTCGTTTGTTCCGTAAGTCAAGTAAAGATCTGTAGTCCAGAAGATGTAAAAGTTGTTTGTACCGTCTAGTCGGTTCTTGTCTTTTTAATTTTGTATGTACGTTCCATGTAAGTCTTCATATCCAAGTATAATCCGAGATAACTTACATAATTTCTGGAAGGTACTTCGTCGTTGTCAATTTTGACTGCTGGACACGAAGCTTTGCGTAGAGAGAAGCTTACATGGCTCGATTTTGTGGCGTTTATTCTGATTTGCTATTTATAGAACCACTTTTCTAAATCAAATAAATGATTTTGAAGAGCTATAGATGCTAGGTTTCGGTCTCTGTGAGAAGAAATAAATTACGTAATTAATTATGTTTTATATTAGTAATATAATTATTATTTAATATAATAGCTACTAGTATGGTTATGATGAAGCTTTATTCAAAATATTAAAAGTAATACAAGTAATGTAAATCAATGATAACAACTAGCCCTAAAAATAAAAATAATGGAAATCAAAACAATGCTTAAAAGTAATTAAAATTGAAGTTATATAATTCCTAAGAAAAAAAGATAACGTTTACATGAAAAAATGTATGTAAGCAATGAAAAATTAAAATATAGGAGACAGAAAAAGCTATGTAACCTTAAAGTAATATAATACCAAGTAATTATCAACATAGTAAAAAAGTAAACGAAAAAAAAGATTTAGGATAGAAACAAAGTGGGAGAGGAAAAAAAAATCAGCCTTAATGAGATGAAAATCATACCAGAGAGGAGTAGATTTAAGCGCCAACTAACTAAATAAATAGGTAATGATTTATTTATTAGAAACCTTTTATTTTCTTTTAGCAGCTACTGTTACTTTTTTTTAAAGGTGAACAATAACGGTTTCTTTCTATTAACAAACTCAATGGTAATAATATTTATATATAAGTGATAAATAGCATGATGAAAACTTCAAGTTCCATTATTCGACGGAAAGGAAGAGCCAATCAATTGTAGTAGAACCTTGTTTAAAACTAACACTACGTAAGCTCACGAAGGGTATTAATCTCACCGCAGGGTAGGGATTGTACTGTTCCCGATCCAACGTTTGTGTAAGAAAGCGATTTGGCCGAGATCACGTTCCATTGTCATTTTCACTACAATTTCGTTTGGTGAGCCCAGTTGGAGTCTTCAGATTTCACAAAACCATGGCTGTTAAGTGTTTAAAAAAAAAGTAACTTTTGTATTTATCACACCCGTAATGGAAATCTTGAATGAAGTAAAAACTTGGAAATGCAAGCTTAAACTTCATGGACAACCGTTGCCTTACCAGGCTGTAGCGATATTTCTTCTTCTATTGTCCATAAAAATATTTTAAATATCTGTTGGCTGTTAAAAATAGTTATAAATTAACAATAATTACCATCTTTAGATAGAAGCAATGGTAAAGACATGAGACTCTTTACAACTTTTTGTTATCAACCCTATACGTTTCGGTAAAGAAAGTACTAAAGAGGTTGGCACACGCCTTTACCATAACATTAGCAAACACGGTCTTACGAATCTGGATCCCAGTTAGAGCAGCAATTGGGACTGAAAACATAAAGGTGGAATGTACTTCTCTGGAATTGTCTTTTCTTACTTAACAGAAAACCATGAAAGAAGATGTTATTTGTCTGCCAAACACAATTTAGTTACGTCACGATTTTTCTGAGTGAACGACTCAGCAGATTTTAAAGTTTTATATTTCAAATTATTCTTTGAGATGTGATTGTTCTTAAATTTCAAATACTGAAGATATATTTTATATCTTTAGCTGTAACTGTCGTACGAGATACATGCGTCGGAATTGTCCATGTACAGGGTGGTGTTGACCAAAAATGATCTGTATTGTTTTTCTAAAAAGGCTTGCTCCAGAATAAATATATTCTTTATTATACTCTTTTCGGTTTCCACGGCCACTATTTATACAAAATACTTCAGTGGTATCTTCTGGTTTAGACCGTGTCGCTAACATTTTGCCAACGTTTCGCCAGACATGTTGCTTACTTCTTCAGGGCAGAAAAGGGAATGATTCTAATATAAACCAGAAGATACCACTGAAGTATTTTGTATATTCTTTATTATTATGATCAATTTTTTCACGCATTTGCTCATAATAAACCATATTATTATCTATTAAAAAAAGCAACGAAGAATTTAATCACACTCTAGTGATTGATAATGATTTGTACAATGATTTGAAAATTTAAAAATGTCTTCTTGAAACACCAATAGGTCAAGTTTTTATTATTATTTTTGTAAATTAATAAACTAGATTTAAAATTATAGTTATTGGAGAAAAACAATATACAATTATAGACATTGTATTATGTAGGTTAAAGATTATGGTTTTACTTTACTGAAATCAAGTGTAATTTATTAGTATTTTTTATAATTAACAGTAATTATATAATAATCTAATAAAACTTCCAGAGGCCAAATTCTTGTCAGTTTTACTGGGACCTATGAAAACAATTATCGGACTCAATGCATTCGAAATCAGTGAACTTATAAATCAATATAAAATCGCAGATGGTCGAATTGCATACACGAGGATTTGCCAGGAGGTCCACGATAAACGTGAGTCTAAGTTTAATATTTTTTTTGTTTTGTTTTATTTGAGCTGTCGAAAGCTGAAAAGACTTCTCGCTATCAATGGAATAAGTTAAATCATCAAAGTTTTGAGTACTAACGATATCTATTATTTGTTTCTAGAGAATATCCCTTTAAAAATAGAGTCATGATTACACGAAATTTTAAATAGTATCTATTTAAATACATTTTAATTATACGTTACACAAAAAATCTTATTTTTTTTTTTTATTTAATTCAATGATATTTACAACTATAATGGTATTATGTAAGAAAGAAATTAGTTGACTGTAGGTATTATAATAGGATGTAATTCGTTGGGGGTGCAGTCAAGAAAACACGCAAAAATAGGTGAAACTATTTTATTTTAAGTGCCGACGTTTCGACCTACTATGTAGGTCATCTTCAGGGCCAGTAGGAGTGGCTGCTCGGACAGCAAGTAACTGACCAGCAAGTAACTGTCAGTTACTTGCTGTCCGAGCAGCCACTCCTACTGGCCCTGAAGATGACCTACATAGTAGGTCGAAACGTCGGCACTTAAAATAAAATAGTTTCACCTATTTTTGCGTGTTTTCTTGACTGCACCCCCAACGAATTACATCCTATTATAATGGTATTATATCAAGTAAATGTGCAAAAATTTAGAATATGACATGAAAACACTTGTGGAGAAACTACCCATCGATAGCACTCCAATAAAGTTCTATAGTAGATGATCTCGAGGCCATCTTCTTTTCAGACGCCTCGGAGGGTTATCAGGAATAGTATGGGAAGCAAGCTGAGAGACTAGCGGATTCAAGTGCGTATGGAGCTTGTTATGGAAGGATAGGTATCTAGTTTGGGCCAAATCAGTAACATATGGGATATTAAGATCATGATGGATGAGTTTGTTTGTGACATAATAAGGAGCATTGAGGATTTTACGAAGGATTTTGGATTGCAAGGATTGGATACGAGATGAATTTGATGGTTTAGTAGAGCCCCAAAGCTCAACTCCGTATGCCCAAATAGGTCTGATGACCGTCATGTAAATAAGTCTTTTGTAATTAATTGGTAGCTTAGAGCGTTTGTCCAGTAAGTGTTGAAGTAGGCGAAAACGTCGAGCAGTTTCTTGTCTTTTCAGTCTTGTATGAGGATTCCAAGTGAGACGTTTATCCAGATGGAGTCCTAGGTAACGTATCTGTTCTACAGGGTTCAGTGGTATATTATTAAACGATACAGTAGGACAGGAATTCGTAGGTTTACGACGAAGGGTGAAGGTAATTTGATGGGATTTGTTAGGATTTATTTTAATCCTCCAATTTTGACACCATTCTTGTAGGTGTGAGATATGGGATTGAAGAGATTGGGATGCAACAAATGGATCCTTATTAACTGATAACACACATGTGTCATCAGCGTAAGTAGTGAGGACAGCTAAAAATCTTATTAAATATTGAATCTTCTTATATTTCTTTGAACTCTAAAGGTTTCTTTCACACTTGAGAAAACTTTGTTGACCACTCGTGTTATCAACAAGTTAACATTCTTCAAGGATGTTAAATGGGTAATGACATTTGTTAACAACATTTTTGCTAATGACATTGGATTTTGTTAACACATATTTCATGAAATAAACAATAACTATTCTCAAGTATCCCCTAGCAAGGGAACTCTTGAGACCGATTTAAAGGGAAAGATTACCAAAGGAACGAACGTCATCGGCATGGTTAACTCCGTACTGCGGAGCCCAAGCATTTCGCTAGAAACCAAAATGATTTTCATTCCTTTTTTGAAAGTGTAACCCTTTATGGTTTGGAAATGTGGATATTTGGACCAAGAGATGCACAAAGGCTAGAAGCTGTAGAAATGCATTTTTAGAGAAGATGTTGGTGCATTTCCAGAATTGAGAGAGTAAAAAACTCTGCCATTGGAGATATCGTTAAAGCGGAAACTATAATGCACAAAATTGGGACCAAGCAGCTGCAGTGACATGGTCATTTGAGAAGAATGGGCTCCGAGAGATGACCAAAAATGATATTGGACTTTATCCCAGAGGAGATAAGAAAAAGTGGCCCCCCTAGGAAAACTTGGCTGCAAGGAGTTGAAGAGGCGATGGCAGCAAGAGGTTTGGTGGAGGGAGATTGGGAAGACCGAGAGTATTGGCCACAAAATGTATTAGGTTTTGGGTTAAAACATGACCCAAGGTTTTAAAAGCCCGAAAAAAGAACAATAACTATTACTTAATTATATCAATACTGGCTGGTTGTAGATATTGCTAAAATTTCAATAATGACCAGTGCAAACGGCAGATATAAAAATGTAGTCAATATAAAAAAAAAAATAATTGATAGAAACGTGATAACGATGTTATAGAAATTTATCTAATAGCCGATGTATAGAGTAAGCATAAAAATGTTAATTACTAAAATGCTATGTATAGTTGTTTTATGACAAGAATATATTTCGATTTAAAATCGGTTTAACCTCTGATTAATGATACTTAAGAACTTAATAATTCCTTGAACTATATAACAGCACTTTTTTACTCTTATTTAAATTAAAAGAAGTTCCCTAGCCTCTATTTTTTTTTACGTCTTAAAACATATTTTTTAAATATTATAATGTAATTAGAAAACTATTATTGGAAAACCTTCTATAGAGACGAGTCTGTTTTGTACTGGTGATGTTAGCTTTGCCACATTTAATCTTCATTGATATTAGATTTTTATTTTGAAATGCCTGAGTTTGCGAAACGTTGATCGGATTTTTTTTTCTCTCTCAGTCTTAAAGAAACTTAAAGCTTTTTTTTTTGTACTCTAACAATATTTTTTGTATATGTTTATCGGGTTCCATTGTCTTCATAGTCTTCAAGGCACAAGTCTCCCTCTCGAAATTTCTACAATCACCTTTGAACAGTGCAGTCCCTCACACTGCCTTCTTCCCCGATTTTTCGTTAATTTTTCTAGTCGTTTGGGCACTATTCCGAAAAAAAAACAAAATTATGCGATAATCACGATTTGACATCTTAGTAAATATTGAATTATTTTCATTTTCAAGTGTTTACATTTTTAAAAGTCAAAAGTCCTTTACTATTAAAAAAGGGGGTATTTTAAAGGAAACAAACAAATATTTTGCAGACAACCCAATAGTTTTTGCTCATTTTTATCGACAGTTTTAATTTTATCTTTACTAACATAAATTACTGAACTAATGTTGTTTTCCTGCTGATAAAATTGGTAATTGCAAAAATTTAAACGTATAATGTTTTATATAAATAATTTATGTTAAAATTTAAAATTCTATATTTTGAAATACAAATTTAGGTGGAAAGTAAGTCTTACGAATTATCATTAATATAAACATTTCGGAGCTTATTAGTACAGTGTTGAGGTCCTCTACAGGTTGCGGGTTCGAATAAGGTTGCGGCAGAAAAAATATTTAATATGTTAACAGTCGCGGATGACTGACTGGGGCTTAACGAGCCTCTAAAGAGTGGTTATGATGGCGAAAAACCTGGTTGTTTTTCAATTTTTTTCTGTATTCAATATTGGATCATTAATATCAATATTATAAATACTTATTCAAATGTTAATTTCAATTGACCCTTTACACGTTTGTCTTATAGTTAAATGATCCATTACATAATCGATTTAGGGTAATAATGCGAAACCATGCTGACGTTAACTATTGATTGAGCTATGTCGGATGGTGACAGTCTACATAATCCCCAAAGGATACATTATGGACTTGACGAGGGCTCGGACTAGGAATTGGCGGGAAGTTGACCTGTCCGGTTAGTCCCCTACGATTGGATTATCTACTCAATGTTTAGTATGGGATCGAACACTCTGTGCCATTTCGGACACTTAGGCAACTTGAATAAGTACTTATTGCGAATAACAAGTTCCGAAATGTTATGGTTTTTAAGCTTTGAAAGAAGAATAAAACTTAGCTTTGACCTCGACTGTCAGTACCCTGATAAAAAAAAAAACATACAAGGAACTATTAAAATAAATCACAAAATTAGTTTCAATTATTTTTTTATTTAAGTCTCAATTGAATTAATATTGGATACAGCCGCTTAAATTAAATACAAGATGAGTAGAAAGCATAGAGAATAGATAATGAATTAAATTCAAGAAAATTCATTAAGAATTTAATGTAGTTTTAATCTATAACATATATATAGATGATGTTTGTTCGGGGTAATCTCCAAAACTACTGGACCGATTTTAATGAAATTTCGGACAGATATGTAACATTGTCCAACTTAATATATAGCCTATGTTTTATTTCGATTAAAGACCGGGACATTTTTTTTTGCAAAATTAAATTTTTTCTTACCTGTTGCATTTCTGGTATGTTGTAAGGGCATCCCTGAGTAGTGTAAATTTGCATAAGAAAATACCGATGGGAAAACTTTTGATGGCCGAAAAGCTTTGAATTTTTAAGAGTTATTTCAGTGTTTGGCCTGTATCTCCTAATCTGTGAGTTTTTGGAAAAAAAACCTAAGTAACTTTTTTTAAAGTAGATTGAATTTGCTACAATTTGAACCCAACCACAGCTCTGCAGGTCTAACAAATAACCGGAATCTTATCTATCTATCTATCTATCTCTCTCTCTCTCTCTCTCTATATATATATATATATATATATATAACTTAAGAGCTTCCGGACACAGAATGTTAAAAAAAAGAAGTAAATGGGCTAGAAATAACTCTCACGAAGGCTGTTTAAACACTGACTTTATTCGTCTATTAATCCTCTATATATACTATTTACAATGTGTGTTTACAATGGTTTGGTATTAGTGGATATACAGGTATTAGTCTCATCTTAACTCCCCCCTGCCAGTTTACGAACACCTTTGTAAACTCAAAAAATAAAATAAAAAATAAACAAAATATTTTTCTTACAACCACATAGTATAAGCTAAACTGAACCTACAAAACAAAACAAAAATTTGTTCACTTACAAAACCAACTTAATATTATCTTAATCTATAACATCACTATATAATGGATATACACAATATAAGTCTTATACCTAAACTTTATTTACACTGACAACCAAAACAAAATCAAACAGAAAACAAAACCAACAATTATACTTCTACATATCGATATATATAAAAAAAAAGAAGTATCTAATAGCAAAAAGAAATATATACAATTTCAAGATCGGGCCTCCCCCGCCGGAACCTTCAGTTGCTCGATATGAACAGTTCTCCGCTTCCTGGGCTCAACCAGACTCTGAATAGTGACCAGATTGTGCTCCCTAATCGTAATCACTTTGAATGGACCCTCGTACCGAAGGACCTCCTTCGCGCGATTCGACACGATCTTCCTATAAACAATCGTTCCTATTCTGATCGTCCCCATGATATCCTTCACCCCCGCATTCTCACGCGCTATTCTCCTACTCTTTTCCGCGGTCATTCGTCCATGGGCTTTACCCCAACATCTTTCGAGCTCTAACCTGTTTGTATTTAGTTGTTCGGCCATGCCCTCGTCCACCACCGTATCCCCCTCGTTTCTCCTTCGTGGGCGTAACCCAAAAAGGGCTTCAAAAGGGGAAAACCCAGTCGCCATGTGGATGGAGTGGTTGTATGCCACTATTGCTCGAGGCATCGCGTCATCCGCTTCCAACCCTTTATCTACGTGGAATACCCGGAGATGTTCCCCCAGCGTATTATGGAGACGTTCGACCCCTCCCCTACTTTTTGGATGGCCGGGCGTGTTCCAGTGCCACTCTATTCCCAACCGTTTCGTCTCCTGTCGCAGGAGCGCGTTATCGAACTCCCTGCCCCCGTCTGAGGAGATCGTGTTCGGCACTCCATAAAACTGATACCAAGTCTGTAGGGCGCCATTCACCGCCGCTGCCGACTTCTCTTTTACTGGATGGGCCATGGCCGTCTTGCTGAAGGTGTCCAATATCGTAACCCACTTATACCCTCTCCACGTAAAGGTATCTATCTGGAGGTCTGTCAGCGGTACCGTCGGTGTTCGCGTCTCGGTCTGTAAACCTACGGGAGGGTGGCGGTCATATTTAGCCGTATGGCAAATGTGGCAGTCCTTCATTACCTCTTCCACCGTCTTCCGCATCCCCACCCAGTAGTACTTCCTTTTTAGAGCCGCCAATGTCTCATTAATACCTCTGTGGTTGGTCTTCCCTTGGTGATATGCTGTCGTTACCTCCTTTTGTTGGTCCCGATCACGAACAGTCTCCACCATCAATCGGCATCGGATAAACATCCGATCTATACCTATCTTCTCAAGTCGCCACAAGTTGCGAATTTTCTCCCACACCGTCGCATTGCCAACATACAGGTACTGGGTCGCTCCCGCTTTAGAGGCATCCTTCAGCGCGCGACATATCTGCTCTTCCTGAACTCCAGGTTGTGACCAAATAGTAATTATGGAGTGCTTGTCGTATTTGGAAAAATCCATTTTTACGAGCCCTGTCGTCCTTGTTTTCCAAATGACCTGCCGGGATTTGTTGTTGACTATGTCATCTACTTCCTCCATCTCAGCCGGTCTCTCGTCTCCTGACTCGTCGACCGAGGTTTCCTCATTGCCTTGGGGGTCGTCCACACGTCCGCCTTCTCCATCTGGTGTCCATTCCCTCACGAACCGTTGCAGCTCCCCCGACGCTTCGCCACCCTCCGTCTCTATCGCATTAACCTGTAAGGCACGAGAGAGCCAGTCAGCCACAACATTGTCCTTTCCTGGTTTGTACACCACTTCCAGGTTGTACTGGCTCAGGATCTCCTTCCATCTTGTGACTCGGGCCGAAGACTCCTTCAGATTGCCCACCCAGAGCAACGGACGGTGGTCTGTATGGACCTTGAACCTCCTCCCAAATACATATGGTCGAAAATGTTGCACTGCCCATACGATTCCTAATAATTCCCTTTCTAGTGCACTGTAGCGAGATTCCGCGTCTGTGAGTCTCCTACTCGCGTATGCCACGGGTCGGTCCCCCTTTTCGCTATCCTGCGATAAAACCGCCCCCAGTGCATATTCGCTGGCGTCTGTGGTGATCGCGAACGGCTTAGTGAAGTCTGGGAACGCAAGGATTGGCTCGGTTTGCAACTGTAGCAAGCACTTTCTGACCTTCTCTTCGATTTCTGGCGTGATTTTAACTGTGCGCCCCTTTCGCAACAGTTCATTCAAAGGCACCAAGTTCTCCGCCATCTCCGGTACAAAACGTCGGTAATAGTTGAGAGTTCCTAAGAGCCGTCTGATCCCTTTAATGTCGCTTGGGACCACCATTTTGCCGATTGCCTCGACTTTCTTACTATCCGGCCGCACACCTTCTTCTGATATCGTGTGTCCTAGAAAGTTGATCTTTCTTTGCCCCAAAATCGACTTCTCTCTCGAAAGTTTTAACCCAAACTGTTGAATTCGATTAAAGACCCGTCTCAGGTCCTCGACATGCTGTGCTTCAGTTCTACTAAAAACCAGTAGGTCGTCCATGTACACTTGGCACATATTTTCGTCTAGACCGCGTAAGAACTCGTCCATTAGTTTCTGGAACGTTATGGGCGCGTTTTTAAGACCGAAAGGCATGCGCGTAAATTCGTAGTGTCCCCTTTCGAACGTAAAGGCTGTCTTGCACTGGTCTCTAGGGTGCATACGTATTTGATGGTACCCAGACTTCAGGTCCAACGTACTAAAAATCGCCGCCCCACCTAACCTATCCAGGATGTCCTCTAACCGCGGGATGGGGTACTTTTCGTCAAGCGTATTGTCATTTAGTTGTCGATAGTCGATCACTACCCTATAGCGTCCCTCAGTCTCGCCCTCCATGGTCTTCTTCTTCACAGCCCATAAGGGGCTATTAAAGGGCGATTTACTATCGACAATTATACCCTGTCTCTTCAACTCCTCCAGCTCCTCCCGGATGTGTGTTCTCAATGCCTGCGGGTATCTTCTTTCCTTTACGTACGTAACCTTCTCTGACTTGAGATTGATTTCGTGCAGTGTTTCTCCTGTCACGCTCAGAGACTCCCCTTCGCGAAAAAAGATGTTCGCATATTCCTCCATAACCCTCGACCTCCACTCCCTGTCCTGGGTAAGCGCTCCTACACACCTCACATCACTCCTCACGTCCTCCACGGTTTTATATTTCTTTTTCCCGATTTTAATTAACCATTCACCCCCTGAATTACGCAATTTTGCCCCTAGTTTTCTGAGTATGTCACACCCCAGAATCCCCCCATACTCCCGCGCCATGTTCTCTACCACATGCAAGGTTACTACCTCCCCCTTCTTTCCCCATTTATCCAATGCCCAATCTATTTCTCCCTCCACTGTACAGGGACCACTCAAAGTGATTAGTTTGCACAGGCACTTCCTAAAGTCTGGTTCCCCCTTCCCTTTACATATCGTTCTTAAACTACCCCTACTTATTAAACTACACGAACTTCCCGTATCCACCAGACATCTCCAACCCTTACAAAATTCTATTATAGGCAACCGCTCACACTTTTTCACAATAGTATTTACACTTAAAAGGTTGCCCCTCCGTTCACACCATCCTCATTCTCTCCTTACCTCCTCGGTTCTCCTCGCTGCACTCCGCTGCCTGCTTTTTCCTCCGGGGTTCGCTCTGCCGCCAGGGTCGCTGCCTTCCGTCTCAGATCCTGAGGCTTCGGAAGATCCAGATGATTCGGATGGCCCTCGGTTCCTCCTCCATATCCTTTGCATATTAACTTCCATCGGTTCTCCCCGATCATGTTCCCTCCGCCTTATGTATGGGCACTGCCGTGCCATATGCCCTTCCGTGTTACACTCGTAGCAGCGCGTGCGTGGGCACTGGGCTATCAGATGCCCAGTCTTACCACATTCGTGGCATCTTCTATCATCTTTTTTTATATTCCTCCTATCTATGAACTGTCTCTTCTCTCTCGGTGCCCTTTCTCTCCTGCCAAAATCTCTGTCTCTTCTTCTCTCCGGGTCTGGTCTGGTTCGATTCCTTCCAATCTCGTTTCTACGATACGACACCCTGCTCCACCCTGGTTCAAATACTTCTCTTTCCTCCTCGTCTCGGGCACTTACGTCCATCATCTCCTGAGCGCATTCCACGAATGTCTTGTCCCTGGGGAGACCATCCTTTTTCCCCGTATCCCTGGCCAATTGTACTTTGAGGACTGTGGTCATGAACACCATCCAGCCCTCAACTGCGCTGGTTTCCATTATTTCCCGCAGTTTATCGTTAATTTTATTTAACTTTGCCAGGAGTCCTGCGGCGTACTGACCGTTCGACTGGTTCGTCCTCTTTACTTCACGAAACATCTGAAGCATATCCTCTTCGGGAGCCCATCGCCCTCCTCCATAGGTCTTCTTTAACCTATCCTTGATCACCGGCCATGACGTCTCCTCATCGGCCTGGATTAAGTTCAGGACGCTCCTCCTGACCCGACGTGCCAGGGCCACTCGCAATCTTCTAGCGTCCGTTTCTTCTAACAGATCCACGGCCACCTGGGATTGGATACTGTTCATGATTCCGTCCCCGCCTTTAATGAAGTGATTCAGTTCTCCGATGTCGCCATTAAATTTGTCCAGATCGGAGATCTCTCTTCTGATGTCCTGCGCGTTTGCCTTCTTTAGCTTCATCTTTTCTAGCTCGTTTGTTTCTTGAGCAATCCTGTTTGCCTCTTGTGCGGCTATGTCCGCTCGCGCCATCGCTAAAGTAGTCGATGGATAAGGCGGGAACTCCGGGTTCGTCTGTTCCGTTTGCGCTGGCTCCAATGTCAACGTTGCCGGCCTGAGGATACTCTGTCCTTGTTCATTCATGTTAGTGGCTAATTTGGATTTTCTTTAAAAAAGGAAGAAGAGAAAAAAAACTAACAGTTTTTCCGTGAAGAACAGAGAGAAAGATAGAGAAAGAAAAGAAGAAAAGAAAAAAAAATATTCTTACTGTACTGCTAAACCGTTCCCGGGTTTCGGCACCACTTAAGAGCTTCCGGACACAGAATGTTAAAAAAAAGAAGTAAATGGGCTAGAAATAACTCTCACGAAGGCTGTTTAAACACTGACTTTATTCGTCTATTAATCCTCTATATATACTATTTACAATGTGTGTTTACAATGGTTTGGTATTAGTGGATATACAGGTATTAGTCTCATCTTAACTTATATATATATATATATATATATAAATCTCCCGTCACGATGTTTGTTCGGAGTAATCTCCGAAACTATCGACCGATTTTAGTTATATTATTATAATTTAAAACAATATAACTATCAATAAATTAAAAGTAAACGATTATATACCTCATTCATTAAAATAAATTTATATTTTATCAATTAAGAATTTTTTTTTATTATATACTATGCTTAGATATAAGATGAATAAAATGTAAAATCCAAAATCTATTTCGTTCCTTTTTTTCATTCATTATTTGTTTCTTTGAAATTCAAATTTATCATAATATTTAAAAAAAATATTATAATAGCCACAGCAACGCGTGGCCGGGTCAGCTTGTTATATGTAAGAATTTATTTACGCGATAGGGTGCGGAGTGGCTCAGTAGTTGAGCACTGGTTCCCATGCCGGAAATCCTGGTTCTAATCCCGCTGCAGGAAGTACTTTTATTTAGTCTGATTGGAGCGGGAGATGGGTCATATGGGATCTAGGACCCTCCTGGGGCTCAGCTGGCTCTTTAAAATATTATAAAAGTAGGGTACCCAAAATAAGAGGGGGGCATCTGGCAGTTGAGTGTGACTTAGGACAAGTCACCTCCTTGCAGAACAGTTTTCCATGAAATTGTACAGTCTCTACCGCGTACTGAACCCCAGATCCATGGGTGGTACAGTTTTTTTTTCTTTTTGATTTACGCGTATTAGGATCTAAAATTAATCTTGAATACAAAAAAAAATATATTAAACTAGGGCTCCCCCTGTCCGCCTGACGGAGTACTATTTTTTACCCATTTTACAAATAATAAAACTGTTCATTTAATTCTACTAAAGTAGGGAGTTAATGTTTAAGTGAGTTACCCTGATTCTATTCTAGAAATTGAAGTATTGTACACCCACTTACCTACAGTATTGAGATTATTTTAAATTATACAAATTGTATTGTATATTATTTCAGTGCATTCATTTGGTGAAATAGTTGTACTAAAATCGAAAATATTGTAAGAAGGCTTAGATTGTTTTATTTCTGAAATAGGTCCAATCCATTTTTCCAATTACATTAAAGATCAGTGCTTTATTTTGTAAAACAGCTTATCGAAGTCAGAAACAGTTGCTTTGTGATTTAAATAAATAAATAAAGGCTTAACGAACCCGAAGGCTCGATGCCGATACCACCAATCTATGTTTACAAACCTCCGTCCACGGAGCACCACCAAAACCCAAACCCGCTAGATCATTTTTAACGCAATACTTCCACCTCAGTCTACCTCTAAGACGTTTCCCAGTCGGTACAGCGCCTATTAACATGTCCATCTTAATCTCCGCGACGCTATCACCTGATTAATATTTACCGGATGCATGCTTCGCAATTCCGCGTTATGTAATATCCTATATTTCCCAGTGGTCTCATCCTTTTTTGGACCGAATATTCTACGTAGCACCTCATTTTCGAAAACGTGAAGACGTTGTTCATCCTTCAGCGTTAGTGGCTACGTTTCACATCTATAGAGATGAGATGGAACGATAATTGTTTTATGAATTCTGATTTTTAGATTTCTGGACAAAATACGCGAGGTTAGTAATTTTGAGACCGAATAGTAATAAGCATTACCTGCCTTTAGTCGCGCCTTTATTTCATCTTGAATTTCGTTTTTCCAGTTACCATTGAACCTAAGTACTTAAACATAAGTAACTTACATAAGTACATAGTAACTTAAATATTAACTTATTAATATTAAATATTAACTTATTTCCTCCTATAACAATATCACCAATATCGCTTTGTGATTTACCTTTACAAAAAGTAATTTCTCGATCTGTTGCTAGACAACGCTAATAAAAACTTACATCACTAAATTAAAAAAATAAATAATTGGATTTAATTGTATAAAATTAATTCTCTTAGTACCGTATCGAGGATTATTTAAATAGTCGTTTAAAGTAAAATAATAGACACAAATACCAGAGAGAAAAATGTCGCTAAGTGATTTTTAGCACGATTCCTGTAACTTAATTTACGTCTGGCGTTAATAACGTTAAATTCGAAAGCAGACCCGATTTTCAAGTAAAGCATTACTTTTGGCTTACATGAACAATTAGAATAAGAAGGATTATACTTAAAATTATAATAAATACGTATCATTATAACGCAATTTACAATTATTATAACCCATGGCTAGTAAGTCCACCTGGGAAGTGCGATGAAGAACGGAGTTGGGAAATGGTACGATCTAACACACTTGCACCTAATGAGGATCAGGAAGTCAAGAAAATATTGGCAAAAATTTCGGTTTTAGTGACACCTAGAAAAATGATTATGAAGCCATACTTTCAAGATTTAGAACTTGTAAGTATGAATAATGCATTATGCTTTAGTCAATATGTGCCAAATGGCATTTGTATGATTTCTCAATTAAATATTTGTATTATTATTATTATGTTTTAGTAGTTTAGGATTTTTCTTCTTTGGAAAGGTTTCTGAGACAAGGTTATAATATTTAAAATCCAGCTTAGTCGATTATTCACAAGAAGGTATCGATTATTGGGAAACAGTTTGATTTGTTTATTCGTTTAAGGTCACTTTATGCTGCTGTGGCTAATCAGAAGGTGCTACAGGGGGAGCTCTCAATTTTGCTTATCCATGTTTCATTACGATAGGGATTTTTAACTTGTATCGGCATCGTACAGGCTCGGGACCCAGTTTAAATTCGCTTCCAAAGGACTGCATAACCAAGAAGTTTACTCCCATTAAAAATTCTAGGACCACCTACCTGGCTACGAACCAGCGATCTTAGGCTTAGTAGACTGTTATACCAACCACTAGACCGCAGGGCGCCCCCCTCCAACTGAATAGGTTTTGGGAAGATATTTACATTACATAACCATAGTGAGCGGATTTTTTTTTTTATTCTGTTTTGGTGTTACTATTTTATTATTTCAATTTGGCACATGTCTATTATCAGTCAACACTGATCCAGTTATAGCATCTTATACTCTCCAATCCCATATCACTGACCAACGACTTCCTGTCACCCTGTATCGTTTAATAACATCCCACTGATTCCTGCAGAGCAGGTTCGGCACTTATGACTACACCTTGACAAACGCTTAACGTGGAATATTCATACTAGAATGTAACGACAAGAAACAGCTCGCAGTGCCAGGCTATTTCAAAAAACTCACTAAGCTCCAAATTAATTACAAAAGACTCATCTACATGACCATCATACGACCTATTTGGACTTACGGAGTAGAGCTTTGGGGGTCCACTAAGACATCGAATTCCTCTCGTATCCAATCCCTACAATCCAAATCCTTCTTAAAATCCTCAATGCTCCTTACTTTGTTACCAATGACCTTAATGTCACATTTGTTGCTGATGTGGCTCGAATCCGATATCAAAGTTTCATTACAATCATTATTTCCGCTCAAACCCACTAGTTTCAAATCTAACAACCTCTTCAATTCCTGATAGTCCTCCGAGGCGTCTATTCATTCATTCATCCTATTTACTTGTTGTATTACTATATTACAGTTGTATAATAAAATAAAATAAAAAAATTTAATTCACTTTAAACCAACAATTAGCACACACCTTCTTCATAACCTTTTATAAATTTTAGTTTTCAGAACATCTTTTATTTCATCCTCTTAATTTAGATTATTGCGTCTGGGGCATGAATCATTCTGTTGGTGATTGTTCGAAATTATTAATCCGGTTTTAAACATGTAAATTAGATTTGGAATCGACTATCGACGCCTATCCTAGATATTAGCATTACTTTTAAACAACTTGGGGTTGCAAATCCGTAGGAACAAAAATCTAGACAGATGTGATGAAACGAAGTTAGCCATGTTACGTAGCCAAATGGGTTGGGAGTTGAATATTCAAGCGCGGTAATAAGCGAACACTGCTGGCCAGGTTCATGTTGCTAATGGAATACAAAATTTCATTGGCTATGATAACTAGCCACTCCGACCCCAGTTTATCCTTTCACAATAAAACCACTTTCCACTTGCTGTATGCTGGCATTCCCGTTCGTGCCATTTGGACGTTGGTGTCGTATTGATTGGGTGAAGCGGATTGCCAACGAATTATGAGATTATTGTTTATTAATGCTAATCCTCATTACGCCGTTGTTAATCGCCTTTAGCCTGATACTTTACATCCTTCGAAATGTTGTTTACTTCCTCAAATTACTACGTCACAGAAATTTTACAGGTCTTTATGTACTTAATCAATACAAAAACCGAATAGACATGCGGCGTGATAATCAATGATTGATCATAAACAAGATTGTTACGTATAAAATTGAATAAAATGACTCATTTGAATAACTCGAGCTAAATGTAAAACTTATTCTTATTGCAGCATGTGGAGAAACTAGCCAGTGATAAGAACGTATGATCAGATATTAAATGTATATATACTGTATATATGTGTATATATGTATATATACTGTATTTTAACAATAAAACAAGTAAATGGCTGGTATGAATAAAGTCAGGTAGTACTCAAATAACAAGTTCCACTCAGGAATTGTATAGGTTGCTAGGTTTGAAACTATTGGGTTTGAATAGGAATAAAGTTTGTCATGAAAAGATTGATATCCGATTTGGTCCAAATCAGTAACAAATGGGACATCAAGTTCATCATGGATCACTTTGTTCGTAAGAAAAGTATGGGGCATTGAATACGAGAGGAATTATATGGTATAATGGAGCTCTAAAGCTCTACTCCGTAAGTTCAGATAGGTCTATTGATTGTCATGTATATGAGTCTTTTGTAATTATTTGGGGGCTTAGAGAGTTTGTCATGTAAATGTTGAAGTAGCAAATATGGCGAGCAATTTGTTGTCGTTTCAGTCTAGTATGAAGATTCCAAGTTATGCGCTTGCCAAGGTGTTGTCCTAAGTACCGAAGCTGTTCTACTGGAATCAGTAGGTTATTAAACGATACAGGAGGACAGGAAATCATCGGTTTTCGACGGAGGTGAAGGTGATTGATAGTGTTCAAATTGGAAAGGTACCATCCATGTTTATTCGGATGGTGGTGGCAGTGTGAACTTTATTTAATAATATAAATATATATTAGGTGAAAGACCAATGAAATAGGATACATATACTGAAAATTGGTTAAGATGAAATATAAGAAGCCACACTATTAATAAAATCGATGTATTTAATGAAAGTAATAAATAGAAACGAACTTATTCCAAATAGTCATTATTGTCAAATCTACTTAGCTCTGGGTGGTGCTAAATCTGTCAACAGGATATGTTTCTGCTGCAAATGAATTGCATTCTTATTGGTGGATGGCTTGCTTATCTTCCTGTTCTTCATATGCTGTGTTCCTGTTGTTTAGTGAATGATTTAGAAGATTAAAGAGTTTCTTATTATGTTACAATGAAGTGAAATTGGGACCATAGCGAAAAATCTGGCAGATTGGAGGATTAAGAAAAACCAGATAATGTTGACCGAAGTGAGACAGAGGATCTAAGGAAACATACCAGTAAAGAATGAAGGAATATTGAAGAAAGAGAACGTTCCAGCAGAAGAAACGAAATAAATAAAGCTTCGTATGATCCTGTGTGATCAATATGAAGTAAAGAAAACAAACTAATAACCCTTGAACAGTTCTGTACCTAATTATGGTTAGAGGTAAAGATATCCAACCATTGGGTTTAATAAGTTTTTATTTATTAAAAAAAAAACAGTCCATGGAAGCCATTGGGTTCAATACATGGTAAAGAGTTTACTAAATAAGACTGTAAAGATACAGACAGTGAACTAGGCAGTGATGAGTGAGTGTAATAAACCGTGTGTCAGTTTGCCATATTTGGAGAGTCTTACGGTCGATGGACTTTAATTAGCGAACTGTAAGTGTTGATTTTTAGTTATAAACTATGGTGTGATTTTATTGTATTTGTACAAATTTAGGTAAATAGTTAGGTTATTTAGTATTAATAGTATTAGTAGTATTAGTAATATCTTATAATATTTTAGTAATTAGATAACAGTTAGGCCTAGGTTATAATATGTAGAATATTGTTATTGTAAATTCATATTAGTTTAATAATTTAATAGTTTTAGATAATCTCATTGTATTCTTTTTAATTTGTTAATAGTGAATTTAGTGATAATTTAGTAGTAGTTTAGTTCATTTTACACCCAGTAGCCTGTAACTATAATAATAAAGTCTTTAATAATTCTAGAATAAGTCCCTTAAGAATAACAATACAGGTTTCTATAAAGGTTATTATTATTTGTTAGAGTATAATGGGATTACAATTTATTAATTACTACCATTAAATTAACAAATGAGAAAGAATTAATAAGAAAAATATTGCGAATTACCTCCAATGATAACATTTAAAAAATTATTAAAAAAACCGAGTACAAGAAATAAAAACTAACAGAAATAAGATTGCAATAATTATATTTAGAGAAACAATAGATAAATACATATGTATGCAAATTACAATGTCAACTAGAAACAAACAAAGCAGAATATGAACAATACCAACCGCTATAACTTGTATTTAAAAATATTTAACCAAATGAGTAAGGAATCAATAATATAAATATATATAAATAAAAACACACCATTCATTTGTCAGTTAGAAAATTTGAATCTAAAAACTGAGTATGTTCTTTCCGTTTTTTCTGGGAATTGTGAGGATATAAGGTGATTGATTATATGGGATTTGAAGGCTGAAAGATTATTGGAACGACAATTATATTATATATTATACAATTATATATTAGGTGCCTTCACTGCTTTATAAAGGCAATTTTTTCTATAGTTAAACTATTTTAACCAAATTTTTTCGAACAAATAGTTCAACATATTTAAAAACGTATTTTTTAGGTTAAAAAAGATTCTGGTCTAGTTACCAGAGATTCGTTTATTCGTGTGATAAACTTTGTCGGAATAAAGCTCAATCCTGAAGAAATTTCAATATTGTTGAGGAAATACCGCCACGACACTGACACAGTCAGGTACGAAGCATTTCTGAAAGAGCTTTTTGAAGTATCGCGGTTCTTGGCGGACAACCATTTCGTCGATCCTTACGGAGTAAGTTCCTTCATGGATTTCATGTTTGGAAATCTATGCCTGTCAGTCGATAGTTGGTAATGATTTCGTTCCTCAGGCTCTTCGGGATGACTGCTTCGGAAAGGTGCCGAAACTCCCGGACGTGGATTTGGAACCTGCGCCGGTAGGTGAAGAGTATGGTATCAGCAAAGTGTGTTCGGACGATTGGCCTGGTGGATCGATCAATGCTACCGAGGCATCTGTAGCCTTCAACAAGATCAGGGAGCATGTTCGCAAAGAGAAGCTTAGAATTGGTGATTTCTTTACTGTAAGTTGTTTTGTTGGATAAATTAATCTTGAAATTCTTCGTAAGTTATTTTTAAAATTCGTTACAGGATTCGTAGCAACTATTAGTAGTTTTATGACCATATAATCAGTTCCGGTACTTGTGGGATTGAAGGAGTCGGATCTAAGACACCAATTTTGGAGGGATCCAACTTCTACAATCTGTGAATTTCCTACAACAGAGTTTGTTCATCCTGAAAGCTTTGATGGTCACTGATCGAACTGGCGTTTTTGTTAATATTAGGCTAATCTCGTTTTTTAGAAACCTTATATTGGCAGGGAATCAAGTGTTGCCTATTGTTTCCCAGCATATTATTTTGCATTCCTAAAACATCATTTCCTAAAACAATAATTGTTAATCCTCAATTTGATATCAATTTTTGTTATCTTGCTTTAGGAGGTATTCAGCCTTTATCTTTTATTTCAAATCGATTTTTAGTACATACACACGTATATATACATGGGCTTGAACTTGGGACAGGTAGTAAGAAATGACAATCTATCTTTTGAAGAAGGTTGTTTTAATGTAACAATCATTCGTTGGTTTACAAAATTTTCTAAGTGAAACTATGGGAAAAAGCCCTAATTAAACCTCTAGCTAAACTTGAATCATCGAATGGCCTATTCCATATTTATTTACTTAGTGTTAGTAAAAAACGAACATTCCATGCCTGGCGACCAATTGTTTTTATCAATGGATTAAAATATTTATTTTTCATCATTTTTCCAATAGCAGGCATTATAGCAATTGTATTTTATTTATAATATTATGATACAGGTGATGATCCCCACCAGCTGTCTTTTATACGAGAGATAATTCAAAATTCCTATTGCTAAGAGAGTACGTATATGAATAAATGAGTATAACATAAACGTAAAGGAAAATAAAATAAAGTTTTTTTTGTACTAATATATATATATATATATATATATATATATATATATATATATATATATATATATATATATATAAATATATATGTATATATATTTATATATATACATATATACGTATTTAGCGTTACGATAAATTGGATACCGGAAGAGTGAACAAGGAAGTTATGAAGTCTTGCATAGCATGGATATGCGTCAGCGAGACCAGCTTCAACAACCTTTTCTTGAGTTCGAAGGAAGTAGATCTGCTCATCGATATATATTTTGACCCAACCAGTCATGGCAAGATTCTTTGGAAAGTCTTCAGGAACGATTTGGAGAGAGGTGATTGTTTCTAGTAAATAATACTATCTTAAATATAATCCACAACTATTATAAGTAAATATTCCATTTATAAAATTCCCTCTACGAAGGAATACCTTTGAAACTAGCGAGTACTGCTACACCAAACTATTCAACTAAACGAATATCCTTCAACTGAACGAATATTTCTCACCAAAAGAATGCCTCTTAACCGAACAAATGTCTTACAGGTGAAGTTCCGCATCTCATATGAACGTGGAATCTCAAATTTAATCTTAAGATAAATTAATAACTCTGATTACATTTACAATACACGGAAAATTTAGAAAAAATATTTTTATTCAGAAATTTCATCTGAAGTTTGCCCAATAAGGACAAGTTCATCTTAACTATCCTCTTAGCCTTGATCTTAGTCGAAAACTCCTTCATACCATGCCGGTGTTGCTACTTTCTATCCTCCGTCCATTTCATTCCCTAGATTTATCCTGAAAACCCTGCTAGGGATTCAATTTCATCCTAAGACGATTACATTCGTGAATATCCTCATAAGTAATCGCCATCTCCTTGTAAGTCTTTTTTTTTACCCCTTCAAACCAGTCTGGTTTAGTCTTCTATTCTTAATATAGTAAAATTCGGTTCTTAAGTCGTATAGGTTCCATTCCTTGCAAGTGACCATAAAATGCAATTCTCTTTTTTCCTTTTTGAAACTGTGTATACATATCTATATTTTTAATTGGGCCAAGAATTCTCCTCTAGATCTTTCATTGTTGATATAAAATTTTCTTATTCATTTTTAGGCATTTCGCAGCATAAAGAATCTCAGAAAAAATAATTTGGCGGTGAATGAAAAAAAACAAATAAACTTGTTTTATATTTGATAAAATTAGATGCATATTACTTGAAGTTATTTTTAATTATGATCTTCATCGTTATTATATAAAAAATTCATATGACTGGGGAGAAAAAAATCACATTGAGATAGTTTATATTATTAGTGTAGTTTATTCTCAAAAATTGTGGTTCATGAACATAAGCAATTTCAATATTAAAGATCAATGAACAAATTTGAATTATTTTTTTGTTTCTTTATTTTATTATTTTATTTCGAGTATAAAAGAACTCAAAATAGTAATAATAAACTCCATTCATTCGAATTTGTATAAAGTTTCCAATTATTTAGGAAATCTAATAAAGATAAGTCTTATCACTTGTAAGCTTAATGTGATCTAGTTTATTATATTAATTTGGTGAAAATTAGATAGTTGAGATAGGTACATCGTTTGATTCAAAAAAGATTTCCATAATACAATAGAAAGGTGTTCAGACGGAGAAAGTGTTATGCCGGATCCACACCAAACCAACAAAACAAAACCGAGAACAAAACAGCAACGCAAGAAAACTGCAAGTTCTTGAAAACAGAAACATATCGTCAACTGGTTTCCACATATACGAAAACAATGATTATTATTAATCATTCACTTTGTGATCGAATCTATTCATACAGAGTTTTTTTAGCTCCAGATTTCTTCAATAATTGATGATTTCTGTGTTCTCTCTGAAGAAACACCACACAATATTACTATTTCTTTTAAGTCATCGGCCTTTTTATGGCGACTTTTGTAGTCGGGGTGTCCGATGTCCCATAACAATCTAGCTTCTCTATAAAGTTCAATTAATTTACACGTATTTTCAACAGTCCATTTTATTTTTTACCCGACGTTGTCATTTTGCACACAGGAACGATACAAACTAAACCACGAATTTATTAGTATCTTCTTATCGAGCGCGTACACACTAGACTTGATTAGACCAACAGAGTTGCCAGAAACGCTGACAAAACATCAACACTTTGATTTTTACCGACAGCCGCCGGGAAAATAAATAGTTGTTGAAAACACCAACAAATCAAAATAGTTGCCTGAATGATTTCGTTTTGTTTGATAAATGTTGGGAAACATTGTGTTGCTGTTTTGTTTTTCTTTTGTTGCTTTGGTGTGGACCCCGCATTAGAGGCAGCCCTTGGCTACCGTCCAGAGGATGGCATTTAACTTGATACGTCTTAAGTGCATATATGTAGAAGAAAAATGTTCCTGTTGTAGTTCAAAAATAAACAGCATTAAGAAATTAAAAAAAAAATTACTATATCACTAGAAATAATACAACTGAAACAAAAGAATACCAATCAAAGGAACGAGTACCCCTCAAACGACTGATATTTCCGTTTGTACTCTTTATTTATTGTTTTGGTATATTCCTTCTTTTGAGCATTTATTTATAGGAATAATTATCGAATGGTCAAAAGAATTTATTTTTTATTATTATTGAAGGAGTTGTTTCCCTGATGATCCTGAAGAACTGGAATCTTGGCCCTCACCTTCATTTATTTTAATTATGAGTATAATTAAAACTCAAAATTGTAATAGTAAAGTCCATTCAGTGGAATTTTAATAAGCTTTTCAATTATTAAGGAAATTTCATAGACACAAGTTTTGACGCTTTATAGGGAAACCTGATCTAGAATCTTGTATAACATTACAACAAAAACAGGTTCGTTGAATATGAATAAAAAAAAAAAAAAAATCATTCCCAAAACAGAAGGTTGTTCTGATTGAGAAAGAGAATGCCACGATATCTGGACGATGTAGACAAAGAGGTTAAATTATATAAGAAATGAGTACATGGAGAAGATGAACAATATATTTGCGTTGAAGTTAAAAAATTTACAATACTGTAAATTAAAAAAAAAATGATTATAATACTAAAAATAATACCCCTAAAACGAACGAGTACCGAACAGCATGGGAGTAGGCCTCAAACGAACGGACTGCACTCCGGTTATTTCCGTTACAATCTATTTTAGCATTTATTGGTATGAATAATTATCGAATGCTGGCTATATTTATTTTATTATTATTGAAGGAGTCGATCCCGAAGAACTGAAAACTTGGCCCCATCGTGGAATGAAAAGGAAGGCCGCCAACCCCTTCGAAGTTCTCCGCAGACCTCCGACACCTCCTCCTGATCAGAAAAACATCACCCTCGAAGACGTCTTAGGTCATGTCAAGGAGTGCATGGAGACCTACAAATCTTCCAAGAAGATCATGACGGTATTTTCCAAGCGCGACGTGTAAGTGAAGGTGTCTCCACGTAATCTTAAGATGTAAGCTAATCTAAGAAAATGGATCAGTTCTCTAAGTTACTACATTAACATAACTCCCGCCAAAACTGCCTTTTTATCATAGGTTTTGGTTGTTATAAGTGTTTTACTTAGTATGTACTATGAAATTTTAGGAGTCAAAACGATCCGATTTTCTAGTTATAAAGCTACGAATGCATTTTTTCATTAATATGGTTAACATTTATTAATTTTTTTGTAATATGAAGTTTGGAATAACGTACTGGATGCTTTACGAAGAAGTTTAGTTACTTGAGTGAGTCGAAAGCAGTTACAATAAAAAAAAACCTTTATTAATACCGAGTGGTACTTTTTCGTTACCCGGGCACAAATGTTTTGGACCATGTGTTCTATTCTCTGAATTCAATCAGAATAAAGCACGTTTTCCTTTTTTTCTTCAGTCCTAATTTTTGTTTTTAAAATATGAAAATTTGGTAATTAGCTAGAAAAAGATGCAGTCTCTTTTTTTTTTAAGAGAAAGGTATACAGTGGAATCCCGATATTTCGTATCCCGATTATTCGTATTTCCAGCTAATTCGTACAAATTTGGTCCCCAGAGAAAATCCCGATAAATGGTATAAAATCAATGCATTTCAGACCCCTTATATCTGAGCCCCTTATATTATCAGAGGTCACTTATATCCTCATATAATTCGTATTTTCAGCTTTAAAATCTCGTTACTTAGTACTGTTTTCGAAAGGGAGGGAGAGAACAGTGAAACAGATATGCCAAGGAGCAGAATGAGAATAAATCCTTTCTAGGAAATCGCTCAATTTGTATTGTTTTTATATACAAGTATGTTCGTACTGTTTAGAGGCACAGTAGATCCTATCGTTTTTTACGGGAGAGCGAGTGAAAGAGACAAGTTTTCTTAGAAATCTCATAAGTAATTTGTACTGTTTTCACTCAAAGAAAATGAGGGGAGTTCTAGGAATTTTATTAAGCTTTTCTTACAATCACACTTTTATTTACAATTCAGTCTCGTTTTTGTTACCGTTGTGACACGTTATCATGCCTCCAAAATACGTTAGCCTCTCTATTGAAGAGAAACAACAAATCATAAACGCCGTGACCAGTGGCTCTAAGCTAATTGACATATCCAAGCATTTCATCGTCCCTGGTTCCATGATCACATCAATTGTGAAGAACAAGGACAAAATCACTTCCCTTCTTGTAGAGAACTTAAAAAAGTGGTTCGTACAAGCAAGGAATTCAAACCAGTTGGAGGTAATCTTTGAAAGGAAAAAGCCTGAGTTTTCGCAGAAAAATGGGAATTGAAGACTTTCGTGCAAGTGATGGACGGTTAGATAGATTCAAAAAATTGTATTAACACGTTTTTAATTTTATACTCCCGATAATTGGTATTCCCGATAATTCGTACCAAATCTTCAGTCCCTTGACCATACGAATTATCGGGATTCTACTGTATTACCAAACAATAAAACATGCCCCCAGAATCATTAAATGAAATACTCCGTCTTTTTGTGACGGAGTATGTTGGCGGTACAGTCTTTCAACATGTCGCACAAAAAGGAGCATTGGTAATGGTACGTGGTTCGAGTCGTCCAGATTGAGTTTTCTAACATCTTTGAATTAGAATTTTCAATTCTTTGCGATTTATTTGCGACTGGAGCGAATTAACGGAATCATTCAAATGGTCCTAAAAATCGGTGGTCCTAAAAAAAAGTTGAGATAGACGAGAGCTTATTTAAAAAACGAAAGAACAATGCCGGTCGAATTCTTCAACAACAGTTTCAAACTATTCTTTACCAGTACTGTTAATCATAACATCGAAGAAAAGTCAACCGTCTATTTTGATTCCCTTATGATTGTGAGATATTTGGCGGAATTCTACATTATTTTGTGATTTTTTCGCTTGCGCCCGGCTAACGGATAAGTACCGAATAAATTTTAATCAAAAGATTTTAAAGTTTCCAAAAATATGAAATAAAGACCCAGACGTAAATCAATCCATGTACCAATATTTTCCAAAATCAATCAATATTTTTCATGTACCTCTCAAGTACAAAAGGAAACTTCCGAGCAAATAAATAAATGATACGATGTTTTTAAAAATAATTTAAACCATTAATATAAAAAAATAGATTTAAATACATGTGATTTTATATTCTGGTAAATAAAAAGAAATCTCAGTCTGAACTTATTTTCTTATTTAACTTATTAATCAATTTGAAGTCTATTCCAAATGTCTGAAAATGTATTAATAAAAAAAAAAAAAGTCAGTGACAGATAACACAAATTGATAAAAAAATACAATTGAACCACTAAGTGGAAAAAGGGAATAGTCACTGAAACCTCTTTTTTTCAGAAACGCAAAAAACGTGTCTGAAAAGATTTTTATTGATCTTACATAATAACATTAAAGATGAAAAATATACTTCCATACACGGGCAATGTTAATATATATCTATTACAACATTATTTTACGCTTTTAGGACTTTGGAACTATTTATTTATTTAAAAGTTATTCTCTTTTTCCACGCTCACCACCAGACACTATTGGTTTTAAATGGTCTAGAGCTATTGAGATATTCCATTTTTCTGTTCACTAAATGTGCCTACACATGATAAGATCAATGGCTCAGTTTACAATACAGTAAAAATTGTGTGTTATGTCCTTTTTCCGCTCAGTGGTTCAATTAGAACGAAAATTACTGAATACCTGGTTACATTATTACTCCTACATATCTTTTTACATTTATTAATATATTTATTTTATTATGATAATAAATAGTATAAGTATTTGAATAAGTCAAAACATTTTATTTTATGATATATGAATTTTGAAAACTATTTTATGATGTATCCCATGGTCAAGTTCAACTGTAAGGTATAATACCCTCTCTCCGCTTAGCGAGGTTACTAATTTTATAAAGCCTGGGTGAGCCCTAGTGGGGAATTACCTACTACTACATGGATTCGTGCACGGACACGAAAGGTTACCGGTTGTAAAATTAAAATTTGGAAACCATTAAAGTATTATTTATTTTATAATTTAATTTTCATTTGCACCTGTGCAACTGCGCATTCAGCAAATTTGATCCTGGTGTTTTTCACCTTGATTTTCTACTTGAACTTCTATATGATGATGGAGTAAAAATATAAATATCAATAGGTGAGTAGGTCTCTTGGCCAATTTCATTTTAATCTTTTCCTATCCAGTCCAGGTAACAGGGAGTAGGAAAGCGGAAGAACGAGTGGGTTTGGGTGATATTGTGTCGAAGAGTGGAATGTCATGTATTGGTTATGAATATATGATTTTATAGTGGGAATATTCATGTCGTTGTGTATGGTATGATTCGAAATATATCATGGTGCATTAACAATTTTTCTGAGAATTTTGGAAAAGTATAGAAAAAAATATCTAGAACTGTAACAATAAATTTATACTCTACAGTTTGATATTTCCGAAGTATTTTCTTTACAAAATAATTATCATTTATAGAAACAAAACTGCTCATTTAACGGTCCCTCAATTCGAATGGGTCTTCATGGAATGTGGAATTTTGCTGACTCCAAAAGAAAAAGAAATCCTTCGAGTGAGATATGAAGATGAGATGGGCGTCAACTGGAAGGAATTCGCTGATGATCTGACAAGGTTTCGTGAACAGGTCAGTGCAAGTGATAAAGTAAAAAAGTAATGAACAACAGTGGATCGTCGATTATCCGAAATACTGTTGTCAGAGGTGGTTCGGCTAATCAAAAATTCGGATAATCGAATTTCAATAAAAAATAAAAATGTAAATATTTATATAAACATGCTTTAATATACCGTTTTCACCGCATTGTAAACAAAATCCAAATAATATTCATTGTCTTCGAGATATTTCTTCGAATTCTGGTAAAAAGAAACTGCTGCTGGAGTATCGTACTTAATTTTTCATCATGAATTTTAATGTTTCGAATCCCATGGCTTAATAATAAAAATTTTCACCCAACCAGAACTTGCGACAAATGTCGGGTCAGCACCAAGCTTCATGTTTAATTCCAACGCTTTTTCACGAAAAATGGGCCCTGATATGGGCTGACCTGAAGACCGTTGTTGCAATAACCAAGTGTAAAGAGCATCTTCCAACAATTTACTTTTCGCTTTTAACAATGTTTAACGACTGGAACTTGAACTGGAACAGGCCGCCTGGCTGTAGAGATTATTTGCGTACCTGGTGAATGAATCAGAATTATTTTTAATTCCCAATATGGTTGATTTACCAACCCCAAACTCCGTAGCTAGTTTCTGACCCGATTCACTTTTTTTTAGCAGGGCAATTATTTCTAATTCGTATTTTAATGAAAGAACCACTCGTTTTCTTTTTGTTGAAATGCTGCAATTTTAAAACAAAAAGTGAATTAAATCACAAAATCGATGTACTGTTCACAATGAATGATTTAAAACTGAAGAAGAGCAACCCATAACCAACCAAATGAATATGAAGAGATTCAGAGAAACAAATGAAAGTACCTAATTAGGTTTACAGTTCTTTGTAAACAAATACGTATTGAAGTCTAAGTTCATATTTTTGTAGTTTCCGAGAAATGATGAGGGACCCCGTTGACGTTCATGGAAAAATAATTTTATTTTTCTTCAAATTTTATTACAAATAACAATACAAATAAGTAACCGATGAGCTGATCAAATTAATTAAAATTGCATTTGAAAAAAAAAACCAGTTCCGTTAACTGAACGTTCGGATAACAGACGCTCCACTGTAATTCCATGATAAATTATTTGACTAAATTAATTATTTAAATTTTTGAAATGGCGATAAAATTATTTTTCCATGTTACATTAAATGCCAATTAGAAAAAAATTGCAACATGACTCATGATTGCTCTATATTCCCGATTTGGCGATTTCTGTTAAATTTTGAAAAAAACTTGACTCATTCTAATTAGCAATGGGTATTTTATTAAAATTGGGTGAAATTAAAAAAATAAGCATACCTATTAGATAAACATTAACTAATTAATTTATTTCCTGTCTTTTAGAGATTTATTCCTTCAACTATTGGATTTTTCCTAAGGCGTTCATGAATTTTTTACGGTTATTATTATAATATAATGAGAATGAATTAAAGGAGAGAGACTGGATGAATTTCAGGATAATACGCTGCAAAAAGAAATGGAATTAAGAAAAAGAGAAGTTGAAGAACAGAAGAGGCAACGATTCGAGTCTATGGAGGGAAATGTTATCGAGATCCTGGCAAAAATAAAATGTATTGTAAGTTATCGATAAGTAATATCTACAAAAACTAACATATCGAAAACAAAAACAAGGAAAGTACATAAATAATTTTAAGGTTTCTTTCCGAATACACTTTGTATTCAATAAAGAATGTAATTAAAATTTAGATAATCGTGGGCATACCATGTTTTTCAGAAAAAATTAAAATGTATGTAAACATAAATTAATTTATCCATATTGCTCTCTTGATTAAATGTAGTAAGTTTTCTATACTAATTTGTAATTTCAGATAGTATGCAAGAGGCTATGGATAAAAGATTTTTTGAGAGTTTTTGATAAACACAATCATAATGTGATAACGAGACAAGAATTCGAAAGGGGCTTGGACCAGTGTGGAATTAGATTGTCTGAAAACGAAATAGAACTTTTGAAGGAAGTGTAAGTCGATTTTGATTGTATTTAAATCTATTATCGGCAGTATATGTTCGTTAAGTCTTATTATGATAGATGATAGATAATTAGTGAATGTTTACTAGTTTAGATCGATGTATAATTGTTGAAACCACTGGAACTCTCATTGTTGTATTGTATATTTTTCTTTCTTACTTGAAACAAGTTCTTGGTATATTCGGTTTGTCAAACAACATTTTAATTTGGTATGCATTAATATGACTATATTGATATGACTAAAGTGTAGCGTGAATAGTTTACGAACCCCAGATGCAGAAAAAGAAGATTGTACTCAGACAAAGTTATAAGTGAGCCGTTCAATGCACAAATTTTTTAACTCCATAAAAGTCCAGTTTTTACTACGAAATTTCGTACATAATTGTTTACGTATTAAACATACTATGTACATAGATAAAACGACTTTATTACAACAATGCGTCATATGTCGTAGCCTAATTCATACAAGCCCTGCCGCCATTTCTGTTTATCGTTACAGTCTTCCTCTCTAAGGCCTCTTCCCGCTATTGCCTTCGGGGTCCCTTCCATCCACCTCTTTTTTGGGCGACATCTCTTCCTCCTTTACGATGGTACTGATTTCAGTACCCTTTTAGGCTATCGGTCGCCCGCCATCCTCATAGCATGACCAAACCAACTCAGTTTTATCGTTTCAACTGAGTACAGGATGTTAAGCGCTCTGTTGGCTGCATCCCTAATTCTGTTATTCGGAACCTATTGTAGTCTTGATTTCCTACAACTACGCCTCCAAAAATCCGTCTCCATTGACAGCAGTTTTCCGAGTCAGCTGAAACGGACCAGGTTTCTGAGGCATACAGGGCGGTACTTATAAGAAATAAGAAATGAAAAATCCCTCCCTCCCATTGTGGTACAGAATGAGAAATGTCATCTCCGAATTAGTAAAATACCAGCCAACAAATGCTCAAAGAAAAAAGCTAGCTCCATGGACGTTATCACCTCCACACATCAACTGCAAAATGTTGAAATTTTCCAAGGCGAGAGAATTTTCCCCACAAGAGATTTCACAAGCCTTCCTTGGTGAACTGAATAACTACCAATTTAACAAAATCCTGTTTACAGATGGTTCTCGTACCAATGACTCTACGTCGTGTGCTGTGTATACTGGCGACACAACTTTTAAGTACAAGCTCAACAGTAATTGCGGCATCTTCACAGCTGAATTGACGGCTATTCTTAAGGCTCTCCAAATAACCCTTACAACAAAAGATCAGTCAACAATAGTTTGTTCTGACTCGCTGAGTGCCCTCAAAGCAATGGTTAACACCTTTCCAGATAATCCCCTCATACAGGAAATTTACCAGGCCTTAAAACAAATAGCAGACTCGTTAAGAAAAATAACTTTTTTTTGGGTCCCCAGCCACTCAGGAATACTTGGAAATGAGAAAGCCGACAAAGCAGCATCAGAAGCCCATTTATTAGAAGAAATAACGCTTTCTTATATCCCACCTTCAGATTTATTCCAACAAATAAAAACAAATATCCAAAGCGAATGGCAGTGTACTTGGACATCGCTAGAAGACAATAAACTCAAAATAATCAAACCGACTATCAGTAGCTGGGTATCATCTTCCAGGCAGTGTAGAAGAGAAGAAGTAGTTATTACTCGCCTTAGGATTGGTCACAGTCGTTTGACCCACGAATACCTGATAACAAAGAAAGACCCACCTCAATGTACACTGTGTAAGGTGACAGTTACAGGGCGCCATATCTTCGAGGATTGCCCTAGGTACAGTGGAGTGATGGAAAGGTGTGGTGTACCTCGGCAGATGCAAAAGGCGTTGGGGGATAACGAACAATGTTTAGATAATGCGTTAAAATTTATTAAAAACACCAATATATACCAGTCAATTTGACATATACATTTACACGTTTATGTGTATGTGTGTATGTGGGTTTATGTATGTGTGTGTATATGTGTGTATATATATATTGTCGGTGTGTATAATGTTATATGGATAATATAAATTCTATATTATATCATAAATCTTATATAATTATGCATAACGTTTTATTTTAATTTAAACAACTTCATATAAGTTACATTTCTATTATATGTTTAATATGTTAATATGGTTTTACTATGTGCCTAATGTTATGTTATGGTATGTTATGTTACGGTATTTTATTATGTAACATAATGTTACAATGTTATGTTATGGTATGTTATTATGTAAATATGTAGGTAATGTAAATATGTATATTCTCTAGTGGTAATTATGTAGATACTTTAAACATTTATACTCTCCAGTAGTGAGGGCAATAATAACCATTTGTAGTTGTTTGCCCTTAAAAAAAATAAAACAAACAAACAAACTTATAAGAAATGAAGTGTAGTTATATAATTTCTACATAATATATATTTCATGTTTAATATTAGTTGACCTTATATATATATATAAATATATATATATATATATATATATATATATATATATATATATATATATATATATATATATATATAGGGTATATATGGGGAAGGAAATGGTCCGTGTGGAAGTCAGAGAAATAATTTCTTAAATAGGATTGAACTATTTATTATCATATCATTTATATCGCGTTGGTGGTTTTACTGTTTTCTCTCATTTTTAACATTGATTGTAAAAATTTTGTTTATTGCTTTCTTTATTACTTACCATTATTCTCTTTGCTTTTAAATCTATTTCCTTTTTCTGTTATAAAAAACATTTAAATTTATTCAATAAACTAGAGCCAAAACTCAAAATGAAACATTAAATTTTTATTATAATGCAAATGGAAAAAACCACAAGCAGAGCCTTATGTTTCAAATCTGGTGTAAAATACAAACACTTATACAAACAGTCGACGTTTCGCCCATTCAGGCATTATCAAGACACAATAAAAAGTAAGTTCACTCACATCTCAAAACAGAAGTGCAATACATCCCAACGAATAATCGCTCAAAAAGGCTCATAATCCCGGTTTTGGGTTGAATGTCTTGGGGTGGAGGTGCGGTCCCGGATTATGAGCCTTTTTGAGCGATTATTCGTTGGGATGTATTGCACTTCTGTTTTGAGATGTGAGTGAACTTACTTTTTATTGTGTCTTGATAATGCCTGAATGGGCGAAACGTCGACTGTTTGTATAAGTGTTTGTATTTTACATCAGATTTGAAACATAAGGCTCTGCTTGTGGTTTTTTCCATTTGCATTATAATATTTAAATTTATTGTTTTTTTCACTTGGAAAATCGATTAACTCCACCGATCATATAAAAATTGTAACATTTCTGACGATAGCTTTTTGGCTAGTGTTTCTTATTAATTTTATATACTTTTAGATAAAAGCTGCATCTTTATTAATGCATTCTAAAATATTTATTTGAATTTATATTATAAAGGAAATCTTAAAAAACAATTCACAATATTTTCTCACATATTTTCTTCACAGTATTATCCACTTCTTTTTTTTTGGACCAATTTGTGCATTGAACGGCTCTGATAATTTATCTGATCTTATAACTTTGTCTGAGTACAATCTTCCTTTTCTGTATCTGGGCTACGTAAACTATTCACGCTACACTGTAGTCGTATCAATTTACTACACACTCATTCTATGTACGTTTCTAAGAATAGCTAACAGCCGTATCCTACTTGGTAAACGTTTCAAGGTAGGATGCTTTACATTATAGTTACGAACACGTCAACCCTTGATATTGATACTCTTTGAAGCAGCATTGTCACGTCTTCTCTTTGTAAACACAAAGGACCGTCATTATCAGGGTTATCCTTGCATTGTAACGCTTTACAAAAAACAAAATGAACTTTATGGCTCTTTTTGGAATTTTTATTATTATATCATTATTCTATATTTTTTTGTCTGGAACAACTTTCTCTGTTAAGTCGTATTTTTTTAGTTGAGTAGACTTGGCTTTCATAAAACTTCTTATGCCATTATTAAAAAAAAAATTATTTGGGCCTGAATATTAACTTTTAGAAAAATAGTTATACTCAGGAAATATAACTAACAATAATATGAGCTGTTATATTTGAAAGTGGTAAAAGTCCATTTGGATGTAAAAATAATCGATTATTACTTTTAACGGTGTAATGATTTTGCTTTCGTAAGAATGGAGATCAAATGGAAACCTTTATATAACAGGAATATAAAAGAATGGACTTATACTACCTTAAAAAATAACAGCTCATATACGTATAATGATTTAGTAGAATACAATATATGTAATTTATACTTTCTTCCTTTTTATTGGTATCTTAACATTGTTACAATGAATGGAATACTAGTCGTCAGTAAAATAATAGCATATTCGACGATTCGACTGAAACGAACATAAGATTTTCTTAGTTGTTATCTTGAGAAATAAGCCTTGCTTAGTTTTGTTAAAAATTGTTAGCAAATATGTTTGTTAACGGCATCGAACCTTCCAGTCCACTAAGCTACTTTTTTCTTAATTATAGATTTACTAAAGATTTGTATATATAAAATTTATTTATCATATAATTTATTTATCATTGCAGATATAATTATTTATCACGGTGATTGTCGAATACAGGTGGTAATGTATCTGTGATTGTAATAATTTATGCAAGGGTTGGTTGTGGTTAATGCAGACCTAGGCAACTAACTGTGAGACTTGGCTCTCTAATACATAATTCCCGGCATTGACTGTCCTAAGTGTACTACCACGGCTTCATTTAGCTCTATACTGTAAATCAGTGAAAATATATTTGATTAATAAATATATTTTTAAAAAAATAGAGAGAGTCATGAGGATTGTCGACAGAACTGAAAACTCGAGACTTTGAAATAACTGAGTTTCTTTTTTTTTTTTTTTAATTTCTAGATCAATTGTAGTCTGAATTATTTAAATTTCAACGAATTTAAGATATCAGCATTAGCCTGGTTTTCACAGATATTGATAATCCGAACAATAATTATATACAATTTCAAGGACTTTAGTTATTAATCAAAACATATTATAGACTGCACAAGCATTATACAAAATATCAATAATTGGTACTTGTGTATATAATGCACGCCCGAAATAGGCCAATGTTCTACGCATGCCCAAGCAGTTACATTTTACAACAGCTACATTTCTAGTAGTTACCTTGGATAACCTTTTCCAATATTTTTATTGGGATCTAGGTTTGGCCGAAGGGAGCCGATCATAGTTCAACAATACTTAGATCATTAGTACTTGTAGTTTCAATAATTTCATAAAACAATACATTTAATTATTACGAACAAAATTTGTTAGAGGAATCGAAAAGTTCAACCCGTTATTGATGTTTTAAGATATTATTAGTATCAATTACACTACTATGTAATGTACACTTATATTCTATGGAAAGAAATTATTGAATATTAGCTGTTATTAATATATTTATTCTCAAAAACTGGTTACAATCCCTGTCACGATTCGTACTTTTTAGTTATTTAATTTTATTTTTTTTGTCACTTTTTAAATACTTCATGATTTGTATTATTATGTAGCCTTTTGGCCAGATATTTATGATGTTTATTTTTCTGTTCATGTTATTCTAAAGCGACTTAGTCCCATAATGAAGCTTCTTTTCTATTCTATACTATTAAACGTTTTTTTTAGATAAATATAAGTTTACTCTTATATCAAGGAATTCTAATCTTTAAACTAAATTTGATTAAAAGAAATTGTATTGCTCATGCACTGGTCGCTAGGTATCCCCAGTCTCGAGCATGTTGCTGACGCGAAGCAACAAGTTTTCCCCCTAACAAAAGTCTCTAAACGCAGACACAGTTTTCATTTCAAAAACTACTTTCATGGCCTAAAATCATGGGTGGATCTAGATTTTTTTCAGGGGTGTTAAGCTTAAATTTATCGTGAATATATAAAATATAAATATATATTAATAAATAATATATATATATATATATATATATATATATATATATATATATATATATATATATATATATATATCTTACCCATAAATTTTACGAAACTGAAAAGTATTATTAATAATAATAATAAGTTCCTTGGATCAGGTTCTGTCATCCAACGAACCCAGAGATGATTGAGTACAACCGCTTCTGCAGAACCGTGGACGAAGATTCCCTCCCGCCTTGCCTCATTCGACCAACCCTGAAAGACGTGATGGAAAAGAACGTGAGGATTGAAACTAGGATAATGCCAACTCATCAGTGGGCCAACTTCAAGACGAGGAACATCCTGGCCAAAGCAATGGATAAACTTTCGAAATATGTTGGGCTTTCCAGCAGTGACTTATTCAAGGTAATGACTAGCATTTGGTTCATGTCTTATCTATCTATCTATTAGATGGCGATACAACCCTGCGATGGATCCTGGCCTCCTCTATGAGCCTCCTCCAATTCGGGCTGCTGCCTTCAAATTTCGGACTCCAAGTAGCAATATCATGTGCATGAACCGACTTTTCTAGAGTCTGAATTAGGTTGAAAGTTAGGACGGATAATGGAAATAAACTAAACTATAAAATTTATAGAGAACAAGAGATAGGAAGCTTTTGGAAAATTAAGAAGGAGAAGGATTGGGTGGATGGAAGAAAAACAGGATGTGTTGTGGTATCGTATGTGAGAAAGTAACAATATATCTACAATATACAATTCGACATATCGTACTAAAGCCAAAGTGTCTCGTTCGAAATTGTGTGAAGTGATTATTATACATTTTTAAAAAAATTAAATTGTGCCCTACGTTGGATCTTTGATCAGCGAAGTGACATACTAAGTTAAATATTTTTTCCATTTCGAAAAGAATAAATATGTCATAAGTTAAAATACATCGTAATCTCAATATAGCAAAACTCATTGATTTTTTACTACTTCGACATTGGGACATTTTTGGACTTAATTACAGTGTAATTATCCCGGATTCGAACCAGGATTTTCGGGATAGCAAGTGCTCTGCCACTCAGACACTTAGCTCCTCTTCTCTATCAACTAATAGTAGATATGCATCGTAATAATATAATCTACGGCTTATATTATATTTTCATATCTTTTTTTTTTGAAATTTCATATTAATTAGGGGAGAGTTCAATACGGGAAGAGTTTGTTTTCTTTTAGTAACGAGGGAATGGGATTAAGCTGATATTTTGTAAGCCGCGACGGTGTGGGCGGATGAGGAATGTTAATAAATTTAAGATATTCGACCAACTAAAAAATTTAGAGAATTTTCTTTATTAAATAATCGAATTGCCCAGAAAAACTAGAATGAAGTCCTTTTAAAATTTTCCCGATAATTGAGGATATTAATATCAAACTCATGAAATTAGATATCATATAATTACTTCTTCATTTGTTTTTCTAATGTATTAAGTGGTGCAGGGAGCGGAGTGGTTCAGTGGTAGAGCACTGAGTAGCCATGCCGGAAATCCTGGTTCAAATCCTGCTGAAGGCAGCTACTTTTATTTAGTCTGTTTGCGGCGGGAGATGGATCATATGGGACCTAAGACCCTCCTGGGGCTAACCCAGCCTCTATAAAATATTATAAAAATAGGCTACCCAAAATAAGGGGGAAAAACTGGCGGTTGAGCGTGATCTAGTACAAGTCTCCTCCTTGCACAGAACCGTTGTCCATGAAACGTTACAGTCTCTACCATGTACTGAACCCCAGACTCGTTCACGAGTCGTAGTGGTTACAGGTTATTTATTAAGTGGTACAACTTCAAGAGAACAAATAATATAAACACTTTGGTTTTTAACTTAAGTTTAAATATAATTAAATTATAATTTAATAATTGACACCCGTTAACATTAATAATTATAAATGACTTATTAATTGTTTAGCTTATATCGTTGCAAGGCGAATGAGGCAACTTATACACAAAATATTTATGTTCAGAAACAAAAAGTTTTGTGTTAATAATCTATACTTATTTTCATAATAATAATATATTAACCTTTATTATTCTGTTTTGTTTACATTTTAACACTGTATATTAGAGTGGAACGAATGTTTCTTATTTCGGCTATCAGCCGGTCGATGGATAACCGTGCATAATTTCACGTCATAAGGTAGTTAATGTATTTTTACAAATAAGGAAAAACTTATTAAAAAGGGAAAAAATGATAATGCTAAGGATTTAAATGTAGATGGATGCGAAATGTTGGTGGAAGATTATATTGATCCATTAGAAAAAAAAATCTGACGAGTCTGGTTTTTTGGCTGTGCCTTTAAATTAATCTATCTCTTGAAAATTATATACTCTTATACATTATCTGAATGTAATTTCCAGCGGTAATTTATTGACACTTATAAGTATTGTTACGGTCAGAGCAGGAAGTAGGACCGGCTTCCGATCTGCCTAGACAGGATTAGGCAAACAATGGGATTAAGCGGAAGGGATTAAAGAAGTTGCCGAGGCCAATCTCGTTCAACCTGGATCGGCCTGGATGGTTCTCGATCCTGTTCCGAGTAATGCCCCACCACGACCTACCTTGCCTATATAAAAAGGACAGCGTTTTCGGCCGCGGCAGTAGTAATAAGACGAGTCTGTAATAAGCCAGTGAGTAGCAGTCGTTAACTAGTGGCAGTGTGTGTGAGTTAGTTAGTATTAGTATCAGTCTGTAATAAGTGCTTAGTGAGCAACAGTGACAATTAGTGACCGTGTAATAAGTGTAATAAACTGTGTGGCAGTTTGTCATATTTGAAGAGTCTTACGGTCGGTGGACTTTAGTTAGCGAACTGTAAGTGTTAATTTGTAATTGTAAACTATAGTGTAATATTATTGTATTTGTACAAATTTATATAAATAGTTTAGTTACTTAGTATAAACAATATCTTATATTATTTGTATATTATCTTAGAAATTAGATAACATTTAGTAGAATATTATTATTGTATATTGATATTAGTTTAATAATTTAACTGTTTTAAATAATCTCATTGTATTCTTGTTAATTTGTTAATAAATATCAGATTCTTGAATTAAGTAATAGTTTAGTCCATTTTACACCCAGTAGCCCGTAACAAATTGGTGTCAGAAGTGGGATCTTGTGTAATTGTTATTTTGTCTTGCATTTTGTAATAATTGGGCTACTGTTTGAAAAATGGCTTCTCAAAGTCTTAAATTAATGGATTTAAAAGTTGCAGATTTAAAACGGGAATTAGAAGAACGTGATCTGGATTCTTCCGGAAATAAAAGTGTACTGCAACATCGCTTGCGTCAATTTTTTGTAGAGTTAGGGGAAAATCCAGATGACGTTCTATTTGAAACTGATTTAAGCAAGTTGTCTGCAACTTTTAAAAATGAATTAGGTACTGTTAAAAATGAATTAAGCACTGTTAAAAATGAGGTAGGTAATGAGTTAAGCAATGTTAAAAATGAGCTAGGTACTGTAAAAAATGATTTAATGGATACATTAGAGTCTAAGTTAGGCACATTAGAGACTAAGTTAATGGAAAATGTAGATAATAAGTTAGCCGATGTAAATAATAAAGTAGCAGATGTAGAATCTAGGCTAGGAGAAAAAGTGAACGAAATTAGGCTAAGAATGGAAGCTCTCGAGGGACGTAAGAGCAACCCACCGACGAACGATACCGACCGTTCCTCCGAGGGCAGCCATCGTGACACCATTCTGCCTGCCTATGCTGGGGCGCCACCAACTCACAACACCATTCCAGTATTCGACGGAAAGACGCCATGGGAGGACTACATGACTCTCTTCGAGACCGCGGCTTCGATCCACGGGTGGTCGCAGGAGACCCAAGCTTCAGCATTGTGCCTGGCCTTGCGTGGAGACGCCTTAGGAGTGCTGCAGGGGATGCCCATGTCGGAGCGGTCCAACTACGGGGAGCTGATGAGAAGACTGGAGATGCGTTTCGGCCACCGCCACATGGACCAGCTGTATCGCTCACAGCTGAGAAGCAGGATCCAGAAGACCAACGAGACTTTACAGGAATTTGAAGCGGATATTGCCCGGCTAGTGAGGAACGCCTACCCATCGGTCACCGACGATGTCTACGAAAGCTTGGCTGTCGACAAATTCCTCGATGGACTTCGGGACCCAGAGACACAACAAGCAGTGAAGCTCGCCCGGCCGAAAACTTTAGGAGACGCATTATCCCAGGCCATGGAATTCGAGGCTGTTAGACAGTCTGTACGGGGTCATGCGCGCGTACGAGCAGCAGAAGCGGAGCCAAATGTAGTCCCCAGCTTTGAGGACCTAGTGACGAAAGTTTTAGAGGCTCTCAGGACCCGTAAGAAGGAGATACGCTGTTGGAGCTGCGGCCAAATTGGACACCCTAGAAGCAAGTGTCCATCTAAGAAGCAAGAAAAGCCACAGGAAAACTAAGTAGGGTTGATGGGAGGGGGCAACTGTCAACCCGTAACGTCAAAGGCCCCAGGAAGACCATCAGGATTGCGTCAATAGGAAGCAGAACGAACAGTTTCTACGTTGACGGGATGGTGAACGGGCAGCTGCGAAGTCTTCTAGTGGATACTGGCGCAACCATGACAATTTTGAACTCGAAGATAGTTCCCGTTGAGAGGGTCTTACCAACCACTTGGGCATTACGGACTGCCACGGGACAGCCAGCCAAGGTCTACGGGGAGACAGTGTCCACCTTCATCATCGGGGGTCAACATCTGAGGAACGGTGCTCTCGTGGCAGAAATCGATGAAGATGTCATATTAGGCACGGACTTGATGATCGAATACGGGATTAAGTTGGATATGGCAAGAGGTGTGATGACGCTGGGAGAGGAGGAAGTCATCCTTCGGCAGGGAAAGGACCTCTACGCACGAGTGCTCTTACTAGAAGACACCACATTACCTGCACGGAGCCAAATCCTGACCCATGGGACGGTCGAAGGACAGTTACCGGAAGGTCAAGGTGTACTACTTGAACCCGGAAGGCACGAAGAACAAGAGATCGGACGTGGCGTACTTGTTGCCAGGTCTCTCATCAAGGTCGGACGGACGACTCCAATCCGGCTAATGAACCTGAACGGCTTCCCGGTAACGCTGAAGAAAGGAACACCGGTCGGGGAGTGTACAACCGCTACCTCAGTGGTTCGTCAGCTGCAACGTCGTCCCACCGAGCTCCGAGGACTGCCAGAAGAACTAAAAGGATTTGTTAACGAGTCATGCCGCGACCTTTCACCTGAACAGAGCGAGGAAGTGAAGAACATGATTATCCGATGGCATGACGTCTTCGAGATCGGACCAGGACCACGGGGCAGAACGGATATCGTCCAGCACAGGATTGACACCGGGGATGCGAAGCCCATCCGACAGGTCCCGCGGAGGCTGCCGTTAGCCAAACGGGAGGACGCCGAGAAGATCATAAAGGAGATGGCGGCTGATGGTGTCATTGAGCCTTCGAGTAGCCCCTGGATGTCTCCTGTCGTATTGGTGAAGAAGAAAGACGGCACAACAAGGTTTTGCGTAGACTACCGTCTTCTGAACAACGTCACCAAGAAGGACAGTTATCCGCTTCCCAGGATTGACGATACGCTGGACACCCTGGAGGGGTGTAAACTCTTCTCTACCTTGGATCTCCGCAGTGGATATTGGCAGGTTGGATTGGCACCTGAAGATAAAGAGAAAACGGCGTTTTCAATTGGCACTGGGCTCTGGCAGGTTACAGTAATGCCGTTCGGGCTTTGCAATGCTCCTGCCACATTCGAGAGGCTGATGGAAAATGTGTTAAGAGGTCTCTCTTGGGAGGTATGCCTGGTGTACCTAGATGACATCATTGTGCTGGGAAAGTCCTTCGATCACCATCTGAAGAATCTGGAGAAGGTCTTCGAACGACTGCGTGCAGCGAACCTTAAGTTGAACCCGAAGAAGTGTAATCTCTTCCGAAGGCAAGTCAACTACCTGGGGCATATTGTGTCAGACAACGGAGTTGCTGTTGATCCAGAGAAGATAGCAGCGATCACCAACTGGCCAGTACCTCGAGATAAGCACCAGGTGAGAAGTTTTCTCGGGCTCTGCACTTATTACCGGAGGTACGTGAAAGGATTTGCTGACATCGCAAAACCTCTTACCAGGCTTACCGAGGAGAAGAGGACTTTCCATTGGGACCACGAGTGCCAGGCATCCTTCGAGGAGCTGAAGAGAAAATTGAGTAGTGCTCCTATTCTGTGCTATCCACGTCCCGAGGGCAAGTTCATACTCGACACAGATGCCAGCAACATCGCCATTGGAAGTGTCCTGTCTCAGCTCCAAGACGGAGAAGAAAGGGTGATTGGATATTTCAGCAAGGCACTCTCAGCTCCGGAGCGCAACTACTGTGTCACAAGGAAAGAGCTTCTGGCAGTTGTAAAATCCATCGAGCACTTCCATAAATATCTATACGGAAGAAGGTTCCTGCTGAGAACGGACCACGCGGCTCTAATGTGGCTGCTGCGATTCAAGTCACCGGAGGGACAAGTGGCGAGGTGGATCGAGCGCCTTCAAGAGTACGATTTTGAATCTGCTCATCGTTCTGGAACGAGCCACAGGAATGCGGATGCGCTGTCAAGAAGACCATGTGAAGATGAAGAATGCAGACATTGTTCCCGACAAGAAGAGAAGCAGGCAACAGTATTGAGGACAACGGTTGTTATCGACAGTTGGCGGGACACAGAGGTGTCAAAGGTGCAAGTCGAGGACCCGGACTTGAAACAAATAAAGGAATGGAAGATATCGGGGCGAGGAAGACCTGCCTGGCAGGATGTTGCTCCAATGTCGAAGAATGTAAAAACGTACTGGGCCCAATGGGACTCCATTTTAGTGGACAACGGGCTGCTGAAACGGGCATTGGAGAACGTGGAAGGAGATCAGCGTAGGCTACAGCTCATCGTCCCAAGGAATAAAGTGCCCGAAGTGCTTAGGGAACTACATGCCGGTGTAACTGGCGGCCATCTTGGAGTTCACCGTACATTGGAAAAAGTTCGTGAACGCTTTTACTGGGCAAACCTTAAGGACGATGTCTTGGACTGGTGTAGGCGTTGTGCGACTTGTGCGGCCTCTAACGGACCAACAAGAAGAAAGAGGGCCCCTATGAAGAAGTACAACGTGGGAGCACCGTTCGAGAGGATAGCGATTGACATCGCTGGCCCTTTCCCTGTGACGGACGAAGGCAACCGATATATTCTCGTGGCCATGGACTACTTTTCTAAGTGGGTGGAAGCGTATGCCCTTCCGAATCAAGAGGCAGTCACGGTTGCAGACGTACTTGTGAAGCAGCTCGTCAGCCGGTTTGGAGTACCCATGGAACTTCACGCTGACCAGGGAAGAAACTTTGAGTCTGCAGTCTTCTCCGGAATGTGCGAAGCACTGGGGATACGGAAGACCAGGACGACGCCTCTTCACCCTCAATCGGATGGCATGGTGGAGCGCATGAACAGGACGATGGGTCGATATTTGTCTAAAGTGGTCTCCGACCATCAGCGAGACTGGGACCAGTATCTTCACTTGTTCTTGTTAGCCTACCGCAGTTCAGTCCATGAAGCAACGGGGCAGACCCCCGCAAATGTGGTGTTCGGCCGAGAACTTCGTTTGCCTTGTGATCTGAAATTCGGGTTCAAGGAAGTTAACGGAGAGGAATACGTCACGAATCTACGGAAGCGGATGGATAATATCCACGAGAAGGTTCGTGCAAACATCCAGGGAGCCAGTGACAGAATGACGGAGCGTTACGACATGAGGGCAGAGAAAGGTGGATTCCAACCTGGAGATTTGGTCTGGCTACATGATCCTCGAAGAAGGCGAGGCTACTCACCTAAACTTCAGAACTCCTGGGATGGCCCGTTTGAGATTATCAATAGGATAAACGACGTCATCTATAGGATCAGGAAGCAGCCAAAAGGAAAACCCAGGGTAGTCCATTTTAATAGACTGGCCCCATACAAAGGAGATCATGGCCCGACAAAAGCCCAGCAAGTCAGGTATCTCAACAACGTGGAGACCAGTAAGGTATCAGTTGCACAACCTAAGGCACAAGGTTCCCGTGGAGTAACTCAGACAGTATACAGAGATATCTTCTCGTTACCCGCGGACTATTCTCTGGCCCATTGTGTCGCCGAAGATCTGAGGACTTCCCGAGGCATTGCAACGATCTTCAGGAAGAAGTTTGCTGGAACTGAGGAACTGGAACGCCAAGGACCAAGCGTCGGGAAAGCACTCCACCATACGCACGAAGGACGACACCTGTTCTACTTAGTTACCAAGTGTGCTACTGATCAGAAGCCCACATATGACGCACTGCGGCGAAGCCTCGACGACTTGCGGAGTAAGCTTCTGAGACTGCGTGTCACCAAGCTCGCGATCCCTAAGTTGGGCTGTGGATATGACGGCCTGGAGTGGAAGGTTGTTAGGAACATGCTTGAACAGACATTCGCCAACTCTGGAGTCGCCATATTGGTGTGCACGTTCAACCCCTGGAAAGGAAATGCGTCTCCATCGAGGGAAGCTCATAACCGCCCGATTTCTCCGGACTATGCTCTGGGGCACTTTTAAGGAGGGGGCAGTGTTACGGTCAGAGCAGGAAGTAGGACCGGCTTCCGATCTGCCTAGACAGGATTAGGCAAACAATGGGATTAAGCGGAAGGGATTAAAGAAGTTGCCGAGGCCAATCTCGTTCAACCTGGATCGGCCTGGATGGTTCTCGATCCTGTTCCGAGTAATGCCCCACCACGACCTACCTTGCCTATATAAAAAGGACAGCGTTTTCGGCCGCGGCAGTAGTAATAAGACGAGTCTGTAATAAGCCAGTGAGTAGCAGTCGTTAACTAGTGGCAGTGTGTGTGAGTTAGTTAGTATTAGTATCAGTCTGTAATAAGTGCTTAGTGAGCAACAGTGACAATTAGTGACCGTGTAATAAGTGTAATAAACTGTGTGGCAGTTTGTCATATTTGAAGAGTCTTACGGTCGGTGGACTTTAGTTAGCCTACTGTAAGTGTTAATTTGTAATTGTAAACTATAGTGTAATATTATTGTATTTGTACAAATTTATATAAATAGTTTAGTTACTTAGTATAAACAATATCTTATATTATTTGTATATTATCTTAGAAATTAGATAACATTTAGTAGAATATTATTATTGTATATTGATATTAGTTTAATAATTTAACTGTTTTAAATAATCTCATTGTATTCTTGTTAATTTGTTAATAAATATTAGATTCTTGAATTAAGTAATAGTTTAGTCCATTTTACACCCAGTAGCCCGTAACAGTATTAAGTAACTTCTTGGTTATTAAAAGTACCTTCACAAACATTCACAATGACAAAAATCCAGATGTGGGGAGTCGGGTAGCTCAAGTTGTAAATCTCTGAGTTGCTTTTCTGAAGGTCCTGGGTTCAATTCCGGCTTGACAGATAAATTATGTGGCCTATTAACACCCAAGAGTTGGCGTTGTAGTGTCATCAGCCGATCTTCATGTGACCCACCCAGACTCTATCACGTGAAAGAAAACCTGGCGCTTGAGTGTGGTCTTGGCTTATTCACCTGTCAGCACAAACTTAGGATTAGAAACAGTTTAGTCTTTACCACATAATGAACCAGAGTAAAGAAATAACCTTAATGGTTATATTTTTAGAATATATGAGGTTATATTTACCACCTCTAAGACATCCACTGGAGATTTCTAATAAGTAATACATTTTCAAAACAAAAACTAATAAAAGTTAAAAAAAATAAAACTTTTATAAATCTTGCCCAGAGATTAATTTTGATAAATCTTTACATAAATTTGATATTGTTTTACATAAATGTGAATAAATGTACATGTGTACCTACATATTTTCATTTTTCACTATGTAGATTTATGTTTACGAAAATAAGTAATCATACTTTTATAAACTTATATTAATTAAATTTTTTCTTTCACGCATGTTTATATATATCGAGATATACAGATAATCGACGCTCCACTGTGTGTGTGTATATTTAAGTCTTAAATCTTAATGCATATATATGTATGTATGTATGTTTATATGTGTGTGCGCGCGTCTGAGCATGCGTTAAGAGTTAAATAATTAATATACGCAAGTTATGGTCAGCATCATTTCTTAATTCGACCTGCTGTAATATTTTTGTAATTGATATGGCTAGGTAGTGCTCAGTATATATTGGTATTTACTCTTTTGAATGTTAATAAATACGTTTTCCTTTCCATCTTGAGATTAAGCCTATTCATTACTTCGTTAAGTCTGTCTTTTGAGGACGTTTCATCTTGAACCGTCACTGTACGAGTGAAAAGATAGGGTTTTAGCGGATTATAATAATTTTTTTTTTTTAACTTGTTGCCTCTGGTATAATAACGATAATAAAATTTTGTTACAAAAGAGTTACGACCCAAATAATACGGGTACAGTTTCGAGATCGAACCTCCAGAAAGCTCTGTTCACCTTGAATTGCTTGCACACGATCTCGAACCCGGAGTTGGACACGGTCATCCACTGCTTCGGCTACAAGAAGGGACACTTCCTAGAACTGGATTACACATCCTTCCTCAACGCCTTGGACATCGTCATCAAGACCAAAGCGACCGCCAAGAGTCTTTAAGAACGTCACATGGAATCTTTTGAGCGAATTAAATTTGTACATTTTTCTGGTCCTTACTTATATCATAAAAGTGTATCATATAATTTTTAGCTTAATTATATTGAATTCTTTCTTGGCACTATCTTGTCCTACTAATTAAAAATAATCACGAACTTCTCGAAATTTTTGTAGCTAAATTTTTAACTACGTCGAACATAATATAATTGAAAATAATTTTACTGTGGAACTAGGCACCTTTTAAATAACAAATATATTTACAAACAAAAAATATGCCAAATATGCTACGTTTAAAAAAACAAAAACGGTTATTGCTATACTCGTATACCAAAAAAGTAAATGGATAAATAACAACGAAAAAGTTAGTTCTTAACGCGGTAGAAACAATAAAAAAAACAGAAAATAAAAAATATAAAAAGTAATAAAGTTATAAGAAGAGAGGCTAAGCAAGAAAATCCACTGTTTATTCCTGAAAGGTATAGGCCAAATTTATATCTGATTAATAGGGATCAGTTTGAGAATTCATATATTGGAAAAGCATGGGTTTATAGAGGATAGGGAAGAAGCATAGCTGATATTAGAATTTATTTTATGTTAATGGGCTCTTCTTTACCAAAGCTTTATAATTTTAAGAGTAAAGGAAAACAAAATTCAGCGACTTAGAAGCACCAAATGTTGTAAATTCAGTCCTGAAGTATAGTCGAAATCAAAAGTAGGAGCACATCTCTGAGTAATTGTTGATTATTTTTATTTATAACTCCATTTTTTAAAGCATTTTATTTCATTCAAATTTCTTTAAAATATAGTAAACGTTTTTATAATTAGATATGGGGAAAATATTACTGCTTTTTATCTATCGCATTGACTTTTGTGAGGCAACTTATTAACATTAAGGCAAAGTAGTTTTGTATCCGTGTCGTATTCTGCAAAATGTGTCTCTATCATTATCAAACTTTGCAAAGTTATTGGTTCATTCAATGCAGAAATTAATAAAAAATAATTTTTTGAGTTAATAAAAGATTTATTTTATTATTTATTCTTCTTCGTATTTTTACAATGCGGTGAGGTTCAATTTTTGGTTTGTAAAAACGAATTATTTTTGTTTCCCATTTTTAAGTCTATTTTTTATTTAATGAAGTACATAACAACGACCATATGAAAGTACACAAACAAGACGATTAGATAGTGAAAGTGTCGTCGACACGGAAACAGATGCATTCAGTTCTCAAAGAAACAACTTTCGACTGGTGCAAGGCCAGACTGTTATGTAACCGTTCTATACCGGCCAATCGGATCTCTCCTTCGTATCAGTCCTCGGCTCTTCTGCAGGCACAGAGTAGTCTCAGTTTAGTCGATTGTGGTGCTGTTGCTTGAGTGAGGACAGCTGTGATGGATAAAAACGGTACACTGGACAGCGCTGAAGGTAAGGTCGTCTATAAATAGATATGTGTGTGTACTCACGTCTGTAACACGTGAACCGTTTATGTAACATCATATCTGTAGTGCTATTTTAAAAAAATTGTTATGTTCTAACTCAAGGAATTTCTGTATTCATATAATTAAATCTCATATCTGGACTTTGGACGTTATGAATCAGCCAAATTTTAATCATAAAATATCAGAGATCTGTTAATCAATAGTTCAAAAAGTGATCACGATCTAAATTAATATCTGCGTACACAGCGTCAAATATTTTGATATTATCTAAAGTTTGTTTATTATATATCCCAAAACACAACTAAATGTTTAATAAATACGATTAATGTAAAATATATAGGCTTAATAGGTTCAGGGTTGGCCAAAATGTAAGCATCTGCTGACATTTGAAAATAAGAAATTTCTTTTACCACAGAAAAGAAATTAAAAGCCTGGGGATGTTTTTTGCTTTTTAACCAATAAAAGTACACCAATTACCTACGTTTAATGGTTAAAAAGTAGTTACTGTTTTTAATTATTTTACTAAAATAAATTAAATCGCCAGTTGATTTTCAGTCACCAAAGTGATGGTAAATGAATAGTATACGATAGTATGAGCCATATCGCTCCTTCAAAAGAACAGCTTGCATTTTTGAGTTAAGTAGCAATTGTATAAGTTGAAGCGTTTTAATTCAGGAACATGAACCATAATCCATTTCCGTATTCCCTAATTTCGAGTTGTATCATGATTGAACTTGAAGTTTTAAGGTAATAATCAATAAGCCAAAATCAAAATCGTTTTAAGTATTTAAACATTTTCTAATGATTAGTAGAATAATTTCAATGCCATCATTACAATAGAGATTTTTTGATTTAACAATATCGATTTTTTTATTTTTGTAACTCACGTGGATCATTCATATACCTTTTTTGAAAAATTAGTTTTTCCGATTTATGACATATTTTTTTAAGGAGCGATGTGTATAGGTTATTAAGTTGTCTCTGAGAAAATTTAGTGGTTAAATATTCGTTTACTTACGAATTAAAAGAATAATTGATAGTAGATAAATTTATATTTTTATATTCAAACCATGTTCCTTAAAACATTCTTTTTATTTTTTTTCATCTTCTTAAGTCATCGAATTTCTGTCACTCCACTGCACCTTTTCTGTAAATATTCCTGACTTATTAAAATCAGGCAATTTTCGGTTTGAAATTAAGGAAGATAGATCCAAGTAATTCATTTTGAGAAATGTTTGAAGTTCTGCATGAACAGATGATTAATAAAAAAATTATAAACAGATACTTTTAACGAGTAAAAGTTACATGTGAACCTAAAACAAAAAATATGCGAGTCTAGATAGATGAAGCGCAACACTGTTCCTGTAACTCCCGTGCCATTTGATGGGCGGTTGAATGTTTACTGTTCCATGTAAAGTATCGTTTGACAACAAAGAATCTAAATATAACCCAATCTCGACTTCCTTGTTGATTTAAAAATGTATTCAATAGTGGCTAAATATCTAGTGAATGAAACAAAAATCTATATCAAATATTACCAATTAAGCAGTCAAACTTATTAAGGAATACTTAGAACCTCGGAATGTAAAAAAAAATTTAAAGATTCAAATCCTTTTTATCAAAGAATTTTTTTTTTCGAGATGAGATAATTATTGATAAAGATATTCGAACGTGATTTCATACTGGACACAATGTATTCTTGGATGATAAAAATGGACATATTTAATATATAAATTAAAAAATAAATAATAAAAGCCTTTTTTTAATCAATCTCTGAAATTTTTTTTAATATGACGCTCTGTAAACATTCAAGAATATATTAGAAAAAATTCGAAACTTACGCGAACGATCACAATAAAATTAAAGACTGATTCCATACTTTTATAATAATACATTTTCTTCCTCTACGATTAAATGTAAAAATAGTATATTTTTTGTTACTTTGATAGATATGTAATATTACACAAACACACACGAAAACATTTTGGTAACAACTGTTTATCTACCGGAGACTTAAGAGTTTTTCTCCTCAGGCGCACGGAAATAATAGTTTTATTCTATTTTTAAATATGAATGTCACATAAAAAAAAGATTCGAAACACCATCGATCATAGCCAGATGAAAAACCGGTCTCAAGAGATTTTCGTGTGGGTTTGTTTGTTTTCATATGAACACGAATAGTTATTTTTTTGTTTGTTTTTTTTACCTTGGCAATGTAAATTTTGCAGATATATAAAAACTTGTTATCTCAGTCTTCTCTGTAATAGCTAAACAATACTCGAAGCTTTAATGTTGGTTTATTAAATAATCATTTTACAACAAGTAAAAATAAAAAAAAATTACAAGTTCCTGAATTTCCAAAATTTATAACCTGGTTCCTACGTATTATTTTATTAATGGAACAAATTATTAATATACTGTGCGATTATAAAACTTTTTTTTATGATTCCTAAAATAAAATTTTGTAAAAGCTTGTAAATAAAAAAATTAAAAAGTATGTTGCATAAATCGAACAACTTTCTCCTACATCGCTACCTCAAATAAATTTTAAATTAACTTTTCATGAATATTTCATATAATATTTTATAGGAATATTTGGTATCATTTAAAAATATATGAAGATATTATCATATCACACAATCACTGTAGTTTATCGATTGTTTTATTCTTCATTATCTAAAAAAAGTTAGATAATATTTTTGGTATTCATAAATTTTCGAATGGGATATTGTATAATCGATATTTACTCTGTTAAATCCCGATTTTTTTTTATTAATCTGAAAAACATTTCTCCTATTACACATTTAGTTAATTGTAAAATTCATTTATCTGATAAATTTATCCGTTAATTATCAAAAATAACCTCGAGTGGTTCTTATTTTTTTTAAATATACGTCCTTGACATATAAATGCCTTAAATAAGTAATTTTAGTTTCTTTTATTTTTTTTTTCTAAGCGAGATTTTAGTTAAATATCAATATTTATACAGAATAAACCATCTTGCTTTTATCTATTGTATTGATCTATGTCTGTTGTAAACTTCAAGTCAAAATTTTTACGATCCGTTTACGATAATTCCCCTAACTTTATATTTCAGATACAAGTGCTTGAAAGTAATATATAATTTCTACAATAAAGAATTACTCGTTAAAACTGTTAAACAGAGAGTTTATTGATTTATGAGAGAATACCCACTCACACTCTTACATATTTTAGTGTTAAATGAAGTAATATTGTTTTGCTGTTTTACAATTAGGTAATATTTATATTAAGGTGGGTTCTTAGAAAATGACAGAGAATATTTGCTATATAACGATAAAAAAAAAATAATATGCAGAGTCTTTTTAGAGCATTGTTCGTGCTAACGTAATAATCATTCTTAACATCTGTACCATAAATTCCTGACATCTCATTGATAATGTCAAATCATTGGCTGAGATTAGATAAGGCTCTGGCTTCTTTCATTGTTCATTTATGTCTTTTGATTCTAGAAGTGTAGCAATAAACTAGTTTATTTACTAAGCCTTGGGTATAAAATTATAAATCGCGTTAATAAAAATATAAATATTAATATGTTAATTTTAATAAATTAGATAAACATTTTGAAATAACCATGTAGATCATATGTAGGGATGGACGTAGTACGCGGAAATTTGTGCTGCTCCTGTGTGTTTTATATAATCTTCATTAAAGCTTCCTCACATAATTAATTAATTAAATAATAATTATTAATTTAGCCTAGCTTCTATGAAGGCCTCACTAAGCACACCAGAGCCGCACATAAATTCGTTCTTCCTTTCCGGCCTATCAAGCTCTACATTACTCATAACTAACTAAAAAGTTATAAAATAATAAAAATAATTATAAAAATACAGTATATAAAATTGGAAAACATAAATTAAATGTAATTATTAAATTTTCTTACAATGAAGTAAGTTTTATCGTATAATTTTTTGGTTTGTTCAATTAACGTCACTTTTTGCTGCTAAGGCTAATCGGACGATGCTACAGTGGGAGCTCTAAATTTTGCCTATCTAGGTTTAATTACGATAGTTATTTTGAACGAGTACTTGACATCGTACAGGCTCGGGACTCCCATTTAACGTCCCTCCCAAAGGACGGCGTAACTAAGGATTTTTTACTCCCTTTAAAAAATCCTAGGGCCACCTGCCGCGCTACGAAACCCCGATCTTGGGCTTCGTAATTTGTTGCGCTAGCAACTAGACCACATATCGCCCTTATAATTTTAAAATACGACGGGGAAGAGTTACATCCTCTTTGCCTACTCGTATTATTGGACGAACTGATACTGATTGATAATGATATATCAAAACGCTGTTTTGGAATTATTATAGATTTTCGCTAGACCATTTTAAACAGAATATTTGTTTACATTAATTTTCATGGTTCAATTTTTGGTTATTTTGTGCAATTTGGTCAGTTCTTACAATTTTATCCAAGCACGTTTTTCCTCTTATAAATGTTATCATAGGGGCTTCGTAATACGTTAGTCGTACAATACTATAATCTTATACATTTATTACATGCAAGGAACTTTATTTTTTACAATAGAGTGATACCTGTTAATTTTAATATATTTTACAGTATTCCTAAATATTTAGGGAATTCTTATTCAATAAAACATGATGTGGTACTCACATATTCTAATTTGATCCAGGATCACATTTAGAGTCACAAAGTGATGAGAGTCACAAAGTCATGTGTAGTTCACATCAGATTTTTTTTTTTACTTTACTTATTTATCATGAAAATTAAATTGAGACATGTGATTTGATAAGAGCGAATATTTTATTTTATTTATTCCATATATTTTTTGGCCATTCTTAATGAATATGTTTTCAATTATAGGCGGTGACAGCAAACCTCCGAAACTTCTCATAAAAGGAGGAAAAGTCGTAAATGCCGATAGGACGGAAAACGTCGATGTTCTTGTTGAAGATGGTGTTATCACTGATATCGGATATGACCTCGCTGCACCTGCTGGCACTATGGTACTGCTGGCGGATGGAATGTACGTCATACCTGGTGGCATTGACCCTCACACCCACCTCGAGTTCGAGTTCATGGGCACTAAGTCAGTCGATGACTTTTACAGAGGAACAAGGGCCGCTGTTGCCGGAGGGACCACAATGGTCATCGACTTCGCCATAGCTCTTCCAGGTCGCTCCTTGTTGGAAGTTTACGACAAGTACCGATTAATGGCTGATCCGAAGGTGTGCTGTGATTATGGTCTGCATATAGGAGTCACCTGGTGGTCCAAGACGGTCAGCAAGGAAATGGAGCTCCTCTGTGCGCAGCATGGAGTGAACTCTTTCAAACTCTTCATGGCATACAAGAATATGTTCATGGTAGACGATGGTGAGCTATTCGAAGCATTCACGCGGTGCAGGCAACTCGGCGCTGTAGCAATGGTTCACGCTGAAAACGGTCACGTGATTGAGAAGAATGTGCAAAAGTTAAAGGAAGGAGGTGTTACCGGACCGGAAGGGCACGAGATGTCGAGGCCTGAAGAAGTCGAAGCGGAGGCAGTGAATAGGGCAGCCATGATAGCATCTCAGACCGGAACTCCACTTTATGTGGTTCACGTCATGAGTGAGTCAGCTGCTAAGGTCATAGAGGAGAGGAGGAAGGCAGGCCAGGCCACGCTGTACGGGGAGGCCCTCGCAGCAGGGCTCGGCACCGTAGCTCCTGACAACAACTGCTCCTTCGAAGTGGCCGCCGCACATGTCATGAGCCCGCCCCTCAGGAAGACCAGGTCGACACCTCTGGCGCTCATGAAGGCACTGGCTTCAGGGGCTTTACAAACCACCGGAACAGATAACTGCACCTTCAACAAGGAACAGAAAGAAATAGGGAAGAACGACTTTACTAAGATTCCCAACGGGTTAAATGGGCTAGAGGACAGGATGTCGATCATCTGGGACAAAGGAGTCAACACAGAAATAATAGATCCACAGAAGTTTGTGGAAATAACGAGCACTAATGCCGCTAAGATTTTCAACATCTATCCGAAGAAAGGTTGCATCGAGGTTGGGTCCGACGCTGACATTGTCATATGGAATCCCAACAAGTCCAAGAAGATATCGGCTTCTACTCATAATCACGCTTGCGACTTCAACATCTTCGAAGGGATGGTGGTGCGAGGAGTGCCGGAAACGGTCATCGTGAAGGGAAAGGTTTCCTACCGGAATGGGCGGCTGATGGACCTGAAAGGCCACGGGTCCTTCGTCCCCTGCCAGGTGTTTTCCCCGCACGTGTACGGCCGCCGCGATGGCGGTTATCGCCCTGGGTCCGGGGACTGTGGCAGGACGAAGGACACCCAGTACTGCCTCAACACCCTCAACTTCCCTGAGAGGCAGCTCCTCACAGCGGCGCTGCAGAAGGCTGCACCAACTGCTCAGAGAGGCTGCCCAAAGCTGTTCAGGGTATGTATCATCCTTCCTTGATACTTTGTTTATAATTTAAAGTTAAATCTAAATTAGTCATTATTAGGTTGATTATCATAATTTCACAAAATATACCTGTTGTTAACACACCCTTAATTAGTTGAAAAGACAAGCCACCTGTTTAATTTTGCTTTAAAACAACTGCGAGTAACTCAACGACGAACAAATGAAAGACGTATTTAACATATAACTGTTAGCTGCATAAAGATGATTCCTATATTAGTTTATAAACTTTTTCTGAATGTAAAAAATAACAACATTTTTTTAAAACAGTACATCAGTAATTCCTTCAGGAGTTGTTAATGCTAACAAGAACTCAAAATAAGAGATACTATTATTATCCTAGTATGCAGTAATGTACTATCTTTTTACAGCAGTTTTTTGCTTGTTGATATGACATCTCCTTTTACTGATTTCCAATTATTAATCATGTGCCCTTCAAGTATTGGTAAAAAGTTGATTAATCTGCCGTAGATATATTATAATATTACCCAGCAATTGTAGTTGATGACTTTGTACTTATCAAATGTAATAATAATTTTCAAACTATTTCATCGTTCTTGCCATCTTTCCCGAATCTACACATATTTGGGTTCGTAGATTCCTTTTTAAGTCAGTTTTCCTTTTCTGACTTATTCACTGCATCATATCATTATAGAAAAAAACTATTTATTATTATCATTATTAATGGAATCGTATTTTAACATAATAACACAGTTTCCTTAGAACATGTTAGATTTTCTTCTATCATTCCTTATACAATTTTGCAGGAGTTGGATAAGAATGGAAAAGGAAAGGTGGGACCTACCGAGTTCTTCAAAGTCCTTCAGAGGATCGACGTCCTTCAACACCTTTCCTCTCGAGAGGCCGACATTCTTCTGAAAGCTTTCAGTTCGGACTTGGAGACTCCAAACGATATCGCATATGAGCAGTTCGTCCAGGCATGCGCCCTGCACTCTTCAGCGGCCGGCGAGGCTGAAGAAGGCAATTGAATTTTATAATGTTAGAAAGAAATTTTATAATGATAATGCCCATTTTTATTTCAATAAAAGAGTACATTTTTAATATTGTATAATTTTTGTAAATAAGGAATTGTGCAATTATAAAAATATGAATATAATGTATGTATATATGTATCTATATAACAGAATAAACTTTACAGTTACTTAACATTTAAGTTAGTTAACATTTGATTAATACCACTAATTTCTTAACCATCAATTCTCTCTCTCTCTCTCTCTCTCTGTCTGTCTGTCTCTCTCTCTCTCTCTCTCTCTCTCTCTCTTCTACTCTCTCCCCCTTTTCCCTATATATATATTAATAGTCAACAGAAAATTAAATAATTATAATTAAATCAAAATAATTAAATAGGGTGTAAATACAAACAGTTGTAGTAAAAGATATTTTAATAGCTAAATGTTCCCATAAACGACATCTGTCCTGCAAGAATAGATCTTTTATTTAGTGTAATAAAGAGGTACCTCATTAAAATAAATAAGATGGTACTTTCTTATGTTTATGCACATGACATTGTTGCCAGTTGCCTCTGCCTCTAAAATGTATCCACCCTGGTTCACTCTAGTCCAGAAAAAAGAAAACTATATTAGAACCCGATTGAAAAACAATGAACCCAAAAGCTGGGAAAAAAATGGAAACTACACGGCCTGTCGACATTTCTTTAATTCATGCACCTGAAAAAAGATTTACATTTGTGAATATTGGATAATTAAGTATAAAAATAAGACGGATTGTGAACGTCTTAACATAAGTTAATAACGATGTGAGATGGTTTTGATATTCACGGATATGAATTTATTTGGTATTATTTTTTTTTAACTAATGCCTTAATTGGCAAGACGGTTACTTGTTAGTTGTTTATCAGTTTTTTTTAGACTTAGTACTTTGTTTATTCTTTCAATTCCCTTTTAGTAAATCTTTTATTTATTTTTATTGGCTAAATAAGAAAAATTGCAAATTTATCGGATTCACAATATTTTTCAGCTACTAGTTAATTTAGTTATCAGATAGTACTCAATACCAATCCCTACTTAGTTGAATAACAGGAAAGGATTTGTTTTAAAATTAGGACCAGAAGGGTCTTTAACTGGAGAAGGGTCTTTTCCGGTCCAGAACGGAGTGATAATTAAGTCTAAAACTGTGGGTCCTATTGTGACCAACCCGAGGTGGCACAAAAAACACTATTAGCTTCAACAGCTGATTCACCCTCCGGGCTCAATGGCTTTGTCCACTGTTGGGAGTGGTTAGTGTCCCAAGGTCCGGTGGAGAGGGGTTCCTATGTCCGCTTTTAATACCTTCTATTGTATTCATCTCTCCGAAGAAACGACCAAAAGGATGGTCATTCAGTCGAGAGGGGAATAAGAGTTATGAGGGTTTACGAATTAAATTGGCTAGGAATAAAGTGCTCTAGAATTCATATCAACATTATAAGTTGAATGGTCAATTCACGGAGATATATTTTATTATTCAAATGGAAATGTTTGACCGGATACTTCTAAGAAGAGTATTAAATGGTCAGGGGGTGCAGTCAATAAATTACACAAAATAAGATAGACGTATTTTATTTGGTCCTGCCTTTTGACTTAGGATTTAAACCTACTTCAAGACTGTGAATAATAGAAAAAATAAAAAACTATATAAACAATGCAGGACCAAAGAATATATCAAATTTATTTAAACAGAAATGATAGGAATGAAAAGAAATAGAAAGAGTAAGTTATAAATTATGAAATAATTAGAATTGAAGAAAATATACAAGACAATAACTAATAAAATAGTTTATAGTTAAATAGCATAAGCAAAATAGTCTATTACACTATTTTTTATTATCTTCCAATGTTTTTTTAGTTTTCTTTTATTGTTGGTATCGGCATCGAGCCTTCGGGTTTGGTAAGTCTTAATATTATTATCTGTTATATATTGTTATCAGCCCTGAGATGGCCTAAAGCCTAGGTCGAAACGTATATCTTGAAGTCCGGGTAATAGTGGGAAAGAGAAGGAACAAGTGGATTTTGAGTTGATCAGTATTGAGTTGTTCTGTACTTGCTATGAATATGTGATTTAACAGTAGAAATTTTTATGTTCGGTATTGTGTGTTTCGAAATAAACCAATGAACATTAAAATTTTACTAAGAATTTCGGTTCGTTTTGTTTGTATCTTGTGTTTTGCTGAACCCCAAAGTTCTGCTCCAAAATATATTAATTATACGGTTTTGATTGTTTATTTTTCATTATATCCACTTCACACTGTTACATTTGCATAAGGAAATGATAAACGCGTCGAATTCGTGTATCAGCAATTCCGATATGCAAATCGTCGAAGATGACATCAATGCGAACCATTAATGTTATCATCCCGTTCAATTTATTATCAGTTGATTTTTTACTCATTTTTTAAAAACTATATTTGTATTAGTAATTCATTTATTTATTTATTCAGAGCTTGTTTAATAATAAATTATATTACTTTGTTCATCTTTAGGCAAGTCTCCTTCCTTCCACTCTTAGGAGACATGAAATGGCTTTTGCACAAACAAGTTCTTTTCCCTGAGCACTGACGTTAGATCTGTCAAAGACGTGTGAAATATTAATTTCATAACATTAAGGACTAAGTTGTAGAAATATTATGTAATTCAGGAAGTTCCACTGACACATATTTGTTTTTCTGACACTCTGAATTTATTTGCTTACTTTACTTTATAGGCGTTCCGACATGGGTTGCCTCAACTTGCTAGAGCAGAGCTCCATGCCACATGATCCATCCAATCCTCTTCCTGGAGACCTCGACCAGCCATCTCCTCCTGGACTCTCTCCATCTACCTGCCTTGATAAAAATAAATAAAACTCTAGCGGATGGGTTTTTTCTTTCATGAATTCATATTAGTTTCTTTTTAACCAGTTATAAGTTCTCAGAAACTGATGCCAACAAAATAGTTGATTGATAAATTGTAGTTAAAGAAATTATCTATGGTTTTGATAGGTTCTCAAACCGCTACGGCAGATCTTTTTGTCGTTATAGTGTCTGATAAGCATGATAATTTATCAGGAAACATATCTACAGTCCCGGTGTATAAGTGGTTAAGTCATTTTTTCGATGGGAAGAGAAATTGTGTTATTTTTGAGGTGAAAAGGGGGCTTACTCAGATATTGGCTTGAAAAGGAGATGGTGCTTATATTAAAACTCCTTTTGAAGCTCAAAACTTCCAAAATGACGTTATTTCTCTCAGGACGAATTTCGACTAAACCACTTATTCACCCCGGCTGTGGATGTATAGAATCTTATAGGATATCAGAAACATTTGTTAATAATTGTTGTTTAATGGAAAAGAGCTATGTAGACTAAAACTATTTTTCTATTATATTGGTTTGTTTAATCCAATTAATTCCGAGTGTAAAACAATAAGTCAATGAATTGAATACAATATACGGTTTATTCTTGCCATTAGGGACGGTCCAAGAATACACTAGAACCAGCCGTGTATAAGGAACATTAATGTTAATGGTCAACGTTATTAGTATTGACCATTAGTGAGCCACTCGAACAATAATAATGGGATATATTAGCTGGAATATATGGAATATACCAACAAGACTTAAATAGCAAATCGGGAGGGGGGGGGGGGAGGTAACTTGGTTGTTGAGCTTGATGGCGTATTTAGCAGTCGACCAGATTGATTTGTTGAAAGAACTTCAACAGCACAGTGGTAATACCCGTCATCTATTTTTATGCCATGGAGACTACGAGCGTAGCTGGAACGGAGAACTTTTCAGTCCAAGAATATCATACATAGGGTGGATATAGATTGAGAATGAACAAACAGTTAATTTGAAGATTTTTTTTTTTTTAGAAAAAAGATCAAGCGCACATGGAAGTATTGTCAACCATACCATAGATTAGCCAATTAAAAATATATTTTCAAAACAGCGCAATTAGATAGTAGTAGAAGTGATATTATGACAAAAAAAAAATTGAAAACACAGTAGGAAAGTGGATAGTAATGTCCGAAAAGGAATAATTGAAGAAACTGGGAAAAAATGGACAGATGAGAGAAAAAGAATACAAGGAGAAAAGGTGAACAGGAAGTATGAAAAAATTTGCGTGGCCGCTCGTCCATTTGCAATAATTAAATAATTATATTTGTAAGAGAGAGGGGAAGAGTTAATGGATTCTTATTTCATAAATATATACTGCCTTGAGTTTGGAAAATTATATTACTTTCTGTTTCAATAAAAATGAATACTTATTAAATTTTCGATAGTTAACTTTGGGTTGGCCATTATGAATTATAGAGTATAAAAAAAATTGTGATTGAAAAAATATTTAAGAAGGGCTTTTGAAGAGACTCCGGGCCTGACAATAACGCCTCGAACGGCCATCATTTCTGATTTGGTTCAAATTAAAGTCCCCCGGTAAGTCCCTATTAAGTTGAGTACACTTATCGGGAAAAGAGGGGAGTTGGAGTGGTAAGCACTAGGACTCCACCCTACTGAAACCGTTACCTTTAACGTTTCCCTTCGGAGGGATCCTTTTTACGGTGGCGCCGACGTCCTTATTGCGGCTTCATTTGAATTTATCGATTCCTTGTTAGAGTTTGCTGGCTAAGTGGTGTGGCCTGCCCTGTTCGCGAGTCGAGTCCACTACATTATGTCCCGAATCAATGGCCTGTTCTCCATTCAGCTCTGGCTATTGGGTCGATGCAATAACCTCGGTGTTGAGAGTAGCCACCTCCACTCCCTATAAATTCCGTTTTATAGTTAGGTTAAAGTTATTATGTTTGCCCTATCTTGTAAGTGATGTTTTTATTTCTTTATAATCTAGATAAGTAGGGAGCGGAGTGGCTCAGTGGTAGAGCGCTGAGTTGCCGTGCCAAACGCCCCTGGTTCAAATTCGGCTGTGGCAGATTTTAATTAATCTGTTAAATGTTTCCTTTGGGATCTGGGACCATTCTGCGGACCACCCAGCCTCTATGAAGTCTTTACTCTTAATCGAGGGAAAATTGAGGACAAATCACCTCCCTGCACAATCGTTGTCCATGAAGCAGTACAGTCTCTAACACTTATCGAACCCAAGACCCTTCATGGGTTGTAGTGGTGCAGGTATTTTTTAAATTTATTGTGTTTGCGCTGGATCGTAGGTAATTTTTTTACTTGTTTGTAATCGAATAAAGGTTTAATTTATCACATTCCAAGTGGAATTCCGAAAATTTCAGTTCGCAAAATGTATCGCAAATAAATTTCTTTTCTTAATAAAATTACAAGATTTTAGTAAACATTGGCAAACCAAAAGTGGTATTTTACTTTTGGGGCCACTTGAGGTGTAGTAGTTAGCTTTGTAAGATAACTATAGCATAGTAAGATTACCGAAACAGGAACTTTCTATGAGGCATGGAATACATTTTAGTTCAGAAATTAAAGCTACTATTAAGTAATTATACTTAAAAATTAATTACTTTATAGTTTTATATTAATGGATATATGATAATAAATTTGAGGAGTATTTATTATATTATTATTTTTTACGTTTTACAACCATATATATTTTAACAATATTTATTTTATATATATCGTCATATCAGTACTGACATGACAAATATGTTACGCCAATAATGAATGTATTGTCATTATCATATGTTATATTTAACGAAGATTTATTACAAAGAACAAATAGTAATTATGACCGTTGATTTTTATAAAAACGGTATCAGCTTCTCAGAATTTATATTTGAGGTAGTAGCGAAATGTGTTTTTAAAAACAATTTCAAATTGATTTATTTTATTAACTAACTTCTTTTATCCATTTTTCCTGAAATTCTGAAATTGACTAACTAAAAATTAGTAATCCGATTTCGGTCTATTTTCATCTCTGTTCTAAAGAATTTTAAATCAATTCATTTTTAATGGAAACTGTCCATAATTCTCATCATGGCTGAATTTTAATGCTTCAATTTTATCAAACTTGAAGTTTCTCTGCGATAAAATTTTAAGGTAAAAAAAATAAATAAATATGCCTAAATAATATATTTATTATGTTTTTTTCTGAAACCCCATTTTTCTGTTATAAATAAAAGAGCCATGGTTTTTCTTGACTATTTAGTTGCTTCGTTTTTTTTATTATTAGTCTGGAATTTCAATAAAATTCTAATCTAATGTTGAAGTTTCTTCAGTTTAAATTTATTACATAATTTTACTGACGTTTTGGCGATTTGTATGACTACGTCTTATTTTATAAATGGATACTTTTTTATTTTTGTTCATCAAACTAATAGCCATTTTTGTTTTGCTTGACTTCTGGTGAATTTTTTATTTATTAATTTTTTTCGTTTACGGGTCTAATTCCCTTTTCTCCAATTATATTGTAGTTTGAATCACTGAAACTCTCACTGTTTTATAGTCGTATATTTCCTAGTTTTCTACTAATTGAACTAAAAAAAAATTGTTCTGATGTTTCTTCCCAATATATTCAATTTTTACATATAAGGTGGATTAAAGCCCTGAAAAATTAAATTAGTGGGGTAGAAAATAAAATATTACATGGTGATCACGATTATATTATAAAAAAAAAAAGCCTGTACCACTACAACCCGTGAAGGGTCTGGGGTTCAGTACATGGTAGAGGCAGTGCTGTTTCATGGACAACGGTTATGCAGGGAGGTGATTTGTCCTAGACCGTCGTCAGATTTCCCCCCCCCCCTTTATTTTGGGTACCCACTTTTAGAGGCTGGGTGAGCCCCAGGATGGTCCTAGATCCTATATGAACCATTTCCGGCTGCTAACAGAGTAAATAAAACTATTGGCAGCAGCGGGATTTGAACCAGGTTTTCCGGCATGGCAAAAACTGATTAACGCTAACAGTTGTACGTATTTAGAAATTCTTAATCAAATGAACAGTTTATATAATTATGTTTGATACATATTAAAATCATATATACCAAAAAAACATTATTATTTCATTTACTGTCAATATCATATTATTGTTATTATTTTCACTTCTTTTCATACCCATTCTCTCCTTCCTTCTTTCTTCCCACCTTTTCCTCATTCTTTCCTTCTTTCCTTGGTCCTCGATATTCCTTTTTTCACACCTCTCTTTCCCACTAGGACCTTCATTTCATTTAGACTTTTTCCATAGTCATCCCTATCGAGGCAGTATTGGTCTGTTATTTTCAGTCTCTCAGTTTCTTCCTTCATCTGTTTGATGTATCCCCCAGCACTCTTGTATCTATTTACTTCTTTGTTTATTTCTTTATTAACTCTCAACCTATAGCCTTCCTGTGTCTTCTTTGGGCCGTAAATTCTTCTTAGTATTCTTCATCTTATCCCTAACATTTCCCTTAGCCTGGGGAGGGAAGCGGTTTCCATTCCGTTCAGTATCATCGGTTTGACGACCGTATTGTAGTGTCTTAGCTTCGCGTTTGTTGACAGGCTCCTTTTATTATATAAATTGCTTGTTGCGAAGCTTAGCCTTTCCAATTTAGTTATTTTCTCTTTTATGCTTTCCTTCTCCGGCCCATGGCTCTAATGATATTATTTTAATATATACAAAGTATTTTTATTTGGTACATGTCACCTATTTTAAAATAACTTGATAGGAAATGTGAATAAACTATATATCCACAATATAAATAAGATTTGATTTTCCTAAGCAGTATTGGAAATAATCTAAGCTACTTCAATTCGAAAGTCCGTTTCTGGAAAATGAGGTGGGAGTTAAGTTCTAAGGTGCTTTTCCATTGAGATAAGATCACAGGACTAAGTCATTGGTATGCATAGCCTTAGGAAATGGATAAGGCTACCTTTTTAGTTTGAAACGTTTCAGTATAAGATTAGGTTTTAAAATAAAATAAATTCCAAACTATATATTTTTTCCTGGTTCTTCTAAGTTCAATATCGTTTTAGTTAAATATTTTAAGTTCGTACTAAATTTTTTCTATTATTATTAAGAGGCCATACCATAAATATAATAATTTTTTTAAAAATTAATTCGACCATGACACTCCAAAAAGGTTTATATCCGTTGTATGACGGAAAATCATTCTTGCCTTTTGCTTTTGGCAGCATATCTCAATAATTAATAAACAACTGATAAATGATAATTAGGATTGACTTAATAACTGAGCCATATAAATAAGATGTTATTTTCAATTAAAGTAAAAATAATACAGCAATATGTGTTTATAAATAAACAATAAATCAATAGAAGGCTTAGCGAACTCGAAGGCTTGATGCCGACACTGCCAATCATTGCTTACAAACCTCTGTCCACAGACCATTGCCCAAACCCAAATCCGCCAGATCACTCTTAATGAAATCTTCCCACCTACGCCTCGGGCTACCCCTCAGACGCTTCCCAGTCGGCACAGGGCTTATTAACTTTTTATTAATTCGTTTGTTACTAAGCCCAGCCACTTTACAAACCCATCTTAATCTTCGCCACGCTATCACTTGAATGTTATTAACTGGAGTATTATTAAACGCAAATCTGCGTTGTTTAGTAGGTGTTTACATCAGTTATTTTATTGAAATTAGTTATCAATTTTTTTAAAACTCGATATTATATAATTTCAACGATCGATTCCTTACTAGATGAGCTATTGTTAATGATACTTTCGTATTGATCATGAATTTATTCATTACTAATAGTGATTAATTCCCTAACTTATGATAAATTATAAAAGTTAATAATGAAAATTTTTACCTTTAGGCTTACTCTACAATAGTCCCACTATTTGTTTTATTAATATTTAATTCATTATATGGGAAGCTCAAATTTACTTGTTAAAATATAGGTTAAAAATAATAACTAAAAATCCAAAACATGTATATATATATAATTATTCCACTCATATATAAATCGTATGTATATTACATGCCATTATTACGTTCGTGTCATTTACCAGCAAACCTATGTTAAATGTATTAACTTTAATTATGGATTTCAATGAAATATGTATCTATCGTTTATTATCCAATATTAATTAAGCATTTGAAGGCTGTAATCAAATCACTAAATAAAGTGAGCAGTAAAATATTCAGTGATTTACAATGTAACTCGATTTTGTTTGATCTGCTGAAACGTGCATGAATATTAATGCATTTCTGTACAAATCCATGTTATCTCAAACAGGTTCAAGAATGGAAAACGCAAAGGTCACAATGTATGAATCAGGAATCCATATTTGGAATTCTAATTTGAGGTATGCATTTATAAATTAAATAAGATCAGAGACACTTGATTTCGAAATTTTTCTCTTCAATAATTATAATAAATGAATTAATAAATTCAAAGGTTAGATGAGATAGTACCAACTTCGGTTTAAATATTCCTTAAACTGCTACCCTAACCCAAAAATAGACATTTGATTGAACGTAATCCTCCCAACTACGCTACGGTCTACCACTCAACTCACCTTTACCTGTCAACTTAGCACTTATTTTTTTTTAGGATTTCATTACAGAAAAAGCATATGTAATGACAGACCCCCCCCAATTAAGGGTATCCACTATAAAGAGGCTGAGTGTGCCATAGGAGGTCTGTAGATCCCTCAGGATCCCGAATTTGAGCCCGGAATTCAGCATAGCAGGTCAGCACTCCACGCATCTTAACCTAAGTAACATTTGTTACGTCCTTACCCAATCAACCGAATCGTCCACAAAATACAGACATTTTACCAACCAGGTTAAGAAAATCAGTTTTTATTGTTGTTAGAGATTGTAACGAGGGAGGTTACAAGAGAGGGATGAATTATGTGAATTAGCGACATTCATTACAAATAATTATAGCTCCTTAAGCGTTTAAACCTCTTGTAGCCCCCGAGCTGGAAATGGATTTATTCACCGAAAGGGATTTCCAAAAGAAACATTTTAAAGTCAAAATAATCCTCATAAGAACACGTAATAGAACTCAAACTGTGAATAGAAAAAGGTATCGGGATATGTATATATTGAGTAGAAAATTAGGCCCAACAAAGGATGATACCGCTGGATAGTTTTAGGATATTGCACAAGGCGGAATTCCGAAGCATGCACCTCGGTTTAAATTATTGAAATAATAGTATAACAAAAATGAAGATGGGTTTGTAAAGTTACTGGGACTAGTAACGAACGAATTCTTAAAAGGTTATCAAGCTCTGAGCGGACTGGAATTCGTCTGAGGTACCCCGACCGAGGTACTATCGACCGAGGCGTAGGTGGGAGGATTGCGTTGAGAGTGATATGGCGGATTTGGGGTGGGTAATGATCCTGAAGTGTGTAAGCAGATATTGGTGGTATCGGCATCGAGCCTTCGGGTTCGCAAGGCCTTATTTTATTATTATTTAATTTTGTATTTCTCGGCTTGTACCGAATAAATACACCAACCCGGACCAAGATCAAGTGTATTGTTCTTTTAAAAGTTAAATTGGAATATTTAAACTTTTTCTAACGATGCTGGCAGTTCCCATAACCGCTTTCTATACTTCTTCCAGTCCCCTAATTATTTCCAACGTCTTCATTGATGTAATCGTTTCCTGAGGAATTAAACCATTGTTGGATACAATGATTGGGAGTACTTTTACATTCACCAATTTGTAGAGATGCCTTAATTCCTCGCAGAGCTCTTGGTACTTCCGAATTTTTTCGCTCAATGTTTTAGTAACGTTATCTTCAGCAGGAACCCCAACTTCAATGATGATGGCCTTTTATATTTTATTATTATTATTATTATCAACTGAGAGATTACTCTGACTAACTGATCAAAACTGGAGGAGTCACAAAATAACCCAGTAAAATAAAGATGAAGGAAAACGGAAATTTGACTAAAACTATTTGCTAAGCAGCTGACCTGGAAAATAGTTTCAGCAAAACAGCTGGGTAGCACATTCTCATCATTCTTAGTTGTGTTATAAACTTGTTACTTGTTACTGTTAAATAGTTTTTTAAATGGTAAAGAGTTTCATTTAAAAATATTAAATTCCGTCGAACTTAGAGTGAATTCTTAGATTTTTTCAGGTTGTTCAAAGTGAAAACATATCATCCCTTTTATTAAATATGGTACATTCCCACTCTGACATTGCGGACTGTATAAAAGGTGACACATCGATGATGAAAATAAAAGGCATTATAAATTATAGCTTATAACTATAATATATATATATATATATAATGAGACAGTTAGTTGTGGCATTTCTTTGATCCTGGCATCTTGGTTGCAATTGCATTCTTCATTGTGGTTGTGGGCTTGTGGTTCTTCCTCCTTATCCTGATGGGTGGCTACTGAGGTGTTGTAATCTATAGAAAATCTAATTATATTCTGACTCTCTGAGATATAAGGAGCGCATATTCATGGTTTACTTCATGTTCTCTATAGGCCTCTTCCACTGTTGCAAACAAATATAGCAGAGCAAGAAACACATTTTTAAGAGAAGAGTTGTTGTTCTCCCAAAAATTCTGACTCTTTTATCTGATTTATTTATAACATAATCGTTTTACCGAAAGATATTAAAAGTGGAGAATGTGAGTTTTGCATCTACATCCCTCAATTGGTGCTGCACATTAACACAGTTTTTTATTAATATTTCTAAAGTGGTTCACCCTTTGTTAAAGTTAATTCTAAGTCGATTTTACATATTAAGAATTAGTGTTTAATTTATTTTAAGTCCCACAGGTGGCGGATGTGGCTATAGTCTCGGCTAAGTCTGATGGATTCGCTGGCCAACAATGAGAGCGGCACCCCAGGCTAGCTGGAAGGATGTGACGTAGGTTAGAACGCCCAACAAACACATACATACAGGGTTTCGAATATATACAAATTTAATTGGTATGGAAGTTTATTTGCCTAATTACTGAGAATGTCGTAGACTTGACCAAACTCGAAATACTGGGTACTATCTCTCATTGCTTTAGAAGTTGTATGTGTTACCGAATTTCATTGTTAAAATTTATCTTGTTCATATAAACCTTATAATATCACTTTATTTCCCGCCCGTCTACGGAGCCAGCAGTGTTTTAGATGAATTAAATTTAAAAAAAATAATGAAAATTCATGAAATAATTCAGCGTGTGAAAATAAACACTTTAAACAGCATATTTACAACCAGAACAACACATTTGCCTATTTGCAACAGTATTTGTCAAATCTTAAAAGATGCAGGGTTTCTAATTTTATTCGGATAACAACCCCTTCGTATACACATTTTTATTTCCGAATAAAATCGATATTAAAATATTCATATACACAAAACTAGTTAATTAAATCACAATTTAATAAATAAAAAGAAATATATGTATATATAGGGAGCGGAGTGGCTCAGCGGTAGATCACTGAGTTGCTATGCCGGAAATCCTGGTTCAAATCCCGCTGCAGGCCATGACTTTTATTTAGTCTTTTTGCAGCGGGAGATGGATCATATTGGATCTAGGACCCTCCAGAGGCCCACCCAGGCTCTATAAAATATTATAAAAATAGGGCAACCAAAATAAGGGGGAAAATCTGGCGGATGAGCGTGACCTAGGACAAGTAACCTCCTTGCAGAACCGTTGTCCATGAAACAGTACAGTCACTTCTATGTACTGAACCCCAGACCCTTCATGGGTTGTAGTTGTAGTTGTGGTCCAGGTTTTTATATATATATATAGCCCTTATCCCACCTGTTTTGACCCAGTTTGAATAGTATTAATTAAAAAAAGGCAATGAAACAATATTTATCCAATATCAGAGACGCAATATCCAAACTCGTTTACGATCATAAATCATCGCTCAGAAATTGTGGTACTAACCAAAAGCTTTCGGCGGTAGCATCACACACATGTTAAGTGAGCCGACATTAAAGTGGTGATTTACAAATATTGGCCATCCGTATATGAGTGGACTTTTGTCTTCGTAGATGTATCATATTCATCAATGTTGGGCTTTACTGCAGAGTTGTTGTTTGTCCTTTTAACGTTACTTTATGCTGCTTTGGCTGGAATTTCTTAAGGGTTTATCCTTGTCTTTAACGTTACTTAATAAATCTTTGTAAACGTTCTTTAGATCGTTATTTGTCATTCCTGGCCAGATTTGATTAATATTGGTTTAAATAGTCATCAAAGAATAATGATTTTTTAGTCCCTGTAGAAAACAACTACGCTTAAAGCGCTTGAACACAGTATCTTGGATTATATTGTAAAAGGTTGGTTTCAATTAATATATTTATCTGTTTGTTTATTTTAAGTCACTTTTATGCTACTATGGGTAATCGGGGTGTGCTACGGTGGGAGCTCTTGGGGCGACCTGTGGTCTAGTGACTACTGAGCCCAAGATCGTGGGTTCGTAGCCCGGCAGGTGGCCCTGAACACTGTATCGTGTTTTTTTAAGGGGGTAAAAAATCCTTAGTTACGCCGTCCCTCGGACGGGAAGTTAAACTGGGATCCCGAGCCTGTACGATCCCTAATTAAACCTGGATAGGAAAAACTTATAGCTCCCACTGTAGCATCTTCCAATTAGCCATAGCAGCATAAAATGACGTTAAATGAACAACCATCCAACAACCTTGGGAGCTCTATATTTTGCCTATCCAGATTTAATTAAGATAGGAATTTTAACTAGTACCTGAGATCGTACAGGTTCGAGACATCCATTTAATGTCATTTCGGAAGGACGGCATATTCAAGGAATTTTTTTAATTACTTAGGCCTACTGCTGGGCTACGAACTCGCGATCTTAGGCTTAGTGGTTTGTTATGCTAACCACTAAACCACATATCTCCCCTTTCTCACAGCAGAGTAAGGATTTGTATTAGTTATTATTATTTTTGCAAGTTGTTATTGTACGTTTTATGTTATTTTGGCTCTGTTTACAAACATGTAGGACCCCTTGTTACATATAGACGCCATTACCGATTCAGATGGTAATTGTAATATGCAAAATATTTGATATAATTTGATTATTATTCAAATGACTGTCTCCTTCCACCAGCAGTTGTTTATTAAACGGGACAACCCCTGCTCCACGGATCGGGATAATTCAAGAGCGGGACAGGACGTCTTGTCTCCGCAAGCCGCCCTAGCTCTGTCTTCTCCTTAATTAGCCATTTAAATTAGATTCATGTTATTCAACATGGCGACTCGGAGGATTAGAATAGCGGTGATATGGCTGATTGTTGCCACTGTTACGCAGCTGGCATATTAATGCTTCAACTGCGCGAATGATTCTATCCGGAATTCGCCGTTGGATAATCAGGATGGTATCGAAACCGAACAGTACTGTAGTATCGATTCTACTGTAGTATCGCTATTTGTACTACTGGGTCTCTGTGACAGTCCGATTCAGCAAATGTCCCAATAATGCATAAGAGCATTATCACGCCAAATGGAGAAAAATAGGACCAAAACTCAAAAAGCTGCTTGGAGATACAGTATCCCATTTAAAAAATATATATATTCTGAAATATTGTTAGTGTACTGTCAATCCCATATCCGGAACGATGGTTATTGATGAAGGACGTAAGAGCAGATCGGAAATTTCATGGACGAATTTCATTTTTATTTTTAGAATTCTCACTATGGCTTTAGAAATAGTAGGGAAGAACTTGGCAGTTTAAAAATTATGATGGTATTTATTTCGATATTTTAGCGAGTGGATTCAGAACCACAATAAGTCTACAAGGAACTTATTTGGATCTGCGTTTTAAAGATTTATTGAATGTTCTTGCTCATACTAGTTAGTGAGCTGACAGAAAACTCGTACGCTTTTGAAGAGGTCTGCGATTTCAGCTTGATTTTAGTTGCATAGAGTAAGTACTCTTCCGCCTCGCACACTCTCGACATCCGCTTTTCATCTACAGTTTCTTACAATCCACATCTCAGCGAACAAGATGTTGCCTTTTACACCTTTACGCTTATACTGCTACTTCAGAAGTTCCCGCAGAACCAAAACATTCGAGCGTTCTTTTCTTTTCCACTCTATCAGAGTTTGGAACACATCCCCACCTATAATCCGGCATGATTCCATATCCTCATTCAATCCATACATCACCAGCATCTATATTCCCAAACATCTTCTCAATTAGTTATTAGCTCATATAATCAGAAGTTGCTATCCGTCAGAAGTATCAAATGTCTTTTATTTCTTCTTATATATATGTATTTATATATACATATATATATATATATATATATAAATTTTTTTTCTCTTGACTGCTTATAATACAAGTTTTTGCGGTTCTTAAGATTCAGTAAACAATGGCTTAACTATCTTTTGCAAACGTTTCAAGACTTTATTGTTTTCATATTCATGTCTATGTTTTAAGACGTGTGTATGGTTTAACTAAAATCGCCCTTGATCTCAATCGCCGGATCGAGAGATTTTGAGCTGTTGACACCGATTAGTTCATTTCTCCATTCTACTCAGACGTGAAACCATCACATCCACATCATATACACGGTTATTGACATAATACAACAATAATTTACACATTTGGCTCATGGTTATTCACTAGACTTATCACCATTAGGTTTCCATCTGTGCAGAAATCCTTAGGAGTAAAATTATTGAAACTGATCCTCTAGTCAAAACGCATTTTCAGACTTCCCATCATTACAAATACTTGAATTTTTCCCTTCTGAGATTAATAATTTATTAGCACGTCGGGGAATTTGTAAAGAAAATGTGGGTAAATACTTTTAATAAAAATTTTATGATTTCTTAAATTTGTTATAGTAAATAACTTTTCCTTTGAGACTGTGCATTTATATGAAACTCTAATTATTAGCTAATTATTAACGCTAAATTTGATAATATTATAAGTTATGGATCATAAATAATCTAAAATCGACATTGCAATACTTGTGAGAATAAAGTAGTAGTATAATATAATATAGTATGTAAAATAACTGCCCTTACATAGACAAAATATATTATTATATTTACTGCCTGAACCTTCAGGAATTGAAAAAACAACTGCTGTTTGAACTTGAGAGTTCTTTTATCATATTGATGATTAAATTGAACTAACATGTATTTCAAAACAAAAGAGTTTGACTCAAAGGAAAAGCAGTTTTTACTCTCAGAATTGATAACGAGCGCCGAAGTAGATATTGGGTGAACCCCTTTGTAACAAATAATAATATACCTTCGTTTTTTTTTTATTATTAAAATAAACAAGCGATATGGCAAGAAATAAAGGGGACACGTAGGGAATTGTGGCGCGGAGGGGAGATTGGATTGGACCAAGGGAGAGGTCCCGAGGCATTCAGATTCAGATGAGGCCAGGACCCTAAGCAAACCGGACCACTGTCCAAGTAGTCCTTCCTAAACAGCCTTATTAGGACCTTCCCTCCAAAACTACTTGCTCCCAACTTTACCTACTTTCCTTTCAACACTGTTTTCCCCGCCCTCGAATATCCTTCTCTTGGCTAATTCTTTCATTTAACACTCACATAATCACGCTTACTAGGCTCAATTGTTTAACAACGAGGCCTAAAAAGAGACAGAAGATATTCTATTTTGAGAATGCAATTAAATAATAGTGTCTTAAATAGTACTATACTATACCCTGATGCCCTCAACCCATGATGGGCCTGGGGTTCAGTACATGGTAGAGACTGTACTGTTTCTTGAACTACGGTTAAGAAGGGAGTAGTATTGTCTAAGATCACGCTCAACTGGCAGATTGTACCCCTTATTTTGGTTACCTACTTTTTAGAGGGTGGGTTCTAAATTCTAATTAAATTCCTTACGACTCATCTCCGGCCGCTAACAGAGAAAATAAAAGTCACCCAATAAACGGGATTTGAACCTAGAACCTTCGGCATGGCAACTCTTTGCTCTACCAATGAGCCACTCCGCTCCCTGAACAGTATTATATAAACTATAATAAATACAAAATACATTTTTTGTTCCGCAGATTGTCGTTTCTAGTTGAGTTACACCAAGTTAAAACTATTTATTGGTTTCATTGTTAAATTTTATCACAAAATAAAAGTTATTGTGAGTTTCAGTATGGGGAAGAGAATGTGTTTATGTGTAATGAGTAGATTTCGGTAATCATTTCTTCAAGAAATAAATATGTATGTTTGTTGAACAGTCATTTCTTGATGAAATGATTACCGAAGATAAACACTTCACAAAATTACATTTTCTTTTCCACATTAAAGCTCATGATAACTTGTATTTTTGGAAAATGTTAAAAGGGAAACGAGTGAAAAGTTAAAACGTGTTGTGACTCAACAAGATGCGACAACCTGCGGAATAGTTGCCGAAAGTATCACAGAGGCTGTTATAATTAATATTAAAAAGCCACAAGGAATAAATTAGCAAAAAAGTAATTTTATATTATTTATTATCGTTAGTTATATAAGCATATGTGTGTCTGTGTGTATGTATAAATATGAATGGAAATGAAAACGTGAATCTTGAGTAGGTTTTGCGTTTTCAGTTGTTTTAGAGAGATACTCAAGGATGTTTAAATCCAAAAATTACTAACAAATTTTTAATTAGGTTGTAATTTTTTGGACCATTTGGATAAAAATATTCCTAAAAAAAATCAATAAAATACCTTCATCAACACACGTTCAACTTGACATATCAGTTACGCGTGATTATATTAAATGTGTTAAATTTGTACTTAAAAATGTTTAAATTAATAGCAAGAAAGAAAGAATTTTAACGGCGGGTGTATATTTTTTTAGGGTCTAACTGAAATTAAAAAAATATATCCTCGAAAAATTTCGTGATTGCAGGGTTTCATTGGCATACACTCACTAGGGGTTGTCCTCAAATGTTTAGGACGAGGTTAAATTTATTAAAAACATATTATCTATCTCATCAAATTGTAAATCTAAACCCTCTTGAACATACACAAACAGTATATCAATATAAAGTAAATAAGAATAATCAAAATAGGTCTAACTATTTTGTAGAAGTGGAGGGACATAAACAAACAGAAGAATTATGTCGCCATTCATATATGTAATAGGACCTAAATTGCCTATGTAGTATTACAGGCTTTTATTGAATTTCAAAATAAATTCTGGCTGCAAACAGACTAAATAAAAGTCATGGCCTGGAGCGGGATTTGAACCAGGATTTCCGGCATGGCAACACAGTGCTCTACCACTGATCCACTCCGCTCCCTATTTTAATATTCCCTATTGGAATTCTTTAAGTCTGAGCCGTAAATGAACATAGGCTGCCCTTGATGCTTGTTGATAGTCATAGCAAAAGCCAAGCGTATAGCAAATTGAAGTCTTTCGAACGATATTATGGGTTCTGGTGGTATCTTTGGAATACGTGGCGATTTCTCCTTTAAAGATTCCAGACAACATGGCTGCTTCAGTAAGATTTCCGGTGATCTTTTTTATCACCAAACCTGTACCATTGCATAATTTAGGTGGATTCAAATTACGCAGAAGAAAAATAGGTGAACAAATCTTCAACCGAAGATTGTGTGGTGGCATTCCTGGTATATCGAGAGAATTAAAAAATTCAGTTATATAATTGACGTTTTGGTTTACATAAACAATAATATCGATTGATTGAAAGGACATTAGGTCACCTGGTAACAACTGTTGTATTTGATAGTTAATTTCGTCAAGATCAGCATTTTTCGCTGCCAAAATAGCACGATTGCTGAGCCAATTATGGTCCATGTAAAAATTTAGTATATCCGGGGAAATACTCCTAATTAATTCATTTTTGTCTGAACAACATTGCTGAATTTGTATGGCAATTCGATGGATTGTGTATTTGGATGCTGTTCTATTTCACCGTTTCCAATATCCAGCGATAGTTTTGAAAATATTTGTGCTGATGGATCATTTTTTGATTGTACTCGGATGTTTATGCTCAATCGAACTGTTCGCCATAAAAACGATTGTTTTAAACATGCGTTAATCTCATCGGCAAAAGTAGAGTGAGGGATGACTGGCAATGTCTGTCGGAAATCACCGGATAGTAATATAACAGCACCACTGAATTGCTTGTCGTTATTGTTCAAATCTTTCATAGTTCTATTTTAATTAATTAATTAAACATTATTTAAGTATTAAACAGCACCATGCCAATAAATAAATTAATATTATATTTTAAAAAGTAAATAAATGCTTCTATAACGAATATGTGTATAACATGTGTGAATAAATGAACACGAGTTAAAGAAATTGTAGTATCATGGTTAGAAAAAAATATAATTTCGCAATAAAAATACTGCGGTCTATAATCGCGTAATAATTGAATAAAATATAGCCTATATTTTAAGTTTGACAAAGTTACGTATCTGAGCAAAATTTCATTAAAATCGGTCCAGTTGTTTTGGAGATTAGCCCGGACAATCATCGTGACATGAGATTTTTATATATTAAGATAAACACATAAAAATATATGTTTAATGTACCTATTATCAATTATTCTCTTTACCCTCTCTTAGATAATTGAACATAACTAATGAAAATAAGGCGGCTAACACTAGATGATTCCATTAAACCATAACAGCTGTCAAGAGAGAAGGTTGAAATTGCTTCAACACATACGGGGCATTTTCATTTCAATCATATTCTGAATTTCAATCTGAGGGAATTTAAGTTCTATCATGGAGCTCTGGTATTGGGGTCGAGTCTGCTGGATTACACAGAAACGGCTCATGGGCAGATTGAATCGACAATTTTCCTTCACTATATTACTTCCCAATAACATTTTTTTTTCATATCCCCAACCTGCGTTGGTAGGTTTTAACATTCAGTGGAATGGGGAACCTAATATTTGAAAATGTAATTGGGTCGTTACACCGAAACAGTTACTTTAATAAAAGAACAGGGACTTTTATTTATTTCTTTAATTGCATTTTACCGACTGTTTTATCCATTTGGAACATTGAGAATTTTCAAATTATATATATATATATATATATATATATATATATATATATATATATATATATACATATATATATGTCTGTAAACGGGGCGAATATACTAGTTTTGAGAAAAGAAAGAAGATACAATTAGCGGCACAGAAAATTATTTTCGATACCTTGGTTTCTGATATTTACCCATCCGTTATAGGGGAGCGGAATAGGTCCGTATGCAAATCGCTGAGTTGTTTTCGCGGGTTCCAATTCAGTTGTGGTAGAAAATCATTTTATATGTTAACTGCATGGATGAATCCTGTGGGATCTGTACACCACCTTGGGCTCACTCAGGCTCAATAAAGTGAGTAACCTTAATTAAGGGGAAAATATGGTGGTTGAGTGTGATCCTCGACAAATCACTTCTCTGTGTAACCGTTGGAGTCTACAGGCTCTACCGTATACTGAATAAAAGACCCTTCAGTTGTTGTAGTAGAACAATAAACAAGAATATAAGATTATTTAAATTGAACTATATATATATATATATATATATATATATATATATATATATATATATATATAAGTTAATTAAAAAATGTGATAAAAAACCAACACAATATAATGAAGTTAGTTGAAACGACTAAGATACACGTGCCTTTGACACCCCCTTCTAGAAACCCTGTTTCTAGGTCGATATAGTTTTCAAGCGCAAATTTCACGTATTTATACGTGATCCGAGAATCGTGTATTGTTTAAAACGAGATAACAATATAATTGTAACTGCCCTTCTTCGAATTCAAACATTAACTCTGTTTTCCTCTCCCTATTTAACTAATATATATATACATATATATATATATATAAATATATATATATATATATATATATATATATATATATATATATATATATATCTGGCTTAATTTAAAAAATATGGCTCATATCAACTATACTACTTTACAATAATTGATTTGAAAACTCAGTGAAGTGATTGATGATTGATGTTGAATGATGTGGCCAATAAAACTTGTTTTTATCTGTTTAATAGAAGTGATATGCTTCCAAGGTGTATTACTCATACTTAGAACTACTAAACAATATTAATCGGGTGCTTGCTCCACAATTCTTCGTTGTGTGATCTCCTAAATTCTCCAGAGGCCTTATCCTTTTTCTGACTTAATATTCTACACACCTTATTTTCGAATATCTTAAGACGTTTTACATAAGTAAAGAATAGTTGATAGGATGATAGTTCTATAATATATGATATTTAGATGTCAAGACAAAAGACGTTGGCTTATAAATGTTGAAACATGATAACGTTTTAAATTTAGCATTTACCAGTTTTTTATCAATGAAAATAACGTAAATTATTGTATAAATTCCAAGTGATAATTCTACATTTGTACACTCTGAACGGTATTCTACCTCCCATCACGTGAGATTAATAGGGGTCACACTTAATAACTGATTTTGTAACAGAAGTATTTAAATCCTGTCGATAATTCAGGAGATTTCACAATGCGGCATTGCGTGGCACGTACCCGGCTAGTTCCGTGAAGAGATGGCGTCACGAAGATTATGATGGGGTTGTTAATTTGTTGGGCTCGGTATCGAACAAATTCATAAAAAAATTTATAAGCGTTCTTCCGAATGGTATACATCCGAGGGGTAGAACGTGGCGTAGGAGGGAGGATTACGTCAAAAGTGACCTGATGGATTTAAATTGGGTAGTGGCCAGTGGACGGAAGTTTGCAAGCAGAGATTGGTTGTATCGGTATCGAAATTTTGGGTTCGCTAAACCTTATTATTATCATATGTCATATATTTTTTCACGCATTTCCGGGTTCAAAACTGACATGGGGGGCAATTCCAACCATTAACAGCTATTCGAATCTTCTTACATACAAATATTCTTTGAAGTGTCCAATAGAACTGTTTGTCGAACATGCCTTTATTATTATGTATGAGTACTTCCCAAATCTTAAGTTTAATTAGATTAAGGATCTTTGAGTCATAAACTTAAAGCTAAGTGACCTAAATTCGCAGGGTGCCTACATCAAAGATTTTAAAATATTAAACGATAGTGTGTATTTGAAATGCTCTTGTAATTTCCGCATAGACTAATCAGACTAATTTAAATTGTATTGTATGATACATTGTATTATTTTGGACTCGAATTCCGACGAATCATTAATAGAGATTGGCTTCTTGGCCTCGGCAGAACGATTTCCCGACACCGGGATCCGCTCCCGTCTCAATCGCATGAATACATAATACCGACCTTTAGTCGAACAAAGGTTCCCTTCCAGGTAGCCCCCTCTATTCCGTGTAAGTCCTTCTAACCTTTTATATTTCTTCGTTATTTCTGAACATGTTTTTCGTTATTGATATTGGCAAGTAATGAAAAATAGTTCCGTATAAATACTTGATGCAGTATTCCTAGAATTCAATTTTAAATTGCCTCTTAGCAACCAGTTTAAGAACACCCGGTAGTAAGGAACACCGTAATAGGTATATATATATATATATATATATATATTCAACATTAGATTTTTTTATTTTCTTCTTTATATACTAAAGAATGGAATTTAACAGAAATCTAACTTTATTCTGAGACTATGTAGGCTCATGTATGTTATTCTAATGGTTTATTAAAAAAATGAAACATCATAAAGATGAATAGAAAAAGAAACATAATATAAATCTATCTATATATTATAAAAATCATAAGGTATTTACAAAAGTGCCAAAAAGTAAATTAAAAAAGGAGTTAAAAAGAATAAATGAATAAATAAGACCTTTTAAAAGCATAAAATGGAAAGAAGATACATGAAAAAACTAAACAATAAAAGCCATTATTTACTACTCATCCGTTTGAGCAAATAACTAAACATTCTTAGAGGGCATCTGTTTGGGAAGTAAGTAGAGAAGAATGACGGATATTATGATGGATTGAGTTCTAAACAGTTGACCTGTCAATTAGGGAACGATGGATTCTGTTGATTCTGTGTGAACGAGTATCAATATCGAAGAGGTAGTCCCTGGTAAGGTGCTGAACTTAGAATTTGAAGGAAACTTCAGATGTAGGCAGGGTGTTGAAACTTGAGAGGATTGATATAAGAATGAATATTTTCTTTCCGCCTCACATAAACCTTAGAAAGCAGTCATTTTTTGCTTGAATTTGCACTTTGAAACATTTGAGAGTCCGCCGTAAAACACAACAGCAATAGTCAAGGTGGATGAAGATAAGAGATGATGCGAGGAGCCTACGGATAGATTACGCAAGAAGATGGCAGGAACGATGGATTTGTTCATATATCTGTTCATTGTTGTCTCTTGAAAGTTTTTATATTTTTATTTCTTCTCTTATCACAATATTAATTTATTATTATAACTAGTTATTGTTGAAGTAATTCCTCTTTTGTATATAATCTATATTGATCATCAAGTATTGTATTATAGACAGACAACACTGTAAAGTGACTGTTGAGATCATGTTAGCATGTCCGCCATGGCATCCATGGTCATCACGGAATCAACCAATTCGTAAGTGAATTAACATAAATAAGATCATTACACACCGGGTGTGCAGCTCGCTCCTCGGAAAATTTTTATTGTGAGGAGCGGATTGAACACGATGCGTGCAATGTAAGGTAAAATGGAAATACATCATTCAAAAAATTGTAAACATTTATTTCGAAAATATTTAGATAAGATAATATCGTTATTTTGCTTTCAATAATAAAGAACAGAATATAATGGAAAGACAATTTTAAAAAGTAGTAAAAAGTTAAGCTTCAGATAATTTTTAGATTTGTTGGTACCCAGTAAAACCAATTACAAATTTTATTTTCCCTTACTATACAGATTTCATTGGTTTAAGAAAAATCTTATTTCGACGACTAGTTTACTCAGAATAACTGATAATTGCACACACGGTGTGCAGGCCGTTTAACAAGGTGTGCAATTGGTATCGAATGGGTTAAGGGGATGATAGGGCTGAGATCAAGCTGAACCACTAGCTTTTCTTCTCCAATTAAAGCTATCTATTTTAGAGAGAGGGGTTGAGTCCAAGGAGTATTTCTTTATCTCAAATAGATTATTCACAGCTCTTTAGGCTTGGGAACCAGTTGGTTTAGGTCCGCGTTTTCAAAAAATTCGCACACATATTTTATATGTGTATTAATCCTAAAGTCCATAGTTTATGTACAGTTAGGGAGACAAGGTCACATTAGTATTCTATCTAAATTTATCTCCTAAACAAAGCGTTTGCAAACATACCTTCGTACGAAATATTTTTTTCTTTTTTTAAGGTCCTTAGTTCATATTTTCAGTTTGGTCACTGCTGCTGTTGAAGAAAGATGCCGAGCCTGTCAGAATGCTCAAGGAAATCACTTTGAACATTTAATATGAATGTTAATGGTATACATTTAAAAAAAAAAGTAGTTGGAACAAATAAAATAAGTTTTAGTTATTTACAATGCCTAAATAATTCATAACAATGAAATCTTTAGTTGTGAATATAAACAAAGCGTTTGCGGACATACCTTCATAGGAATTTTTTTTCTTGTTTTGAGGTCCATAGTTCAAATTTTCAGTTTGACCATTTAACCCTGAAACACCCTGTATATACAAAATATTTACATTATTTGTTATAACTGGCGACAAATTGCTATAAATTAGCCTATACCAATTTTTATAATATAATCTATCGTTTTGAAGGATGGAGGATGAAGATGAGTTAGGTTTTGTAGAGAGGTGAAGTATAAGAGGGCAGAAATGATGGGTGATGTTGGGAACCCATTCATAGCGAGGTCCATCCATCAACAGCAGCCATCTTTAAAGCTTATTCCCTCCCATCCAATACAAATGTGAATACATTTTCAACAGTTTCAAAACAACCTTCCCCTATCAAACAGCTATTACCTCCAATAAAAAAATATTCTTGTAGCTTTTTATATCTTTTCATATATATTTTCTGCTTTGAGTGTATTACTTCTCTTAAAAAGCTACGTTTATTTTTGAAAAAATGCATAGGGATAGTATAACATGAAAAATACCAGTTTAAAGGTTTGCTTTAGTAAAATATTAGATGATAAATAAATAATATATAAGTTAATAAATAAGGCTAGCCTCTTGATTTCCACATATCATGAGAACTAAGTTATTCATACTAACAGATCATTAACGTGCATTACATCTTAAAAACGTTCACATGTCTCAAGATTCGCCAGAAAAAAATGCCAAAACAACCCGTGGAAGGTGTTCGGTTCACTACATGGCAGAGACTGTACTGTTTATAGGACGACGGTTGTGCCGGGAGGTGATTTCCCCGATTAAAGATGCCCACTTTATAGAGGCTGGGTGAGTCCCTCAGGAGTCCAATCAAGGTTCTTAAAAGATTAACCGGATTTGAACCCGGAGCTTTGGCATAGCAACAAAAGGTTTGACTAAATCAGTTTGGTTATAACTGAATTATTCCCAATTTAAAAAAATACATTATATGTTACCATCTCCATTTCTGTCATCCAGAAATAAATAAAATTTTCTTTGATAGTTTTTTTATAATCGGCATTTAGCATAAAAGTGGGGGGGGTCCTACAAAATGGGCTGAGGATGTTTTACGTATCTTTCCAAAATAAATTTAGAAAAAAGAATGGTGCAAAATAACATGTACGCGATTCTTGTGTGTTTTTACACCAACTATCAAATCAAGAGAAATTTAAATTTACGTGGTTTAGAAATCTCTGATAATCTAAATCAGGTTCCAAACAATGTTTACATTAAGCGTTTGCTAGTGTTTATATGCACTGAATTAAATAAATAGCAAGCCAAGGAACAAAAAAGATTAACCTTGATTTTTATATAGTTACAGGCCACCCGATATTACGAAGAGTTGAAGTGGCTCTACCCTTCCTATCGCCGTAAGTACTTCCTAGCTTCCTTTCTTTACCAAGTTGTCCAATCCCGCCGACCATCATACGTCTTCGATCTCCTTCATTTCAAAACCACAGTCCACTCCCGTAACACCCGTTCTCGGCCCTCAGATCTATATACAGTATCCCACGGAACGGCAGCTTTTGACAGAGCTTTCCTTATCCGATGCTCGTCTCTTTGGAACTCAATACCTTCTTCTAGTCGTCATTCCAATAACCTTTCAACCTTTAAATCCCGTATATTCAATCACCTAAGTTCCTTAGAATCCCCAAAAAATCGGAAATAGTACGTTTAGTTTTGAGACTAAGGTTTTCTAAATGATGGATGAATGATTTATTTTATATATGTGTGTGTATCTGCATAATTGTATATGTTAATACGCCTGTGATTGAGGTGTGCATAAATATACATTTGCTTTCTCTGATAATTTGGCTGTTCACACTTCCAGACACATATCTTTATATTTACTTATTTATAATAGCTTTAATAGTTATCATAGTTAGTATTGTTTATACTTTTTATTTCATTATTTTATTCCTTGTTTTGTTGTTATCTTGTTTTTCAAAAAATTGTATATATATATATATGTCTATATATGACTATCAATTGTTTCTCTCTCTCTATAATCATTGTTATCTTATTGCTATTTTCTTTTATTTTATATTTCCATTATAGGAAATAGTTTTCTTTAAAAATTGTTTTAGGAGGTAATTGATAATTTTTTATTTGTTCCTCATTTATTAATTTAATTGTAATTAATTAACTAAATGTAATCTATTTTACTCTAAGACATTTTGGTTATACATTATTCCTGTAATGTTATTCTGAAGGGACTTGTCCCAGTATAAATAAAGTCTTTATTATTATTATACTATAATTATTATTAATTTTGTGCTTCGGAGGTATAGACAGAACTAACACCTGTCCACAAAATAGGTAATACTATAGGTAAATTTCTCCTAAATAAATACAATGAGCAATAGTTCCACAAACTTATCAATGCCAATGTGAACAATTTTCTGTTGAAAATTGGCCCTCTTGAAAAAAATTGGTATTGTGCTCTTTACCTCCTGGGTGCAGAATTTTACCTTTACCCCTTTGGGCGTTCACAATAAATTTATACATTTTTATACCTGGTTTAGGTATCGTAAACATAAACTTATCAAAGCATCCTATTTATAGAATTATAATAACAAGAAACTATAAACATAAGAATCATCTTTATTTTGTTATCCTGAATACCTTAACGCCTGAAATTTCTCCACCTCTTAGCGGCCTTTACTTTAGCAAACTGGAAATATTAATAAATTCTGCTATAAAATATATAAATAAAAGGATCTAAAGGGTTCTATTGATTTTATGCTTGATAGTACTTGAGTTTAATTCCGGCTCAGCCACGCTGATTCTCAAAGTATGGTAGTACTTAAAAAGTATTAAATATAAATTGTCTAAACTTTAAAAACTCCAAACATCAAAATAAAAAACATGGACTGAAGTGAATGAGAGATTTGATCATTGCATTGTTCAGGAGTTTTAGTGCTTATTCATCAATATTTACTTCTTTTGATATTCTGTTGATAAAAAAAAAATCCTGTTTTCACTAAAACTCATAAAGTCATGGATTCAGTTTATGGTAGAGAATGTACTATTTCTAGGACAACGCTTGTGCCGGGAGTTGATCACGAAATCACGCCCAACCGCCAGGTTTTCTCCACTACTTCGGGTACCCACTTTAAGAGGCTGGGCGAACCCCAGGAGGATCTCAAGATATCATTGTTAACAGATTACATAATTTTACTTATTATTAATAATTTATTCTAATTAATGTGTAGGGTACCTCAGAGTGTACGTTGCTGAATTACTGAGATGTAGATTTTATGGTCAAAAACGAAATTATTTATTCTGTTAACAACCGAGGAACGACACTGTTGAATCTGCAAAATCTCCCTCCCTGTAGCATCATTGGGGGGGGGGAGCTAACCATTGAGAGTGATAAGGAAGGCTAAATCACTTACCTGCAGAATCGTTGACATTGAAATAGTACAGCCTGCACCATGTACCCCATATACTTTTTTTCTCTTTATATTTGTATCCACACCTGTCAAGAACAAACAATTCACAATCAGCAGATTGGCTGTCAGGAAAATAAAACAAAATGACATGAGACACGTAGTCAGTGGTGTCATTGCTTGATTTAATGTTCTCATGATAACAGATATCATCAGCATAATGATAAGATCAGCGTTCTTTTAAGTATCTTTCTACTGCTCTCAGGTCGTGGTGGATTGTTTTATCAATGAGTTTGGGTGTCCGTATAGTTGTTCTGGAAATTGTTTTAATTGTATTCTTAAGTCAACAAACGGTGGAAGAGTTGTAAGAAAGATATATATTCATAGTGATTTGAAAAGATGATATGGATATAGAATGTAATAATATATTATGTACTATTATTATAACTTGTTGACTATTTATTATGGACTGTACCTAACTTAGTGACTAATTCCTTACATACTATAAACCAAAATACTACATCCCATCTCTGCTCTCTACTCTCCTACATCCTTCCTAATCTTATAGCTGATATATACATACATTTGTACGAAGAGAGGAGGTAAAGAAAGTTATATTGCTGACAACACGGAAGATATTTCACAACTTAGGGGTAAGGAGCCTACAATAATACACTATAACTTGAGGTCATCAACCCAATCCAATGATCCCTTAACTCTTTTATGCTGATCATCCGTTAGTATTTTATTTTAAGTGGAAAATAGTTGACTGGATAGTTCTAATAATGCATTGAATTTGTCAGGGGGTGCAGTCGAAGATTACACAAAATAAGAATAAAATTCAGTTGTTTATTGGAGTTCTACCGATGGGTAGTTTCTCCACAAGTGTTTTTCATGTCATAATGTACATATCAGCAGATTTACTTGTTATAATAATATTATAGTTGTAAATATCAATAAATTAAATTATAAAAAAAAAAAAATTCAGTTGTAATTCTACAAAGTTCGGACTCACATCGGCCCCCTCCCCCCCGGCAGCCCTGATGATGGCCTACAGCTTAGGTATAATAAAGTATGATGTTCTTATTTTTTGTAAAGTTTGACTGCCCTCCCTGACCAATTCAACAATTTTTTAAGTCGTTATGCAAAGTACTTTTATTGGTATGTCATAATGCAATTACGTATATAGCTTTTTTCAGTGAATTTCATAATTTTTTGAACCAATTTCATAATTTTTTCAACCAATTTCATTATTTTACCAATCAAATTCATAATTTTTTCAACCTATTTCATAATTTCTCGCGGTTTGGTAGTCAGGAAATCATATAACACCAAAAAAAGAGTTGGTACCCATCGTATAAAATTGACACATGAAACTCTTGCTGCGATTGAGGAAGTAATTGAAGAAAACGCAGCCTTCACCTTACAAGAAGTAAAAGAGAAACTGTCTCAGCGAAACATTAATGTTTCAATCTCCACAATTCGTAGAGGACTATTTCAGTTGAAAATTACGTTAAATTGCCCTGTAAAAGAGCTTGACCGTTTGAACACGGAGTTGGCCACTAAGCAAAGAAAACAATAGGTTATAGATTTTGAAAGCTGGACACCTCAAAATCGCTCTCTCATCGTCTTCATTGATGAATCCGGATTTAACTTACATTTGACAAGAAACCGGGCTATATCAAAAGATGACACTAAAGCTATTGTGACTACGCCGATAGTACAAGGAAGGAATTGGCTATCAACAACCAACAAGTCGTTCACTTTTTTGTTATATAGCTTCTGGAACTTGTAATAGTGATTTATGTCGCCAGTTTTTGATTTAATTGCTTGAAAAACTTGATCAGCTTTCCCTGTTCTGAAAAAAACAACAAAAAAACTGAGCATGTTAGAGAAGTTATGGCGCTATCCCCGCATATAATTAAATACCTGCCACCATATTCCCAATGCTGAATCCGGTAAAATATGCTTCCTCAAAAGTAAAATCAAAAGCAAGAGCGATGTTGTCTTCTGGCAGAAGAATACAGAACTTGGAAGAGGTAATTCCTGTGTATATATGTATATGTGTATAAGGTATATAATTATATTTAATGCTTTATTTCATCAATTTATAAGTACATACATATATATATATATATATATATATATATATATATATATATATATATATATATTTACCTCCTTTTAAGTATATCGTCAGAATATGTAATAATTAATACATTCAAATCTGTTTCCAAATATATGTGTTATATCCAAATATATGTTATATGATTTCCTGACAACAGCACCGCGACATCTTACAAATTATGAAATCGGTTGAAAAAATTATTAATTTGATTGGTAAAATTATGAAATTCACTGCAAAAAGGTATAATAGAAATGTTTATGGGGATTTTGATATTAATTTCAGAGTTTGTCTATTTAAAAAGTATTAGTTTAATTTAAAAAGTATTTAGGATCATAGACATTTCAATGATTTAAAGTGAGGAACAGTAGAGAATCAGACAATATGCAGGAGTACAGTGTAAGGAAAAGATGGGTGGTTGAAAGGATATTGGAAGCCTGCTGGGGGTTCACGCTAAGGTTGGTGGATGGGAATCGTGAGGCGTTTGTTGTTTCAGCAAACAAAGGGGTGTAAAAGTAAGGGAGAGCTGATGAAACCCACCGATTGAATCCATCCAAAACAACTTTCGCAATTAATTTTTTTTGTTAGAAAATCTAATTGTGATGAGTGCTCTAATTTTGATTAACAATCATTGAACTGTTGTTGTTCCATGTGATTATCTTAATGGGAAATCCTGGACTTGGTTTGCTAAATAGAAAATTTATTAGTAAAATTAAAAGTTTTTCTAATAATTTTAGTGATGACAGAGAAATTAATTCAAGCAAATCCATGCTTTAATTCTCCTCCAGTTGACATCTCCAATTGTTGTACTTACATTGGCTTGCTTCAAAATCAACGCCATTTAATAAATTATTGATCCAAGAAAGAAGAAAATATAATTTATAAATATAAATATAATTCATTTTCTTTTAAGATTTTACTTATATACTGGACTCAATCTTCTTGATTTATATAATACGATAGAGAAGAAAAAAACATATTCCAGTCAATATATGTTTTTTAAACCTTACAAATAATTAAAAAACGTTTCGACATTTGTTTGTCATTCTTAATTTCAGGAATATTCATTCCTCATACAACTTCATTAAAATCATAAGTCGAAATTATTACTGTGAAACAATAAAAATACAATCATATATAAATTTTCAAAAATAACTAATACAAATAAGCATAGATACCTTAAGGTCAAAACATTCTTTAAAAGTTAAAAGTTAAAAGTTATATAAAATCCTGGAAATTATCTTTCCTCCACGGTCATGAATACAATATTACACTGAAAACCAAACTTTGATCTCTGCAATACTAGATCAAATTAAAATCATTTATGAATATAAATATATTAATAAATGTCCTCCAAAACAAACTAAACAATAACGAACAAATATGGTAGTTATTTAAATTTTACCATGTAAACGATTAAATTATTAATTAAAACATGAAATTTATTTTGAATATTAATTGGAATTTTTTTTATATCATCTGATCTATTAGTAGGTTATGGGTCAGGTTATTTTGCTCTCTCTGATTTGTTTATGAAGCTTAAATCATCTTATGTTCTATTTATTTTTTAATTTTAAAATTATGGACGAATACAATTTGCTTATATCTCCAGCTTCTTTTCTATCATTTACTGTATTTTCTAATTTATCGTTTATGAATAAAGGTTCTAAATATTTTCGTTTTATGGTATTATTTTCTTTATGTAAAATTTTAGGTTTATTGAAATTGAAAGCGTGTTATTCTTTTTCACAATGTGTAGATAATGCTGTGTTTGTTTTTGCTTTTGGTTTTAGATTGTTTTGATGGTGATAAATTCTGTTTTTTAGGTGTGCACTTCTATGTCCTATGTATAACCTATCACAGTCATTGCAAGTGAGTTCATATATCAAATTTTTGTTTTCTAAAATTGGTGTCTTGTCTTTTTGGTTTTTAATTATGTTTTCAATTGGATTTCTAGTTTTATATGCTATTTTTATTTCTGGTATGTCATAATTTTTTAATGTTGGTCCGATTTTTTCTGACAGGGCCTTGATATAGGTTACACTACCATATTTTGTTTTATTTTGCTTAAATTCTATATTCGGTGCTTCTGTTTTGCTATTATCAATTCGTGGATATATATTTTCTGTTTCTTTTATAAAAAAACCTGTTATTATTTATTGAGAAACTTTGTTTTTTTTAAATATTATGGTATTGTATTTTTGATGAATTTAATGGTTTGGACTTATGATATTAATGAAGTTTTATGAGGAATGAATAATGCTGTAATTGAGAACGACAAACAATAATATAATTTATAAATATAAATATTATTTAAAGCCCCATAATAACACTCGCACTGTCGAAAATATTTCTCTTGCTTATTTTTGTATGATGATTATTTCCTTTTTCTTCTTCATCCTCTGCATAGTCTCGTTTGTAACTTTGGACATCCAACTTTTATAAATCCTTCAGATCATTAGAACCACATCTCAAACTCATGTAGTCCTTACATCTCTGTCCTCCCACACTCTACCCCGTAAAAAAAACACCGAGAACACAGTATCTATATGTTAGTATCTTAGAAGCCTTATTTTCAAATTTAACTGTTGCTAAATGTTCTTTCATCCTCATTTAGGTAGCCCTTGCCTGTTCTCTTGATGTATTACCAAGTTTTAGTACAATAGTATTTGTGTTTCTCTTCTCTCTCAAATGTTTGACTTCCTAGAACAAGATTTACATTGGCTTGAGATGTCTTTAATATCATAATAAATATGGCCTTTTTGGCATTTAAGGTCAGTCAGCGTCGTTCCCTAGAAGAAACTGTAGATCATCTAAGGAGGCCGGAATAATAATTGTACCACTAGCAGATCTGATATTGTTAATCACTTGTCTATCACTAACTGTGGGTTAAAAATTAAGATCACGCTCAACCACCTGTTTTTACTCTAACTAAGAGAGAACTCACTTCATAAAGACACACAGAAGGATCTCCAGGTCTTAAAGAGTCGTTTCACTCCTACTACTAGCTAACTAACTAGTAGTTTCACTACTCTTCTTTGGCACTATAACTTCTGGTGAGTTTGGGATTGCTGCATCATCAACTGCAAGTCATCACGGGGCATTTTTGCTGCTATCCAATTTCTTATTCCCAAGTTAAACAGCGCACCCTCTTCCGATCCATTGGCTAACCATAATCTTAACTTTCCAATTCTCCTCTTGGCCTAATGTATCTTAAGTTGGGATGTAGACAGCAGTACCCCGGTACCTTACTTACTAAGCTCTCAAAATGAATAAAATAGGGATAAACTATATATTTTTGAAGAGAAACAAACCTCGTATTATGGTCATACATACTGGGATATAAAGGACATGTAAAAAGCCTGTACCACTACAACCCGTGAACGGGTCTGGGGTTCAGTACTGTTTCATAACAACGGTTGTGCAGGGAGGTGATTTGTCTTAAACCACTCTCAACTGCCATATTTTTCCCTATTATTTTGGGTACCCGCTTTATAGAGGCTGGGTGAGCCCCAGGAGGGTCCTAGATCCAATATGATTCATCTCCGGCTGCTAACATACTAAATAAAAGTCATACCGGGAGCGGGATTTGAACCAGGTTTTTGGGCATGGCAACTTCTCAAGTGCTCTACCACTAAGCCACTCCGCTCCTACATATATTACATATACTCGAATGAAATTTATTTTACTTTTTAATCAATTCTTATTAGAATTATTTTAAATAATTGAATATTTCGGTAATATTTTAAAAACCTCGCTTAATAAGGTGGAAAACAAGAATATAGTTAAAATATTTTTGAAATTAATTATTCTTCTCGGCTCCTAGGAGGTATTAAGAATACATATGTTTAATCTTCTTAACCTAGCATAATACAAAAAGTTTCATTGAAATCATTGCTGCCACGATCTTAGTTATGTAAGAAATTACTAATATGTAAGAAAAAGTAGGTAATTAGTTTTGAGAAAAAAAATAAGATTCGGGAAAAAAGTGAGACGAAGTTGTTTTAAGTCGTTTAAGATTTAATGAAGCAATATCCAAGATTGGATCCTAGTTGTTGACCCCGAAGTCCTCTTTTACAATTTTCTTAATCGATGCTTCGAATGTCCCCCTTTTCTCTTTAATGACAAGGATAAGATATTATAATGCTTACTTGATTCAGGATGTTTTTAGGCCAAGGGTGAAACAAGGACTTAGAAATCCAATATAAACTTGCCAACTTTTCCCTTTGCTGTTAACTTGCCAAGGCATATGTAGTAGGCTTTTGCGAAGCAGAATATACACAGCCTATCCTTCAGGGGAACGTTTTCGGATCTTCATAACTTGGTTCATCAAACATAGACATATGTAATAATAAATTGTTATTTAGTTACTAGAAATGTTTAATAGATTTCTGGCATTGTAAATTGTAAATTTTTGTATTTATCGAACCTGTAAGCTTCTATGCTGGATTAATTTTGTTGTTATGTTAATCATAAATTGTCTATATTATGTATATATTATATAACTACAGTATTAAATTAGTGAGTTTCAAAATAAAATGTTAAGAGAAATAGTAAATCTGCCTTTCATCATTGACATAATCTGAGCCAAAATCTTGAAAAAATAAAAAGACAACAGATTAAATGTTGTATCATTAAAACGATCCCTGAAGGATCAAAAGTCAGAAGATAACAAAATCAGATAGATTTCTTAGTTTTTTAAGGGGAAAAAGGAGTGGATTAAATTTCTAGGAACATTGTTAAAATAGCTGATAATATTAAGATAATAATTTTTAAGATTAACAAATCGACTCCGATATTTTTATGTAAGAAAATTGTACACAGATTTTTACAATATAAATAATAAAGAACAGTAACAAACAAAATCCAATATATGTACGCTATTTATACGCCAATGTTTTGACTAAAATTTAAATTACTGAGGAAGATAAAATACAATGTCTCAATGTCATAGCTCGTTGAACCATACCAGCCTCATTTCAATTCAATAGATTTCCTTTATTTTCATTTTCAATATAACTTATTCAGAATTTGAATAAAAAAGTTAGTCATACCGAGAAAATGAATAAAAGGCTTATAAACTAATCGCATGGGTAATATCTATGATATGTGAGATTAACGATAAATTTTCAAAATTAAACTAGGATAAATCATGAGCTACATAAAATAAATAAATAATAAATTCATTGAAGCATTTTTAAAACTATTTATTTAAAGAATATTCCTACTAAATTTATAAACCTTTTAAAAAAAAGTCTTTTGAGTATAACTGCAATTATTTTGTTTGAATCATATGGAAAATTGTCTTTTCTTTTATTGTACAAATACAATTTGATTAATATTATTCCAGATGAATTTTGCATTAAATTTCACTATAAAGAATTATTAAGACAAAACTTATTCAAACGTTTATGACCCGTATCTAATTTTCTATCAAGAAATTTAAAGGATAATAGATATAAAACATGCAGTAAATTTAACGCTGTTAATATGCTTACATTTTAACATAAAATTAAATCACTGTAAGGGAAAAATTTGTTGACCAATAAAAACTTTATGGCAATTAAACTTGGGTGGCGGATGTTCATGTTTCATATTTGAATTTAGATATTTTTTTAATTGTGAGAGACCACTCAATCTAATGAGTTAAAAACATCTTGAAGCTTTCCTAAAAAAAAGAAAAAAAAGAAAATCGTTTAGAAATGATCTGATTGTATCTGGCAACAACGTGTTAGTACTTGATTTGAAAGGTAATGCCTTACAGGACACGAACCATCATCTATAAAATTTCGAGTTGTGTTTCTTCCACAAAGGACCTTGTTAAATAACGAAGACGAAGAAGTCGTTGATGATAGCGATCCAATTAGTACAATACTCCAATTATTGCAATTAGTGCCGATTCCCGTCCATTGTTACAAATGATAAAAATATAATTCTTCCAACGTTTGAATCTATTGTAAATTAGATTATAATTGACCATGATTTAATGATTGGAGGATTTCGGTATTCAATGAATCTCTCTCATTATCTCTATATACATATATTATTAATATATACATCTGTACAAAACATTAGTCCGCCCAGTTTTGTTGTATAAATCGGAGACATGGACAATGGCCAAGCTGATTGAGCATGATCTCCTAATCTTCGAAATAATCATCCTCCGAAGAATCTTCGGTGGAGTTTATGTTGATGGAAACTGGCGAATGAGAAAAAACAACGAAGTTTACTCAATGTACAACGAAGCAGATGTTATTTACTCCTTAAGATGTGTTGTTTACCTTAAAATTAGAAGACTGCAGTAGGCTGGACATGTGATTAGAATGCAGGATGTTGTTATGTTTGATGTTTGATCCCCTAAAAAGGCTTTAACGGAACCTTTCAACTGCACGAGAAGAAGGGGGAGACCGAAACTGAGTTGGTCGGATGGTGTGAAGAGAGACCCGAGGGATACCCTGTAAGTCAGATGCTGGATGTCAGTTGCGAAAAACAGAGACGACTGGAAGAAGCTGGTAGAGGAGGCCAGGATTCGTAACCGAGTTGTAGAGCCGTAGAATAAATAAATCAAATTACTTTATACAATTTATGTACTAACACACCGTTCTCGTAAGAGTAGCTTCTAAATTTGCTTTATTTTTACATCCATTAATCATTTTTAAACATGATCTACCTTACTGGTACTTTCTTGTCCCAATCACAACATGTACTTCAACGCCAAGCGTATGTAAATATTTTATTTTATGTGTATCAGATCGTAAAGAAATCAGCCATATGTTCTTTTAGTGCTGAACTGTATATTTTAAGATCAATATAATAAATAAATTGGCCTGTTAATAACATGTATCTTTGTCACATAAGCTGTATACTATTCGTTAAATATCACTGTAGTGATTGAAAAGTTACTGGTAATATTATTATTATTCTACGGAGCTACAACTCAGTGATGGGTCCTGGCCTCCTCTACCAGCTTTTTCCAGTCGTCTCTGTTTTTTGCAGCTGTCATCCAGCATCTGACTCCCAGGATATCACTCGCTTTTCTCTCCACTCTATCCGACCACCTCAGCTTCGGTCACCCCATTCTTCTTGTGCAGTAGATAGGTTCTGTTAAAGCCTTTTTATAAATGGCCTCGTCCTCCATTCTAGCCACATGACTAGCTAATTGCAGTCTTCTAATTTTTAAGGAGTAAACAACATCTGCTTCGTTGTACATTGAGTAAACTTCGTTGTTTGTTCTCCTTCGCCAGTTTCCATCTAGATAAACTCCACTGGAGATTCTTCGGAGGATCTTTCTTTCGAAGACTTGTAATATAATTTGATTTTAATAAAAACAGTACGCAAAACAAAAAATAACATTATTTAATCTGTTAATATCTTTAGATGGACCCTATGTGATGTACAAACCCTCCTCTATATGAGACTCGTCCAGTATGGTTAAACCGGGAACCCTACATTGGGTGAAAAAAACTAGTCCTTAGAAAGAGTACAGTCTCAATCACGTATGGGTTATAGATGCAAAGTTTTTTTTTTAAGTGAAAACTTCAGTAGCCGAGTGCAGCGACTTTTGATAGGGGTAAACTTAATCATTCGCGTCACCTACTCCCACGTGAGGTATTGCGAGGACTGGCGACACCTAGCGACCTTGGAAATTTGTTTTAATCAACATTAATTTAAAGGTTATAATTTCATTTATATAAGAACAATTATGTATCACTAAAAGGTCGTTTAATAGTTTTGCAATTAATACTAATAAGAACTTAAAACATCTCTAAGTAGTTGAACTTTTCGTTTTCCCTAAAAGATTTTATTTGTAATAATTGAATATCTGTTTTTTAAAAATGAATTTAAGTATAAATGATATAAGTATTGTTGAACTTTATGATAATAATAATGCTAAAATAAAGTTCATTTAACATCTATATTACATACAAAGTTGACTCATCCCCATCAACTTTTAGTGCAGTATCATCAAATATCAAATCAATCTGCCAAAGTTGTGATAGTATACACAATGAAAACATTGAATTACAGTCAAGCATCCATTGAATGTAAAAAGTATCAAATAGAGAGAAAAAAGTTGAACATTGAAACGTGTCTACCGTTAAAAAAAATAATGGGTATCCAAAAGACGCCGAAATATTCAAAAGCTTTGCCCCTTTGCTAGAAAAGATTTGCCCCAGCTGGGATTCCGAATCCCGGATCTCCGCCTCACCGTGGCAACGCTCTTACCATTTGAGCCACCAGGGTTGCTCCCTATCTAGGACAAATCTGTTCTCTTCACCGATCCCATATCCCCCGAGTTATCGCAATTTTGCGATGTATATACGAGTAAGAATGTTCATTGAACATTACTTTTAAGTTTAGGATCTTTTTGACATACGTCATTATATTATTTATAATTTTTAAAAATTATAATAAATTATGAAATTTAAGAAGAACCGCAGTCGAAGCTCCATTAAACTAACCCAAATTAAAAAAAACTCTTTTATTTCAATATGGTTTCTCTTAAAATCTTCTTTATTTAATACAAAAAAATCTACGTAAATGCAAATACAAGATATAAATAACATAACTATTTACTGATTATTCCAATTAATTTATTGATTTTTTGTATTGACATTGTGCAGCCCATCATATGTTTTGATAAATTAATAAACTACTTGAAAATGTATATAGTTATTGTTCGGAATGTCAGTATATATGAAAACCAGACTGACGATAACAATTTAAATATATCAATTCGAAATTTAAATAATTCAGACTACAATTGTTTTATAAGTTCAAAAAGGAAATTATTCCAAAGTTTTGAGTTTCCATTTCCGTCGAGAGTTCTCATGATTGCCTATTTACTTATTTTTAATTATCCAATTTACCATAAACGGAAGAAATAGTTAAAAACTAAAGGTTAAAAAAATGTAGATGGATGAATCTGAAGAGACGATTTCGGGGCAGGAAAGGGCAAAGGGAAGAAGGAGGAAAGGGTCTAAAATTGCACCCTTGTTTTTGGAGACGTTTATAAATGAGGTTCCATAGGTCTTGTCCCTGCGCTAGGGCATGTCGCGCCAGGTAAATTAATGCCGAAGTAGGCAGCGCCCTCTCGGTATAACTCACTCCCGTCTTCAGTTGCTGGATATTAATTGTGCCGGAGGGGAGGATGTGTCGGCGAAGAACCCTCGGTACAATCTCATCAGCGGCTCAAGGGGGAGTGGTGGTGATGTATAAATGGGGTGCTGATCTGAATAACTTGAACGGGGAGGTGGGGTTCGAGTTTAGGAACAGTATCCTTTACAGAGTTTCGTCCTAAGTACCGTGTCGCTTATGAATTAATTGTATCATGCTTTAGTTTATGTGTCTTTACTTCGATTATTATTAGACATGCCTTAATTATATTTTGCCATGCGAAAAATTAAAAAAAATGTTTATTATTTTATCATTTTTATATATTTATATTTAGTTTATTTTTTTTTTTAGTTTATTATAATTTTTTTCTTTGCTTAACAATTTATTAATTTTCAATTGTCTGTATTTTGCATATTTAGCCCTGAAGAAGACCTACATACAAGTATGTAGTATGTAGTAAACGTTGGCTACTGAATAAATATTTCTTGATATTCAGAGAAATTTATTGACCTCTACCCGAACCATTTTCTTCCACACGTTTATTAATTTAGTTATGTCATGTGAAATGTCCATTTTTATTATTTCTATAATTCAAAGCAGAATTAGTGTACTTTTGTTGATTGCTATGTTTATTTTTAAAGAGTATCATGAGTTTTTCTTAGTTCTCTCTTTCTTGATAACATTTTCCATCACTACAATTGAACAAGCGTTGTTTAGATGTGATCAAGTATGACTTTAGTATGACTACGATTTTAGTTTAATTTTTTATGAGAGTAAACTTGGACACTCGACAGTTCAAGCTGCAATAAACATTACCAAAGCTTTCTGGGAAGGGTGTTATAACGAACCGATCATTCGCCGTCGGTTTGAGAAAATTTCAGCTGGAGACACAGATTAATTCATCAATAAATAATTAATTCATTTCTCCTTCCTAGCCAGAAGAGAAATCATCCCATCTACATCTTATGGGAGGGATATTGACATATGCAACAGTTATCTAAAATAACCATCAAATGTTAATCGGAAGGTATGCTCTTGCTCGACAAAGCCAGTCCTCATGTTTCACGACAGATCGTAAAGAAACTAAGCGAGGTGGTTTCCGAAATCCTCTACCACCCACCTTAATCGCCAGGATTGTCTCCATTAGATTTGACCTGTTCAGAAATTTGGACAACTATCTAAAGAGTTATATTTTTAAAAATTATTCTAATATCATATCAAAAACGTATTTCCAGACGTTATTACATTATGTCTTCACTATTTCATTACGAAACCTTTATCGAGTCCTTTTCTAGTTCTGGGATTGAAAATTTGATAACACTTTGGGAAAAATGTATATTAGAGAAAGAGAAAAGCGGATAAATATTTAATAAAAAATATTATTTTACTAGCTGTCCCGGCAGACGTTGTTCTGCCAAATTACCCTAAAACAAAGGGTTTCCAAATTTTCTCCAACCATTTGAATGGCAACTTCATCGATTGTTGGTGCATTGAAACATCTCGCATGTTTTCCTACAGGAGTTTTATCAGCTTTGATTACAATTTTATGATTACCAGATGGCATAAGATCCAGCGTAGTTTTAAACAAGGAAATCAATTTATTTTGTTGATGAAACAAAGTTTGTAATTGTTCTACAATAGAACTTCTCACTAAACTGTTATTTGCATAATGCTGATCAATTTCTTCTGGTGTATTGCCCATTTATTCCATTTGCAGGAATTTATAGTCGCCATCTATCAGCGGCAACAGGGAACCTGCTTTATGATAGATTTGGCCTTGTATCTGAAAATTAGACAGAAAAAGTTTGATTTTACACAAAACTTATATTGTTATATGATAGGGACTGGACCCTACCTAATAAACTTTTACTAACAACTAACGTGCTTTTGTTTTGCTTTGATTGACGTCAAATGTTTGACAGCTGGGAACAGAGTGGTTTGTATGGGAAAAGAAAATTATTGTTTTTATTATTTCCCTCGTAATTTTTACGGGTTTTCTCTCCATAAGAACCTTCTTTGGGCCTTAAAAAAAAATTAGCCGAATTTGGCGAGCCGTTTTCGAGTTTTGTGGTTAGCAAGGAAAAGGCGATTCTTTTCTGTTATATGTATAAATAAATAATAAATTAAATTATTATTAAATTCATAAATTGGTGTGACTAAATTAACTTTCCACTGAAAAGGGACATTTCATATGAAAGAACCCAATAGTATACAGTTAGAAAAATCAAAATTCTGTATCGTGTGTTAGTGTGAGATATGATATTTAATATAGACCATAAGGGACTGGTTTCCTCTGCCTAGCTATCTGAACCAGCTGCAAGTATTACAATAGAGAAGTAAAAATAAAAAATTAGTAAATAAAAATAACAAATGATGATGTAAAAGAGCATGCAAGATCAACAGATGAGGGTAACACTTTTTGAATAGAAGGAAGAAGCAGGATATTTAATGAAATGAAGTTTAACAAAACCCTCTGTTTCAAGTCTTTTAAATATTTTTAGGTGGCTTAGTTCAGTTGTAGAGTGCTGAATTGCCAAGCCAAAGGTATCGGATTCAGACCCGGCTGTGGTAGGTAAATTATTTAATCTGTTGGGAGCCAGGGATCTGGAGTGTGATCTCGGACAAATCACCTCCCTGCACAACCGTTTCCTAGAAACAGTACAGACTCTACCACGTACTAAATCCAAGACTCTTCATGGGTCGTAGTGGTGCTGATTTTAAAATATATATATTTTTTTAGATAGTAAGGTATTCGATATTTTTCGCTACACGTTCCTCGTCTTGAGTGTTTTGAAAATGACTAAGACGAAATATTTTTTTTTCATATTCGAAAATTGGACATTTTAGCATTGGTGAATTCAAATATATAGAATCATTTTTCTATCTTGATTTTCATTATTCATTATTCCTTAAACAGAAAAAACAATCAAATTTTTGGAATGTTTGGGTGCCTGACGTGAGAATGAAAGCAATTGGACATTTTTACTAAATTTGAATTCGATTTTATTAAATTTCAAGCTGATAACTTGAAATTATAATTATAGAAAACTTTTTATTACTCTAAGATACTATAATACTTGTTTAAAATGATAGCACAGATTAGTTTGAGCTTGTACTATATCTAAAAATTATTCTGTAATATGTTATTATTAATTTTAAACAATTACGATGCATGAGTAATTCCGTTAAGAAGATCAGAATAATTTATACTATTGCCATATACATTTTAATTATGTACAAGACAGTTTGATATTTTTAATTTCTTTATGATACCCTGTACTAAATTGAAATTAATGTATTTTCTCTAAGAAATACCCCACACAGGCTTTTTTAATTCAAGATATAGTTGCAGAAGTTGGCTAACCATACTTTACGATCCCAGGCGGTCTTAGTAGAGTGTATCGTTCTAATAAAGGAGAATTTTCCGTAAACATAAAAATTTCATTAAAAATACGACCGCTCCCCTCCCGTCCTAACGAGGCTAGGTAGGGGGGCGGCCCTTTACAAAGACATACGATCGCCTTCCTTCAATAATTTCATATTTTGAATCCTTTATATTTATAGGAAAATAAAGTAGAAGGGAACTAATTAAATTAACTATAGGCTCCTAGGGGCTTAAGGTAGGCTAAAATTGTTTTGTTTTTTTATTAGGAATAAAAAAGAGCTGTCCCAGAATATTAACAGGGTATATAAAAATTATACAACTTTACAACAAAATTTGGTATTTTTATTACTTTTATATAACATCAAATTAATATTCCAAATATAAAAAATTATGATTAACCTATTTGGATAAGTTGTTCGACGCTAGTTGTTGGTGAAGTAGCCGGAAAAAAGCAGCCAAGAAATTTTAACCTTTGAAAAACTATTAATTTTTATCTCAACGGAGAAATGAAATAAGTGATAATGTGATTGTTTATGGTTTGTATATCTATAGTAGTTCGGCAAATCGGGAAACAATTTATTTCAATAATAACGCTCAACTCAATAATGCTCATTTACAACATCATTATTGGAGATATATTGCTATATGGAGTAAGACATGTAAGGCAGGCGCTGCTTTACATGCTAAGCAAAAAAAAATTAATTGGAGGAGATCTGCCATGATATCGAGACTAGAGAGGTGGATCAATGTTGAAATCATAGAGAAAATGGAACCCCAATAAAATATGCAGAAAAAGACATTAGAATGGTCATCTCAGAAGGATGAAAAAGGAAAGGTTACGCAATTTAGTTATCAAGTAGAATATTGAAGGAGAAAATGGTGGACAGGAAATCATGTACGGCCTTGGTCAAAAATGTACGAGACTGGTGGATTTGGAAATCCATCTTCGTATGAGCATCCATCAGCTATGAACATCTTCGCACTTGGCGCGAGTTTACACGACCGGAATTATTCTCATTGGTTGGTTGCTCCAACTTTGAGGCGAAAAGCCTAGTTGTCTATTGATCATCATAGTTTATTATAATCGATTTTTAGTAGCAGTTTTTATAAAACCGGAATAAAAAAAAATGAAAAATCTATAAATGAAGAACCATAAGAGAAATTAAAAAATAGGAGATAACTGCAATTGATATTCTTAATCAATCCTGGATGACCTAATTAATGTATTCTTCCTCATTTCCCAATATCATGGATACATTGGCAGGTAGTCCTATTTTATCCATCGCTCTTTGTAAAAGGTACAGCCTTTGAAGTTATTGGCTATGGTTAAGCTCTCGTTGCACTTCTTGCATGTTAGAGGGTGTTCTTTAGTAATTAGGTGAGCGTGGGTAAGTCTTGAACTTCCTATCCTAAGTTGTCTAAGGCCCACTTCCTCTCTTCGGATGCTACGACAGTAGCTGTTCCATGATTTAACATCAGTTTATTATAAGCTTCAATTTATTTGGAGGGCAATTGTCCCACAAGGCATGCCACTCTTATTATTCTTATTGATTCTACATTCCAGAATCTACATTTTGAGATAGCCCGTACCCCTTTTACGCCAAACACATTGTTGGCATATGAATAGGTGGGTTGACATGTGACATGTAGGGTGTAATTTTCGACGTATTTTGGGATATGGAATCGATAGGGCTGTCCGACGTCCTTAATGCCCTATATCATCCTGGACCCGAGGTAGTGGGGAAACCCCGGAATATTTCTGAGACAGATTCTTCTAATTTTTATAAAAAATATTAAGAGATATGGTATGGTCAAATAAATAAATTTGTGGAATGTACTGCGGTTTTTTCTTGATTTTAGCGGCTCAAGGGGATCGGCCTGTGATTTCATTCCTTATTCTTATTTTTTAAAATAAATAAATGAACCCCTTATTGTCTCAAAGCATTGCTATTATTATGCCATTACTTCCTTCATGTTTCAAGTTTTCAAAAATTTCAAGATTATTTGCAGAAACATATTTTTATACACACACACATATATGTATATCTATCTATCTATCTGTCTCTCTCTCTCTCTCTCTCTATATATATATATAAAATAGTGTGTGTGTGTGTATATAAGTTCTTTTCTTTCATTTCTAGAGATTCAGTTATTTACTCGTTGAAATAAATATCTTAAGGTGGCGTTTGGAAACTAATACTAACAACTAATTCCGGATTATCCGTTAGGGCTTCTGAGTAATTATGCACAGTTCAGTGGCAACCTTTAAGCAACTAATTTTGTAATTCAAACTTCAAATTTTTATAGACAAATGTACGATTTATATATTTTTGTTGATTAGACAAATTCGTCTCATATATATATATATATATATATATATATATATATATATATATATATATATATATATGTATATATATAAATTTTTTTTTTATAGCAAACGGTATTTTTAATATGGATGATGGTATTCTTCGATATTTGTATTTTTAGTACTTCATACTACTAATTTTAATAGCCCTACCACATACTTCCTCAGAATTAGATCGCGATGATTAATTAGTATTTTTGATAAATACTGACATTCATCGGAGCCAAGGTCATCAATCTGGCTCGATGTATTCACTAATTTCCATTGAATAGTTAATGAGAGTTAGAATGGATATGGAGTTGGAATCATCTCCCTGATGAATAGTGATGCATCCATCCAGCAAACTCTAATTTAGCCTGTCAAATAGATCTAGCTCAGCTGGCAGGTTTATTTTTAGTAGGCTGATGGCAGATCTGTTTAACTTTAAACTATGTCTTACCAAATTAGATTTTTCTATTGTATTGGGCACTTCAGATCACGTTACAAGTTTATTTTCCTTTCTTCTGCCGCAGATTTATGTATCTCCAATATTCTTAGCACGTTTCTTTTGATCCTCTGCCCTGCTTCGTCCACCCTTCTCTCGCCTTTTTCCATCCTGAAACCCTTCCAGAACATTCCATTACTCTTCTAGAATGTGAAACTGTAGCTTTCAACATTTCAAAATCTTCCTTTACTTCTTTATTTTATGGTGTCGTCATATTTTTCGAAAAGTATTCAAATATTTGCTTAGTCAATCTTTGTTTGTTCATTCGGTATAGATGCCAGAGGTACATCAGCGCCCTCTTCAGCATAGTATCCGAGATTCTTCTCATTTTCTCATATATTTCTTTGTTAATTAGCCGTTTCCATCCATATTCAGTCTAAACTGAAACCCTTCATAATTCTCATGACTTCCGTGAGTGGCATTTAATTTTTACATAGTGTTATTGTGTCTTATTTTTGACTTCCAGCAGATGCACTTCTTGTTGTAGATGTTCTTTGTTAACCCAAAAGCCCTTTCCATTTTTTGCATTAGTTCCCCCAATAGCTTCTCTCTCAAATCTATTCTCCTGTATAGTCTTTTCCAGATACTTGAATTGTTTATCATTGGTATCCGACAAATTTTCGTTTAAAATTATATTAGATATTCGGTAATAAATGCTTATTTTACAATTGGTCTAGCTCTGTAAAAAGGGTCCAGTACTACTTACGTCTTGGACCATTGACTGACTCTGGATACTTTTTTTTCTGTTAGCAGCCGATAAACGAATCTGTGAGGCCTGTAAACTCAGCTGAGACTCCACCAAACCTCTTACTTCGTGGAAAAACATGACTACGATGTATGACCTCCTACAATTCAACTCTTTTCGGAATCGGTGGGCTAGGAACAGTAAGGTACCTCCCAACAAACAACACCCAACCCCTTGATTTGTAAAGGGTACCAGTTGTGAATGTTTTTGTCACTACATAATATAAACATATGTATACTTATATTTTTTCCATCCAACTAATTTACGTTGTTTAAAGTTCCTCGGGTACGGGATCATTTTTTGAAATGACATTTTATCATTATTGAAGCCACCTTATTTAAGCACCTCCTATCAGGAATGATTCGAAACTGCAATCTTCGCCCTGTTAACAAAGACCCGGCAATTTAAGATTCTTAATTATAGCTATTACATAATTATCAAATTTACTTTAATAATTTTAGCTTTCAGATCGGAAACCTGACATCTGTCCAGGGTAGATGCCAACAGTTTACTGGTCTTCGAAAGAAAGATATTAAGAAGGATATTTGGAGCAGTAAGAGTTGACGATCAATTTAGACTCAGGCAGAATGCAGAGATATATCGGATGTATCAGGAGCCAGAATGGAGGACATTGCTACTCATAAGAGACTGCTATTTGTGTTAAAGGAAACGTGGACGGCCAGGATTAAGATGGACAGACGAGGTCGAGAAGGGTACAGGTAGCATTTTTGGATCCAGAGCTTGGAGGACCTTGGCACAGGACAGAGAAGAGTGGAGGCGACGCCTTGATGCGGCCAAGACACAATGGGTTGTAGAGCCAGTGTTGATTGATTGACTTTAATAATTACTGTAATTAAAACAATTTCTTAATAATTTGTCTTACTATAATATCTATGTACATACAGTATTTATAGTATTACATAGATTGGTGAGAGGCCTTTTCCTAATGAAGAAGGCTACGTTGATTTCCGATAATCCGTGTCAGTTCCGGTTCAGTGAAGTCGGAGACATTTACTGCAGTCGACTATCGATATATCTTCCTGGTCCCCAGCGACCTCGGGGATAAATAAATTGCCTCACACATTGTCGCTTTTAATTCTCATCACACGTTTCGAAATCTAATTTCTAATTAATTAGCAGCCATTAATTATTTACAACCAAGTGCTCCTTCACCATATTACTGCAAAATTTATGTTTAATAAAGTTTATTATGAATTCTTAATTATTAGCAACCATTCCTGAATAAAATTCGCGATTCAGCGTTACTAATAAATTATTTTCAATTTACTGACTCTTCTTTCACAGAGAAATACTCAAATTATATGTAGAGATAGAGTACCCTCCTATTGGATGCTGGTTCGTATCTTGAATTACATCATGGCGAATACATGGAATGAATCTCAGCCTTCCCATTCTGGTTAGAAAGAATGAAAGTATGCAGGAATAGCTCGTCGTCTTTGTACTAATAATAATTATAAAATACATAATAAAGTTATCCGTGATAAAATGAATTCGTATTAATTAATAAAACAAGAAAACAATGCTAACTGTGATTGAACAGGGAATACAAGACACAAGCCTATTTGGGCTTTTTAAATAAAATAAAAATTATTAATCTAGATTTTTTTTTTCCTGAAAATTCGGAAGTAAGTTTATGTTTTTTTTTACAGAAATTTAGTTTTCTCCGAAGAACTATAATATACGGTTGGTTTAATATCCCTGCTTAGTTATTCACACAGCTTTTGTTACCGATTATTTGACAAACATTTCGAAACTTTTGTAAAATTTAAGCAATCAGATTTAGAAATAAATTAGGGTGTCACGTTAATAATATTCAAAAATCATTGAGGGGTAATTTTTATTAACATTAAAAATCTTCGTTTTAATCGAATATTATATATTTATCAAAATATGATTTATTAGAGTGAACAAACTATTAATAAAATATAATTTTACATACACTTGTTTGTTGTTTTATTTATTATGTATTAGTTTCAAAAATATAAAATATGTTTCTGCCCAAATTTGTCATATGAATTTTCATATTAATTAATTCCTTTACATATTTTAATAAAAATAATAATACAACATCGTTCGACTTTAACACAATATTTCTATTGAATATATATATATATATATATATATTTAATCACGGATCGGCTACTAAGGACCACGCGAATATCATTGGTTAAGCTTCTTTCGGAGTCTTGGTTTTCTTTCTTCCCATCTCAGCTTCATGATTTTCGACTGCATTTCTTTTCTTTCTTCGGAGCACTTTGTACCCCTCCTTTTTTCTCTTCCAATAGTGGTGAGGAAATGGAATTTCAGATTTATCGTTCCTAAATGGAATAACAATGCCATTGTTACTTTAGGCTTATCTCAAAAATGACCATTTTTGAGATATGTCATAATTCTTATGAAGAAGCAATTATTAAACAAATAAAATGTATTATCGAAAGACCTTTTTTTAAGGATTTGTAATGAGTAAGAAGATTAATCATCTAGCCTCTTTATAAACTGTCATATTTAGTAATTATAATATTCTTTAGTGTTTTCCTGTTTGAATATATTTTATTATTATTAATAAAAAAATTAAATTACAAACCGTTTTGCTTCTACAATTGAGTCATAAGCTTTCCTAAAATCAATATATAGCTTCCAAGTTGTCTACAGGTATTTTTTTATCTTCTCAGATTACAAGTCCTTAAATAAAATAAATCTTACCAAGCTTCCATTTTTAATTTCTATTATAAATTATTAAACACAATATTTAAATATAATAAAATAAAAGGGCATAATTTAACTCAAATGAGGGATTTACATAGTGATAAATATTAAAATTGATTCGGAGATTGAAATTGTTTTGATCGTTTTAACACAAGAGTAATAATTTAGGGTGGGGCTATGAATTATGCATGGTCTTGTTTGAATTTCGGATTTGAAATTAATTTCCCATATACATTCGTTAGCGTTCCATTATCTATTTTTATTTTTTCAGTGTTTCTAATAAAAACGTAAGTATTTATTCATGATATATTTATGGTCAACTATTATTATACAATATATGTGTCTATATTTTTTCTGAGATTTAAATCGTACGAATGGCTATAGCTTTGACCTCAAGCACGTGATGCTGTTCGCACATTGATGCGATACCAATGCGCGGCCACATGAGACCCTCAAAGGTAGCAAGCACCACTCCAGCCAATCAGATCCAGTCCCAGCACTCACAAAAGGCTCTCGTGTCCGAGCCAAACAGCCACTTAACTCAGCTCAGGATCAATTCTCCCTCTACCGGATCTGGAATTGATTGAATTTAATTTTAGTAGCTAATTTTATAGTAAAAATAAGAATATAAAATAAAAAGGAGGAATTTTTGGACTCGGGAAGATTAACTCATTTTATTGTTATAAAAAAATGTCATTATTATATGAATTTATAGTGATTTTGTGAGTCGTTAGGAATTTTTTTTTAAAAATATATTTATTGAAATTTACAACTGTATACAAAATACATCAAGTAAATATAATGAGTGAATATATTGACATGGAAAGACAAGTAGAGAAACTGCCCAGTGGTAGTACTCAAATAAAAAGTTCAGCTTAGAAGGTCACGAGGCCATCTTCTTTTCAGACGCCTCGGAGGATTATCAGGAATTGAAGAGTTGCGAGGTTTGAAACTAGTGCGTTTGAGTGGAAATGAAGTTTGTCATGAAAAGATTGATATCGGATTCGGGCCAAATCAGCTATAAACGGGACGTTAAGGTCATTATGGATTACTTTGTTCGTAACAAAGTAAGGAGCATTCAGGATTTTGGATTGTAAGGATTGAATACGAGAGGAAATCGATGGCTTAGTGGAGCCCCAAAGCTCTATTCCGTAACCTGAAACGGCGAGCTGTTTCTTGTCGTTTCAGTCTAGTATGAGGATTCCAAGTTAAGCGTTTGTCAAGGTGTAATCCTAAGTACCGGATCTGTTCTACGGGACTTAGAGGGATGTTATTAAACGATACAGGGGGGCAGGAAGTCGCTGGTTTACGGCAGAGGGTAAATGTGATTTGATAAGATTAGTGGGAATTTATTTTAATCCTCCAGTTTTGACACCAATTTTCAAGGTCAGTGATATGGGATTCGAAGAGTACGGGATGCTATAACTGGATCAGTGTGGAAAGATAATAGACATGAGTCATCCGCATACGTGGTAAGGATAGTATTAGGATGAGTTGGGATATCAACTGTATAAACTGTGTAGAGAATTGGGCCGAGGATACTGCCTTGAGGAACGCCGGCAGATTGAGGAAAGAGGGGCGAGTAGACATTATTATGATTTACTGTGAACGACCTGTAGGAGAGATAGGATTGGACAATGAGAAAGTATGTAGGAGGTAGGAATTTACGGAGTTTGTAAAGCAACCCGTGGTGCCTCATCAAGCAACTCGGCCGACATCAAGGAAGACCGCTGGACAATACAATCCACGTTCCAAAGCTGAAGAAAACAACATCCACTACACGATGGCATTGCTGAATAGTGGAGTGTGATGTTCTGAATACAAACTGGTGATCTGGGATAATGTGATTTGCATTTAGGATGGGGCACAATCGTTTCAGGGTGAGCTTTTCCAGGATTTTACCCATTGATGGTAAAAGTGAGATAGGGCGGTAAGAGGAAGGGTATTCCGGTTTCTTTTGAGGTTTAGGTATCATTTTCACGACGGATAATTTCCAGAGGTTAGGAAAATATGTACTGTGGAGTATAGCATTATATATGTAGGTAAGGAATAGAATGGCTTTTCTAGGAAGATGTTTTAGGATGTGAATCGTAATGAGGTCATGTCCAGGAGCTTTGCGAGAAGGTAATCTGTGAATAATATTCGATATTTCTGAAGGATGGAATGCTTTGGGAGGAAGTGTCATTTGAAGGGGAATATTTATCTCTCTTTGTATATATTCATGGTGAGATGGATTCATGATATCAGGATTAGGCTGAAAAGTTTTAGAAAGGAATTGGCCGTACAACTGTGCTTTCTCTTCATCAGATCTTGTCCAGTCATTGGATTCAGTAAGGAGTGGATGGTTAAAGTCTTTGAAGTGAAGAATTTTTTTGGTGGTCATCCATAATGATTTGTCGTAAGATTTTCAGTTAGGTTCGTTAACTTATGAATTTTGAATTTTCTAATTTCTGCTTTTAGTTGGTTAGTCAATTTAGTATAGATAGATTTATCTGCTGGGTACCGAGTTCTATGCCACTTCGTTGTTGCTCTGTGTTTCTCTCTTAATAAGGTAAGAATATGCTGTGGGAGGTCAGTCTTCTGAGAATTGTTAATTTTATGATTTGAGGTATTATCGTTTAAAGTGGTTTTTATTGGTGTAAGTTTTTCTATGGCTGTATCAATGTCTTGTTTTGTCTTAAGTGAAATTTTTAAGACCAGTTTGTTCTCCAAATCATAACAAAAGTTGTCCCAGTTTACACGTCCTGTAATGAATCTAGGAAGGGGTGGCTTGGGAGCGAAACTTGAATGTTACCAATTTAACTTTTATATTGTTTATTTTTCCTTACTGTTTTTTTAAAATGGTTTATTAATTAATTTTTTCCTTCTTTAATGGGTGTTGTGTTATATGTTGGAAACACATTTTTAACAATTACCTAATAAGTAGGTAATTCGCAACCTACAACCGATTCCCGTTTTCTTTTCATCTAATTCGTGCAAGATCTTAAGATATAAATATTATAAGGATTCGATTAACATTCAAATTTTAGATAATCCCTCGAACCGATTACTATGATTCCTTAGTTATTTAAAATATGTATTACTTATTTCTGATATCTCAATGTGAAAGTAATGACTGATACGTTTTGAGATAGAGTATTTTTTAGTCGCAATTTATATTTTATTATAAATGGTTTAATTTGAAAACAGGAAAATACTTTATATAATTTTAAATTATACATTATAGAACTGGAAAATATTATAATACTTAATTTTTAAATACTTGTTTTGTTACGATTTCTTCAATAATTATAATAATATTGCTATTTTTTGTTCTTACCAATGTTTTTCTTAAAAAAATAGTATACTCGTCGTTATGTTATATGCTTAGTATATTCATGCAAATTTAAGTAATTTTATTATATCATATATATCTGTCTTTTAAACATAATTTAACTGTTTGATTACCTTATATGTCACATCCTTCATCAGACAAGTTCACACCTTAACTCATGTTCTACTGAATACTATTAAGGCTTATTCACATTGGACTGAATGCGTTACTTTTCTATTTTAAATAAATTTAATCTATATAGTCAGAAATTGTATTCACTTGTGATAAATAAAATTTTAGATAAATTTCGTGAGGATGGGACAGACCATAGCGAACGAAATGTTCAAACAAATTTCAAGACATGCAAGATGACGAAATAAACGTTGTTTAACATTTTATGGTATAATTTTATATATAATTATTATTACCACTATATTTCCTTTATATTTCATATAACAATGAGCTTGGATTGATTAAGATCCTCAGAACCATTCTAGCTGCTTGTAGATTTTTTTAAACTAACAGAAGATAATCTAGTTATGGTGATTGGACCTCAGAGCTATAAAGAATCATGCCGTGCTCGTTATCAGGGACTGAACATCCGTGGGGATTCCTAAATGGATATCTTGCCCTTTCTGAGTTTTATATTACTTCATTGTATTTTCGGTTAACTTGTTACTTAACCACTTGTTAATAGGACGGAAAAAATGTTGTGATTAGTATCGGTATGTATAATAAGGTGATAAAGCTATGCAATCCACAGGAAATTGAAAATTGATTTATTACGTCATTAAAAATTACCTCAATAGTGGGAGGCAATTAAAAAAAAATCACTGATAACAATATAGAGGGAAACAGTTTGGTGTTGCAGCTACATATCCAATTAGGCGACTGTATGGGTAAAAGATCAAAGAATTTATTACGATAAGTGAGGACTGTGGAGGAATGAGGTCATTTTACTGGGTATCGAGATTTCCATTCAGTATTACGTTCGACTCGGAGATGCTACGACGTTCGTTTAAGGTTCAATCTTCAGGTCTTGTCAAAATCTATCGATTGTATTTAAAACTTTAGTATAAAATAGTGACAGTGAACATAATAATGTGTTAGAATTGTAACATTTAGTTTTAACTGTCATTACTCGTATAATCGAAATATTTTCTAATATTTTCATGACTAATTGAGACATGTATGTATAGATAATCTGCTAGATGTTTGCATATAAATATTTTTATAAAAAGGGTCATTATTGAAAATATACGTATAAATAAATTAAAAAAATAATGTTTTATATATAAATATATATACATACTAGCGACCCACCCCAGCTTTGCTCGGGTAATAAGGCATATTATGCCTACATAATTTGTTTGGGGAAAGGAATTTATTTTTTTTTATCACGTACCGGCCACTAACGACCACACGAATATCATTGGTTAGGCTTCTTTAGGAATCTTGATTTTCTTTCTTCCCATTTCGTATAATGTACTTTATTATATAGAAATTATAAAATAAAAAACAAAACCAAATATTTCATTATATACGAATTTATTTTCTTGCACGTTAAATAATTAATTGCAGGGGATTAGACAAGCAGCGTCTTCGGTGAAACCCATCGACATTCCAACCCATTTACACAAAACCTTGACAAATTATATACCTAAACCTTCCTGGTGAATCACTCTATCTATTCGGATTCAGTATGTTTTTTAAACTTTCTTTTGGCAACGTATCAAGACTATATATTTTTTAAACCATGCCCTAACATTAAAAAAAAAATACAGGCTGTTAATGACCTATGGTAAATAAAACACTAGTCTAAATATAGAATTTACGCTTGTATGATGTTAACACATGTCAAGTGTTTAATTTGACTGCCCCCAAACTATTTCCTTCCTTACTCAGATCTTCCAGTCAACTATCTCCTCGCTAACTCGTATCATATACTTACAATCTAAAATCCTTCCTAAAATTCTTAATGGTCCTTACTTTGTTTCGAATAAAATCATCCATAATAACCTCAAACAGTTGCTGATTTGCTCCGAACCCGATTCCAGTCTTTTCATGACAAACTTTATTCCCACTCAAACCCACTAGTTTTAGACTAGCTACTTCATTAACACCTGATAATCATCCGAGTATGAAAAGAAGATGGCCGCGTGACCTATGTTGAATTTGTTATTTGCGTACTACCACTGGATAGTCTCTCTTCTTATCTTTATACATGCCATTATATTTAATTGTTTGTTTCTTTATTTACCGTCACTTTAAGGTACTATGGCTATTCGGACGATGCTACAGTGGGAGCCCTAAATTTTGCCTAACTAGGTTTAATTAGCATAGGAATTTTTAACGTGTACATGTTCCTGTGCATGGTACATGTTTGGGACCCCGTTAAAGGATTTTTTACTCCCTCCACCTGCTGGGGTACGTACCCTCGTTCTTGAGTTTAGTAGTTTGTTCTGCTAACCACTAGACCATATGTCGCTCCTTTATTTTTACTTAGATTGTTATAATACAGTAGTAAATTTCAATAAATGCATTTAGAAAAAAATCTTTTTGATATACATTCGTAAGGTTTTAAATTATGAAATTAAAGATTTAAAAAATAAAATTAAGTTGAAGAGGAAGATTATCGTCACTTATATCACTATTATATATTATCCTATTTATATATTTTTTAAATTTTAAATTCTATAGTCCTTCGGACGAGTTAGGCTCAAGCACTATACGGCCTGGACAATATATGCCTTTGTTACCTGAACTGAATGGCATTATGTAACTACACAACGGCGGTTGAACATGAGCAAGAAGCCCGAGGTAGGAAGCGAAGGTGAAGTAGTTAGTTCTCTCCCGGCGGAGCTCGCAGCGGTGAAAGCCGAAACGTGAAAGGCCTCTCCTCAAAGTGAGCTTTTCAAATAGCTCTTCTAAAGCTTAACAAAAATCTGAAAAGATAGGCCTGAAAAAAAAGGAAAAGAATATAAAAGATACGGATCAAGAGGGCAAGGAAAGATTAAAAAAAAAAATTAAAAATTATACTTTACAATTTGTATATACATAGAGATACCGTACCGAAAATCAAAAAAACGACAGATCAATGATCCAACATACAATAAATATTTTATTACATATATTATTTACAAACTAGAATTGGTACAACACTCGTAATAAAAGTGACTCATCAAATCTGAAAGTGGCATATATTTATAATAAAAAAAATAGTAATGTAATATATTACCAATACTGATTATCAGTAAAACGCAACATATTGATACATATAGATGGGCTTTATATGATCAATACCCGAAACGATTTGAAGTTTTATAACGGATTTGGTCAGGCGTCTCCAACAGTTAGAGAGATACCTGATGAATACCAGAGATTGGCCCAACATCCGTTGCCGACACTAGTCGGCAAAGTAAAAAAAGTTTGATGGTAGTATTCCTGATAAGCTTTGTTTTATACTTATCACCGCAATTAATGCATTTTTTTTTTTTTTTGTTAGGGTCTTCTTGGGATTATTTCAGTGTTTAGTCCTGTTTTGTTCCTTCTTCTTCCAATACTGTGTATCTTTCTTCCTCTCTTCGGACCATTTTGAGTCTGATTTCTTTTCCATCAAGGAGAGGTTGGAATTATTTAATCTATTAACAGCCATATTGATGTCGAATTCTATGCAAATTACAACCCTCTAAAAATAAACGAAAGAACTTACGCGAGAACCGGCAAGAGTTGCATTTAAGCTATACAGAAAAGTACTAAGCAGCCTTTATAAGATTGCAACTTCTTTCTTATAAACTATAAATTATTTCTTTTATCTGCGAAACAAACATAAATTAAAATTAAAAAAAATTAATTACATGCAAAGTAATCAATATTTCAAAACAAAATTAATTAGGAAGTCAAATTTTATAGGCTCACTAGGGAGGTACAAAATAATAACTAAACTGTTATAATATCGATAATATGTAATAATTTCTGGAATAATATCGACTCTACCTCTAATAAAACCTGATGTACTCCAATTAAATGAATACAGTTGTGTTATTTCATTTCTTCTTTTATAAGTATAACTATAATAATGAGAAATTTCGATTCGGGAAATGGTACAGCCATCATACCTTGGATGATCTAAAAATAAGTTACAAATTACCACGAATTCAAAAAGGAAAAATTTGAAGTTACTTATGGTATTTTAGCAAATTGGTAACCGTCAGTAATACTTCATATAGTATCATAAATTTACAAAAGTAATTATTACATCCTTAGGCCGGGCATAAGGGCAGACGCAGGCCAACGCAGGGTATGGTAGGTTAGGCAGGGCAGCGTAGCAAAAAGTTTTGTGATACATAGGTTTGAACGAACGAGCGTTAGCTGAAAGACTGAGCAGGGTAGAACAGTTCAGTGCACGTGTAAACTTGCTTTACGCAGTGTTTGTGACACAGATTGCTGCGAATGTGTCAAGCAGTTTTTGTTAAAATTTATTATATTTCTTATCATTTCGTTTCAATATTATTAGCAAATCACCCAATATTGTCATCATATTATTCATAATATCACTATGGAAGAAAACTTATTGGAAGCCGTTTGTCCACATAACATATTATAGGACACTAGCCAGGCTGATTATATGAAATCAAAATTAAAATATGATTTATGGGACAAAATTGCTGATGATCTCGAATTAAAGAACGGTAAGTACAATTGAAGCTTTGCTAAATTACGCAAAGCAAAAGTTCGTCCATTTTTTCGTCTGAATTAGGCTCGGAACTTAGGTCAAGTTCGTTCATTGGTAAGTTCGACGACCGATTATATACAAATATGACAAGAAACTGCGTTTCAATGTGCGGTCATATGAGTAGCGCTGCTTTTTAACTGCTCTAACCTACACTATCCTGGATTGAAATGCGCCTCAATTTGCGCCCGGCCTTATGTTAAAGTATTTAAAACAACAAATTATAATTTTTTAATAAACCGAATATCTACCTATATTAATGTTGTTAATAAAAGATGTATTTAGAAGATTTTAGCGCTACAAGGAGCATGCGAACATGATAAATGCTATTTTATTGAGTTAGAACCAGAAAATGTCAATGTGTAAGTTGCTGGGTTAATCATCTTTAGGTCCCCAATTCGATACCGGCAGTGGCTGTTTAATTATTTATTCTATTAAAAGCCTTCTTGGACCCACCAGTCTGTTTAAAGTGAAAACTCTTAATTGAGAGGGCAACCTAATGGTAGAGCGTGGTCTCCGTTGCTTTAGAAACACTACAGTCTATGCATGTATTCCCATACATAAAACTGTTAACCATTTAACATCAACTTATGCTACTATGGCTGATCGGGGAATACTAACTGTGGGAGTCCAAAATTTTGCCTAGCCAGTTTTAATTAGGAAAGGGATCTTTAACGGGTATCTGATACCACCCAGTGAAAAACATTTTACGTCTCATCCGATGGAAGACACATAACCGAGGAAATTTTACTGATTTTTAAAAAACCCATAATAGTACATAAATATTAGTTTTGAATATATATATATTCTTTAAAAAAAAATACATAGCGTATACGAATGGTATAGTTAAGGAGGAATTTAAAAATATATAAGAATTAATGGTTGTACAAGCTGTATACAACATTACCCTATTTTGATTTATTTAATTAATTATTTTTAGTAGTTAAAATATAATATGCATGCCCTAAATAAAGTAATAATTAGTAATAATGTACAATAATCATATAAATAATGGACTTCCGACTATACAATCATACATAATGGCTCATTGATAAGACATTGCAAGATAATACCCTGCTACCAAGTTAAGCTGAATCATCCTCAATGCCTCCGGATCTGAATGAGCATTCGCTTCCCCGAGGCAATTGGGTTGCGCAGCTAGATGCTATTCAACTAATTAAGCGTTGAATGTTGACTCGACTCGGCTTACTCCATGTTGACAGCATTTCCATTTTGACAACCCATGTTCTCCTCCAAGAGCCTCCGCTCCAACGTGCTTATCAATTCAATTAATTCTAATTTCAAGTGGATAATTGTATGTACTTTCGTGTACAACGGACTTCATCTAGGGGAAAAAAGGCCAAGGTAATGTTATTCAAGACAGACGATCTAAATTTATTCATATGCCAGTATATTAAGAAATAAAAAATTAATAATAAAGAAACTCATTCGCAATAGATCAATTTTACATTGAAGTTCTCATATTAAAATTTGAAAGTTTATTTATGACTTACTCACTATTACTAAGGTGTAGTAATGTGTTTAAGTACTGGTTTCACAGTCCCTGGTTTGAGGCCAAAAGTGGCGGATAAGTTATTTATTCTATGAAACAACTCTGTATGGTCAGGATATCCTTCCGATGCTCATCCAGTCTCTGTAAAATGGATAGTTTTAATTTGTACATTATTTATATATTTATCATAATTAAACTACGCACGCACCTGGGTCTCCTCAACCACAGCCAAATAATCTTCTCTTCGTCTTAAACACCTAGCCACTTAAGGTCCTCCACATCATCCAGCCGTCTGATATGTGGACGTCTTCTGTTTCGCACGTCGGCCGGAGCATCTTCGTCGGTATTCTATGATCAGCTCTTCATTTCTTATTATTCAAGGAGTTTATTATGCCTTCTGAATTTTCGGCCCGGGTTATCTCACCCATACATGGACTAACATTATTACTACGGTTTTATATATTTGAAGTTGTACTATTTTTTAGGCCGATCTAGACTAGAACATTAACATAATTGAAAAAAAAACATTATAGACCGGTTCAAGTGGTACGGTTTAATATCAGAATGAACATATGCACACTTAGACTTCTAAATGTTTCTGTAAAAATAAAATTGGTAAAAGTTCATTTATTGAGGGCAATGCGGCAGATGATAAATTGGGAAAAGAGGAAGCAAAAAGTGATTTATCTCCAACTTTTCACAAAACACCTATATCGTTCATTAAATTCAATATTAGGGAAGAATCAATTCAACATGAACATACCAAATCATACTTACACAGATTTTACATAATCAATGACAATACTTGTTAACTAGACAAAGAAGAACATACATTTAAACATATAATTTATAACTGCCAATTGTATAAAAGGGAAAGGTCAAAATTAATTATTTCTATCGTTTTAAGAGGGAAACATTGGCCAGAAACTGAACACGAACTATACAATACATTTTGGCCCGAATTCATTAAATTAATTAACGATATAGATTTGGAAAATTTGACATCAAGTTAATAATATTTATACATTATAAAACATGATAATCATTTTTATAATTTTAAATGTTGTTAATTGTAACAGTGTATTTGTAACTAGCTTTTGCCCACGGCTTCGCTCGCGTGGAATTTGGTATGCCACATAAAGTTTCGTGACAGATCATTTTAAATAAATAATTTAATTTGTTTTAACTATAAGTTACTCTTTCATCCGAAATTTCAGATGTCTAATTTCAAAACTGACGGATTCCATACAATCTTTGAACCCTTATTATATTAAGAGGGAAACCTTTGGGGGTGGAATAGTCCGAATTCCTTTCTTATTGCTCATTTAAGCTATACAAAGAACCTATCTGCGAATTTCAAGATACTAAGTTCAGTGGTTTCTGCTGTGCGTTGACCGCTGGGTGTGTATGTCAATCAGATTAGAGTTTTATATTATTTTCGCTTGTGTGGTATGTTGATAAAAAGTAGCCTATGTCCTTCCCCAGGCTTGAGATTATCCATATCAAATTTCATCACAGACGGATCAGCAGTTAACAAACGGGACGGACAGAAGATTATTGTTGTTCGTGTCAGTAAAGGATTAGTATGTAATGTTATTGAATTTATTGAAAAGGATTACATAGCATAACGGTTTCACTTGTCGTACGGCCGCAGCGAGAAGTGAACTATGTTACTTAACAACAACTTTATTTGCAACTTTACATATACAAGCACCATAAGTGTGAATACATGTTCCGGACTACCTTTACATGTTTAAAGAACAGTGATTTTAATTAATTACAGTTACTTGTTATAAATAATTTTTACAATAGCAGGAAAAATGTAGGAAAAAACCCGCTCAAAAAATAAAATAAAAAATTAGTATATAAAATAAATATAAAATAGTAAAAATAGTATAAAATAAAAAAATAAAAATGATAATAATAAAGTAAATAAGTATTATTATAGCTATGTTACTTGATTTGTTTTGTTCAGCGAAAACATGTAGATTTTGCGATTAAGGAACATGTGAGGAAGCATACAAACTTTGCACCCCCCTTAGGGGTAGAATTTCGGAAAATCCTTTCTTATCGGATGCCTACGTCATACAAAGGACACACCCTCCAAGTTTCAGGTCTCTACGATCAGCGGTTTAGGCTGGTCGTTGATCCCTCAGTTACTCATTCAGGACAAAGCATTTTATTAGTATAGATAATGTTTTTGTATAGATATATTAATTCACATATACTGTTAATCCTTATTGTAAAAATTTAAATAAAGGCACATAGTATACTGAAGTATGGAATGTGCCAATAAAGGTTGCTTTGAAAGGAAAAAAAAAGAAAAGTGGTTCCATATTTTGTTATCCAATTTACAGTACTCGTCGTATAATCTAGGTAAGAATTGTAATGTTTTTTTTTAAGTTTGGAAAAATAGATATTTAAATACAAAAAAAAAAGAAAAGACAAGTGAAATTTTTAATGTTCATTCTTACTATTTCTTGATTTAAGAAACAATAAAAAAATCTAACCATTTCCATTATTTATTAACGATACAATTATTATATATTGGATTTTTTCTTAGTTTTCTAAACATATTTTATTTATATGTTTGGAATTTAGACCCGTCGAAATAAATAAAGCATCAGTTGCCTAACTATATATTTGGTTTAAACATTTTTTGAAATGTAGTGGGTCAATCCGCCAACCCAAACAAACACCCAAGGGTCAACGCAAAAGCTAAATTTGTTGATGAGATTAAAAGACGGTTAAACAGAGGAAATGGCGATGACATCTGCTACGCGGTGAAACAGATTAATAACCGCCGGCCCTCGCTCCTCTCACAATGAGAATCGCTAAAGCCCCTGCGAGGGCTAACTTTTGCTATTTATGATTAATATCAAACATAACCTCGCGATAACGCCTTTAACTTATATTATTATCGTCTAGCGAAACTTTACAAGTAAATATAAACTTTTAAAACGCCCACGTAATATCAGTAAATACGGTAAATAATTAATTATTCAATGAATTAGGATGAATAAATGAGCCAATACCAGGATACGAACCATATGGTAAACTAAGGCCTAATTTTATAAATAATTAGGCTTAGCGAACCCTAAGGCTCGATGCCGATACCACCAATACCACTCTCAGTCACTGTTAACCTGATTTCATATAATTTGTAAATAGTATAGAATTTAAGTTTACTTTTTCTATTTATTTAGCCCTTTAATGTTTAGATAAAAATTAAAAAGTTTTAATAAGAAAAATATATTTTATTTATTTATTATTTAATTTTCATTTGCAATTGCGCATTCAGCAAATTTGATCCTAGTGTTTTTCACCTTGATTTTCTACATGAACTTCTATATGACGATGGAGTAAAAATATAAATATCAATAGGTGAGTAGGTCTCTTGGCCAATTTCTTTTTAATCTTTTCCTATCCAGTCCAGGTAACAGGGAGTAGGAAAGCGGAAGAACGAGTGGGTTTGGGTGATATTGTGTCGATGAGTGGAATGTCATGTATTTGTTATGAATATATGATTTTATAGTGGGAATGTTCATGTCGTTGTGTATGGTGTGATTCGAAATATACCATGGTGCATTAACAATTTTTTCTGAGAATTTTGGACTGTGTTGTTTGAATCTTGCGTATGTGAACTTTTTTTGCTGAACCCCAAAGTTCTGCTCCATATGTCCAAATAGGTTTCAGTATGCAATTATAGATAAATCGTTTGTTCCGTAAGTCAAGTGAAGATCTGTAGTCCACCAGATGAAATAGTTGTTTGTACCGAAAAATATATTAAGAAAAAAAAATAACGTGGTCATTGGCTTTGCTACATTTGTTTTGTCTTTTTCTCTTCCATTGCTTCCAATATTCTTTCATCTTTTCACTGCTTCTTTCCATCCTCGGACCACTTCGTCCCAGGTTTCTTTTTCACTCTTTCCTCGAATCGTTCCTTACTCTATAAGATCTTCTTCTTAAAAATATCTCTGTCCATGGTGTCGTCTTCCCTTATATTACTTCTTTCTTAGTTTTTCTGTACGTCTTGAATCCAACTAGTTTTTGACTTTTTTACCCAAAGATACTTGAACATTCTTTTCTTTAATCTAGAATAATCTATTTTGAAAATATGCCAAAAAAATAATAATAATATCTGGCGGAAAAACTCGTCACAGAGTCTGGGCCGCCTCCAGCATTCTCCGCCAGTCAGCTCTATCCTGCGCAGCATCCCTCCAGTTTCTAGCATTAAGAAGGCTACGTGCATGCTCCGCTAAAGCCTTAATTGTTCTGACAAAATCTGATGTCTTATAAAGGTCATATACCTCTCTATTGTATCGCCTTCTCCATGTTCTTCCCGCTTTTACTGGTCCGAAAATCTTCCTCAGGATTGTCCTCTGGAAGATTAGGATTTTTTTCTCATCTGCCTTTGTTAGAGCCCAGGCCTCTGAGCCATATGTGAGAACCGGTCGAATCAGTGTTTTGTAGATCAGGAGCTTTGTCTGCACAGAGAGGAACCTGCTAGTTAGTTGCTTCCTTAGGCTATAATACCACCTATTAGCAGAATTAATTCTTCTTATCATTACCTGGGATATGTCGTTTTGTGAATTAACTTCTGTTCCTATGTAGACGAAGCTCTCTACGCAATCAACGCAACGCCAAAAAAATAACAATCCTATAATTTTGTTTTTTTACTGTTTCCGTCACGTTTTCTATGTTGCTTCATATTTCATCATTAGATGTTGATTTCCATACATCTCCAAACTTCGGTTACGCAGCCCCTAAGTTTTTTCTGATGATTCTTCTTTCTAGTAACTAGTTGCTGTAATATATATTTTAACACTAGGCAATCACTCGCATGTAGGGATTCTGGCTGTATACCTTTTGTTATAAAGGTTCTTCATAACACTTTCCATCTTGTCTAGCTTATCTTCTATTGCAGGTTGCACCAAACTATTTTCTTGGATAATTTCTTCCAGATATTTGAACTTTTTTACTTGAGATTTTCTCAACTCAACCAATATTCGTTGTCAAATATTTTGGAGCGTTCTCGATATGTGTAATATTTTTTTTTTTATCGGAGATTTTTGGTAGCTATGCTGATTTCTTCCATGAGATTGGTTTGTTTATTCATTTGACGTCACTTTATGTTGCTAAGGTTAATCGGACGATGCTACAGTGGGAGCTCTATATTTTGCCTATCCTGATTTAATTAGGATAGGATTTTTTAACGATTACCTGACATCGTACAGGCTCGGGACCTCCGTTTAACGTCCCACCCGGAGGACGGCATAACCAAGGATTTTTTACTCCCTTTAAAAAATCCTACGGCCACCTGCCGGCCTATGAACCCGCGATCTTGGGCTTAGTAGTTTGTTATGCTAAACACTAGCCCTAAGATCTGTATTGTTTAATTTTTAGGCTCTCTGACGGTATTGTGATTTCTTCTTAAAATGCTAGGCATTTCAATTCTTTTCCTATGTTTTTTCTCCCTTAAGTTTATGGTGAAATATTGTGATCTTTCAAATTTACAAGTACGAATTCTTATAATTATCTCGTAGACCTATTCCCATATACACTTATTTAAATAGCCTTTTATTTTATTCTCTACTACAATTCTGAAACAGGTAAAACTACTTAAACCTGTGAGTCTTAGATCTGTGTTTATCATTAATGGTACTGGCCATATGATAGAACTAAGTAAATTTAAAAAAAACTATTTTTCACATTGCTGGAAAAGGTAGTGACATTATCGATTATTGGGCGACCTGTATAAGAGAATGTTAGGACGAAGGCTGAGGAAGGAAGTAAATAAAGGAAATTAAATAGAAAAGAAGAGAGGAAATTGGAAAGGTGGGGAGGTGACAATGAGGAGCCTGTCATGGCGGACTGAGCCAGAATGAGATATTAAAGGGACGAGATTCGAGATACGAGATACGAGAAAGGAGTCGATACCGGGATAAATAAAGTTAATATCTCTCGAAGGACAGGATCAGGCAGCCAGAAAATGTAGTCTTTAGGCCCATCTTGTTCCTCTTAGTCCTCTCTCCGTCTCCCTCTCCCTCTGTCTCTCCCCCCTCACTCACACTCTCTCTCTTTCTCTCTCTCTCACAGACACACACTTCTTCCAGGCTCACTGATTCCAGGCATTTACATATCATCTCTGTCATGGCAGTATCCTCGGCAAGGATGTGAACTCTTGCTTTAAGTGAAGATCATCTTGTAAACTAAAGTCCCTTTGCTGTATATTCCGTAACACTTCACGAAATAAACAGCAACTAATTCTATAACCAGCACTATTTCATAAGAAATTGGAATCAAACTCGGAACGACGAACGAGTAACGACAATCCATGGTTCCTTATTCCATAATTTCATCAACTTCTTCACTCTGTTCCCTTTGTTGAGTAATGAATCCCCTAAAATATTACAGGTTTAAATATACACTTTCGTGGTGAATATTTCATTTATTTCGCATGTTTTTGTTCTACTGACTTAAGTAGCGTCAATAAAAAAATACCTTTAGCCTAGTATCTTATCTGTTTTTATAACTACTTCGCCTCTTTACATTATCAACATCTTTCTTTTAAGGTAAGCGAGTTCATTATTATTCTCATATAAAATCGATAGGGAGCTTTTATTTGGAAAGGTCAACCTTACTCCTCGTGTTAAGCACTTAATAGAAAAAAACTGTAAACTCCCAATTAATTACAAAATACTCATAGCCATCGAACTCATATCCGACCCTTACAATCCAAAGCACTTCGTAAAATCCTCAATGCTCCATACTTTCTTCGGAATAAAATCATCCATATTAAACTTACGTCCGATTTATTGCTGATCCGGCCCGAACCCGATTTCAATCCTTTGATTTCGAATTTCTTTTCCACTCAAACCCACTAGTTTCAAGCCTATTGACCTTTTCAATTCCTGATAATCCTTCGAGGCACCTGAAAAGAACATAGCCTTGGGACATTCTAACTTAAATATGTTACTTGAGTACTTACCAGTGAGTAATTTTTCTACTTGCCTTTTTCGCATGTCATTACTTATCATTCATCCTATTCACTTGTATTAAATAATTTCAAATGGGATACTTTACATTTCTGCTCATATGTCGATACATGTATAATTGTTGAGAGTTTCTCTATATTTCTGGAGAAATTCTAGGATTTTTCAACTTGGTTCTAAGTAATCATAAATCAAGCTTAAAGTGCCTCAAGGGTGAGTAATCAACTGAAAAGGGAACTAATAATTAGGTTTGCCTTGGAAAGATTGAAGGTGAAATAACATTGTTAGCCAGTCTCTTAGCCTTGAGTAAATCTTCTTGACCATTCATCATATTGTCAGCTTAATATCGAACTTCAATCAATCTCTCAACTAATACATTTTAAGTTAATAATTTGTATTTACCTTTAAAAAAAAAGATACAAAAACAACCGATTGATAAAAATCATCTCTACATATTTTCTGATCGTACAGTTAGTTTCCAATTGTTGATTCCTGATTCCAACAATCAGGAGTGATAGATTTGAATAGAAGATGTATTTTTACGGATAAGTATAAACAGTTTCAATTTCGAAACTTGAATTCTAAGTTGGGCTTTTATAAAAGTGGCTAAAAAATGTTGAAAGGTTTTCAAATAATAATGGTTTAGCTTTAGCTAAAGGCATCCAGATCCAAGTCTCGAAACGTCACCTAAAGGAAGTCAAAAGGATTGCCCGAATCCTGAGAACAATAACTTACACTAATTTATAACAGTCAAGCAAAATAGATACCTATATATATATATATATATATATATATATATAACTGGTTTCTACGTTTCTTGAAAGTTATAGATGATATATACGTGTGATTCTCGAATTACAGTCATATCTTTAAAGTTTTTTGGCGACGTTTCGAGACTATGTTGTTCTCATATTCATGATCTAACCGCGAGAAAAAAAAAAGTTTAATGAATTCATTAAATAACTCACTATTCTAAATATAAATTGACACGTCTAAGATGTTAATCAATAATTTGCACTTACAAATTTATAAAGAATGGATCCTAAATCATAAATCTGTCCAATACCTTCCAATACTTGCATGTAATGTAAATGCTGTAAAATGTGTGATCAATGAGTAATATTTTTTAACAGTTTTATTGTTAAATCATTATAGATCCATTAGTTTCTATTGAAAATTAATTAAATTTTCATTACACGAACTAAATCTAAGAAAGTTTAAAGAACTGACTGAAACTAGAGAATCACAACTATATATATTTAACGAATGTGGGTTCTTGGTTATTTGCAAGCTTGAAGGCTAAAGTAATTTTTCCTTATACTCTTTAGCATATGTTGTGTTTCCTTCATGTTAAACCCTGTCATTTTTTCTTCTGATTCCGTCCGCAAAGTTTGAGGAATCAGCGTCTTAAAGGACCTGTATTAAAAAAGTTCCTCTCTACTCGGGAGGGATAAAATTAAGTTTCAGTTTAGAAAGTGATACGGTTATCCCAAGAAGATGGTGGAGCTTGCGGTGAGGATGGAAGAGGCAATAAGAAAAATGTATCTCCCCGTATATATCACGGCCAACTATAAGGAATGGGACGTGTTAAACCTTGCTACTGGGGAGTTCGGTCGTGATAAATAACTGTAGGATTAAGCCAAGCCGTGCTTTCCTCCTTCACTCGGAGCGAGGGGTTGTTGGAAGCGGCACTTATAATCCGCCAGCGCATCACTTCGTCTAATCGAGCTAAGAAAAAAAAAAAGTCTTGATGTAGAAGTCTGAATTGTTTCAAATAATCATTATTTATACATATATAGATGATTAAAATATTTTTCTGTTTGCTATTTTTTGTTTTGTAGCAATAAATAAACAACAACAATAACTACAAATCTTTTTGTTGAATGCCCTCATTCAACCTATCATTATTCGAAATAAAGCTTGGCAAGCTGGAAGCTGGACACAACAAATAAGTATAAACCTATTATATTTTATGTGTGCCGACGTTTCGACCTTCTGTGTAGGTCATCTTCAGGGCCAATAGGAGTAGCTACTCGGTGCAGAAGGTAACTGGCAAGTCAAGAAACGTCGGAAAACATAATATATAATAGGTTTATACTTATTTGTTGTGTAATTTTTGACTGCGCCCCCAACTATTTCCATCCTACATTAGTACCTACCAATCAACGAATTTCTTTCCTACATTACTTATAATATTTTACTCTTCCGTTCCTTATATCTTCCGATTACTAGAAAAATATATTTGATATTCCGATAGCTGATGAATATTAATACACAATATGAGAGTATCTATTCTTAGCACTAACTCAAGCACTCAAGCAAACATGGAGGTCGCCCTTGGCTAACACAAATTAATTAAGGGAAGTCCTTACAAATGTGATTATTCGCTAGTTCCAGGAACACTCAGGGCTAAATGTCCCTTCCTCAATTCTCCAGGACCCAATTTATGGAATTCAAAGCTAACCGGACCTACCTTGCCTCGCCCATTCCAGTCCCATTATGGGCCGCGCTAAGTAAAGTTCCTCTGCTGGTTATTAATTAGATTTCGAAGGCTATTATTATAAAAAATACAAAATCACTTATCAATTATTTACCATAGAGGGAGAGAGAGAGAGAGAGAGAGAGAGAGAGAGAGAGAGAGTGTGATAGAAAGAGAGAGTGAGGGAGAGGAAGGAAGTCTATGGCACAGGTGATGGCTGCCTATTCTCAACCATGTAGAATCTTTTGCCAACAACAGTCAATAATTTGTGTAATAAATAATGTTAATCCTGCTGTGTAATAGTAAGCATAACAGCCTTCTATGCCCAAGATAGCGGGTTCACAGCCCGGCAGGAAGCTTTAGGATTTTTTAAAATGGAATAAAAATCCTTGATTATGTTGTCCTTCGAAACGGACTTAAAATGGAAGATCCCCAGCCTGAGCACACGTTCAATCGACCGCTAATTCAAGACATTGTTAGCCACGCCATTGTATTAAACCCTTTGTCAACAAACAATCTTCTATACCCAAATGCCGCGAGTTCGAAGCACCTCTGTGACCAGAACTACATTTTTCAAAGATATTAAATCATGCTTCGTTTAGGCGTAGAATAGGAGTCCAGTGGCTGTACAGTGTAAGGTGCTCGTTAGAGATACAAAAATTGTACCTGGATAGGCCAAGTTTAGGACATCTAATGTAGTATAGTCCCGAATTACGTTAAATTAATAATCAAACAAAAATAATGTTTACTATGAATTCCACTTTTGATAAAGCAATTCCAAATCTATTTGAACCTTTTACAAACCAAATGCTACCCTTTCCAAGTCACAAGCAACCCTTTCCAATTCAAATGTAACCCTTTCCAAATGAGTTGAAAACCTTTCCAAAGCAAATGTAACTCAATTGTCACCATTTTTATTTCAATTGTAACCGTTTCCATTTCATTTGTCACCCTTGCAAATGTTTGGAAAATTTACCGTACTGGGGAATGGGCGAATTCAGGGTTCGTTACTTATTATCGTAGTTTAATAGTTAAATAAATTAATAAATACTTTAATAAATTAATCTTTTAAACAATTTTAAGGGCTATTATTAATTACTTAAACATATTTTTAAATTGTTTAGAGCACAAATTTTTTTATTATTTGCAATAATTTTCTTTCAATTTATCAGCTGTCAAAGGTGCAAAAAATGCAAACATTAAATAATTTTATCGTTATTCCGATCCATACAAATTTCGAGATTCCACAAAAAATTGTATTTTTTTTATAGCGTTCTTGAGTTTGATAGTTTTTTAATTCAATTGTTATTATGTATTATTATTTAAACAACTTCTGATCATGTTATAACTATTCAATCAGTACTGGTAATACAATGAATATATAAAATTGAAGTTTTATTTAGGCTTTTCGACCCATATTCATCTGGTATATAAACATGTATAACCGAGCAAGCATATATAACCGCGAACTGAACACGTTACATAGTATGTAAGGAGTATTTTAACATAAAAATTGCATAGATCGAATGTAAATTATCGTAGAAATATCCACATGGGGGAATAGAAATCAAAAATGCGAGACACATACTATTGAAACAAACATTGATTCTAGAAAATCAACACTGCGGTCCAGATTAGTTTCAGTTAGGTTGAAAACTGTATTGTGCCAACCAAATAAAGACAGATTTGTTGGAGGTTTTGAAAACTTCATAGGAAACAAATCAATCAAACATAAGAATTGTGGGTAAATGCTTATTTTTGTAAATAATTAGACCCCATAAAGTTCAACTGTTTACATTAACAGAGACACTAGGACATTTGCGAATATAGAAAACATTTTGGTCTTCAAATCTATTATTTCGTGCTATGGACGTATTGGATATTGTGATGGAGAGAATATTTGGCGATATGAATTTAAGTTTAAACAGGAAGATAAAATATATCTTATTATATATATATTGAATTTATGAAGATAACTGAGATAAAGATACTTGAGCTCCTGGCTCGAAGTACCGAGTCCTCTTGCAGTAAACAGCATACAAGAAATTCTACAAATAATGCGAAGTTTTTCAATTTGATATATTTGTTCATATTCAACTTAATACAATTGGTACAAATCGGTTTAATGAATCAATTGCCACTTCCCGTATATTTTTGATCGGTAATTTCAGAGCGAAAATAATGCTAATATAGAATTTAAAGATATTAATCTTATATAATATTTAATATATAAATATATATATAGTCCTTTCTTTAATTTAGTTTAGTGTGAACCTTAATATGATCTATTATAATTACATTGATTATGATTATTAGTTATAAGTTATCAAAGAATGCTATAAAAATATCATTTTGGTTATCAAATGAATCTTTTAATACAACTTTTAAGATTTCTTGTATAGTTGGGATAAGTAAAGGTTTCTTTAATACTAAATGATACTTTTTTTTACTTTAACACATCCTAAAATCCGTAAAAATTTACGTAGGTTTATTTGAGATTTTTTTTTGTTTAGTTTCATAATTGTTTATCACATCAATCATCAACGTTAAGTCAAATTTTCTCATTTCATGAAAAACCTCGGGTAATGCTTCATGCTGTGATTTCATTAGGAATTTTCTATTTTTACATAGTATTTTTCACATCTTCTTAAAAATTTATTATTTATCATAAATGTTATTACTTATTATTTTTGATATGGTTTAAAAATAGATTATGGACCACATTATCCAACATTTGTATTTTAAGCGTTAAAATAAAAAACATTAGTATAAGGGCTTAGTTTTTCTTTTATGTTGTGCTAAAATAAAGAAATATTTATTTTTTTGAATATGTATCCTTTTTTTTTTTTAAATAAGTGGATCAGTTTATTATAAAATGGCAAAACTTTATGTGTTTAGTTAATGATTGATTCGGAAGCTTAGATAAGAAACTTTTTTTTATTTAATAATTCTTAAAAGTAACTGCGTATATGGTAAACTGACGTGGAATCGTTTATATTTTTAGGCTACTTAATTTTTTCCTTAAATAATATTACCCACGAGTAGTTATTTAAGTTGTGTCAATGTACTTAAAATAAAACTTAAATTAGGTTGTTTTATTTATTTTGATAACAAATATGAAGAATATAAACTAAATACAAGATTAAAAAAAAGCTGTACAACTACAACCCATGAAGGGTCTGAGGTTCAGTACATGGTAGAGACTGTACTGTTTCATGGACAACGGTTCTGCAAGGAAGTGACTTGTCCTAGGTCACGCTCGACCGCCAGATTTTTCCCCCTTATTTTGGGTACCCTGTTTTTATAATATTTTATAGAGGCTGGGTGGGCCCCAGGAGGGTCCTAGATCCTATATGATCCATCTCCCGCTGCAAACAGACTATATAAAAATCGTGGCCTGCAGCAGGAATTGAACCAGGATTTCCGGCATGGCAGCTCAGTAAGATTAAATACTTTCTGTAAATATTATTTTTAAAAAAGTATTAACAAATACAGATATCGAGCTAAATCAACTTTTTTGTATAAAACAAAAATCGTTATTAATATATCTGTTTTGTAAAGATAGGGAGAGGAGTGGCTCAGTGGTAGAGTACTGAGCTACCATGCCGGAAATCCTGGTTCAATTCCCGCAGCAGGCCATGATTTTTATTTAGTCTGTTTGCCGCGGGAGATGGATCATATAGGATCTAGGACCCTCCTGGGGCCCACCCAGCCTCTATAAAATATTATAAAAACAGGGTACCCAAAATAAGGGGGAAAAATCTGGCGGTCGAGCGTGACCTAGGACAAGTCACCTCCTTGCAGAACCGTTGTCCATGAAACAGTACAGTCTCTACCATGTACTGAACCCCAGACCCTTCATGGGTTGTAGTGGTACATGTTGTTTTTGTTTTTTTAAAGATAACAAAAAAAAGGGTATTGGCCATGACCTAACATAAAGATTAATATTATAATATTTAAACAATAATATTTTTCTTATCCATCAAGAATAATTTTTTTTAATTATTGAATTTTTAATGCATCATGGAGTATTATAAAACAAAAATATTTTATCAACTCAGTAGTAATCTGAAGACTTACGAAAATAAATGTAGATATTAAATTCAAATTAAAATTTAACATATTTATGGAGAAGAAAATAGTACCTGAGTAACTAAAAAACATTCAAATAGTAAAAACTATTTATTAGAAACCAATATCTCAGCCCAAGCTGCAGTTGTTCCTCAAGGCTCAATGAACAAGAGACAAAAATATTTGTATTGCGAAATAATATTTTCTCCAGTTTATAATGATCTATACAAATATTTCATTTTTATTTTTTGCATTGTTATCATTGTTAAGTTCTACTATACCTAGATCATTTATACTTTCAATCATTTCATAATACAAGACATTTAACTATGACAAATAAAATATTTTTGGGGGAAATAAAAAATGTTAACTAGTTATACGAGTAGATGTTTTAAGTTATTATTGTTATAAATTGCACAACTGTTATACGATCTTTTTGCTAAGTATTATTATTCGCATTTCAACCGAATTCTAACCTTTAAACTAAAGTTGATTTAAAGAAATTGTATAAATCACGCACGCTAGATGTCAGTCTCGAGCATGTTACTGACGTGAAGCCTTAATTTATCCCCTACCAAAAATCGCAAAACGCGGTTAAACTGACGTTTTCTCTTTTAATTTTTCTAAACGATATATCATTTCAAGTTCAAAATCATTATTGAACAAGAAAAATTCTTATATATTAATATTTAAAAAATAAAATCAAGTACAAAATTTATTAAAATTATGGATAATGAGATCGATAACAGCGGTTGGGAATATAGTTAGTGTAGCAGATACAATCTTCAGAAAATTAGAGTCAAGAGAATTTTCGCTTCGCTGCTACTCAATGTTACTAATTCATTAAATCCTTCGTTCCATCTTCTCTCATTACAGTTACCCTTTCGGATCTTTTCACCAATATTTTATTCACTCTTCTTCCGATACCGCCGCTTTTGAAAGCTTTTCGTACTTATTAAAATTTAGATTAAATTATTTTTAAAACTTTTTTTTTATGGTTCGATGAGGAGACCTCTGAAAGATTGAATTGATAAGTAAATACTTGTGATTTTTTTATTATTCATAATTATATATTTTTTATATTTATTTTTATATTTATGCTACAGTATCCCTCGGAAGTTTTGCTGTAAATTTTTTGAACAACTAGAAGTTCTTAAATCGATGGGTACATATAAAGAATATGTATTATGTAAACATTTTTTATTTTCATTTAATTTCTGTAACCCGGAGGTAAAGCATACCATGCTACATTTGTGTTATTATCATATCTTTGAATTATAAAATGTGTTTCTTCTTCGTTACTTATAGAAACAGCTTAAAGAAAATTGTTCAAATCAGCAATGATAAGTAATTGGAAGTATTGATCATAGTATTTATTTATGACAATTTACCTAAATTATTACCTATTTTTAGGAATTGGTGTCCTTTAATTCGGGGCACAGATTATATATAGATAACATGTATATTTATTAAATATATAACATTATAATTATATGAGGGGTTTGGATGTAGCAAAACTCACATTCCCCACATTTTATAAACGATCCACTCTTTCGGTGAAAACGATTTTAAACCGATTCTGTTATAAATATAAGATATAAATGAGTCAGAATGTAGAAGAGAAGAAGTTGTTGTTGCTCATCTCTTAAAAATTCTGACTCATTTATCTCATATATTTATAAGAGGATCGGTTTAAAATCGTTCTACTGAAAGTTATGAAAATTAGAGAATGTGAGTTATCCATCTGCACCTAAGGTTGCCAGATGTCCTGTTTTGGGACAGACAGTCCGGTTTTTTGTTATCTTTGTCTGGTGAAGAAAATATGGGTAATCCGGACAAAAGAATGTTTTTCTTGCAATAATCCTTTGTTAAAAGCCCTGTCATCGAATGCTAAATATATCCAAAAGTAGATTGTAAGCTTTTTTGACATATTCTGTAATATTTATGATCTAATAAAAAATATTAAAAAGATGTCCTGCTTTTTTCTCGAATACTAGCAACCCTATCCCCCCCCCCATTTGGGTGCATTTAAAAAATACATATTTTATTTTAATTTATTTTTTTTATAGATAATAAGTATATTTATTAAATACATAACATATGACATAAGTATATATGTAATAACATGTATTACTTTCTATTACTATTGACATTTTAAGTGACATATAAATAAATTTTCGTTCCCTTCAGTATTTATTTATTCTCATTTTCGGGATATAGGTAATGTATCAATATTTATAGGGCTAGAATAAATTTTACAAAATTCTTCTATGCCGTTTTAATGCTAGATTTTTCGGCCCTGGTGGTGCCTGTATTTTGATATAGCTCTGCCAAACAGTTTAAGGAACAGACGGGAGTTTTGGTTGGATTTAATATATATATATATATATATATATATATATATATATATATATATATATATATATATATATAATATGTATATATTAAAAAAATACTCTAACAATATAAATCAAAAAATGGTTCTATATGAGAACAGAGACCCGAGCCTTGAAATAACGTACTTGTTCCAGCATGCCTCTATTATTCTTCTAAATGCAATTGTCCCAATTCTATTAGCCCATTGAATCACAGCCCATAACAATAAATATATTTTGGTCCGACACAATGGCATATTTACTATTTATTAAACGACGAACGAATTGGACCATCTGGCCCGATCGGGCGGTAGCAGATGCAGAACAGATGTACGAATGGACAAAGTGCATTAACATAATGGATACACTTAATGTTGAGGGGTCTAAGAGGTCTCCTGGTGGTCTGTCAGAATGGAAAAATAAATGGATTTATTATGATTCACAGCTTATGTGAAATGTTTCACCTTACTACGAAATGGGCAGTAGCTGTGTAAAAATATTATATTTATTTATTAATAATAAAATATATCCCTGAAATTGTACTCAATGATATATCTACATCTCCGGTGAAAAAATTGTTAAGGCTATTTTTCTCCAAAATGAGTTTCTTATACTTAAGTAAGCGGAATCGAGTTATATTCGTAGTAGTTAAGGGGCTAAGTAAGGGATTTGCTTACTTATAAGTTATTGTTTATATTACTACTCTATTTAAAGCCAAAAACTACAAGAATGATACGATTCCGGTTATCTGAAAGCAGTTAACTCTCTCTGGACAAAATCCGACTTAACCACTTATTCACCAGGGCTGTACAAAGATTTACTGAAAAGTATATAGTAAAGAAGTGTATGTAAAGCTATATAAATAAACATAAAATATGACGTTTAACTGAAATACTAAGCTGATATATCTACAACCCCGGTGAGGAAGTGGTTAATTCAAATTTTCTCCAGAGAGAGTTAACTGCTTTCAGATTGCATACAACATTCTTGTAGTTTTTTGCTTGGAATGTAATATAAACAATAACTCCTTTTCAAGATAATGCCTTACTTAGCCCCTAATTCACTACGAAAATAACTCGATTCTGATTACTTAAGTACAAGTAACTCATTTTAGAGAAAGTTAGACTTAACATCTTATTCACCGGGGCTGTAGATATATTCTAGTTCTCTACGTTTTGGCCTGTAATATACATAAGTTCTTGTTAGTACATTGACCCTGTTATTTGTGGTATAAATAATACAATTTGTAAAACATTTAAAGGTGTGAAAAACTCTAGTAAATTCTCTTTAAGGGAGAGAGACTTTATTTCCAATATAATTTGATTGGTAATAGTGGTTATTTCCATACAACTAAACTTACTGATTGAACTGCGTATCTATCAAATACTCAGATCGCTCTCAAATGATTAGTAAGAAATTCTGCTTCCGAACGATGGCCTAATTTTGTCCTATTAATTTCTGTGTCACAGTTACTTCAAAATTTTCAAATCTTGGCTTATTGCTGAATATATTTATTTAAAATTTTAAAGGTTATCGGTTCTCTTATATAGTAACATAGCGTTTGAAAAGGGCAATGCTATTTCAAGGTTAAGGATATAAAACCTAAGAATAGCATTTCTCCACAGATGTGTCAAATTAGTTACATCACACTATTTATTGACCTATATATAACCATAGAAAAGTGAAAAGGCATACTCTGAAAATTCGATGGAATAATATCCTTTTTGCCTGTAAAATTTTCTCATAGTTTTTCGAATAACTCTGTTCTTTTCAGTTTAAATTTGTTTTCAACTTTTTAAATTTAATTAATTGTGATTTATAGAATTGAAAAACCTTTTTTAATAATAATAAAATCGAGCCGATGATAACATCGAAACTCGAACACCTACGGAAAATATCGAATATTATACTTCGTTTTACATTTACATTTGAGTTTAGTTAATTATCCTTAATATCCTTATCGAATATTTCATTATTACATCTGTTCCTTTTCTGTTTAAAATTGTTTTTAACTTTTATAATTATTATTTTCCCCTTTTTAAAGGATAAATAGGGGTCGAAAACGGCCCGGTCAGATTGGAGTGGGTTAAAAGGGGCCGCGTAAATCAAAAGAGCGCGACGAACATGCCTTAATGGAAATAAGCCAGAAAATTTAATTTAAAGAGGCACCCGGGGGGCGCGGGAATAAATAAATCTAACGGGGGGGGGGTAATTGTATTTAGCGGTGTAGCGTTCTGGGCGATGGGCGGCTCGAACCCTAAGCGACCCGAGCCCTCTGCGGCGCCTATTGTTGTGCAGATGGGATCGCATTAGGCTCATATCACACACCATCTGACCCGTCTACTTCGTCAGTTATCTGCGCTCGTCCATCATCCGATAAATTTGAGTAGTAATCCCCTGCTGTGCGTGGGAGCGGGAGACGATCCTGCACTTCGCTCGAGACCTTAAAATAAAAAAAAAGTCATTATGGGTTTTATCCATTGTTTATTCAGCCCGTGCTCTTCTGTTTAATATTTTCTTCCGTTGCCCAGCTTTTTCATTACTCCACCTCCTCCTGTTTAGAAATTCCCTTTCGCTATTCATTTCTCATATAATGTAATTACTTTAGCTTCTTTTGTTTTTAATTTATTTGATAAGGTCTATAGTAATAAGTGTACTTTTTTATTTATTTATAGCACATCTGATTATAGTTACATTAATAAAAAGCACGATTGATCATAGACAGTAGCGCTTATACGTCCACCCATTCAGTAACTAAAGTTCAATGAATAGCTGATTCTAGGTACAGAGAGCCATTATATAGAACCCTCTGTCATGAAAAATCAATAAAATAGTTCAAACACACAACACAATAAAATATCATATTGACTCATTGTAATAGAAAATAAACAATAATATAAATCCTAAGGAAATAGGGCTGGAATAAATTCGGATAAGACTAAATATATAGTCAGTAGAAGGAAAGGGCGAAATTTTGGTGCTATTGTTGTAGGAGGAAATAAGTTCGAACATGTGGAGATGTTTAAGTACTTAGGGTCAATGGTAACTGGAAAAAACGAAATTCAATAGGAAATAACCGGCGAGACTAAAGGCGGGAAATGCTTGTTACTATTCGGTCTCGAAATTACTAAGCTTTCGCGTCTTTTGTCCAGAAATCTAAAAATCAGAATTTATAAAACAATTATCTTTCCATCTCTTCTCTATGGGTGTGAAAATTGGCCACTAACGCTGAAGGATGAACAACGTCTTCAGGTATTCGAAAATAAGGTGTTACGTAGAATATTCGGTGCAAAAATAGATGAGACCACTGGGGAATATAGGAGATTACATAACGCGGAATTGCGAAGCATGGATCCGGTAAATATTATTCACGTTATAGCATCGCGAAGATTAAGATGGGCATGTAAAGTTGCTGGGCTTAGTAACAAACGAATTCCCAAGATGTTAATAGGGACTGTATCGACTGGGAAGCGTCTGAGGGGTAGACCGAGGCTTAGGTGGGAGGATTGAGTTAGGAGTGATCTAGCGGTTTTGGGTTTGGGTGATGCTCCGTGGACGGAGGTTTGTAAACATAGATTGGTGGTATCGGCATCGAGCCTTCGGGTTCGTTAAGCCTTTATTTAATATAACTAATTTTTAAATATTTTTATTTTGAAGAGAAAAGATTTGTTCAGGACTGGATTCGAGCCCCTGTCGTCTGCCTTCCCGTTGCAGTGCTCTGCTACTTGAGCTATCCTGGCACGCATCTCGGTCAGACCCGGGTTCGACTCCCGGTCCTGGACAAATTTTTTCTCTTCAAAATAAAACTACGTAACAATTTATAAAAATAATAAAAACATAAAATAAAATAAACTTTAAATAATACAATGAGTTATAAATATATAATAGATTAAATATATATAAATTATAGATATATAAAGTTTTTATATACATTTTTCCTTTCATTGTAAATTAGGATTCTGCACAGATACATTTAAATTTGTACAATTGTCTTTAATTTGACACTGGTCTATTTGGTACAGCATGTAATTTTGGGAATTGTAGCAAATCATACAATAAAAAAATTAGTATTAAAAAAAGACGTTATAGAGGCTGAGTGAGCTCACGCAGTCTCCAGATCCCACAGGATCTATTTCCAGCTGTTAGCATATTGAATTAAATATTAATTCACTACATTAATTAACCGGAACCTTCGTCAATTCTACTCAACGCTCTTTCACTCAGCTACCCTGATCCTCCTAGGATTTTTTAAAAAGGGTGTATACAACAAATTCTTGGTTAAATCGTCCTTCGGAATGGACGTTAAATAGGATCACAAATCTTTACGATGTCAGGTACTCGTTAAAGATCCCTATCCTAATTTTACCTGAATAGCGGGAAAACAGGAGTTCCACTATAGCATCTTCCGATTAGTCTTAACAGCACGACTTGACGTTAAATATATAAACAAAATAGATAAACTATCTTTTGGTAACTTTTCGAACCTATTTTATTATCAATCCTTGCAGTGAAAAACACAGTCTCTTAGTGAATTATACTAAATAATAATCTATTCTAAAAATAAAATTGGCAAGGGTACGAAGACAATGTTGATAAATAAATTATACTTACAAATTGGTAGTAAAATGTTTTACCCTTCTTCACTCAGTCTGTATATCATTAGTTGCACATATCCTGTAAATAGCGTTGAAGTCAAGAACAATGGTTTGTGATTTTTCAATTTTAAAAAACATTTATAATTTAACTGATGGAGAAAAAGACTAAGCAAATGTCAATTCCTCGATCCGTTGCTAGGCAACACCTATAAAATTAATCACTAAAAACAGAATATATCTTGTAAAAAACAGAGATATGTTGTAATCAGTTGTACTAAACCCTATTATTATTTGCTGTTGAGTGTGGTTTATTTTTAATGTAAATCAGTAAACATACTTTTTAAAATTAAATATTTAACATATTCAGTGGAAACAAATCCCTGAAACTATTTAAATGAGAAATATAGTAAGTAGGTTGAAAACCTGTTGTTTCTCAGTAGCTATAGCACTGAAGCCTGCCTCCTTCTCTAGTTCCGTTGGATCAATTGACCAGAAATACAGGGCTACATATTCTAGTGATCTAAACCCCTGCACGTAAATCAAGGCGGTCATATATCATGAATTGTCGTCTGCTCTAGTAGAGCGAAACCTCCTTCTCTAGCTCAGAGTAATTTTTCGGTCTTTGTATCCGGGGATCGATACTGTTACCAACTTGGAGTTAATCTGTGGGTTCACTGATTCCATAAAAAAAATACATGTTCTGTAATAAAAAAAGTAGAGTTATAAAGAATAGGAATAACCATTTTGAATTTCATTTATTTCTAGTCACATTTATAAGAGCTAATTCTTCTTTCCAGGACTTTTTGAGTCTATAGTTCATCGAAAAGGCTTTTCGTTTTATGATAGCGCTGTAATTTCTTATTTTAGCATTCCACGAGATATGCTTGTTTTAGTAGATTTTATTTGTTTACCCATAAATCCGATCTCCAACCGCTGCTTTCTCTAAATTCCCTATATAGTTTCTCACAGATACTTGAATTTTTTGTACATTTCAATATCCATATAAATTTTTTATAAGCAAAAAATTTTTTTTTTTATTTCATAGCTCATGATAAAATACAAAAAAAAGTAAGTTCAAAAAAATAAATTACAGTATGATGGCTCAGATGTTTTACACCGGGTTTTAAATTTTTATAACCTATGAAGAAATTTTGTATGATTTATGTTGTATAAAACGCAATAGATAAAGTGCTTTCATTTTAGAAAAAACAAAGTAATAATAATTCACAAAATTTTGTGTATTATTTATTTATTTATTTTATTTGTCATTTATTAATACTGAATTACAATATATATGTATTCCTCGATTTGTTTAACAGTACTTTTCTCAATAATTTATATTCAAATTAGTATAAAATAAAATGATAACATAATCAGAAAAATTAATCTAACTAAATTGTTTACTTTTTAACACTCATAGGTTTAGTTATATTTTATTTAATTTTCTTCATGTTAACAATAAAAAGTAGACAATATTTTACCTTGAAATTACATTCCTTCTTCTCACTATGTTCATAAATGGGTTACAGTGCAAGCGTATACTGCATTCCTTTTAATTATTTATTTAACATAAAAAATAGTAGCTTTGTCAATGATGATTAATGTATATAAAATATTATAAACTATAATATAATATAAAATTTCAACCAAAAAATACATAAAGGGGAAGAAGATTAGATGAATAAATTACTAAAGTGCATTATATTATTGATTCGTTGGTTTCCAAATGTTTTCTAATCAAATAAAATATTCTGTACTATTCTAATAAAATACTGTTTATGTTGATTTAATAAGTTTTGCTCCCAGTTCGACATTAAATGAAACTATGAGGGATAACACTTTGCCGCCAATATGGAACTTATGAGGCGAGACACGAACCTAGATCTGCGGTGAGGGCGGGAGCACAACAGGTATTTGACACCTGTGTGTTTAGCCGAGCCATTAGCGATAATCCTCCCCCGGCCACTCCAGATCGGCTAATCAATTGGCTGTGGTGGATCCGAGTATATTGGAGAGCCCTGGGAGGTGGTGGGCTTTCTCCCCTAGCGAATATCTAACCGAAGTAGAATATATTTGATAAATACGAGTCATACATTATAATAACAAATAATAAGTAAATCCTGGTTCAAATCCCGGGACAGGCAAGACTTTTATTTAATCTGTTTGCAGCCGGAGATGGATCATAGGAATCTAGGACCCTCCTGGGGCTCGCCCAGGCTCTATAAAATGCTATAAAAATAGGGTACCCAAAATAAGGGGGGGTATCTGACGGTTAAGCGTGATCTAGGACAAATCACCTCCTTGCAGAACCGTTGTTCATGAAACAGTACAGTCTCTAGCATATACTGAACCACGGACCCGTCCAGGGGTTGTTGTGGTACAGGTTTTATAATGAGTAAGCCATGTACTCTATGGCTCATATGTTTTCCTATGTTATTCGTTTTAGGTTTTTTCCTATCAAATGTCCTTTTTCAAAGGAAATGATATATAGTAAAACAACTTTAGGAAATATAAACATTTGAATTAAAAACATTTACCCTCATTTTCTATTAATTTTTCCCAATGTGTTATCAAACTTTCTACCCCGGACTGAAAAATTCATTGTTTCGTAAAAAAATAAAGTCTAAAAAATTCTAAGCCTTAAATTGCTCATAAAATACTACACTACACCAGAAGGAAAAATCTTTACATTTCCTTTATTGACTTTAAAAAGGCCTACGATTCCGTGGATAGGGAAACCTCACTGGAAATCCTGAACGAAACTGGAGTAGGCCAGAAAACCATAAATCTGATAAAACTGACTCTGACTGATATCAAATCTAAAGTGAAATTTCAGGCTTTTATAAGCAAACCTCTTCAGATAAAAACAGGGCTAAGACAAGGCGACGGCTTGTCTCCCATACTTTTCATCGTAGTCCTGGATAAAATTATGAAGGAATTCTGGAAAAAAAAATAGCTCAGGAGCCATAGTAGCCATAGTAGCCATAGATGTTATACGGGCACATGAAAAGGAGGAAGTAGGAAAGATTGAACAAAAAGATCTTTATTAAAATGTTTAGCTACAAAGCGTGGGAGGATACACGAAGCAAATAAGAGAAGAATTAAAGAACCTTAAAATTTCAGATGCCGACTGCCTAGATAGAGACACCTTCTTCAAGAAAACACTGAAAAACTTCACCAATATTGGAAGAGAAAAAAGGAGGGGTACAAAGTGGTCCGAAGAAAGAAAAGAAAATCATGAATCTGAGATGGGAAGAAACAAAATCAAGACACACAAAGAAGGCTAATGTTCAGAGTAACGAGTTATTCTTGCCATTGACCACCATACATAAACCAATAATTTTTTGGGTTGGAAAATTTTTCAAACTGTAATGTTATGGCCAATAAAAAAAAACTATTGAATATTTTCTGAATTTACAACTACACAATTTTACAAACGCTCACACGCGGTATTGGGTGCTTTAATTACGTGGTTAGAACCCCCCAGCGTCTGATCTTTAAAATGAGAATAAAGAATATTGCAATTTTCGTTATGTCGTATAGAACACAATCGAGCATCAATAATCATAATAGATCTTATTGTATGTATATATATATATATATATATATATATATATATATATATATATATATATATATATATATATATATATATATATATTTAAGTATGATATTGGCGAATTAAAAAAAAAAAATGATGTGCGGGTGTGGGTCGGTGTGAGAGAGAGTGTTTGTGTATAATATTTTTTTATTAAATATTAATATTAATATATTGTTTTATTAATCTAAAAAATAAGTTAATTAAAATATCTATATAAAAAAATCATAGTTGGTTTTCATAGATACCCTCCCAATTACTGAATTCTCAAGACTGTCCAGGAATATAAATAACAGTTTGTGTTTATTTATTGTCTATCTCTGCTGGTTTTGTATGCATAAGTTGTTATAATATTATAAAACAAAAATAAAATCGATTTCCTCCTTTTTTTCATGAGTTCCCGAAAACTTTTAACATCCTCCTTAAGGGGGCAATGAATTAAATAAACCAGGGGCAGTTATTTTTTTTCCTGATGTGGTAATCTTACTAAGGGATCTGAAACCGGCCCAGAAAGGGCCACTTAACCGAAAATACTCTGTCATTGGGTCCAGCCAACTTAACTCGTCTAACTTTTTAAATAAGAGAGTTTAAAAGTTACAAGTTTTAGGGCGGGCCTTGCCTTCTGCGTCGCCCTCACCCTTCGTCTAATCCTAGATGAAGTTTTCTCATGAAATTAAACGCAACTACCGTTTGTTTAACTTTGAAAATTTTCGAATAATTAATCATCGAGTGGTGTCTTCCTGAGTCTAATTGCTGAACATTTTACTTAACCTCTCATCATCAATTTCTTCATAATTAGACACCTAAAAAAGAGAACTGATTAAATACAAGAATACTTCAATAGGCTTATCAATTAAATGCAAAATACATACACCAAGCTTCAAAAAGATCAAAGGAAAATGAAAATAAGTGTGCACTCAAAAACAGGAGATAAGAAATCCATATCAAAAAGAAACCTGCAAGAGGAAATAGATGTTATCATGATCCCAGTGGACCTACAGCTATTCCACAACATACATTAATATAGAAGAGGAAAGACTCAAAATCTCAAAAGAGGCAGAAAATACTTGTTAAGTCGTGAGTAGAAAAAATTGCAAACAAGAAGTAGCCTCTATAATTCTCTATCAGAACAAAAGGATGATAGTAAAAAGAAAAACAACATCCCAACCGCATAGTACAACAAAAAACCGACCAGTTCCACCAAGGCTGAAATGGAACTATTGAATCATAAGAAAGCTTATGGATAATTTTAAAATAAAACTAAAATATGTATATTAATTATTTATTTTTTATAATTAATTTTTTATTTTCCATTGTGTTTCTCATGGTTCAGTAGTTGGATTTAACCCTTGATGGTAGAGGGATCCTGTCTCTGGTTGAGGACTGTTTCCATTGTGAATTTGGGATGTCCATTATTTAATTAATTTGTTATTTTCTGTATGTGCTGATAATGCTTGAATCAGGAAAATGTTTGTAGATATTATCGTTTCCTGTTGTTTTAAAGATTCAAAACTTTTTTTTAATTTCCATTTCTCTAATTTTATTCCATGTCTCTTTTGAACTTATGCTTGTCTATGTTATTAATTAACTAAGTTAATACATTTATCATGGTCTATTATGAAAATAATATGTATACTATTTTATATAATCGGATAGTAAAATAATTAATTGGATACTGCAGGAAGGAATAGATGTTGGGAAACTTGTGCTTGGGGTATGCCCCTAGCCTGAGGTAGATAAGCACTACATATGTTCAAGCCAGTCAGAGCAATGCTAACAAGCATCTACACTAATGGAGATACACCAGTAATGGTGAGTTATAAACTAAATTGAACCAACAGTAATCCATATTAACCTATCTAGCACACAAGGGACTTCAATTCTGCTCACTCAGTCAGAACAAGTCAACATTTTCTAATAATGTTGGGGAAGCTGAGTAGCTTGCTGAATTACTGATCCCTAATTAGATACCGACTATGGTAGGTAATTTATTCCGCAAATTGACTCTTTAGGATATAGAGACGTTCCTGGGATTCATGCAGCCTCTGTAAACTGGTTTTCCTTATTAAGGGGCAATCCTGGCAGTTAATGCTGATTTTGGAAATTTTAACATCATTAAACAACCGTTGACAGGGAAATAGAACAATCCCTTTCATGCACTGAACCATAGATGTGGTTTTCATTTCTTCCATATTTAATAGTTGTCTAAGAATTGGATATTTCCCCGATACTTGGAAAAAGCCGAACTCATAGCCATCCACAAACCTGGTAAAAAGGCTAAACAAGTCAGCAGCTATAGACCCATAAGCTTATTACCAATTATTGGAATCAATTATAAAAAGCCATCTTTCTTATTTTTTTAACAATAATGACATTATCCCGGATATTCAATTTGGTTTTCAGTATAGTCATTCCACCTCGCACCAACTAGCAAGACTATCAGAATTCATAATAAACGGATTCGAAATGAAGAAACATACGCTGGTAACGTTCTTGGACTTCCAACAAGCATTTGATAAGGTTTGGCACCGAGGTCTACTGTACAACCTAAAGAAAGTAGATACCCCGAAATACTTATATGTAATTCTGGGGTCATTCCTGAACGCTCGAACATTCTCTGTTAGAATAAATAACACATATTCAACTGTGAGACAAATCCATGCAGGTACTCCACAAGGTTCAGTCCTTTCTCCCATTCTATGCAACTTTTATCTTCACGATATCATCCAGCCTACACATACCTCCATAGCTGTTTGCCGATGATACAGCTGTTTTCTCCCAACACAATGACATAATAATAGACAGAAATACTTTGCAGAGCCACCTGGATGATCTTGAGCAATACTATACTAAATGGAGGATTACTCTTAACATCGAAAAATGCACCTCAAAAGTTTTTACGCTTAGACGCCCACCCCAGACCCACCTGAGCTAACACAACAACATTAAATGAATAAAAATATACGGTGACTGCCTCTAAAACGTCGATTTACTCAGAAAAGTCCCCCTAAATTATTACGTACATAATAATTAAAAAAACATCTACGTTTCATTGTCTTTTACATGAGGTAATATAATAAAAAATCGGTTAAGAAACCACGAAGATATGATCAATGGAAAAAACATGGGTAGACCCCGAGAACAAAGGCCTCCAACGCAGTAGTCGAGCGCTTTGCTTTGCCCCTCCCTACCTCACTCCGCTCTTACGGGTTTACTGTGTTCGGATGTGCTCCCTTAGCTTACTTGCTCTCAGATTGGATTTTTTTAACGACTTGGCTTTTTCCTGGACTTTTGTGATTGATTATTTTCCGACGACCCTAGACTGTGCCCTGTTTTCTGTGATTCCTTACGATTTGGCTGCTGTGTGACAGGAACCTCAGCAGCGTATTCTTAATATCTGCGTATTCTTCGATACTAAACGGTATTCTAGTTTCTCTATTAGCCATTGTTAGTCAGATTAACCTATTAATCAGTCACACAGCAGCCAAATCGTAAGGAATCACAGAAGACAGGGCACAGTCCAGGGTCGTCGGAAAAGAATCAATCACAAAAGTCCAGGAAAAAGCCAAGTCGTAAGAAAAAACCAATCTGAAACCAGGTAAGCTAAGGAAACACGTCTGAACACAGTAAACCCGTAAGAGCGGAGTGAGGCAGGGAGGGGCTGAGCAAAGTGCTCTACTCCTGCGTTGGAGCCCTTTGTTCTCGGGCTCTATCCATGTTTTTTCCATTGATCATATCTTCTTGGTTTCTTAACCGATTTTTTATTTTAATGCGTCATTTAAAGGTAATGAAACGTAGATGTTTTTTTATTTATTATGTACGTAATAATTTATGTGCACTTTTCTGAGTAAATCGACGTTTTAGAGGCTGTCGCTGTATTTTTTTTTTCATTTAATGTTTTTGTTTAACGATTTTTGCATAAGATACCGATAATTACGGGAAAAAAATGGGCCAGAAAGACCAATTTTTAGGATTTATAGCTAATTTAAGATTTTAAATAGGATTTTTTTTTGTAAAATTCATTAAGTAGGAATATCTTGGAAAGGGTTAACTTTAGGACAGTAGGTCTCATACTAATATTGCCCCATACTACCACCCCTTAACGGTCGCCCAGTATATAGAAATTAGAAATAAACAGCTTAGCTATATCTTTGATAATATTTGCCTACATTATTTCTTTGATCCTTTTAACTCTCCAATTATAAACAAATTTCAGGGTCGAAAAAATATGCCTAAAATTATAGATTTTCGTAAAAGGAATGAAACACCCCATATTTGACATACAGTCAAGTGTTTACGAAAGCATGACAAGATCTTCCACCACAACACTATTTTTTTTCAACAATAAGCTTTGAAAAACGTTATAATTTGTAATTAGAAAGATTTTTTAAATTTATTAATGGGCTCTACAGTCCTTGGAGAACCTTGGACTCTGCTAATTTCTTCTGCCTTCCGCGGTAGAAAGTATTAGCCTCATGATGTAATTTCTGTAATATTTTAAAGGAAATTTTTAATATATAAATTTTAACTATTTGTAGTAAATTTATATAAGATTTAAACAACTGCGCCCATATATTTAGTGGTCTTTAAGTGAATTTTTCGAAATTAATTTAATAAATAAGTCTTTATTATATATGGGTAAGTATAAGTTTGGCAATTTTTTGTTCATTATTGCTGTTATAACTTTTATAATTGACAAAAATTATAATAAACTCTTTTTCTATTAAGACTGCATCTTCTTTTAGAGAGGTTATAACCTTCATTTCATCAGGAAACAGTGGTTAAACCTTTTTCAAAAATTCATCAAAATAATTTAGTATTTGATATATTATTTTAATGCCCCCCTATTCCTGTGTATATGATTAAATATAAAGTCTCTAGTGGATATTGGGCTGAAGTTTAATTTATAAGTTGAACTAAAGGGACGGAGAGAGAGCTAGATATAGAGCAGAGTAGGTGGCTATGCAGATAGTTGAGCAGGGAACACTATTCGCGAAATAACTTTGCAGGATCTCACATGACTGCTACCCACTATCTTCGCTCTAGGCTTCCTAACTTAATTAGTATAATAAATAAATAATAATTTTAATAAATATTAACACACTATAATAGTGTTATATTTCGAAATTTATTCGATTGGCAGATTAAATTATCCAGGAACGTAATATTTCAAAAGTGACTAATATAAAATAAAAAACATATAAGATTTTTCATTTTAAAATATATTTTCTTATTATTACTGTCAAATATGTCGTTAGGACATTAATAATGTCCTGTACAAAATTATGAAGGAAATGTTGAGCAACGATGGTGGTGCAACTATAGGGACTGAAAACCAGAACCTCAAAGTAAGATGCCAGGTATATGCGGACGATCTGGGCTTAATGGTGGAGACTGAAAGTGAAGCAATAGATCAGTTGAACACTTTAAAGGAAATAGCTGAAAAGGCAGGTTTACAGATATCGTTTGAGAAGACAGAATTAATGACTACAGATAGAAACTTTCAAAAGAACAAATAAATTCAAGAACCTGGGGGAAATTATATGTAGCAATGGGTTGGAGAAGGAAATCATAAAAGAGAAAATAACTAAATTGGAAAGACTAAGCTTCGCGACAAGCAATTTATATAATAAAAGGAGCCTGTCAACAAACGCAAAGGTAAGACACTACAATACGGTCGTCAAAGCGGTGATACTGAACGGAATGGAAACAGCTTCCCTCCCCAGCCTAAGGAAAATGTTAGGGATAGGATGAAGAATACTAAGAAGAATTTACGGCCCAAAGAAGACACAGGAAGGCTCCAGGTTGAGGACTAATAAGGAAATTTACAAAGAAGTGAATGATTTGAAAACGGACATAAGAATAAGAAGATTAACGTCCTACGGACATATGGTGAGGATGCACCCAAAACGATTAAATAGAGAAATCTTCTACAAAATAAGAGGATACAAGAATACTGGGTTACATCAAACAGATGAAGGAAGAAACTAAAAGATTGAAAATAACAGAAAATAACCCTGTTTCGATAGGGATGGTTATGGGAAGAGACTCAAAGAAATTAAGGCCCTTGTGGAAAGAGAGATGCGAGAAAAGGAATAGCGTGGACTGAGGAAAGAAGGAAATAACAGGAAAGAATGAGGAAAAGGTGGGAAGAAAGAAGGGAGTAGAGAATTTAGTGCTTATGATATTCGCGTGGTCTCTAAGGCCGTTCCGTGGAAAAAAAAAATGTCAAATATGCCTTGTACCACAATATTAAACGTAAAGCACTCCATGCTAAGTAAAATCCTGTTTACACCAACAAATAAGCATTGGATTCGACAAAATAAAAAAAAAAATTTCATATTTTTGACATCCTAGAATTAAAACTTTAATTTATATTTAGGTTTAAAAAACTTTGACCTGTATCATACAAGTCACGAAGGATCTTGGTTTCAGTACATGGCAGAGCAGTATAGTAGATATTATAGTATACATTATAATACAATAATCATAATGACAACTGATATACTGTGTAATCTTAGAAGTGGGAGTTTTCTTTTGGGTTTTTTCTTCATACAAAAAAAAATTATAGTAATTATAACAGAGGGGTGTGGCTCAGTGGTAGAGCACTGAGTTGTAAGTTGCTGGTTTTAAATCCTGCTATGACAAGAGTTTTATTAAATCTGTTAGCAGCCAGAGATGGATCCTATGGCATCTAGAACTTTCATGGGGCTCACCAAGCTTCTATAACAGATTTTTTTCCTCTATTCTGGGTGCCCAAAATAAGGGGGAAAATCTGGTGATTGACCGTGATGTAGGACATTTCACTTCCCTACACAACTGTTGTTCAGGAAACAGTACTGTCTACAATAAACTCAACCCCAGGCACTTTTTGGGTTGTAGTGGCACAAGTTTTTATTTTAGTCAATGATTATAATATAATATCAGCCAGAGAACTTGAAACGAATCCTAACCTCAAAAAATAGCCAATATAGCAGTGAGGAATATCGAACACCTTTCTATCCCGGATTGCCATATATCACAATATAACGATGTCATCGAGTAGAAATTCAATTAAAACAAAATGGCAGTTGACTGGAGCTCTCGAAGAGGGTGGGGGTGAATAGGGCGACCCCATTGGAGGAAAGGAAATATATTCATCCAATCAGTGTCAAGGTTAATGGATGCAGATTGGAATTCGGTCAGGGGGAGCCTTCCATTTGTCGGCGTAAATCAAACGAAGTAGGCTGGCTAGATCCAATCGTGTAATGATATTTTAACAGACGCCACCTCGGGCATACATCATTGCCCTTATCTTACCCGATAGCTGCCTTTCTCCCTCACATTCCCTAGCATTATGACGCAACTCCCTAATATTAATTAATTATCGAACTATTTACTGAGCATCTTTCATTTGTACAGATAAGGTGGAAATCTCCATTGATTTTGGGTCAAATTGTAGCTCAGAGGAAGATTATTCAGCAATTGTTTCTATATAGTTGATAAAATTTTAATCACTGAAAGCTCTCTTTTCCTTATTGAAGTGAAAACTAAATAAAATATTCCTTACTGAATGCTATTCTTATTGAATTTCTTTAACAAAAAACTCTAAATATTTAGTATTTCCTTGGCTCTGTTCATTTTAAGCAAAATTTAAAAACATATTATTAATCCTTTAATTTCGTAAATATCTTTTAGGGGTGTAACTCAGAATCTATTAGACCTACAGGCCTCGGTATGTGCTTAAATTAAAGCTAATTAAATTTACTACAGCTTCATCTTCTATGAATTTCATCATATAATCACTCTTTCGGCCGGTGTTCCTCAGAGAAGTAGGCCAAAACTTAAATTTGCTTTTTAGGAAAAAATGGCGAATTTTCAAAGGGACGTAACTCAGAATCTATTTAAGCTACAGAGCAGCGATTGGGCTCAAATTATAGAAAATTTAATCTACTATATTCAAAAAGGATATTAATGTGTTTTTTTATAAACGCATCGATAAGGAGATATAGGCCAAAAACTGAAACAACTCCGAAAATTTGTAGGTTTTCCGGTCAACAAAAGTTTTCCCATCCGTTTTTTCGGTAGCAAATTTGGAATTTCACTAGTCAGAAATGCTCTTACAACATATCAAAAATGCAGCTCTCTTCAATTGATTGCGACCTTCTAGTACCTGGCCGCTGGCCTATAATAACAATCTAATACTCAATAAACATGATTTGCTTCGCAATCTCTATTCCCACCTGGTTATTGATGAGTAGTTACTAACATATATTTGATTGCCATAACTAGTAGATTGGTTCTATCATCATAAGAAACAACTATATGGCTCCATCCAGAATATAGTATGACTTATGTGTAAAATTTTTCTTCAGCTCTGATCAAAAAACTTCTCACCTGGGATGCCAGTCTTCAACTCTACATTATTTGAAAAATTCGACTATTTATATATGTTATTTTTAGCAAGCGTTACCAGAAACAGCAGCTTCCTGTTTTCCTTTAGTATTTCCTTAGCGTCTGTCCGCTGCTGCGCTCTATCGGATCCATCGGACTAACCTGTTTAAATAGAGTGAATATATTTTTCAAATCATGTTATCACAAGACTAAGTTGATTGGATTCTTCTTCACGGCTTCTACATCTACGAAAATTGAGTCTATAATATTGTATACATAACGATATTTACATTAAAATAAATTTATAAATAGATGGATGTTGGTTTCCATAGTTTTACGCCTCAAACACTAAACAAACAATCAAATTTAAATAAGCATTCTGCATTATGATAAAGAGGATAGAATTTACGAACGTCATAATTAATTTACAAAGCATAGAAGGATTTGTTTATATTCCTGACAAAAAATTCTGCCAGTTAAAATACCGGCTCTGTAACTGTGTGAGGGGAAATAAATACTTTGAGACAAAATGTGAATAGGTTTTTTAATTTTCTTTAATTAACTGATTCGTTTACATAAAGTACTTTAATTAGTATACAGATGATGAGATTTTTCAACTCGAAGGTAGTGAGCTCATCACATTCGTCAAAAGCACGTATCGTTTATTCTCTCGTTTTCCCTGAATAGCAGTTCATTAACAGAAGTGAGAATTATGTTCAAATTCAGTCCATTTTTGGTGAAGTGCCCGCATTAGCAGAAGCTGGGGATAATGTTGAGGGGGCTGGAAAATGTTGAGGGTGGGGTTGATTAAAAAAAGTAATTGACACCAGCACAGCTGTGGACTCAGTCCAACCCTTCGACTCTGCTCTTCTGCTATAAACTAAGCGGTGTTCGTTAGCTCCTTATTATTGTTGATATTATCAAGAGTATATATATTATATAAAAATGACAATAAATCGAAAATAATGACTAAACAATCAAATGATACCTGCTGATTCTAAAACAAATCCAAAACAACACAAACATCCGAATCAAAACATCTAAAACTATACGGATCAAACACATTTCTACATCACTAGCCTTGAACAGTACTTACAAAATATATCTTTATATTGAAACTGGTATTTTAATTCAGTAATGTTTTTGTCATCAATTTGAAATTACAATTTAACAAGACTAGTCTGTTATTTAACACGATTCACTATAAGTCTGTTTTTTTTCAATGTTAGGGCATGATTATGAGCACAATATGGTCTCGAAATGTCACGTAAAGGAAGCTTAAGGAATAGACTGAATCGCAATTACTGAAAGTAAAACTTAAGGGGGGACCTATGGTCTAGTGGTTAGAATAATAAACTACTAAACCCAAGTACGCGGGTTCGTAGCCCGGCAGGTGGCCCTTGGATTTTTTAAAGGGAGTAAATAATCCTTCGTTTTGCCGTACTTCGGAATGGCCGTTAAGGGGTCCCGAGCCTGTAGGATGTCAGGTACTTGTTATAAATTAATTAAACCTAGATAGACAAATCAATAAAATAGAGCCAAAACTCAAAACGAAACATTAAATTTTATTGGAATGCAAATGGAAAAAAGCACAAGCCTTATGTTTCAAATCTGGTGTAAAATACAAACAATTATCAGTCGACGTTTCGCCTATTCAGGCATTATCAAGACACAAAAAATAGTAAGATCAATCACATCTCTAAACAGAAGTGCAATACATCCCAACGAATAATCGCTCAAAAAAGCTCTTAATCTGAGACCGCACCTCCACCCAAAGACATTCAACCCAAAACTAGATAGACAAAATTTACAACTCCCACTGTTGCATCTTCCGAATAGCCATGGAAGCATAAAGTGACGTTAAATGAACAAACAACAACAAAGTAAAACTTCCTTTACAGTCAAGAAAATTAGTATCTATATTTCTTATAAAAAGCAGTAAAGTACAGTCTAACAACTATCGGAATGAGAATTCGTTCTCAATAGTAAACAGAACTAATGGCCAACTAACTGAGATATACCAGCATATAACAAGCGCAGATATACCATTCTTCTTCTTTTAAGATTACTGAAATCCCTGAAAATCTCTAATCTTATAGAATGGAGCGTATGCAATGCTGCAATAAAGCGGGTTTTGATATACGGTTGTGAGACTTGGGCTTTTATCGGATCCCTGGAAGTCGGAATTAAGAGATTTGAAAGGAAATTCTTCCGTAGGATAATCTGAGCGGTATAGTATCAGAGTAAAAACTCGTGGAGGATAAGGACCAATAAGGAATTGCTCAAGGAAACGGATCAGTCGATATCTCATGACATGAAAGGCAAGGAGTTTGAGATGGGCGGGGCATTTTGATCGAAGTAATCCGTCAGAACACCGGAATCCGTTTACGCAACTATGAATGCCACAGTAGTTGACAAGAGACCTCGTGGTAGGCCCAAGACCACATTGGTAGACAGGGTCAACAAATATACTGCGGAGCTTCACATAGCAGACTGGAAATCAGTTGCACCAACCGAAAAAAAATATGTATAGATCATGAAGGAGTTGCCGACATCAAATAATTACAATGAATCTTCTAAAGAAGGTTCCAGAAGGAGATCATGGAAAAAAGGTAAAAATAAATGTTCATATTTTTTTTTTTAGATTTTAAGAAAGCCTATGATTGCAAATTCTGTCCTTCAGTATTAGAAAAAAACATCAAATATATGTCTACATTCCAAACTTTAAGATTATAAGTTACAATCTTATAAACACTAACAAACAGTGAATCAAAAATAAAATTTTGAGAATTATCCGAACATTTCGCAATATAACTAGACTAAGACGTAGACATTTATTATAACCCCTTCTGTTCAATTGTATTCTGGTATATTTGGTGAGAGAATGGTTAAAAATAATGAATACAATATAAAAAAAATTAATATAAATTTCTCAAGACTTGCAAATAATCTATCAATACTAACCAATAACATTAAAAACAAGGAGCCAAAGGAGGATTGCTGAATGAAATATCAATGTAATAGTCAATTGGACGATCAAAGGAAAATAAATTTCTTCAATTTATTGAGTCCTTAAGATGGGGAAATTATTATTTCAAAAAATAAAATACGGACTAATAATGAAGAAAAAAACTGTAATTTATTTTGCTAAAGTGAATAGATTTTCCTTTTTATTTATTTTTTGTGTTTGGTTAATATGCATTTAAACTTTAATTGACTAATTGACGTAAAGCAACTTTAGTTTTAATTGAATTATGTTTATGAAACGTGAGTTACTCAATGCCGCCGAGTCAAACTGTATCTGTAACAGGAGCTATAAGGTTTCATCAAAGTGTGGTTTTCGGTAATATAGTAATGGATTCGCCATATTTTGTATATACAAAGGACCGGGTGTATTATGCTCGCTATAAAGTGGGAGTCATGTACACTTTTCATCACGGCCGACATGTTTGGCTGAACAAGCCCGTGGAAGGCACTGGTGCTTTATACCGGGGCATGAAAGAGCAGAGGGTGTGACGCCACAGATGTTGTTCTCCCTAATTAGACCGAACAGGGGGAAGTCCAAATGTGTCTTGTCATCGTTTAATTAAAACCAACTCGAACTGACAACTTCAAGGAGTTCCTCCAATGCCGAGAAAGTAAAAAGAAATTGTGTCAAAATGTCGGCTTTCATCATTACCGTGCTCAAAGGGATACTGCGGACCAAAAACGAAAAAAAAAAGTATAAAATAATTAAATAATTGTTAAAAATTAAGAAAAGATTCTTGATGATTAGGCACTTAGTACATGTAAAATCAGAACAGGGAATTAAAAGCATAGATAATCACATATACAAACAGTGAATTTTGAGAATCAGTAGAATCTCGTGGGGCTCTCTCAGCCTATATAATGGAGATACCTATAATTGGAGAATAACATATCTGTTGAGCCTAATCTCGACTAAATAATATCCTGCCCAAATATTGGGATAGAAACCCATTACCCTTCATAGACTACAGTGGTACTTACAGATTTTTTTTTACAATCAAGTGGTTAAGGGAATAAAGCTCAATGCAAGTAAGAACAAGGTAATGAGTACACGACGAAATGAAGAAAATATTGAGATCCGATGTAGAGGAGAAACCTTAGATTAGTTCGGAATGTCGAACTCTGTCAAGAGAGAGGATTTGTTTATTTAAGGTCACTTTATGCTGCTTTGGATAATCGGACGATGCTACAGAAGGAGCTCTAAATTTTGCCTAAACAGGTTTTTTTTTTGGTTTTTTAAAATTTATTTATTGATATTTACAACTGTATAATAAAAATACATCTAGTAAATGTGCTAAGCGATACATAATGACATGTGAAAATGACAAGTAGAGAAACTACCCACTGGCAGTACTCAAATCATAAGTTCAACTAAGAAGTCACGGGGCCATCTTCTTTTCAGACGCCTCGGAGAATTATCGGGAATTGAAGAGGAAGCTAGGTTTAAAACCAGAGGGTTTGAGTGGAAATGAAGTTTGTTATGAAAGGATGGATAGCGGGTTCGGGCCAAATCAGCAACAAATGGGACATTAAGGTCGTTATGGATGATTTTATTCTTAACAAAATAAGGAGCATTAAGGATTTTACGAAGGATTTTGGATTGTAGGGATTGGATACGAGAGGAATTCGATGGCTTAGTGGAGCCCCAAAGCTCTACTCCGTAGTTCCAAATAGGTCGTATGATGGTCATGTAGATGAGTCTTTTGTAGTAAATTGGGAGCTTAGAGCGTTTGTCTAGTAAGTGTTGAAGTAGCCTGAAACGTCGAGCGGTTTCTTGTCTTTTCAGTCTCGTATGAGGATTCCAGGTTAATCGTTTGTCAAGATGCAACGCTAAGTATCGGATCTGTTCTACCGGCACCAGTGGGATATTATTAAAGGATACTGAAGGGCAGGAAGTCATTGGTTTACGACGTAAGGTAAAAGTGATTTGATGCGATTTTTGAGAGTTTATTTTAATTCTCCAGTTTTGACACCTTTCTTCAAGATCAGTGATATGGGATTGGAGGCTTTGGGATGCAATAATTGGATTGTTGTTGACAGTTAATACACATGTATCATCAGCATACGTGGTAAGGATAGTATTAGGATGAGTTGGGATGTCAGCTGTATAAACTGTATAAAGGATTGAGCCAAGGATACTACCTTGAGGCCTAAACAGGTTTAATTGGGAAAGCGATTTTTAACGAGTACCAGAAGACATCGTACAGGTTCGGGGCCCCCGTTTAACATTCCTTCCGAAGGGCTCCGTAACCAAGGGATAAGAAAACCCTTTAAAAAATCTAAGGACCATTTACGAACCCGCGATCATGGGCTCAGTAGCTCATGATCTCTGCTATCCACTAGACCTCCGGTCGCCCATGTCTAGACAGAGTTAATCGTATCGAGGGATGCGGAATCGTGCCACTCTCGTAGTTTTTGGCTTTAAATGGAGTTGTAATATAACCAATAACTCCATTTCAAGCCTAATTGCTTACTTAACCCCTTTTTCACTACGAAAATACCATGGATCCCGCTTTCCTCGGGAGAAAATGAAACTCAATTGGTGAAAATTTTACATAAACACATATTTACGGGGGTGTATATATATTAATAGACTAACAGAATGGGAGAGAATAAAAAAATATATTTAAATTATAGCAAACATGAGTATTTACAGTCTCTACCCTATACCGAACAAAAATCCTTAATGGGTTGAAGTATTACAGTTTTTTTTTTTTTTAAATAATCTTATTCAATAACTTTAGAACAGTTAGTTATATATACAAAATAATTATTATTATTTTATAAACTATGCATTGCATATATTATACAATATGCATAACCCTCGTCTCCCAAAGCAAATCCATGTATTTTGCATGGATCCCTGGTCACATTGGCATAGTGGCTTTCTACGAGCTCGGAGATCAGGAAGCTTGAGGAGTACTTTAAGTTTCTAAACAGAGACATCGTTCTTACTCCTTCAGAACTGAATAATCTCTTACCATATAAATATGTAATATTCCATTGATAATATTTATATATATTTAATTAATATTTTTTCATTGAATACCTTAATCGATTACTAATTTTTTGTAATAAGCTAATTATGAATATTAAATTCTTCCTCTCTAAGCTGATAACAACCTTGACCTATTAGTTTTTAATGTTGGATCCCCTATTCAATGTAAAAAAACAGTCATTTCTTTCAAAGAATTATCTTAATACTCTATATCTCGATATTTATACGCATAGAAATTAATACAAAAAAATACTTGTAACACTACAGCCCACTAAGGATCATGGGTTCCGAACGTGGTAGAGACTGTGCTGTTCCTAAAAGAACGTGTAATGCAGGGAGGTGATAGGATCGATATCACCTTCAACTAACATATTGTTATTTGGTTCTTTTTTCATCGAATCTTACCTTCATTGTTTTTTATTCAGTTTTCAAAAGGAAAAATTTCTTTTTAATTTATTTATGAAATATATTAATAGTCTGTCAGTTATAATTTTTTTTTTATTCATTGACTGTAGGAGCATTTATATACTCATATATATATATATATATATATATATATATATATATATATATATTATATATGTATAGATTTCTACTTATCTTAAACGTTATAGAAAATATATATACATACTTTTTCAGGCCCACGAAGATCTTCCTAATTCGTAAGTAAAAGTTGATTTTTGTCAAGAATTTTGTATAATTTGTAATATTTCTTTCGGTTTATTTTAATATTTCCTGTTTGTATTCCTAATATAAGGATTTTTGTTTACATCAGTTTGTGATCTATTTTTGGGCTTTATAATCCCATTTCAACAGGAACATAAATTTAGTGTATTATACTAGTGTCCAAAAAAAAACGACCAGATACCTGAATGCCTTTTTTGTATTCATTAATGCGTATAGATTAAACATATTTGTTTCTCTTGCGTATTAAACAATTACAAGAAGAAACTGTCTGGTATTGAGAACAAAATTTACTGTCGGTAAAAAATATGTGCACAGTTTCGGGAGTATTGAAGTTGTTTTGCTACCCCGGGAGAGTATAAGAAATAAAGCTGCCAGGAATAAGGGCCTTTGGAACTGGGTCATGTAGTCGATGGCCGGCGACTGATACGTGACTTCGCCGACAAAAGCGTACATTTGGCCGGGCCTATCGCTCCCTCCACCCCCTCCCCCCCCCCCACACGCATGTATATATATATATATATATATATATATATATATATATATATATATATATATATAACTATAACTTGAATATAAATATAACAGTGAAAGGGCTGGTGTACTGACACTTCCGTTGTTAAAACAGTTTTTCACCTAGAAAAAAAAGATTATCTTTATTATTAATTTTTCTTGTTTCAATGTCGGATCTCGTTCGCCGGGCTTTTTGGAATCGTCTATTTTTAAAATTTATTTTTCAGTCAGGGATAAGAATTTTTAAGTAGTTTGGCCATATTTGGGCCCGTTCGATGTGAATCAGAGTTTTGATAACTGACGCGGTATTGTGTTGGAGACTATAAAAAAATTAGATATGTCTTCGAGTGATAGAGTTTGGCACAGTTCGAATTTTGTAGGAGAACAGTAAGTCAGTTTTTGTTTTTTGTAACATGGCATGTTTTGCTATTCGTATCGGTACCCAATTCTGAAACTTTTGTATCCTCTTAAAATACAATTAATTTACAATTGATCATTAAAAAAAAAATACCCTAACAATTTTTGTGATTTCACCTAATATGTCTTCCTATTACAGAGGATACAAAAGTTTCATAATGGAGTACCAAGACAAATAGCGAAACATGCCGTGCTCCTGCGAAATTTGAACATTGTCAAACTCTATCACTGTTCAATATATCCAACAGTGACCAAAATATTCATTTATGATTTGCAATATTTAAACCTTTCGAAAATTCCTCCAATGAACAGAACACTGATAGTAAAATAAATTGGAATCTTTCTATTTTTGAACATTAATAATCTCAAAATCTGGATTGAGAAAAATGACTAAGTATCTTCTTGATTAGAATATTTCAAAAACTTAACATTATTACGTAATGTAAAATACCTAGTTACCTGAATCATATGAATAGTGGAATTAGTCCGGAGTGGCATCCTTAATTAAAATATCCATTTTTATTTCAGAAAAACTTACTTTTTCCAGTTGAATATCCAAATTATAGGATAAGATACTCTGAAATTGATAGATGACCGAACTATGTTCAAGTTTCGGTTAGAGTGGGTCTAATGAGACACTTTAGTCTTCTCACGCTATCCTTGTCACAGTATAAACCCCACGAAATCGTTTCGCTAACACTCGAACTGATTTTCTCTAAAAACTGTGAACTAGTTCTTCTTGTCATCAACGTAAAAGATTTAATGTCTTTTATTGTTTTTAGAATTTCATGTTTAAGTTTAATTTTATAAAATGTCCAGGAATGTTATTCCTACTGCTCTATGAATCATTTGTTTGAAGGACGCATTGATTTTCTTGCTAATTTGTATATTCCACGACGAATATAGATATAATATATATTATATTTTGCCCACGGCTTCGCTCGCGTGAAATTTGGTCTGCCACATTAAGTTTCATGACATTTCATTTTAAATAAATAATTTAATTTTTTTTTTTAATAAGTTACTCTTACATCCGAAATTTCAGATGATTAACTTTAAAACTGACGGATTCCATACAATTTTTGAAACCCTATTATATTAAGAGGGAAACCCTTGGGAGTGGAATTATCCAAATTCCTTTCTTAGTGCTCATTTAAGCTATACAAAGAACTTATCTGCAAATTTGATGATGCTAAATTCAGTGGTTTCTGCTGTGCGTAGACCGCTGGGTGTGTGAGTCAATCAAGTTACAGTTTTATATAAACTTCACCTGTGTGGTGTTGATAAAAAGTAGCCTATATCCTTCCCCAGGCTTAAGATTATCCATATCAAATTTCATCACAAACGGATCAGCATAGCCGTGAAACATACTTTGACACTGATTAACAAACGGGACGGACAGAAGGTACTTTCGCTTATCGATGTTCGTGTCAGTAAAGGATTAGTATGTAATGTTATTGAAAAGGATTACTTAGTATAACGGTTTCACTTTTCGTATGGCAGCAGCGAGAAATTAAAAGTGAAAGGATTAGAATAATGTACATATGTAGGTAATTTATCGATGTATTGTAATTTAGCGGTCCTACTTACCTACTGCAATATACTCCAGTAAACTATGTAACTTGATTGGTTTCGTTAAGCGAAAATATGAAGATTTTGCGAGTAAGAAACACGTGAGGGAGCTACTTAGAGGGAGCCCTGTAGCGATGCTAACAATATTTAACAATTAAATTAAATAGCCGCGATTACCTACTGACTATATGTTGGAGGTAATATTGGTAAGGTGATATATAAAGTACTTTTTAATGATATTTATCGTTATATTATGACCAAATTACACAAAATCATTATATATATATTAAAAATTAAATCGGCCTAGAAATATTTTGAAAATCAGCGTACATAAATAGGCTGTGATAATTCGATCATTCGTATTCTAAGTAAATATATTAGCAGATTAATATTCAAGTAATTTTATTATTGGATATATATAAAAATGAAAATCTGGAGTGGTCCAATGACTTTCCAATTAGTACACATACTTAAACCAAAGGTTGTGAAATCGAAAACCAGTTTCGAGATTCTGTATTCCGAATAAACGTCAATACCAATTGAACTGGATACGGAACGATTAGTCCACTCACTGCACCATATCAACCATGGTATGCAGCAACGTGAGGTTGCATGACCCTCTTTCAGACTATCCGTGCGTCCCCAGGCTATATATTTTTACAAGAAGACCATATCATGTTACGGAAATTAGCTAAATCTAAGAGGATTGGAAAAAAAGTTCCCAAAAACAGTGAAATGTCAGATATAATTCCAACAAAATTAGATACGAACTGATAAACGTTGGTTGAAATGTGTACTTAAAAGTGGATACAAAAAAAAATGTGACATTAGAAGGTCATATGTAATAGAAACGGCCATGGAGAGAACATAGAAGATTATAGATCCAAAGTACATACGTCTGGACGAAGAGGAACTTAAAACCGGTTTTGAAAAGATCTTATTAAGTTAAGATAAAGAATGATATATTTAGTGAGAACTAACACTCATCCCATGAGTATCCATGAACCAATAAGAGCATAAGTTCATTTGTAAATAGGATCAAATGATGGTAGAAAATGTCATACTGCATTTGAGTCACAATTCTGGAAAAGGGGAGGAAATGAGAGGGAGAAAGATAGGGGAGAAGGGGGTGGTAAAAGATCGAGAACAACCTAGAAGTGAGAGAGAGAAAGAGAGAGAGAGAGTTACTTGGTGCTCTTAATGCTCGGCTAAGTTAAAATTTCATTCTTGTCTTATAACTAATTAATCTTCAAAGAAAGACAAGACCACTTCATTTTACAATGAGATTGCTTCTTCAGTCAATGAAAACTTTTACAGGTTCTGTTTTCCTTTCTCCTCTAAAGTTGTAGATAAAATAGATTCCTCTTAAGTAAAGATAGCAACATTCATTTATTATTATAATCTATTTAATTACATAAAAACATTACGAATATGAAACTCCCTAAATTAAATTTGTTTTTTTATGATTAATGAAAATGAAAATTATCTTATATGTTCTGATTAGTGATGTGCCGGATATCAGTATCCGTATCCGCGGGTATCCGAGGAAAAAGAAAGATCCGTATCCGAATCCGTATCCATGACTTTGTTACCTTTTACCTTATTAAATTTCAATAGATACCCTCTGTTAATGACCCGAGACAATTAACCGTATTTCAAAGAGTTTGTGTAAGAGTGGAAAGCGGGACTAGGAATAACACTCTTCAATCTTGGAAGGAGAACCAATGGAAATGGCCAGTAGGAATGGACATAGAAAATTGGAGTGAAAAGTTTATAGACAATACAATTATTGTGTGATAATTAATATTGTCAAAACCCGTGTTGCCGTAAGGAAAGGAAGGGTATTATTTTCATAGATGAAATTTTATGCATGATATTTTATATTCACTGCAAAACTCTTAGGTACGTGTTAGTGACCCTATAAGCAGCAACTTTTGTACTGGCCAACGTCGAAATGACAAAAAAATCAGTCCTCCATTCAAATGACCTATCAGCTGATTTTAGTTTGTATGGAAAAACGCAATTTTTTTTCGTTTTCGATGTTTGTCCAGAACATAAGTTCCTGTTTATAGTGTTACTAACGCGTACCTAAGTGGTTTTCAGTAAATGTAAAATAACTCTGAATAAAGGTTATTAAGTACCAGTGAAAAACTAAAAACATTTAACCTTTGACTCAGGCAATCCTTTCAAGGTTTAAAGAAAAACTTCTTTGTTTTGTCTTGACAATATTATAACTCACTACCAAACACAAACCTTATCTATGCCGCCCAACGCAAGTCGGAAACTCGAAACATGTACTGTCCTGTCTGTCCCACAAAGCGTCAAGTGGGGACTACTATCATGCTCACGCGGACCGGCATCGAGTGAGAAAAAAAATTATCCGCGGATCTTGACGCCAAATATCCGGATCCGTATCCGCGGATATACTTCGTTAAAAATTCGGGACACCACTAGTTCTTATTATAAATAAAACTAATAATCAGAAATATTCCTCAAGTATATGAGGAGGTCGAAAGAATTTATAAATAGTAATACCAAAATTATATAAACTACGTTCGACAATATAACAGAACATTTTTAAGTTAACTCTTTATTTCGATACATAACCGATTTTAGTCTAGGTTTACAAGATTATTGAGTAGAAGATCCTTCACTGCAACCTAAGCAAATTATCTAAACCGATAATTGAAAGTGGTTTGGACAAGCAGGAACAAGATTGATGCTTGGCTTGTCAAGAACAGCTGAGGAAGGTGCAGGATTCTAGGGTATTTGGCTTAGGTGTAGGAAAATCATACACATTATAAGATGTTAACCAGTTCATAAGATTTATATATAGATGTTAATTAGTTCACAAGATGGAAAATTATATGTCGCACCTCAATCTTTACTCTTATCTATTTTATTTATGTATATGTATAAATACAAACATACACGTACACACACACACACACACACACATATATAGATAATTATTTAATTATACTTATATATAAATTACTTATTTATTGCAAATGGTCTCAGGAGGGTCACGCAAAACATTCTGAAGGGGTATCTTCCATATTTCATCCTTCATCTCTTGACCATGTATTGCTTTTTTCACGTCTGTCTAATTTGTTCCTGTTCCCTTTTTAATGCTTCCTCCTCTGACATTACAAATGACTTTTCTTACTCGCTAAATAGTTTTTTGTCTATAACATGACTTTTTGTAAACCTATTTTAACTTGGCTGATCCATTCTTAGTTTGACATGTCGTATGTAACTAAGAATCCTATTAGTGAGTCTTCTTAGGGGAAGTCTAATAAACTGTCTATTAACTCTCAAACTATGTCTTCGTTTGTTTCTGCCCAGTTTTGAGATGGTTTATCTTGATTTGTGCATAAAGTGCTACTGGTTTAATTACTGGGCAGTAGTGCCTGATCTTCTTCTTTTTCTAGTATCTGATTTAATCATCCCTTTTTAAAATCACCAGTGATATTCATACCGCCATGAACGAAAATAACTAACTATACTGTCTGGCTTTTCTACAGCTCTCGATTCGCTGAACCATTCCATCCTTTACTCTAAATTAAAATCTTTATCCAATCCCAGAGAACAAGATGTCGCCTTTCCGACCTTTATATTCGTTTCCACAGAACCAAAATGATTGAGTGTTCCTTTCTCGCCCGTTTCACCACTGTTTGGAACTCACTCCCACCTGATATCCTTCATGCGTCTTCCTTATCCACATTCAAATCCCAGCTTTTCCTACATCTCCTTAATTCCCAAACAGGTGCTCTCAATCAGTTATATTCAGTAGCTCATGTACATAAGAAGCAATAGATGTGAATGTAAATATTGCATTATTCTTGTAATGTAGCCCTTTGGTTATTTATGTTTATCAAATATTGTACACATCAGTTATTCTAAGGAAATAAAGTTATTTTTCTATTCTATTCTGTCTTTGTGTTAGAGAAAATACATTTCTTGTTGTTCATATGCCAAACAATATTACTTCTTTTTCATGTGCAATTTCCTCTCGTCCCTTTGGTTCCAAAATCTTACCTTGGATTTTATAAAATATATTTGTATTTTTATATATATATATATATATATATATATTTGTATTTTTATATATATATATATATATATATATATATATATATATATGTACACACGCACACATCCATTATTTACAAATCGAATTCGCATTTCTATTTTGAAAGGAGGGGCATGGGCGTATGAGTAAAGGGTTAGCTGGAAGGACGAGCGGTTGATGGGCCGCCTTGCTATAAGTCATGAATATTACATGAATATCGGAGGAGAGGAGCAAGATTCTTCTCTCATGTAAATGTAAATGGAAACTTATACCATGGCTGTTGTGGGTGTCTCCCGGTGTCAGCCTCAGGAATTGACGGTCGGTATTAACCGTTCGGATCGGTGTAGTCAGTTCCGACAGTCCCAAGGTTTTGTCATTAGTACTTGTCCCATGCTCAGTGCTTATTTGTATCAGCTTGTTTCTCAGCCTCTCTCTCAATGTCTTTGTTGGTATTCATCAAGTAAGTATATTTGTCTGGATTAACCGATATTTGCTACGCTTAATTTTTTTTTTTTTTTTAAACCTGTTCCACTTCCACCCATGAAAGGGTCTTGAGTTCAGTACATGGTAGATACTGCAATGTTTCTAGGAAAACAGAATTTATGGAGACTAGGTGAGCCTCCGGGAGGTCTGTCACCATTCTACAAACTGTACGATAAAATCTTGAAAATGGGTCTGCTATGTAAAGGTGTATTTTGTGAATTAATAATATGGTTTTAAAATTATTAATGAGCAACGAATTCAAGAGTTTTTCAAGGAAATAACCTTTCAAAGTGCTCACTGACATGCTGTCATTCAAGTGTTTTTATTTACATGTTTTTTTTGTATTCTAGAGGTATAAGATGATGGTAAGGAAAATTGCCTGTTGAAGTTTCCAAGGATTATGAATGTTCCGAATCAGCATAAATGCAAGGATCTTTATAAATTCAGGGGTTAAAAATTGAGTTAAACAATTTCTTAACCTTTGAAAAATTTGATAAGAAAATTATTGGGCATTCTTGTAGGAAATAGATGGCTCATTGTTTTTTTTCAAATAACGTCGCTCAAGTTACGTTCAACCGTTTTTGAGATTGAGAGAGAAATGCTTCATTTTTTTCAGCAGTGCTGTCCAACTATATTGGATTGCCATAACACACAGCATACTCATTAATCCATATTGGACATACTATACATTACAGTTTTAAATTTATGAATATTCGTTTTCTCCTTTTCAGTACATCAATCTAGATACATAAAGAAGAACTACAGTACAATTCCTATGTCTTTTTACTTCCCTTTTTCTTTTTTTTTCTTAATAACGAGAAAGCAAAGAAAATAAAAAAACATTCGTGTGGGCTCTCAGCTACTCATCAATCCATTTAGAACGTACAGTACATTACAATAATAATATATATGAAACTTGGTCATTGTCTCAACATGTTCACTACAAACTGTAGACTACCGTAATGAAAGCAGCATCAAAACAATTCAGCTAAAGTAGGGAGGAAGAGCAACAAAGATGAAGGATAAAAAATATAGAACTCAATGGAAAAATGGAATAAATTCTCAAAGGCATTTTTCAGTAAGGAATCAAAATGAGATGGAAGCAGAATCATGTTCCGAGAAAAATGAAGTGAACCTGAGGAAACATGAGCGAGGAAAAATGAGGCAAGGAACCTGAGGAAAAGAAGACCTGTAGCCGTTGAGATATATTCTGCTAAGTCCAATATGTTATATCTTAGCTACTGATCTGTTTTTTGTCTGTGTTTTTTGTCTGTGTTTTATGTCATCTTATCTTTTTTAATGGGGGATTGGGATAAACCCTGTTAATACTGATAAATGTCCCGGGTTGTAATCAAGATGTGGCAGATACATTATTTAATCAGTTACGAATCATGCGCGAACCCTGAAGAATCTGCCGATCCACACGGGGCTAACCCAGCCTATCTTGAGAGAGTATTCTTCATTGTGTGGAAACCTGAGAGTTTAGCGTGATCATGGCCAAAGCTTCCTGCGCAACCGCTGGCTTAGAAACAGATTATTCTCCGTAATGTACAGAATCCCAAGACTTTTCATGTGTTGTAGTTGTACTTTTTTTTTAACACTTGAACTCACGAAACTTGTTGTGTTGTTTAGTTGTTTTCGTAACCGTCGCGAAGAGGATTGTTGGTGTAGTTGTGTTATCGTACATCTAGCAAAACTATTCCGAAAAATAGTACCAGTGTTTTCGAAACGGCCATCGATTCGTATCGCGAATTCTAAAAAGGGCCTATTCTCTGATGGCTGTGAAAAAGAAAAAGTAATTGGTTTTCCTCCTCCTTAATGGGCGAGGTTAGTGGAAAAGTTTCTTGCCTTCAACTTTAGACCCCCCTCTCCCTCTCATCTCCTAACCTAGCTAACCTAGGGTTTCATTCAAAAATATTCCTTACATTAACATGTTAGGTACAGTTAACATATTTCTATTCCAGTTTAAATACAATGTAGTGAATAAAAATATCAGATACTTAAATCACAGTGATAACATGTATTATGATCTAGGAGAAAAATAAAATACAAGATACCGAAATATTTTGTTCAATAATGGTTATTAAAACCATATATTGAAGAAAAAATGTAGGCCTAGCTATTTTTTTAAAATTATTATCTTGGTGAATAAATACTAAAACAACCCTAATTTACACAGATTATATAAATAAACACAATGTTGAATTAATATTAAGAGAGGAGTAGCTAAGTGGGTAGACCGCTGAGTTGCAATGCCGGATATTCCGGGTTCAAATCCGGCTGTAGCAGATAAATTATTTAATCTTATAACAGCCGTGGTTGGGGCCTGTGGGATCCCTTGGCCCTCTTCACCCTCCTGAGGCTCACCTGGCCTCTATGAAATGGGTACCCTTAATTTTGGGGAAAACCTAGGATTCGATCGCGGATAAATCACCTCACTGCCAACCGTTGTCCTGGAAATAGTACAGTCTCTACTATGTACTGAATCATGAACTTTTATGAGTAGTAGTGGTATATTTTTTTTTAAATATTTACATGACCATATCTAGATTGTTTTATGATGAAATAAAGCCTGAAAATGCGTTTCAGACTTGAGATTCATTTTCAAAAATATTACCCTCAAAGAAGTTTTCCAAATTTCTGAACAGTTGGAAATCTGTTAGAAAGAAGTCTGGCGAATAAATTGGATGTGGGACTTCGTAACTCAGCTCATTTAGTTTCCTCACTGTCTGTCGTGAAACATGTGATCTGGTGTTGTCTTGTAAGAGTATAGGGCCCTTCCGATTAACCAATGCAGATTGTCTTTTCGATACATTTTCAATATCCCTGCAGCACGATGCGGATGCGATGTTTTCACCGTTGTGTTGAAAGGAGGGATGAATTAATCTTAGACACCTGGCAAAAATTTCAAATACCAACGACGAATGGTCCATCCGATACAACACCCTTATCCGAACGCGGTGGTAACGTTTTAGGCAGCTTGGTTAGCCAAAAGTCCAAGTTGTAATTGTACGAATATCGCGTGGTTTCTTGGTCATAATTGTGCCATACTGAACAATGTTCGCTCATTGTAGCGATAGTAAATGTTATAAAAAAATATATCATTAACAACAGCTCATTACAAAAAAAAATAACAAAAACATAATTAACAACACAAGTCCACTCTCTTTCACTTTCACTAACTTTCACTTCCACTTTGAACTTTCAATTACCCAATAGTATTTTCCCCCTTTTCATGAGTTTTCCATTTTAATTTGTTTATTATTTTTTCCTATAGTATTTTAAATTTTCCAAATCTCGTCGATAGTTTTAAATATAGAAATGAAATAACTACATTGGAAATTTTAAGTGTAGAGCAGCTCATAACCCGCTATGTAGACGGAATAACTAATGCTACCTGTGGATGCCATTAGGGCTCAATTGTCACATTAACAACCTGTGCAGGCGGTGCATACACCCCCCCCCCCTCAGTTATCGGCAACATTAACCTTATCAATTCTAATCAACTGATAACTACTTAGGGGCGGTAAATTCAAACAGCCGTATCAACGGACACAATGTTAGTATCTCATATGCTAATATTAAATCATTTTAACTGACAAACATACTTGTGAGTTAATCGATTATACGATCCTCTCGTGTATAAGGACTTGTCAATGGATAGTAGTTGAGACTTATGAATGAGGTAGGCCTTAATCTCAATGAAATAGTGTAATATTTTGTTTATTTATTTAATATCACTTTGTGCTGCAATGCTACGGTGAGAGACCTAAATTTTACCTATCCTGGTATAATTAGGATTGGTTTGTTTAACGAATACCTGACGCCGTAAACTCGCAAAAGCCATGTTATGTCCATTCCAAAGGACGGCAGAACAGTTTTTAGTAACTTTTAACAATCTAAAGGCCAGCTGGCAGGCTGTGAACCTCTTGAACGCTATCATCTCATTAGTTTCTTTAAATTAAATAAATATTAACTTTATGAATGTGGATAATATTTTATCTTATTAGACTTTTAGATTTTTATTATTTTTAACAGATTTAATGCAATATACATTAAGGGTTTTTATCTTTTATTATTTAAATCATTGTTTTAATTTTCATTTTCCAAAAAATTTTGCATAAACCAATAAAAACAAATAGATTTTTCTGTTTTACAAAAAAATAATAATAAATACAGATCATTATTTTTATTTTTTAAAAATTTAAAATAGCAACAGTAATACACTGTTAAGTTATAAATATGATACAGATGGAGTTGTCTGATACTGGAGGTCAAGGTAGATAGTATAGTAAAAAAGTTGATAATATATATACTTATATATTTTAGAACCTACTGGAGGAGAAAAATAGCGCAGAAAATGATAGGGTTTTCTTCAAAACAAGAGACATCAATAACAAAAAATGCTTGTCACTGCTCAGAAAAGTTAGGCACTACAACACTGTAGTGAAACCGGAAGCACTATATGCAAGTGAGACGCTTACACTCCACACAAAAAGAGATCTCGAAAATTTATTAAAAGAAGAACGGAAAATCGTTAGAAAAATTTTAGGCCCAAAAGAAACAGAATAAGGATATAGACTACACTCCAGGAAAACAACATACAAAATATCCAACCTCACTGCAGACATCAAGAAAAGGAGACTCAAGTTTTATGGACACCACCACAGACTACCCGAAACCAGGATCGCCAAGCGTGTCCTCACATACATATAGGGAGTCAAGACGACAACTCTATGGAAAGTCCAAGTAAGAAAAGATCTTGATGAAGCACAGATAAACATAACATAAATTGAAAATAGAGAATGATACAGACAAAAAGTTAAAAAATGGGAAGTAATGTCAGAGAATGAGAGGCCCAAGAGAACCGGGATAGAATAGAATGGACGGAAAAAAGGAGAGGGATCCACGGAGAAAAAAATGAGGAAAGCAAGGGAGTATAGAAGAAACGTCAGAAAATGAAGTCAAGTTTGCTTTGGTGATCCCATAGATTCCAAACGCTAATAATAATAATATATGGCTATATATATATATATATATATATATATATATATATATATATATATATATATATATGTATATGTATATGTATAATACATATATACATTAGTCCGACATATTATTTGTAAAGTAAGTCAAAGATATGATGTCTTAGTTTTTTGTTTTATCAAAATTTATTTACCAAACAAATTGAAAAAAGTATTTAATTATCATTAACGTAAAAAAATAGTTGTTATTTAGTACTAAAGCATTAAATGTTTCGAAAAACAATACAATATAATTCTTTTAAGAAAACTAAAGGTATTTAAGTTAATAAAAAATAAATATATAAAGATCATTTTTTTTATTTTTTTTTAATATTTACAAAAGTGACAAAAATGTACTGTTAAAGTTATGAAGTTTGAGATAGATGGAGTTGCGAGATAGGGGAGGTGAAGGTGGTTACATTAAGTCTGTTTATGTCCACGTTAGCCCTGATGGTTATATTTCAGGGCGTCGCTTTTTATGTCGAGGTCCTTCTCAGATAGTGCCTCTATTTTATAATTTTATTTTACAGTTGATAAGACCTTATTGATCGCCCTTATCATCTTGTTTATATTCCAATGTAAAGTTTTGAAGATAAACTTAAGTATCTGATGATGTTTTAAAAAAAACATTTTACAACCCTCCGACTTAAGTATTTTAAATTTTGATTTATTTACTCACAAAAATGTTAGTAAAGTGCATATTTTAAATAGTAAATGTATACTATCTATGTAGAAAAAAAAAGACAAGATAGTAGAAAATAATAAATCACAGAAAATATAAAATAGATCTAACATAATAAATTGTTACCCAATTCCACAAAGGTAATCCGATATAATCAAAAATGTTTACAAAAGTAAGAATATGATATAAGACTAACTATAATACGAATATAATAAATATATACACTTAAATTTAAATTTATTTATTGAAATTGGCAATATATTAATATACAACAAGTAAGTAGAATGGATGAAACATAATGGTTCGAAATAAAGGATGGTAAAGAAACAACCGAATGGTTGTACTAAATAAGAAATTTAACATAGTCACTAGGCCGTCTTCTTTTTATACGCCTTGGAGGATTATCGGGATTTGAAGAAGTAGCTAATTTTGAAACTAGTGGGTTTGGGTGGGAATAAATATTGTCATGAAAAAATTAATATCGGGTTTGGATCAAATCAACAACAAATCGGATATTGAGGCCATTATGGAAGAGTTTATTCGAAATGAAGTAAGGTGCATTGAGAGCTTTAGAATAGAATAGAATAGAATAGAAAAATAATTTTATTCTGGGACCAGGTCCCTTTAGAATAACAGAGATGAACAAAATTAAATAAATATATATCATGGTATATTTACAAAGAATTTTGGATTGTAAGGATTGAGAGGAATGCGAACATATAAAAACCATTGTCCTAGAACTGTACAATTTTAACCACATGCTGAACCCAAGACCCTTCATGGTTTGTTATGGCCCAGGTTTTTTAAAATTAAAACAACGCATATTTTATTAAATCCAAGCAATATAATTTTCATGCTTAAATACCAACTAAGTATAAGATTACAACCATATTGAATAATAAGCATTTAAACCATTATAATATTGAATAAAAATAGCATACATTACATTGTCTGTAAATATATTATGTTAATTAATTTAATTACGCGGTGTTATCCAAAACTGTTTAATTTTGGTTATAGTCGACATATTTGCTTTTATGTAAAAGGAATGGGTTTCATTTTTTCTGAAATTTACTATTTCTTATATAAAATTAATTAATAAACTTTTTTTAAATTAATTACACATATTTTTTCGATTTAGGGAAAGTAAAGAGAAAATGTATATGTATGCATATTATTTCATATATGTATATTTATATGATACCATTTATACTACATACAATTTGATACAATTTATTTCAAATATGTATACTAAGTACTACATAAGTAAAGCAGATTCAAATTTCGTGCGTGCATCGATGTTTCTTGTCCTCTTCTTCTACGGGGTCATTTTCCTCGAAGTATAATGAGAAGGAATGGCCTTTCTCCGTTTTTCTTTCTCTCACTCTTTTTTTGTTCTTCTTCTTTCCGCTCCCAGTTTCTTCTCACCTTTCGCGGGACAAGAACATTGTCTTTCTTCAAGAACAACTGCAAACGACTTGGTTCCTCCCTCCCATCTCCTCCCATTTGTCCAACTCCAGGAGCAAGTCAGTTTTAAGGGATAAGTAAAAACATTAACCACTTCTTTCTAGAGTCGCAATAAACCACTCTCCGTCGAGACATTTCGTAACAGAAATAAGAGGCTTATTTATCTTGTTATTCTTTCTTTTTTGATCTTAAACTTAATTATTTATATAAAATAACTTTGTTTATTATTTTTCTTAGGAAATATTAAATTTTGCTATCCATTCAGCTAATCATTTTCTAAAAATCCTATTACAGGTATTAATTTTTAGATATTCTACAGATTGAATATCAGAAATTGAAGTAAGTGTATGTAGTTTAGAAATAAATTACTTTATTAGTGAAACAATAATTTGACCAAAAAATTCAGCTAATAAACAATTGGACATTCTTTCTTTTCACTGGTCCCATGTCTCCGCGTTCTCGCAATTTGCGATGTATACGAGGGGAAGAATATTCTTTGGACATTTATTTAATTTGGATTTTGTTGACTTACGTCATTATATATTATTATAATTTTTTTATTTATTAGCTATTGATTTCATTAATTTTTAATATGAAAAGAAAAGATATGTCCAAGACCGGGACTCGAACCCGGGTCACCCAGATCGCTAGTCTGGAACTCTACCAATTGAGCCATCCTGGCTCCATCAGGCTCGCTCCCCGGTCCTGGACATATTTTTTCTTTTCAAATAAAAATATTTAAAATATTAATTAATTAAAATGGCAAAAGAAAATCAAATAAACGTATTGACTGTCCGACTCGGGTTATCTGATGTGTAGTGGTTGGTTTAACATCCGATAATGTCTGGTACGTTTTCCTAAAAGGTTTTATTTGCAACAGTTTAATCTCTTCTTTAATGAAATGATTGAAAGTACAAATGATCTAAGTATTGTATTGAATATAAATATAATTTGCCTATGATGACAATGCTAAAAATCATTATAAAGTTCATTAACAGCTATCTAAATACAAATACAAGGTATAAATAATATAACTGTATACTAATTATTATTTATACTAAATCATTGATATTTTGTATTGAACTTGTGCAGCCTGTCAAATGTTTTTATCAATAAATAAACTACTTGAAAATTTATATATCTATTATTTAAAGTGCCAGTATATGTGAATACCAGACTAATGTTAATAATTTAAATTTACAAATTTCAAGTATAAGGCTTTCAGACTATAATTGATTTAGTAATTCAAAAAAGAACACAGTTGTTCCGAAATCTATCTACTTCTTCGACAGTCCTCATGAATGTCTATTTCAATTTTTTTTTTTTTGTTGTTGATTGGTTTTTTTTTTTTTTTTTTTGTTTCATTTAAATATTTACCACCAACATATGTTATATTATATCCTCTGCTTGGGATACCCTGTTGAGAGGAGAGCTGACCTAATGAGGCTACCAGGACATCCAATCAGGAAGTTGCCGAGAGGCGGCTGTCACCCAGCCGGGGATTAGGACTGACATTGCCCGGCCTTCTCTTGCGTCCACCCTCGTTCGGTTTTATTAGACGTCTTCTGACACTGTTGTGAGTCCATGTGTCATCTTCTGAATGCCCCAATAACGGATATCAATCTCTATTCGTATCCAGAACAATGCAATCATTTGCTACTTTAATGCATAAGATTCATTTCATCTAGTAGTTCTTGTTTAAAAATAAAAGTAATCGTGAATTTATCAAGTTTATAGAAGAAAATTCTTCATTTTTATATCTACAGCTCTGGTGAATAAGGTGTTAAATCGAATTTTATCCAGAGAGATTTAACTGTATTGAGAAACATTCTCTTTCTTTTTGGCTTTAAATGGAATTGTAATATAAGTAATTACTCCTTAATGAGACAATGCCTGACTTAGCCACTTATTTACTGCGAAAATTATACGATTTCGAATTCCTAAGTAAAGGAAACTCATTTTGAAGACAATTCGGCTTAACCACTTAATCACTATAGATATATGACTATTCGTAAGAAATTAAGGAGCATTGGAGATTTTGGATTTTAATGATGGGAAACGATTTTGAGAGGAATCCGATGACTTAGAAATGCCCATAATATGTATTTGTACTACATAGAATCGACTTGAAATATTTTAGCCAATTTTACGAGAATCTTTAACATTATTTTTGTTGTTTTCATTTTTGTTCTTTGTTATATGGAACCGTCTAACAAAGGATCACGCAGATATCATATTTTCCGTTCTCATTTATTAAAACATATTTATGATGTTTCTTATGGCATTAATAAATATATATATATATATATATATATATATATATATATAAACGATACTAATCATAACGAACGGAATCGATATTATCCAGAATAATGCAGGGGATGGAGGTGCAGGGGTGATTAAATCCCCCTCTATTATTTTACATATCAATAAATTTATATTTATCAGAAGAAACAGAATGAACGTATAAAATAATAATTATCTTATATTAAAATTTAAGAAGCTCTCAATAAGTGCAAAAGAAACAATTTATAAAACTATCATCCGGCCTGCAGTCACTTACAGCAGTGAAACCTGGGTCCTCGCTCGTTCCTGGTGGAAGATTTTGGGAGAGGAAAGGACAAAGAAAAGTGTATGGACTAGTCAAAAGATGGCAAGCGCATTCAAATGAGAAAAAATGTCGATCCCTGAGTTGCTCGCAGACCCCGATATTATGGGCTTCATACAGAAGTGTAGGCTGGCTTAGCTTGGTCAAGTAGAAAGGATGGACCTTTTTAGACTCCCCAAACAACTGATGTGTGGCCATACAGGTAGGGCGAGCAAACGAAGGAAGCCACGCTTAAGATAGCTGGATGATATGGAGGACAATCTGCGAAGAATGGTAGCGCGGCAAGGGATACAGAAGGCCGCAGACAGGGAACATTGAAGTAGGCCCTGGTCCTACAAGGACTGTAGTGTCTGTCAATGAATATGCGATTATCTTCGACTTATTCATAATTTAAATAATGGGGTAATGCTCATGGGAAGGGTGGGGGAGCAGTCAATATATTTTAAACAAATAAGTAAAACATTTATTTTGTTGCAACGTTTCAGCCTAATTTTTAGGCCATCATCAAAGCTGAGAAAAAAAAAAACTGTGAACTATTTTCACATCTCATTTCCGAAAATATGCATAGGTCAATAATTTCCTCATCTATAAATTAAATATTATTGTTTTCTAAATTATTTAGATTCCAACGCCATTTTATTTTCGGAAATCTGTTATCACTCGGGGAAAGTGTTTTACATTTTCTATTTCTTAAAAAATTCCAAGGACTTATCTTTTTATTATCAAACTCCATTAACGTTTATCGATTTTTAGTTCGGCTTACAGTGATGAAGGGTTAGTAGTTTCAAATAAAAAAATATTAAAGTATTTTATGAGTCAGAAATCCTTAAGATTCTCCATTTACATTTTGTGAGACTATTTCAATAGGTAAATTTTGGCTAAAAAGTCACAGTCCCTTTGTTTACCATCAAATATTGGTAATTTGCGTTTCTTACAGCTTTTCATTTTTGATACAAATACACACATAGCAGACCATTTTGCGAGGCTTGGCTATTTAGCTATATATTTATGCTAGAGGTATTTCTGTTGAAAAATAGAATTCAAATCGACCTCAATATTTTCCCCAATATTTATTTTACGCACAGGTATTAAAAATCAAATAAATATTTAGGAAAAACAATAATCTATCTGGATATTGAAGTGATGGTCTAAATTTTTAACAAATATTACCCATCAAAAACTTCGAACAATGCGTTTTATAATATTTTACTCATTGAGTATTAATTTATATTGAAACTTAGATTTTATTGATGAAATATGATTTGGACAGAAAGATAATGTTTTTATTGGTTAAGAGAAAACTGTGACCCAGAAGATTTGAGAAAAATTTGCAATGTTTCATAATATAGTCAGGATGTATTATATTATAATATCAGGATAATATTGTAATTTATATTGGATGTAGCAGTAGCGAAACATGGTCAAAATTGTTAGGAAATTTACCTGCTCCAACAAATTGCCAGTAATAAATTTTAGCAATAACATCCCTGACAGGAGCAATATATTTGATATTACGGATATTACAGTTTCGCTTCTGTTTAATTTGTTGTAAAATCTATAATTACTTTATTATGATAAAACAAATATTTTAGTTTCGGTGGAGTTAAAAGAAGGCCGTAATTTCTTCTCAAGGGAGCTTGAAACAATTAATTAATTTGTAGATAACTTTTACAAGCTCAATTAAAGCATATTATCCGCAGTATAAACCTTAATTATTCAACAAAGGTTTAATAAAAAAGAAGGTTATTCTCAAGGTTTAAACTGTTTTCGGAAAAAACAATATTAATTGCGCCGAATATTCTCTCAAAGGAGAGTATTGAATTAATTATTGAGCTGCTATGCAAATAGCTTCCTTGTTATTCCTCTCAAAACAAGGATTGCGATGCATTCCTCAACCCCCTTAATGGATTCTGCTATGGCAGTTATATACTTTTTAATATTAACTAAAATTACTATTTTTCGTACGTAAATGTTTTATAACAAATGGTTGTTTTTATCAAGTATCTTCCTAAAAATTCAGAAGCCTAAATAATATTTTATACCCAAGGAAGAGGGTCCCCAAATCCCTCAAATATTAACAAAGTAAATAATCTATTTATTATAAATTTATTTGCCAAAGCTTGCCTCTTTAACCCGGTCCCTAGAGATCCAATTATTTTGTAGTTTTATTAAAACCATATCCAACTTAGCAGTTTTCTTCTGAGAAATAAAATCAATTAACATCAGCATTTTTTTATTCTTTATTCTATTCTTTGATTCCGCCATATCTCAAGCCATAGCCCTGATGAGAAGTTTCCATTTAGGATTTAGATCCTTAAATAAAGTTACCTACTCCTTGATGGCCTTTACTGATGATATAGTTGTATAGATGATTATTTGTTTGTTCATTTAACGTCACTTTATGCTGCTATGGCTAATCGGACGATGCTACAGTGGGAGCTCTAAATTTTGCCTACCCAGGTTTAATTAGGATAGGGATTTTTAACGAGTACCTGACATCGTACAGGCTCGGGACCCCCGTTTAACGTCCCTTCCGAAGGACTGCGTAACTAAGGATTTTTTACTCCCTTAAAAAAATCCTAGGGTCACCTGTCGGGCTACGAACCCGCAATCTTGCTTAGTAGTTTGTTACGCTAACCACTAGAACACAGGTGACCTTTTGTATAGATTATATCTACCTTCTTGTCATCAAAGATATAGATATCATACCCAATATCAGTATTCTTAAAGACGAATTAGAGAAAATCAATATGGACAAGCCCAGATACAAAAAAGGTAAGAAGAATTGGATGGATGTTTCAGGGAAAATGAGAATCAAGGACAAGCCCAACAGGAGAAGGACAACAGGTGAGAAGCTTTAAATATCTGGGAGCACACCTTGATGAGAATGGAGCCATGGACAATGAAATCCGGGAGAGGGTTGAAACTGTTCTGAAAGCTGGTAAACTGTCCCATGCTGTTATTAAAAGGATCCTGAATAAAGGACAAATATCCAAGAGCACAAAGTTGAGGGTGTATAAATCTACTTTTCTCCCCATAGTGTCCTACTATTCCGAATCACGGACATTAACAAGACGGCATAAAATCAGGATAGGATACCCCATTCCTTAGGGGTAAACAATACAGAAAACAAGAAACTCGCCTCGGAGTGGAGCCTGCAGAAAAATCATTGCGGAAAACCGTCTACGATGGTTTGGACAGTCTCTAAGGATGTGATACAACAGGTTTACATGCGAGGCTAAGGTTGACGGAAAAAGGTCCTGAGGAAGACCTCGCATACCTCGGAAAGTAATAAGGAAAACTTGGGAAAGAGAAACCTGGAATGGAATAGAAGAAGACGTATGGTAGAGGATCGTACGGTGTGTTCCGGGCTGTACAGAAGGAAGCCTCACACTGGACGAGCGGTAGAGAAGATGGACTATAATGATGATGAATTTTTTAACCCTAGCGTTAAAGGAACTAAATTAAAAAATTGCATTAAATTGTATGAGAAAAAATATTAAATGTTAAAGAGGAATTTGTATCTTATATCGCGTTAACTTACTTTTTTACATTTAAAAAAAAAGTAAGAAACACATAAATAAAAGGAAATAATCATCAGTACATTAAACACCAAACAATAAATTTCTAAACAGTAGGTATTCCTTCAAGGCTGAAAAATCTCGAGCAGTCTATTTACCCATATAATAGGTTTCCCCCTTAATATGCATAACTGAGATTAAAACAGAAGCCGGCGGTTGCACGCAATCACAATAAATGATAGGAAATTTTCGTGAGAACACGTCACTGGAGGAAAAAAAACCCTAAAGGAAAAGTCGAATGTCGATTTTCATGTTAAATACTGTGACCTTTCTCCAAAACCCGTATCTTGGTTATGGTTATGGTTTTCAGGCTATACTAACTTATTTCTACATTATTAAGTCGTATAAAAAATTTAAATTTATCCATTTATTGTTGTATGATAATGATATCGTTTTTTTTTTTACTCCCTTACAAGCATAAAAGGATATAATAGTACGAAATTTAATATTAAAAAAACAGTACTACAACTGCCATCATGGATTTTTGGTTCAGTACCTGGTAGGGACTGTACTTTTTCTAGGAAAACGGTTGTGCAGTATGGCTTTTTTGTTCGAGTTCACATATTCATATTCCATCTTAAAAATAGAAATATTCTTACAAATTCAGGCATATGTAGGTCCATTTGATATCAGCATAACTCCACAAGAATTGACTGTATATAGTATTTGGGATCTTAGTAACATCTAATTGTAGATCTCCGTTTTCAGTCACTACGCGATCATTAGAAATACGTGAAATTCATAATAATTTTGTAAATAATGTTAAAATATAGTTTAAGATTTCATAAATTTAGTGCTTAATTCTGGAATATTAACAGTAAAGAGTTTTTTTTTAAATTGAAAGTCTATATGGTACTTGGAGCAATAGACAGATTTTTATTTGTAAATATAATAATAATAAAATAAAGCATAATGCGGTTGACTGTAATTTAGGTATTAATGTAAGACTTTTACCCAAGGCAACATTGTATGTATTGAATTTCGGATACTTTCATATTAAGTGGTACTTAACCCGCATAATCAAACAAATTTAGGTCCAAAAATATGTTGATATAAAGTTGTTTGTTTCTGTATGTAACTATCATATATTAATATAAATAACAGAATTAAATGAACAGTAAAAAAAATAAATTATGAAGCATTAAATATTTTATTCTGAAAAGAAAAAATATGTCCAGGACTGGGATTTGAACCCGGATCTCCCATGTTTCTGTCATGGTACTCTGCCACTTAAGCTATCCTGGCTCGCTTCTCGGTCAGACAACTCTATTTACTTCACTGATCCCATATCCTCGTCTTCTATGCAATGTATACAATATAGGACATGGGGATATGGGATCATTGAAGAGAATAGATTTGTCTGACCGAGATGCGAGCCAGGATAGCTCAAGTGGCAGAGTACCATGACGGAAACATGGGAGACCCAGGTTCGAATCCCGGTCCTGGACATATCTTTTCCCTTCAAAATAAAATATTTCAAAATTATAATATTTATAAAAAAATAAAATAAATTAAATTATAAATGATATTATGGCGTAAGTCAACAAGATCCTAATTAAAGTAATGTTCAATGAACATTCTTCCCCTTGTATACATAGCAAATTGCGAGAACACGGGGATATAGGATCAGGAAAGAGAATGGATTTGTTTGACCGAGATGCGAGCCAGGATAGCTCAAGTGGCTGAGTACTATGACGGAAACATGGGAGACCCAGTTTCGAATCCCAGTCCTGGAGATATCTTTTCTCTCAAAATTAAATATTTCAAAATTATAAAAAAATAAAATGAATTAAATATTTTACTACGATTGGTACCATATCTGGTATTATTACCTCAATACATTGACTAATCGTCGTTATATTGAACTTAAAATTGTAATAGGGATTATATCCAATAAAAATAAAGTATATGTCTACGTAATGAAAATTCATTTTTCTATAAAATAATAATAAATCAGTTCGAATTTCGTAAAGACCAATGTCAATAAACTAACCATAGCACGAGAGCGAGCTTTATTTGGTATTGTTTTTTTTCAGTTATTTTTTCTACGTTCACTTCAAAGAAAAACGAGACTAAACCAACGATATCCACTCAGCCACTCGGTACATAAATGAACGCAATAAAAACACATTAACTATTTTTTATTTATTCTTCCTTTTTTATTCATCCCCTTCATAAGGAAACTCTATTTTTAAATATGTTTTTTTTCATTATTTATACAAAGATATTTTCACCGTAGAGTGGACTTGAAATAAAGGAAAGGAAAATTTCGATACAAAAAATACAAGACTACGGTTAAGTATTGACGGGAAAATGAAGACCTATACTAGCTCATTCAAAAGATCACCGTTATAATGCAAAAATGACGGCTGAAATTCTACGGACATTTGATGAGAATAGATGAGAACAATTCAGCATATAACATTTTTCGATTCATAACGAGACTAAAGGGTAAGAGTAAAACAAAGAGAGTGGAAGAAGTCAAGAGAGAATATTCAATCCACAACAGAAATGTGTTTATAAGCCGATTGATAGCCTCAAAATATTCCAAGAGAATGGATCGAAATTTGGAACCAAATGCGTTATATCTGAGTAGCAGAGAAAGGTTACCTGTGCCACTACAGCCCATTGAGGGGGGGGGGGTGGCTTCAAAGGTCTTCGATCACGCTGAATAGCCCGATCTTCTCCCTATTTTGGGTACCCACTTTCCAGGAGGGTTTTCAATCCCAAAAGATTCTTTCCCGGCTGTTAAGAGATTAAATAAAATCTGCCACAGCTACATCTTCGTCACGGCGCTCTACCATGGAGCCACTCTGCTCCAAAAAATAGGAAGAGGTCCTGGAATGAAATGAAAAAGAAATATTGACCTGAAGCTCTCAGGTTCCAAGCGGTTCACTGTGAGCCAAATTTCGAAGGAAAAGAGATAACATGTTAATCTTGGTGACAGCTAGTTACTAGATTTGAACTTTTAGTTGATTCAGAAAACGAGATATCTCATCAAACTCCATTTTAGTCATCTCTAAATAGCCAGGTCAAGCTTAGTCACATTGCTTATCTACTGCTATGTCTGTGATGGTTGTTCTCAAAACCGATATTTTGACATCAGTATCTTTGTCAATCAATAGTTGCTTGCTATAAGTTCATATTCAGTGCTTTGTTGAGACAATACAATCTGTATGCTCTTCCGAACCCAATAACTTTCATGGATACTTTTTTCTCATAACTATAACCTTCGATGGCTATTATAGTACTATTTTTAAAAATTCAAATATACTTTTTTAAAAATATTAAAAATATATTAATGTAGAAGAGAAAAAGGTTAAACGGGATTTGAAGTCCTTGTAAGGATATTAATTGAAAAATTCCAATCAAAAAACCTTAACTCTCTAAACAAAAATAGAAAACCTACGTACCTGTCAATGTTTCGCATTCAGGCATCTTCGGACGTAAAAATAATTATATAAAAGGAAAAAAGCGAAATATGCACATTTTTATTCTAACCTCAAAATTCTGCAAAATATTAGCCAGAGGAAACACGCCACCATCTCCAAGCCCCAAACGCAACTACTGAATCATAAGAAAGGTTACTAGACAAAAGTTGGATAAGATTTGATAAAAATAGCGGAATACTCTCCCCGTTAAATAGCAAATTACACTCCCCAAACTTCAATAAGCACAAACGAAGACAAAATAAATTAATGCAAATATATAATATAATAAACGACCAAAACAGAATACAAGGAACCATAAAAAAAGATAAATACATTAATATAAAAGAGCAAATGCTAATAAGATGCATACAGTTCTTGTTAAGACATAAGTGAAAAAATTCCAACCATAAAACCTTAATTCTCTGTCTTTGTGTTAGAATGTATTTAATTGTTTGTTTGTTTTTCCTTTTCCATTATTCTCTTTCTGTCCTGAAGATCTCTGAATAGGAGAAACATGGATAGATATTTTTTTTCTTGTTCTTAGTTTGGATACTTAAGACTTTTTGGTTTGAACTTGTTTAATATCTGATTGAGAATATAGCTTAAATCATCATATTCATATTCTCTTCTACCGCTATGCAGTATGAGGATTCTCCATATAGGCCCTGGACCAAGTATCTCTTTCTGTTCCAGTTCATTCCTCTCCTCCTGAAAGCATTCCTTACGCTATCCTCCCGGAAGATTCCAGGCCATCTGGGCCTTTTCCCCTCCGTACGGAGTTAGTAAGTCTTCCTGGCGATTATAACTGGTTTCATTCTAACCTGGTACCCGAACCACCGTAGTTTGTATTTCTTTAGGATGGTTTAACGCCAAAGTTAGCCTGTATGATTGCATTCAGTATCCCGTCGAATTTTCCTGTCGACACTAGTGCTTTGAGGTCAAGATCCACGATTCCTAAGAGTAAGATCGGATAGGGAGGAAGTTCGACATACAGACGGTCAGTTTGGTCATCCTTGTCACCTCTCTTCTTCCCAGGAAACGCTGTCGGACCAAATCAAACATCTTCCCCGCGGCTCCAATTTTCCAACAGTTCTTTTTCAATGTAGCCGCATTTATTAAGATCTAGATATTTAAAGATCTCAACCTTCTCTAATCTGTCCTCCAACTAATGTCAGTATGCTCATTATCATTCGGGGTTTCTTCCCTATTCGCATGCATTTAGTTATCCCAGGGTTAATTTTCAGATTCAGTATAGTTATAATTTATATAAAAATTATAATTTTCTTTATAAGATTTCTTTACTTATATACTGGACTCAATCTTCTTGATTTATATAATATGATAGAGAAGAAAAAACATATTCCAGTCAATATTTGTTGTTTTTTTAATTTTACAAGTGATTAAAAAACGTTTCGACATTTATTTGTCATTCTCAATTTCAGTAATGCGTTTGCAGGACATTTATTAACATATTTATATTCATAATTGATTTTAATTTGATCTAGTATTGCAGAGATCAAAGTTTAGTTTTTCAATGTAATATTGTATTCATGATCATGGAAGATAGACAATTTCCAAGATTTTATATTGGTTTTAACTTTTTAACTTTGAAATAATGTTTTTACCTTAAGTTATTTATGCTTATTGTTATTAGTTATTTATGACAATTTATTTATGATTGTATTTTAGTGCAATTTTATTGTTTTACATTAAGGAATTTGGACTTATAATTTTTAATGAAGTTGTATGAGGAATTGTTGAAATTGAGAATGACAAATAAATGTCGAAACGTATTTTAATAATTTGTAAAGTTAAAAAAAAAACAATATTGACTGGAATATGGTTTTTCTTCATATTATCATATTATATAAAAAAAGTAAAAATTATCTTTTCCAAAAGAATTCTTCGCTTTTTTGAATTTCAACAACCGAAATATCTCTAAAACATAATTCAACTTAATTTGGTACGTATTGTATTTTGTAATTACATCATTATTACCCCACTGAAGTCCTACTTAACGATTATACCAATTTGATGGCATTTTTATGAATATTCAAGTGGATTTGAGGATGGTTTAATTATAATGTTTTTAATTATATAAATTAATTTGTTGGTATGAAAAATCATGTTTTTTATTTACACTGCGTCCGGAAGGCAATGCTGCGATCGAAATTATTGGAAATAAGAAGTTTTTCTTAATGTCAGGTATTTTAATGAATTTTTTAAATATATAATTCCGCTAGGATTATTATCAAATTTCAATAAAACATCTAAAGATAAAACTGAGGTTATGGACATATAAGATAAAAGTTTATTCAGTTATGGAATATTAATAACTTCCCGTTGGTGGATTTGCAGCGCTATGTAGAGTATGATCTCCGGAAAGGACCCTTACAGCAGGGCTAAGTGAGGTAACGAAATGATTGTGCAGTAGAGGCGGGCTGGGCTATCTCTGTCGGGGAATGAATAATGGATCTCCCCACTGGCTGCAGTCCTTGCGCCGCCTCTCTAGTCCGATAGCCCTGCTCTGTGCTCGCTTCACAGGCCATTATATGTTTTAATGTGTCTTCTTTAGTTCCAGTAGGATTGGTTTTAACTGAAGGGCTTTATATTTTGAGACTAAGTAATCAAGGGGGCCATATATTAAAGTTCCTATACGAAAACACTGTTGAAGAGATCGTTATTACTTGATAATAGTGAATCATAGTTCGAATGAAAAATTTGCTTAAGCATAATAAAGAATACCTTTTGTTCACGAATATAACAAAAAACCTCTTCCACTATAACCCAATCCTCTAGGGCTCATGGGTACAGCGCTGTTTCTCAAACAGTAGTAGTGCACGGAGGTGATTTGTCCGATACAACACTCAACCGCCAGGTTTTTCCTACAATTAAGAGTGCCCAATTTGTGGGTACGGATGGGTCTGTAAATCCCAGTGGATTACAGTGTAATCCCGTGGCTGTTAACAGTGTAATTTTCCATTTCTTATTTAGGTTTTAAACATATCCTAGAATAATAATCTCATTTTCGAGAGGTAAAATTGATGTAAATTAAATTAGTTCCCATTATTTAAGTCGGATGTTATACAGCTTTTACAGCACACATATATATCTTATATATATGTATAACATATATAGAACACACACACACTCACATATATATATATATATATATATATATATATATATATATATATATATATATATATATAAACATATAACACACTATATAAATTGTAATATTTAAGCATGCCAGTTATTGTAATAGCTCTTTCCTTGAGAGTCATTAAACGCAAAATTTAATGATATGCACTTGTTTATAATATATTATAGTATTTTTCTTAATTGATTATAAGATATTTTAATATAGGTGTATCTTTTTCGAGGGGTCTCACCAACTTTTTTCAAGACAAATAAATATCTCTTCAGAGGAATAGGTTTTTATAAACATATTTGATTAAAGAAAAACACAACTACTATGATACTCTAGGGTAGAAGAGTTACATAAATAATAGTATAGAATAGGGAATTAACTTTATTCTGAAATTATGTCCTCAAGAATAACAAATACAGACAGAAAAGGAAACATAATATACATCTGGTCGTAAGGCTACGCTTTTCAACTTTTTAGGGATTATATATATTAGCAAATGAAGGATCAAAAAAGGTCATCTAAATGTGAGGGGCGTCTACTAAGTTACTTACAGTTTGTAAAACAGGTAATATAATATATCTAAAGCCTAATAATCGGCCTAACACAGAGTGAGACACGATGTCCTTGAAGATGAAGCGATCGCAGTGGACGAAAGGAATCGGCCTGAAGATATAGCTGGAACCGCAGATTGAAAGGCCTAAGTGTGATGGCCGCCCCAGCCATCCTTCCTTATCTATTAGCCTCTGTCCTCGACATCGCTCTTCCTTCTAGTACCCTTTTATCTCCTTATTTTATTTCTCTCTTCCTTTCCCTTTGTGTGGGCTTCATACATGTCATTCCACTGCAAAAAAAAAAAAAATGTATAAGTGGAGTATTCAAAAAATATGTTTTTTTTAATATGAAATATCCATAAAAGAAGTGAAAAAAGATAATATATATTACAATATATATGTTTATTTACTGATTACTTGAAAATAAATATAAATTAAAAGGTATGCTCTGGTCAAGAATAAAGAATATAAAAATAAATGAAGAATAAAAATCTAAAACAATATGAGCTTTGCTAGGAAAAACCTAAAGTAAATATAAAAATAATATCTACATAAGTGAATGCAATTGACAGAAGGTAAAACATAATTTCTGATGGATATGAGCTATTAATTCCAACTGATTAGAGTGCATCTCTTTGGGAATTTAGGTTTTAATGTGGGTAAGGAAGAAGCATGGCGGATTTTAGGTAAGAGTTAGTTTCAAAATGACTTTTAACCTGCGAGAAATGAACTTTTTGAATGAATGAATATTTTGGTTCTGTGGAAACGAATATAAACATCAGTAAGATGAGATTTTTTACCTTGGGATTGAATAGAGATATTGAATAGTAAGACTGTAGATGTGTGAGGGATTTTTGATTCGATGGTTTGGTATAAGAATAAACCTAGTAGTAAGGATGGAGGGGGAGAGCTACTACTGCTTGTAATATAGTTGGAGGGGAGCGGAGTGGCTCAGTGATAGAGCGCTGAGTTGCCATGCTGAAAATCCTTGTTCAAGACTATTATTTAGTATGTTTGTAGCCGGATGTGGATCATATGGGATCTAGGACCCTCCTAGGGCTCGCCCAGCCTCTATAAATAAGGTAAAAGCCTCAAAGTAAGGGAAAAATCTGACGGTTGAGCGTGATCCATGCATGCATCCATGAAACATTACATTCTCCATCATTTACTGAACTCCATACCCATTTACAGGCTGTAGCGGCACATGTTATAGATATAAGGAACAGCTTTCATATAGCTTTCATAGACCTAGAACAGGCTTATGACAAACAAAATATGTGCCAAGGACAAATATGTGGGAATCCCTTAAAAGGGCGGGCATTTGCGATGCCTTAATAAATGCCGTGAGATTTCTATACAGGGAAGAGGAGTGCAGATTGAAGCTCGGCTCTCGCTTATCTGAACCATGGTATCGAAGCGATGGTATGGACACTGCCAGCAAATGCCAGAACGTCGGAGGCCGAAAACACTTTTGCTGTGGGAACAGCCAGGCGGACGAAGAAGATGAAGACCCTGAACCCGGTGGAAGGACTGCGTGGATGAGGAAATGACCGGCAGGGGACTTGAGTAGGATAACTGGTGGGATAGAGAAAAGTGGAGGGACGCTCTGAGTTAACCAGGCAAACCCATTGAGGGAAAAATCTGCAAAAGTAAAGAAAGTAAAAGTATTTATATATAATATATATTCTTGTATACGTTTTCCATAAAATAAAAATCCTTCAATAAAACGAAAATTTTTATAAATAACGAATGGCTATATTAATTGAAATTAACAAATAAATTCAACAATATTGCAAACTAAAATACTAGTAAATACATTTAGGATCAATTCGGGACAGTTGGAAGAAAAGAGAATAAATAGGCCAGTATGGCGTTGCAGCAACGTTCAGGGACATAGCCGTTATATGGGTTTGAGTAATTAATAAAAACAATAATTTGTTAATTTTGGAACAGTCTCGGTAGAATGAAAATACAGAATATTGAATATAAGATAGACATTCTTTGAGTAAAATATCATTTATACTTAGTCAATTATTAAACTGAATATAAAGTATTTTCTAACTCCTGATAACCAGTTAAAGAATAAAGGGAATTAGTTAACAATTACAAAGAAGGAAATTGGCAACACGGGGATTAAGGATACTGAAAAGAACATTAAAGAGCTCGAAGTCTCTCCGGATGGCATTGAAGGCTCTTTACTTAGGAAGGATCTTCAGAATGCTTTGGGCTTTCAGAAAAAAACATCACTAAGATGAAATTTTATACATTGGGATTGGATAGAGATATTGAATAGTAAGACTGTAGATATATGAGGGATTTTTGATTCGATGGGTTGGTATAAGAATAATCCTAGCAGTTGTAAAGATGGAGGGGATGAACTACTATAACTTGTAATAGAGGTGTCTCTTCGGATAGCTTTGAAGGACGTTCTTTACTTAGGAAGGATCTTCAGAATGCTTTGGGCTTTCAGAAAAAAACAAAAAGAAAAACAGGTGTGATTTGAACTCGGAAAAAGAAAGCGAAAACCTGGGGAATGAATGGATGAGACATGGAAGAGAATAAAATAACAGTTGAAACATACAAAGTCCAATTGTGTAAATCAGACAAAAAAAACTACAGTGAATAACTATTTTAGCTCTTTTTAAAACGATACTTAGTTTATCTTAAAGAGAGATCATAAAAAAATATTAAAATGCTATTAATTTAAATTAGTTAAGAGAGTTTAAAAAAAAGTGTTATAATAGATGACCATCGGTATTAATTTATTAAGGCAAAAAACTTTGTCAGTGATCTTGTCCAAAAGGAAGGGAGATTAAGTAAATTTTTACTGGCCCATTTGTTATTAACGATAAAAGTATTAATTTAAAATGATACCCAGCAAAATTTTAAAACAAGAAATCTGGTGCGCACGTCACAAAACTTTCGCTACTATCAGTACATCAAATAAGTTTTAAAACATTAAGTTAAGTATCTTTAAGAATTTAGCTTATTTTTCTAAAGAAAATTGTCTTCCTTTTTCCTTCTTTGGTTAATTAAATTCTATCATCGTTTTGATATATCCTTTTATTTTTTGTTTTGAAATATTTAAAGTTGTTAAGAGGAATAATTTTAAAACCTTCCTTAGAGAATAGAGCCTTGTTTTTATTTATATAGAGATTAAAATAAAAGTTCATCATTTTTTGGGGACATCCATACCCCTAATAATAATTTGAATAACTTATGCAGCTCTTAATTGATAACTCTTAAATTATTAGCAAAAAGACAAATAAATTAACTATAGTGATAACATAAAAATTGTTTTCACCAGCCCCAGTAGGGTCCTAGATTCCATAGGATCCATCTTCAGCCGCTAACAGATTAAATAAAATTCTGCCGAAAATTTGAACCCAGGACCTTCGGTACGGTAACTCAGCGGTATAGAGAAGAACGGCATTTAGTTAGAGCAATAACAGGAAAGGGAAAAAGCAGATAGAAGTAACAGGGTTTTCCAAACAAAGCAGTTCTATGAGAATGGGTGTACAATTTTGGTAGATTGAAATCTTATATTTAATGGAAGAGTGCATATAATAATAATAAGAATGTCTTTATTTATTCTGGGACGAGTCCCTTTAGAATAACAATACATGTGTTGTAAGCTATTATGCCTTTGAGTGTAAAATAATTACATTTAATTAATTATTAAAAATAATTTATTAAGTGAGAAAGAACTAAAAAAATAATGAACAAAAAAAATGCGAGTTATCTCCAATAACAATATTTTAAGAACAGATTAGAAGAAGAAAAAGAAAAAAAATTAAAATAAGTTACAATAATTATATAAGAGAAACAATTTATAGTTACATACATCTCAAAGTTATGCAAAGAAAAATTAAACAATGCTATCAGTGATGTACATTTAATCCCTCTATGTCTTTTTTTTTTAATACCTAACTAGATGATATCAATTCATAAGTACGTGGTTTCAATTCCACACACTCATATATATACATGCATAATCACACACACAAGTATACATTAAAAACCATCATTCATACATCGAATGAAGAGAATTTTAGCTCAAAACCGATCCCCTACTATTTCCGATTTTTTAGAAATTGTAAGGATACTAGGTGATGGAGTAAACGGGATTTGAAGGTTGGAAGATTATTGGAACGGTGAATGGAAGAAGGTTCCAAATGGAGGAGGATCGGGTAAGGAAAGCTCTGTCAAAAGTAGCTGTTCGGTGGGATGCTGTATATAGATCAGAGAGCCGAGAACGGGTGTTACTGTGGTTTTGAGTTAAAGGAGATCGAAAATGTATGATGGTCGGCGGGATTGGATAATTTGGTAAAGAAAGGATGTTAGGAAGTACTGACGGCCATATATATAGAAGGTGGAGAATAACGGAAGTTTTGGTTCAAAATTTTTGGAATATGAATGATGATGATGGCCAAGATGGTAGTGGCCTCAACAATGAGGTAAAGACCATCATTGTATTGAGTTGTATTTCGTGCCTTGGAAGTGATTGAATGTTTCCATTGTTTGTTTTAATTTAGAGACTTGAGGCTTTTTGGTCGGAATTTTCCAATAATGTCTTAACATATGTTTTTTTTATTTTTTGAGATGTTGTTCTTCAATATTAATATTTGGAATACTTTAGTTATATTTAATAAAATTTTAAGCTATGATGACAAAGATTGAAATATGTATTGAAAAACGGAAAAAGATCGTTTCAAAGGGACCGATTGCTCAGCTCTTAAGTGTTCGGCCCTTTAAGGCAATTCTGATTGTGTTAGGGCAAGTTAATTAGTGAGGTAAGGTAGGGCGGGTTGGCAAGTCAGTGCTGCCTGTCTAAAACGAGTTAGCTCGGGATCAGTGGTTCACCATCACTACCCGTACCAATAGCTAAATCCTCTAAAGAGGAACATTTGATTTGGAAGGCTTTAGTACTTAATGCTAATTAGTAAAAATAGTAGACTGTGAGCGGCAGTCTCAGATTAAGCCCTGAAGAAGCTTGCAGTGTGCCCAACGAAACGTCGGCAAAGAATTTGATTAAACGGTCGAAACCAGAAGAAGCACGTGATGAATAGATAAAAAATATTGGCAGTGGCAATTTAAGAGAGTTAATACTGCTTTGAAAATTCGAACATTATAAAATCCAGTGTACGTTTGTCCTGCATATTCTTATATTTAAATTTTTTTTTAATCTGTAATCAATAAACATTATTCGGGTTATTATTGGGTTTACTACGTGGTAGGGGTCTTACTGTTTTTCAAGACAATAGTTGAGCATAGAAGTGATGGACCGCTCAACCTTCTGGTTTTCATTGTGGAAAATGAGATCCACAAGAATTTTCATTTCTCATAGGAATCTTAACAGAATAAATATTTTTTTGCTATAGCCGGACTACTTTGACTCAGTGCTCTACGTTCTGAGCGATCCCGCAAAGAAATAATAATAATAATGCTTAGCGAACCTAAGCCTCCACTGATCTTTACTTTAAAAAATCCGACCACGGACCACTACTCAGTCAGAACAGCGCTTATTAACTTTTTATGAATTCGTTCCTTACTAAACCCAACAACTTTACAAGCCCATCTTAATCTTCTTGACTCTATCAAGAATTCCGCATTGCCTAAACTCCTTAATCTCATCCTGTTTTGGGTTGAACATTCTACGCAACACCTTATTTTCGAATATCTCAAGACTTTGTAAATTCTTCAGCGTTAGCAGCCACGCTTCACACCCGTAAAGGTCCCACAAAGAAAGGGACATTTTAAATTTCGTAAAGAAAAAAAAAAAGCTCACAAGAATACACTGTGTATCGATGGAGTAAAGCCGGAAGGATTTGGAAGGTGTTACATAAAATAAGGTGAGAGAAGACAGAGCCAACTGGCGGCTCAGGTGCGAGGCACTAAGTTACTAGGAGTTAGCGGATCGTGGCAGGTGGTTCCGTGTACCAGTGTGCGTGGTCTGGAGGGAACGGTTGATTCCCAGGGGGCCTGTCTGGAGTGGGTCGTTTTGGAGTGGTTCTTTCTGGAGCGGATCACTCCAAAACAGTCCCCGCGTTCCTTTTATCTTCACCGCCTCTTTAACCCTCCCTCACTACCTCGCTCCCTTACTTTATAAGTTCCCTTCGGATCAGCCCTGCATAAAGGACCTAACTCCTTTCAACGTTTAGGGGGTTTTCCTCCATATCTCTCTTCATTTTTATTTTGTTCTTTTATTTCGTATATATTTTTCAAAATATGTTAAGACAGACTATAAAAATAATGATAATGACAGTAGTAATAATAATAGAACTCCATTGCCTTATGGCAGGGGTGGCTAACCTCAATGATGTTGGCGACCACTTTGGAATGGATCATAACTAGGCGGGCAGCATATACAATTATGTATCCACTTATTAGATTAAATTTTTTATAGACATTTCTTCAATTAACAAAGTTCCACTTATTGTTTCTATTTTCTCAAATCTTTTTTTTTCGCAATTAATAGAATTAGCAAAGTTCACAACTTTCCTTTTTTCGCTATTCCAATAATTTTCACATTTTTCTCTATTTTTGCAGATTTTTACTTCCGCCTTTTATCCTACTTTCGCCTTTTAGCTTACTTACTTAAGCTTCTTGTTTAGTAACTTTTTCTGTATTTTTTCCATTTTTCACAATTTTTTTCTATTTTAGCATTTTTTTCTTATTTTCGCATATCAACCTATTTTCAGTATTAATAAATTTCACTCATTTTTTCCATATTTCTAGTTATGCAAATTTCTATGTTAGCAATTTCACTAATTTTCGCGATACTATTATTAACTGCGATTTAATAGCTTCATTATTACAAAGCTGTTTTATTTTAGCAATTTTTCTCTTCTTTTTTTCAAAACTGTCTTGTTCGCATTTTTCGTTTGTTTGTTTGTTTTATTTTTTTAAGGGCAAACAACTACAAATGGTTATTATTGCCCTCACTACTGGAGAGTATAAATGTTTACAGTATCTACATAATTATCACTAGAGAATATACATATTTACATTACCTACATAATTACATTTATATATTCTTGTTACCTTATTAGACTTAGTAAAAATATTGTTACATATTTACATAATAACATACCATGCTATATTAGGCACATAGTAAAACCATATTAACATATTAAACATATAATAGAAATGTAACTTATATGAAGTTGTTTAAATTAAAATAAAACGTTATACATAATTATATAAGATTTATGATATAATATAGAATTTATATTATCCATATAACATTATACACACCGACAATATATATATATACACACATATACACACACACACATATACCCACATACACATAAACGTGTAAATGTATATGTCAAATTGACTGGTATATATTGGTGTTTTTAATAAATTTTAACGCATTATTTAAACATTGTTCGTTATCCCCCAACGCCTTTTGCATCTGCCGAGGTACGCCACACCTTTCCATCACTCCACTGTACCTAGGGCAATCCTCGAAGATATGGCGCACTGTAACTGTCACCTTACACAGTGTACATTGAGGTGGGTCTTTCTTTGTTATCAGGTATTCGTGGGTCAAACGACTGTGACCAATCCTAAGGCGAGTAATAACTACTTCTTCTCTTCTACACTGCCTGGAAGATGATACCCCGCTACTGATAGTCAGTTTGATTATTTTGAGTTTATTGTCTTCTAGCGATGTCCAAGTACATTGCCATTCGCTTTGGATATTTGTTTTTATTTGTTGGAATAAATCTGAAGGTGGGATATAAGAAAGCGTTATTTCTTTTAATAAATGGGCTTCTGATGCTTCTTTATCGGCTTTCTCATTTCAAAGTATTCCTGAGTGGCTGGGGACCCAAAAAAAGTTATTTTTCTTAACGAGTCTGCTATTTGTTTTAAGGCCTGGTAAATTTCCTGTATGAGGGGATTATCTGAAAAGGTGTTAGCCATTGCTTTGGGGCACTCAGTGAGTCAGAACAAACTATTGTTGACTGATCTTTTGTTGTAAGGGTTATTTGGAGAGCCTTAAGAATAGCCGTCAATTCAGCTGTGAAGATGCCGCAATTACTGTTGAGCTTGTACTTAAAAGTTGTGTCGCCAGTATACACAGCACACGACCTAGAGTCATTGGTACGAGAACCATCTGTAAACAGGATTTTGTTAAATTGGTAGTTATTCAGTTCACCAAGGAAGGCTTGTGAAATCTCTTGTGGGGAACATTCTCTCGCCTTGGAAACATTTTGCAGTTGATGTGTGGAAGTGATAACGTCCATGGAGCTAGCTTTTTTCTTTGAGCATTTGTTGGCTGGTATTTTACTAATTCGGAGATGACATTTCTCATTCTGTACCACAATGGGAGGGAGGGATTTTTCAGCCTCCTATACTTGTTCTCGTTTATTCTTTGGAATAAAGAGTAGTAAACTGGATTTTCAGGTTGCGTGTATATTTTTGCTATATACTTAGCTCCTTGTTTTTGGCGACGATATGTAAGTGGAAGGATTCCGGCTTCGGCGCAGACACTGTATGCTGGGCTTGTTCTGAAGGCTCCGGTAGAAATCCGTATACCAGCATGATGGAGTGCATCTAGTCTCTTAACCCTACTATGGGTGGCAGATGCATATATAAAGCTGCCATAGTCTATTTTACTTAGGATCAGTGCCTCATAAATGCGGAGCATTGTTTTCCTGTCTGATCCCCATCTGGTGTTCCCTAGTTTTTTCAGTAGTTTCATTCTATTAACAGTTTTGATTTGTAATTGCTCTATATGGCTTGACCAGGTTAGCTTGCTGTCCATTTGGAGACCTAGGAATCGAACGTTGTCGGTGTACACTAACGGGGTATTACTTAAAACTATTTGTGGTGGATTCCCTGGGTTTCTCCGTCGGCTAAAATGTACACAGCGTGTCTTACTTGTTGAAAACTTGAAGCCAGTCCTTTGAGACCATAGTGCTAATTTATTCACAGTGTTTTGCAGGCAAATCTTAATGAACTGGAGGTCGGGTGCTTTACATAAAATGGCAAAATCGTCGGCAAATAGATAACCACTGACGTTTTGCGTTAAACAGTCAGTGATTGTTCGTATTGCAATCGAAAACAAGGTCGTGCTCAATACGGAGCCTTGAGGTACACCGTTGTTAATATATGTTTTATTGGACATAGTTCCACCAACCATCACTCTGTAGGACCTCGTTCCGAGAAATCCTTTGATGAAGTTTGCAAGATTTCCTTTTATTCCCCAATGGTGCAGCTGTTTTAGAATATTGTTTTGCACTACTGTGTCAAAAGCATTTTGAATGTCAAAGAATATACCCACTGAGTGTTCCTTGTCGACAAAGGCATTTTGAATATCCGTTGTGATTCTAACAAGATTGTCGATTGTCGAGCGATTTTTACGAAAGCCACATTGCAAATTGTCCTGTACATTCATGTCCTCAAGTAGCCAAATCATTCGCTTATTGACCATTCTTTCTAAGATTTTACAGAGACAATTTGTTAATGAAATTGGGCGGTAACTAGCCACGTCATTTTTGGGCTTACCAACTTTTAATATTGGAATGATTATGGAATCTTTCCACTGGTTGGGAAAAAATCGCATTTTTAGTTATTACTGAAATTAACCAAGTTCCACTTAATTTCGGAATGTTTTTATTTTTCGATTTTTTTTATTTTCGTAAATTTTCCATTTTCGCAACTTACGAAATTCTTTTTTACGCATACATACTACGCAATACCACTTGAAGATGAATCGCTAAAGGCGCTAAGTGCCAAAAGTGAAATTTTTCAGGAAGTGAAAAAAACTTCATATCTTTAACAAGTATTAATATTTTTTATTGTAAATCATAAATAAACTCTTTTAATGATAATAAAAGTATTTACAGAGGCTTGTGCGTCTATCTTATAAACTATAAAAGTTACATCGCTGTTCAAGCAGAACGATCAGAGTATGATATACTTGAGCATAGCTAGTAGATCTAAGTGCAATGAGAGAGCATTAAAGCTATTGACGTATAAGCTCTGAAGAAGTTTTTGTTTTTGTCATCTACATAATCAATAATGGCTGAAACACATTTTTTCTTGTTTCTGCCAATGGAACTGTAGCTGGTAGTTTTTCTAGTCCTACAGCTGCAATTTATATAAGCTTATATTACCAAGAATTTTCTCATGATTTAGTTTAAAATATTGGAAATACACATTGATTGCTCCAGGCGATATATGTTTCAAATGTTCATTCTGGTATTGATTATACAAAAGTCGATCTAGACAAGAACCAAGAAGGAAAATCCAAGAGACATTTATAAAGTTAAAAGGAAAGTTTAGGAATATCTCAAACTTCAATCTAAAATGTAAAGTGTAAAGTTTTATATAGAAAGGGAAAGATGTAGAACGGAGAGAAATACAATTTCAAAGGAAAAAAAAACAGGTCACACTCAAACAAAGAAATTTTCTGTCTCAAGTTATAGTCCCTTAGATTTTTCCACTCAGTACCTTTATTCCTAATCATCAACTGATTATAAAAAGTTATGTTCATTCAGAATAAAATTTTAAAAAGGGGAAATAAATTACGATGTACATTTGTATGTAATAATTAACCATGCATATAATAATATATGTACAATAGTAGTAGTTGACATGAGAAATGAGATTTACTTACACCCACAAACATTAAATTAGTGTCCAGTTCAACGATTCATGAGCCTTAGACCGAAGAAATTAAAATAAATATTTATGAATATATTTTAATATAATTCCTTTTTCTTTTTTTTCACTAACCCAATGCTGTATATTTTAACCATTTTTATAAATATTTTAGCATTTATCGAAAATAGATTAATTAAGACAATGATAATTCATACATCGGAAAATTCAATAAAATTAATAATAATGAAAAGTTATTCTTTTTTTGCTTTGGACTCTGTGTGACTGTGAGGATATTTGACTCCCAGTGGAATATTCATCAGTCTAGTTTTGGTTCTATAGCAATAACTAGTTATATATTATTATTCATATATATTAAAGCGACATTCAACTACTCTTAAATAAAAATATTATTTACTAAAAATATAAAGAAATACGCTCTCCCTATTTTATGGTCAAGATATAAATTTATTTTTTTTATCAAAAAGTCCGTACATAATTTAAGAAATACTTATTTTAATATAAAGTAAATCATCAGTGAATTTTTCTTTAATAACCTGAAACAAATGTTTTATTATAATAATATTAAGACTTTATAAACTTGTTACCTCCTCTTTATATTTTTAATTACTTCAGCAAACGCACCTTTATTAAGTTTACAATTTTAATTTTCTGTTAACACAAATTTAACACATCAAAATATTCAGTTATATTTCGTTAATAGACTGATGTATCTTGCATATAACATCATATTTCCAAAATTACCCCCAACATATGGTCAGAAGGTAATCGCGGTTATTTAATGTTTTAACCTTCTTAGCATCGCTATAGACTCATAAACTTAATTTAAATTTGTGTATCATATACATAATGTATATTTAAGGGATTTAGATACATATTTTATATTTTATTGAGTGTCAATTAAATAAAACATCAATAATTGTTACCACTGTGCTAATAATAACTCTCCACCTCGAACTCGGTGCAGGGGGAATACTTAGTACCAGACTAATTTCAATTCTATAGGTGTGGAAATAATAATCGTAGTCTTTTGAGCTGGGTGACTTTATTATAATTTGTTTATTTATTTATAATTCAACAGTCAGCTATGAAACAGTGAGGGATTAACATCTGCCCCCCCCCTCGACAGCCCTGAAGAAGACCTGCAACGTAGGTCAAAACGTTGGCTATCTAATAAACATTTCTCCTTATTTATATATTTATTAATGGGCTCTACAGTCCTTGAAGAACCTTGGCCTCTGCTACTTTCTTCCGCCATTCGCCTCTGTCCGCCGCAAAGCGCCTCCAGCGGTTTATCCCAATCGCCTTTAGATCACCCTCCACATCGTTGAGCCACCTGAGACGGGGGCCCCCTCTTAATCTTGAACTCGTCGCATATCTTGAAGCTCCAGTTCCCTACCAGAATTTCTTCTTCTTTCGTTTGGCTCTCTTGATGTTCGCATGTAAACGTTCTTTTTTTCGTTAATTTCCAGGCCTAGATCTCTAGCTATACTTACTTATTAGCTATAATACTTATTATTATTAAATATTTATTATTATTTAATAACTAAATATAATAACTATATAGTGAATTTAAGTGGAACGTATGTGCTGATCTGAAGGTAATAGTCATGCTAAAACAGGTCTTCAAGCAGGTTACACAAAGTACTGTTGTTTTATATGTGAATGGGACAGCAGAGCAAGACAAAGTCATTACACAGTGAAACAGTGGCCTACTCGAAAAACGAATGTGCCTATCCAGAAAAACAGTGCTTATCCTGCTTTGATTGACAAATTAAAAAAATTTCTACCACCGCTTCATATCAAACTGGGCCTAACGAAAAATTTTGTTAAAGCAATGGACAAAGACGGGGGAGGATTTGCTCACCTTAAAATTAAGTTTTCTAAACTTAGTGATGCAAAAATTAAAGAGGGAATTTTTGTTGTTCCACAGATATGATCAATAGTAAAAGACCAGGAGTTCTTAGAAAAATTGACCACTCCAGAAAGAAGTGCATGGGTTTCGTTTTAAGAAGTATGCAGCAACTTTTTGGGAAATGTGAGGTCGAGTATGAACATATTGTGACTGAACTGTTACAAGCCTACCAAGTACTTGGCTGTAACATGTCCTTAAAAATCCTTTTTCTCCATTCCCACTTAAACTTTTTCCCCCACAATCTTGGGGGAACACTGGGAACGGTTCCATCAGGTTATTCCCGAAATGGAAAGGAGGTACAGTGGAAGGTGGAATGAAAAAATGCTCGCGGACTGCTGCTGGAGTCTACAGCGAGAAACACTTCAAGGGGTCTACAAAAGGTAGAAAACTATAAATTAGGTAAAAATTCTAATTTTACGGTTTATGTATTAATCATATTGTATTATTCGAGCGCCTTATTTTTGTATTTTATACTTTATATACATAAGTGAATAAATCATGTTAGTATGTTAAGCGGCTACTTTTAATGAAAACCTTAAGTTTTTGTGAATACATTGATTTCTCTGAAAAACTGTACGTGCTAGAAGTTTTCTTATGCTAGATTTGGATTCAGCATCATTGAAAACATAGAATGCAGTGATAATTTTTCAAGAGCGTTTTTTTTGTCGTTTTTTTGCAGAATAGTGTTATCGAACAATTGCCACAATGAATGGCCTTGATTTTCCTACTAGTAATTATTCATGCCATATGCAATGTTGATTTCAGTATTGTCTTAATTTTTGCTCATGGACTAGATGTAACGGGGGGAGAGGGATTAAATACGTAGGGGTCTGCCAACAGAAGTGAAAATTCAAAACTTAGTAATAACTATATGGAATTTTTTGAATTTCTGAATCAATTATTGTGTTAATCATTCAAATTCTCTAGTTTGTCAATTGAAATTATTAACTTAAGTCCGGTTTTCACGTCTATTGGCTCTACAAACAATAATTATATACTTTTCAAGTAGTTTATTTATTAATCAAAACATATGATGGGCAGAACAAGCTCAATACAACGTAATTGTATTTTTACTTTTAAATTTATTTATAGTATTTCTATCATTCATATTCGTATGTATTTCCATCCATTGCAGACGCATGATATTGAACTATGACAAATAATTCTTTTAGGGGAACGAAAAGTTTAACCAGTTATAGATGTGTTAAGTTATTATGAGTATGAATTCCACAAATAATAAAGTACTCATTAGTTAAATATTATTATTCTTATACCAATTGAATTCAAACCGTTAAACTAATATTGATTAAAACAAATCGTATAACTCATAGACAGGCCACTAAGCGTCGCCAGTTTCCCGCAGTACTTTACGAGGATGTCACTGACGCGTACTCGTAAGTTTTTTCCCTAAGGAAAATCGCTCAACGCGGCTAAAGAAGTTTTCACTTTTAAAAAAAGCAAGAACCCTTTCTCTGAACGAAGTTTTTGAAAGTACATCATAATGTTTATCGTGAAGTAGAGAGGAAAATTTATCTAATAACCTATATTGAAAATAATAATTACACAAGATATGAGGGGAGATTTCTTTATGCCCCTTGGTGAACAATGGAAATCTAGCGAGCAATATCGGTAAAGAGTTTATAACTAGTGGCAATTATGATGAAATATATCTTGGCGATAATAGAGGCTGAGGAAAGGGTCGGATTTAGTACTAGAGAGTTGGTCGCGCGGGGACAGACAAAAGGAGAGGAGGATATAGCTCTCACTTATTGCTTCTCTTCTATCTTCTTCCAATACACTCTTATAATAACTATCTGTCTCTATATTCGATCTTATTAATTTTTTTACATTTACTTTATTAACAGTACCATTCTCTTATGTTTTTATTGTGTTCCGTGAGATATCTGGCTGAGTCACATGAAAGACATATTTTTTTCAGCTAACTTATGTGTCCCTGGCCTAAGGAATTTTGTTTATAATATAGGTATATAATCTAGGAAGTTATGTCATTACTTCCTCAACATCCCTCCTCCTCTTTGATGTGAATATTATAATAGATATCAGTTTCGCAGGTGGTCACTTCGAGTAGAGTCACAGCAATTGCGTCATCATCTATACTTAGAAATGTATTTTGTAACGTTCATTTTTTGACGAAATTTTTACCGAAATATAATCCTTTCTCATATTTACATTGTTCTTTTCATACTTAAACTCATGATTATTTTTATTGTCGATAATATTAAAAAGATAATGAATAAAAAGTTGGCGTGACTTAACTCGTAGTGACATCCTGAGGAATTGATACCTTATACTATATTGAAGTCTTTAAATTATTGTTATTTACGTAGATATAAGAGGGAATAGAGGTAAGAGAGAGTAGAGTTGTAAGAAAGGTAGTCTCTTGATTATATAGTGTTAATCCATAGACAGTAATCTAGCTTGTAGACCTGTCGTTAAGACACGTAAATGTCATCCCATTCAATAATAGAATGAAATTTAAATATTTCATCTAGCACTTGCAGTCTCTGTTTTCCAAGTTTTCGATTAAATAAAAAGGGATTAATTTAATTTATCAATTAAAATTTAAAAGTTTCCTTTATTTCGCAAACTATTTTCCTTAGCCACTGTTTTAATTACACAATTAAAATACCACTGTGTTAATTTATATTTCCTATTTCTAAATTTTTATTTCAAATATTATGTGTTAATCCCAGTTAAAATCAAAAAAGGTTTGAGTTGCGGAAATAATTAAAGTCAGAGGGAGCAGTTTAGTGTCTGAATAGTTCGTTTTCTACATCATCGCGTATAGTTTGTATGGAACCTTAATAGAATTCTCTTTTTTAAGAATGGAATTTTCTTCTCAAACCAAAACAATAATATAAGTAGTTAGTATTATTATATAACATCTCAGACTTATGAATATATTCAAAAACTAAGGAATTATCTAGATATCTAGCAAGTGAGTGGAGATCTGAAGGCAGGACTAGGATAAGGAGAGAATACATAGGAAGCTATCCTTGGAGGAGAGGAGCCTTAATTTATCATTGGCTCCGGCGGCAACTCTTATCTCAAATGGCCGTTCAGATCCTCGCTTCCATTTAATTGATTTTTAACGTCCTCATTGGTCCACTTCCCGCCACTAAATCTATCTGATTGGCTCTATTCGGAGGGTGGGGAAGGCGTCTGTGTGGTCTCGGCTGTCTCGAGGATTGAAACAGCTCTCTGATCAAAATTTAGTCCGAGCTTACTCTGCAATAGTAATGCGTCTTTTTTCATTAATTCTTTTTTTTTTTTTTTAATGCTCACAATTATACTATACATTTTATTTTCTCATATATCATAACTATGGTAAAAAAAAATGTCCAAGTACAGGCAGGTCTGAAAACATGGAATTTCAGAAAGTGTAGATGTCCATACTGGTGTATTTGGCACTGTTTGGAACGTTAGGAGTATTTAAATCAATAGGTTAAGGGTCATTGATTAGTTAGCTTATGTGCGTCTTGGGATATGTACCAGAAGATATAGGATGCCTTTGAAGACAGGACAGTGGCCGTGGCAGGCATAACAGCAGGCATTCACATATAACGAAAAGACTCCCATTTTTTAAAAGTAAATATGTAACTTAACTTAGAGCTATGATCAGCTCAAAATAAATGTAATTATTTAATGAAATAAAAAAAGGTCTTTATTTACTAAACAACTTGTCCGTCAACCACTTACACCTTCGGAAAAGAGAGGGATATATCTTATAGTCATTAATGATACAGTATTACTGTGCCTCAGTGGTAAGGATCTCCGGGGGCATCCCATTTCATTATTTAAATATTATTCTTACCAAAGGATCTTACTTTTCTGAGATCATGGTTTGGGCAGTAAAGACAGCATAACAATACACTGTTTCATTTATCGAAAACCTAAAGATAACTTTAACGGAATTTAATGACCATCGATATTATGGTAATTTTTAGAGATAGGAAGAATACAAATTTCAACAGTATCAAAATTTTCTATTCTACAATTTTATTCTAATTTAATTGTCTGTTGGATATTCTTTTCCAAGCTGCGAATTCATATCTAGATATCATTTTTTTTTTTTTTTTTTTTTTTAACTCCAAATCATTTGGTACTGTGAAAAATATCGTAAATAATAAATTTAATATCCTTAATCGTTTCAATAGAATGCTCCGTCAATTTATAATTTTTAACCATTATTTTTGTCACATTAAAAAAAGTGCTTCGTTTTATTTCAGATGAGGCTTTTTTTGGCAGGAACTCACCCCATAAATATTATAAATGGATTTAATTAGTTCTCTCTATTATAGTAAACAAATTATGTTATTATACCTTTGTAAAGTGGGAATAAATGTAACCGAGACACGACACTTCTTATTCCCAGAATTATTTCTCCCTTGGATTGTTTTGTGTTCAATTTTCGGTCCCCTCTTCCCTTCTTTCCTGATGGGGACTATTCTCCAGAATTTTGGAAATTATTCGTCTTCTCTCCAATCTTTTTAAAATAGTCATGGTTTAATGACTTGTTATTTATTTTTTTCTAAATTAATAAAACGATCACCATTTATACCATAAGTGATCACCATGTAATATTTAATTTTACAAAAAACTAAAGGCAACTAAAAGAACACTGTACCGATAGAACCCAAGAGGGACTTGGATTCATTATGCGGTAAAGATAGTACTGTTTCTTGGAGAAGGGTTGTGTAGATTACCCCACCCCAACGAATATTCGAGACCCGCTTTACAAAGGATGAGTGAGCCCCTGGAGGGTTCCAGATCCACCCCGGAACTTCAGCATGGTATCTATTACTGAGGAACTGCGCTGCCCATTTTACAAACAAGGTGGAATAATAAAAAGGGGCCGTAAAAAACTGATGCGTCGTTTAAATGTAATATAACGTCTTCACTATTTTTATTATATATATATAATTATTTTAATGTAATATGTTATTTAGGTATTATAAACATAAAAATGAACTAAAATATTCCTTTATTAACGAATTTATTTTCACGCGCGTTAATTTTTTACGATAACTCCTAAGATACTCATTTAAATTATATGGTGTAAATATTATAATAATGTGCATGAAATGCTTAAGGTAACTAAAGTATCTAAGTTAATAGGGATTAATACTGCATCCGTCTAAATAGCTTCCAATTACCGCACGGTACGTGACAAATTTTTTTGAAGGTTTAATGGGTTTAGTAACTTTAACATCTAAGAAGAGTTATAAGTCAACTTTTCACTGTAAATTATTACATACAATCATAACAATATAACAAATATACATTTCTTAAAATCGTCCATAAATAGATATATAGATACCTTTTTTATTATTCATTATCATTTGCTAAAATTTTTTTCTTGGAGGTCCATTGTCCTCCATGGTCCTTTTGTTAATAGTTTAAACTTTGATCTCTATCTATACTATATTTTATATATATTTACATACTAAATTTTTTTCTCATTTAAATCTACCATAATTAAATTACAAATTAAAAAATCTATACGTAAAATTTATTAAGTTAACATTATTTTATTTTTAATATATTTTTATACGTTCTTAATTTAAATAAGTCAGATAGGACTGAAATTGGGATATCTAGGTAACTGTTGGGAGGTTATAGTATATTAAGTTTAAACTATTAACAAAAGGACCATGGAGGACAATGGACCTCCAAGGAAAATATTTTAGCAAATGGCAATGAATAATAAAAAAGCTATCTATACTTACTTCTATTTATGGACGATTTTAAGAAATGTATATTTGTTATATTGTTATGATTTTATGTAATAATTTACAGAGAAAAGTTGACTTATAACTCTTCTTAGATGTTGAAGAAGTTCTTGATGGATGGAAAATGACATATAGTCGAAACGTATCCACAGAATAAAGTCGTATGGAAAAAATGACTGGAAATAGGTTTCATTGAGTGAAGGAATTATTAGATAAATGGAATCCAGTTTACATCCTTTCGAAATGGGTTTAGTAACCTATCTTTAAAAGATAGACATTAGCTGTCTATTTTGTATGAATTTTTTGTAGATCGTATTGTTATATCTCAAAGGGGTTAGGCAACGTCTTCGATGGCAGCTCCAACACTTTCAAAAATTATAGTTATATTCCAACCAATTTATAAAAAAAACCTTGACAAATTATATACTTAAACCTTCATCATGAATCACTCTATCTATTGGTGAAAACTGCATGAATATCCGTGGAGTAGTTTTTGAATTTATCGCGATCAGACAGACAGACGCGGCGGAGGATTTTGTTTTATAATATATATAGATAGATAATATGTATAATTATGGAAAGAGGCACTAAATTAAAATTAAAATTAGTGGATAAGTAATTGAAGTTTTTTTCCTGGTTACACTATACAGAAAACATAATAAAATCTGAATTACATAATATATGCAACTTACAGTTATACAATTTGAGCAACGAATAGGACAATCTAATGGACACTTGTATAATTTGAAAAATTATAAAATATAAATTAAAATAAGATTTACAGCTTAAAGCCCAAGGAGAGAAGCCCTTTACAACGACCGAACGATTCGCCGAGATAATGCAATCACTAGCGCTACACAGGCCCAATGACGCCATATTAGAGCCTATCAGCCGGCTAATCTCATTGGTGGAAGGATATAGGGACCTCTCACTCATCGGGCCAATAAGGTGAGGGGAAGGCTGAGGGGGAGAGCCCATTGGAGGACGGAAGGAATGCATTTAGGAAGGGTACGACCACAGCTGATGGCCCTAAATTCAAGCGAGGCACTTGTAAACGTGTTAAGCGAGTAATTTAACAAGGCTGTGGGACCTTGAAGGCAGTTTTTCACTGGACGGCCACACTTCCCAGTAATTACTCAGCTGAAAAATGCAGCTACTCTTTGAATAAAAGAAACCGCCTTGGTTAATGTGTCCGGAGGAGAAAGAAAGAACGGGAGTAAAAAAGGAAAATAAAGTTATATGTATATTATCCAATTTACTTAAACAATTAATAAGTTAAATGGTTTTTCATATTCATATTATTCTTTTATTCGTTGTAATAAAAAAATTAAAGTAAAGAAGCAATTCTGACAAACTTGGAAGGCATTTCAGACACTTGATATGAGATGCACTCTCTCTACGCAGCAGAAATCTGAAATTTATTATATTTGTAACTCAACAATCTGCTATGCATCGTACCGGGATTTAAAAATTAAATATGAATGAACAAAAGGCTTCAACATAGGAGTTATAAGAAATAGGTCAGGCAGGTAGCGACCCCCTGGTCAAGGAGGCTAAGAGATACCAAAGAGGGGTCGAAGACTCCAGCTTCGGAAAGATACACTCTCAAGAAACGCTAGTCGAGGTGGCCAGAACAGGCTTCTGGAAGCTGAAGCTGGCGAAGAAGCTACCACGGAGGGGATATGGCGCGAAGCGGGAGAGACTCCGCCATACCGGACAAGAAGAACTCAAAATGTAGCCTTGTTTTACCAGATAAGTTTTATGTATTTTACAGCAATCAATTACATCTGAATTATTAATAGTATTTAAAATTGCATTAATAAGGTATATTCATTTTATTCTTTTAGTGCTTACTGAACCCAGATGGAGTATATTTTTATGAATACTATAATGATGGTTTAGTTAGTGAACATGAGTGGAAAAGCTGGCCACTGCCTGAACTCCAATGGCGTGTTTACAACAGGTGTACTACCCTCAGGGGAGGATGATGAGAATGAATGGCGCTGAATAACGGATTGCACTAGAGAATTTGGGTGATTAGATAACTTCATCTGAAAATCAGGAATTTTGATTGATATAAGGTCAAGAACGAAAGAGGTATGAAGGTCATGGTGTAGGGATTTATTGGAAACGTAGTATGGAGCATTACCTATAGTTCTTAGGATTGTATGCGTTTGATATTTGAAGGTTTTGCTCTGCTGAAATTGAAATAAAGGGTAGAAAGATATTAAAGAAAATTCCAGGTCCCTAGAAAATACCTGAAGCCGGATTCAAGTTTCTAATGAAGTCAAACCAAGAGCTCGATGACAAGTTTTAAGGAATTTTAGTCAGTATGGGATGGAGGAGGTTGGTGTTTAATGGTGATATTAAACGATTGGGGACTGAGAAATCGGATAACAAAATACTCAATCTTCAAATTATTTATCCTGCTGACCCTCCTAGTGCTCATCTTGGCTCTATAAAGTGGTTACATTTAAGAGAGGTTCAAATCACCTCTCCGCACAACTTCTACCTAAAAATTCCTTATCGTGTAGTAAACCAGAGGTGTGAGCCTTAACGAAATAATTTTTTAATCTAAATTAACATTTAATTTATCTACTTTTCTTTCTATTTAGTTTGTTCCAACTTTAATATAATTTCGAAAATAGTGTACACCTTGAGCTAAAGATAGGGCCACATGGCACTTCTTCTTGAGCGATTAATCTTGCCGCGCTACTGGCCGTGAAGAAGATAATCAGTTTCTTTATCAGGCCCCTAACCAGAGCCAGCTAGCTTTTTAAACTCCAATTATTTATGCTAGACTTCTAGGATGATTAATGTAACTAATAATCGATTAAAAGTTATTCAACCTAATTTTTTACTTTCTTCTTATAAGTTTTTTCCCATTATGAGATAGATGACTTTCAGCTTCTTGGCTCGTCTTCGCATATATTAAACTTATATAAAAACTATATGAGGTAAAAAAAAAACTCCCTTCTATGTATTTCATAAAAGTCCACATTTTTTGATATAAGTAGAAAATTTGTATAATAATATTTTGTATTATCATCACCTTTGTGGTAGTCTGTAAATACAAACATGATAACGACACAAACGCCACAATAGTATTAATGCGACATCCACATTTGTGGATGATGTAAAATATACATTCTTATTTAAGATTTTAAGTCCACAACTGGAAAATTAAGATAGACGCCACATATACGAGACTCGTTTACTTCAAAATTGCCAATAACAATTTACCTTAAAAAAAAAAGTTGCACTTTATCTCCGGCCTTACTTGCAACATTCATAAAATTACAAATACTGAAACATTACTCGATTCATTTTGAATCACACACTACACTGTGCACAACGACATGAGCGTTCTAACAATAAATTTCTTATAATTACAAATTGAAGAAAGGATCACTAACTACAGAATGGCAACCATTTCACCTTTGTATTTATAAGTTATAACTTTACAATAGGCTTAAGTCATCGTTTACTATAGAAGCTCTTTTTCAGCAAGATATCAACAGCTTATATATTATTTTGTTTACTGCAGACAGGAAATTAGTCCGGGAAAAGATCCTTTTTGTTGTGCCTGTATTTAAATTTATCAAAGTGGGCTAGCTGTCTCACTGCATTAGCGATTCATATATTACAAAAACATATTTCAATGATTCTTATATTACCTGTGCAACCGACAACATATAATTTGCAAAACAAGACAGTACAGTACAGTGTAGTCACGGTAACCTTAAGAGTTAGCATAACAACATAATATGTACAAAGTGATGGGTTCACAAATAGACAGATGATCCTTGGATTTTTTGAAAGGAAACAGACATTTCATTGAATTATTACAATATGCTACTTGTGGGCAATAATAATAGTGCTAAATAGCTTACAATCATTCCATAAGACAAATAAAAAATGAAATAAAATAAAATAAATAAATGAATGTACTAAAAATAACCCTAAAATGGCTTCCTAGAACGTCCAAAGGCACCTTTCACTCATTGAAATTTGGTGTAACCAATGGCGTATCAAAGTCAATGAAGAGAAATGCTAGCATGTGACTTTTGCACTTCGGAGGGGAATATGTCCTTCTGTCCAATTTAATGAAACCGTCCTACCTATTTCCGACACTGTACGATACCTTGGCTTCCTCCTAGGCTTACATGGAACCCTCATACCAGACTCAAAAGACAAGAACTCAATAGACTATTCTATGTACAGATTACTATGTAGGACCTCCTATCTTTCAATAGACAATAAACTTCTAATATACAAGACGATCATCAAACCTATTTGAACCTATGAACTGGAACTGTGGGGAACCGTAAAAAAATCCAATATCAGGCGTATTCAATTCTTTCAATCCGAAGTCCTGAGAACTATAGTCAATGCTCCTTTCTATGTCTCCAACAAAACCCTCCATTATGATCTCAGCATTCCTTTCGTCCTCGACCTTATTCCTACTAAATTTTCCCAAAAACCTTGCCTGTCATCCCAATCCCCTGCACTAGTCACTATCCAGTTCCACACATCCATATAACCCACCCCACCGACTAAACCGTCAATGGCCCCGATACCAGTTGTAATATTGTTATTTGGAGTACTGCCACTGGCCAGATTCTCCACTCATGACCTGTGTGTGTGTCATGCGCCCTTGACCACCTTCCATTGGCGTTTAATGCCAATGATGCGGCTGGGAAAGGGGGCAAGGGCTTTCCGGACTCTTGCTTTACCCTTATTCCGGGGGAAGCAACTTAGTACGGGAACCCCACGCAAATTGTAAATAGTCTAATTACTTTAATTATAGACTTTTATTACTTTTTTTTTTTTGTATATTTTTGAAAGGAGTAAAGAATCCTGGTTATCCCGTCCTTTGAAGAAAAGTAAAATGGAGGTCTCGATCTAATAATGGCGTAAATAAATCAACGAACGATAGAACATACTCACACCCGGTTCATGTGGAGTAGAGAATTTTGGCTAATATTTTTGAGTATTAATTATAACTAATTAGCTAGCGAACCTTAAGAGTTATCTCTTCCTGGAGGCGAGTGACTCGTGTCGAAGACATCTCCCAGGATATTGAATAACATTTGAGGAAAAATAGAGAAGAACGGGCCAAAGATCCCTCCTGAGAGAAAACAAGAAGAGAGACTAAAATTGTATCCGCAAGTAAACAGAGTGGTATGAGTGGTTGAGGGGGTTAAGGGATACGGTTCAGTTCGAGTGGGACGTGCCTTCACCGAGCTCAATCCTGAGGCTTTGCTACGTCACAGCTTGTGGTAAAGCTTCCTTAATTAGATTCACATATCTATATTTGTGAATATGTTTATCATTTATTTCCAATGATTTCAATTTAATTATTGGAATTTATTATTATGTTTGAGGATAAGAGTAAGTAAATGGGTAGTAGCGCATAAGAGGGAGATGTTGGTGATATCATTGAAGATGGGAATAATTTTTAACGTGTTGAGAAGTTTAAATACTTAGGGCCTATGGTAACTAAGAAAAACGAAATTCAAGAGGAAATAAAGGCAGGAAATGCTTGTTATTTTTCACATTAATGTTAGGAACATTAAAATAAGTAGCTTATTTTGTTTATCTTTGACTGCACACCATGACCAATTTTTCCATTATTAGAATTATCCTCGCCCCTTTTGTCCCGAAATCTAAATATCAGAATTAGTAAAACCTATCATCCTTCCAACTTTTTATGGATGTGAAACGTTGTGGCTAACGCTGAAACATCGAAAGCGTCTTAAGGTATTCAAAAATAAGGTGTTGTGTAGAATATTCGGTTCAAAAAAGGATGATACCACTGGAGAATTTAGGAGATTACACAACACGGAATTGCGAAGCATTCACCCGTTTAGTATTTAAGTGATAGAGTCACGAAGAGTAAGATGCCCTTGTACAGTTTTGCTAACGAAAGAGTTAATACCAATTGGGAAGCGTCTGAGGGGAAGGCCGAGGCGTTGGTGGGGGAATAATTTAAGAGTGGTCTGGCGGATTTGAGTTTGGTAAGTAGTCCATGGACGGAAGAAAGGAGAGGGGGCCTTATGGAAGAAAAGAAAGGAAGGAAAGACATAAAGCGAGAACGAATATTTGGGAGCTGAGGATTTAGTTAGTAAGAGAAACGTAGTCCATAGTGACCTATTCGAATAAAAAAATGAATAAGGACCAAAATATCATACACTGCGGTGTCCGATTAAGTATGGTCATTAAATGTTGAAGATCTGTCTCCCTCAAAACATTCTGATCGTCGTGGAACTCATTGAATACCGAATGTTCGATTTTGAAATCTGAAGTGGGGAAAGCCATCAAGATGTTGCAAGGGATATCGATGAACTGAACGTCTTTTTGACATATTTAAGAGTATTAGCGAGTTATGTGGGTTAGCCCCGAACAAAACCAAAACTAAATGGATGCTAAAGATTAAGATAACGTACGCAAAATCACCATGTAATAGAATAACTCATATACTTGGAGATCATGATCAATTATAGATGGGTCCAGGCTATCGAAATTACATCAATATTTGAGATTGCACTATTGAATAGGATGGAGTATCGTCATTCTAGTAATAAATAGCATGTTCCTCTGAAAATAAGACTGTCTAACAGCTATGTACAACCTGAACTGTTACATGTTGCGGAAAAGTAAACTCAATGTCTGAGAAAGGAAAATGCTCAGGAAGATAAAAGGAGCAATAAGATAGAACGGTACGTTGCGATCAAGGAAGAATCGTGAGCCCTGCGTAGTATATGGAAAACCAGACCTGATAACGTTTGTAAGAAAATCCACCCTCAAATGGCTGGGATATGAGGAACGGATGCCAGAAACAAGGATGCCTTATACGGAAGCATTGAAGGGAAACGACTCAGAGGAAAACCTAGGATGAGATGGTAGAACGATGTTGAGGAAGACCTCAAGTTCTTTGGAGTACGGAGATGGAGTGAACGAGCAAGGGTCAGTAATGATTGGCTTAAGGTCCTTGAGGAGGGCCAGGTCCTGCCAGGGACTGTAGCGCCCATCAGTAATTAAGTATATGTTGCGGAACGTGGATAGTGGCGGAAACACATGAAGAAATGCATATTAGATGTGGTTGGACATGTAGGTATACTCCAAATTTCATGGTCCGACCACATGACTAACAGTGAATTTTTTTTATTTCTATTATGCATATAATTGTAATTGTGGACATTTTTGATTAACAGATAACAATGCCCACGTTCAACGTATTCATTACGTCTGAACGCCTCCATTTTGATTATTAATTTTTTTTCAAAAGTAGTTATTTAAAAAAAAGATATTTAATATATACTATATATATATATATATATATATATATATATATATTATGTTTTGGTTCTTGAGTTTCAGTCAGTTATTTCAACTTCTTTAGGCGACGTTTCGAGACTAGGTTAGTCTCATATTTATGAACTTACAGTGAAAAAATGAGCTTTTAGTAAAAACATTAAATAGCACACTAAAATAAATATAAATTGACACGTGTAAGTTGTAATAGATAGTGTGTACTTACAAGTTCCAAAGAATTGATCAATTTACCATCAATCAGTGACTTCGCAATATATCATAGAATGTTTATATTTCAATAGCTATCATCAACGGATAAATTCCATAACATTCAAGATAAGTAGAAACCAATATATATCTATATATAATATTTTGTAGTAAGCAATAATAAGCTTAGATAATTAAAAATTACTTGATGATTTATACGTATATTTTAATTTGACTTATGATCCCATTATATTCGAAGTGCAAGGAAGTTTTTTAAACTATGATTAGAGATTTATGATTTAAAGTTGTTTTTAAAAATTCTCTCTAAGCAGATTTTGCCTTCTTTTTTTTATTATCTACTTTCTTTTGTTGGGGTAAAACAATTCTGATGAGTTCAAACGTCGGGGCTTTGTTGAGGTATTTTCGATTTAGTTCAAGTCTAACTCAAGTGCATTCAGTCCACGTGAAACTTCGTCTCTTTGTTCTTTGGAAAGAGTGTGGATGTAAATAGTTTGAATCCATTCCTCTTTCTTTATGAGATCTACTGCTTTTATTGCTTATTTTTGTATGGTATTTCGTATGTACACCTAAGCTCCACATATATAGAACCATGATAGGACGACTGCTATATGAATTGGAAATTTGACTTGGAAACCTGGCTATAGCTAAGGAGCCAAACCTCCTAATCTTTTTAACGAAAAATCTTCCAAAGAATTTTTATGGGATTGTTTATTGATGGAGGAGGCAATCTAAGCAAGAAGTATACAGAAGTATACCAATGTATTTACAGAGCCTGTCATAGGTTAAGTAGACCTCACAAACCTCCTCTATCATACCTCTCAGAAGGAGTGCATATACGAGAAATACATAGAGAAGAAAAAACAGCTGGAGGTCTGATAAAGGAGGATTGTCAGGTCTTCCACGTGTTCTTCTCTTCTCAGGACAGTGTATTCGAAGGAGCCTCATTTCGGGCCTTCTGCAACTTGAATATGGGACTTCTTCGCCAAAAAATCCATACACTTAATGGAAACTTTAACTCATTTAAATCTAGTATAACTTGTTTGAACCAATTACATATCGTTTTCCTGTTTTCAAGAAGAATCAAATATTTGGTTTGTCATTCTATCTTCAAAAATTCTTTGTAAATAATCATAAAAACTTATTCTCTGTTTTTTAAATACTATTAATAAAGTATTAATTATTAATAGTAGTATTTGAAAGGAGATTTTCTGATAAAGGGTTTGATTTGAAACCGAATGCAACTCATTATTTTTACCCTTGGGTTTAACTAAAAAATAAATTGATTTTTCAATTCTACTTAATACAGGATATTTCCTATAATTTATGTTAATTTCAAGATAATACAGATGTATAAGTAAAGGAATCCGTGTGATAATGGAGATGAACAAGGTTGAGGAAGGGAATAAAATAAAACAGGGGTTGATACAATAACCTCGCCAGGGCGAGAACAGGGCGGACGAAAAGAGAAAGCTGATGAACTAGTTAGCGAAGTTAGCGGCCACTGCAGATGGAAACAGCGCTAAATTGCCTCGCGTCCAACAATAATTGCAATAGGCGGAGGAGGGTTGTCGTTCCCTGTTTCACGTCCCTAATAATCGATCTCTCCTCTGTGGCTGACAACTTTCTTGTTGTTGTAACAAACTGAATAAAAAAAAAAGTAGATATATTAAATAATAATTGTTAAGGCTCTCATCTGTGGTCGAGACGTGCTTACTAAACATTTTCTAGACCTAGCTGTGGTAATATGACCGGATATTGCTCATGTTTTTCGATCAATTTATCAGATTAATCGAACAATTGATTAATTGACATTTTATTTCAATAGTGTCTTGCCAACTTTGTCCGCAAGGGGCAGCACATCCCGGACACAGGGGTAAAAATGTTTATGTTACCTGGAATGAAACTTTTTATACCATTAGTCGGAGTTGAGAACTCCTACTGCCGGCGAGCAGGGTCGTGGTCCGACCGGAAGGAAGATGAGCTGTCAAGGTAGGAGTATCTTTTTTTCTGACTAGATTTTGGGTGTAGCCAGATGGTAGCTCAGTTGTTGACAGAGTCAATGAAATATTTCTTTTTCTTTTGAACGTTTCGATCACGAAGTAGATGGGATAATGAACCTTATTTTAAATTATCGTAATTATTTTTATTTGTCATTATTCTGTTGATGGTGAATTTTAGTTTAAATTTGTAATTATTATTTTATTGATGTCTTTAGGATTAGTCTTATTGATAATGGTTGAGTGTAATTTTATTTTAGTATAGTAGAGTTTTATTTTTTATATAAGGATGTTTGGGTTTATTTTTTTACAAGTTTCCCTATGTGTCCTCGACTATACCATGTCCCCACACAGCCCTTTTTCAGGTGTCCACGAAGTCTAAGAGAGGAGCTGCAGGTAACATTATTATTTGTATATTGTATTTTAATCTGGAATGTCTAAACTAAAAACAACTGACCTAGACACGATATAATTTCCAGTTACGCCAATTAAACTAGAAATTATTATTTTTTACAGGTTGTGGAAAATATATAATAATAGGAGTAATCTCAATATAAATTAGGTAACTGTAGAAATATTTATAAATGTATTAATAACTATGGAACTCATGAAGAGATTTGAACTAATGAAATTTTAGTATTCTTATATCTCTGTTCACCTTCAATAAAAATCAATAATCCATGGTCTAATCCATTTAAATTTTGGTACAGTTAGTAGTTACAAACAAACTATGACGTGTCGATTAAGTAAACTGACCCAATAAATATATTATACATACTATATTATTGAAGTAACAAATGTATGGTAAGAATAACAACAAAAATGTTATGTTTATGATCTAATATCATTTACTCCTCCACTATTATTCTTTCTATAAATTTTAACATTTAATTGTATACATTTTTAAGTTGGCTCACGACTTGGTATGTTTTTGCTAAACTATTTTTGTTTGATAAAAATAAGCACAGATACAAAAAGAGCAACAATTTATAAATTGGAATGCAATAGAAATAATCCCAAATATCAAATCCTTAATTGTTTAAAATATTGGTAAAAGGTAAGCGGTCAACGTTTCGCCTATTTAGGCATAATCAGGACGTATGAGTACTCCAAACAGACTCGTCAAATGAAGACATAAACCTAGCTCCAAGACGTCGCAAAAACAACTGAGACAAAGGAGGTTCATACACTAACAGCAGGGAGGTTATAAAAATCGCTTTTTGTCTTATTTTATGTAATTATCTTTTAGTGTACGCCATGATAATACCTTAATTGGCGTAACGTTGACTTGTAAGCTTTTCCCAGTATTTTAGATACTACGGACATTTTGGCATTATTTGCACTGCATTCTAATTTATGTTGGTTTAGTTTATTTATACACTAGTTATTGGTAATATTCATAAAAAATCATCACCAAGAGTTATTTTTATTTTTACTAACATTCATCAATAAAATTTAAAAAAATACAAACAAACAACTAGATAAAACATTAATTTAACTTTTTAAATGAACTAAGATAATGGATATGTACTAATAAAATCAAATACAGAATTTATAAATTTAAAAATGAAATTCGTAAGGTTAAAGTTAAACGACCTTTCAATAATTAATATTCAACCTGGATCATCATAGTGGCAGTTGACTTCTCATTTTTTTTCCTTAGTTGGTTACCCGATCCGCCCTAAGCACACCTGATCCTTATTCCATGAAGGTATCACATCAGGACCTCGCCACCCTCACCTAAGTAATTGACTTGTTGCCCTTCAAGTTGTCGCATGTCATTGTATGTTTAGCGGCCCTTAATGAATCTGCTTTGCGAGTTAGATCCTGGAGTTGTTTCTCGTTCCTAATGATGATGGATTTTCAGGTTTTCTAAGGATTCAATAATATACTGAAGTACTAGCAAGATTTGTTTCCTAATCGGAAAGCTAATCATGTCCTGTATAAAAAGGTTGGAGCACCTACAAGGTAAATTTGTTTTTCAATAATAAAAATCTATTATTGGAAGCAATATAATACAACCCTCTATACTTAAGAGGAATACGTATTAGAGATCAATTACACACTGCACTAGAGATCTCCAGTTCCACCCTCCTTGTGTAGAGAGCAAAGCGGGAACTATGGATTTGAGACCAATGGGAACTGAATAAAAGAACTAGATAAAAGATAAATACTGTGGTTCTTACTATTGTTTTATTTTATTTACCAAAGCAAAGAATCAGAATTCGAAAATTAAAAAAAACTGGACCAGTACAAGACATAAGGTCATTTATAACCTGAAGAATTTCCAACAGTTGAAGTGGTACTTTAATGATTAGGAAGAGATCATGCACAATCATTATGTTTTTAACTAAATTAACAGTACTCATTTTACAGATGTTAGGAGTCATGAAGCCAGTATTGTTTTTTTGTTCCAGCAGTCAAAGGTTGAAGGTTACAACGCATGGTACAGTTCTATTGTATCTAGTTAGTTAAGAATATTGTTTTTCTTGTACCACCCTTAGTAGGAAGGTTACAGCGACTTTAAGATATACGATGTATAAGATTACAAAGGTTACGTGTTGTACAGCTTTGTTGTTACTATTGGAAAATAGTTTGTTTTGTTTCATTATGTATATGTGGAAAATATAAATTGAATTTGGAGGAGTATAAATTAGTTTAATTTATCTGAATCCATACAATAGATGCTAAGTGAGCCACAGACTATAAATACCTATTCGAAAATTTAAAAACAGTTGGGTCATCCAATCACTTTACAACATTAATGGTCTTTATTCTCCTGGAGTTTTTTCTGTCTATTAAATTCCTTCATGCGTTCTCTGCTACGTTTCTTTTGATCCTCTGTCGAGGTTCGCCCAACCTTCTCTGGTCTTTCTTCCTCCTAAATCCTTCCAGATATTTCACTCTGCTTCCGAATTCACTCCCTTCTGGTATGCGAGGCCCTGTAATGTTCAATTTTTCAAAACTTGCTTTACTTCTGTTGCTGCTTCGAGAAATAATCGTATATTTGCTTGATCACCCTATGCTTGTTCTTCCTATACTGATGCCCAAGGAATTTCAGACTTCTCTTATGCATAATATCCGAAATTCTTTCCATTTTAGTTACTCTCCAGTTCCCATCGGTCTTCAGTCTGAACTGTAAATGAGATTTTCAATTTAAATCTTTTCATTTAAAATTCTTCATTTAGAGCTTCCTGTTTTCGATACCATCTCCATCGAGAGGCATTTATTGACGATAAGGCACTCCGTTTTTACGACCGTATTAAAATATTTTATTTTGGCATTCAAGGAGATTAATTCATATATATAGATATCCTTTATTGATCCGTACGCTAATTCTATTTTTATAATCCACTCTCCAACAGATGATTTCTCTAATTCATTCTATAGTCTCTCCCAGATACCTGAATTTGAGACCTTTGAATATCGCTGAATCCGATCTATCTTCGTCTATGGTCTACATTGATATGAATTTTTATTTTGGTGTATCCTGTTGATAACAACCTTTGACATTTTTTTTTTAGTATTTTAGAGGTTAAGAGGGTTTGTATTGGATTTCCAATTCCGTTCTGTGAATTTTCATTTAAATATTTATGGCTATGATAATATACATACATTCTGCGTAATTATTAGTTAGAGTTATATTTAGTTCATTTTTCAGTTTCTCACTCTAACTAAAATATAATTTTGAATAACATTATTTGACATTATATATATATATATATATATATATATATATATATACATATATGAGGAAAGAAATGGTCCGGGCAGAAATTAGAAAAAATCTCTTTTGTAAGGAGTTCTCCTTAAGAGTTAAAGAAAATAAAGAGTTCTCCTTACAGAAGAGATTTTTTCCTGACCTCCACTGGACCATTTTTCTCCTTTTAAAATGATATAAGATTGATATTTTGTAGGGATTCTAAGTACATATTTATTTATTATTCGCCAAAATATCTGAGCCTAATTAGGATAAGGTGCCGTTAAGTAGGAAAGATGTATTAAGACCTTTATAGAAGGGGCTTTGAATATTCAAGTTGAAGATTCCTCCCAGGCGGTGATAACCGGCGAAGGCTTTGCTCGGGAATTTGGTTGCGGGGAACTTCATTCCCGGGGAAAGACTAGCAAAATTATTTAATCCCGGTTGATGAATGCAGAATGGAGTAAACAAGATTAATTTCTAATGAGAGAATAAAGAGCTTTAGCCGAGAGAGGGGCGAAGGGTCCGGGGGGGGGGGGGTACTTCTTTGAAATAAAGTTGTGTTGGCGTCACCCCACCTCAGCATTCCCCACCGACAATCTTGTTCCCGAAGTCGAAACTTCAAGTAGCGATAATCACACTGTGTTGTATGGCTCTAGTTTTGAAACTAGACATGTATGACATTAAATGATTTAATATAAGACTTTGCCATATTTTATAAAGTCATGTATAGTCCAATATCTTAAATATTAATGTAAGAGAGGAGATAGTTGACTGGAAGATCTGAGTAAAGAAGTAAATAGTTGGGGGTGCAGTCATATTAAACACTAAATAAGTGGGTACTTATTTTTTATTTTGTGCCTACGTTTCGACACACTTTGTCATCTTCAGGGCTAAGAAAGAAAACAGACAAAACTATAAAAATACATTACAGTACCAAAAATATGATAATATAAAAATATATGTAGAGTAATTGAAAATTAGAACAAAAAAGTGAGGGATATATATGAATATTATATTATCATATTATTGGTACTGTATGTATTTTTATAGTTTTGTTGTTTTGTCTGTTTTCTTTCTTAGCCCTGAAGATGACCAACAAAGTGGGTCGAAACGTTGCCACAAAATTTAATAAGTACCCACTTATTTAGTGTTTAATTTGACTGCACCCCCAACTATTTCCTTCCTTACTTAAATATTAATTTTTAGTTCACGGAGTAAGTGAAAAAAATTGTCATATTTTCCGTGCATTACGTGATTTTGAAGACGATTTACGTATCTTTATACAAGTTGTCATCTATTTAATGTACTCATTTCTTTTGCGCTAATTCTGCGAATTCAATTATGTTTGGTAGTCATATAAATAATTGTATCTCAGTTCAGTCCAAACCTCTGGTGTAAGTTGTGTACCTATGCCTTCTTCCGGGTCCATGTTTGCTCTCTAACTTCTCCTAACTATAAGTTGAAGTAGTCGGTAACTGTCATGATTCATTAGATGACAGAGATATTTAATCTTCCTCTTGGTAATTGTAATTCTACTGCTTTACCTTTCCTGTCCGCCTCAGTACTTCCGTGTTGGTGATGTAAGATATATTGAGATTGCGCCGGTAAATAAACATCTCAAACGCCTACAACTTTTTCACTAGTTGTTCACGGCACTCCGTGAAATATATCTAGATGGCTGAGGACAGGAAATATCTGGTCGAGCAACTGGCAACCCCACGAAGACTCAGAGTTGTTCGTCACATGTAATGAGAGTTGTTGGCTAATTATGAAAATGGACACAATGTGCACATTATATAAACCAGTATTGTTATTAATAAACATGAGTGAGTTAGTTAAGCCAATCCAGACTGAAGAATGTGGAGTAAGAGAAGAAGCCCAGCTTAAGAAAACACTATGAAAAATACAGAAATACCTCAAAATATGTAATGTAGTTTTATTTCTCATCTTACTAAATTGTACATTAGAATAAGGATCTCAAAGGGAATTCCTAGATTAAACACTAGTGTTTCACGTCTCTGCACCATAGAGAAAAACAGGAAAAATATACCATTTGGTCAGTCTTAATTTTAGTGGTTGAGCTATCTCTTCTTCAAAGGAACTGTGTCATAACTCAAAAAACCTTTAAAAAAAAATTCAATAGAGGTAGTTGAAAGTTCCATATGAGTTAGAAAAACAAAAATGTGGGTATTAGTGAAGAATGTCATTTATATTGTACTGATGGTATTGAAATTCGTTCATTAAACATTAGAAAATATGTAAACCTTGAAACTTTTTCATATAAACTTATCATTCCCATAAAACTTCAAGTTCAAACATGATACAACTCAAAATATGACTTTATTAAAACAAATAATGTTGGAAATGGAACATCATGAATATCGTTCTTGAATTATAATGCTTCAACGATTGCTACTGAAGGCTTGACAGAAAAATGCCAATTTTTCAGTGGTCTCGCTCTTTTGAAGAAGCAATATGTCGCTGCGTGTTAGCACATTTCATATTCCGGAATTTCGCTTAGACTTTCTGGAATGTTCTTCAACCTTTTGCTCTCATTATTAGTTAGTTGCTGTTCCAAAACATAAATATGAAACTACCTGGTAAATTACCTTATTATTTACTACCAACTGCTGCTGAGATTTGCTTACCAGCATCCATTTAGACTTGTTCAGATTTAGGTTATCTCCTATTTAAATGTAATAAAATAGAATAGGAATAAATGGGAAATCGTTAATTTTCGTGACCTAAACCAAGCAGATTAGTAATAAAAAGAAAACATAAGTACGATAGAAACATACTTCTATTTTCTTACCAGTCGAGAGGGATCCATTATTCTAATATCCTTAATCAATGCCTTTTCAAGGTGCTATAGGTTTGGAGAAGTTAAATTATGAATGATTAATTATTTGTATTTATTGAAACATAGCGCTATCAAACACACGTTTCCAAGATTAAAATAAGCTTATGACGTATTTAATAAGATATTAAGTGTTGACAATAATATTATCAAGGAGGAAATGGAACTAAGGAGCATTTCCCTTAGGCTTTCTAATTGATTGAGGAAAACTGAGGATGTTGTTGGTGGGCTGCTCCTACCCACGTTATTTATAAAGGATAATAAATAAGGATTGTCATTGGTCGGTTCGGCCCGGCCCAAGTCGTCGCAGGGTTATTTATAGCCACTGCTTGCTCGCTCCCGTTCTCGCAAATCGATTCCTTTATCTTCGTCTAGGATCGAACTCGAGTGTAATTAAATCGATGTCAAGTCAGCTGAGAAGGGTTTGTGGAGATCCGGACTGTGAGAGATTTGTCTGGATGGTGTCGGTGTAGACATCATCTGGTAACTCCATCGGAATTGGTGGGCATCTTACGTATCGTTCACCGATCGGGCTTAAAAAGATTTAATATTAATTTTTTTATAAAATTTTAGAATCCTGTTCGTTTATTTTTAATTGTGACTAAGAAATTTCTATTGAAATATGCCATAAATTGTTCTTTGAAGGAATGCAAAATAAAAATATTGCAGTATTGGAATGAGGAGTTGGGCAAGGTCATGAACAAAATATAGTGGAAGAAGGAGGATGAAAACAAATTGCAGGAAATAAAAACAGTAAAGTGAAGACAGCAGGAGATAAAATGTAACTAGTAAAGAAAGAACAACCTGTGGTGTTGTCGTTAGCATAATATACTATTGCCTATCCTTATTTCATGTCGAAGATTCCTCCAAGGCGGGGATATATCTGGACAGCGAAAATTTAGAACTCCCACTGTTGTATCGTCCGATTAGTCTTAGCAGCATAAAGTGACGTTAAATAAACAAACGACTCTGTGGTTCATTTACATTGACTACAACTAATTGAGTATCATTTTCGTACGCAACCTTTACCTTAATTTTATAGGATATTGAGATATTGCACTTTACCACATTGGAATCCTTAATCTGAAGAGAGCTTATAGACTTTTGGCATTCACCATCGTAACAATGTTTTATTCAGTCCTTCATTGTAACTTCTGGGATTCAAGAAACTTTTTTTCTTAGAGCTTTCTTTAATGAATCTCATATATTCTTATAATTGTTTTCTCTCCCCCTACAGTTAGATACTGGTATAGACTTTTATATAAAATTTATAAGCCTCTAAATCTCAGGACGATCCTATAATTGTTTAGATTTTGCAAGTTTAAATGTCAGATTCTACGCCTTTCGATTCTGAGCTACTGTCGGTCTTTGAACAGTACACAAATTAGAGATCGCTATCTTTCTGCTCCATGGTTATTCAATACGTCTCTCCAATTACTTTCTATTGGTTACATACTATTATATTATTTGATTTTCTTACAGTTGAGATATTTTTTTCCAAAACATTTTTTCTGGATGATTCTCAGGAAAAATGGAAACGAAGACTAGTAATGAATAAAATAATTTAAGGATAAATCTGTATGGTGTATCGTATATGTCATATTCCTAATACAGTCAACAGTGGAAGTATCCATGGCAACCACCCCTGGACAGAAGATTCCAGCTGTTATTAGACTAATGTAGATACTTATAACCTTATTTAATGTTTATGTTCAAGTGTAATTGTAATCAATTTAATATAATCTTCAAATATCTAAAGTGCTTTTTTATAACATAATAATATACTTATACATCCTTTTTGAATAATAGTAATATTACATGGAGGTGATGGGCCTCCTTGTAATAAAAAACAGAATTAATTTAAAGGCAGTAATAATGAAAATATATAATGATTGAAAGAAATATACGACATAACAAAAGTTATGAAATATGCTAAACTAAGAGATGAGTATGTGAAATGGACGAAGGATGAATATAGAGAACAGAAATTAAGGAGGGGACAAGCTAAGCAGCAAGTTATAGAATGATCTTAACCGGGCCCTTCCGTCAAAGGACCCTTTCTCCTCTCCCAACTGGCCGGAAGTAGGGAGGGCAGTCGAGCGGAAAAATGGGTTCAAGGACGTTGAAAGATTGTCAAAAAATGTATGTTGCTCCTAATTATGTTGTGTTGGGTTGCATGGGGCCTTGGTGACTGAGTTAGTTAAAGCGTGAATATTGTGATTGGAATGATACAGGCTCGAACCCAACCTGGTGTGTTGAAAGTTATAAATTCAACCTTCAACCTTAGGTACCTTGGAACTTCACACACTGGTGAGGATGGTTGGTAACCTGTTGGAGTAACTCGTAAGGTCTTCTTTACATGAAGTATAACCTGGCGTTATTACATGCGCAATTGATTAAAATTAATGCCAATCATTCAAATTGCAATGTATAATAGAGTATCTAGGTTTCTTCCTTATAGTATCGTTACCGCTTTATAATCCAAAGAAAATGTTACGATTTTTTTTATCGAAACATATTGTAGGAACATTAAAAAAAAATACAATAGTTTCTCATAGCATGGCTGCTCCGTAGTTAGTACATTCTTATTCAGGCTATTGTTATTTTTTATTATCCTTCCTTCTTCAGTCCTTCTACTTCTTTAACCTCATTCTCCGGGTTAGATTATCCCGTCCTTGGGGAAATCAAACGCGTCTCCTCTTCCTCGAAATATCACCCCCCCCCCCTCCACTTTCTTCCGCCCTTTCTTCACTTTGGCTAAACACTTCCTCCCCCTTAAAGCCCCGGCAATATGCAGATCTCCGAAATCTCCATCATAATTTTCTAGAGCTTTTCCTCCTTAAACCGGATGAGGTATACACTTCAAAAAGCCGTTGCAATAATGAAAAGGGAGAAGGTATAGAAGGAAAGGGATAAAGGAATTTATTAAGCGCCTCAAAGAGGATTTTGGTTACATTGAAATAGCTTATGACAAATACCCCCCTTCCTCTCTTCTTCTCTTTCTCCCAACGATCTTAGCGATTTGTTACGTTAGTATCATCCCTTAATCTTCAGTTTCTTTAACCCGATATCCCACTTTAATAATATCGCCTTCTCCTTTGAGGCCTTTGCCGGAATATTTCTTGAAAAATTGATATTTTTTTCTTTTTAGATCCTTTCAAAGTTACCATAGGAATATTTTTATACAGATTTTATTATATTTAACATAATTGTTTATTTATCAAAGTATTTCTCATATATCAGAGCTAATGTGTAAAATTAAAATCCATTATTTTTAAAGATTTTAATTGTTGTTGTGTTCTCGAGCCTGTAATAATTTGGTTTACATATTTATCAGGCATAACTACAGCCATCTACAGGCATCTGTATCTCTTACCTCCGGACACAGGAGGGGAATTCAATTTTGTACGCTTATAGGAAGTAACTGTACGCTCTAATTTTGTACGCTGATAAGAAACTGATGGGGGGGGGAAAACAGTCAAATAATATGTAGGTTTGTACATGACTATATGGGCTAAAATGTGGCGTAAAATACATTTCCAGTAGTGTAGTTTAAAGTTTTTAATGATCCCTTGGTCTAAAGGCTGACGACAAATAAGACCGCCTCAAAAAAATTGTGACACGTTCCTTCGATATTTTTCCTCCATTACATTTTTCTGCTTTCAGCGCCATAGTTTTGTCCGGTAATGCTCGAAAAAAAAGGGCGCTCAGTTTTAAATGTCTTTAGGGGAAAATCCAGTGCAACGCTCCTTTACTTTCGATGTCCAATCAGCAACTAGAGGACTAGGAAGCCTCTAGGAGGACCCTCACCGCTTAAGATTCTGTATTTTATTCCATGCCTCACTTTGTCGAGACAACCACCAATACTTTTGGCAACTTCCAACGCCTTTTCCTGTATGAATGGTCCGGGATATTATTTGATCGCGCTCGGCATAGCAACTCATACGTAACTTGATCAATCATCTGCCCCCCTTCAGGTATATTATAAATGTCTTCTTTGAATTATCATTCCCATGATCTACCCATTTTAAAAGAATATTTGTTTTAGTTCTTAAAATTTTCGCAGCCCGCGTTTTCCTAAGTTTAAACTTCTTTCCAAGATCACGGACACTCAATTTTCATGTTCACTCGACTGTATAATCTCTACTTTTTCTTTAATAGTTAGCACTTTTCTTTTGGAAGACATGTTCCCAGTTTCAAGGAAGAGAGTAGAGTGAGTTGAAAAACCTCAATAGGGCACCTCTGTAACGTAGTAACCTTGGTTGAGCGTGATAACAAGTCAGGCAAAGATCAGAATATATCTCTGGAATATTGTACAAAAGATATACTAAACAAAACATGTTTATTATACTTTTGTAGAAAACCAATAATGAAACCTTTGATCCACAAATGATATAATATTCGTCATCTTTATGCATCTTCGTCATTTATGCATATTCGTACCCAATGCAAAATCAGGTCACGGTAGGATTTTTATTACTTTAACAATAATTATTAATTCTTACTTCAAACTGAAGTAATATTTAAAAATATTAATTATTACTTCAAACTGCTAAAATCCTGCCTCATCGATATTATACCTGCCCTACTCTTTATATGCAATTTTTCACTGCAAAACGGAGTATTCCCAACCACCTGGAAAAAAGCCATAGTCCATCCTATCAATAAATCCTCTAACCCTGTCTAACTCAAAGACTACCGCCCAATCTCAATCCTCTCCAACCTTTCCAAGTCTCTAGTAAGAATAGTCCAGTCACAAATGTCAAATTTCCTCGAACAGTCCAACCTCCTTGACCCACTTCAATCAGGTTTCTGTCCCAGTTTCTCCACACAATCGGCACTTACCAAAATCACCAATGACATACATACCGCTATGGACGACAAAAAACTAACAGTGCTTATCCTTCTTAGTTTTACTAAAGCTTTTGATTCCTTGGACCATTCAATCCTTTTTGGCAAACTCAAATCAATGTCCTTTTCTAACAGTTCTATCCGATGGTTCCAATCCTTCCTCTCTGATAGATCTCAAGAAGTTTCCATACCTAATCATCCCCTTTCCTCTTTCCTCAGGCGTGGCACAGGGCTCATGTATCTCTCCTCTTCTGTTCAACTGCTGCTATATCAATGATGTTCCTAAATCGGTTCACCACTGTTCCCATCATCTATATGCTGACGACTTCCAAATATATCTGTCCTTTCCTCCTTCCGAGCTATTTATTGCGTTCGCTAGTATTCAGGAAGACCTAGATGGGATCTGTGCCTGGGCAAAGCTGAACAAACTGGAATTGAACGCATTGAAAACTCAGGCCATTGTTTTAGGTTCCAATTCCCTCCTTACATCCATCCACGCCCTCCCAACATTACTCCTAAACGATCATCCTATCACGATTACCTCCTCTGTGAAAAACCTAGGCATCACCATCGACCAAAACCTTTCTTGGAAATCCCACATCATCCAGATATCCCGACGGCCAATTAGTTCCCTGAAGTTGTTCCATTGTTCTCGTCATCTCCTTACACAATCTTCCCGTAAGCTTCTCGTATCTTCTCTCATCTTCCCCCACTTTCACTATTGTAGCGTGGTATATGGAGGCCTCTCTAAAATGCTTGAAGACACACTAAAGAGAATAATGAACTGCCCTCTAAGATTTGTGCTTGGTACTCCGAAGCGATCGCGCGTCTTCCACCTCTATGGTGAGTTAAAGTGGCCCTTCCCTCCCTTCCGAAGACATTTCCTCTGTTCATTCTTATACCAATCCATTCACTCTCAACACCCTTCATATATCTACAGTCCCCTCCAATTCAAATCCTCAGTTTAACACCATAAAACAAGATCCCGCCTTTCTGATCTCTATATACGTTCACACAGAACTAAAGCATTCGAACGTTCCTTTCTCGCCCGCTCCACCACAGTGTGGAACTCAATCCCTCCTAATATCCGTCATACCCCCTCTCTATCATTATTCAAATCCTTGCTTTTTCAACACCTTTTAGCTTCCCAAAAGGATACTCTCTAAGCAGTTTATTCATTTGCTTAGAAAGTAATGTATAGAATAACTCATTGTGTTATTAAGTTCTTTTAATTTTGCTTTTTGAAAGATCATGTAAAGAAATTATTGCATCTAACAAAAGCTATGGATTTATCTATTCTCTTTAATTGCTTAATATCCTGTCAAGATCTGTACTGTTTATTTACTTACTATTATTTTTGTTTATATATTTCTTTTTAAATTGTTTTCTGTCATGTTTTACACGCTTTATTATTTGTAGCATTTATCCTTCTGGCCAGATTAATATTATGTTTTTTTCCTGTTCATATATGTTATTATAAAGGGACTTAGTCCCAGAATAAAGTTACTTTTCTATTCTATTCTATTAATGACAGTTGAAAATTTAATCGATGTACCAAACCAAAGATTTTTTTTATTTTTGTTTCTAAAATAAACCTGTACCATTACAACCTTTGAGTGCTATTGGGCTCAGTTTATATTATGTTCCTAAGCCAACGATTGTGCAGAAAGGTGAATTGGTCGAGATAACGCTTATTAGCCAGGTTCTTTTTAAAACTTTATTTTCATTATAACTTTTAAATTCGGGAGTAGTTTTCTCTGTCTCCAATACTTTCATACGTTCACTTGTGCGTTTCCTTACATCCTCTCTTCAGCTTCGTCCTACCTTCCCTGATCTTTCTTCATGTTGAAACCTTGAAGATTTTTCACTTTGCTTCCAAATTCACTTTATTCTAGCACGCGAGATTTTGGCCGCTCCCAGGCTCACCCAGCCTCTATCATGAACACCAGACCCTTCAAGGGTTGTAGTGGTATAATTATTTTATAGAGACTGCGTTAATCCAGAAGTGTCTTAAGATCCCATCAAGTCTATCTAGGACTGTTAACAGATAAGTAATTTATCTTCAGGGGTATCGTTTAACTAATGAAACTTTTTGTTATGTTTTCTTTTTTAATTTGGATATATTCTAAATAAGCCCTGCTTGGAGATGCCAGAGTGGCGAAATAAGATTAACATTTTTAGCCCCCCCCCCCAGAGGGGCCAAATCCTTCGAGGCCCCGAGAAGGAGCTCAGTAAACAAAGCGCCCTCCTCCTGGAATAGGAAAGCTAAGCCAATTCTTGGCTGTCTGGGGCAAACAGGGTCGTTTGTCAGGGACGAGATATGAGCTGTATCCACGAGCTGGCTATCTTATTCATGGAGGCTTTCGGATATAGCTCTAGCAGTCGTAGTCAAGATTGCTATCGGACTAAAGGACATCAAGAAATCGATAAATAAAAAAATGCATTTTATCTTTTTTCAATTATATAAAATATATTAGCTCATCAACTACAAGGTATTTCAGTCTTATATAAATATTAAATTATTTTAACTGGTAACTTATAAACGATAGAAGTATAAAAGTAGCTCGAGTTATATACTTTAAAACCCGTACCACTACAACCTTTGAAGGTTCTTGGGTTCAGACGTGATAGAGGCTGTACTGTTTCAAGGACAACCTTCAGAGGGTTGTGAAGAGAAGTGATTTGTCCTAGATCTCGCTCAACCACCAGGTTTTCCCCTCCATTAAGAGAACCCACTTTATTGAGGCTGGGTGACCCCCAGAGGTCTCTAAATCCCATAGGGTCAATCTCCGACTGTTAAGATACTAAAAAAATTGTCTACCACAGCAAGATTTGAATCCGGGACATTCGGCACGTCTGCTCAGCCACCCTGCTCTCTAATATATATTCATCATCATCAGCAAGGGTTAGCAACCATGGTATTTGACTTGGTGAGAATCGTTTCCGTTTCTTTCCACTTCGGAGTCCCTTATCACCTTCTCTAGTGCTAGGTTAAACAACAAGCATGATAGGTCATCTCCCTGTCTCAGGCCCCTTGTGGTCGTGAAAGTCTCTGACAGGTCTCCCTGTATTGTGACTTGACATCTTGATCCTATCATCAGCAACTCTGTAAGATGGATCAGTTCAAGGGGGATATTCATTGTCACCATGGCCGAATACAGTTTCTCTCTTATGACACTATCATATGCACTGCTGAAATCAATAAAGAGGTGGTGCGTGGTGATGTTATATTCGCACGTTCTTTTTAAGCTGGGTCCTCAGTGCAAAGATTTGATCAGTGGTGGATCTCCCCCTCATAAAACCACTTTGGTAGACTCCTACCTCTCTTTCTGCATGCGGAAGTAGCCTCTGATAGACGATATTAGACAGGACCTTATACGTGCAGTTCAGCAGAGTAATTACTGCAGATTGTCTGATCCCCCTTATGGAGTGGTATGATGATGCCAGTGTAGCATTCTTCAGGCATAGTCTTGGTAATCCAAATCACTTCATTCCCACCAGCAGTTCTGCGGCTATGTTGTCAGATCCTGGGGCTCTATTGTTCTTCATTTTTTTTTTTGGCCACAGGGCCAATCTCCGACTGTTAAGATATTAAAAAAAAAAGTTCTTCCACAGCCAGATTTGAATCCGGGACATTCGGCACGTCTGCTCAGCCACCTTGCTTCCTAATATATATATTAACTATTTATATTTTATTATCATTGATATCAAATTTGCTGGATAGAATACTCTCCAAGGGCAAATATAACAGAATAATAAGAATACATATGACAAAAAATCTTTAGTTAAAATTTCTCTCCTGTTGTTTGGAACCTCTTGCATTTGGAATGAAAAATTAAAGAAAAGTTGTTTTTCTTTTTGTATCTTGTTTATTTTAATTATTCGGTTTTATATACTATTTTGTAGCTTATTCCAATCACTTTACTTCTATATATTTGACACCTTCTTGAAGTAGTGGTTAGTATTACAAAATTATGGCCAAAATCGAGGGCTTTCAACCAACCAGATGGGCTTACAATTTTTTAAAAGGGAGAAAAAAATTCATAGTTATACCGCCCTTCGGAAGGGACGTGAAATGGGGGTCCTGGGCCTGTACGATGTCAGGTACTCGTTAAAAGTCCTAATTAAACCTGGATAAGCAAACTCTAAGGCTCCCACTTCAGGATTGCCCGATCAGCCATGTCAGCATAAAGTGACGTTGAATGAATAAACAATCAAACAGTAAGATTAATTATTTCACATTTCCTCCTACTTTCAGGAGTAGCTAGAGGTAGCTGGAGGTAGCTAGTGGTAGCTGGAGGTAGCTAGTGGTAGCTGGAGGTAGCTAGTGGTAGCTGGAGGTAGCTAGCTATGTAGTAAGCTATGTAGCTATGTAGTAAGCATCCCTGTCATGGACGCTCATCTATATTAAAAAGACCAAGAAGGGCTCTAGTTACCCACTTTTCCGATTTTGCAGATTTATAGTAAAAAGATAAACATTAAATTGTAACTGTAGCTTCGTCTCAACAGCGGAGAGTTATTTAAAATTAATTATCACTTTCATATATTTTTGTACCTTGAGAATCAATATGGATGGAAATGTTTTCTAACTAACCAAACAGTTACTCACTAAATAAAGATTTATTTTTGGCCTCCTCACAGACCATTATCTCCTCCATTATAAAAGTTACTTATAAACTACTGCTTGATTCTTTCTACATTCTTTAACATACCTTTCTTAGGCCATAAAGAGTTTAGATAGGGCTTTAGAAAAAGTATCGATAGATTGATTTAGTTTTAAAATATTTTTATAAAATTGACCAAAAACCTTTAAGCTTTATAGAAAACTCATAGTTTTAAAGAGAAGGAGTCACCAAACTTGCCTTAATGCAACATTTCCACCAACGTCTTGGCCTACCTCTCAGACGCTTCTCAGTCGGCACAGCGCTTATTAACTTTTTAGGAATTCGTTCGTTACTCAGCCCAACAACTTTACAAACCCATCTTAATCTTTGCAACGCTATAACTTGACTAATGTTAACCTAGTGGATGCTTCGAAATTCCGCGTTGTTTAATCCTCAAAATTCTCTAGTGATCTCATCCTTTACTACTCTCCACCCAACAACTTATTTTCGAATACCGTAAGACGTTCTTCATCCTTCAGAGTTAGCGCCCATGTCTCACATCCGTAAAGAGGATTTAGGATGGTAGTTTTATAAATTCTCTTTTTTAGATTTCGGAGCAAAAGACTAGAGCTTACTAATGTCGAAACCGAATATCAAGCATTTCTGCCTTTAATCGCGTGTTTATTTCCTCTTGAACTTCGTATTCTTGTAGTTACCGTACAAAGTACCTAAACTTCTCGACATGTTCAAAATTGGTCCCTCCTAAAACAATATAACCAAAATCTTCTCCTTTTCTGCTACTAACATCATGCTTAGTATTTTCAAAATTTACTTCCAGCCCTATTTCCTTATCTGCCTTCATCATAGGTTAATAAATTAATACAAAAAAAATAAGCATTGATTAAAAATATGTTTTTTCCTAAAGAAGATATATAATAAAGTTCTACTTGTAGTCGGGTCTTGGAGTTTTGTCTAGTACAGCGGATCTAAAACCCGCAGAGACAGAGAACTGTGGACCTGCTCTTAGTTAGGGCTGAGGGCTGCCATGGGATTCGGGAGCTGGGCTATGCTCCCCCAGAGGGAACCCAAGTTCACAGGCGCTGCTTTTTGGAACTATAAATATCTCTTTAATGTTTAAACAATTTATTTAATTTTTCAATTGAGCGGAGCCCTGCAAAGAACTTGGTGCTCATGGCCGTCAGCCCTTTCTGCATCTTCCACAGACAAGAAATGTAACCATCAAACAAAAATTTGCCCCTTTAATTATTACTGTAATTTTTAAATATTTTCATTTCGGGCAAATCTTTTCTCTTAAAAATAAAAATATTTAAAAATTTCTATACATATAATTCTCAATAATTCAAAAAATCTATACACATGAATAAATTGAAAAATGTTCGAAGTACTCAATAAAGAATTCTATTCTAATTATATCTGGATATGTAAAATTTAAGGCTCCTATTGTAGCATCGTCCGATTAGACACAGCAGCATCAAGTGCTATTAAATGAACAAATAAGCCTTTAAACCTAAGCATTAATATCGACCTAGAAACAACTAAATACAAGCATGAGGTAGATAATAAATTATATATATGTTGACCTATTTAGGACAAGCATTGGAGCTCTATAATTAGTTTAATCTGTATTAGGTAGTTGTAGTGGGATCAAATATGTATTTAGTTTTTATTAAATTAATTTTGCAATTTTCGAATATCATATTATAGATGTTATTTATAAACTGTTATTTGAGAACCTTTAGGTTTTGTTAGGAATCCTCCGTTCATAAACGATCAGCAAATTTATTATATAATTTTCTAATGTTAACTCTTTAAAAACCTTTTTAAGATAAAAAAATCCCTTGAAAAGCTTAAGTTCTGTTCTTGGTACTAATTTGAAGCCTACGATTTGAAGGAAAGAGATTTGCCTGTGTATACTGCAATACATTACTGACTTTTTTAAATGTATACTGATGGATCCATATCAGAAATTATTAAGGCTTCATTCTTCGAACTCGCAGCAAACCCATAAACTTAAGCTACATAATTTAGTTTCTAGTTATACTGCTGAACCTCGCTCGATAGCTTAACCTTTACAGTTCAGCTACCATTAGCTGTGAACAGAGTAGTCATGTTTTCAAGATTGGCCATGCTCCCTAGAAAGTTTGGAAGAAATGCCCTCGAACCATCCGCTTGTTATTTGAACGTAATCTCACCCTATATGACTTGTAGACCAGAATAAGTTTGCATAAATAGATCGTAGCTCACATTGGGATTAAGAGTAACACCATTGCAGATCAGGCAGTCTGCCTCTAAAAAACTTTAGAGAGATAGCAAACCATCTGGAACGAAAAACATCCTAACACATTAAAAAGTATTTCAAAACATTAGAATAATGGTCTACATAGGGAAGAATTTGCCTTTAACCACACAAGACTAGGCCAACACGCTTCACTCACTCACATATTATTAAACAAGTGCCATCTCTCTCAAGCCATCAAGGTTGTGACGCCATTCTTACAGTTAAACAGATTTTTGAGGAACAGGTATAAGATTTCCCTTAGTCTTTACTTTTTTGAAAACACACGGCTACTGTCTTAATTATAGTATTTTCTCAAATTATACCCCTTCCTATCGTGATATTGGGGGTGTGAAAGGGTGTATGTATCGTATCATTCGTTCTATAAAATTTGATATAGTAAACCTTTAGCAGACAAACCAAAATGGACAATCTACAAAAGGGTTTTCTGAAAAATTTACCGAATTAATAAGTTCTCTACTTCAGAATTTCTTGACTTTGGTTCCTTGAGATTTGTATCATGGCACCTAACGCGTTGAATTCCTCCGCTCTTTTAATATAGTTCCTTAAGATTAACAATTTATATATACCAACCCTAATTCAGTCGAATCTTCTTCGGTATTAATTCCGCAGGTTGTCGCTCCAGTTATAGCCCATAGTAGTGACGTCACTGGTACACCTCTACAATTACCCCTAATAGTGACTAAATACACATTAAAGAACCGACTTCCGATTACTGTTAGGGTTATATTATCTGTTATACATTGAAGCGTTTATTTCTTCATGTTATCATTACCGAAATATACGCATTTCCCATAATTACACACCTTTCTCGTTATTATTTTAATTTCAAGATTTTTTTTAAAATTATTTTATTGAATTTTACCAATATAACATATACATTTAGTACAAGGGCTATATGAATAAATAAATACATGACAGGACATTTAGAGGCACTACCCACTGGGAGCACTCTAATAACATTTCTATAACAGAAGGTCGCGAGCCCACCTTCTCTTCAGACGCCTAGGAGGATTGTCCGGGATGGAATTGGATGCAATGATGGAAACTCTTGGGTTTGGATGGGGCTGGAGTTTATTATGGAATGATAGGTATTTGGAATCGGCTAAATCGGTAACATATGGAACGGTAATGTCATTATGGCTGGTTTTATTTGTGACAAAATAAGGAGCGTTTAGGATTTTGGATTGCAAGGATTGAATACGAGAGGAATTCGATGGTTTGGTGGAGCCCCAAATCAAGAATATTAAAAAGGAAACAAACGATAGTAAATTAATACAATTGTACATCAAAAAAACAACACATTATATAATTATTAATATCATTTAACCAAGAATCGTGATCGGGTTATATTTAAGTTAAGTTATATTAGATCGTGACGTAGAAAATACGTAACATTGACGTACGTGCTTTGGGTTTTAACTGAAGCGACATGTTTTTTCTGTCCTCTTCATTTTATTTTTTTTATATAATTAAAATTTAAAGTGTCTTGATGATAGAATGATTATCCCATCCCTTGTACCCTCTAACCAGGAACTTACAAACAAGGAATTCCTTTGAAAAGGAATTAAAACGTTACACGCTGTGAAGTGGAGGTGGCCGGGGGAGACGTACAAAGCCGAATCACTATCCAATGTTTGACTTCCTTCCGACTAACTAGTCACTCTAACTAAGTTAATCCTTTTCATATGGCGCAGGACCGATACTGTCCGGTCGTAGCCAACTCTGACATCCCCCTTCTTTGACTTTGGAGTTAGCCTGTCGATTCATTAGCGGCCTTTGGATCCTAACATAGTCCAAACGTTACAAACCCTGGCAAGTGCAAAATCGTCCGAAGTACGATTACAGCATGTTTTATCTGAAACAAATTAGTTATAGATATTTATATCAATATCTTAAAATATTGAGGAAACATTTTTTTTTTATTTAGATTCCTTTGATCCCAATTATTTTTAAACACACTCGTCATTGAACAATTGAATTGAACAAAAAAAAAGGTTAAATAATGTATAACTCCTTAAACTTTCAAATCGATTCGTCCGTTTATCGGATCGAATATTCCCACCAATATCTTTTTTTTTAAGATAGTCTTTCTTCAAAGTTAGCAAAGTTTCATTACATGCAAATCAGTAGGAAGAAATGCTGTTTTATAAACTCTTAATAATTAGTTTTATCCGAAATCGCGCAACCCTAACAATACCGATATATTGCCTCTTGAATTGCGATTTTTGTAAATATCATAGATCCTAAATGCATAAATTTTATAACATGTTCTTTTTTATACAAAATACTTCCGAGGTAACTTCTGGTTTAGACCGTGTCACTAAATTTTTCGTCAACATTTCGCCAGACATGCTGCTGACTTCTTCAGGGCAGAAAAGAGAATGAAGATGTTCGGCTCGCCCTCGGTTATATACCCGCTCGTAAATCATCGGGCCCCATCGTTAGTCGATCAGGTCCTTTCGTGTCCTGGAGGGTTGATGGAGTCTACTTTTCCATGAAGGCGATTGGGTTGATTCTGATTGTTCTGGTTAATTTGATTTCGACTCTGCTTGGTTAATCTGTTTTACTTTGTTCTTTTTATTTTCTGGTATGTTTGTGAGCCAAAGCTTATTTAATTTGTAACCGTATTCCCTGTTGAAATTTTCCGGATGTTTAACTATTTCTATCGCTTCCATTATTTTTCTTTCTGTAGCTTTATTACATTTCTTAACCACTTTGATTTTTTCAAATTCTATAGTATGGTTAGTGGTAACGAAGTGCTCTGCTAAGGCTGATGCTTTACTGTCCATTTTCTTGACGCTTTTTATGTGCTCTGTGAGTCTTGTGGATATTAGCCTACCCGTTTGCCCAATATATTGCTTGCCACAGGACCATAGAATGCTGTATATACCAGGTGTTTTGAGTCCTAACTTATCTTTCACATTCTGACGAACCTGATAAATGTTCTTTTTTCTTAGCACTACAACCCGCTAGCGAGTCATGGCCTCCGCCAACAGCAACAGCCAGGCGTCCCTATCTTTTACTGCTACCATCCAGTCTCTCACTCCAAACTTTTTTGCATCGATGTCCACATAGAAAACATATTACCATTTATATTAACATCATCAAAATCAGCGCTGTTTTCGTCATTTGTTATATATTTCATCACTCACAATATTAAAAAAAACGATTTTCATATAAGGCTTAAGATTAAATGCTTTGTTGTTTTGCGTTTTTCAATTGCATCTTATATTAATTGTACGTCTATTTTTGAGTTCTTGTTCATCATTATAAATATTGTTCAACAACACCTGTATCTATTGAACTTTTTCAATTTGCATAGAGCTGCGTTTTTATACTGAGCACATATTGTATTTGAGATTGATCTTAACTTTTTAATTAAACCTTTGGTTACCAATTATTATTATTTATAATTATTTTACATACTTAAACGTGCGAAAATAGCCCTTTATTGGTAAATCCGTTGATGGTCTTTATATAGTACCGTGACCTTTTCCACTAAACCAGCCGCCGACCTCTTGAAAAGTGTTTCCCCTAGGAAGCGACCCTCCACTTGCACCCTTGTCCTATGGAGATGAGGGTAGAGAGGGCAGCGCTCCAGTGTAATTGGGCTATGGATGGAAATGTAAATAGAAAGGCCAGTTAATGGCGGGGCAAACAGATTCGATTCAGGTAACAAGGGACGAGTAACTTTTTTAAACTTAAGCCCGGGGGGGGGTCCCATTTCCCTGGCCGGCCTGATGGGATTCCACCTCCCTCAGGAGAGAACTGCTTCGGTAACAGGTGAGCTATTACCTGTGATTTGTAGCCTGCGTCAATTTCATCCGACCTTCTTTTCCACTCTAAACATTTTACTACCTGAATTGGCGAAGCCTCATGATTGTTTGTTTCTACTGATTGATGAATAAATAAAGATTGAATAGGAAAAAAGGTCATAAATACCACATTTCCTGTAAAAGGTGATGGATACATATTGATAGGTAGATTCTCGTTTTGAAAATTTCATACAACTAGACATTTTACTATTACGAATAAAATATTTCAGGGAAAACGAAATGTTCGACCAGTTATTGATATCTCTAGTTATTATTAGTATCAATTGCACAACTATTAAACAAGCTTTCAGATAAATATAATCATACTTATATCAATGAAATTCTTTCCTTTAAACTTAAGCTGATTAAAAGAAATTGTATAACTCATGAACAGGCCGTTAGGTGTCGTCTCGATTGAACCCACAAGTTTATTCCCTCCCATGATTGCTAAATGTGACGTTTTCACTTTAATAATAAAATACCACACCCTCTACTATGCTGTAGATCACGGTTTCGCAGCCCGGGAAGTGAACTTTGTATTTCTTAAAAGGCAGCAGTAAAAAATTCTTAAAAATTGGGAGGGTACGTAAAATGTTGACCCCTGACCAGTGTGATACCAATTATTCGTTAAAGATCCATACCCTAACTTACCTGGATAGGCCAATTTTAGGGTTCTCGCTGTAGCGTCGTCCGATAAGCCATAATAGAATAATGTGGCGTTTAATGAATAAAAATTCCCTTTTGCAAACCATCCACGGATTACCACCCAACCCGAGTACTTCAAGATTACTCTTAACGCAATCCTCCCTACTACGCTTCGTTCTACCCCTCGAATCCTTACAAGTTAGCCCAATGCTGTTTAAATTTTTGGAAATTCCTCAATAGAACACATCATACAATCATATCTTAATCTTCACAAAACTATCTCTTCAATTATATTGCCCGTGCGCTCCGTGGTTCCGTGTTGTGTAATCTCTTAACTTCTACAGTGGTCATTGAGTAAAAGGATATTATGAAATAAAAGAATAAGGGATATATTTTATGATTATGATTTTAGAACAATCCGCTAGTAGCTCCACTAACAGTGCCTGTTGTAGTACAATTAGATGACGGGCAGTGGGCACTATATAGTATTAATTAATAATGTGTGTATATTTTTTTAATTTCATTAAAGAAAGCATGACTTAGTAATTTATACCATTCCTTTATTTGGGAATATTGAATTTTGAGAGAGTAAAGGAGGCTGAAGACGCTATAGGACATCAGCACGTCGGTTTAAAATGAATAAAATTCGGATGTTGGAAATAAAGTATATTTGAATATATTTGAGTTTCTGTTTAATCAATACATTACAGTTCACTGTCAATCAATAAATGCATTTAAGTTGAACAATAATGTAGTGTGGTAAAACTTACAAAACTATTACTACTGTTATAACAAAATTTCTTCATTTGAATTCAGTAATTGTCAGGTGGTAGGTAGGAATAGTCTAGCTGTTTAAACAATCATTCATACAGAATGAATAAAAAAGAATTTATAATGGCGTTGTATTTTGAAAACACTTGATTAATTCATTGCAAGATTTCAATAATTGATGAGCCATGGTATGAGTTAATTGAACCATATTAATTTATCGCCGAGTACATACCGGAAGATGCTATGCATGCGCCAATACCCACGCCTCGAATTAAACGCGTTTAAATATTTAAACAAGGAGCGGTTGTTAGGCGAAACACAGGGCTATCGATATCCCAACATCGATTTAACTCTAATCCCTTTGATATTCAATCAGGCTGTAAGTGACTCCAATTATGCTTAGTTATTGGCATCGTCAACTTTAATGACCGAAAACCTTCCTTTGTAATGATTAACTCGAGAGAATGAGAAAGAATATAACAGGACATTTTTACCCAACTTGGGTATTTAAAGGTGTATATAAATATTTTGTGCTATGTATCGTACCGGGCTTTATTATAGAAATAAATAAATATCTGCATAAAGAGCAAAGACCGTTAGTAAGAATTAGGTCAAGCAGGTAAAACTGTTAGACCCTATGGTCAAGGTGGGTCAAGGGATACCAAAGAGATACCAAGGGATCCAAGATCCCTCCACCTTTAAAAAGACACTCTCTGAAAAGATCCCGAAGATGAAGGAGCGAGGACACGAAAGAAGGAGGCCGGGGAAAGATTTTGGGGCAGGCCGAGACCTTACCTATTGACGTAATCTACCCATGTTTCACATGATAAGTTGTAATCCAATTTCTATATGTATTTTATGGCAATCCTATATTATATCTGAATCAGTATTCTAATTTCAAATTGTATTAATAATGTTCATACATGTAATATTCATTATAATTCTTTAGATGCTTACTTAACCCAGATACACGATATAATTATATAACAAACAACCAACCTCTGGAAAAGAATCTAATTAAAGATAAAGTTAGGACGTTTAAAGGAATAATAATTTGAGTAATTATCTTAAATGATTAATCTAGCATCCTAAAATCAATGAGAATATTTAAAATATATAATGGGTGGGGCAAAAGTCCCGCTACCATTTTTATTGCCTTATAACCTTATAAGTTTGGTTTTCATAAAAAGTTTATTTGGTCATTGCATTTTTTTTCGTTATGATTGGAAAATTATATCGGCTAAATGATGACCGCGATTCGCTATGCAATTTTCGGCTCTTTTTTTTATTTTTCATGACATCCTGCAACATGTCAGGCTGAATTTCTTCAATTTCGGACGAATATTGTCTTTAAGATCTTGAATCGTTTGGGCTTATTCACATAAACTTTTGATTTTAAAACAACCTATAAGAAAAAGTCTGGTGCTGTTAAATCCGGAGATCTGACTGGCCATTCTAAATCGCCATTTCGCGAAAATAGTCTTCGTGGAAAAAGGTCATTCAATAATTGAATTGTTGAACGAGCTGTGTGTGCTGTGGCCCCATCTTGCTGAAACCACATGTTCTCTAGTCCTTGCTCTTCCATTTCAGGCACAAGAAAATTTCGAATCATGTCTTGGTACCGTTCAGCAGTAACAGTAACTCCAACACCTTGGTCATTTAAAAAAAATAGGGACCAATTTTCATGTTTCCAGCATGAATACCACACCATACAGCTGTTTTTACTGGATGCAATGATGTATCATGAATTAATTGAGGATTCTGTGTTTCCCAAAACCAACTGTTCTGTTTATTGATGTGAAGAAAATGGGCTTCATCGCTCATTATCAATTTAGACGAAAAATCTTCAATGTTTATTGACAAATTTTCAATTAGGATTGCATTACTCAACTCGTTGATCAGGATCTCTCGGTAGCAATTTTTGGACTAATTGAATTTTGTACGGTAACATTTATAATTATAATCAGTACAAATGTTTGACATTATGTAGGATGTGGCAGAAACCACATAAGTTTTGAAGGAGTAGGAAAATTTAAAACGATGCCTTAAGGCGTATCTCTGCTAATACTGTCATTCTTTTTAATACGTTCTTTAATCGTTTTAATGCGCATTTATTTATTTTATGCCTATTTAATTTATTACTTGTTCGGATCGAAAATTCGTCGGAAAATTCGACGGGGTGAGGCTACTACTTTTTTTATAGGTTCACGAAGAAGGATCTTTATTGAAAATAATTATTTATAATGATACACTGATTATGAAACGGTTAAAATTTTTATTCTGTCTTTATAAATACCAAGTTTTAGGCTTTATAGATCTCCAAACGCCGGCATTTTGAATGTCTGTGTATGAGTCTGGTATGAGGTAGCTCAGCGAGTAAGGCGCTAAGTTGCTGTGGTGTAGTTCACCGATCCTAACCCGACTTTATCATATGAATTATTTATATTTGTAAAAAACCAAGGACGGGCTATGTGGGTTTTGTATCCACTTTATACAACGTGCCATTGTACAAAGTTTTCTCATTCATTTGCTGTGGCTTTATGACACAATGGCTTATCAGTCGATACTAAAATGGGAGAACTTTATAACCAGGTGTAATTAGGATAGGGATCTTTAACGAGTGGCTGACACAGCATATGCTAGGGACTGCCATTTTATGTCTCTTTCGTACGGACGGCATAACTAAGGATTTATTACTCCCTTTTATTTTTTATAGTAAAAAAAATAAATTTATTATTGATTTAGGGGCAATAATAAGCAGCTTCAGTGCTGCGAGCCCAGGACTTAATAGACTTGATATTCTGATTATTAAATAAATATATAAACAACCCCCATTTTATCGGCCTACCAGAAACCACCATTTTATCGGCCTACCAGGAACCACCATTTTATCGGCCTACCAGGAACCACCATTTTATTGGCCTACCAGGAACCACCATTTTATCGGCCTACCAGGAACCACCATTTTATCGGCCTACCAGGAACCACCATTTTATCGGCCTACCAGGAACCACCATTTTATATCCCCTCCTAAGAACGGCATAACTAAGAGTTTATTAACCCCTTTAAAAAATCCGAACGCCACCTGCCAGACTGCAAACCCACAATATTAGGCGTCGTAGGTTGTTATGCTAATCACCTTACCACTTGTTACCACATATTGTTATTTATATGTAATGGTATTGCGCTTAACTGGGGTAAAACTTGGTGGTTAAACGTGAAACAGTTCATTGACTTAGCATAGCGGTCAATTTACCCCTAATTTTCGATCTCGCATCGGTCCACCCTAATTTCTGTTGTAATTATTGCCTCATTTCCGAAGGACATCATCGATGATTATTGGTGAATTCTCAGCTAGTAAAATTGACTGACAAAGCTAGTGTTTATTCCGACAGTAATGTGCACATGTTAGGGATAACATATACTCGTATGCACAGAACTTATTATTTTTTAGTTATTAAAAAAATATTTATTAGAAACCATGTTATTTGATCTCTTACCCGGACCATTTTCTTCACCAGACAAGTGTAATTATTATTAATATTAATATTATGAAAAAAGTTATATAACTAAAGTTACACTCCCTAAGTGGAATTATGTAAAAAAAAAAAATACATTAAACCATGTACGATAAGAGAAAAATGTGAAGTTTGAGATAGCTCGTAAAATATATTACTCTGAGAAAGACCTTCCTGTAAAAGCTTGTATGTGAGGTTTGAATAGACAAGCTCAGTCATATCTCATGTTCTGTTATCGGTCTCAAGCATTCTAACTCCTTCATTTTCACCACCCTCTGACGTTATTCTTGGCATTTGGAGTATTTCTTTTAAAAATACCATTGTTGTGTTAATATTCCCTGAGAAAAGCATATAATTATTAACCGATGTACGCTATTTCTATATATAAAATTTAAATAACAATTGAATAAGACAATAAAATTAACTCAATAACGCTTAGTAAGTGGTATCAAAAAGAATATGACTATAACTATTTTAGTAGGCAATAGGTTACATTAAGTTATTTTGAAAAACAACGACAAAAAACCCACAGAATCAGAAATACTAAATGTTTTTAATACGGGTGTTCTTTCTTTTATTTATTGTTTTTTGACGAAATTGCTACAGTGTCAGATACCTTACTAAACATTTCCGGAAAAATTCGAATATATTTTAATTCTTTCAAACTAAAAATTCAATCTGAAAAATAAACATTTTTTTGTTAAAACGGGAAAATATTTGTATCCATCTTCTCCAATGTTGCGGTTCAAATCTACGTATATTTCGATCTAGGAAACATTTTGAAACACAAAGAGGTTAATTTCTCTTAAAATTGATTACGAAGAACCATATCTAAACCTGCAACTTCTCTATTATTCTGATCGTTTGAATAAAAGTTCGTTCCAAACAAAAGAAAATGTTTTGCCATTCCATTAAAATTTGCTACGTCTAAGAGTTAGCATATCAAAATTTTATAGGATATAAACTATCAATTTTAAACTGAAAAGATAAACTATAGAGATTTTTAAGGTATATCTTATATTTGTAAGAATAAATTGTTGATATCATAATTTTTGCAGTAAAAAGTCCACCAAGATATAATAGGGTGTATAAAAAAAAAATGACCGTTTTATCAAATTCCAGAGTTCAAAAGTCTGATTAATCGGTATTTTTCTTTGATGCCAACAGCACGCGGTTTTCCCAGGCGGTCACCCATCCAAGTACTAACCACGCCTGACGTTGCTTAACTTCGGTGATCGGGCGGGAACCGGTGTGTTCAACGTGGTATGGCCGTTGGCTATATTGAAGTTATGTACATACAATATTTTTTAAAAAATTAGTAAAAATTTCTGTTGAGATTGAAATCAACATGTACAAGATGCCTTTACATATATTGTTAAATAAATATTTATTTATAAAAAAGGATAAAAAGGGTCCTGTTTTTCCTAAAAGGACCCTTGAAAGGGCCTAGCCTTAAGAAAGTGGCCTTAAGATCGATATACCTTTGCGAGGTGGTGTCCTCCAATCCATCATCAGATAGATCACACCTCTCCCCCCAGACAAAATCGGTTTACCCTTACCTTATCAAGCAATATCCCAACACCGATACATCTCTCCATTCAATCTGTACAGATTGCTTTTCTCTTACACCATAACATTCCAATACGCTTCAGGAATCATATTTATCCATCAAATAAATGCACTGATCTCGATTCTTGATTTATAAAGCCATTTTTTACCTTTTGCGATGTAGACATATCTAGGAACTGAATGGAAAAATACAAGAAAAGTCCCGTTTAAAAGAAAAAATGGTTGTAAGAATATTTCTTTAACCGTTCATACAGTTAACTATTTGTTATGTATATTACATTTCTACTTATATCAGGTATATATTTATTCAGCGAAATATACGCAACACAAAAATAAGCATTTTTTTCTTTAACCAGTCAAATTTTTTTTCGGATAATGATGTCGACAATTAAAGAACTTAGATCGAGTTTTGATCGTGACTCCCTTTAACCACTGAATATTTCTACACCCCCGGTCAATAAGTGGTTAAATCTAAGATTCTTCAAAATGAGTTTCTTGTAAGCGGAATCGAGTTATTTTCGTGATGAATAAGGGGCTAAGTAAGGTATTGGTTTGAAAAGGAGTTATTGCTTATATTACAACTCCATTTCAAGCTAAAAACTACGAGAATGATTCCGTATGATTACGTGATACGATTCCGGTTATCTGGAAGCAGTTGATATCTCTGGGCGAAATCCGACTTAACCACTTATTCACCAGGGCTGTAGATATAATATTCACATTGAATAATGAACCTATACTTGTATTACTAATAATTAATATGTTCCATAGTCGGTATTTCACTTCAGTCAAATCTAACCAAACCAAACTTTTCATACTCTATGGCATACGAGTACATGGAACTTTATATCGAATTATTTAAAATTATTAAAAATATAAAAAGAAAAATTCCATTCAATCTACTTTAAGACCCATGGCCAAAAGTGAACATCTTCGGTATTTGTTGAGTTTTCGTTCAAGTGCTTCTTCTCTGAACTGACCTGTTCGGACGACAGATAAAAAACCTTATGAATAATTTTGAAAGAAATATCGGTTAGCAAAAATAGTTGTGTGAGCTAAAGCCCTGAATGAATGTCCTGTACACACACACATATATATAAATATATATTGCTGAAAAAGGAAATCACTGATTCAAGGGTGTAAGGTTGTGTAACTTGACTGACGAAATTTGATCACTGTATACAATTCCTTGTATACAATACATTTTGTACACAAATTTATTTTGTTACTTGGCCATTTTCAACATTTATTTTAATTTACTTTTACTATGTTTTGTAATGGTACTTTTAATTTTTTTAATTATGATTTTATTAGAGTTCTGCCAATGGGTAGTGCCGCTACATGTCCTTTCATGTATTTATTTATTCATACAGCCCTTGTACTAGATGTATATATTACAGTTGTAAAATTCAATAAAATAATTTTTTTTTTTAAATTATGATTTTAAATTCCATACGTTTCTTCGTGTATTTAACCTCACAAGCCCATTATTGTTTGAAAGCTAATTTCAATTTAGATTAATTTCAATCTATACTAATCTGAAATTTGTAAAGATTAGCTTACACCGAATTGCCGAAATCAAACAAAAACAAAATTAGCTGGGTTATTACCATTTTTTTTTTTATAACGATTAACTAATAATGTAATGAAAATACCTTAAACATATACAATACTTCACTGTACCAGTACCATACTCCAACCCATGAAGGTTAAAATGGTTCAGTATATGGTATATGGTAGAGACCGTACTGTTTTTCCTCTTGTAAAATTGACCGTACTAATCACGATTGTGGAGGGAGGTGATTATTCCGACATCACCCTCAAGCGCAAGGGTTTTCCCCAATTAATATTACCCAGTAGAGGGTGGGCGAGCCCCAGGAGGGTCTGTGGATTCCACAGATTTCATTCGTCGCAGTTAACAGATTAATTAATTTCTCAACCACAGCTGGATTAGCACCCGTGAACTTCGGCACAGCAACTCAGCACTCTACTCACTGAGTTACTCCGCTCCCTGTTATTATTATTATTGGTTTGGCACAACACGTTGACGCGTCCAGGCTTTCTAAATCAGCACCCGCCAGTAATCCCTGTTGAGTGCTGCTGCTATCCAGTTGCGGGCTCCCAGGTTCCTGGCGTCTTCAGCCACACAGCCAATCCACCGCAGTCGCGGTCGGCCGTGGATGACCTCTGTCAGTGAACGCTTTGGGATTTCCTCCTGGCTTATCCTCGCCACATGTCCAGCCCATCTTAATCTAGATCGCTTGATAATACTGACCAATAATGACTCCGCTACCTGTACTGTGCTTTGAAACATAAAATAAATTATATTAAATTAAACTTAAAATGTTAGATGTTTCCTTGCTTTAAAAACTTCATAGTAATAATTTATAATTTAAAGTTTTCCTGACAGATTTATATTATTTTATACAAATGTATTTTAGCTATAGTTTTTGTGATTTTAAGTTAAATAATTAGGATGGTTTCCTAAATCATTTTTGTTGCATCTACCTTCAATTTCCAAGGGACAATTGTATCTTCTAAGCTTTGGAAAACATTTATGAAAATAAATTGCTATAAATTATTAGCTCCAATTACTACTACTATTAATAATAATTTATTTAAAGATATATTATGCTGGATACATAGCTCCTTTATTGTTACTGTAGCTTTATCTTAGACACTTAAAGTAGAAATAACTACTGAGTTAGTGGCTAGGATACTACCCTAGTGTCCGGTAGGAAACAGGACCGAAGCACAGTTTAGCGACTTTAAAAAGTTGTGATAATCTGATAAGTGTAATTGTGAAGTGCTGTAGAAGTGGAGGGGGGTGCTAACTAACTTGAAGCACACATGTCGCCACTCCCAGCCACGATTTTATCAAAGGCCAACTGCAAGGATTTCCTCGACCAACTTCCCTCCTCTCGGTCGGCTTAGCGCCTCGCCATTAAAACCTTCAAGTAGCTTTTATTCCGGGACTTAGTGATATTCCATAAGATTATTGGTATTTAATGAGAAAAAATATACTTTTATAAGAAATATATTATTTTAATTTTTAAAATACCATTCTAATCTCTCTGTTGATTATTTTTATATAAGCAGATTCAACACCGTTGAGCAATTAGCTATAACCCCCAACCTGGAGGACCAGGGATTTCCTTTCCTAAGACAGACTGACATTACCTGGTTAACGTGTCCTGTATACCCGGGTTTTCCTTCAGTGATGTGCTTCTCCTAGATGTATAAGAACTACATATGTGCCTAATCTAAATCACTTAAGATTGGCGTATAAAAAAGTTTTATCGCGTATTGTGTTATTTAATTATAAAACAAGAAAGAAAGTCGTACGGGTGGCGGTCAGAAAAAATTCTCTTTAGGAAGAAGAACTGTTTATTTTAAATCCAACGTTTTGGCCCACATTGAAGTTCTTCTTCAGGACTAAATATAAAAGATACATATAAATTAAAATAATATATAGAAAATAATAACAATATTTATATTCTTCATCCAGGGAAAAAGTCACTTTGGGAGTCCTACATTTTCCCTGTCCGGGTGTAGTTAGGATAGGCAGCTTTAACGACTACCTGTCACTGAAGGGTATAACCATACATTTTTATTCCTGGTAAATAGTTTGCATATATCCTGGTAAATAGTTGTATGGTAGTAAGGTCGTGTGCCGAGCTGCGAAACCTTGGCCTTGATCATAGAAGGTTGTTATAGTAACCACTTCAACACAGGAGACCCTCCCTCTCCCTATTTAAGAATAGAAAGTATAATAGAGTTAAGTTGTGGCTGGGACAGTCTATTCGTTCGATGAGGCATAATGATGGTGAAATGTTAAACCACCATACTATGTGAGAAATATTAGAACTACCAGGCATGGATGGTGGAGCGTACTATCACTATAAACCAGACATAGTTTGAAAACAAAAAAATAATAATTTGTTCGGGCGAACAAATAAACACTGACTACAGAGTGGTTTATAGCTAACCAGATTTTTTTAGACTATTTATACAAAAAAAATAATAATAAAGAAATGATCAGAATAACTCTAGATACTGGAAAATGTCCAAGCGACATGCGAATTCCTCATTTCATTTCAAATGCACTCTTCCGGCAGTATTGATATGAATGAGGGTTTGTTCTACCTATTCAGGATCATGTCACTGCTACAAAGACCTACAGGTGCCGTATACGTGGATAAGTGGTTTCAGAATCGTGTCTACTGTGAAGAGCAGCATCAGAATCAATCCACCACATCACATCAGACTGTCAAGTGCTTTCTGGAAAGCAGGAACATTCACTGAGGCATAATAATATAGCTAAAATGGTTTACCAGGTGTTGGAAAAGAAATTACAAATGTTGGGCATCTGCCCTTATAATAATTACAACAAGGTATACGAGACGGAAATCTATATTTGGACCAGAGTATCATAACTGATCACATGATTTCTCATTAAAAAAAAATCTTTTACTGGTCTTAAAGGAAGAAAAATAATCCTATATTTTTGAAATATGAATTCCTACAGACGATGATCTTAACAATCTTCTTTTTTGTCTAGTTCGCAAAAAAAATAATAAATCAGGAGCTAGGGGAGGAACCATGCCCACAATATAAACTTGACACAACTAAGTTCACTTTATGAGCTAAACCATCTTAACGAATGGTTTGATTCATTGACTGTCGTTTATATAAAATACTTGAATATTTTGAAAATTCTCTAATTATTTTGAAACAAAAACAGAAAAAATAGTAAACGGAACTGTAAGGACTGTTAAGAAATTCATGGATATTACCATTTTATAATATTAAACAATATAAAATATATAAAGCTTGGATACTTCCACTTGTCTGTTCCAATAAACAAGCGAAGACACAACGTAATATTTTTCTATCAAGGCAATGACAATACAAATAAAAACAGTACATACAATTATTGCGCAGAGAAATATAAAATTAGACTAGATTTAATAATCAATAACCATAATTAAGACAAACTAATCAGAATACAAAACAATTACAACTGTACATAAATTGCTTTACAACCGCTGAAATAAATTGAACATAAAAATATGCTTTAATTTAATAATTAATAAACGCTAAAATCTGTGTGTTATTAAATTATGGCTTATTTCTCTTTATGTTATACAGTTTTTTACTAACAAGTTTTAACATAATATATATCTGGTCAGAAGGCTACATAATACAAATCATAAAACGTATAAAAAGTGACAGAAAAGAATAAAATAATAAATAAATAATAATAATCATTTTTAAAAAAGTACGAATCCTGACAAGATATTAAGCAATTAAAGAGAATAGATAAATCAATAACATCTGTTAAATGCATGAGGTAGCATGCAATTATTTCTTTACATGATGTACATCTTAAAAACCAAATTAAAACGGCTAAACAACACGATAAATTATTCAATACATTTGATTCTTAGCAAATGACTAACCTTAATTTCATAATTAGTAAATGATAAAATCTTTGTGTTTTTAAATTATGGCTTATTTCTGTTTATGTTATACAGCTTTTTTACTAACTAGTTTTGACTGAATCTCGAGAACCGAAGAAAAAACTTATATAGATATTATTAATTAAGACGTTATTTTTAAAAATGCTATTTATAAATTCAATTAAATGAACATAACTTAATTATCTAGTGACTAAAAATAAGTCTATTTAGAAAAAATAATTTAGAAAAAACATTTAGAAAACGACCTGCACAGTAGTCACCTCGAGCCGGCAGAGAATTCACGCCTTTCCCCCATTACCTAGCTCGGTTCACTAGTTTTTCAATATTATAATAAGCTATAATATTATAAGGAAATAATTAAAACTGAATTAAATCGACACTGGTGAGAAGGGCACCCCATATCATGAACAGGAATGCAATTGCAACGAATGGCAACTCCCCAGAACCGCCTCCGATTTTTCAAAAGGTCGTTTTCTAAGCCCATAGACCGTACAGCAATCAAAAATATAAAATTTAAATTTTCTATGGCTTTTTTTAGTAATGGTTAAAAACAATATAATAATTTTTAAATTTTACATTGGTTACAGCGTTCTTTTTCTTCGCGGTTGAAACTTTAAAATATAATTTTTTTAAACAGAACGCTGTTTTTGAGTGTTGTCAATATTGACTTTAATTTTTTTTAATACCCTTGTTTTTTGGGTATCTGGATGCAATCAATTATATATATAATATGGAATAATGAGACGATGGTAATGAATTATATATTGAATATGCCTATTCGATTTTCGCAAGTTGAGACATAATGGGAGGGGAGATATAATAGAGAGGGGGAAGTTTGCTCGAATTAATCACCCAGTTCATTCCTACCTTGGCCTACCATTTAGAGAACTTTATACCTTAGCTATGGCAACTCCTGTCTAACTAATATGAGTGATAACTTCACTGGAATGTTGTAATTTCACCAACAGCCATGTTCGTATGTCGTCCGTTTTTAAACTGCTCATTCAATTAGTTCCTAGAGATTTAATCACACAATAATAACAGCAATAATTTATTGTTATTATATGTAAAGTTCACAACCAGTAATCGATGAATGGTGTGTCAACTTTATTGGGACCAGGCCTACATAACTTATCACACGATTCCTCATTAAAAGCCTGATACTCCTGAAAGAAGAAAAATGTACGAATATCATCGAAATAAGAGTGCTGAAATGATAATCCACCACAACAAGGTTGTGAAAAAATTAGAAAATATAAGGATCTGGCAGAAGAACTGAAGCGATTTAAACCTGACTAAAAGCTAAGGGGTTGACGTTAATCTTCTCGATAAAACTGGGTTTTTTTCGTAACTTTTAAGGAACTTAAATTTGGCCATTCCCACATCCTGTAGATATGATTTAAACTATTAGAAGGTCTTCGCTCTTCTGCACAGTTGGTTACCTATGTGCAAATCGTCTGCTTCATATCTCCACACCCTCAGTCGTTTGGAAGTTGTTGCTGAGACCTACCGCTTCGTGAAAAATCCTTCAATTACAAGAACAACATCTCCTCAAAACTACCTTCCGGGCCATCACCACCTGCTCACCCTCGAAGATCAGACAATGTAGTCCCGACATTGTCTCATCCATTGGTTCACTACATCAGCCAAGTATATCTTGAAGATTCATGAAGACAGGCAACATCTTTAATTCTCCCTTTTTGTCCAGGAAAACGACTCAGAAAGGGTGTTCTCAAGATTCCAATTTGAAAGTGTTACCAAGATCCGAGTTTCCTTTTTCATCGCAGCCCAGTAAACAATGAAAATAAAACCGGTGGCAAAATTGAAAAACGAACTATGGCCACCTAAAGCTGTTTAAAATAAAAATTATTTTCTGGAGTGACCATATTAAAGCTATACATTCACTAACAAGACCCATTGTCCTACGTTAGCTGAAACTTGATACTTGTCTCAACATGACAGCAGCAAATTAAAAGAATTTGAAAGGAAATCTATAAAGACGAATATGTGATATGTGAAACAAAGTAGGATATGTAAAATAAAGGCAATCGAGGAGAGAGACAACGTCTTGAAAAATAAAGATGGAATAAGCTTTATCAGATCAAATAGGTTATGATGGCCCGGCCACATTGTTAGAATGAAATTGGATAGACTGCCAAAGAGGCTGATCAGATAGATGAAGAAACAGAGGAAGGCCACGAAGCAGATGGGAGGATGAAGTGTCTAATTACGCCTTGAAACAACGAATAGAGAAGAATGGAGAAGGAAAATCCTCGAGACCAAGGGTTTGGTCTTAACCTATTTTATTTTTACTGTTATCCTTTATAATTTTAAAAACTCGATCAAAACATCTCAATCCTTCGACTCAATCATATTCTCTATTGACTTAATTCATCTCACTTTCGCCTAGCCTTACTATTTATCGTGGAGGAAAATTTTATTTAATTAAACAGAGCCACCATTTTTTTTATTCGATTAAGTACATTGATTTAATTCCGTTAAATCGCATGTGACTACTGAATTGTGAGAGAGAAATTTAAATATATATGGCGCTAGCGGGTCGAACCGTGTCGGAAGAGCCAGCGAACGAACCGAAAAAAGGGAAAAAAAGAGAGTGTTAAATTGGACAGAGAAATAACGTTGGATCTCGGAGGGTAATGAAGCACGGGGCAGGAGCAATTTTTCAGCCTAACAGCCGACACATGGCAATATAGTAGTTCAGCTTCTGCCAATTTCTCATTTTATTGCTACTCATTTTCTCTAAGCTCATTCTTCCTATATCCATTTTGTTAGGGGCTTCAGATTATATTAGCGACTTTGAATGATTAAATTCCATCTAATTTTTAAATAAAATATTAAAGGAATAAAAAATGTAGAGATATTGCTTTGGAAAAAAACAAAACTTAAAAAGTATATATTTTTAAATGTTGCAGTTAAATTGAATAGCAAAGAAAAAAGTCTTTATTCAGTATTTTATAATAATAATAAAATATTACTCCTACTAAGCCCAAGATCGGGGTTCGCAGGTCGGCATGTGACCTTAGGATTTTATAAAGATTACAAAGAATCCTTGTTTATGCTGTCCTTCAGAGAAGACATAAAATGGTTATCCAAAGCATATGCCAAGACAGGTACTCTCTGGATGGAGTTATACCTGGATAGAAAAAATTTAGATCTCCCACTGTAGCATCTTCTGATTAGCCGGAGTGGCATAAAGTGACGTTAAATAAATAAACAAACAAAATCACTTCCCGTTATTTATAACATCGTAGGAAAATTATTCCAATAGTTAATTTTTATATAACGTATCAAAATTTTGATATGGGAGTAAATTAATTTTAAGTAGAGCACTGGTCCTACCTCAGTAATAGAACCTTTAAAGTAAACCATAATTGTTCCTACTCTTCCCTCTTCACCCAGTCTGCCGGTGTTCCTCAAGGCAGTATCCTGGGGCCCATCCTATACACGATATATACAGCTGACATCCCAACCCATCCAAGCACTGTCCTCACTACTTACGCTGATGACACATGTGTGTTATCAGTTAATAAGGATCCATTTGTTGCATCCCAATCTCTTCAATCCCATATCTCACACCTACAAGAATGGTGTCAAAATTGGAGGATTAAAATAAATCCTAACAAATCCCATCAAATTACCTTCACCCTTCGTCGTAAACCTACGAATTCCTGTCCTACTGTATCGTTTAATAATACACCACTGAACCCTGTCGAACAGATACGTTACCTAGGACTCCATCTGGATAAACGTCTCACTTGGAATCCTCATACAAGACTGAAAAGACAAGAAACTGCTCGACGTTTTCGCCTACTTCAACACTTACTGGACAAACGCTCTAAGCTACCAATTAATTACAAAAGACTTATTTACATGACAGTCATCAGACCTATTTGGGCATACGGAGTTGAGCTTTGGGGCTCTACTAAACCATCCAATTCATCTCGTATCCAATCCTTGCAATCCAAAATCCTTCGTAAAATCCTCAATGCTCCTTATTATGTCACAAACAAACTCATCCATCATGATCTTAATATCCCATATGTTACTGATTTGGCCCAAACTAGATACCTATCCTTCCATAACAAGCTCCATACGCACTTGAATCCGCTAGTCTCTCAGCTTGCTTCCCATACTATTCCTGATAACCCTCCGAGGCGCCTGAAAAGAAGATGGCCTCGAGATCATCTACTATAGAACTTTATTGGAGTGCTATCGATGGGTAGTTTCTCCACAAGTGTTTTCATGTCATATTCTACATTTTTGCACATTTACTTGATATAATACCATTATAGTTGTAAATATCATTGAATTAAATAAAAAAAAAAAAAAAAAAAGTAGAGCACTGGATTGCTGAGTTCAAAGTTTCAGGTTCAAATCAGGTTGTGAGAGATATATTATTTAATAAGATAACATATTAACGAGTCACCGGGGGTTGTTAGCATAACAACCTACTACGCCCTACATCACGAGTTCAAAGCACATTAAGTAGTCATAGGATATTTAAAAATTAGTAAGAACTCCTTAGTTAATACGTCCTTCGGAAGGGGCGTAAAGTAGTGGTCCCGAGTCTGTACGCTGTCAGATACTCTTTAAAGATCCGTATCTAAATTAACTGAATAGGCAAAATTCAGGACTCCTTCTGATGCATCGTCCGATCAGCAATATCAGAATAAAATTACGTGAAACAAGCAAAATTTTTAGTCTGGTATCACGTCCCGTTATTTATAACTTCATATTAAAATTATTGAAATAGTTCATTTTTATTTAATGTATATTGCTATCTTTAAACCAAGTTTAAATTGAATAAAATTTCACAAGCATCACAATTGAGTATATGCGACCCGTCAGATAAATATACGCCTAAAAGGTTCTTATTGACATTTGGCGCCTAAACCCCACAATAATGGTATTCGGGACTCTATAATACTGATCGTTATTTCGATTAAATATTTCTAATATAATCAATAAAATAGAGCCAAAACTCAAAACGAAACATTAACATTTATTAGAATGCAAATGGAAAAAACCACAAGCAAAGCCTTATGTTTCAAATCTGGAGTAAAAACAAACAATTACCAGTCGACGTTTCCCCTATTCAGGCATTATCAAGAAACAAGAAAGAGCAAGATCAATCATATCTCAAAGAAGAAGTGCAATACATCCCAACGAATAACCGCCCAAATAGGCTCATAACCTGAGACCGCACCTCCATCCCAAGACGTTCAACCCAAAACTGATTCAGTTTTATACTCTGGTACTGAATAGGCGAAACTCTGGTAATTGTTTGTTTTTCCTCCGGATTTGAAACATAAGGTTTTGCGTGCGGTTTTTTCTATTTGCATTCTAATATTACTAATATAATTTACGAATGCTGGTAATTCCTTTCATTTTCGTTTATTATGGTACGTGTATAAGTGTATTGTGTATTATATTGTACCCAGATAAATGCCAACAATGAAATGCTACCGGAAATCCAAAGAAGAATAATGGTAGCTAATAGATGTTTTTTTGGGTTGCAAAAGCACCTCAGAAGTAAAGCCTTATCCCGGACCACAAAGATAAGAATATCTAAAACCCTGATAAGTCCTATCCTTACATATGGTTCAGAATGTTGGACTCTCACAAAAGCACAAGAGCTCGCTATCATGAGGTTTCAGCGAAAAATATTAAAAAGAATCTATGGAGCAGTATTTCATAATAACATGTGGAGGCAACGGTCGAACTTAGAAATAACTGGACTATACAAAGATGCCACATTATCAGGTTTATCAAGGTGAACAGACTACCATGGGCAGGGCACATCGCACGTACGGGAACAGATGAAATTCCTAAAAAATTACTTCAAGAAAAAGTGCATTGAACAAGAAGGGTTGGAAGACCAAGGCTCCGATGAGCGGATGGTGTGGCTGCGGACGCTCGGACCATCTTACGCATCAGTAACTGGAGAGCAGCAATCCATGTTGCTGGAGGCCTTGTCCTCGCATGGGATGCAGAGCCTGCTATGTATATGTAAGTGTATGTGTATGGTACGTCATTATATGGTTACATTTGTTGTTTTTAGCAATCGGATACATCTTTCTCTCTTTCTTATTGGTTTTATGGCACAATTTGTTTTAATTTTCTCCTGGTATAAAAGAAATAAAGAAAAAGAGGGAATGAAAATCATCTTATTTTTCATCATCTGTTGTTCAATGTTCAGGCCTATTCCTTCCTCATACTCCATTTTATATTGCTTATACCAATTTTGTTTTTAATAATGTTGTTTAGCGTCTGGTTAATATATGTTGTCACGTAGACGTATAACGGTTTTTATCAATATTTTATTCTCAAAAAGGCTTTTTATATCGTTGCTCCATTTATTTATATCTTAAAATAAAATTTTATCAAAACCAATAATTGAGTCTTAATTTTAAACTTTACCTCCACCGCCATAGATAGAGAAGCTCTATCTTCTTATAGTATTAAGCTATGCCTTTATTTGTCATAATTAGGTAAGAAATTATTACCTTTTTCACAAATAGATATTTATACAAATATACATATGTATTTATATATACCTATTCGATTTCATATATTTAATTATATATAAATTATTAGGATGAGAGAAAAAATGATCAGTATTCAACTTCATATTTCCAACATTTTTAGCAAAACCGAACTAAATGAATACATCACAATGGAGTAGTGTATAAATCTACCATGGACAAATATATCTTCATACTTATTAGTTACTTATCTACAATTTTATTATTTTTTGATTTCTTCTAAACTAAATGGGTAATAAATAAAATAAAAAGTATTCACAATGAAGTTAAGCTGATACCTTACTCGTATGTAGGCTTTCCCTGAATGTGAAGAAATAAATGACACTCATTTCGATAACATTATATAAGCGTTGCGATTCGAGCTGTTCCGATACAATCCATAATATATTTTAGTTATTATGATTTATTGAATTATTATTGTGAAATTGAACCCGATCCTTATCCAATGAGAGGCTTATTAGGCTAAATTGCCCAGCCGGTTTCAGCTTAGCCTACATTGTTATGATTTTGATATAAGAGCCCTTGGCCACGAATAATCGATTATCCTTAATTCGACACTGATTGCTTTGTAATGATTATAGAATACTTTATTAATAGACAAAATGGCAAGCTATTAAAAAAAATTCATTAACAATAATTGAAGTAGGAGGGTTAAAAAACTCAAAATTCATACCTAAAAGTAAATTAAACTAATTCAGTAGTAATGAGATTAATTTATTTTGAATTTAATACTTAACTACTTACAAGAAGGAATATAAATTTATATATTAATTATTTACGTATTATATTTATTTATAAATTACTTTCTTCCAATGACGGTTCTTTATAATAATTTATTTAAAAAATCGGGGTAGCTCAACGGTAGAGCGCTGAGTTGCGAGGTACAAATCCAGCTGTGGTAGATCATTTATCTAAACTGTTACCAGCCAGGAACGGATCCTATGGTGTCTAGAAACTACCCTGAGGTTCGCCCAGCCTGTATAATGTAGGTACCATTAATTTCGGAAATACCTCGTGATTTAGCGTAATAACAGCATATCACCTCCGTGCACAACCGTTGTACATTACAACCTAGAAACATTACAGTCTCTACCTCGTTAATGATTATATTGCCATCGAGATTTAGAAGACCTTCATTATCATGCAGTATATAAAACCAATAAATAAAGTTGAGTTAGGTTTTTCTAGGTTACATTTAACTAAAATTTTATATAAAATTTGATTACTATAATAATAACTACGGCCTGAAGAAAATATTATGAAGGGACTGGGAAATATTTATTTAATTATAAAACTTCACGAAGCTCGGTTTTAAATCGTTTTCGAGCGTTGTAACGATTATTCATTATCAACTAATGCCAATTTTCAGAAAGAGATGGTCACATATTTTAGACTTTTTTTAAAATAAATATTTTATATTCATTTTCGGACACTAAAAACACATTTAATATTACATGTAGTAAAATGAGATAAATCAGACGGATCTTAAACGGTATTATAATTCGTGACTCATACTACATCATAATTAGTACACACTACGATCCATTAGCCAATATAAAACGATTATATTGTGAAGGGAAACATTGCGTGAACATTAAGCTGATGTCAATTAGTTAGTGGATAAAACAAATGAAGTAGGTAATAGAGTAAACACATGTTCCAAATTGAATGGTAATTGACTAGGAGATAAGTAAAGGCGAGGAAGGGCCGACACCATTTCAGTGAAACATGACGAGCGACATTATTACTCCATTAAGGGAATTAACCATTTGTGATAGCGAATTAATTTTGTATCGGATAGTGATTAAACTGGGAGCGTTGTGTATCAGTGGTAGAGCACTGAGTTACCATGCCGATAATCCTGGTTCAAATCCCACTGGAGGCAAGACTTTTATTTAGTCTGTTTGCAGCTGGAGATGGATAATATAGGACCTGGACCCTCCTGGGCTCACCCAGCCTCTATAAAATGTTACAAAAATAGGGTACTCTAAATCTGGAAAAGGGGGGAAATCTGCGTGATCTAGGACAAATCACCTACCTGCAGAACCGTTGTCAATGAAACAGTACAGTCTCTACCATGGACTGTACCCCAGACCCGTTAAAAGAAGAAATGTTTTACGATAATAATTAATAATGGAAACATTAAAATCGATGTATATTTTACATAATTTTTTAGTACATTACTAGTTTTATATAATATAAACTATATTATACTACATAGTCATATTATAAGCGCAATAATTAATAGAAAAAATTCTCTTAAATATGGAGAACTTTTTTTTAAACCCAACGTTTCGACCCACGTGTAGGTCTTCTTCTTAGGGGCTTGGTCAAGGGTTAACAGTGAACTAAACGTTAATAATAAATAATTATTAATTAATTGTATTTCATCGGCATTTAACTATTACATATTTTAACTATTACATTATTTTAGCTAAATATAAAAATGAATTATTCTATATGATTTTTACGCCATTCTAATTAAATTTATTAGCTTTGAAGACCTGCATTATTGTTTGTATACATTATCTATTTTTCGTATTTTACGTTTTATTAAATTTATAATACAATTACTTAAATTTCCACAGTAAGTAAAGTAACAATTATGTTAAACCAGAAAACAGTGTAGACAATCAAACTATTGAAAGAATGTTGGAAGTGCCACGTGACGAAATAAGAAAGAAAGATGAATCAATAGGGACTATTTAGAATCCTACCTAGTTCCAATTATTTTTGAAGAACGGTACAAACAGAAGGATTTATTTAAGGAAATATCAGATATTATAGAAAAAAAATTAGCATATAGATATTTTTCAGTAGCGTAACATTTTCAACATTTTTTATATTCCAAATTTTGTCACCGAGTCACCGCCGCCATGAACATAGCTATCAAGATAGAAATGTTGATGCACCATCTGTTCGAAGAATTCCTCCTTCACTTGCTGCTCAGCCGTGGACCGATCACCATCTAGCTGAGACCCACTGCATCAGACTGAGGTGCCACCTAGAAACTCTGAATCCCTTCTGCTACCACCATATTCCAGAGATGACAACAGTGGTCATCTGAAGACGATTGCCAGGCAGCTAGGCAAGCTAGAAGACCAGGTGACGAGTATCAAACCAACCACTGTAAGTTATCTTTCCTTGAATTAAGAAATGGCCTTTGCGGTTAGAATTTTACTTTTTAGCATCGCCATCCGATCTAAAGAGTCTATCGTCCCTCTCCGAGTGGCCCCAATGTTGAGATTTCGCCATTAAGAAACTTCATTTCTCATAGAAGCTTTGTATTGAACAGTTCTTTCTAGCATTATTTCAAACAAAAGTTGTTATATTCATTGTTTACTTTTTTTATTTTTGTTCTTGGCAAAATTGTTAAGTTAATTTTTTAAAAATAATTTTCTTAAAATATCAATGTATAGCTTTGTAGTTGTGTTTCGATGTAATAAAGGCCGAATGTTTCAGTATCTTGCTTAATTACTCAATTTCTTAAATCTATTCTATTAATCTGTTTATTATTTGCTTTTATTCAGTCTAATTCACGATCCAACAGATATAATATAAATGATATTATTATTGAAACGTAGATGTTATTTTAATAAATAAATAAAATGCTATATGTTGGTGATATATTTTGTTACGTCAACATTTTGCAACATCAACATTTTACGTCAAACACCTTAACAGGCTTCTGAATGTAAGGTTCAGGAATGTTATAACTGGCGCTCATCTAACAGAAAGGTACTAGTATTTAATTATTGATATTGTTATTATTCAGAAAAAAAAGTGTCAGAAAAACGAGTAAAGTTGATTAAGTTGATTTAATTAATTTGAGATGGGAGGTAATCCATTGACGGAAGTTTGTAAACTGTGATTAGTAGTATCGGCCTCGAACTTTCGGGTTCGCTAAACCTTTTATTAGTATTATTGGTATCATTAGTAAAGTTTTTTTTTTGTTTTTGCTTCCGTTTCAAATACTGTTTATCAACGAGCGCTATTACAAGCCCCAGGAGGCAGAACCATCGTACTAAGTGTGACAAATCGATAGGGGCTTGATTAATAGATGTTGGGAATTATGGAGTAGCGCTGAGGGAGCTAAGATACAAGGAACTGACCGATAGGCTGCCTGAAGGCGCCCATACCTCACCCTTATCTATCCCTCTATCGCGGGTGCTACACCTATCCCACTATCTTTAGTGTTACACCTCTCCCACTATCCCATGCGATAGGTGCGAGCCCAGTGTATACTTGTCATAGATAGCCCCTATCGCTGTCCGATGAATGGATTAGTCTATAATTTTATTAAAGTAACCACGATAGCGTGGCTTAGAGGAACATAAGGATAACCACCCACATGCTTCCCTTCACCAGGCTTTAAGATTGCTGGAAGAAGGTTTTTGTCTGATATTTTGTAATATCGATATTAAGTTTGTTTTTAATAATAATGTAAATAAATAGTAAATAAAAAAAATAAAAACCAGTAGCGGGTCTGATTCATAAACGGAAAAGAATATTTTGATGTGCCATTATAGCACAAATTACAATAATAACTACACTTTAATAATCAACTAACAACAATCCCGTCTGGTTAGTGATCGATCCGTAACAAACAAAAAAAGATTGTGCTGACTGGTAGATAGGCTCTATTATCAAATGAAACTACACCTAGAATATGTATACCCAGAATCCAGTATAAAAGACTCCTTCCTACGTTTAGAATTCATCTTCCTTATTTTCTGATTGGGGCGATTCTTACCTGGAGTACGAAATAAAAATACTTTATATATTTTATTTATTATTCGTTTTTATTATTTAAATATTTTTTATTTTGAAGAGAAAAGATTATGTCTTGGACGGGATTCAAACCCGGGTCGCCCGCGTCTCTAACGCGGTGCTCTAACCACTGAGCTACGAAGCATCCAAATCAGACACATCCCTTCTCTTCATTGATCCTATATCCCTGTGTTTTCGCAATTTTAGCGAGGTTTACAAGGGGAAAAATGTTCATTAAGTAATATTAAATGAACATTCTTCTCCGTGTATAAAATTGCGAGAACACATGGTATAGGATCAGTGAAGAGAATGGATTTGTCTGGTTTGGATGCGAGCCTTAATAGCTTAGTGGTTAGAGCACCGTGCTAGAGACGCAGGCGACCCGGGTTAGAATCCCGGCCAAAACATATTATTAAAAAAAAAAATTATATTATAATATATTCTTTATTGGCTTTAATGTACAACATGTAGCCATTGAGCCTGACCCACTTAGTGTTAATTTGATTAGTAGTTATTTTAAATAAAACAACAACCATAATAATTATTACAGTCCGACCTCTATAATATAGGTAAGATAATAAATAGCATATTGTCATTTAATTACAGTTATTTTTATTATATACATTTATAATACATATATAATATTTATTTTTTACATTGGTTCAATAAATAAATAAACAAAATTTAAGTCAAGACAGAATAGTATTAATTATAACAACAGAATAATAATTTTCTAAAAAATTGACGCAAATAAGCCATGTACCTAAGGAAATAGATAAATACTATGGAATTAAAGTATTTAGGTACTAACCCGCAAATACTTTATTGCAACAGTTATCTTATTCTTTCTATACATTAAAATTAGAAGTATATGAAACTGTTGACTGTTAAGGTGTATGTGAAACATTCACGTTAATAAATAATAATTAAAGCTCGGATTACGAAATTTTACATATAATCTGTAGATAGAAAAAAATATTTAATTTTTCCACGCTGTGCATAGTGAGTGCATTTTGCAGTGATAATTCATCATCATGGACAGTATATTTTTGCAGAAATTGTTTCCTTGTGTTAACAAAAAATTTACAATGCAATACTATATGTTTTAAACTATTGATTTTGGTTTCCCACTGACATTTTTCATCAGTACTGAGAACATAGGTGTTGTTCCTATAAAATATTTTCTTAGGTTCTTAATTTTTCTATGTTTATATTGAATTTTAAATAGCTTCCAGGTTCAAAATCTATTTAAAATTCAATAAAAAAATTCGTACCTGTAGTACTAGTATTCAAAATTGCCTAGTTTGGAAAAATCGATTCATTATATATGTTAATTTTAGCTACCCTAAAGATATCCTAACTGGTCGTATGGTTTATAAAACAGGATGCGGTAGGGAAAGAGGAAAACTAATAAATTAGAGAGAACTATTAATTAGCGTTCGAAACATCTTCTTGTTGATCATAAACAAGATTTATATTCAATCAATTACTACTTTTATATGAACATTTATACAGGAATCTATTAACGAAAAGGAAAAAAATGCTTTTTTAAGAATTAAAATTATAGTATTCGCACTAGAGCTCATTCATTTGTTTTTCCTAGACCAAATAACCCTGTTGATGGCTGCTGATCAACTGTTTGTAATGAGCTAGGAGTTCAAAACGCTTGTCTAGTTAATGTTAAAGTAATTGACATTGTCGAGAAGTTTCTTGTTGTTTCAGCCCTGTGTGAGCATTCCGTGTAAGTAGTTTGTATAGATTACACGGTATGAGGGTATCTTACACGCCAATAACTACTGCACCAAATCGTTTCACTTTCGGTTTTAGGATGGGTAGAGGAAGAGAAATTAGATGGAAAACAGAAGGTCAGTAATTTTAAAAGAACAATTATTTTAGGTTCATAAAAAAATCTACTTTTTGAACTTAATCCTCTAAGTAAAAAAAGTTAGTTATAGTTGGGTGATATTCATTTTGAAAGATTTTATCTAAAATACATTTTATACAAAATACATTTATTGACTTTTGATGAAATGACGGCTATATTAATTTTCCCTCCTCTCATTCATTCCAATAATTGTAGATCCGGTAATTATATTAATAGTGCTGAAGCGTGGGTGTGTGTATGCCCGGGGGTAAAAGAAGGGTGTTCCAGTTATTTAGATATGTATCATCAAAAATATATATACATACATATATATATATATATATATATATATATATATATATATATATATATATATGCATTATTGATATTTATTAACTGATTATTGGCTGTGAGTGGATATAATAAAATTGGAATGCAAAGAAAAAATAATTGTGGGTCTATGTTCATATACATTGTTATGAGTGGATGCCTACTCTTTCTTTTGATCAAGAGTACGGTTTATGTTTACATGTATGTATAACTCTCATTTCAGACCCTTGCTTCCATATTATATACATATAACGTAGATGAACAAAGTACGAATTGAGACGTAAAATACTTGTTAAGACCTGAATAGAAAACAAATAGCTGTGAAAACAATAATCAGGAGTTACTTCACCGATTGAGACATTGTGCGAAAATGAAAAGAATAGATAAATTATATATGTATAGAAATTTAGATTAGCACATGTTCGCTGATAGAAAATATAATCAAGAGGCATAGAGTCCCACCAACGAGATTACAATCCACATACTGAAGAAAAAGGAAGGCTACATGAAAATTAGGAAAGGCTTTACAATAAATAGCATATAGAAAAGAATTAAACTGTAACCTCTGGATCTTGAGTAAATGGTACAGACAGTGTGTAGATATTTTCTTTCCAATCAAAGATATCATCTTAAAAACGGTTGAGTGAGCCCTAGGAAGGTTTGCAGATCGCATAGATCTACGGTTGTTAATAAAGAATAAATAAATAATATATCATCTATATCCGGTCTCAAACCTGAGGCCAAAAGTTGGGTTAAACTGTGGTATAGTCTTGGCACAATAACCTACTATAACCAAGGTTTTCTTCCCAATCACGGTTACCAACTTTATAGAGGAGCGGGGGAGAATCCCACCGTGTCAATCTGCGACTGTTAACAAAATAAATAATTTACTTGCCACAGCTTGCTTCGAAATCAGCTCACCCCTGAATATTTCAGAGCCCCTTTTAATTAAGAGGCTGTTACAATTACAAGTCTTTGCAATCTATTACAATTAAAAGACTTGGTAAATTAATGGTGCGTTATAACTGACTATGGTGAAGGGATGTGATGAAATCCATTGACCAATTGTGATGAGCGATGACCTTCCATGAGGATCCTTAGCCTCAGGATTACGATGATGAATCGTCCCTCGGACAATATGAAGCTGTCTTTTTGTATCCTTGAAATGCTCATCATCTTTGGACACGTCTTCATCCAGCCAAACATATAATTATTTTATATCTAGGAAGGAAATATTATTCTGTGGTGGATGGGTGCAGCAGAATGAAAACATATTCAGAAGATTCAGAGGATTGAAGTTATGGATTGATGGTAATGGGATAAAAGGACAGCTAGTTTTAAATAAATTGGAGATATTTCTTTTCCGCAAAGTATCAATTAATAGAAGAAACGGGGGAAACGCTGATGTGGCCAGAATTAAAAGTTGGGTTAAACTGTGGTATAGTCTTGGCACAATAACCTACTATTACCAAGGTTAATGGTTCAAACCCCTGCAGTTGACTGTAGGGTCTTTTAGGGAGTAAATAAATCCTTGGTTATATCGTCTTTTGGAGGAGACGTAAAATGGTTGATCAGAGCCTTCTAAACTGCCTCACATAATCCTTGTTCGCCTATACAGTTCTTTGTGTTGAATCAAGAGAAAGAATCTAGTTTCTAAAATATAAGGCAACTTGCGAAGTCCTCATGAACTCTTTCATTGTTAATAGTGTTTTTTCTTAGAACCATCCATATAGATTATGATTCATCTGGTTTTGCGGTACATGTATTCGAGTTTTCGGATCCTGATATCTACTGGATCCTTCGCTTGTCATAGATATCTATGGGGTGCTAGTTTTCTTGGACTTTAAGTATTGTATGAGCGACTTATGAGCTGAAAAGTCCCGACGTTAATATTTTTTCATTATTTAGAAATGTCCTCATGAGTCTGATGTATGAATACTGCTTTTATTCTGATACTACTTGTTTAGAACTGCTCAAAACTAAATGTATTTTGACAGATTAAAAACTCCAAAGAAGAATAAGCACATACAAACAAGTTTCTTTTCTTTAAGTCAGAATGAAGGAAGTGAGAGGCATTTAGGTATGTCTTAGCTAAACTCCCGAGTAATTGAATGGTAGCTAAGTTAAAACCACTCTCCAAAATTACTTTCATACATAAGGCAAGTGACGTTCCCTTCATTTCGTTGAACAGGTTTTCCAGGTTTCAGGCTAGAAAGGGTGAACATTTATAATAAACATGAATATATAAAAATCGATAAGTATTTTTATATAAAAACTAAAAACAATCAGTATAAGCCTTGCGACAATAATAATGATAGCAAGTATAACGAACACAAAAGCTCGGTGCCGAATACCACCGATCGTTACTTATTACTTCCATCCACGGATTCTCACCATTTTTTTTTTAAATCCCTCACTATAGGATACTTTAAATCATTTATTTTTCGTGGATGTGTAGACGCTTCCTCACGCTTTCTTCAATAGCCAATCATTCTCTCCGATCTTGCCATCCTCCTCTCTCCCAAAATCATTATGTATCTTCTAACCGTTGGTTTCTCTTGTAGTCATTCATTCTCATCCTTCAACTACGTTCTTAGGTTTATGGTACTTTCAATTATACTATCTGATATATATAATTCATTACAATTGAGTTGAACTTTGTTTTGTACCATTCATTTCACAACAAACATTTTTGTTTTGTCATTCTATGTTCAGACATTCTTAGTGACCACAAAAGCCCATTCTTCGTTTTATTTTTATTTAGTATGACAGTGCGTTAAGAGCTGTTATTCTATGAAATTCTATTTTTTTTTGGTAAATTTGTTTATTGAAATGTATATCTGTATTTTAATAATACAACAAGCAAATGTAATGGCAGGAATGATAAATAATGGCATGGATAAAGACAAGTAGAGAGACTACCCGGTGGTCCGGTGGTAGTACTCAAATAACACCTTCAACTTAGAAAGTCACAATATCATCTTCATGAAATACTCCTAAACGTAAAATTCTAACCAGGTATGTGTAACGTTTTATGCTGTGATAGTCAGGATTTGAGTGATTTACCTCTGGGACTTGCTTGGAAAATATATCATACTTCTATAAAGAAATTTCTTTCTATAGTTTATTGTTTAAGATTTGATTATAATTAATTAAAATGAGTGGGCCCATTGAGTAATATTTTTCAATCCCACTATCTGTTTGTTTTTTAAAAATTAAATTGGCTCCATTCATAAATATTATTTTAAAAAATACGCTCACAGAGCTGTCCTTGATTTGTATATAAAAATACCTCTTAAATACATATACGATTTAATAGTATAATCAAATTTAATTTGTATAATAATACCTCTTTAATTGAAATTCTAATCATTATTGGCTATCAGAGTCGAACTCTGATTGGATGCTAGCAACTTTTGGTAGAAATTGACGTATTCAAGAAATTGACCCTGGTAGAACTGTTCTGAATTTTTATGTATCCTTGAAGTACTGATTTAAATGAAATTCTAACCAAAATGTAGTAGTAACAAGTCAAGCTGTGATTGGGAATAGTCAATTTACCCCTGGGGTTTACTTGAAAAATATGTCATACGATTTTGAAAATATTCCTCTTTTTCATATTTTATTCTACTTAATATAATAATTAATTAAAATCAGGCGCGTAGAGTAATGTTTTTTTTCACAAGCTTTTGACGTGAATACGTCTTTAAAATTGCTTCAATATTGGGAGACAATTAAGTAAAAATCTATGAGAACGAAATCAGGTTATACAGTTTGGTGTTATAGCTCGTCTCCATCCAGAATTCAAGTTTACCACTGGATAGCAAAAGGATCAAAGAATTCATTATGATGAGTGAGGACTGCAACGCATCTCACGGTGTAGGAGTAAGCGCTGCAATTTTGAGGTAATTTTGCTGCGTATCACGATTTCCTTGCAGGATAACTTTTGACTCGGTGAAGCCATGACGTTCGTTTCGGTTCCAATCGTAAGCTTTCTTCAAAATCTATCGATTGTATCTAAAACATTAGTGTAAAATGGTGACAGATGACATAATAAGGTGTTAGAATAAAAAAGTATTATCAACAGTGTATGTCACTCTATACGCGTCGAAAAGCCCATTCGAAATACAGAGATCGTGTAAGGTTGGAAAGGGCTTCTCAAGAGTGATCGAATGGTAACAATAAAATACCTTATGACCGATTCAAATCTTTTCCTTAATAAATAAATATTAAAATTGTATAAAAAAATAGTATTCACTACGTTAACGTATGCACGTACAATACACGGTCGTGCCCATGACACAGCCCCCAATTTTTTTTTGTTTTAATTTCAAATTTAAATAATTTCTAATGGAATAAGTCTCTCTAATATTTATTTATCCAGTAAATTCCTCCTTAAAGCCGTGGGAAATCTAATTACGCGAAATTCTAACCGGAATCGTGTAGCGAAGCCGAACTGTGATTGGGAAGAGAGATTTAGCGGCAGAGCCTAGCAAACCAAACCCAATAGCCATTTGAGAGATGTAAAAGTCACTTTGTGGGAAGGCCTCCCGCTTCCAGCCAATCCTCTTTCTCTCTTTCTCCAGCTCCAGTCTGCCCTATTACCTGGAGAAAATTGAAAAAAGACTTTCCTTCTCTATAAGGATAAAATGTTATTTTACAGTCTTACTTTCGGAGAAATATCGTTCGAGGTATATACGTTGAAACCCGAGTATAAAGTCTCCTCTTACAAGGATTAAATTGCGTGCTAAATAAAAATATTTATGTTTCTATACTTTAGATGGTGTTAAATCTAACAGCAATAATAATTTAATATTTGTATTAAAACCAAATTGATGAGCAAAAGCTCATTCAAAAGTGACATAAGTTGAAAAATTCCAACCAAACATTCTTAAGTCCCTAAACTAAAATCAGGAACCAAAAATTGATCTACGACCCAAGAAAACATTAATGTGTCTGAATGGTCGAAAAGATGAAAGGTGATTAAGGTTCTTGTTTTTAGTTTAGATACTTAAAGCTTTAAGTTTGGAATTTTTCCTCTAATGTCTTGAAATACATAACATTAAAACAGTGATAATGTTAATAATATTAATGATTATGAATTTTACAATTGAATTCAAAATGATTAGTCACCATGAATTCTGGACTGAAAGCATTAGTGAGAACATTAAATCGACGACGCCAAACAGAAGGTGTTTAAAAAAATGTTTATTAAATATTGAAGAGTGGCGAAGTGTGGAACAGTTACCCTCATTGGGCTCACTCAGTCATTATTAAATGGGTTTACATAATTAGGGGAAATACCTAAAGTTTGTGGTTTACAGACGAATTACTTCACAGAACATCGTGTTAAATGTGTGGTTTATAAATTTTCGTTTATTAATAGGTACGTTTATTAACAAATAGTGAACCCAATGCCTATGGATTAGAGTAGTATAGGTATTTTTTTCAAATTTAATAATCACCTCATACAATTTGTATTTGCGCCATTCTGCAAACATAACAAATATTTTCAGAATAAGGATTTAATTTAGGTCTTCTACCCTCTACGTCTTCCAATCTTCCAATGTCCAAGTTAACGTACTACTTAGGTGGACTCTGTTTTCATTTTCAGCCCATTTAACAGCCAATATAATTAGTTATTTGCCTTCTCGAAGAAAAGGTTGTCTTCTGCTACTTTACAAAATTTAACTAAATCGTGATTAAGGGTACACACTTTATAGAGGCTGGGTCAGCCCCAGATTCCTTTGGGTGTTAGCAGATTAGGACTGTCACTGCCAATATCTTCACTACAGTAGTATCAGTAGTCTATAGTAGTGTAATAGGTTTTAAGTGTCCTCGTTTTGACATGTGGGCCAGAAGTCATATTTTGGCCGAATTGTATAGGTAAGTTATGTAAATTACTGTTCTATCCATTTTCAAATAGTCGAATTGAAAAAGTTGAAATAATTACTTACCTGTATATAATTTTATGGATTTACGACTCAGCAAAAAACGACACGCCGTGTGTTTCAATTCAATCATTTCAGTTCAAATTTGTATAAAAAATAAGAGAAGCTCCCTGGTAAACAAGTTATATGAAGACTAACAGCAACTAACGATCTGTCAAAATATGCTTCCTTTTGTTCACGTAATTATAATAACCTTAATTAATAATATAAGAAAAAAAATATTGCTAACATATTGATAAGCTAAGGCTAACATGAATATGGAAGTAAAAATAATGATCATCTTCAGTTGCTTATCCATTCCTGACACGAGCGACCATAATAGCTATACGAACTTTATTTAAATGGCTTGGGAACAGTTGGACGGTAGTGACATCATGACATGTAGTGCAGCTTGGCCATCCATGATATTCTACTTCCTGGTCCTCTCTTTCTTTAATCTTTTCTTGAATAATATTACGTAAGAAATCCTTACATGACCTAGATAATCTAGGTGCCTCAGCATTATTTTCCTTAAGAGTTAGGTTCGTATTGTATTGATGCTTAGTACTATCCGTCCTATTGTCTCTCAGTGTCCAACAATACACTCTTGTACAGGTGTAGAAAACAAATAGCATTTAATTTTAACTTTCTAATGTTCAGGAAAAAAATATTAGAAAAAAAAAGGTATCGCCACAAACCTTGAAGGGTCTTGGGTTCACAACAGGTAGGGACTGAACTGATTCTAAGACAATGGTTGTACAGAAAAATGATACGTTTGAAATCACGCTCAGCCACCATGTTTACTCTAATTATCACTAAGAGACGCTGAGTGAGCCCCAGGAGAGTCTACAGATCCCACAGAATTAATCTGTTAACGAACCTAATTTGAAAGAAAGATTATAAAGATATGACCTTCTTGGCATCTGGAAACGACTGTTTATTCAAATGGAGTTGTACGGAAGTATCTGTTAATGTACATGCCAGTTAGATATCTGAATTCTGAGCATTTTTTCTGAATTTTAATGCACAATAATAATAACATTAAATCTGCAAATAGTTTTGTTTTTAAACAAGAATTTATCGGATGACTTAATTAACTAACTGGAGCCATTAGAGCAGAAAGATAGAAAGTACAAAGTATGGCAGCCTGTGTTCCCATAAAGGGCTATTGGCAACTACCTGTTAGTAGAACCGCCTTCCTGAGGTTAGGCCTTGGCAGAGGCAGAGCGCCAGCTTCTACTGCCCATTCCCGGATCTAATACTTTTCTAACTGTCCGGATTCTCTCCTATCGCTACCATCTTTTCCAATGGCTCCTCAAATTGTATCCCAATGTTGCCTTCTACCGCCAGGTTCCTAATACTTTCCTAAGTTAGGCCTTACTTACGCTTTTATTTGTAATTCGGCCACAAAAAGTTCTTAAAAGGTCGAATGTATTCTTTGATGTTATTGGAAGTTATTTCCAAGCGATACATAAATTAATGAAATAGAAATTTATATGTATATTTAATTCATAAATTTAAAAAAATGTAAGTATACATTCAATTAAATAAAGAATCAGAATCGTATTTTTTTTAAACAATCGGTAATGCTCTATTGATCAATTCAGGTTTATTTTCAGATATTTATATTAACTTTTTTTTCTTTCTCCTATTCTTTTCCTAATTACATACTTTCTTAATGTATTTAAATGATCTCACAAAGTAAATTATTACATTTTTGTCATTTATTGGACGATTTCAACGTGAAGCCTCAGACAACATTTTATTGCGACTAAAATAAACGGAAATCATACACATCAATCGTGTTTTATGTTTCTTTTTTTATTTTACTCTCTGAGTTTACTGAATATTAATTACGAAATATTAATTATATATCAATAAGATGATATATATAATATCATATATATATATATATATATATATATATATATATATATATATATATATATTATCTTATTGATGACAGTTGTATTTCGATTATCTACATTTTTGAAGTGAATACTTCATTAGCGTGTAGCAACTTTTGATAGAGGTAAACTTTTTGGTTCACGTCAGCAACGTGCTCCAGACTGGCGACACCTAGCGGCCTGTGAATGAGTTATAGAATTTCTTTTGTTTTAATGAGTTAAGTTTAATAAGTTATTTTATGATGAATTTTAAGAATAAAATTTGTTTGTGAATGCTATTCAAACATTTATAATGGAGAAGAGTACGTTAGTGTGCGACCTTTAGACCTTTCTTGGGCTCACCATGCTTGTATAAAGTCGGCACCTTAATTGGAGTAAATGGACTGTTCATTAATCTTGATATAATCAATAATAAGATAAATTAATTATTTATTATTCAACATATTGTAAAGCATTTTTTATCTTTAAATAAAATGTATAAGTTCGTAAAAGATGTAAATCACAGTAATAATAATAACAATAATAACCCGAAGGCTCGATGCCGATACCACCAATCTCTGCACACAAATCTCCATCCACGGATCATTACCCTTACCCAAATCCGCCAGGTCCTTTACGCAATCTTCCCACCTACGTCTCGGTGATTCAGAAGCTTACCAGTCGGTTACTAACTTTTTAGGAATTCGTTCACTACGAAACCTAGCAACTTTACAAGTCCGCCTTAATCTTCGTGACGCTATCACTTGAATAATGTTAACCGGGTGCATGATGTAAATCACGAAACATATGTATTTATTATATAGTTAAGTTATAGCATATTTATTTTTTATTACCATGCTAATGCTAATGTTTTGCTGAAATTTACCAAAAGACCGGTGATTTTATCATATATCAATATAGTTTTTATCATATATCTTATAATATCAATTTACTATGTGACCGGAGCTTATCAGCAAAACGAGATTTCTCGTTCCCGGTCACCAACAAATGTCTAATGAAAACGAGAAATCTCGTTCCCGGGCATCAATGTGTTAATATTATCAATACATTTGGCATAATTGTTTATAACATAATGTATAAAATAATATTCTTGTTTATGTAATTGTTTCATTGATCGAGTTGGTAAAATACTGCTAGGCTTAAAATGCTAAATAAAAGCTGAAAGCACCGACGTTCCCAGTACGGAAGCTCAAACATCCGCTCCGACAAGAGCTCTCCTGGGAAGGCCAGAGAATTAGCGCTTCCACCATCCCAGAACTGTTTCATTGTTTTTCATTCCAATCGCCAATTGCATCCCTGAAACAATCAATGTAAGTGAAAATTAAATTATACTGTTACGGGCTACTGGGTGTAAAATGGACTAAACTATTACTTAATTCAAGAATCTAATATTTATTAACAAATTAGAAAGAATACAATGAGATTATTTAAAACAGTTAAATTATTAAACTAATATCAATTTACAATAATAATATTCTACTAAATGTTATCTAATTTCTAAGATAATAGGATATTGCTAATACTAAATAACTAAACTATTTATATATAAATTATTACAAATACAATAATATTACACTACAGTTTACAATTGCAAATTAACACTTACAGTTCGCTAACTAAAGTCCACCGACCTTAAGACTCTCCAAATATGACAAACTGCCACACAGTTTATTACACTTATTACACGGCCACTAATTGTCACTGCTGCTCACTAAGCACTTATTACAGACTGATACTAACTCACTGTAACTCACGCACTATCACTAGTTAACAACTGCTACTCACTGGCTTACTTCTGACTCGTCTTATTACTACTCTTATTACTGACTGCCGCGGCCGAAAACGCTGTCCTTTTTATATAGGCAAGGTAGGTCGTGGTGGGGCATTACTCGGAACACGGACGAGGACCACCTAGACCGATCTAGAAGGTTCTACGCCATTCTATAATCCCTTCCGCTTAATCCCATTGTTTGCCTAATCCGCTCTAGGCAGATCAGAAGCCGGTCCTACTTTCCGCTCTGACCGTAACACTGCCCCCTCCTTAAAAGTGCTCTGCCCCAGAGCATAGTCCGGAGAAATCGGGCGGTCATGAGCTTCCCTCGATGGAGACGCATTTCCTTTCCAGGGGTTGAACGTGCACACCAATATGGCGACTCCAGAGTTGGCGAATATCTGTTCAAGCATGTTCCTGACAACCTTCCACTCCAGGCCGTCATATCCACAGCCCAACTTAGGGATCGCGAGCTTGGTGACACGCAGTCTCAGAAGCTTACTCCGCAGGTCGTCGAGGCTTCGCCGCAGTGCGTCATATGTGGGCTTCTGATCAGTAGCACACTTGGTAACTAAGTAGAACAGGTGTCGTCCTTCGTGCGTATGGTGGAGTGCTTTCCCGACGCGTGGTCCTTGGCGTTCCAGTTCCTCAGTTCCAGCAAACTTCTTCCTGAAGACGGTTGCAATCCCTCGGGAAGTCCTCAGATCTTCGGCTACACAATGGGCCAGAGAATAGTCCGCGGGTAACGAGAAGATATCTCTGTATACTGCCTGAGTTACTCCACGGGAACCTTGTACCTTAGGTTGTGCAACTGATACCTTACTGGCCTCCACGTTGTTGAGGTACCTGACTTGCTGGTCTTTTGTCGGGCCATGGTCTCCTTTGTATGGGGCCAGTCTATTAAAATGGACTACCCTGGGTTTTCCTTTTGGCTGCTTTCTGATCCTATAGATGACGTCGTTTATCCTATTGATGATCTCAAACGGGCCATCCCAGGAGTTCTGAAGTTTAGGTGAGTAGCCTCGCCTTCTTCGAGGATCATGTAGCCAGACCAAATCTCCAGGTTGGAATCCACCTTTCTCTGCCCTGATGTCGTAACGCTCCTTCATTCTGTCACTGGCTCCCTGGATGTTTGCACGAACCTTTTCGTGGATATTATCCATCCGCTTCCGTAGATTCGTGACGTACTCCTCTCCGGCCACTTCCTCATTAGGCTTGAACCCGAATTTCAGATCACAAGGCAAACGAAGTTCTCGGCCGAACACCACATTTGCGGGGGTCTGCCCCGTTGCTTCATGGACTGAACTCCGGTAGGCTAACAAGAACAAGTGAAGATACTGGTCCCAGTCTCGCTGATGCTCGGAGACCACTTTAGACAAATATCGACCCATTGTCCTGTTCATGCGCTCCACCATGCCATCCGATTGAGGGTGAAGAGGTGTCGTCCTGGTTTTCCGTATTCCCAGTGCTTCGCACATCCCGGAGAAGACTGCAGACTCAAAGTTTCTTCCCTGGTCAGCGTGAAGTTCCATGGGTACTCCAAACCGGCTGACGAGCTGCTTCACAAGTACGTCTGCAACCGTGACTGCCTCTTGATTCGGAAGGGCATACGTTTCCACCCACTTAGAAAAGTAGTCCATGGCCACGAGAATATATCGGTTGCCTTCGTCCGTCACAGGGAAAGGGCCAGCGATGTCAATCGCTATCCTCTCGAACGGTGCTCCCACGTTGTACTTCTTCATAGGGGCCCTCTTTCTTCTTGTTGGTCCGTTAGAGGCCGCACAAGTCGCACAACGCCTACACCAGTCCAAGACATCGTCCTTAAGGTTTGCCCAGTAAAAGCGTTCACGAACTTTTTCCAATGTACGGTGAACTCCAAGATGGCCGCCAGTTACACCGTCATGTAGTTCCCTAAGCACTTCGGGCACTTTATTCCTTGGGACGATGAGCTGTAGCCTACGCTGATCTCCTTCCACGTTCTCCAATGCCCGTTTCAGCAGCCCGTTGTCCACTAAAATGGAGTTCCATTGGGCCCAGTACGTTTTTACATTCTTCGACATTGGAGCAACATCTTGCCAGGTCGGTCTACCTCGCCCCGATATTTTCCATTCCTTTATTTGTTTCAAGTCCGGGTCCTCGTCCTGTTCCTTTGACACCTCTGCATCTTGCCAACTGTCGATGACAACTGTAGTCCTCAACACCGCTGCCTGCTTCTCTTCTTGTCGAGAACAATGGTTGCAGCCTTCTTCACAAGGTCTCCTTGACAAAGCATCCGCATTCCTGTGGCTCGTTCCAGAACGATGAGCAGATTCAAAGTCGTACTCTTGAAGGCGCTCGATCCACCTCGCCACTTGTCCCTCCGGTGACTTGAATCGCAGCAGCCACATTAGAGCCGCGTGGTCCGTTCTCAGCAGGAACCTTCTTCCGTATAGATATTTATGGAAGTGCTCTATGGATTTTACTACTGCCAGAAGCTCTTTCCTTGTGACACAGTAGTTGCGTTCCGGAGCTGAGAGTGCTTTGCTGAAATATCCAATCACCCTTTCTTCTCCGTCTTGGATCTGAGAGAGGACACTTCCAATGGCGATGTTGCTGGCATCTGTGTCAAGTATGAACTTGCCCTCGGGACGTGGATAGCTCAGAATAGGAGCACTACTCAATTTTCTCTTCAGCTCCTCGAAGGATGCCTGGCACTCGTGGTCCCAATGGAAAGTCCTCTTCTCCTCGGTAAGCCTGGTAAGAGGTTTTGCGATGTCAGCAAATCCTTTCACGTACCTCCGGTAATAAGTGCAGAGCCCGAGAAAACTTCTCACCTGGTGCTTATCTCGAGGTACTGGCCAGTTGGTGATCGCTGCTATCTTCTCTGGATCAACAGCAACTCCGTTGTCTGACACAATATGCCCCAGGTAGTTGACTTGCCTTCGGAAGAGATTACACTTCTTCGGGTTCAACTTTAGGTTCGCTGCACGCAGTCGTTCGAAGACCTTCTCCAGATTCTTCAGATGGTGAGCGAAGGACTTTCCCAGCACAATGATGTCATCTAGGTACACCAGGCATACCTCCCAAGAGAGACCTCTTAACACATTTTCCATCAGCCTCTCGAATGTGGCAGGAGCATTGCAAAGCCCGAACGGCATTACTGTAAACTGCCAGAGCCCAGTGCCAATTGAAAACGCCGTTTTCTCTTTATCTTCAGGTGCCAATCCAACCTGCCAATATCCACTGCGGAGATCCAAGGTAGAGAAGAGTTTACACCCCTCCAGGGTGTCCAGCGTATCGTCAATCCTGGGAAGCGGATAACTGTCCTTCTTGGTGACGTTGTTCAGAAGACGGTAGTCTACGCAGAACCTCGTTGTGCCGTCTTTCTTCTTCACCAATACGACAGGAGACATCCAGGGGCTACTCGAAGGCTCAATGACACCGTCAGCCGCCATCTCCTTAATAATCTCCTCGGCGTCCTCCCGTTTGGCTAACGGCAGCCTCCGCGGGACCTGTCGGATGGGCTTCGCATCCCCAGTGTCAATCTTGTGCTGGACGATATCCGTTCTGCCCCGTGGTCCTGGTCCGATCTCGAAGACGTCATGCCATCGGATAATCATATTCTTCACTTCCTCGCTCTGTTCGGGCGAAAGGTCGCGACATGATTCGTCCAAAAATCCTTTTAGTTCCTCTGGCAGTCCTCGGAGCTCGGTGGGACGACGTTGCAGCTGACGAACCACTGAGGTAGCGGTTGTACACTCCCCGACTTGTGTTCCTTTCTTCAGCGTTACCGGGAAGCTGTTCAGATTCATTAGCCTAATTGGAGTGGTACGTCCAACCTTGATGAGAGACCTAGCAACCAGTACGCCGCGTCCGATCTCTTGTTCTTCGTGCCTTCCGGCTTCAACTAGTACACATTGACCCTCCGGTAGATGTCCTTCGACCGTCCCATGTGTTACGATTTGGCTCCGTGCAGGTAAAGTGGTGTCTTCTAGTAAGAGCACTCGTGCGTAGAGATCCTTTCCCAGCCGAAGGATGACTTCTTCGTCTCCCATCGTCAGCACACCTCTCGACATGTCCAGCTTGATCCCGTATGCCATCATGAAGTCCATGCCTAATATGACATCTTCATCGATCTCTGCCACGAGAGCGCGGTGCTTCAGATGTTGACCCCCGATGATGAAGGTGGCATCTGTCTCCCCGTAGACCTTGGCTGGCTGACCCGTTGCAGTCCGTAATGCCCAGGTGGTCGGCATGATCTTCTCAGCTGGGAGTGTCTTCGAGTTCAAGATCGTCATGCTCGCGCCGGTATCCACTAGAAGACTTCGCAGCTGCCCGTTCACCATCCCATCAACGTAGAAGCTGTTCGTTCTGCTTCCTATCGACGCAACTCTGATAGCTTTCCTGGGGGCTTTGACGTTACGGGTTGGACACTTGCTTCTAGGATGCCCAAGCTGGCCGCAGCCCCAACAGCGTATCTGCTTCTTATGGGTCCTGAGAGCATCCAACACTTTCGTCACAATGTCTTCGATGCTAGGGACCACATTAGGCTCCACTTCTGCTGCTCGAACTCGCGCATGGCCCCGTACAGACTGTCTAACAGCTTCAAACTCCATGGCCTGAGATAATGCGTCTCCCAACGTTTTCGGCCGGGCGAGCTTCACAGCTTGTTGTGTCTCTGGGTCCCGAAGTCCATCCAGGAATTTGTCGACAGCCAAACTCTCGTAGACATAGTCAGTGACCGATGGGTAGGCGTTCCTCACCAGCCGGGCAATATCCGCTTCAAATTCCTGCAGGGTCTCGTTGTCCTTCTGGATCCTGTTTCTTAACTGTGAGCGATATAACTGGTCCATGTGGCGGTGTCCGAAACGCATTTCCAGTCTTCTAATCAGCTTCCCGTAGTTGGACCGCTCCGACATGGGCATCCCCTGCAGCACTCTCAAGGCGTCTCCACGCAAGGCCAGGCACAATGCTGAAGCTTGGGTCTCCTGTGACCACCCGTGGATCGAAGCCGCTGTCTCGAAGAGAGTCATGTAGTCCTCCCACGGCGTCTTTCCGTCGAATACTGGAATGGTATTGTGAGTTGGTGGCGCCCCAGCATAGGAGGGTAGAATGCTATTACGATGGCTGCCCTCGGAGGAACGGTCGGTGTCGTTCGTTGGTGGGTTGCTCTTACGTCCCTCGAGAGCTTCCATTCTTAGCCTAATTTCGTTCACTTTTTCTCCTAGCCTAGATTCTACATCAGCTACTTTATTATTTACATCGGCTAACTTATTATCTACATTTTCCATCAACTTAGTCTCTAATGTGCCTAACTTAGACTCTAATGTATCCATTAAATCATTTTTTACAGTACATAATTCATTACCTAGCTCATTTTTAACAGTGCTTAGCTTATTTTCTACATTGCCTAACTCATTTTTAAAAGTTGCAGACAATTTGCTTAAATCGGTTTCAAACAGAACATCATCTGGATCTTCCCCTAACTCTACAAAAAATTGACGCAAGCGATGTTGCAGTACACTTTTATTTCCGGAAGAATCCAGATCACGTTCTTCTAATTCCCGTTTTAAATCCGCAACTTTTAAATCCATTAATTTAAGACTTTGAGAAGCCATTTTTCATACAGTAGCCCAATTATTACAAAATGCAAGACAAAATAACAATTACACAAGATCCCACTTCTGACACCAATTTGTTACGGGCTACTGGGTGTAAAATGGACTAAACTATTACTTAATTCAAGAATCTAATATTTATTAACAAATTAGAAAGAATACAATGAGATTATTTAAAACAGTTAAATTATTAAACTAATATCAATTTACAATAATAATATTCTACTAAATGTTATCTAATTTCTAAGATAATAGGATATTGCTAATACTAAATAACTAAACTATTTATATATAAATTATTACAAATACAATAATATTACACTACAGTTTACAATTGCAAATTAACACTTACAGTTCGCTAACTAAAGTCCACCGACCTTAAGACTCTCCAAATATGACAAACTGCCACACAGTTTATTACACTTATTACACGGCCACTAATTGTCACTGCTGCTCACTAAGCACTTATTACAGACTGATACTAACTCACTGTAACTCACGCACTATCACTAGTTAACAACTGCTACTCACTGGCTTACTTCTGACTCGTCTTATTACTACTCTTATTACTGACTGCCGCGGCCGAAAACGCTGTCCTTTTTATATAGGCAAGGTAGGTCGTGGTGGGGCATTACTCGGAACACGGACGAGGACCACCTAGACCGATCTAGAAGGTTCTACGCCATTCTATAATCCCTTCCGCTTAATCCCATTGTTTGCCTAATCCGCTCTAGGCAGATCAGAAGCCGGTCCTACTTTCCGCTCTGACCGTAACAATACATTCAATCTGATATGTGTAAACTTTTATTTTTTTTTAATCGCTGAATTGATTTCATAGGTGATTGGTTCATTCGTCATTACGCCTTTTACATGAAATAATACTGCCACAGCCACAAAATAAATACTATGTAGCAATACTAATACATAAACATTTTTTAATCTAATAATTTTAAAAAATCGCCAGTGCTCTGAGACGCATTAGTCTTATAATATATTTACAATATTGACGTTCATGCTAAAAAATTTAGTTTATTAAACAAATATGAGGTACTTTATTAACATATTAACCAATATGTATTTTACTACACTTCAGATAACTTGATAAAATGGTCAGGTACACGTTGGTCTTCTATGTATATAAGAAAAACGTTCACTGATCCGTAGACGCAGCAGTAATATTTTCCATGGTGACGCAAGAAATACTTTGCTTAGGTTGTTTAGAGTTGAAATAACTATATAATAATTATCTTAATTAACCAGTTGAAAATGATAAATTTTGACTTAATTTTTCTCTCAACAGTACTTCTTTACCTTAAATTGAAACTTATAATATTGTATCTTTTGGCGGTAAAACTGTATAATTTGTTTTCAATGTAATATTTATTGTTTGTTTTTTTCATATGCTCATACAATTTATTGTGCAAGAGGGAGGCGTAGAGGGAATTTCATTTGAAAAGGTGGGGAAGCGTGGAAGACTTTCATTTGAACAGAGGAGCCATGGAACAAAAAAGCTTGAGAATCAATGATCTAAAATATTGATAGATTCAGGCATGCATAATTATTCGAAACAATTTAAACAAGCAGAATAATCTCGAAGTAATGAATCTTACATTTCCTAAATCCGTTGTATTTACTCTCGGAACGGATAATTTTTAATGCGTTTAAAGCACTTATACTTTTTATAGGCAATTATTACATGCTTGACAGGCAATATAGAGGAACACTGCACTGTTCATGCTAAGGTAGTAAGAGTATAAACATTTTGTGTTGGTAATTATCGATCTAACCGTTAACGACGACCCAGGTGAGAATCGATGATATCATTCATGTGAGAAGTTAGACGTTTAAATTTTTACTAACAGCCTTCATAGCAAAATGGTATCTTTAATAATATAAAGCAAGATTTTGGCCGCTGTGAACATAATATATTTTAAGAAGGTTGAAGTCTAGTGTCCTACTTTCTTTAAAATACGATGGATCCCAGAAATTCAAGGGAGCTGGAATTACAAAAGCATTCTAGAAGACAATGGCTGAGTCTATTTTACTAGAATTCCTAAACAGAAATAGAACGGAAAGTGCAGAAGAAAATGACAGAAAAAACTTCAATTGTTTAAATTTAAGAAAACAGGAAAACAGTAAATGAAATATAAAGTAAAAAAGTATATATTGTGTTTTTATTTTAAGAACTTGTTGAAAGAAAAAAAAATTAATAATTATAACTAGGGGTCGGATTTTTATGTATTTAAAGATGCAAAATATTTAATTAAAATATGCATTTATTTTCGTCCAATTTGTGGTAAATATGTGATTTTCTGAAAATATTTTCAGAAATGTTTAAGTAAAATGGACATTTTTTTGATGAAAATGGGTTTTTTTTTTATCAAGTTATAATGATTGATACAACAAAAGAACATTTTTACAATTTATAATAATAAAAGATGTGTTAAAGTTTCAATTTTGATAACTTCACTCTTCGAAATTGTTTGCAACCACATGGATTTTCAAATGTTGGAATGTAAAGCGATGACGATCTGGGCGTAGAATGGAATCATAACGACTAAATGATCGTTAAACATCTACAGATGTTATAGGTGCCTTGCTGAAAGAAGTTATCTCGTCGGGGGTAAAGGATATACGATGTTCAGAGGTGATTTCTGTTCCGCTGATAATATCAGAAATCTGGCAGATGTTCTCCCATCCTTTGTTCTTGCTCAGAACTTCTGCCAGTTTTGATCTGATCAGATACTCCCAGGTATTCCTTCCACCTATTCGATGACCTTTTTAAAGTTAGCCACGTTTTCTGTCAGTGGAACATTTTGGGACTCAAGTTGGGTAATGGCTTGTGCGAGAAATACGCAATGTTAGAAATTAAGGAAAAGTCCTTAAAATTAGGTTTTTCGAATAAAGACATGGCTGTATTTATCGCCACTTCTTCATCTTCGAGATGTGAAAGGACATTCTTGATTTTTTCGTAGCTCGCGCATTAATACTCAGCTGCTTCCAGCCAAGTACCCCATCTTGTCAATATTGGATCTGGTGGAAGGCACAGGTCTGGACAGAGATCTTTTAGCATTTGAATGCGACTTGGTGCTTTTAAGAACACATTTTTAACCTAGGAGATTGATGAATCTACGTAACTTAACAAAGATCGGACAGTTTCTGCTACTCAATGCAAGGCATTAGCAATACACGTCACATGAATTATCTTAGGATAATTACCTGAATAGATTGCCCAGCCTTGACCATGTTAGGGGCAGTATCAGAGAGAAACAGAAGAACTTTTTCATTCAATACTTCACTGGCCCAAAGGATATGCATCGAGGCATCAAAGAATCGTGAAACGGTGGATTGGTTGCATTTTTCGAGAACTACAGAGTTCAAAAGGAATGGCTATTCACATCACTGTCAAGATTTGCAATAACTGCATTGGCAATATACCTGCCCTCAATGTCAGTTTCATCAATTGACACCCAATTCGGTCCATCTTTGATATGTTCTCGAACCTTGGCTAGTGTATCTTTATAGATATCTTCCAGGTAGTTTTTCCGCAGAGTGCTCTCATCAGGCATTTTTTCCCCAATATAAGTCTCTAAGAATCCTTTGAAATGTGGATTATTAAGTTTGGGGAAAGGGATATCTGCTCTGACCAAAGCCCGACACAGATCTGTACTCAGAGTAGACTTACTGGATGATGGAGATATAAATGCTTGGTAGGACGTCCTCTATTTCTTGCTGTTTTTATTCTCTTTGTGCGATCAGGGGGCAATATGTTGGGTGACTTGGGAACGTTGAGAGCAAGAAACGCGCTTAACACAAGCTGAGCAGTACAACATGTCTCCATAACTTCGAAAAAGTTCTGCTGGAAACTCGCGAAGATATTTAGCTACCAGCTGTCGGTTTGAGGCCGACGTTCCCGACATCCTCCCCAAAAAAGAATACACTAAATGACCGATCAAAATGAATGATTGGATACTTTGACGAGTTAGCTGAAAGAAAAGACAACGATGCAAAACTAACAAGTACCAGTCACTGTTTAGAAGCATTCTCCAAATATGTGGAAATATGTGAAAAAAAAGTAGGCTTAAACGGCTTAAAAAGTGTCAATATGAACACTTCTAGTTGAAAAACGTCTGTAAATTGCCTAGAAAAAAATACATACGAACCCGATCCCTAATTATAACAATACCTTTTTTAGCCTTTTTTGTTTTATAATTATTGTTTTATTTCTTCTGCTTAACATTTTATTATAAGCAATCGCTAACAATTTTATCTATAAATAACAAAACAACATTGTTGTTAAATAAATAGCTTTATTGGATTGTATTCTTTAGAATCTACTGAACTCATTACTATTAAAAAACTTGTTTTTAACTGATGAAAAGATTTTTTTTTTAAATATGTTTTTAAACAAAATACCTAACAAACTTTAAATACATACAAAAAGTAAGATATTTTAACATACCAAATTCACCGAGAATTCCTCAAATCGTTTAATAGGATTTTTAACGAATGTTATTAAAAAATTATACCAGAAAAAATAATAGTTTATTAACTATTAGTTAATCACATGAAGTAATATTACGTATTTTTTCCTCTTTAATTTGTTTGTTAACGTTCTCCTTACGAAATATACAAAGGAGAAAAAAAATCATGCATTTCCATTTTGGGGTTCCACAAGGACTAACACGCAGAGCGCTTTAATGCAAAATTAAGTTTAATGGTAGGGGGAATTCCTTTCTGAAATTCTCGTATTCAAATGTAAGATTTAATAGGGACTTCCCACTTCCAGAGTCTGTCATGAGATGAAAAATGAGGTCTTCCAACAAACGTCAGACTTTATGAGGGACGAAAATTGTTGTATAAAGAAGGAACGAGAAGTAGGAGTTATTCTCCTTTAAAGCTCGAATATTTATATATATACGAATATAAAGAGTTTGAGGGGGGAATAGCATGAAAGGTAGGAGGTAAATGAAGTATATTGCAGAGGAGATTTGAAAGAAAAGGGACCTTTTGAAGGGTTGAGGTCTTTTGAGCCGTTGGGGTTTCGGGGTCCTTAATTGTGGCCCTTGGTGCATTAATCTTTGTTAGGACCCCGAAGGCAATATCTCATAGGATCCCACTGTCACTTAACCCACCATTACTCCCTCCGCCCTTTAATGAATTTACTACATCCTTCCGAATTATCTACTGTTCCACTAATGAAACTAAGTATTATTTAATAATGGCTTTTAGCATAAGTATATCTGATCAGAGAAGCTATTGTTCTTCCAAATTTACCAAGAGGTGTGTTCAAACTGGAAACGTACCGTATGGGATATGGTACATTCAAAAGAACAATGACATATCTCATAATACATAACACATTACCACATGACTAATAAATTTAGCATTTTTGAGTTAAGCCTTAGGTTGCAATAGTATTGGTTGAAGCTTTTTGAACTGGATGTTTTATGGGAATAACGACATCCAACGTAACGGTAAGTTACAGTTTTCTAATGGTTCATTTGAAGGAGCGATATATGTTATAAATACAACTATAAATAAGATAAAAATATAAATTACTGGCCCTAGAAATAGATTTATGGAAAAGAAATTGTGCAAAATCTAGGTTCCAGAAGACCCCATATGAAGTGATAAGAATTAACCTTAGGTTTAATCTTGACATTCTCAATGACATCATTGAGAGAAGATTACTGTTGCTTGTGCACATCATGAGAATGGATGAGACGCGATGGTCCCTTCGAGCTCTTAAATACTGATCAGAGAAGAGAAAAAGGCACCGGAGACCTCGAAAGAAGTGGTTTGAGGAGGTGAGAGAAAATATGGTGGCCAGTTCTGACAGAGGTGGATCGCATGGACAGGAGATATTGGAAGGAAGCTTTTTTGGGGATCGAGATGATAAAAAGAATTGTAAAACTCGATAATAATGATAAATATATACGTTGAGTAAATTATCACAAAATGAAAATACGTGTATTGTATATTAAATAATTATTAACTATATGTAATTGTATATACATTTTATTGATGATAACAAAAATAAGGCACTTCTTGCTAACAGTAATTGTTAACTATGATTCTGGGTGATGATACCAGTGAATAACATACGTCTTGTTGGTTGGCATACTGCATTGCTCCTTACAGTGGTCGCTTTCTGTTCAGGTTTAATTCTATTCTTTCTTCAAGAGTGAATGATAAACTTGGGAATATGCTGAGGGCTGGCATCTGAACTTGTTCTGGTATTTATCTAAAGGATTACTCTGTTACTGTGATACGGATTATTAATAAATACCACAAATTGGTTTAGAAATTAGAACAGTCTTGAGTTTTGTGATGCCAATATAAATACACTACGATTATTAAACTCATCCAGGAGGTAGTATATTTGCCCTAACTTTTTCGAGTGTAAATTTAACTAATAATAAATGATTAAGTAAGACAAAAGATGAGTTTCACTCATCAATTCATCGTGAATAGAAAGCTACATTAAACTTAATCAAATTTTTAAGCTAAATAACTTGATTTATTGTGCTAAAAGAACAGGAATTGAACAAGAAGTGGTGATTCAAAGAAATATGATTCTTTAAGTGATATTAACAAAATAAAAACAGTAAAAATAAAAAAAAATCTGTTCCTCTAATACCCACGAAGTATTTTATCGTTTTCTGTCACTTTTTATACGCTTTATGATTTGTATTATGTAGCCTTCTGGCCAGATATATATTATGTTTCTTTTCCTATTCATGTTTGTTATTCTAAAGGGACTTAGTCCAAGAATAATGTAACTTTTCTATTCTATTCTATTATATTCTAAAGGATCTCGAGTTGAGTGGATGATAGAAAATGTACTGTTCCAGTGTTCCGTAGTACGGGGATTGATTTGTCTCAGATTACCCTTATCCTCCAGCTTTATCTAGAGGGGTATCCACTTAAATGAGGATGGGTGAGCCCCAGGAGGGTCTGCATATGACACCTGCCCTCAGGTGTTTACAACATAAATAGTTTATCTTCCACAACCGGTTTCGAACCCAAGACCTGCTCTATAATTCAGCACTCTACACACTGAGTCTTGATATCGATAAACTTGAATACGTTCATTAAACCGCCTGGTACGTTATCTGATTCGATGCTAATTTTCCGTGAAATAATTTTCCTGATGGAATACCCGCGGAACTAGCAGGCTTCTGTCCCATCTATCTTTAGAGCGCGGCTAAAACACTGCAGGTAATTTACTTTGTCAAAGGCCATCTTAGTTTGGAATTTCCAATCAACTTGCTTGATAGTATTATACCTGAATGATCATTCAGAAGCGGGAATTGACATGTCAATTACTGCAAGTAACTTATAATTAAACCTCGACCATTAACAATCATCATAAAATCGGAACGTTAACTGTGTGCAATTACTAATTAGGTCAATCAATAATTATAAGGTATACATATTCTATTTTCTTAATTGATGTTTAAAAAAAATCATAAATAATTTTTCTCAACTTGAAGATATAAAATGAAGGTACTTACGAAGTGCAGTAAGTAATATATAAATTTAGTAAACGCTTTGTGAACTGCATCCAGTATGAGTTTGAAATTTGATGCAGTTTCTAGACACTTGGTTGGGATAATAGTTATTAAGTTTCGATTGTAATTTGAAAGTTAGTTTAGAGTTTATCAAGGGTAATAACACCGAGCCCTACTCTCAGAGCGATCTACTCCCTGGAATATTCATATGGTTATCGGCTCCCCATGACTTACTCCTGGCCAAAGTGCCTCGTGAAACGATAACATCAACACTGATATGATAAACCTCATTCCAGGTATAAGCGAATCGAATATAACAACCAATATTTCAATTTAGATAGCAATAAAATAGAATAACAAGTACAAATTGTGTTCAATTTAATTGCTATAATGTTCAATTTTTAACATATAGAAAAATAACAGTAAATCATGAAAACAAAAAAACTAAATAAAACTCTATATAAAAAATAATTGTATTATTATTAGTTAATAATATAGTATTTTTCTTGCTACGGTTTGTCTTCGATGCCCCGTGTCCCACCTCAATGATAAGTTAAAGTGGCTCTTCCCTTCCATCCGTTGCCTCTATTTCCTAGGATCTCCTCCTAAATCTATAGTATCCAATTCAACTCCTCTATCCAGTACCAGGGCACAAGTCTTGCCTTTCCGACGTTTAAACTCACTCCCACCTAATATCAGTCATGCTTCTTCCTTATCCTCATTCAAATCCAGGTTTTCCTACATCTCTTAAATTCTCAAACAGATGCACTCTTATCAGTTATAATGATCAGCTTATATCCTTCAGAAGTAATGAATGAATTACTGTCCATTTTCCTTATAACGATTTTTTTTATAATGTTTTGTAGTTATATTTATTTATATTTTCCTATCAGATTAATTCTTATTATTTAAGATTTTTATCTTTACCAGAACATACATTTTTGTTTACATTTATTTTCATATATTTATGTAAATATTGTATCATTCTTATAATGTAGCCCATTGATCAAATATATATCCAATTAATATTGTACACATGTGTTATTTTTAAGAGACCTGTTCATAAAATAAAATTATTTTTCTATTCTATTCTATTCTTTAATTTTGTCTATTCTATTCTATTCTTATCTTAGGTCTGTGTTTCTATGCCAACAGTTGGGCAGTTTAGCCTAGATCATGCGCAATAGCCAGATTCCCCCCCCCCCAATTATTGATATTTACGTTAGAGAGGTTGTCTGAGGACAACAAGATTGATCCACAGCCCATAAAGAACGAATCCGCCAAAGCAGGACTTGGATCTGAAGCCTACAGTAGCTAATAATTACTGAGCTATTCCACTCTAAAAATAGAATAAGTGATATATTATTATATAAAGATAATATTTATGCAGGATTAGATAATATTATACTCATATGGTAATTTGACCATCCTTGACAATAACGCTGGAATAAATCCCTGTCTGTAATGAAATCACTTACAGAAGACATTCCATAATTCTTTGATTTTTCAATTGTGGCTAACATTTTGATTAAGTTACATGTGAATATATAAAGGACCACTTTATGTTGTTTGGGTCAAAGGATTCTAAATTCAAGGATGCATTGCTTGGGTTTGACTCCTTAATCATGTAGCGTGTTTAAAACTTCTCGTGAATATGGTATTTATACCCACTTGGTAATATATATTTTTTTAGATTGTCCAATCGTTGTTTGTTTTAGAAGATTAAGAAGTAAGATGTACTATAGATAATCGTGACCGTTACGTTGAACATTTACATTGTATTATTGCAAACTGATGCCCACTTTAGCGAGAGAGGACAAAGACTAACAGGACAGAGAAGGGGTGCAGGGGTCATCCAAGAAGAAGGGACTGACAAATCGCGACGGACAGAAGCCCGTTGAAGAAGCTCCTCTTCGCTCCGGGACTGACAAAGTGGGACACACAGTCCACGGCCTAGTTAGCAAGTTTTGCTCCCATAGATCACCGAAATATGCCAACCAGTTTACAAGATCCAAGTTTGTGGCTAATGGCAGCAAAAATCAACATTGTTCACTGATTATAAAATATTCCCAAGATTTGAGTAATAATTTATTGTATAAGAAAAAAATGAGATGAAAGCAAGGGACGTCTTTCTTATACACCTATTAAGTTATAAATCGTTGACTTAAAAAGTAAATTTAAACCAAATTAAAATATTATTTTATCAGCATTATCACTTTTCAAAAAAATCTAAATAAAAATTCCAAAAAGTATTAAAATATAGTAAGAATGTTGGAATTTGAAATTGAATTCCAGTGCATGTTGGAATCCGAATATTTAATATTTTCGTGATTACATTTTTTTTCAACGGTGTAGAAAGGGGAAAAAATGTAGATAGATGATTTGTTTGCATTTTAAAGTTTTATGTAAAGTACTATTTCCTTTTCATGAACTAAACATTTTTTTTTTACTTTCCAACGATTTTATTTACTGCTGTGTTTACAAATAGAAAATATATTTGAGTTGTGATTTCAATGTTCATTTTTTACCCAAGGGTATTAAAATTAAAAGTTACTGCAGCATACAATCATTTATTATTATTATAGATAATAAAGTAATTAAAGAAACTAGACAAAATATTATTATAATATTCTTGTGATCACGATACTTCCCTTACTGCTAAGAAAGAAGTAAGAATCCCGATAGATGTTTTTTAAAAGCATTCATATAATTTCCTTTCTATAAAAGGAAGTTTTATGTTTTAAAGGAAAGTATAATATTTGAATTTATATAAAACTTTTGCCTTTTTAATTTATAACCTATCCGTCTAAAAATAAGATATGTTTTCAGTTATGGACCTAATCCAATGCTCGTTTAACAATCAAAACGGGAAGCAAATCAGATGCTGTCAAAATAGATGAATTCGGTGAAATCCTAAAATCGAAAATTTTCACCATAACGAGGTAGAGTAACTAAACAATATAAATATAAATAAAACAAAATTATGATAATTAAATATTTAAAAACAAAATAAAAAAAATTAGGAGGTAACCCCTTGTCTAACCCTTACTGTTCCAATTCTACATTTTTTAAACTCTTATTGAAGTAAAAAAATAAATCAAATAATTATTTCCCATTAATTCAATTTTTGTACATTGAAATTGAATTTTTCGGAAAGAAAATATAATACTACTCGGTAATCACGATCACTAAAACTTTTTATTATAGAGATATGTTATTCCCAAATGCAAATAAATCGAATTGCCATTTAAATAATACAGAAATCAATCAATAAATCAAATTAATTTAATGGCAATTTACATAAATCATCTTGGAGGCATAATAAAGCAAATCAAATAAACATAGCATGTTAAATAGTAAATAAATATTTATGAAACTACAGTCAACAGTTTCAATTAAATTACATAGTTACCTATTTATGGGAATGGTTAAATTATATTGTTAATAATTGGTCTAAAATATCAATAACTTAAAATGAAATTGTTTAATTTACTACGTTTAATTGTTTAATTTACCCTGTTCAAATAGGGGTCTAGGGGGTCCATGAAGGGTCCTTGGGTTCAGTAGGTGGTAGAGAATGTAATGTTTCTTTGACAACGCTTGTGCAGGAATGTGATTTTTCTTAGATCAACCCCAAACGCTATATCCCCCCTCTATTTTGAGTGCCCACTTTATAGAGGCTGGGTGAACCCAAGAAAGGTCCCAGATCGCTAAGGAATCAACCCCCTGTAGCTAACAAATTAAATAAAATCTTCCACAGTTGGATTTGAGCCCTACCTTATGTAAGGCAACTAACTCAGTGCTCTGCCACTGAGCCACTGCAAAGTAACACGTTGCAAGAAGAATGTCCTCTGTAAGTTGGAAGTTAATGAGAAAATATTTTTAAAATATAACATTATCAGAATGTAAATTTAAACCAAGAAAATGGATTGATGATTATAAATATGATTTTTCTTTAGTTATGATAGCTAACTTTTGATCAAGGGGAGTTTTTATACATAGCATCGCACTATGGTGTTTGGGGTTGAAGCATGAGGCGATGTAAACAAAAAGGTACTGCAGAAAAACACTAATTTTTTTGTAGAATAGTTGAAAATGTAACGTTTTGAATTTTAAAACTGTAAAAATAATTCTTTTACAGAAAAAAACATTCATTATTGTAACGTAAACTCCGACCCAGTAGAGAATTGAGTGTGAACAGAGCGCAGAATATTACATCAGGCAGCCGAGCGCTCCCTGTGTCTGTTCTAGCATAATTGTGTCACCCTCTGTCAACCAAGAATTGTACGAGAACATTAAACCTGCTCCTGACAACTGTCTTCATTATATCTACAGCAATTATAGTAAAGAATAATTCATTTATATTAATAAAATACCAAAAACTATTAAAATATAAATTAAATGGGAAGTTTCTGTGAAACAGATACATTTGAAAATTGAAAAGTACTTGGGGATCTCGTAGTGTAGAATAAAAAGAAAGGATTTAAAAGGAAACATTTTGCTTTACAGAGTGTGAACAAATATGGAATCCCCAAAGTTCGATAATCGAAAATGAAAAGTAATGAACTTTCCAAAAATCATCAAAAATTAAATATATAAGTCTAATGTGTGAATATGTGCACTGTGATTAACTGGAGTCTGATAATAGAAAAATATTGGTGGTGTTTTATCTACAGCTAAAATAAAACAATTTTTTTACATTATCATAAAAGAGAGCGAGATAGGTTAGTGTGTAGAGTGCTAAATTGCTTGGCTGAAGGTTTAGGTCTCAAATCCGGTTGTGTCAAATATATTATTAACAGACCCTGTGGGATTCTTAAACACTCCTGGTGCTCATCCACCCTGTGCTGACCCAGCCTCTGGATAACCTTAGAAAGCTCATTAAGCTAATGGCAATGAGGAAAGAAATTCATACTTTACAATATTGATAAAAACCATATTGCAACTACGAAGTCGGTATGAAACAATAAAAAATTAGACGGAATAGGTTAGCTAAACTGGACTAATATAAATATTTTTTTATAATTTATTTAATGAAATTTACAACTGTATTAAAATAACACAACCAGTAAATATAATGATTGGTACATATTAGTATGAAAGACAAGTAGAGAAACTACCCACCTTCTTTTCAGGCGCCTCGGAGGATTATCAGGAGGTGAAGAGGTTGCTAGGTTTGAAACTAGCGCGTTTGAGTGGGAATAAAATTTGTCATGAAAAGACTGATATCGAATTCGGGCCAGATCAGCAACAAATGGGACGTTAAGGTCACTAAGGATTCATTTGTTCGTAACAAAGTAAGGAGCATTGAGGATTTTACGAAGAATTTTGGATTGTGAGGATTGAATAGGAGAGGAATTCGATGGTTTAGTGGAGCCCCGATGCTCTATTCCGTAAGTCCAGATGGGTCTAATGATTGTCATGTATATGAGTCTTTTGTAATTAATTGAGATTTTAGAGCGTTTGTCTAGTAAATGTTGTAGTAGCTTGAAACGGCAAGGTGTTTCTTGGCATTTTAGTCTAGTATGAGGATTCGAAGTTAATCTTTTGTCAAGGTGAAGTCCTAAGTACCGGACTTGTTCTACAGGAGGGATGTCATTAAACCATACAGAAGGACAGGAAGTCATTGGTTTACGACGGAGGGTAAAGGAGATTTAACGAGATTCGTGAGAATTTATTTTAATCCTCCAGTTTTGACACCATTTTTTAAGGTAAGCGATATGGGGTTGAAAAGTATGGGATGCTATAACTGGATCGGTGTTTAATGATAATAGACATATTTCACCTCCATACGTGGTAAGGATAGTATTATGATGGATTGGGATGTCTCCTGTATAAACTGTGTTGAGGATTGGGCCGAGGATACTGCCTTGAGGAACACTAGCGGATTGAACACCTGAAGAAAAAGATTGAATCAATTTTTACGGTTGTCCACTGCATTAATACTGCCTTAAAGGCATGGACATAGCGGAAACATCTTGCCTATTGTTCCTCAAGGGGAAGAAGCAGAATAAATTGAGAATGCGATGTTCCTATTCACCAAAATACATTATTTACAACAGGCAATAGTAAAATTTGAAAGCATAACAAGATTTAAGCTTGTTTACCAAATAATTATCTCCATGAGAAATCCCCAATAGTCAGTGGAGTATCTCACAAAAGATCCTATGAAACGTATACCTCTAAGTGACGGGTTCGCAGACCGAGAGGCGGTTCTAGAATTTTTAAAAAGGGGGTAATACTTTCTTGGTTATGCCATCCTTCGGAGGTAACGTAAAATAGGGGTTCCAAGCAACGTCCGATTATAAAGTGACTTTATAGGTATAGTAGCATAAAGTGAGCTTAAATAAAAAAACAAAACAATTCAAGACGAATGAGGCTAAAGGTTACCTAAAAGTTTAGAATGTTAACGTTTCAGTACGGCCTATTTTCCCCTCAAAATAACTTATACTTACATCTAAAAAATACTCCTTAGGGTAGGGAAAAAAACAGAATGGATTGTGAATGTGATGTTATTCTTGTTCACCAAAAATCTATTATTTCAACAGGCAACATCCAGATCTCAAGACACTACTAGATTTAAACTTTTCAGAAAATACTGAGCATCATATGAAGTTCCTTTGGGACTAGTCAGGGGAGTAGTTTTAGGTCGAGTCAAGATACAATAGTTATTAAAAATATAAAAAAAACCTTTACCACTGCAATCCACGAAAGGTCTGGTGTTGAGTACATAGTAGAGACATTACTATTTTAGATAGATTAATAAATAGAGACTGTACTGTTTCGAGGACATCGTTTGTGCCAGGAAGTGATCTAACGGAGAACACGTTTAACTGCCTGGTTTTCTTCCTAGTCAAGGATACCTCATTAGATAGGCTGGATGTGTCCCGGAAGGATTTGCACATCTCACAGAGTCAATCAATAAATGTTCGCAGATTAAATAGTTTTCTGATACTGTCGGATTCCAGCCAGAAACCTTCAGCTCAGCAACTCAGTTCTCTATACACTGAGCCACCTTCCTACCAAAAACTAAAAAATATATGCTGAATTTTTCCTAATTTTAAATAAAATATGATGTCTTTTGTACATAGTATTTTTCTCGTATTTTGAGCCATTTCGGAAATAAAATATTAGATCTCTCCATTACCTCTATCCACCTCGTATAGAACGGATACATTAAATTGATGCATTGGCCCTGAAGTTAGATTCGGTCGAACTAATAGTCGAGCATGAAAGGGGGCATAAATATATACGTCGTTATGGAATTCGGAGCTCCTCCTGGAGGGAGAAAATATTGAGAATAAATCAGGAAATTATGTGAAAGGAGAAGAACTCCCTACTGGAGATAGGACTCCTTTCCATATTATGCCGATAAATAGAAGAGGGAAGAGCTTCTATTAGGCGCCTTACATCAGCTGTGGTAAGTGGCAGCGAGTGGCCGTTAGCTATCGTATTCCGTCTCTACTTCCACTCCTTTCACTTCCAGACATATGTAAAGCGGCTACTCCTTATTTTTATGGTCGTACCCGAGTTCCTGAGTCGGCTGTCCATAAAGTTGGCTAGAGTCCTGCGGGTGTCAAGCCACCCTTGGAACGGCAAGTAATGGCTCCGGAACTTCTGTTCTAAGTCACCACATTAGAACTTAGCCGTAGAGGCTCCACAGACCTTGTAGATCTTTGGCCACCTTTGCATCTTTGTTGACCCTGTCCTTCCATCTGGTCTTTGGCCTCCCACGCTGTCTCTTGCCAACTATTGTGGCATTCATAGTAGTGTAGAGGCGTCCTGACGGATCACTTCGAGCTACATGCCCCGCCCATCTTAATGTTCTTGCCTTCATATCCTGAGATATAGCCTGTACAGTTTCCGTGTGCAATTCTTTGGATTAGACTCTCATCCCATACCGCTCAGGTTATCGTGCGAAGTATTTTTCTTTCACATCTCTCGATTCTGCTTTCCAGGGTGCTGGTGAGAGCGCCGGCTTTATTACAGCATTATACAACCTTAATTTTAAATTTCTTGAGATATTTCGGGATTTTAATACTCTTGAAAGAGCGAAGAATTCTCTATTTGCACTTGTTATACGCTGGTCTACCTCAGTTTCATGTTCAGTACCCGATTGTCATGTATATGAGTCTTTTGTAATTAATTGAGATTTTAGAGCGTTTGTCTAGTAAATGTTGTAGTAGCTTGAAACGGCAAGGTGTTTCTTGGCATTTTAGTCTAGTATGAGGATTCGAAGTTAATCTTTTGTCAAGGTGAAGTCCTAAGTACCGGACTTGTTCTACAGGAGGGATGTCATTAAACCATACAGAAGGACAGGAAGTCATTGGTTTACGACGGAGGGTAAAGGAGATTTAACGAGATTCGTGAGAATTTATTTTAATCCTCCAGTTTTGACACCATTTTTTAAGGTAAGCGATATGGGGTTGAAAAGTATGGGATGCTATAACTGGATCGGTGTTTAATGATAATAGACATATTTCACCTCCATACGTGGTAAGGATAGTATTATGATGGATTGGGATGTCTCCTGTATAAACTGTGTTGAGGATTGGGCCGAGGATACTGCCTTGAGGAACACTAGCGGATTGAACACCTGAAGAAAAAGATTGAATCAATTTTTACGGTTGTCCACTGCATTAATACTGCCTTAAAGGCATGGACATAGCGGAAACATCTTGCCTATTGTTCCTCAAGGGGAAGAAGCAGAATAAATTGAGAATGCGATGTTCCTATTCACCAAAATACATTATTTACAACAGGCAATAGTAAAATTTGAAAGCATAACAAGATTTAAGCTTGTTTACCAAATAATTATCTCCATGAGAAATCCCCAATAGTCAGTGGAGTATCTCACAAAAGATCCTATGAAACGTATACCTCTAAGTGACGGGTTCGCAGACCGAGAGGCGGTTCTAGAATTTTTAAAAAGGGGGTAATACTTTCTTGGTTATGCCATCCTTCGGAGGTAACGTAAAATAGGGGTTCCAAGCAACGTCCGATTATAAAGTGACTTTATAGGTATAGTAGCATAAAGTGAGCTTAAATAAAAAAACAAAACAATTCAAGACGAATGAGGCTAAAGGTTACCTAAAAGTTTAGAATGTTAACGTTTCAGTACGGCCTATTTTCCCCTCAAAATAACTTATACTTACATCTAAAAAATACTCCTTAGGGTAGGGAAAAAAACAGAATGGATTGTGAATGTGATGTTATTCTTGTTCACCAAAAATCTATTATTTCAACAGGCAACATCCAGATCTCAAGACACTACTAGATTTAAACTTTTCAGAAAATACTGAGCATCATATGAAGTTCCTTTGGGACTAGTCAGGGGAGTAGTTTTAGGTCGAGTCAAGATACAATAGTTATTAAAAATATAAAAAAAACCTTTACCACTGCAATCCACGAAAGGTCTGGTGTTGAGTACATAGTAGAGACATTACTATTTTAGATAGATTAATAAATAGAGACTGTACTGTTTCGAGGACATCGTTTGTGCCAGGAAGTGATCTAACGGAGAACACGTTTAACTGCCTGGTTTTCTTCCTAGTCAAGGATACCTCATTAGATAGGCTGGATGTGTCCCGGAAGGATTTGCACATCTCACAGAGTCAATCAATAAATGTTCGCAGATTAAATAGTTTTCTGATACTGTCGGATTCCAGCCAGAAACCTTCAGCTCAGCAACTCAGTTCTCTATACACTGAGCCACCTTCCTACCAAAAACTAAAAAATATATGCTGAATTTTTCCTAATTTTAAATAAAATATGATGTCTTTTGTACATAGTATTTTTCTCGTATTTTGAGCCATTTCGGAAATAAAATATTAGATCTCTCCATTACCTCTATCCACCTCGTATAGAACGGATACATTAAATTGATGCATTGGCCCTGAAGTTAGATTCGGTCGAACTAATAGTCGAGCATGAAAGGGGGCATAAATATATACGTCGTTATGGAATTCGGAGCTCCTCCTGGAGGGAGAAAATATTGAGAATAAATCAGGAAATTATGTGAAAGGAGAAGAACTCCCTACTGGAGATAGGACTCCTTTCCATATTATGCCGATAAATAGAAGAGGGAAGAGCTTCTATTAGGCGCCTTACATCAGCTGTGGTAAGTGGCAGCGAGTGGCCGTTAGCTATCGTATTCCGTCTCTACTTCCACTCCTTTCACTTCCAGACATATGTAAAGCGGCTACTCCTTATTTTTATGGTCGTACCCGAGTTCCTGAGTCGGCTGTCCATAAAGTTGGCTAGAGTCCTGCGGGTGTCAAGCCACCCTTGGAACGGCAAGTAATGGCTCCGGAACTTCTGTTCTAAGTCACCACATTAGAACTTAGCCGTAGAGGCTCCACAGACCTTGTAGATCTTTGGCCACCTTTGCATCTTTGTTGACCCTGTCCTTCCATCTGGTCTTTGGCCTCCCACGCTGTCTCTTGCCAACTATTGTGGCATTCATAGTAGTGTAGAGGCGTCCTGACGGATCACTTCGAGCTACATGCCCCGCCCATCTTAATGTTCTTGCCTTCATATCCTGAGATATAGCCTGTACAGTTTCCGTGTGCAATTCTTTGGATTAGACTCTCATCCCATACCGCTCAGGTTATCGTGCGAAGTATTTTTCTTTCACATCTCTCGATTCTGCTTTCCAGGGTGCTGGTGAGAGCGCCGGCTTTATTACAGCATTATACAACCTTAATTTTAAATTTCTTGAGATATTTCGGGATTTTAATACTCTTGAAAGAGCGAAGAATTCTCTATTTGCACTTGTTATACGCTGGTCTACCTCAGTTAATAGATCGTTGGTTGAGGTTATTTTGGAGCCGAGGTATTTGAAGGTATCCAATTGGAGGAACGATTTGCAATCCACGCAGCTCCTGTTTCTGAGGTGGACTTTACGGCTTACTATCATGTGCTTTGTTTAAAAAACCAAACAAAAAAAACTAATGCTTTAAAACTATGTTGAATGCAAGTAAGGAAATATGGCTTGAAGTGAATTCGGATGAATTCTAAGTATATAAGGGAGAGATTTTGGGGATATTTCTTTAAGAGGGGATTATGGGGATTAAGTTTGAACGTGTGGAGAAGAAGGAGTAGACCGAGGAGTAGGTGGGAAGATGGCGTTAATAGTGGAAATAAAATGTTTGTATGCAGAGATTGGTGGTATTGACATCAAGTCTCTCCAATCGCTAAGTTTTATTATTATTATTATATTTTCATAATAGTTTCCATTATAAAGCAAGAAATAGGAATTCGTAAAACAACTTATCTTCTTTTTTCTTTCGTAACTCCATTCTGTACCTCTCAGCGTGGAGGAGCATTAAGCCATGATTGCCATTCTTCGATGGTTCTAGCCAGGTTATGAATTATCAGGGAAAGTTCCCTGATGTGTTACCGTGTATCCTTAGGTATTTTAGGCCTCGGATTCTTCTATCCTCAAGGATGTAGTCCATCCTTTTCAGCGGGTCCCTACCCTCTCACTACATGCGCAAACTATTTTAATTGATGTGACTCTATGAACTCCTTCATCAATGTAACCTTAAGTTTCTCCTTGATCGTTTCATTGCGGATAAGATCTCTTCTCGTTGTTCCCTTTCATTTCATCTCTATAGCGGTGACTCTGTTCTCTAGTCTGGGTGTTAATATCCAGTTTTCTGCTAATCTCTCGTTCAGTAGGAAAGTTAAGTGAAGAAAAAACCCGAAGCGACTAGTCTAAATGTCAGGGTAGTTGGATTAAAGATCCCCGGACTCCCCCGAGCTCAATACATGGCTATACACACTCCCGAACAGCACACCGGAAAACTATTCTGACATTATGTAACGTACACCTCAGGGCCTTATCTTATCTTATCACGTACAGTACACACCTCAGGGCCTTATCTTATTCGGCTAATCACCCTTAAGAAACAAAAGTTGATTCAGAGAAACTTTGCGAATAGATTCGGATGTGAAACAACCTAAAAAATTAAATAAAATATTGTTAAAATTTATGTACAAGAATTTCGGCTTCATCTCATGAAAAACTATATATATATATATACAAGGCACAAAAGGTGACTGAAACAATAGTCAATGAATTGAAACTGATTGGCATCAGGGTGAATCCGTCTAAGACGGATGCCATCGTAATGTCATTTCAGAGTGTAAGTAAGAAACCTCTACCAAAGACTTTTACCGTAGACTGTGAGGATAGAAGGTTATCCACTTCAATCCTCTACCTTGGCGTACACTTTGATAGGCATCTAACCTTTTCAAAGCACGCTCAGGCAAGATTGAAGTTAGCTCGACAGAAAACCCACAGGCTATATCATCTGCTCTTGTCGCCGCAGCTCTCACTGAGGCTAAAGTTACAGATTTACAAATCCATTATAAGACCTACGTTGCTCATGAGACACCTCTACAAAACAACGCTGAAGCACCTGCAGCAGTATCAGAACTCCAACCTTAGAAAGAGTGCGTGGCACATCGCTCGAGAGGGCACTTAACACCACGATCCGGGAGGAGCTTCGGCTCCCCTCGGTGCCTGAGTACATAGGTCGGAGGCACATCAAATTCTTTGATGGTCTGAAGACCTGTATGAACCCCCTATTTAGGGACTTGAAACCACCTCCCAGACCTGGGAGATGGCAGGGCAGTGTCCCCTTGGTCGATGTGCTCGCACTTGATCTAGGGATGGGGTAAGTACTCCCTTGTCCTTACCCTCTCTTCCTTTTCCTTCTTCCTTCTTCCCCTCTCTTCTTCTACAATATTCCTCATCCAGCTAAACGGTCCCTCCCCGTTTGTATTGTATAGAGCCAGCGGCCACGTGCCGGTTTGAGTAAAAACCGCCATCAGCGGACTCAGCCCACTGTAACGCCTTAAAATACCGGAAGGTAATAGAAGGCTTTTAGTTTGTATAGTAGCTCATAGTTATAAGTATAATTATAGTTTGTATTTAATTGTAAATAAATCCTGAAGGGAGAGAAAAAAATAAAATAAAAAAAAATAAAAAAAACACAAAAAAAAACACAAAAAAAAAAACACACAAAAAAAAAACAATAAAGTCAGTATTAAACCAGTTCTCGTGTGAGTCGTTTCTTTCTTATTTTCCTTTTTTAAATATTTTGTTCCTGGTACTATATAAGTTTTATATATATATAATATAATCGAGAATAATAATAATTATTATAGTTATATCTATAATAACTTTAAAAACGTAGTACACATAACCCATTACTTTTTTTTATTTTTTATAAAGTAAGAAAATATTTATTCTGCTTTATAAACAAGCTCAATAAATAATAACTTATTGTTTATATTTCTAAACAGTGAATGATTAAAAATACCCCCCCCCCAAAAAAAAAACTCCAACGTTGAAATGAAAAAAAATCCAGTCCTCCATTTAAATGACCGATCAACTGATCTTAGTTTGTACCGAGAAACGAAATTTTTTCTTTCGTTTTCGATGTTTTTCCAGAACAAAAGTTGTTTATGGTGTTACTAACACGTACCTAAGAGGCTTTCACTAAATTTATAATAACCCTGAATAATGACTATTAGGTAGCAGTGAAAAACTATTGACATTTAACATTTGACTTAGGCATTCCTTTCAAAATTCTTTGTTGACAATGTAATAACACTACAAAGAGCAAGTCCGCGCAGAGGAAGTCGAAAACTCGAAACATGTACCGTCAGGTGGCGACAACCATCAAGGTGAAAGGCACCGACATCGATTGAGTAAGAGTTATGATCCGTATCCATATCCATATCCGCGGATCTTGACAACAAATATCTGTATTCGGATCCGTATCCGCGGATATACTTTGTTAACGATCAAACACATCATTACAACAAACCTAAGTCTACGGGCCCCTGACCAAACCTAAATCCGTTAGATCATAATTAATGCAACCCTCCCACCTACCCTTTGGTCTACCCAATATACAAAGAACTAACACAAATAGTTTATACTTTAATTGAGCCTTTCTAAATAGTTTTTATACAGTTAATTTATGATATGATTATTGAATACTTTGAGTTATGTAGAATAATCTCTGCCAGTCAGTTATGGTTTAGCTAAATTGAGTCAAAGTAAAAATTAATATTGTTCTAAAAATAAAAGATGTAACGGTTATTAATTTTGCTGCATTAAATAGTTTTTCGATAACTATACTTATTGTCCCAAAGCAACGTATAATTTATCTGAATTTTCATCGAAAATCAGACCCAATCGAGGAACTAGTGCTTGTTAATTAAAACTCGAAAGGGCCAGGCCTCGTTGAAGGGCCAGCGAGCCCTTAGCCTGCCATTTCGCCATGAAGAAGCCATTTGGAATATTCCAAGTTGCAGGTGATTACACCCCCCAATGGCCCTGTTTGATTGGGCTCTGGCCTCTCCTAATGGACTCGCCCATCGCTCCATGTTTTCAATCTGCACCCCACCTCCCCAATCTGTAGGGTATTTCATCTCATAAAATATAATGGGTCATTCATACTGCTCTTGATTGACGCCTGCAGTTGATCGGTTGATCGCTTGGCCGTTATATAAATATACTGATTTATTTGACGTAAATAATAATAAAAACAAAATAAACAACTTAAGTTAAATTTAATTTTTATAATGGAAGACGTAGCCGCCCAATAATGCAAACAAAAAACTAACAACTAATTAGTCTGGGGGAGCTCTAACTAGCGGGAGCGGTGTGGACCTCGGGTAGAGCGCTGAGTTGTCATGCCGAAGGTCCTGGGTTCAAATCCCGCTCCTGGCAGACTTTTATTTAATCTGGTAGCGGCCAGGTATAAATCCTGTGGAATCTAGGACCCTCCTGGGGCTCAGGGGGGAAAATCTGGTGGTTGAGCGTGATCTAGGACAAATCACCTCCCTCCACAACCTTTGTCAACAAGAAAAAATACAGTCTCTACCATGTACTGAACCCCAGATCCTTCATGGGTTGTAATGGTTCAGGTTAACTAACTAGTCTAGTTTTACATTGAAAACATTATTAATATACTGCCATATTAGTATTGTTTTGTTCATATAAAAAGTTCATTTTTAAAACGAACGTTATTTAATAAAACAATTTTATGATGTTCTACAAATTTTGATTCAAAACCTTCACCCTCATTTTCTGTACATTTTCTCAAAGTCTTATCAAATTTTCAGAATTTCCAAATCTCCGAGTTGAAAAATTCAGGATTTTTGTGATGAAACCTAAAAATGAGTTTTTGACTTAAGAACCACTTAAACAATTTTACCCTTTGAGGAAGTTTTCCAAATTTCTAAACAAATGGAAATCTTTTGGAAATAGGTATGGCGAAGAAGGTGGGTGTGGGAGGACTTCGTAACCAAGCTCGTTTAGTTTTTTCGTTGTCTGTAGTGAAGCATGATGTCTGGTGTTTTCATGTAATAGTACGTATAGGTCCCTTATTTAAACTCAATTCAGGTTAGATGTTTTTTGATGAGTTTTTGTTGCATTATGTACTGCTGGGATATTAGATGCATAGATGTTGATATGATGGTTTCACCTCTGGGTAGATAGGAGAAATGGATTATTTCAGAATTACTTATTTATTTATGAATTCGATTTAACATCCTATTTTCAACACGTCCCTAATAGCACAATAAGAAAACTGATAGATCAGGAAACAACGAACAACTGGACAGTAGAAACAAGGAGATTAAAATGGTATGGCCACTTAAAAAAAATGGCAGAGGAAAGATGACCAAAAACAATTTCCGACTATTGCCCTACGGACAGGAGGAAAATAGGACGACCCCAAAACAGATGGTTGTGGAGGAGTCCAAGACAGTGAGGGGTCTTAGAGAAGGAGGCTGGCTGGATCGAGATCTGAGGAGAGACCTTTTAGAGACGTAGAATAACTAACTCGTAAAAAAATCGTTAAATAAAATTTATGAATTAATTTATGTCACGAGCTAAAATTTCTCTAGCCAACGAATGTTATGTTCGTTGTTACACACTTCCCGATCGCAGGGGGAGTGTTTCTTACATCAGCACAAGATGGGTGACAAGTTTAAACTCATAAAATAATATTACACGAAATTTATTATTCGTCATTTTTGATGACATATTAAACTATGTTCGTTAAATTGTAATGATAGTACATATAATAAAAAAAGAAAGGATTAATAATAGCTTATTACAATCATTAAACATAAGCATAGTAATCAACAGAAGTCCACTGATTCCACTTCAAATATAAAAATGAAAACGGACATTTCATATGAAACATCCTATCATATAAATGCCTACGCTATGATATTTAAAAAAAATCAAAACATAATTTTAATAATGCCTGAACCCATAAATAGGCCTCTGATATACTCCTACACGCTGAAAATTCATATTGATTTTGTCTGGAAAGTTCCATAGATGGCTGACTTCTGCTTACCCCACATTCTAGTGAAAGAAGTAATGATACTAGCAATAGATTGGAATTCGAGGAATGTTATCAACTTAATCTTGAATTTTTTACTATTACTAACTTCGCGCAAATTCGACCGCATGTACCTTTAGAAAATATCCTCAGTTTAGATTCTCTATCAATGCAGAATTATGTGAATTGATGAAGTTACATACTTTATCTATCTCCATACTATCAATCAATGAAAATTATTATTATATTTTATTGATATGGTAGATTTTCTAATTTCGAATGGAATTATTGAATCAATGAATTTAAAATATAGGATGCTTGAAGGTACTGATGAATCTTTGACAATAATGTTAGAGAAAGATTTGCTTGTTCATTTAACTTCCCCTTATGCTGCTAGGGCTAATCGCACGATGCTAGTTGGAGCTCAAAATTACGCCTATCCAGATTAAATTAGGATAGGGATCTTTAAAGAGTACCAAACATAACATTGGCTCGGAACTCCCGTTTAACGTCTCTTCCGAAGGACGGCATAACCAAGGATTTTTACTCCCTTCGGCTTAGTAGGTTGTTCTACTAACCACTAGACCAAAATCGCCCAAGAGCAAAATTTAATACAGTTTTTAGGAACTTTTCATATGTGTTACAAAATATCCAAATTTGATAATTTTTTGTTCACCGTTCAAATTCCAATGTGGACCGAAATAAGACTTTTCGGGTAAAAGTTAAATGCTTTTATTTTCTATTAAAAAAACATTACAAAAAAGTGTAGAAATAAGGCTTTTACATCCATTTTATTAGTACGTTGTGCTTGAAAATGTTTTCCGACATAAAAAAGTAACATTGGGCACTGAACTAATCCAAATGGCTTGTTTTTATGGAAAATACAGCATATGAAAACCAATTAATTCAAGAATATCATTTTTTTATTTGTTTTTCAATACATGAACCTAAGTTTTTCTACATTATTTTTTAAGTTCTTGCATGTTCATTGCTAGATTAGGCCGCTAAGAAAGGAAGTTTCTGTGAAATATACGAACAGTTAGAAATACAAGCTGTATGTGTAGTCGCTGTCATGTTCGTCATTTAAACACACTAAACCCTACATTCCCGCAAGTACTGCTGCTACTGTATTATCTGCCCCGTGTCTAGTTGTAATCATAGAACTTCATGAATATTTGATAGTGAATATAGACAATAACCAGTCTATAATCATTGTGAGGGGGCAAAAATACTTTAAATACATAATTATTAATAAGGGCTAAATAAATACAAAAAAAAAAAAAAAGAAATAACCAACTTTATTTTACAATTTTACATATACAAGCAGCATAAGTGTGAATACATGTTCCGGACTACCTTTACATGTTTAAAGAACAGTGATTTTCATTAATTACAGTTACCTTTTATAAATAAGTTTTACAATAGCAGAAAAAACCCGCTTAAAAAAATATATATATGTTTTCTCACGTCATATCAACAGTAATTTAGAAAAATACTTAAAGTATAATAATTTTCTACAATGTAGTTTTGTTATGTTGGATGTTACGAAAAAAAAAGAAGAAAAAATATGTATTACATGATCGAATAATTATCAAAATTTTATTTTGTATTTTTTTAATATTCAAACTCAGCATATTTCAGGTACAGTGATTAATTAACAGAGAAGTAAGAACAAATTCATAACATAAAAAAAGAAATGAAAAAATGAACTCATGAAGCGAGTTCAGTATACGATATGGACTGTACTGTGCCTAATACAACGATTGGCAGGGCACTGAATTGGCAGAGAATACACTCAACTGCCAATTTTTTTCGATAAAGGCTGGACGAGAGCTATGACGGTCTGTAAAACGGATCAAATGGTTTAACTGCCACAGACGGATTTGAACCCGGGACCTTCAAAGGAGCAATCCAGGGTTCTATACTCTGAGATAGCCACTTCCCATATAAACAGGATACATATATGGTGAAATAACAGTGTATAAAGTACCACTCACTGCTTATCTTGAACCTGTCCCGGAACATACTCAATATTTAGCTATCTAAACAAGCGATTGACAAGAAATTTAGAAGAAAAAAAAAGAGAATTCTTGAAACTTGAAAATTAAAAATAGAAATTATTGTCAAGGAAAAAAAGTATGAAGTATTTTGCCGTTTCCAAGGAAAACGTAATGAACGTTAAAGCAACACAAAATCCCTAAATTTAGAAATTCTTAAAGATATAATTTATTATAACATAGATAATATAGTTTATTTTTATAGGCATGTAACGACCCTGTTATGTTTTAGCCTAATGATTCGGTTAATAATGGACATGTCAGATTTTAGAAGATACTGGATACCGGAAAATGGCAGAGATGGATTGCTACAAGGATAGAGCTTTATACAAGGCTATTATTAGGTTGAGAGGGTCGAGATATTTTGGACAGAGGACTCGAATTAGAGGAGGCTGTACTGTGTAGGCTGGGGGTTGTTTGTTAATTATTAGGAAATACTGCGCCTACGGAATGAGAGCAACAACCGACCTAACTCCAGGAACAGCGATGGTGGTATAGGGAACAGGATGGAGTCCTGGCTGTGTAAAGTACATTATATACTATACATAGTTATCTTTATGTACGAGTATTGTATGTGCATTTATAATAAAATGTATATATTATTAGGTTAGAAGTGGACAAATATTTTTCATATCTCTTCATTTTTGCTTGTTGATATTATTGAGACTATTATAGTGTTATCACTGAGGTAATTCTCAATTTTTTTAAATTAATTCTTTCTCATTTGTTAATTTAAATGTATTAATTATACTATAAGACATAATAATACCCTGCATAGAATTCTGAATTTTTATTCTAAAGGGACGTCCCAGAATGAATAAAGACTTTATTATTGTTATTATTAAAATGACATAAGAATTACCCCTAGAATATTTCTGTTTATTTACTTATTTACACCCTCAAACAAGAAATGAAAATAAGATTTTTGCGATGCTATGTGCTTTCTATTCTTTTTTTTTTTTTTTTTTTTTTTTTATGTTGGCTAAAGACTTCCTTTGACGTCCTATACAGCCCGATATCTTTAATTAATTAATTAGTATTTTCTTCTTTGATGCCAACAGCACGCGGTCTTCCCAGGCGGTCACCCATCCAAGTACTAACCACGCCCGACGTTGCTTAACTTCGGTGATCGGACGGGAACCGGTGTGTTCAACGTGGTATGGGCTTTCTATTTTATATTATGGAATAGAGCCTTGTAAAATTATTGATTTATAAAACAATCCTAAGATCGATTGTTACGTACGCTAGTGAAACGTGGGTCCTGACCCAGGAATGCGAAAAGATGCTGCAGATCTGGGAGAGGAAGGTACTTCGGCAAATATTTGGGTCAGTATGTAATGAAGGCCAATGGAGGTCAAGAAATAATAGAGAGCTTCAGGACCTCTACAATGCACCAGACCTAGTCACCTTTATTAAATCAATACGTATAAGATGGCTCGGGCACGTAGAAAGAATGGGAGAAGATAGGTACCCAAAGAAGCTATTATATGGCAAACCAGGAGGCAAAAGAAGAAGAGGAAGGCCCAGGCTGCGATGGATAGATGATGTAGAGAACGATCTGCAGAGGATGGGGATCAGACAGTGGAGAGGTCGAGCTGCTGACAAGGAGGACTGGAGAGGCGTTGTTGCGGAGGCTAGGGCCCTGCAAGGGCTGTAGAGCCATGGGAAAAAGAAGAAGAGCCTTGTAGATTGATTTAAGCAGTACAAAAGAAACTTGAGCCCTTCGAGATGCGGCTCCTTAGAAGGATAATTAAAATATCATGAAAAGAAGGGTGACATCAAGAGAATGTCAGAAAAAAATAGAAATAAAAAAAGAGTTGATAAACGCGAATAAAAGTAGGAAGTTAAAGTATCTCGTGCAAATAATCCGAAATAACATCAAATGCCAGCTTTTTTTTTTTTTTTTTTAAATTATTTTATTGAATTGTACAACTGTAATATATACATCTAGTACAAGGGCTGTATGAATAAATAAATACATGAAAGGACGTGTAGAGGCACTACCCATTGGCAGCACTCTAATTATATTTCTATTATAGGAGGTCTCGAGGCCATCTTCTCTTCAGACGCCTAGAAGGATTGTCCGGGATGGAATTGGAACCAAGGATGGAAACTAGTGGGTTTGGATGGGCCTGGAGTTTATTATGGAATGATAGGTATCTGGAATGGGCTAAATCGGTAACATATGGAACGTTCAGGTCATTATGGATGGTTTTATTTGTGACAAAATAAGGAGCGTTTAGGATTTTGCGAAGGATTTTGGATTGCAAGGATTGAATACGAGAGGAATTTGATGGTTTGGTGGAGCCCCATAGTTCAATTCCGTAAGTCCATATAGGTCTTATCACAGTAACATAAATAAGTCTTTTGTAATTGATATGAAGCTTTGAGCGTTTGTCTAGTGTGTGTTGAAGTAGTCGGAAGCGTCTAGCTGTTTCTTGTCTTTTCAGTCTTGTGTGAGGGTTCCAAGTAAGACGTTTGTCTAAGTTGAGTCCTAGGTAGCGGATCTGTTCAACAGGGATAAGTGGAGTACTATTAAAGGATACAGTAGGACAGGAAGTCATGGGTTTTCGGCGAAGGGTAAAGGTAATTTGATGGGACTTTTTGGAATTGATTTTAATTCTCCAATTCCGACAACATACCAGCTTTTAAAATCCCTTCCTTAGGAAAAGTGCTTGTTTGGGTTAAAAGGATCTGTATGAACAAGGTTATTGTGGTTCAACTACCTAAGAGCTTAGTTCTAAAAAAACAATCACAGAAGTTTTCGGAACAGCAATCAATAATGTCATCATAGCTAGATGATCGAAACAATTGGATACTTTAGGAAGGGATATGAATACGGATTTCCTTAAAAATTGATTATATCACACACTAGTCTAAAGTGACATAAGACAAAAAACTATATTTTGAAAAAAAACGGGAAAAAATATTAGTGAGCTTGAAATAGAACAGTAAGAGTGACAAGGATGCCCTCTTGCAGACAAGCTTTGAAGCTAGGTTGGTACAGTATTGATGAGTGATATAGAAATATTTACCCATTTCTTTCATGGTCATTATTCACCACCGAATAAACACCGATTTTTGAGTTCACTAGAAATTCTAGAACGGTATATTAAATTTTAATTTTAAATATTATAATAAATATCATCATAAATAAATAAATATCATCATAAATATTATAACGAGCCTGATGTAGCCAGGATAGCTCAATTGGTAGAGTTCCAGACTAGCGATCTGGACGACCCGGGTTCGGGTACCGGTCCTGGACTTTCTTTTCTTTTCAAATCAATATATTTAAATATTATCAGTAGTCGTCGATGGCTCAAAGTTTCATGCCAATATTTTTTTCATTTGGACTATCTTGAATGTACCATTATAAATAGTATTCCCTCAGTGCAACTTGTTAGCATGGATCGAACGTCAGACATCGGGACTTGTTAGCATGGATCGAACGTCAGACATCGGGACTTGTTAGTATGGATCGAACGTCAGACATCGGGACTTGTTAGTATGGATCGAACGTCAGACATCGGGACTTCCTCATGGACAATGCTTCAATAGACCCGGCAAAAGTAACAAGTAAGTAGAGGTGGAAGCGGGAAATTGGCCGACGTGTAGATATTTGAGTCCCTCTGACTTTTATCGTTCTATCCAAGGATCTCTTTATGTAGTTTTTTCCTCTCACTGGGACGATTCGCTCTCCCATCAATGCTATTTATTGCATTTAGTGACAAAAACATTTATTTTATCCCTTATGATATTTGAATTTGAGTATTTATATATAGATAGATAGATAGATATAGATATAAAATGCTCTTTATTAAATTATTTACAACTGTTCTTTTTTTAATTTTATTTTTCACATTAGCAACCACAGCATGGTACTTATACCGTCTGCCGGGAGTTTGATTAAACTACTAAACAACAAGAAAACTAAAAAATAAATCAAATTTCTTTTTGACATTAATAATTAAATTCTGAAATTAAAAAATGTCTATAACGACCTGCATTACTTACAAAATTATATAAACCTATAAAATTCTCTCCATTCAGAATATCTATTAATTTTTGTTTTGATATCAGCTCATATTTTAAGAATTTTTTTCTATACAATTTTAAGACGGGACACACTGCCAGGAAGTGAAAACTGTTTTCAATTTCTTTCAGATTACACAGTGAGCATAGCTGTATATTTTGCGAATCAATTTCAAATGGTTTGTAATTTAGATTCAGAAGTTCCCCTCTACATTTCATAACTACGCTCATTTTTTTTGTTGCTTTAAAATGTCTATTATAATCTATTGTTTTATTTAATGAGCTATAGAGGCCGTGGTGTGTGCCCTCTGCTGCTTTTGCATGGCAAACTTCGATAAAATAATCTTTGTACCGCTCCAACATTTTGAACATTTCTCCCTCCCAAGTATCCACGGAGTTTAAAGTTAAATCCAGTCTATAATTTATTTTTTTTGCAATTTCCCCCCACTCTTTAAACCATGATATGTTTTGTTTTATTATTTCTCTTGCTATAACTGTACATAGCCTATTTTCTTTATAATCTAGTATTTTTAAAATATAATTGGATTGCATTTTTAGTGTGTACATGTGTATTAATTTTCTATTCATTTCTAAGTACACAAAGTAATTTGGGGTATTAACCGGTAATTTAAAAATTTTTTTAATGAAATACCTTTCAACTTTTTCTATTTCCTCAAAATATTTGTGGCCCCAAACTTGACATCCATAGGTTATGACATTTTTAATTGTTGACTCAAATACTTTAAATTTTGACTCTAATGGCACTTCTGGATTTTTGAACAGTTCTCTCCACATCATATTAATCCCAACTTTTGCCTTACTTACTTTTTCTTTAATGTCATATTTCATTTTTAAGTTATTGCACATCACCACCCCTAGATATTTGTATGATTTCACACATTCAATTTGCTCATTATTTAGGAACCATTTCTCGTTTTTTGTACACATTTTGCCTCTATTATTCTTCTTAAATACTATAATTTTTGATTTGTCCAGATTTACAAACAAATTCCATGTTTTACAATAGATTTCTAAATTGCCTATCATGTACTGCAAACCAACCGGATTATCTGATATTAGGACAATATCGTCAGCATAAGCCAACATGTTCACTTTCTTATGCCCCACTATGACTCCTCCTCCGAGATTCTCCGCTAAATCATTTATGAAAAGAGTAAACAGGTATGGACTCAGTACACATCCCTGCTTGACCCCCATCCCCGTCTTGAATGACTCCGTAACTCCATCTTTTGTCCAGACCACTGCCTCCGTGTTTTCGTAAAGACTTTTTATAGCGTTAGTGAACTTAGTTGACAAACCCATTTCGTACATTTTGTAAATTAACGCATTCCTGTCCACAGAGTCAAACGCTGCCTTGAAGTCGACAAAAAAACAATAGATTTTATTTTTCCCTAAATGCCACATGTACTCTATTAAATTGCTTAAAATAAACAAATTGTCAACAACTGAGCGGCCCTTTCTGAAACCTGCTTGGCCTTCTATCAATACATTTCTTTCTTCCAACCAGTTTGTAAGTCTTACTGCTAGCATCCCAGAATATATCTTCGAAATGGAATCTAAAAAAGAAATACCCCTGTAATTTGTCACTTCGCCAAGCTCACCTTTTTTATGGAGAGGGAAGATGATTGATTTTCCGAAACTCTCTGGAACTTTACCTTCATCAAAACAGAAATTGAACAGCTGCAGTAGAGCTTTCGTAAAGCATTCAGGAGAATTTTTATAAAATTCACTTGGTATTCGGTCAAGCCCAGGTGCTTTATTGTCTTTTAACTTATTTATGGCTGCGACCACTTCATCATAACTGAATTGATTATCTAAATACCCATCCTTTACCCAAGGAGCCGCATATGAGAAAAGTTCAGTGCAAAGATGAAGGTTATACTGTTTTTTAAAATGCTCTTTCCATTTCAGTGGTTGAATATTTCCAATACGGAAGTAGTTTTTTTGCTTAAATTTATTAGTCAAGTCCCAGAAATCCCTGGAATCCCTCGCCCTCTCGAACTTGTCACCTATCTCCCTGAAGTAGTTTTCTTTTTTCCCTTTACAGAGTTCCTTATAATTTTTTACATTATTTAAATATGCCTTTCTGATCAAGTGGGAGTTGGTATTTCTGTACAAGTTCAATAGTTTAAATATTCTTTTCCTCTTATTATGACACTCATAGTCATACCAAGGTTGTTTTTTATTAATCTTAAAGTCACCCCTACTTCTTATTACATAGCATTTTTTAATTAGCTCTTTCATCTTCTCAAAGTCTGCCAGCCCTATTAGCTTTCTTTCTTTCAAAAATGCATCTGTTTCTTTTTCTATCTTTTCCCTATACTCCGCTGACCTCTCTTTATGCCAAATCATTTTCGGGATTAGCTGACAGCATTGTTCATCCTTTATCGCCATTTTTATTCCAATGCTAATGACTAGAGGCATGTGGTCCGAAAATATTTGTTTTTCTACTTCAAAACCCTTTACTATTTCTTTAACCCCTATTGAAATTATACCTAAATCTATTGTGGAACAACCGGCATTACTGATGTATGTAAATTCTCCCTCTCTGTCCCCCTCTGATCTACCATTAAGTATAATTAGCCCATTATCATCGCACAGTTCCAAGAGTTTTCTTCCTTGCTTACTTACTTTCTTGTCTTTTGATTTCCTATTCTTTACCAATTCTCCTTCTCGGTTATTATCTTCCCAATATGTAGTCTGTCTTTCTCCTATCCTCGCATTTACATCCCCTACCAACAGGTATTGTAGTTTATCCTTACTAAAAATTAAATTTTGTAGCCTTTCAAATTCTTCTACCCAATACCTAGCATTAATATATAGTGGAACAATGTGTACTGATTCCTTTCCCGTTTCTAACTGTATTAGAGTCTGATTTTCTACCGTTACATATTTACATAATTTTTCCTCCTTTAACCATTTTTTATATCCGAATATTTTACCACCGCTAGCTCTACCATACTTACTAGTTCTGCTGGCTGGCTCGCAGTACAGACAGTAATCAACAAAATAATTCTCAATGTGCACGTTACAATTATCAATTTCTAAATGGGTTTCAAACAGGCAAAATATGTCATACTTACATACAAAATTGAAAAAAGCAAAATTATCTATCTTATTTTTTATCCCTGCTATATTGTACCCTAATAATTTAATCGTTTTATTAGATTCATACAGTCTTGTAGCCAAATTAGAGTTTACCCGGCAGACGGAATATTCCTATTTACTAAGTGGTATCTTCACCTCTTCGTTCTTCGCTGGTTGATTGGCCTGGTCCCCTGGCGTACAGCAGCGCGACCACAGTTCTTCTCCCAGTAGACCCCTCAAGTAGTTAATGTCATCTTCTCCTCCTGAAACACCACTTTCATCATCCCACTGATATTCCTTCCCATTCAGAATCAGAGTGTCCTTTCTGACCAGGCATTTTAAATGTCCACCCTTTCTCATAATTTCTTTTTTGATCCAGAACATCCTGTTTCTTCTATTTCTTACTTTCCAGGTGTAATCCCTATCTATGTAAAAGCCAGTCCCCTTTAGTTTCCTCGTATTCCTTAGTATGTCTGTAACTACTCTACTGGTGGTAAACATTACCTTCTTAGCCGTACGTCCTTTGCCTTCCTTTCCTACTGTAAAGGTGTCCTCTATCTTCCCTTCCACTTCAACATTCAGCACTTCTTTACAAAAGGTTGTTATTTCTTCAACATTTTCTTTTCCGTCAAATCCTTTAAATATTAAATTGTTTCTTCTCAACTGGTTTTCTATTGCTTCTAGCCTCTTATCATTTTCTTGATTTTTGGTCTTCATTTTCTCCAGTTCGTTCTTCAAAATTAAATTTTCGTCTTTTAGTTTTTTAATTTCTGTGAAGAGCTCTGATATATCTTTTTTTGTCGCCAGTCCCTTTGAGTCTATCATCGCTGAAAATTGTTTCATCATTTCTCCATAATCCATTCTATTAATTTCTTCTCCCATTTCTGATGACACTGTATCTTCTGTCCGACTTATTTTAGTACTCACTAAAACTTCCGGCGACGATCGACTTCTCTTGACCCTTTCTTTTTTTTGTATTGGCGTTGACAATTCTTTCCCTTCCACTGTATAATTTTTAATTGATTTTGGCATTTATTTTATTCTGTTAAGAGAAAACCTTATTTTGTCTTGGTTTATTGAATGTTTGTTATTTTTATTTCGTTGTAATTGTTTTGGTTAGGGTTTGTTATGGCTAGACATTTATATTCTATCTTTCAGGAATTAAGATATTGTTTGTATACTCTGTGGGATTATGACTCACTAGCCTACGTAGTTTACCTGCAGGTTCCCGCTCGTGGCCAGTTGCTCCAGTTTAAATTTTTCTCCTTATTTATTTCCCGCTAATCCACTCGGTGTAAATTCTCGTCCATTACGTAGAATTAACACAGGTACTGTATTTTATTACTGTTGCAATTTTTTATCACCATACACTCACTTTTATCCACTTTTTAATAAACTTTTGCAAGACACGATGTTCACTCTACGAATGCTAGAACCAAACTCCGTATTTATATATATATATATATATATATATAGTTAATTCATATAGTTATGGAATCAGAAACCTCCAAAAAATTAGCAGTTTCTAAGTTATCAAGAATCTAAATTAATCAGATCAATTTTCTTTCAGGAACGTATGCACAATATTCTTCGTGCGCAAAGTTCAAAAGCCTGCGTCTAAGCTTATACAGGTCATATTCTTGTGACTGATTTTCTTCAGATTATGTGGAACTTACTAATTATTTGAACGATTTCTTGTTTTAAAGTGTAGGGTAATTTGAGTTACAATATTATCTATGTATAACATTCATTATTTTTATTGGGAAAGAGAAAAAAAAACATTTTCCAGTCAATTCTACTTTCTTGATACTTATTTATCAGACGTTTCAACAATGTGTCATTTTCAATATATCACATTTAGTTTTCTGTATCAGCCACCAATCATTTACACAACTTTATCACAGTTACAAGTCCAAAAAATCTGTGGAAAAACAATAAAATCTACATTAAATTATGTAATTAAACAAATATAATAAATTGTTCAAATTAACTAGTAATAACTTATGTATAGATACCTCCAAGTCAAATTCATTTTAAAATATATTTAAATAAAAACTCTAGGGGATCATTTATCCTCCATGGTCAAGAAATTACATTGAAAACCAAACTTTGATCCTTGGTGGGTGTGTGTGGCTGTCTGCGTTTATGTGTGTAAATGTAGTCATCATGCAGACTAAATCTATGCATTCTGTCAACTACCCTCATGTTGATACGAACCAGGATATCCATGGGGGCATGCCGCCCCATAGCGTCATAACCAGTCTATTTGGGACGATTCAACAGTCAAATTCTGCTTTCAATTCGATCGAGTTCAAGGATGACAGAACTTAAAATTTTCCTTGAAATGAACCGCCTCTTGGCCGAACATAAGGGCGGCCAATGGCATCCTGAGAAAACAAAAGCGATACCCAGTAGGATTACGTGGGGGGAGTTGTATCGTGCAGTGGGCAGAAGGACATCAAGTATCAGAGGTTAGTGGATGATGAGGAAGCTGATGGCTTGGATCCCAACTATAGTCTTGAAGGTAATATATAAAAATAAGTAGGAAGAACGTTGTTCTTAGATCTGAAGAAAATCAAAGGAATATTACCTGTGTTACCTCAGATACAGACCTCTAAACTTTGTTCAGGACGAATTAAACTTACGCACACGTTGGTTCCTGTTGATTTAATTTGTGCTTGTTAGTTTAGATTTTAGATTTTTTTAAGGTTCCAGATCCTTTAAAAGATAATTGCGATCTCATATTCCAATATCGATTTCTTTTATAGATTTTTTTTCGGTATAAGGATTTCTTTCTTAACAATCGAGTTTGATTTTTTCAATTGGATATTTGTTTGTTCTCTACATTCTCCGAAATATCCCTAGATAAACAATTAAAGCAATTCAATCGTTTCCTTGCACATTTTCCTTATGTTCTCAATAGAATATAGCTCTCTATATTCTAAATTGATACACTTTTGCTTTTTTGATTTTTGTTCGATTTAATATTTTTGTTTATTTTTTTTAGTAATACTATAGTATTCGGTTGTGAGTCCATGTAAATATATTTATTGTAAATATATTTTTGTTTGTTTACCTCTTCCCTCCAATAGCTTTGCCTTGTGCTGTACCACCTTTATGGCCGGATATCAGGTCATAAAGGCGGATATATTAGTAGTTGTAAGAAGAAGGAGGAAGCAAAAGAATTTTCTTCCTTTGTTGGAAGCCCTTGAAAGGAGGAGTTCCATTTAAGGACTGGCTGGCCCTTGTCCCTCCGAGCAGGGCCGTTCAGGGCTACTTGTTGAGTACCCTCTTAGTCAAGGTTTTTTTTTCGGGGGGCGCTTTTTTTTCATCTTTGATCTTTTTGCAAAATTCATCCATCCGTATTAATTTTATGATCTGATGACGATTAGAAGTATATAAATATAAACCACCTTAAAGTGGGCTTTATTTAAAAATAATCGTTGAATTATATTTAAAAAATTCTAAAGTTATGCGAATTTATTTTCGAAACTAATCAAAGAAAAATCAAAAGGAAGATATATTACACACTTTTTATTTGAAAATATCGATAGTGATACTGATACTGTTACATAGCTAAGCTAAATTTTCTTAATGCACTACAATGCTGCAATAATTTCGAATGGCAGAGAAACAGCGAATTTCTGAAATCTGGTAAAGTTTTTGGAGATTGAAAGGCGAATACTAAGAACAATTTATAGCCCGAGAATACCACTGGAAAGCTACAAATTTAATTTGAATAATGAAATATACAAAAGGACATATGACTTGGAAACAACCATGAGGAAAAGATGATAACGTTTCTACGGGCAGATTGTCAGGATGGATAAGCAAATATTCAATAAGATATACAACCTGAAGAGTGGTTATGCTAAGCAGGTGAAAGAAGAACTCAAAAGACTCGGAATTATTGTTGAGGACTGCCTGGATAGAAAGAGATTTAGGAGCTGGCTGAAAACATTAGGGGTCTTGTGGAAGAGAGAACGAAGCATGGGATGTGGGGACGGACGGAGGAGAGAAGAAGGCAACATTCAGAGAGTATGAAGGGTTATTGGAAAAGAAGGAAGAAAGATCTAAAAGATAATATGAACGTTAGTTGGCCGGTTCGAAAAAAATTAACTTATTCAATAAAGCTCCCATAGATATGTTTAAAATGTTGGAATGTATAGTACGAAGTTAAACTCCAAATATAATCATATAATTAAAAAATAAAATTATTTTTCTTTTAAACAACTGTACTTACTGTGGTATACAAGACTTGTTTCATGGTAAGGGTTCTCAAAACGAAGACACATTGGAAATGTCTTCAAACAGTTCAAGGGACTAAATCGGACTTTCCTCTGTACCTTTGTGGGGGGGGAGGGTGATTGAGGTGGGTGGGGGGGGGGTGAGATCTCGGAGCAACAGGCAACGATAAATACTGGTCAGTCCTCTATCGCTAACCGCTTCGCTTCTTCCTATCATGCAAGGGTTTGATGGATTCAATATATCAACGATTTATTTTTTTTACTTTTTTTTTAGCTCTTATCTCTTAAAAATATTCAATATATTATAAAAAGAAGAAAATGGTCCGGTTAGAGATGAGAAAAAAATCTCTTAAATAGGGAGAACTATTTATTTTAAAGCCAGCGTTCGATACCCTCATTGCAGGTATTTTTTTAGGGCTATATATACAAGATACATACAAATTGAAATGATATATAGTAAAGAATAAAAATACATATGGGCGTAATGTGACATGAGTGATAAAAAAAATGGGGAACCCTTTAGGTAAACTTGAAAACAGAGGGAATAATTATAAAGGATTATCAAATAAGTAATAAAGAGAGAATACAAATTAATAAAATGAATGGCATTTGAAAAAGTAATGAGGTAATACAATAATAATAATAAAGTAATACAAACCATTTTAATTTGTACGTATGTATCTTGTATATTTACCCCTGAAGAAGATGTTGGCAATGTTGAAGGAAACGTTGGGTGGAAAATTAATAGTTCTCCTTATTTAAGAGTATTATTAGAGTATTTAAAAAAGAATGTGTTCTGTACACGTATATGATGAATTCATTAATAAAAGATCTGCACCAGCTAATTCGTACCTCAATTTATTTCATTCCGAGTATAGCAGTGGATATTATTGCGTCGTTTTATATAACCTACCTGTTTTTATTATTTAGAAAATTTAAAAAAAATATTGGACTTCTGTTGTTTACTATATTAATGCATTAAGATTTTAATAACCTGCTATTCATCCTCTCTAATTTGATAATATTTAAGATTGAAGAAGATTGTTTAGTATAACATGAAACAATTTTCGTGAATTCTTTTTATAAAGTTGGAAACTTTGGAGCCCAAGCTACATGAAACATTACCACCACTTTTGTGGAAGGGTGCTGTAACGAACGGACCATTCGCCGTTGATTTGAAAAATTATCTGACGGTGACAAATGTTACTTCTTAAAAAAATAATTCATTTCTCCTTTGTACACAGAGGTGAAATGATCACATCTAAATCGTACTGCAGGGATATTGACATGATTTACCAAAAACAAGCTGCATAGGTTAATCGGAAGGGGCCTACACGCATGCATGACAACGCAAGACCTCAAGTTTCACGACAGACGATAGAAAGACTAAACGAGCCGGGTTACGAAGTCCTCCCACACCCTTCTTATTCCTCTGACTTATCTCCATGATTTGTACAACTTTCTTAACGGTAACATTTTTTAAGTTAAATACGGATTTTCAGTTGTTTTTTTAATCACAAAATCCTCATTTTTTATGATTTGGGTTAGAAAATTTGATTAAAAATTGGAAAAAATATAAAGAAAATGTGGGTGAATATTTTGAATAAAAATGTTTTGATTTCATAAAGCTATTTGGCTAAATTACCTTCCTTTGAAAGTGGACATTACATTTAAAGAGCCAATAAAACTAGACAATTAAAAATATTTTTTTTTAACACATACATCCATTTATATAATTTATACCTGTGATCATTGGGGATTATGGGAAGGACTGTATGTAGGATTGAATGTGATTGTGTTGTCGACATGTCAGGAGGATTGACCGATAATCTAATTAATTAATTTAGCAATATAACTAGCGTTGCCCGATGTCGTTGGCCTCTACCTTAGCAACCTCGTAACTGTTGCCGGTTCCAATCCCTCTTGGACGGATTAAAACGTCTTTCGTTGCGGACTTATGAATGAATATCGATCTTCCCACTCTGATTACAAAGGTTGGTAACCTGTAGTAACCTTAGTAGGAAAGGACAAACATCAGCTTTCTGTACTTTTACTATATATCTAGACAGGCTTATCGATTTCGTAATCTTTTGGCTTTGTTGTGTTAAGGAGTACCAATGTCATTACATGAACAACCGGTGCGCTGTAAGAGCTGTAGAACTGTCAAACAATTTTCTATTAAAAAACTCTTAACCTTTTAGACCAAATTAATATTTTTCATTAAAAAAAAAATTGTTTATTATTTTTATGAACGAAAATGTAGTCTAAGTGACTTAATGGACTATAGAATTAAATCAAAATTAGAAACGTTGAGCCTGGTTAGTTCTTCGATGAGTGACTAGTAGAATTGTTTCACCACCCACCAATTAATAATAGGAAGCAAAAGATTCTCCAGACCCTTTATATTTCTTCTAGAGGTGACACTTAACAAACTAGAATAGGAGTGACCGACTTACCTCTTGTATATCTATTAGAAATCACATTGTAATGTTCCAGGATAGCAAATATTACCATTGATTTGATGCAGGGATGCTTTCCTGAGGGAAGACATATAGGTCCTCGTAGTTGCACTGACCGTGACGTGAAGTCGTGTTTTTTGACAAACATCTCACTATTCTTGAGTTATATGTAACTTGCCATCATGGAAACGTAGGTAGCAAATATAGATAAATGTGCTGTTGACCCACTAACAACGTATGTCTTCAAGAAGACCACATCCCGTGGATTCAGATCTTCATGTACTATAGCGCCAATGGGATAAAACAATGACGAGTATAACCTAAGATAACTTCCACAATCGGTTGGTCCAAAGATATATATAAGGTATCATGGACAATTTCTTCTTATCGGTAGAATTATGATTTTTATTGTCGTCTTCAACCACCAATATGTAGCTTCCATAAGTCGACAATTAACATATGGGCTTGTAACAAGCGGGGCTTGGATGTAGGTCATGCACTCAGCATCACCTCTTGATTTTATTATCTTACCTTTTTTAGTTATGTGAGGAGATCTTTCATCCAGCACCTTTTTGGTATCTTCATATCCACCGCCTTCTCCGCTATAGTCTTATGTCTTATCCGCACGTCTCAGTGCGTTTCCATAAAATTATTGATTAAGTTCTTGTGTGTTCGGAGTTTTGAGTACCTCAGTATATAAGTTTTTGTGATTTAAGTATTAAGATGCATTATGAATCGATATGTTTTGGTCTTATGTAACAAGGTCTTCTTTAATATAGGTCCAAGCGATTTCAATTCCATTTCGAAGATCCTGAAAACTGTGCGTATAGTAGTTAAAGTTGTTTGTTCAGGATCTATTTTATTTAACACGCTCTATCAGTTCTTCGTTGACTATTCTGTTAATAAAATTATTATCATTATCTATCACAGTTATTAACGAGAAAATAAACTTTACTAAAATTATATGTTTACGTAGCCTATTTATTGTTTAGCCTAGTGATATTAAACTATCAAAATTTAGCTGAAGCGTATTTCTTTTTTCATTTTATTATATATAATTTTCAATTAAAAGTTACTAAAATTAATACTAGAACCACTATTCTGTATATTCTGTAGTATGGACCTTACTAAAATAATATATGTGATACAGAATAAAGAATTTGTATACAAAAATATACCTGGAGTGTTCAACCATTCTAACCAATTATTTTTTAATTATAAAATTTTCAATTAAGTACTGGTCGATATAATAAATATCTATAGACATAAAATGTTATTTATAAACGACATTTATTTGCAATGAAATATTTTCGGATCTGAAAATACTCCGATTGAAAATAAATATCACCTGTGAAATGGACCCTTTAATCTCGACGGTTGTGGATACAGAGGCTGAAAATATTGACAGCGATTTTAGTTAAATTAATCAGAGTGCGGTTTGAAGGATCAAAGTTCTTTGAGGCTAACGAACAAAGATATCTTTTGTCCTTCAGTTAGGATTAAATCCTTTGACCCTGTCACCTTTCTCTTATTATCCTTTTAGTAAAAGGATTGTCTTTTATTTTCTATTTATGCTATTTCGTAATATTCTATAGTTTCATATTGTAAAACTGAAACATATATATATTACTAGCTGACCCGGCCAAGCGTTGCTATGGCTTTTATAATAGTTATAACAAATATTAAGTTGAAATTTGAATTTTAAAGAAATAATGAATTAAATTGATTTTTAATTTTACATTTTATTCAACTTATATCTAACTGTAGTATATAATAAACAAAAAATATGAACAATTATTAACTGTAATTATTAAACCTTAGTTTAATGAATAATGAACATAATGGTTGAATTTTAATTGACATATCGAAAATGCAGCAAGTTAAAACAAAAACTATTTTTGCAAAACAATCACCGTCATTAATCGAAATAAAACATAGCCAGTATTTGAAGTTGGATAATGTTACATATATGTAAAAAATTTAATTAAAATCGGTCCAGTAGTATCAGAGATTAGCCCGGGCAAACATCGTGACAGGAGATTTTTATATATATATACATAGATAAATCACTCCTTCAAAAGAACAACGCCACAACACAAAAAACCTAATGTTTCAATAGAGGTATGACTTAACAAAAAACAATGTTGGAAATGGAATTTAAGATATGTCGTTCCTGAATTTAAAAGCTTCATCTAATACAATTACTACTTAAGATTTAACTGAAAAATGCCGAATTTTGAGTTATATCGTTGTTCCAGGAAGGAGCCATATGTTTATGTTAACTTCATATATTTATATACTATATATTTATAATATAATATCAATTGTCTTTATATAACAAACTTTTAATAAAAAAAATTATATAATATATCTACTATATTTTAATATATTAATTAATTTATTATTATTTATTGAAATACAATTCATAAGTAATGGATTAATAGAAATACGTACTAATTATGTATATTTATTATATGTATGTATTATATACCTACACATCATATGTGTATATTTATTTCAGAAAATACATTTGCATTTATTTCTCTTACTAGCCATAATGTTAATTTATAACTGACAAGCCATAAATAAAAAATAAACATAAGAAAAAAAAGAGCAAATAAATCACAAGTTTTGCGCATTCATGAAACATTAGTCTATACAATCCAGCTGTAAATTGGAATCTAAGAATTTGGTCTGTGAACCGAGACAATGTTTTAACCGCATTGAGCCATTTTTTATGGAGAACAGTTTATGGGTTTGCGTAACCGACATGTTCGTGACATTTTCCGCGTAGCGGCCTGTGAATGAGCTCTGCCATTTGCTTAGCTAAGAATAATAATATTTGACTAAAATATCATATAATAGGTCTACAATTCATAATAATAACTTCAAATATTAATCAATCAATCATAATTAATTTTCAATAACTAGTTTCCCCTAAGACATTTCACTTGTCAAGCCAAAATGTCTTGTTTTATGAAATGGTTGAAACGACAAATTGTTGAACTTAACGATGATGATGGTGATACTAAAGATGAAAATAAAGCTTATTAACATATATGTAAATGCAAATAGAAGGTATAAATCGGTGGCTTGGTTCTAAAACGGCCAAAGTCAAAAATGCCTAATGTGACAATGTCAACATAGCCCCTTTTTTAAATGAATCAGAAAACACTAGCAATAACATAATAACATTTCCATTATAATCAGGTTGTATAATGGAAATACAACCTATTTCAGTTTGTTATTAGGCATTGGCCTTTTTAGAATTAAAGAATTACTATTAAAGAACTACTATTGATATAAATAAGACAAAATTTGAAAAAAATTGGCATTGGCCCTTTTAGAACTAAGCCACAGAAATAATATAACTGTGTACTAATTGGTATATCAATTACATTATCGATATTTTGTATTGAGCTTGAAGAGCTCAAAATTTGTTTTGATTATTTACTAAAATTTTTGAAAATGCAATTAATAATTGTTCGGGTTGTCAGTATTTGTAAACACCAGAATAATATGAGCAATTTAAATTTACAAATTTGAAATTTGAATAATTCAGTCAGTTTAGGCTGCCTCGACAGTTACAAAACAAATGGTCTAAGCTCCCAATTAATTATAAAAGACTCATATACATGACTATTATATGACCTATTTGGATTTACGGAATAGACCTTTGGGGCTCCGCTAAGCCATCGAATTCTTCTCGTATCCAATCCATAATCCTACGTAAAATCTTTAATACTCCTTACTTTGTTACGAATAAAGTCGTCCTTATCGACCTCAATGTCCTCATATGTTGCTGATTTGGCCCGAACCCGATACCAGTCTTTTCATGAAAAACTATATTCCCACTCAAACCCACTAGTTTCAAACCTAGTTGCTTCTTCAATTCCTCCAAGGCGCCTGAAAAGAAGATTGCCCAAGATCTAGGTTGAATTTGTTATTTGAGAATTACCAGTGGGTAGTCTCTTTACTTGCCCTTATCCATGCAACTAGGTATCAGTCCTTTCATTATATTTAATTGTTGTATTGTTAAAATAGATTTGTTAATTTACTCTCTCCCTATCTAATTCAGTCCTCATGACTGCCTAAATATATTTTTTTTTAAGTGAATTTTTATTTTACATATTTAGCTAATATATAGCAAACTGTTTTGTCCGGAGTCCTGAAGGTTTTTAGGTCATTACGTAGCGTTTGATACGCAGTGAGGTTTGAGAACGTAGCCTCTATAATGTAGAAGGTCCTGCCCTAAATATATACCTACCAGCTCAACCCTTTTAGCCAGCAGCTCCACCAAACACCCTATCCATCCAGCCAAAGTGGAAAAGTGAATACAACTTTCAAAGGTGTTCCCTGCAGCCTTGTCTCTTATATTATTTATAAACCTATAAAAAATGCACTCTTCCCTATACGAATAAAAAACAACCTATAAAACGGATTGAAATCTATAATTCACCTAAGAGACCCTGCTTAATTATTCCTAAAATTCATAACCTTTAATAGTATTTATCCCACATATGAAGAAAAGAAGGAATATTAACAAAATGAAATAATTCTAATATATTTTTCGATTTGTCAAAATTAAAAATCAGATAGATAATAAATACTTACATATACCTAAGCCCATACATAGTAACTTATGCCTTACAGATTTATGGCTCAGAGAATAATACTTGCTGAATAAACATTACTTAAGGGGTATTTAATACTATCAACATCCTATATCCTTAGCACTAGTAGTATAAGATAATATTATTTATTATAATAATAATATTATCATTTATATTTAATCTAGTAGTATAAGATAATATTATATTATTACTATTATTATTATTATACTAGCTTCCATTGGCGTTTAATGCCCGTGACGCGGCTTGAAAAGGGGGCAGGGGCCTCCCGATCTCCTACTTTGCCCTCATTCCCGGGGAAAAAGCATAGTTCGGGGATCCCAGGTAAATTGTAAATAGTGTAATTGTGGTATGAATGTAAGCAATTATTTTATTTTTAGACCTTATTTTTATCATTTTCGCGTTGATTTTCTTTTTATTACCGGATGTATCTATTTTTTCGCATGTATATATTTTTGTTACATTTATTTTTATTTTTAATTTGGTTTTATGGAATGATTGCATAGCTATTTAGCACTATTACTTATTCCCTACAATTGGCAGATCGTAATATTTCAATAAAGTGTAAAATTTAAAAAATATCATTATTATATTAAATATTCTGAGAAAAATAAGAAGACACCGAATAAAATATCCCGTGGATTAAAGTGATTAATTCAAGACTAGGAAAAAAAGTTTCTTTGGTAATATTTTTCTGTATACTTAACCCTGAGTGGTATAAGTGGACGCCGTAAATCACGAGAAATTTCTGCTGTATTTGGTTAAATATATTTATGGTGTATTGACAAGACTAATATTTATAATAGAAACAGTTTTTTTAGTATCCCAGTAGGTATCAAATAGTTGGTAATTTAAAAAATATACGATATTCTATTATCTAGAAGATTCACAGAATTAATTATTTTAAAACTCGTCAAATCATTGAGGCTGCTGGTTTTTACTTTTAAAATTCAGAAAGTCTGACCGACCTGCATATACCCAACGGTTTTGAATTATCATATTTTATACTAGTATTACAGGATATATTTAAAATATACTTCGAATCATATATAGATTTTAATGATTTTTTTCTGTTTTGCTTATGTTCCATATTGAAGTCAACATTAAGTTATATTAAATTAAATTCAATTTTTATAATCAAGCATTCATTTAAAAAATATTAATTCGTTATTGAAATTAATAAATTTCAGACTTTGATAACAGTCAGATTATTTTTAAAAAATATATATAAATACTTCTTACATGAACAGAAGATATTCCATAAATAATGTACCTACACGAAGAAACTGTAAACTTCTTATCCTGTATTGCAGGCGAAGAACCTAAATAACTTCAAATATGTTGAATTTTTATGAAACGTACTTGCTAATTATATTGCCTTTCTGACTAACCACGTATGATGTTTTTTTTTTCTCTCTGATCGTTCTAAAAACTGAATTTATTTGTTATTTATATAAAATTATACCATTTTCAGTTTTCTGTAATTCTAGTAAATTTGTATGTGTTGTGTCATTATATGGATAAACGTTTATTCTACAAAATGTTTATTAATTTCTAATTAATTCATTTTATGAAATGTAGACTTTGTTTCCCTAATTAGATATTAGTTCAATTTTCAATTTTTCTCCATAATACGGTAATACATTTTACATATATTTGTCTAATAAAAACATTTATGTTGATCAATGATTTGAGTTTCAATATTTCACTAATCCAGTAGATAGTAAGGGGAACGTGTCATGAAACCCAAACGGAAAATATACGCAGAAATCAACCAATATTGAGAGATTGGTCAAATGACTGGAATAAAAAACTCTTTTGGGAGTCTCATGGACCTTCATGCACTCCCAACAAATCAAACGTAGCAGTCCCTGTGGGCAGAACGTTTTAGGTTTTATGAAAATGTTTTAACTTCAGGACGGCCTTTTACAGAATTATTAATTTGTAAGCTGTATACATTGGCTTGGCGTCCATTTATGTATGATTTTAATTGTGATATTATTGCACGTGTAGATTGTCTTAATTAGGATAGAATCGAAAATCTAAATTTTGTTACAGACCCTAAACCAAACAGAGGCTGCCAGAGAAGAATAGTAAAGACCAATTTCTGCTTTATTCAGTAATGGCATATAATTATGCCTCCTGATTTACTTTAAAAAAATACTATAAAATTAAAAATTCTTATGATGTCGCTTAAAAAATTATTTCATTATAATTAATGATTTTATTTATCTTATACTACTGCTCTTATAACTAGAAACTATAAGTCTTTTGGTTTTTATGGATCCTTTTCAATTTAGTCATATGTAAAAAATTCTTATGAGTACCATTTTTTTCATATACAAGAAATTTTTCGTGTATCTATACATATTATAAAACAAAGTCCTCGGCCGTGTTTGTTCGCGGTAAACTCAATAACTACCGGGCGGATTTTCATGTGGTTTTCACCAATAGATAGAGTGATTCACCAGGAAGGTTGAGGTATATAATTTGTCCAGGTTTTGTGTAAATGGGTTGGAATATCGGTGGGTTTCACTGCTTGGCTAGTCCCGTGCAATTATCTAACGTGCAAGATAATAAATTCGTAAATAAAGAAATATTTAGTTTTGTATTATTTTTAAAAATTGTATATAATAAAGTACATTAGCTGAGATGGGGAGAAAGAAAATTAAGTAAAGAAAATCATTGGTTACGATAATATTCACGCGGTCCTTAGTGGCCGGTACGTGATAAAAACAAATACATTACACAGACAAACTATGTAGGTATTATACCTCATTACTCAACCAAAGCTGGAGTGGATTGCTAGTTTCTTATAAAGTAAATTTCAAATAAAGAAAGAAAACCAAAAAAAAATTTATCACTGCGAAATTCTACATGAGTTAAGATTTTTTTGAGCCCAGAATGTTTTATTAAATTTCTTGTTATTTTTTATTTAACCGTTTAATATTTCCAGTTCTTTTTATACGTAAAATAGTTATACATTAAAATTTTCAAGCAACAATAGATTGTTTAGATATATGAAACAATAATTATATATTATATAATTAATAGGTGAGGTTTTAAAAGGTTAAAGCTTACCTTGAATTGTAAATTTACTTTTTGTTTTTTAGTGCTTTTGAAATTACATTCAACAAAAGTATCTAATATTTGTCTACAAATTGTTTAATGATTAAATATTAATGATTTACAAAGCTACTTGTTTGAGCTGCACTAATCCACTGCAAGGAGTAGGATAGAGTAAACCCGCACGCCCCATCTGCTCACTCGTAGGGTATCGTCATACGTTGAAGGCGCAAGATATTGTCAGTTTTCTTAATCAGAATTATGTACCTATGAATATATATATATATATATATATATATATATATATATATATATTTCATTTAAATAATTAATATAACTACGATAACTATTTAGATCGTTTATTTACAGTTTTATTACCGTAGAAAAGATTTTTAGAAATATTTATCATAGATTAACAGATATTATATTAAGATGCATACAATTAAATAAGAAATTAGTTTTAGAATATCTTATCATTCAAGTTTCCATATTTAATCTATATGTTCCTTTACTGATACAAACATTATTACTTTAATAATTATAATATAATAATAATAAAATGAGTACAAAAGAATATTAAGAAATATAAAAATGTTTAATTACCTTTGATATCGATAAAGTCCCATTATCAATTAACCAAGACTACCTTCCTACATTAACCAAATTAACCAATTCCCGTTTGCTACATAGCTATTAAATACCAGCCTTTAACAAATAGAAATTTTATTAAACCTCCTTTCATTGTCTTTTACACTTCCCCAGATAAATTTATATTCAATAATATTTCCGTGTTATTAATTTCCCCTCTTTGTACTCCCAACATTTATTAAATTCGAGTTTATTGAATCGTCGGACAATTTAACGAACAATTTACAAAAGCTTAATATTTTGTAATTTTGTACCCAATTTTTAACTATCTAGTTGCTAACTGTTCATTATTTGTTAATTATAAACAAATAGTGAAGAGTTTTTTTTTTATTTTGGTATAAAAATATTGTTATCTTATCATAAACTAGATGATATCATGCATATAACACCTGGTATCTGGTTCAAGTTAAAGCAATCATTCTGTTTAGTACCAAAACAATTTTGTCTTTATTTGGTGATAATCTTAATGTTATATATTCTTATATTTGTAATAATATAAAACCGTAATGTTAGTATGAATGCTGATAAATTCCCGAGCGACTAAAAATCAGAATAAAGTTAATCTTGTAGATTATTATTATATATGTAGATACTATAGCTACATTATAACTTCATTATGTACTATATTTTGGTATAAATAAATGAAAAAAAAATTATGAATGATTAATACCACGACTAAACACTGCGTATGTTCAATGTGGCTTATCTGAAATTTCGTGTAGCTAGAACGTTGTCTATGAATTAAAGTAGAAGCGAAATAAAAAGGTATAAATTTCCGTCGTCTTTATTTTATTTTTTCGATTCTCGTCGAGGAACTCATTTTATTTATTTTCATTTGGTAATAGTTATTAATGTGTAACAAAACGACAGTTTTAGATCAGAATTGAGAAATCTACATCAGAAACGATTATAATGGCTATATGTATTATATTTACTATTAGTAACCAGACCTTTTCTGAATAAAACAAAAAATATTCTGGAATTAATATTTAAAACATTACCGCAAAATATAATGTAATTCCAGCATAAAGGAACTTTCCGGGAAAAAGATTATAACAGAACGAAATAAATAAATAGAACGAAAAAGGGAAAAATTCATGGCGGAAACTGTGTTTGGGAACACTTTGAGATATCCTGGAAATGAATTTATAATAACGGGAAAAATGGAACCATTCCCTACCAGAACATCTATAAGACCCATTGTTTTAAATTTAAATGAAAATTTTAGCTTCCTTTTACATTTCTGATAAATGATATTGTGTTCTAAATTTTATATTTTAACTTACCTTTTTTATATATATTTTTTGGTCTAGTTTCATTTCCGTTTTTAAATATTCGATACTCTTGGGTAAAATTCCTCGCAGGATGGAGAAAAAAATGTTTTATGGTTATTTACCCAAGAAAACCCAATAATACAGGTCCTAAAGGCTACAATAAAAAATTATTTTTATTTTGAAGAGAAAAGATTTATCCTGGTCGGGATTCGAACCCGGGTCGTCTGCTATCTAGTGAAGTGCTCTAACCACTGAAAAATATTTAAAAATAATCTGCATCAAAAGAACAATAGATAGAAGTATATAACAAAAAAATATAATGAAAAATTATCATTGTTGTTTCATATCACATTCCATAATGATCAATTTATCTACACTTAAAAAAAAAAAAAATCAGTATCAGTTACGTAATATAACGGAGTAAAATATAATGTTAAACGAAAAAATATTGTGACAAATTTGGTGATTTTTATCTTAGGTACTACCAATGAAAACAATTTAACTGTAAAACAAATTTTTTTTGTAATTCACGCTTAATTATTTTATGTTGAAGGGATTTCAATTTTTGTAAATAAATATTTTTTGCTGATCATTAGTGAGCATCTTTTATTACAGATGGAATACAAATAATTCTAATTATATTTTGGTATTTATTACCGGTAAAATCTAAGAACAAAAAAAAAATTGAAAGTATAAATCCCTAAATAAATATAATACCAAATAAAAATATTTAATTGATTATTTATAAATATTAATTACCTTTGCTGTTGATTATGGGAGTGTAATATAAACGTAATATAATTGGAGTGTTTAATCTGGGAACAATGATATTATTTTTTATTTCTTATTACTGTATGCTGCATTATTACTAAGTTTTAATTGGTTTTAGCATATTTATTATAATAAATTTATATAAAATATAGCTTAGTCAAGTGCCAAATGGGTTTTTAAATTCTCAGAGGTAAGGGGCTTGGCTCACATGCTGTCAAGGATTTCTTCGACAGATACTTCCCAACTTGATTTCTTTCCACATACTTCAACTTCTTCTTAAAGATTTATTTTTGGCGTATAACTTATACAAATATTAATACTTAGTTTTGTAATATTTTAAATACATATTCTTTTTCTACCAGAAATTAATTAATAATAGTTCTATTAAAATACCAGCTTATGGTATATATATATACATAAATAAAAGCAATAATTATATATTTCTTATAAAGTAAGTTTCAAATAAACAAAGATAAAAAATTCGTGATAAATACCACAAAATTCTACAATAGTTTAGGTTTTTTTAGAGCCAGGATGTTTTATTAAATTGTGTCAAATTGTTTTTAATTTAGCTCTTTACTAATTCCTGTTCTTTTTATACGTATAATGGTTATAAATTAAAATTTTCATGTAACAATAGGTGTTTTAGATATGTGAAACAATATATAATTTATAGGTGAGGTTCTAAAAGGCTCAAGTTCACCTTGAATTGTAAATTTACTTCTTTTTTTTAGTGCTTTTGATATTACAATTAATACAAGTGTGTCATTTGTCTAAAAATGGTTTAATATTAAGAAAAATATTAAATAATAATGATTAACAAAGCTACTTGTTTGTGCTGGACTAATCCACTGCAAGGAGTAGGATAGAGTAAACCCGACCGACGCATCTGCTTACTCGTAGGGTATCACCATACGTTGAAGGCGCAAGATTTTATCTTAATCAGAAATATGTAACTGTGAATATATAAATTTCATATAAATAATTATAATTACTGCGATAACTATTTAGCTCATTTATTTATACTAGGTATATATTATTAAGGTATAGATACTTAGTTTTATATTCCTTTAAATTGATTTTATAATACCTCCTCACATGTTTTTTTATTGATATTATGTATAGTCCCATATATATTTTGAAATATATCTCTTAAAATTTGAAAAAAAAAAGAAAAACTGCCTTAAATAATACAATGAATATTATGAATGATAAATACTGATAAGTCAATAAAGACGAGTAAAGAAACTTAGAACTGATATTAGTCTAATAACAAACTCAAGTTAGAAGGTCACAAACGAGAATTTTTATGTTAACAAATGCTTTTCTTTGCAATTATATCCTTAGCCTTGAAGTAGGATTGCCCCTTAAAAATCCCACGTGTTTATTTACGTATCTGTTCCAAAAGAGAAATGATAATTGGTAAAATTTAAAAGAAAGTTATTCAGCTTTCAGTTAACATGTTTCGTAGATGGAAAACGTTTATTTTTCTTAAATAAGCATAATTACTCCTAGAGCCAATCGAATTGAAATTTAGGATCTGGAAGTATTAAATTGAAAGAAATTTATAAATCATTGGAATGGCTTAACTACCTTCTGAGCTGAAAAGGGAATCTCCTAAACGAAAATAGGAAACTCAGCAAGTCTTGCGAAGAGCTTGCCGAAATTGTCTCTGGAGCCATCTTTCGGCGGAAAGACTCGCAATAACCCCCTCCCCCCTCGGGCAAATCCCAAGCGGCTAAGACGGATAATGCCCAGGATCTGGTTGGTCAGCAGCGGAGCCCGGGAACCCTTACAGGATTTACCAGGATACTGATCGCCCCAATCCCAGCAGTTAAATCAATAGCCTTTCTCATTCGTCAACAGATAATAGCTTCCTTACTAGCACTTTTATTTTCATTTATAGTCCGTACATTTCAATTCGATTCCCTCCAGATGTAATTATGTTATTCTTAACAAACGGCGAACGACTAGTAAGAAATATATAGGTTTATTGAGATATTTAGTAGAGATAATATGGATATACAAGAGACATAATAGAGACATTCATATGAACTAACTGGGTGCCTTATTGCTGTTGACTATCTTTATAACGTATTGGCTATGGACTACATCTAACTTACCAGTATAGACTACTTTCTTACATAATGTAAAGTTGCTCTTTCCCAATTCCGAAGACAATATTTCCTCGGTTCATTCTAATAACAGCCCATTAACTCTCAACACCCTTCATATATCTACAGTCTCCTCCGGTTCAAATGCTCACTCCAACACGATAAAACTAGATCTCGCCTTTCCGCTGTACAAGATCTCCGTATTCGTTCCAACAGAACAAAAGCCTTCAAACGTTCCTTTCTCGCCCGCTGCACCACAGTGAGGAACTCAATCCCTCCTTACATCCGCCATGCTTGTTCACTGTCGTCTTTTAAATCATCGCTTTTTCAACTCCTGCCTTCCCAAAAAGATGCTCTTTTACCAGGTTAGTCATTTCCTTAGAATGAAATGTATTGAATAATTTATTTTGTTGTTTAGTCGTTTTATTTATTTTTTCATTATAGGCGTTCCATCATAGGTTGCCTCAACCTCTCAGAGCAGAGCTCCACACCTGTCGATCCACCTTCCCGTGTAATCCATTTGAATCCGAGGCTCTCTGTTGACTGTTTTTAGCAAAGTAGATTTTACATCGTAGCGAATACCCCCAACCTGGAGGTCCAGGGTTTTCTTTCAGTGTTTTCCTTCCATTAGACAGACTGCCATCACCTGGTTTACGAGTTCTATCCACCCGGGTTTTTCTTCGGAGTTGTCCTTCTCCTAGGCAGAGTGCCGCACTATGGGGCAGCGCTTATTTAGTGGCGGCGCTCCTCGCCACGTCACCGAAGTCGTCTCAGGGCCAGTACCACTACAACTTATGAAGGGTCTTGGCAGAGGCTGTACTATTTCTAGGACAGCGGTTGTTTAGGGAGGTAATTAGTCCCCAATCACATTCAACCAGATTTTCTCCCAGATTTTCAATTTATAGAGGCTATGTGAGCCCAGGAGGGTCTGGAGGTCACACAGGAGGCCCCCCCAGTTCAGCAACTCAGCGCTCTAAAAACTTTACTAGTCCGGTCCCTAATTTACAACATAGACTTATTAATACCCCAAAATTCTCTGTTTTTATATTATTTCCATAGCCTTATTTCCAGAAACTCAAGCTTTGTAGATTTTACTATTAATAAAATAATGGTCAAAGACGTGGCAATCGAGATAAGAATCAGAAGGCTGATGTTCTATGTGCACAAGAAATGGATGAAGAAGGAAGGAAAGATTGAACAACAAGATCTTTAACAAAATTTTTAGCGACAAAAGCTTGGGAAGATACACGAAGCAAATACGAGAAGAATAAAAGAACCTACAATTTCTGATACCGACTGCCTAAATAGAGACACAGACATGAAAACACTTAAAAATCTCACCAATATTGGAAGAGAAAAAAGGAGGGGTACAAAGTGGTCCGAAGAAAGAAAATAAATGCAGTCGAAAATCATGAAACTGAAATGGGAAAAAAGAAAATCAAGACTCCCTAACTAGAAGAAGCCTAACTAACGATATTCGCGTGGTCCTTAGTGGCCGCTACGTGATAAAAAAAAAGTATTCACGTATATCAGAATTCAGATATGAGATATAAAGCTGTGAATTCTTGGGAGAAGGAGGAATAGCTTAAAAAAATATATAAAATAAAAAATCATATATCCTATTCCGTAACATAAAATGTACCGCTTATAAATTTTTAATAACCAAAATTTTATAACTGGTATTTCATTTTCGTTTTACAGACTATTACGGGTGAACTTGCAGCATATTTTGAGATATTTAACTTACCTTAGAAATGAGCTTATAAAGAAGGCTTTAGTCTACCCCAAATGATCGGAATAATTTACGAATTCCAAAGTTGTTTACATTTTCCGTTTTATTTCCAGGAAATTATTTTAGTGCTAGGAAAATCTATGTTATATTTTATTTAAAACTAGCTTTTCCCCATGACTTCATCCGCATCGATTTTAAATATAAATTTATGTTGAGTTTAAACGGAGAATGAATTTTGAATTCCATAAATGAGCTCCGTGTTATAAAGAATAATTTAAAGCATTTGTGAATTCAGCCAGCCTACCAATGCCAATTATCTCTTTGTTGATAGATTTTAATAAACTGTCCTATTGAAAATTAAATTACATAATTACAGAACTATTGATAAGTTTTCTATTGAAACCCACCATGTAATATCCAAAACTGTAATATCTAGGGGTTGATTTTGCAAAGCCTTTTCAGTCAGGACGAACTCTTTTATGTATATAGATAACGTGATACGATTTCCCATTTTTTCTTTTCTACGATTTGATGTTCAAACAGTAAAAATACACGTATTTCTTTATTTTTAATATAAAAGCTAAATCTAAAAATTCATGGTGCTCGCTTTAAAAATTACGTTTTTATTTATTACAAACCTTTGTCGCCATTTTCACCCAATTAGGGGTCGAATTTTCAAAAATTCTTTCATAGTTTGCGTTGGCCTTATAAAATGTACCCACAGTACAAATTTTAAATTTGTAGCTTATGCCATTTTGGCTCTGCGATGGTCTTTTCAGTCAGGATGAACTCTTTTATATTTATATAGATTAAATTAATGTATGTACCTTTTACTCCTTAGTAAAGTACTATCCACGCCATTTATTCACCACAATATGTAAGATTAATAAAATGATATTGGCTAAACGTTTTTAATTTTGACTGAGCGCTGTCTGTGGATCATATGTAGAGTGCTTTTGAAGGTCCCGAATACGTCCGTGGCAGAATTTGTATGATCTGTTAACAGTCGGGAACCTTTGGGATCTGGGGTTTACGCAGCCTCTATAAAGTGGATTGCCAATAGAAGGGGAAAATCCGGGGGTTGAGCGTGATCTAGGCCAAATAACCACTTTGGACAATAATTATCCATGAAACAGTTGAGTCTCTATCACGTACTGAACCAAGACCCTTCATGTGTTGTAGTAGTATTGATTTTTTTTAGCCCCTCTTCCCTATCAGATTATTCCAAGATATCTATCCAGTCAAACATTTCCACATCAATATAAAATTATTATTCAAATTAAACCTACTTTTTTATCAGTCATGAATAAGAAATATATGAGCTTTAAGGTATCATAAAATGATTAATTAAAACATATGAATATGTTTTAAAATGTAGTCCATATTTATAACATTAGTTTTTATTGTCGGCTAAATTTCCCATTTCGTCCCCGGACATTGCTCTCCTATAACATCTGTTAAAGTTTCGTGGTTTTCAACCCTCCGTTGATGGGGCGTTCCTCGTTTTTGTGGGAACATTTATTTCTGTTATCAAAATGATTAACGGAGCGGCGGGCGAAGCGGGACAAAAGCAATAAGAGAAAAGGCTCAAAGAATAATGGGACAATCACCGCCTCCGAGCAGAACCCCCCCCCCCCCACAACAAATTTAGCCGGATAAAGTTTTATATACCGAAAGATCAGGATGGAAAATAATTGATATTCTTAAACTTAATGTACTATTTATATTTGGCTGAAATGCCGTGCGGAAAGTCCCGACTTAAAATCCGGCTGTGGCAGATAATTTATTTAATATATTAACAGCCGGGGATCCACTATGTAGGATCTGGAGACCCTCCAGAGGTTCACCCAACATCTGTTAAGTGGGTACTGGCGGTTGAGAGTGATCCAGGACCACTCTGCAAAGTCGTCCTAGAAGCAGTACAGTCTCTACTACGTTCTGAACCACCGACCGTGGGTTGTAGTTATACAGGTGTTTTCCCCATATATCTTATGAGTGAGACAACGAATTTGAGAAGCTCTAATAGACTAATTAGAGGTACCGATTGACCTAGGAAAACGAATATGAAAATTTAACAACTTTGAATTACCTTTCTCTGTTAAATCTTGATAAATGTAGAATGGTCTGTAGTGTTTCAAACGATATTCTGAATGGTTATCAGTGAGATGAAAGAAACTTAGAAGTGCAAACTATTCTGACTTTTGAAATTATTTTCGTATTTTCGATTTTTTTTTTATTCCCATTTTTAACAAATTTGTATCGAGCTTGCGGGTTCTGAATACACTCCCAGAGCTCCCAGAGCCTCTATAATGTGTGTATTGGAGAAACAACTGGGTGTTGAGCTTTATCTCCATTTAATCATCGTCTTGCACAACTATTGGCTTACCATGTACCGGATCCGATAATCTTCATCGGTTTGTAATGATTTTAATGATTTCGGTTTGTATATTGTTGACGGAATAAAAATTTTCTTTCGGTTTTCCGACTTCAATTGTTTATAACTACACTAAAAAGAAAATATGGCTTACTTCTCATTCGCTTTTTATATGTTGGTAGCTTGTAATGATTGCTGCTTAAACAGTTATCCGAATGGTTATAAGTGTGATCAAATAAAAAGAGTCCAAAAGTTTAGACACCTCCACGGTAAGAGTAGATCAGTTTGAAACATCCGTGGATTGTGTTTTGTAAATGTGTACTACCCTGAATAAAAAAATAGAGAATTGTCGTAATAAGTAATGAGGTGGATGAGTAGCTTTGAGGGTTTCCAATTTCCACTAGTGGGAGAAGAGAATAACAGCCAGAATCAAGAGAGAGAGAAGAGAAGGAAAAAACCGAATGAAAGGAATAAAGAATTATTGGAGGAAGAAAGAGGAAAAAAGATCGGCGAAGGAGGCATGAAATTACTTCACATGGTCGCACAGTGTTTCGATTAGTAGCAGCTAGCTGGATAAAATTCATGTTCAAAATTCTAGAAATTTTTATTGGTATACAGTAAAGTTCAAAACCTAGAAATCCAATATTTGTTTATGCTGATACTCTACATCTCATCAGTAATAGAGCCCAAAGTCATGAATCCATAGAAATACATTAAATCAGTTGTATTCAAAGCTTCATTTCAAACGTACAAAATTAAGATGTTACTAATTTTATATGAATAAATTGTTGGATATCGATAATATATGTACTCATAGGTCCTATTTTTCCAATTTAAAAAAATCTTCTGATAATCTAAGTGTATCAATTTTTTTTTAAAAATGCATGACTGATTTTTCCTCGTTTTGAAACTTTCAAGATACGGCAATGACTTGTATCAGGGCTAACCTTTTATATTTCATAGCTGCATCTCTCCCAATAATAATACGATGCATTATAGCCTGCACACTCGAGTACAACATTGTTTTTTTTAAATGTTATAGTTCTTTTCGACCAAATTAAATGTTAGAAACCTTGCAGAGGACTGAAAGGAAAATAAAAACAAGATTGGCCAACTATTCCTCCAAAATGTCTGATATAAGGTGGGAAAATCAAAAGGCAGTAGTGTTTCGATTAGTACCAAGTGGGACAAAAGTCATGTTTAGAAATCTGAAAAATGGTATTGGGATATTGTAAACAATACTTCAAAACATGGTAATCTAATATTTGTTTAAGTCTGACACACTTCACAGCTTGAGGGTTAGAGCCCAAAGTAATCAAATCAGTAGAATTCAAGGCATCATTTCAACCTCAAAAAATTATTGTTTAACTATTTTTATCGAACCAATTGTTGAATATGGATATTAATTGTTCTGGTAAGTGCTATTTTTTCGAATAAAAAAATTCTTCTTTCTATTTTTTAGAAACTGTGGTCGGGCGATATCGACAAGAAGAATAGAATAATACTGTTAAATTAATTACCTAAAATAAATTATATAAAATTGAATATCCTTGATAAAATATACATGCTGATTAATATAAACCATTAAATGGAGGTTTATGAGAGATCTCCTATCGTGAATGTTGGTGCCAAGCATAACTATGGTCTGTTTTAACCCATATTTGGTTAGTTAGTCTAAGAGTCAACGTTCTAATAAAAGATGAAAACCTTAAATCATTTACATAAAAAACAACGTGATCTAAGTAGCGTTGTTTCGACAACGGACTTCCATTTTTCGGGGACTGTTCCAAGTTTGGGACGATGTCCTAAGTTCTTTCTTTCCACTCAGGAGTCGCTGTTTGCCCTAGCGGTAGCCACCTCTCGGCATCAAGTTTAAATGTAACTTGTAAAAGCAGTAATTTGTAAAGTCTATTCACCATTCGCCTTTTGATTTATTTAAGCCACACCCCCGGCGACCATTATTTAAGCAGAAGGAAGCAGAGGAAAGCCAACTCACTTCTTTGAAATGAAAAGGGGATGAATCGGGTTTAAGGCCAAGGCGGGGGTCCTTTATAATCCAACTCCTTTTCTTTAAAACTTGTTACAATTAATGAGAAAAACAATAAATAAATGTTATTATTTCATAATTATCATATATACTCTTTAATTGGCAAATAGTGATATTTAGTGATAACATCTAAACATCAAACCTAGCAAGGACTTATAACAGATAAGCAATCTTATTTGATAACACGAGATAATTATCAAGTTATTGCCCAGTTATATTAAATTTTTCTGTAAAATGCAAAGGAAATAAATATCATCAATATCATGTTTTATATTTTCGTTAATATAGTTAAAAGAAGGATTTTATGTATAAATTCAATATTCATTTATAAAAATCCAGGAATAATTATTAGACTGTCATCCCTACTGCTTTTACCAGTAAAATAATGAAAAAAAACTTGTGATATAAAAATCAAGTCATATATTATAGTTAATATATACCGCACAAAAAATGAATAGAAATATTGCTAATTTTGTACCTATAACCAGCATTTATATTAATTACTATATATTTAATAGCTACTTTATTATTTAATGTATAAGCTATAATTTCTAATAAATATTAATGTTTTTTATAATAAAAATAATATTAAAATGCTAGACAAAGTAAATACAATAAAATTACCGTATTCATTTTTTCGCAGTTTATATAAAAGAAGGATTTGGTACAAAATAATTATTTTAAAAAAATGATAAGAATTCCGGAATAATGGTTTATCTTTCCCCTACCTACATAATTTATGTTAAAAAATCAACAAACAGGAAAAAACTTTATATAAATAAATATATACATATTTTCTTAAGTAGATTTGAAAAAGGAATTTTCGTAAATTAAATACTTATGAAAAATTCATAAAATTTTGAAAAATGTATTAATTTACCCAGAATTCTTTATCTTCTTTAATGATTATACATACAATGATTCGCAATCATTGTTATTAGCTAATTTTCTAAAACAACCTCCAACATTGTTTCATCAAGGAACGAACGTTGCTTTCGTTATTTAATAACAAAAAAATTCGACTGAAGGAAGAATTTAAGAGTCTTTAATCTAGCAAGTGCTTGTTATTTGTCAGCACAATTTAAATTAATGTTGTTCATTAAAGTCAAAGATATCACTTTCTGAAATTATCAATTTCTGAGATTTTTTTTTTCAATTGTCTCGAGCTAAATGGCCGATGCATTCATAAGAAATTATATGACAAAAAAGTAAAGCGGAAATGCGAAAACTGCCCCTACTAATATAATTCAAGTAATCGCATCGCGCGTTGAGGTGGTTTAGTAAGGAACAAATGTCTGAAATTTTAATTAACGATGAAACGACAGGTAATCGTCCATCGTCCAATGGGTAGACCGAGGCGTAGGCCGGAGGTTTAGGTTGAGGGAATTGGGTAATTGAGCGATAATCTATGGATGAAGATTCGTAAACGGCGGTTGATGTTATCGGCATGGAGAACCTTCGGATTCGCTAACCCGTTTTTTATTCGTATAATAAATATACAAAGATCCTTAAAATTAATAATTATAATTATAAAATGTGCAAGGTCCATACAGGGCTGTAGCGAAGCTGATAGATGGATGAGAACCATTTCGTAAAATTATTACATGCGAAATAAAATATCGCACATAGATCACATTTCTTTATAACAGAGAATTCTATTGGCTATTACCATTACTAATGTTTATGTAAGAAGCGCATTTAATTGTAGAAACTGCAATTACTGTTTAGCAGTGCACTACCAGCTTATGTTCGGAGATAATTTGCTTATTCACTCATTGAGAGCGGCACGATACGGATTGTACGATACAAAACATATCTAAATTGATTGTTTTTAATACCTTTATGCTATTCAAAGATATATTTCGGGTTTATAAATATATAAAAAATATAAGTATTGTTAAATCATTATCTAAATTAATATTATTATTGAGCCATTAAAGTGATTTATTTCTGTAATACATGTAAAATACTACTTGTTGAGGACTATGTTAACTTTTGATTTTTCACTCCTCTGTGGCTTGACATATCTCTGCGCTACTTACAAGAGATGCCATCGCCCTTAGTTTGGAACTCCCTAAGGTAAGTAAGGTCATGTACACAATTTATAAAGGGTGTGGAGTCCCTGAAGGGCACTACCATTCCAGCCAATAAGTACGAGTGTACTGTCTTCCGGTTCGGGCGCCAAAGCCTCTATGTCTCAGCATTTTGTCTCCTTTACTTATTTCCTCTATTTTATTTTATTTTATGTTTTTTTATAAATAATATAACTCTCCTGCTCATTTTTATTTATTGTATTACAGGTATTGTTAAAATAAAATATTGTTATTGTTAAAATAACGTGACACTGTTCCCTTTCAAACTATTATCTTACTTTTTATTAGCAATATCTTCCTTTATATTTCTCAAATCTATGAATGAATTATTTTTCAAGGAATATATTGTCAATTATATACATTTAAAAAAAAATCAATCTTTTATTACTAAAAAATTATATTAAACCATCTACAATCAGGATTTTTCATCTTTAACTAAATGAAAAATAGTGCTATTTAAAAAAGATGAGAATATGTTCATAAATTTGGCAAAAAAATCGTTGATATTTTTAAAATTTTCATTTTAAAATCAGTACTTATTTACCAAGGTAACTAAACATATGGTAATTGCATATATCCCTGTAACACTAATAATTTTATTAATTTTAATTTTAAAACATAAAATCGGATTACAAAGAGATAAATGATTAATTATTTTTATTTTGAAGAGAAAAGATATGCCCTGGCCGGGATTCGAATCCGGGTCGTCCGCCTCTCCGTGGCAGCACTCTTACCATTTGAGCTCCTAGGGGTCCCCTCATAGTAAGGACAAATCCGTTCTCTTCACCGATCCCATATCCTTGCTCAAGTGGTAAAAGCGTTGCCACGGAGAGGCGGAGGGTTCGAATCCTGGCCAGGGCATATCTTTTCTTTTCAAAATAAAAATATTTAAAAACTAAAACAATAAATTAAAAAATATAAATGATTAATATTTGAGATGTATTATTTGGAGGATAGAGTATCCCAGCTTGTAGAGTGCTAAGAGCTCAAATGTAGTTGTGAAAGACAAATTATATAATCTGTCAAAATCTGGGGCTCTCCCAGCCTATATAAAGTGGGTACCCTTAATTGAGGAAAATGGCCTCGAGGATGATCACAAAATCAAATCACTTCTCTACACAAACGTTGTCCTTGGAACAGTACTGCCTCTATCTTGTACTGAATCCAAGACCCTTCATAGATTGTAGTGTGTTTGTATTATTTCCATTTTTAAATTTGATTTACATTTAAATGATTACTAGATTCCCTAGTCGTATATAAGAACTTACAACAATGTTTTTCATTTAACATAAACGAATATTAAAACTTCCGCCATCGGGTTTTATTTGAAATCAAAAACCTTCTTATTCTTTTCTTCCCGTACAATCCCACTCCTCCCCTTCTTGTTTTCCGTAAGGACATTAAGAAAGGATGATCTGGCCATAATTAGTTTTCTAATAGTAGCCCCTTGATGTTTAAGGTTAAGGACTCTTTTAAGTTCTAATTTAGTTTCTCCTCTTGAAGTGGGACTTAAATTTTTATTAGGACTTTAAGGACCAGTAACCCTTGAAATTTCAAGATGTTATTACAGACTCTACCTGTTATCATTAGGTTTACGATTGGTTTCCTTTCCTTCTGAACGCTATCGCATCATGATGACTACGGTTCAATTATAGATAAACCTTATATCCTCGTAATTAAGGTTTTTACTTTAAGTATGAACGTTGCATCAATTCAGGCCTAAATTATATTCCAAAAACACATAGAAATACTATAATCCATAAACTTTAAAATCACCCCTAATGAAAAATGCTAATAAATTTAAAAAAACAAATATCGGGTTCAAATATTCATTTGAAATGTCCGTTTTCGAAGGAAAGGTGTTTAGTAAAACAACTTTATAAAAATCAAAACATTTTTATTCTAAATGGTAAACATTTCCTATAAATTTTTCCCAACGGGTTATCTAATTTTCTACCCCAGAACTGAAAAAATCAGAGTTTTTTGTTGAATAAAGTTCTGAAAATGTGTTTTTTGACTTAAGAATCGTTTTCAAAAATGTTACCTTTAAGAAAATCAGTTGTAGATAAGTCTGGCGAATAAGGTGGTGTGGGAGGACTTTGATGTGGGAATTTCTTCAGTGTCCGTCATATAACATGACGTCTAAGAGCGTTGTGGTGTAAGAGTATAGGCCCTTTTTGAAAATTCTTCATTGCATTATGCCAATATCGCCAATTTTAGAAATAATAAAAACTGAAATTTCATACGAAACGTCCCAATATCTGATCAGAAGGTCGAGTCTTGGCCTGAACCTCGTTAGGTCGAAGTGACAGACGAAGTGTGAGAGAGGATATCCTGAAGGCGGCTGTAAGAAGGACTAAACGGGCCGCAATCAGAGGCTGAGGACTCGTTCAAATTTAATAACGTGGGGGGCGCAGGTTAGAGCTGGGGGGCGCCGCATCTGTATGCGCTCCCCGTCGATGCAAAAACAGCAGAGCGAGGGCAGTGGAGTGAGGCCAGGTGAAAAAACTGGCGCTCGTGGTTCGCATCTCAACCTAGAAGCTTATTTCTGCTCGTGGCTAATCCCTCGGACCTCTTTTAGCCGCCGTATCTACCTCAAATTTTAATTAATTGGCTTTTAGAGGCTATATCCCTGCCTAAGTATAGATTTTGAATATAAATTCATAAAAAATAAATAACATTCTCTAGAATGTTTTTCTCACAATCCCAATTAAATATTTAAAAAACATCAATGAATAGAATTTCTTATGATAATAAGAACAGCCTTCAGTCTTTAAAGTACCAGAAGATTGGCGAACCAGTCAACATTTCGCCATTTAACGTATAATAAAGACAAAAAACACGAAAAAAAACATAAAACTACAAACCATGAAAGTTCCTTGGTTCAGCACAAGCTAGAGCCTATACAGTTTAAGGAGGTTACGTCCGAGATCACAATCTACCCACCATTTAATACACCAATTTAATAGAGGCTGGTTATGCCCCAGGAGGGTCTCTAGATCTTACAAGATCCATCCGCGGCTGTTTACAGATTAAATATGTTATCTGCAATATTTATGAACTCGATAAATAATTTTAGGACATGCCCCAAAAAAAAGATTAATGAAGATAAAATGCAGGATGTCTAACATCATTAGCAGAAACAGGCTTATCGATCAGAGAAATAAAAAATACATACAATCTAAGTAATCACAATTTTATATTTAAATTACATTCTGCCCAACTCTGAATCAGAGACAGTAACTTCTTTTTAATAATATACTTTACAGTAAAATGTTCTAATGTTTTATTGAATGTCTTGGAGTGAGGTTGCTGATCCTGATTGATAAGTCTGTTTGAAAGTGTTGATGTTAGAATTAATTATATATGTATTGACGTGTATTTTTCAGTGTATGTCCTAATAATACCTCAAAGTAACGTTGAATGGTTAGGTATTCTCCCAGTATTTTAGACTCAAGGCTTTATTTTGTTCAAGATTTCCAATCGCATTCACCCTAAAATTACTCAATGCATATGAAATAACATACGATAGTGCAGCCAACTGGGAACTATGGATAAATAAGTGTCTAAAAATGGTTATGCAATCAGAAAACACTTCTATATTGTAATATTTCTTTTAAAATACTTTAAAACATATGATTGCTTAAATGAGGAGCCTAAGTCCATCCTTTTTACGATCTGATAACTTTTATCCTTCAACTCCGATTTAGTATACTGCTGAGAATAACATTTTTAATTAAAAGAGAAAATTGTTTTAGTTAACTTCGTTTACGATGGGTGAGATAGTAAAAAATGTACTTACCAGTTTACTTAGGTGTTCCACAAGGCAGTATCCTCGGCCTAATCCTCTACACAGTTTATACAGCTTACGTCTCAACCCATCCTGATACTATCCTTACCACGTATGCTGATGATATATGTGTATCATCAGTCAACACTAATCCAGTTATAGCATTCCATACTCTCTTTCTTGTAAAATAGATAAGTAGGACTACATTTTGACAAAGGTGTTACTTAGATTGAAACGGCTTCTCGCCGGTTCAGGCTACTTCAACACTTAACAGACAAACGTTATAAGCCCCTAATTTATTGCAGAAGACCCATACACATGACTATTATAATATCTATTTTAACTTACGGAATAACGCTTAAGTACTCCAATAAGCCATCAAATTCTCCTTGTGTCCTATCATTAAAATCATTATCTTATAGATTATATCCTTCGTAACATCCTCAAAATCGTCCAAAATGACATTAATGTCATATTTGTTGCTGATTTGCTCCTAATCCGATTTCAATCTTTTCAAAAGAAATTCACACTCAAGCCCTCTATTTTCAAACCTAGCTCCCTGTTTAATCCCCGATAATCCTCCGATGGGTCTGAAAAGAAGATGACCTCGGGACCTTCTAGGATGAGTTTGTTACTATCAGTGGAAAGTTTTTCTACTTGCCTTTATTTACTTGCGAATATAGACCATTTATACTTTTTCTTGTTGTATTATTTAATATAATCGTAACTTTCAATTAATAAATTAAATACAAAAAAATATTGCATATATATTTTTTTTCTTTAGAGCAGATGATTTTTGAATCATAGTAATTAAAGGAATCGGGAAATAATTAATTTCGCAGATAAATAAATAATTATAGGTTTAAAGTAAATATCTCATAGGAACTATAGTGCTTAGCCAGCTCTAATAAGGATACCGTAAAGATTAAAGGATTCAGATATTTTTTTTTTTTTTGCTAGGAAAGCTTCTTTATTTTTTTAATTATTTATAACTCCCTTTGTTTTACGCTCTCTATTGCCAAGTTTAATCTGTATGCTTTAATTCAACAGGACTTGTATTTTCCTGATTGTATTGAAGTTGGAGGGAGCAAGTTTAAATTAGTGAAGGCTTGGTGTTTTTAGCCTAGTTAGGGAACAATAATAATGTTTGCAATAGTTAATTGAGTAGACTGGCTCAAGGTGGAGCTAGCGTGCTCGCTATGGCGGCTGTTTATCTTAGCTTAGCCCTTATCACTAAATGATCCTTTAATCTTTACCCAATCCCGAAAACTGCTTGTTAGGCGTTATAGTTTCTATGAGATATTCACTTTCAGCGAATTATAGATTTTTTTTTATCTGAGAAAACAATTTTCCACCTATTTCCTAAAACTCCTATAGCCCTAAACTCAATGAAAAGAGATTACCTATGAGCAATAAGTAACTGAGAACGGGATAGAGTTATGAGTTACTATGCCGAAAATCAAATCCAGCTGGGGCAGATAAATTATTTAATCAGTTAACTACCACGGATAGATCTTGGGGAATCTGCAAAACCTCCGGGGGTTCACAAAACCTCTGTGGATACTCTTAATTGGAGGAAAAACCTAGCGATTGAGGATAAAAGTTTTTTAGTATTTTCGTTAAACAATTTATTAATTTTAAGTTAAACAAAACCATTTTATCTTGTACTGCAATATTACCTCTATTTTGTTTATTGGAACGAAATCAATTTCTTTTTAATAAAAGCCTTTGATTCTAATTAATAAATTTACTTACTTCTCTGTACCCGGTAAAAGATTGATTGGTTATCAAAGTACAAACGAATTTTGGTAAGTTGTCTCGATTAAGGTTAATGTAATCTCGATACGTTGCCAACAGATAGATTAACGAGTATACGACGGAATCTCAAGAACTAGTAAAGTAAGTACCAATATAAATATTTGTTCATTATTTAAACCTTTATTTTCGGTTCCTACCATTCACTAGCAAACATGAACTTGGTATGGACAGAATACACTATTCCAGACAATAGAACATATTACATGCCTAATTGCTTATGTACAACATGAATACAACAAAGATATATTACTCTAGGTAGATCCTGCATTATACAACTGCTGAAGCTGTGATGCTTTATGAAAGGAGGAATGGTTGTGGAAGCATTTAAAAGATTTTTTTCCAGCGTCATTGTGACATGATGGATGGCGAATATATCGACCGCCGGTTCTCTTCTTACGTCCCAGCTCCGCAGCAGCGCTCACTCAGTAGGAACCATTTTATATTCTCTATTTTATCAACATACAATAATTATGTTATGCCAAAAAGATAATTATTGTATGTTGTATCATTTTAACATAATAGTACACAAATTATGGCAGCAGCAGTGAACAGGGACTACTGATTGAGGACGCCTAGTCGCGTCAACGTGCGCCACAGCATAATTAATAATAATAAGAACAATAGTCATGTTATCTTGATTAATATTAGTTGACCTTATATAATATATATGGGGAAGAAAAAGGTTTAGTTGGAGGCTAGAGAAATAATTTCTAAAATAGGGTTGAAATATTTATTTGAAAGCCAACGTTTCGACCTAAGTATCCGTAACAGTCACGGACGAACACTGTGGACCTGCAGACCTCCCTAGGCCCGCCAAGCAAAAAAATGAGTACCTAAGATATAGGTAAAACTTGACAGGTAAACGTGATCTCAGACTAATCAACGCCCTACATAAAAGTGGTCTCAGAAACAGTACAGTCTCTACTAAGTACTGAATCCAAGATCCTTCTTGAGTTGTAGTGATACATGATTATTTTTTTAAACTATAATATTTTATAATATTATAATAAATAATTTTTATTACTACTTTTGGTTGTCTATTGTCGATTTGTTTATTTTTCTCGGTCATAATGATGACCTAAAAATAGAGAAAAACGTCAGTACATGTTAAATAATATACTATATTTATTATTCTGTTCAATTTTATTCAGCGCATCCTACATATTTATAAAATATTTAAAATAATGACAACAATATGTCCTTTTGTTTTTTTACTAGTATGTTATGCGCGGAGCGGAGTTGGTGAGTGGTAGACCGGTGAATTCCAATGCTAAAGCTCCTGGGTTCCGATCCCGCTCGCTGGCAGACTTATATTTAATCTTTTAGCGGCTGGAGATGGACCCGGTGGGATTTAGGACCTTCCTAGGGCTCACCTAGCCTAAATAAAGTGGGTATCCAGTTGGAGAAATTCTTGAAAGGTTGGACAAATTACCTCCATGAGCCAGTTGTCCTGGAAACTGTAAAATTGTTGTCTTTACATGTACTGAACCCAAGTCCCTTCATGGGCTGTATGTTGCAGGTTCTTTTTAAATTATTTCATCTATCGGTACAATAATGTTCAAGTTTTTTTTTCCTTAACATATTAAAAAAATAATATATACTCATTTGTATGTTCAATTTTACTGAACACATCCCAATATATTTTTTCATATTTAAATTTTAAATTTAAAAACATTTTAAATTGTGGCAACAATATGTTAATGCATATATCAATATCTTCTTGTTCCTAGTTTAGACATCGTTTCTAAGTAATTATGATCTCTGCATATCCCGATTGACGTAAGGACCTCTTGCATGGTCAGCATAAGCAAGTGCTTTGTTCTTGGATTCGATGGATGAAGAAAATTAATTCCAGATTTACAAGACACGTGGCCTAAGGATGAGGGATCGCCAGTCCTAAGGACCAGGAATGGTGAGAATGCTCCTTCATCGGACTGGAATCGACTTAGCCTAAAGTCTCCTCCGATTCCTGAACAAAATACGTTGCCATGACGTGAGGCGCGGCACTAAACCAACCCCGCGCCTTATCTGATAAGACATTTACGTTACATTATCGATTTTAACTCCCCCTTCGGCCCCCTGACCTTACTTCCCTTTTACCCGACCACTTTCTCTTTCGACTTTAATTTTTACGCAATCGAGTCGATACAGATCGATTATTAACCGATATGTCTCTAGTTTCTGGCAGATATATGACAGATTGCTTCTATTAGAAAATATACGTTTTCGGTTTTTACTGTTAAATTATTATTGTAAAGTAATAATTATATGATGTATTGCACATATTAATAACTGACGTACTAATTATCCATTTAGCTTTATTAATGATCTATACATATTTACATATTTTACCTGTTTACAGGTATTAAAGAATTGAATCAAATAATAAATTTCTAAAATATAACAAGGTATAAGATGGATATTTTTAATTATAAGTATGTATACATGTATAAGTATTTATATTGTCGACCTGTGAGGGCAACGATAACGATTAGTAATTTTTTTACTCTTAAAATAAAACAAAAACAAAAGTTATTAATATCAGTGTAGGGTTCAATTTTGTGACACATTTGCTTATGTATATACTTTAGAGTTATCTTTTAATTATGTTTGCCTCCTCGTTCAGGCATACAGAAAGGATTGTTCTGACAAGTTAACAAACTTGCCTAACCATAGTGGGAAGCCCGAGATTTCGTTGTTGGCCAACACGAAAGAAAATTCGAAATCGAACCGACTCCGCAGTAGGCTAACTTCGCCTACTGCGAAGTTTTTTTTTAATTATTAAAAATCATATCTTCATCACAGTTTTCGTTTTAATTTTCTGTTTTTTTATTTTCGCTCTCTTTAGTAATTTAGTCTTCTTTTTTTTTACGAAATTCATTTATATTTTTAATTGTATTTACTGTTTAGTCACTTAATGATTTTTATTAAGTAGACTTTTGGCCAAATGCAGATTTTTATTTCTGTTCACGTTTCTAATTATAAAGGAATTTAGTTCCAGGATAAAATTATTTTAACTATTAGTCCATAATTCAACATTTTTTTGTCAGATATAAAAGTTGTTTCTTACTTGTAATAATTTAACATATTTTTCTGTTTGCAATTTGAATTATTTTAACAAATATGTCAAATAGGTTAGGTAATAATAATACGTATTATAGTATATGAACAACCTTAGCGACCATATTATAGTCGTTAAGGTTCCTAAAAAGGTAATATATGCTTTTTCGGGCATCAGAGGAATAGGCCGAAGGATTGAGGAAAAAAATCTTATAAAAAAAATCTCTTAGAGTTTGGGTTTGGGCGGTAATCCCTGGATGGAGGTTTATAAACGATTGGTGGTATCAGCATCCAATCGTCTGATTCGCTAAGCCTTATATACATTTATAAAACGAATTTTTTTTCATTTTAATAGGGGCTTAGCTTCTTTCATGCTCCTTGTTAAGGAAAAGAGAACGGGTTATTCCTACAGGTTACTAACCTTTCTAGGGAGGTGGTGATTTAATATTTGATTACCACTATCAAATTTTAACCTAATCAAGCCTCATCGGATTCAAACCTAAGTCGCTATTGTTTCCGAGGCAGCTAGGGTCACCTAAAATCTGAGTTTCGAGAAGATGTGAGCATTCAGAGTTCATGATGACGAAGAAGTCCTCGGTAAAGCCTTTTTATTATTATCACTAGAATTGTCTGCATCATAATTTATATTAATACTAGTGTAATAAATATTAATATATCAGAGACTACGATGGTTGGGGCATGTAGAGAGGATGGACCCAACGAGAATTCCAAGAAGGACGGTGTACGGAATACCGAATGATGGTACAAGATTATGAGAGAGGCCTCGTCTGGACGATGTGTGAAGGTGGTGGTTATAAAAGGCTTGAGGCGCCGGGGTCGGATTGAGGTGAACGGAAGAAGAAGTTAGCAGAGGCATGGTTATTCAAGGTCTGTTGAGCACGGCAATATAAGAATGACACATATTAATAACAGAACACATAGTAAACTCCTGGAAGAGAAAGGTAATTAGAATAATATGGGACGGAATAGCTGCGAATGGAGCATGGGGAAGAAGAAGGAATGAGGATTATGATAAAGCTGTTTGGAGAACCCAACGTGGTGGCACTTATTTAAGATATGGAGAAGGGGACATGTAGAGGGAATCTCCAAAGACCAAGGAATACCAAAGAAGATGCTCTATGAACCGGAAGGTAAGTAAAGTAGATGACGTCCTCGGATCAGATTGCTGGACCATCTGGAGGAAGACTTAAAGCGGCTGAGTGAACAAGAATGGAGGAGAATAGCGCAAGATCGCAGAGATTGGTTAAATGTACTGGAGGAGGTCCGTAGTGCCATTGTAATATTAACTATAATTAATGATTAGAATTTATTTATTTTTATGGGGTCCAAGAGCTAAGCAGATCAATGCGCTTGCCAATGTTTACCTGCTTACGAATTCAAATCCCGGCTTCAAGACCCTGCAATCGTTCCCATAACTCGATTAAGTGGCGAGTGATTTACTTTATTTACGAGCAGTGATTTACTTTTATCCAGAATAGCGTTTTATCATTAAATTATTTCGAACAGGCCTGTACTTGTAGTCGTAGTCGCCCAATGATTTTCATTTAATGCCTAACAGAAAATTATATGTGTACCGGAGAGCTAATGGATCTCACATATTTGAAGGATATTATGAAAGTGAGGATTCGTATTTCGTAAATTACAAAATAAAAAGCATTTTTCTGGATCTAGATGAAAAGGGGTAACTTTATTTAAATCCTGGAGTTTCCTATAACGTTCTATCTGTTTCTCTTGATTAGCGCATATGTTCTTCTGTGAACTTAGTTTAGGAACTACCAACCCTCGGCCCTTTCAAGGTCGGAGTTGGTTCAAAGTTTCCCACCTGTGAAGGGAAACCTTTAGACTTAAATATATGAGAAACTCGGGGGAGTGGTGAATGAATTTAGCATGTTCCTTTAACAAGCTAAGCTAGCCCAACTTCATTTGAAAAATAGCTGCCCTTTGATCAAGTCTCCTTTGAACAGATGTTTTTTAGTTTCATTAATTACAGAATAAGGGAATATTGAAAATAACAAAATGTATATTTTAAAAACTAAAAAATAAGAAGAAGTGGAATATATTAATAGAATTTTATGGTGAAATTTGTTTTAGGAAACGAAAAACTCATCTACGATCATAACCATATTTACACATAATGTGTTTTGTTTTTATCACTTTAAACGTTCAATATTTCGGGCTTATCTGAAACGTAATAACTATTAAAATCAGTCTCAGGTAACTGAGAAAAAATCTTAGAAGGTTATATGGCTCAATCTAATAAGGAAATCGTTCCGTTGCCTAAACGAATAAAGAACTTAAGTACCTGCATAGTGTCTTGTTTTATGAAAGCAAGAATTAGATGGGCTAAGTAAATCGAATGGATAGAAAAAGACTCCCAAAGCAGAATTCGGAAGGAGGTCCAGATAGAAAAAGAGGAAGAGGCAAACCTTAGGCTCCTGGAGGTGAGAACATGGAGAGGAGCCGCAGAAGATCGGTCAAAGTAGAGGAAAATCGTAAAGGATCTCAAGATCCTCCATGGACTATAGCGCCGTAAAGATCCCAAGGCTTTCATAAATGTAATTTAAAAGATTAAATAACTTGTGAACCCAACCGGATTTGATGCCTGATCCTTCATCTTAGAAATTTATAACTGAGCTCCAGTATATCCTTAAATGATATTAGTCCTAATTGTGTCAATAATTAATAAACTAGTATAATAGTGCCATGGAAATATTATACGAGAAAGAAAATAGTTCGGGTGAAGGACAGAAAAAATTCTCTTAAATAAGGAAAATTATTAATTTTAAAGCCAACGTTTTCTTTGCAAGTCTTCTTCAGGACTAATAATGGGATCAAGGGTTGACAGTGAAATGAAAAATTAGGTTTTTAAGATGTTTTTATTTTTACCTTCACTCTGAAAATTGTCTCCCTCTTAATATCATATTGATATGATACAGATATTTAGAAATGATATAGCCTAATATCCTAACTAAAAACAAATTCTTTGCCTTCCTTTCCAAAGAATCCAAATCCAAATTACGGATTTCCTTCCTCTGCCCTCCAAGTTGTTAACTCGCTCCTGCGGTATGTTTTCCAACTGTATCCGCCATTTCAAGTGTTCAAGGAAGGGAACTCTGCTACTCGAACCGGCACTTATACAATTGTTGTTAATATGAACTGTACCCAAACACGCTCTATCTGATTACGGTTTTGACTTTCCATTGGTCCTTCCTGGAATATCAGAGCAGCCTACGGGATGTATTTAGCAATAATGGCTTCAACGTAACATTTCCTTGATCCTTTGAGAAATTAAGGGCATCCTCCTAACTTGATGATTGAGCCTCTTTGGAATTATATTTGGGTGAACATGTATATTGGAGTGCTGGCAATAACTTCTTCTGGTGGTCCTGAATCCCTAATTGAGTTAGTGCTGGGATCTCCCGAGGTCCAATATTTCCGTTTAAATGTGAGGTGAAACTCCTATTGAAATCCCCTGGAGAGTTTTTAAATACTGCATGAATGAATTCAAGACGATTTATTTTATTTTTTCTTTGTATTGATTGTCAACTTATTGTGATATTATTTTATTATGGTACACATAAATATTTACGAATTCAATTTTTAATTATTGTATGTTATTTAATTTATTCGATTTTAAAAAAAAATTTCAGTATTTATTCAACTTAAGGTTCAGGGTTTTTATTGTATCATTTTGTATAGGCTATATATTTTATATAGGGATCGAAGTCGCTCAGTGGTAGAGCGCTGAGTTGCAGTCGAAGGTCTCCAGTGCAACCCGGCTGTGGCAGAGTCCATTTAATCTGTTAAAAGTCGGAGATGGATCCTTTGGAGTCTAGACCCTTTTCGGTCTTTCTCAGCATCTGTAAAATTAGTACCCATAATACTCCCTGCTCAATCGTTGTCCAAGAAACATTATAGCCCCTACAATGTGCTTAACCCAAGATCCTTAATGGGTTGATACAAGTAATTTTGTGTGTATACTTGCAGTGCTATTTATTATAATAATTTAAGTTTATATCAGAAGGTTAGGTTAGGTTTTATTGTTTATAGACTCACATCATCCATTATCATCAGCGTCTTCCCTCTATTGGTTCAATATTTATTTCATTATTATTCTTTAATATTCTTCATTATTCTTTTGTTTAACATTCATTTCCACTTCAGATATAGTTATTATATCCTACTGAACATATTATTTTGTTTAAGAAAAGTTAGCACTTTATCTATAGTTGTGGTGTTATCACCCAGGATAGTCGGGGTTTTTCTATCAATCCCCAAGCCATGAAAATATGTTTCATACAGGGGTAAGTCCTCCAAGATGTGGGTGATAGTTGATAACACTCTGCAACTTCCGCACTTAGGTGGTGGATCTCTCTCAATCATATATCCATGCGTCAGACGCTTATACCGATTCTTAGTCTTGTAATGACTACTTCTTTTCTTCTGTTGCTGCGGCAAGAACTTTCCCATGGTTTTATTTCTGCTTTAATACTTTTCAATTTATTATTTTCCTCAGTTTCCACCCACTGCTGTATCCACCCAGTGCTTGACGTTTTAGATATTGCGAAATGTCTGATGTGGTAAAAACATTTGTTATGGCTAGTGATGATGTTGCTATCTTGGTTGCCTGGTCTGCCGCTTCATTGCCTTTGATTTCTACATGAGATTTTATATTAGAATATAATTTTTCATTATGATATTGAAGGTAATTTTTATTAATTTTTTTACTTTTATTAAATTTCTCACTTTATGTTCTTGAAGGGCCATATTGCTCACCCTCAAGATTCATATTTTAAGTTGTATTGCCACACTTATGAAATGTTCATATTCATCCATTCACATATTCATCCATAAAAAAAAACACTAAGTTAAAAATTATTGATATTTTATAAATGATTCTATAATTAATGCATATCTATATATCAATATGTTAATGTTTTACAGGTAGCAAATTTTTTAATGTTTTATTTTCATTTTCACTTCATAATGTTAATATATAATTCCTGGGGATGATTATATGTCTCTGAAGTGTAAAAAAATACTGAGAAAATAAATTATTATTGTTAACTTATTTTTTAAGACCCAAAGTAGTGATGAAGTTATTTTTTGGGTCTTTATTGGACTTTTGATGTGAGATGTGATGTTTGCCAATGTGATTTAGCCTTATTCTACTCTGAATTGTTATTTTTGTTATTACAATGTAAGTATGTTTTACTTTGTGTTATTTATCTATTTGAGGTAGAGTTTTAACAAAATAAATAAGATAAACGGATCTTTGTATTATCATAAAGTTACATCAACTTAGGGATAAAGTTTAGATATCATCTGGTCCCCCGAAAGCAAACAAACAAAACTTGAAGAGCACACCGACTAAACTAGTAGCTGGAGATTAGTAAGGAAGTAGGCATGTTTGACAAGAACTCTCCTGGGAACCTGCGATAACTTGCTCCAACTGCTTTCGGAGCTTCCTTCTCACTCGGCATTATATTTAAGACATCTATATAATATATCTAATTTATTAAACCATTCAGATTAATGATGACAATTTTTATGAGATTATACAATAAATAACGGTCGAGGAAAAGAAAAGAAGATACCATTTTTTTTTTTTTGTCAAGTATCTCTTCTATTTCCACATTATAGCTTTTTATAAAAGCAAAATGAAACATAATTGTGTCAATATTTTCTTTTATTCTTTTCATTGCAATAATTCAGTCCGATTCCTTTCCAATCATCATTAATATTTTTTTTATTCATGCAACGCCAACACATGGCATTTATCCCGTACTATGACGAGCCTCCCAATAAAAACATGTATCGTCATCATTGTTTGGAATATCTTTATGACCACTGGAATATCGTAAGTGTGCACTGTTCATTACGCCAGAAAGACATATGGGACAAATATCAGATTCTACAATACCCATTCTGTGCAGATGTGCCTGAAGGTAATCATGGCCTGTGATAAGTCTGAACCTCGCAACAGCTTCGCCTCTAGTAAGATCTCGGGGGAGCTGCTCCTGTGCATGGCTCTCCCATTTTTACGTGTATAGTAGGTTCCTTATATAGCTTTCAATTCTTGTTTCTATCTTATTCTTGGATTCGCGAAGCGGGGTTGTAAGGTCGAGGTAGTGCTGCGCCTTGGTTGGCAAGTTCGGCTGCACGTTTGTTTACCCCTACGTGGTTTGGTATCCACTTCAGTGTAAGTCCCAGCCTTTAGCGACCATCATTATTATAGAAAATATATAATTTTATAGCCTTTCTTTTAGTTTGAAAAGAGGTTTATACATAGCGGAATACATATATATAGTCGAAATGAAATATAATTTGTTATCCTTATATAAAAAAACTAGATTTCCCCACTAAATTCCGAGGTATATCCAAAAAATGATGAACTCTATGAAATCAACAGACCCTACTGCAACTCACATAGTTTCTATAAACTGGGTAAGCTTAATTGGCTGGGTAATTATTCCGCAGGTTGTTGCTTCGAGTTGAATTCCAGTAAGTTTTAACTGCTTATTCGTTTCATTTATAGTATTTTTCTATAATACAAGTTATCGTGAGCTTTAGCATGGAAGAGAGAATGGAATTATGGGTAATAAGAAGATAATCATTTCATCAAGAAATAACGTTAATTTGTTGATGAAATGGTTACAAAAATCTACTCGTAATGTAACCTTTACGTAATGTAGTAATCTACATTACTCGTAATGACATTTTCTTTCCAATAAAGCTCGCGATAACTTTTGTTTTTGGAAAATATCAAAAGAGAAACGAAGTAACAGTTCAAACATGTAACTCAACTCGAAGCGACAACCTGCGGAACAGATTCCATTGGCTGAAATAACCTGACGGTAAAAGGTGATCTCAAACAAATAACCTCCGTGCACTACCACCTACAAACAATATAGTCCTAATAACATGTAATGAGCCCAGGACCTTTCATGGGTTTTGGTGGTGGAGGTTTTTTTTTTTGTTTGTCTTTTTTTGTGCACTGGAGTAAAATAATAGTAATGAAGTATTTAGGACTTATTTACAAGAATAATGAAAACTCGTTATTAACGATGAAACTTTATAGACAATTAAATTTTTTGAAAATTTTAAAGCGCATTATAGTTGGTGCGGACAGAAACTTAATTAACATTTTAGGGAGGGAAGAGGCACTGATGAAATCCTTTTTAAGTTAACTCAATTTTGAAGGTGTGAAGGGAGAACTAAAAAGGAGGGAGATTATTTTGTTGAGTTGAAGAGCATCTTCTTAACAGATTGCCATCCCCAACGGTTAAAGTTGCTTATTGGATCCGTTTAATTCGAAACATAATTAAGATCAATTTTTCGATATCGTTTAAGTTTACAAAAGTCTTTGACTTAACATTTTACCGAAGAGAGAACTTTTGTTATCTTATCTTCGAGAAGTAGCGGACTTTTTGATTGATAATAGAATCTATTAATTAACATTCACCGGACGCTAAACCGAAAATATCAAGAGACTTCTGTAACTTGACTAATATTTCTTCTTCTTTTTCTAAACATCTATTTTAAAACTTTTTATTTTTATTATATAGGTATAGATAAAAGTACACTAATAAATTGCACCATATGTAGGGTGCACGTCTATCATTAGCCATGCGAACCTTTACTTTGTTAAAATTCCATTCCTAACAAGTCTGCCTTATCCGGGTTAATTAGTGCTAAAAATGTATATAAAAATATTTTTTCTTATACCTAATTTTTAGCATACCTCCCTTTCAGAATAGGCCAGCGGCCAGGCGTCTGAAAGTCGAAATAAATTGAAGAGAGCTGCAATTTTGATATGTTGTAAGGACATGCCTGAGTAGTGCAACTCCAAGTTTGCAACCAAAAACCTAGATGGGAAAACTTTTGGTGCTCGAAAAAACTCGAAATTTTTGGAGTTAATTCAGCTTTTGGCCTTCATCTCCTAATGGGTGCAGTTTTGAAAAAAACAAAAAACAACATAAGTAACCATTTTTAAAGCAAATTAAATTTTGCAAATTAAATTCAAAAGCCCCTTTGAAAATTGGTTTGTTTTTTTTCCAAAAAGTCCAAAGTTTAAGTTTTGGCCAACTTTCGTGAGGAACACCGGCCGAAGGAGTGATCCTGCGATGAAAGTAATTAGTAATGAAGTTGTAGTAAATTTAATTAGCTTTAATTTAAGCACAGACCGAGGATATATTCTGAGTTACTCCTCATTGAAAATTGGTAAGTTTTGGCCTTCTTTCGTGAGGAACATGAACGGGTGTCGTGAGCGACCTAAAGCCCTATTTTTGTACCTGGCCGTTTACAGAATTATTAAGTTAACAACATTATCTGTTAACAAGGAAGATGAAAAAAACAAGAACAAAAAAAAGTAAGAGAGGTTGAAGAAGTCTGCCGGTTTTGTGTCAACTGGAAGTAAAAATAAACGCTTCTATTACCAATCAAAAATACTGTTATGTCTCTCAGAAAAGGTAACAAATGTTATCATCAGTATATACCTTACACGATCTGCTAGTCAAGGTAAATATAGTGCTTACACGTAACTGCAAATATTATTATAATTAGTGTTTTTGAACAATGTTATGTTTATACAAAACACTTCAGTGGTATCTTCTGGTTTAGACCGTGTCGCTAACTTTTTCGGCAACGTTTCACCAGACATGCTGCTGACTTCCTCAGGTCAGAAAAGAGAATGTTATATTTGTTTCATTACTTTAGACTTGTCGATATCCACTTTACTGAGGTTAGATGAGCCCAAGAAGGGTCTGCAGATCCCACTATTTCCGCCTACGACAGTTAACAGATTACATACAATTTATCTGTCAGGGAGCTGAGTGGCTCAGTGGTAGAACACTGAGTAGCCATGCCGGAAATCCTGGTTCAAATCCCGCTGCGGACAAGACTTTTATTTAGTCTGTTGGCAGCGGGAGATGGATCATATAGGATCTAGGACCTTCTGGGCATCACCCAGCCTCTATAAAATACTATAAAAATAGGGTACCCAAAATAAGGGGGAAAACTGGCTGTTGAGCGTCACTCAGTACAAGGCACCTCCTTGCAGAGCCGTTTTCCATGAAACAGTACAGTCTCTACCATGTACTGAGCCTCAGACTCGTTCACGGATAGCAGTGGTTACGTTTTTTTTTTTTAATTTATCTGCCACAGGAGGTTTCTAACTCGGTAACTAAGGCTCAAGACATATTACGTACTGATCTAGTCTGCTCCGTAATTGAAACCGTAATTCCAATCTTTTTTTGGTAAATTCCTCTCATGCTTCTATATTATAACTATAATATTTTCCGAATAGGAAAGCAAATCGAAGCAAAATTACATGAACACTATCTCTTATTCTTTCTATTGCTTCTTTTCCTTTGAAAATTAAACTAGGGTCTTTTTAATACAGTAAAACGGACACTTCTAACAGGCGGACATTTCTCGTAAGCGGACGATTTTATTTTCCCTCTCATATTTTTTAAGTTTTCTTTATATTTTTACTTCTGATAGCAAGACATTCTCTTAAGTGGACAGGGACAGAGATTTTATCAATAGTTTGACGTAAAAACTTCCAATAGGCGGACTGTAGGGCCAAATTTCCGCGAACGGAACCCTGCCGGTTTTGTTTAGTTTTCCGAATTTGACGAGTTCGAGGAATTGTTTGTGCTCACTTCGCTATGAATGTTTTTCAACTCAGTCTCTACTCTCCTCCTTGAATTTAATTCAACGAATTCTTTTCTTGAATTAAATTCAATTCTTGAATTCTTTTCGTTTTTTAAATTTATTTATTTCTGATTTTCACATTAATAAAATTACTTTCTTTCCTCCTTAAAACTGGGAACAAGTCTTCCAAAAGAAAAGTGCTAACCATTAAAGAAAAAGTAGAGATTATACACGCGAGTGAACGTGGAAAATTGAGTGACCGTGATCTTGGAATGAAGTTTAAACTTGGGAAAACGTGTGGTGCAGATATTTTAAGAAATAAAAGAAACATTGTTCAAAAATGGGTAGATCATGGGAATGATAATTCAATGAGAACATTTAAAGCAGAAGGGGGCTGAATATTGATCAAGTTACGTATGAGTGGCTATGCCGAGTACGATCAAATAACATCCCGATTTCTGGGCGTTGGAAGTTGCAAAAAGTTTGGGAAATGACAATTTTAAAGCTAGTGGTGGTGGTTGTCTGGACAAATTTTAAGTGAGGCATGGAATAAAATACAGAACCTAGTTGCTGATTGAACATCGAAAGTAAAGCAGCTTTGCACTGGATTTTCCCCTGAAGACATTTACAACTGTGACGAAACCATCATTTTTTTCGAGCATTACCGGACAAAACTATGGCGCTGAAAGCAGAGACTTGTTAAGGAGGAAAAATCTCGAAGGAACGTGTCACAATTTTTTTGTGCTCAAACATGGAGGGTGAGTTGGAAATTTCATTTTTGATATGAAATTATATCCAAAAAGCCAAGATGCTTTAAGGGTATCGATTTAAACATTTTTAAGGTAGAATGACAAAAAATAAAAGAGCGTGGATTACCTCCCAAATTATGTCAGAATGGGTGATTAATTTTTATAACAGAATACTGCGACAAGGAGGAAATGCTATTTTATTTATGGATAATGCCTCGTCACATCCAAATTTAGAGTTGTAAAACATAAAATCAGTTTTTCTCCCACAAAACACGAACGCTTCTTGTCAGCCTTTAGACAAAGGGATCATTAAAAACTTTAAAATACACAACCGCAAATGTATTTTACGGCACATTTTGAGGCCACATAGATTAATCAACTTCGTCCAATAATTTGTCTAACAAAATTAATGTTTTGGATGCATTTCAGTGGATATGTTCGTCCATTAAAAATATTCAAAAAGAAACCGTCACGAACTTTCATTAAATGCGACTTTTCAACTAATTCTCACAACGCAACCCAAAACTCTCAAACTGATATGAAAAAATAATCTTTATAATAGATTCTGAGCTATTAGACCTACAGAGCTGCGGTTGGATTCAAATTGTAGAAAATTTAATTTGCTTTAAAAATGGTTTCTTATGTTGTTTTTTTTCAAAACTGCACCCATTAGGAGATGAAGGCCAAAAGCTGAATTAACTCCAAAAATTTCGACTTTCAGACGACTGGCCGCTGGTCTATTTTGAAAGGGAGTATGCTAAAAATTAGGTATGAGAAAAAATATTTTTATATACATTTTTAGCACTAATTAACCCGGATAAGGCAGACTTGTTAGGAATGGAATTTTAACAAAGTAAAGGTTCGCATGGCTAATGATAGACGTTGCGATAGCATCTCATTGCTTTTGCCCAACTGGTGAGAGTTCTCCCGGGGTTAACGCACCTTCGTCCATTCCCATCGTTTCAGAAAGCCATTACACAGATTATAGCTTTATTTTCCCCATAAAAGAAAGAAAATTCCTTTGATAAAGAACATGGGATAAGCTACTAAACTGAATGAAATGTCGCCATAAAATCCGAAATGAAACATTGGCGCCACTAATTACAAAATAAAACTGTTGGTATGGATGATTTTAAAAAGTAAGATTGTACATAAAAATAGTATTATAGGGCCATTTCAGAATAAATGTTCGTTTTTATTATTTCTAAAATTCAAAGGAGAATTAGTGTACTTCTGTTGTTTCTTATGTTTATATTTGTAATGAACTCTCATGAAATCCTCTCTTTTTTTATATTAATCTCAATTAATGAACTCGGTATTATGCAATAGAAGCATTAACACTAAAACAAATAAAATATACATACATATATATATATAAATAGTATATACTTCAATCAGGCTTCCGTCCTGGCCTTTCCACACAATCTGCCCTCGTTAAAATCACCACTGACATGCATACTGCCATGAACGAAAAAAAACTAACAGTATTAATTCTACTCGACTTTTCAAAAGCTTTCGATTCGCTGAACCATTCCATCCTTTTCTCTAAACTAAAATCTCTTTCCTTTTCCAACAGTTCCATACTCTGGGTCCAAGCTTTCCTCTTGGATAGGACTCAAGCAGTCTCCATCCCTAATCAACCCCTATCCTCTTTCCTACCGCTGAACACGGGAGTGGCACAGGGTTCTAGTATTTCCCCCACTCCTTTTCAACTTTTACATTAATGACCTTCCCAAATCAATCCTCCACTATTCCCACCATCTGTACGCCGATGATTCCCAGATCTATTTGTCCTTTCCTCCATCTGAGATAATAGCTGCATTCGACAAAATTCAAGGTGACCTAGATAGTGTTTCTGGGCAAACTTGAATAAACTGTCGTTGAATGCTGCGAAAACTCAGGCCATCCTAATTGGTTCCAGCACCCTTCTTACATATATCAACTCACTTCACCAATAAACCTTAAATGATCACCCTATTGCCTTCAGTTCTTCCGTTAAAAACCTCGGGATCATTTTCGACCAATCCCTCTCATGGAAACCCCATGTTTCCCAAATTCCCAGCCGAGCAATAAGCTCTCTAAAGTTATTTCACCGTTCCAGGCATCTTCTAACACTACCTATCCGTAAGCTCCTTATCACTTCTTTTATCTTTCCTCACTTTGACTATGGTTGTGTGGCATATGGTGCCCTCTTGATCAGGCTCGAGGAGAGGTTGAAGCGAATTATGAACTGTTCGTTTCGATTTGTCTTCGACGCCCCGAGGAGGTCTCATGTGTCCCGCCTTTACGTTGAGGTAAAGTGGCTTTTCCCTTCTATCCGTAGACTTTACTTCCATAGTTCTTTCTTATATCAAACTATCAACTCACAACATCCGTCTTATATCTATAGTCTCCTACAATTCAAATCCTCTATCCAATCCCAGGGCACAAGATCTCGCCGTTCTGATCTTTATACCCGTTCCCATAGAACCAAAACTTTTGAGCGTTCCTTTCTAGCCCGTTCTATCTCTCTTTGGAACTCTTTTCCTCTCGATATCCCTCATGCGTCTTCTTTAACCTCATTTAAATCCAAACTTTTCCTACATCTTCTAAATTCCCAATCAGATTCTTTATAATCAATAAATAATTTATAGATATATTCAACATGATCGATTCATGAACTACTGTAAGTATTCCTCACTCATAATGATTTAATTTTTTATTTTATTATTATATGCTATTATTTATTCACTTATTTTTCCATAAGCTTATTTCTTTTCATTGTAAATTTGTCGGGTTTTTTTATTTTAATTTCGTATCACATTCTCTGATTCTCTACCAAAACATACCTGTTTAGTTATTTACTTTCAGGATATTATGTAACTATTGTTTTATTTTGATGTAGGCCTTTGATCAGATATATATTTATTTAATTTTGTTCATCTCTATTATTCTAAAGGGACCTGGTCCCAGAATAAAATTATTTTTCTATTCTATTCTATATTACTAAGCATTATGAGATATGGATCAGAAACTTGGACGTTGAAAAGCAACCACAGGAAAAAACAGGATATCCAGAGTAGACAACGTAAGGTCACCTTCAGAGAAAAGATGGTGAAACCATTCTGGGAGATATTGAATGCCTGAAGAAAGACTACCCAAAGTAGCCCACCAATGGAGAATTAGGAGAGCAAGTAGACGAGGAAGACTTGGGATAACGTGGAGGAATCCATGATGGGTAATGGTCTAGGGGAAGAATGTACCTTAGATAGGGCATTATGGAAGGGAGCCACCCAATCACTAGGTTACGGAAACATACTGAACTATTAGTGGAAACTACTAAAAAAAATCACAATTACTACAATTGAAAGAATACTATTTAGTATGACATCAGATATGACCATGGAAATACGCGATTTATTTTTTGAGTTTATACTTGGACACTCGCCAGCTTACGAAGCAAGAAACACTACCACCGCGTTCGGGGGAGGGTGTTGTGACGAACGGGCCATTCGCCGTTGTTTTGTGAAATTCTTAGCTGGTGACAACAGAAAAGTTATCAATAAACAACCTTAGTAGGAAGGGACCTTTGCTCTTACACGACAGGCAGTGAATAAACTAAACTCGCTTTGTTACGGAGTCCTCCAACAACCACCTTATTTAACAGACTATCTAAGGCAGATGTCCATCTACTCAGAAATTCGGACGATTTCCATAAGGGTAAGATTTTCTTAAAATGATTCTGAAGTCAAAAAGGTTATTTAAAGATTTCATTGCCAGCCCATATCCTCAAGAATCATAACAGCGTATATGGATCTGTCAATAGGAAAAATCGCTGTTATACAAGTATATGCCCCGACTGAGGATGCAAATGTTCTCGACAAAGAACAGTTTTATGCTGATCTAGAGAGAGAGTTCATTAGAGGCCACAATGGTAACAGAGAAATTATCCTAATGGGTGATTTCAACTTAAGGAGCGGAGGAGACCATACATATGCACATGATGTTATGGACCTGTATGGAGAAAAAACACTAAAAATGGAAATGGAACAAGGCTCATCGACTTCTGTATAGAATATGACCATCTCATTGGAAACTCTTTTTTTCCCACATAAGACGGTACACAAAATAACCTTCTCAGCTGAAGAAAGGAGAGTAAACAGCATTATAGACTACATCGTCTACAGTCGGAGAATAAGGAAATATTTCACCAATGTAAAAGTTATAAGAGGTGCTGAAATTAGTTCGGACCATCTTCTTTTGATTGGAGACACCCAGATCCTACGACCTAGAAATAATAGGCCCAAAGCATAGAAGAGGATTGACATTGCAAAACTGCAGGATCCAGAAAAGAAAAAAGAATATGCAGAACTTCTAGGTCTAAAACTTAGAAAGAAATATTAACAATACATGGGAAGTATTGAAACATACAATTCTTGAGACTGTTGAAAGTGCATACAGAACGAAGGTAGACTGTTCCAAATGTAAAAGGTTTGAACGGTGGACTGATCTAGTGACAGCTGCGGTGGTTAGGAAGAAGACAGCCTAGGAAGGCGTATTGTATAATTAAATCTGCCCCCAACTGGGACCTTTACGTCAGAAGAAGAAGGGAAGCGAAAATGGTTGTTCGTGTGGCGGAGAGGAACAGCTGGGAAAAATTCGGTAGAAGTCTGCGAAATGATTACAGGGAAAATACCAAATTTTTTTGGAAGAGAATGAGGTCAGGGAAAGGCGAGTGAACCCATCAGAAATGTTAAGGACGAATCACGGCGAATTATTACTGGATATGGAGAAATACTGGATAGATAGCAACGCCATTATTCTGTATTGCTTTCTGGTGCCTCCGAAGACAGGCGAGAAACAGAGGAACCAGAAGAATATTATGATGTGATATGGGAGGAAGATGTCACATAGGTTATAGAAAAAATGAGGATTGGCGAAGCAGCAGGCAAAGATGGCATTGCTCTAGAACTTATAAAATTTGGAGGTCTACAATTACATAAAGCTTTGCAAGACATGTTTCAGAATATCTTTCCTTCTAAATAAATGCCTGAGGAGTGGGGATGTAACATTATCATACCGATCCACAAGAAGGGGAGCTCTAGTGAAAGGAAAAATTATAGGCCTATATATCTCTCCCCTTTAGTATATAAACCTGACTCTTCTATACTGGAAAAGAAACTTAGATCAATCGTCGAAGACAAATTGGAAGAGGAACAAGCAACTTTTAGACCCCACCGACAAACACAGGACATCTTCTCGCTGAAGACGATTATTGAGAAAACATGGGATAGAGGAAAGAGCTTGTACCTAGCGTTCTTGGACATAAAGACAGGATTTGAGTCAGGCCCTAGAGAAGAAATATGGAAAGCTCTAGCCGCTAAAAATGTACCCAGAGCATTAATATATAAATGACATAAGAAGCACGTATCAGGACTCCAAATCTGTAGTCAGAATTAATGGAAGAATGTCCGAGGACAGTCTTAGTCCTCTTCTTTTCATCACTTTCATGGACGAAATTTTGAAAATCTGCAAACGGAGGACAACACGAATGGTCGTGGGAATGTGAAACATGAGGACAACCCTAGCGCAAGTAATTGTTTTCGCAGATGATATTGTCCTCATTGCCGATTCCAAAGAAAATCTACAGCAGGCGGTTACGGAGTGGGAGGCAGAACTGGAAAGGAAGGGCATGACATTAAATGTTGGAAATTGCAAGATGATACACACAGGGCGTGAAGAAGAGGAGGCTTTGATTCACTGCAGAGGAGAAAACTTGGAGAAATGGGGAAATGGACCAAGAGCTCTCAAACAGAATTAAGAAATCTAATAAATAGCATATATTACCAGCTATGCAACTCACTGGTGGGGAAAACTACCCCCTTTTTTTAACAGAAGCTCTTACAGGTCGTGGTAAAGTTGTCTTGACCCCATCCGGGCTAGCCAGACCACTAAGACAGAACGTATTCCAAGATTAGCAAGCCTTGTGAGACAATAGCCCTCCAAATAAATTTAAGCATATAAAAACTAATGTCAAACCATGGAGCAGTTCCTGTCGTAGCACCCGAAAAGAGGAAGTGCTCCTTACACGACATAGAGTAGGACATTCAAGGCTTACCAACGCTCCTGTATACTAAAGAACACCCGCCAACATGCAAGAAGTGCAACGACAACTTAACAATAGCCCATATCTTCGAAGCCTGTACCTTTTACAAAAGAGCGATGGATAAAATAGGACTATCTGCCAATTAGGGAATGCAATACCGTTAAAAATTTTCGATACCGGTATTTCGGTATTTTCGCTTTTAGAACCGGTAATACCTGTAAAATACCGGTATTGGTATTATTTAAAAAAATGTAAACAAAATTAAAATTTACTTACTATAGGTTATGTTATTATTTAGGGGTAGTACAAATATATGTCAAACACAACTAAACCAGCGGGGATAAATTAGCATAATTCAAATTTATTTTAGTGTCAACAGATCCAAACTCTAGGACAAGACCATCATCTGTAATCTTTTTATCTACTTCATTGTCAGTTTCTATGTTATTGTCATCATCTACATCACTACCACAATCGCTAGATTGGGATTCAGTTTTTTCAAGTTCAGCATCAACAGTCACTAAACTGGAGTTGTTTTTGTAAAGGACATCTCTAACAGCTAGGTGGATGCCATGTGCAAAACATAACTGATGTTCGACTTCAATCAAATGTCCGAGTTTTACTATAACTGACGCACCATCTGTCGATATAAAAACAATGTCATTTGTTAAGTTGAGATCAAATTCTTGTAATTTTATTTTCAAAATCTCCACACATTTTTCCGTTGGCACTTTTCCATGTAAACGGGCTAGTCCAATTTTCCGGATATATCCTCCAGTAGAATGTACGTTAAGGTTTAAATACCTCCGATTGCGAACCGAAGTCCATTCGTCGAATGTTAAGCTAAATCGGTTGCCTTTCGATTTTAAATCATACATTTCTATAATAACTTCTATTCTTATCTTATTGCTATATTCAGTGGAGATGAATGATTGTTTATTGTTGCAGCTGATTTTGGTAGATCATTAAATCCTCTTGGATGAAGCCCTTTTGTTATAACCTCCGAAGAGCAGAAAATTCTAAATGGTAGGCCATCACGCGCAACCATACGAGCCAGGATTTCACATAACTGTTCCTTCTTTTGATTTTGAAAATAATAATTTAATGTTTTTGGTAGCTTTTGACTAGAACAAGACGCATCATTTTCATTATTTGCTGCTACGTCGCTTTTAGTTTTTAAATTTATGTTACGTCGAGTTTTCAAATGGGTGTGAGGGCCACTTGTGGATCCTCCCTGACATTTGATTTCGTTTGTGCATTTCTTACATTTTGCTACTTGCCCTTGATTAGCAACTAAATAATAATGCCAAACCGAATTAACGTAGCTCCCTTTTTTGTGTTCTTGAAGTATATTGGATTCCGAATTCATACTTTTAATTCTAAAACAATTATTTTAATTAATTAATAATTTAAAAAAAGTAAATCTAAGTTATTAAAGAACCATAAAATAAGTTTTATTAATAGGAAATTTATTTATCTGCAGCATATTTAATAGTGCTGACGTTTATGTATATAATATTTATTGGATATTGTACATAAATTTACAATCAAAATTAACAAAAATATCGTTCACCAGTGGATGTAGATATTTTTGAGAACAAAACGTAATTGAAAAATGTTGCAAATCGAGCAACATATTAGTTGCTCAATTTACAAGACAAATATTTATTTAATCTTACCTAGGATACACATATTTCATGGTTCTTAAACTCTAGGACTAACAAATTTACTTACATATATTAATTATTGCACAGGCACAAAACTGACAACTTTCACTCTCAATTTGTGTCTACGTACTGAAAAAACACTCCGCACTGAACTAACAGCATTAAGTACGGTGGAAGGGATCTCATTTGATTTTGAGTAAATGGGAGATTCCCCGAATCAAGCTTCCGTGTAACGTGTATCAACTAGCGCTAATGTTCCAATACCGAAAATACCGGTATTTTTAAGGTGAATACCGGTATTAATAACGGCGAAAATTTGGACGGTATCCCGGTTTTCGGTATACCGGTATACCGGTATTGCATTCCCTACTGCCAATGTATCCGTGATATTGGAAAATGAAGAAAAGTAAGGTTAATAAGGTTATGTTTCCTTACATCTTTTGGGGTAATATGATATACCACCCGAAGTTTGGACGCTCTTCAAAATTTAAATGATCAAGAAGGAGTTGCAATCACCCTTTTCTCGGTTTAACATATCTAGAGTAAAACATAAACTTTAAATCATTTGTAATAAGAGAAGTGACTGTTAACAGATTAAATAATATATCTCCCACAGCCGGATTTAATCCAGATTTGAATGTATTAATTAAATATTTTAGTATCAAAATTATTTAATATATTTTTATCCACAATTTAATAATTAGTTATTTTTTCTCTTCAGGAAAATCGTTTAAGCCTTACTTTAATGTCAAATCAATTCTAAGAAAGTTTGTATACCTCGGTTCTTATTTTGTCTAATTATACTGCATATTTATGTCTCTCATTAAAATAATTAAATTACATGTTTTGCGAATTTATTATTTTTTATATTTATATTTAAGAATGTGTTTTAGAAGATTTCTTTTAAGCTGCGTTGTTGACTCTTACGCCATTATGCTTCCTTCATTATAAATTGAAACGAGAAGAGAAGCATCCTGTGTTGGAATTTCCTCCTCCGTTTTCTCTATATCAATTCTTTATTCATTGTTTTCCATTGCAGCAGTCCTTTCTTCGATTCTTTTCTATAAGCCTTTTCTCCTTACTTCTTCCCGTTGAACCTTTCTTTATTGTGGAATATGTGGATTCGTTAACCTTATAGCAGCGTAGAATTCGAAAATAGGTACATAATATAGCCAACACTTTTCCTGCAGGCCTGTTAAAAATCGCTATCCTAATTACACCTGGATAGGCGAAACATAGTATCATCGTCCGATTAGCCAAAGCAGCATAAACAGACAGGAAATAAATGAGTAAATGAATTTACTTTCTTCTGGCCATCATTGACCCCAAGTACATAAATTAGTCAGAATGGTCACTTCTGTTTATAAACCGAAAATTTCACTGATACCATACTTATTTTGTAGTGTGATTTTTTCTTCTTCGAGGGTGATTAAATTATTAATAAGCTTATTTCTTAATAAATTAAAAAAATTACTATAAAAAAAATACCTGCACCACTACTACTCGTGAACGGGTTTGGGGTTCAGTAAACGGTAGAGACTGTACTGTTCCATGGACAACGGTTCTGCAAGGAAGTGACTTGTCCGCCAGATTCCCCCTCCCTTATTTTGGTTACCATATTTTTATAATATTTTATAGAGGCTGGGTGATTCCCAGGAGGGTCCTAAATCCTATATGATCCATCTCCGACTGCAAACAGATCTAATAAAAGTGTTGCCCGCTGCGGGATTTGAACCAGGATTTCCGGCGTGCCAACTCAGTGCTCTACCACTGAGCCACTCCGCTCAGCGTTTGCATTTTATTACCCCAAGAAAATGTTTTATATCACCTAGACTTATAGCAGCTTCAATGTACAGAAATAACTTTAATTTTACCTAATGAACAAAGACATTGATTAAGTTTCTCAAAACTCTAAGAATAGACTTCATCTATGTAGGGAGTTTTTTTTTTGTAATGGTTTATAACAGAACGACGAGCTACACGTGTGTTTTATAATTATATTTCGTGTGAGCTCCAGCAAAAGGCAATCCGAATAAATTAGATTCTCTCTCAATGCAAATTTAAATTGAAATACACTTCTTCGGATTTCATCATTATTCGAATACAATTTTTATCATAGGTATATAGAGAATAGAGACATAACACACGAAGTTTTTTTATAAAATCGTTTTTATCAATAAAACAAATTAGTTTCTTATAAATATAAAATATATAAATTACCCTTCAATAGTTATTAAGGAACTGCAGATATTTTTCTGGTACTTTATTTGATTTTTTATAACGTATTTTCTAATATTTTACTGTTTGAAAATATTTGAGCATGATATTGGATAAAAACTCTACATGTTTTAAAAATAACGTTTTCCTTGTCCATAATCTCGATTATCAGATGTAATTATTGTGTTGTACTTTATGTTTTTTCCACTTCTAGTTCTCTCTATTTTAATTCTAAATTTTACAATTTGGAAAACTTATTATTTTAACTATATTATTTTGCGTTATATATCAATTAAACAAAATTTTTATTTCAATAGTTTAATTTTTTCTAACGCTCATCAAGAGTTTTTCACATATTAATTTATTTTTACTAAAGAAAATCAGTATAGCAAAAGTCCATGTATTAAAACATTTGTAGTTACACAACATTGGTACCATTAAAAAAAAATGTATTATTATTAATTTTTTCATATTTTTTTACAGCCGAATATTAAGCGTTGTCCCGCCTTGATTTATGGAAGGTCAGGAGATCCTACATTCATCTCCTTTTCAGCAGTTTATCGTCGGATATTAGCGGGTATCTTAATTGCAGAATGACTGAGCTGGAATGTCGACGTTGGCTACTATGAAATATTTTGTAGTGAACCCATTTATCGATGCCTTAGTTCACAAATGTGTTAAGCCCATATTTTTCAAAATTTGTTATATAAATAATATTGTAAAGTTGTGATCAGGAAGTCATAGATCATTTGTTGATATAAAATTAATAGAGAAGCTTTAAAGGTTACAAAAATATATTATGTGCTTAAAATTGAACTGTATTTCTTGCGTTAAATTATTATCAAAGTTGACTCCTGTAAAATCTTGTTTTCGGCACTTAACACATGTGTGAACTAAGGGAACGACACCTGGACAGTTGGTGTATGAATCTCTGTAAACATATGTAACTTAAGAACCATGTATGATATAACTGAAGTATATGTATGGTGTAGCATCTGAAATATTGGTCGATAGTCTTCAAAGCTTTAAAGTATTTAATAAACATATTTTTAAATGGAATAATCATTGGATTAAAATAATAAAAAGTTCTTAAAATTCATGGACTTGTCGTGCTAATTCGGTAGCCTATATTATTTAATTCAGTTGTAACTTCTAGCGCATTATTTTCAAAAAATCTTATTTTATTTATTTTATATAATTATACACTTACAGAAAAAAAATGTGTTAAAGAGGGACAGTCTGGATGTCTAAGTGAATATGTCACTTGGTTAGATTTTTGTATGTAAATTTTTAAAAGCCATTTATCGAGACAATTTATACGCCACTTATTGAGCCAATTTTCTAATGAATTTAAATGTGTCTGTTGGTTCTGAGAAGCTATGTAAGGATTACTACTGGTCGAAAGTATGACAGTATCGTCGGCATATATTGCAAATATTGTTTCTGGCGTCTATGGGCACTCCCGCATTTACCCAACAAAAGTCGGAAGATTAATAAATAATAAAAATATTTATTTGAGAAATCATACAAATGCCATTGAGCACATATTTTCGATGTTCATTTGGTAATCCTCCCCTAAGGGATTCTCGTGGAAACGTGTTTCAAGAAACCTCTCATTGAAGCTACTCCTAGCGTGGTTCATCTCAATGTAGTAGATCCCTGCTCCAGAGACGTTTCAGTCTCCCTGTCGGATTATGTGGTAACATGTCTGTCAGTAATGATGGTACCAGTAATTTTAGATGTCCAGCAAGTGAGTCATGAAATTTTAATTGCTGTAAATTATGCATATTACACTAAAGTTAAAATTATGCATAAAGAAGTATGTATACCTTATATTAATTTATTCCTCAATAAACTATGCAAACAATTCTTATTTAAGTGCAGACACAATAAAAATCCACTTATAAAAAATATTGGGAACTCAAAAAGTATCACAAAGCTGTATGTACTTAAAAAACAAAACATTTATTATTGTAGGGCACCAATTTATTTTATTTTATTGTATATAAGTTATTAAGAATGTATTGATACAATTTTTGTTAATTTTTATTATATATTTTTTTTCTTTCATTGTATATATTATTCTGTATAGATACATTTAAATTTGTCAAAGTTTTTGAAGTTTGAGACTGGTCTGTTTGTACAGAAAATTACTTTTGTGAATTGTAGCAATTTATATCACAAATAAATATATATAAAAAAATATAGAATGGAAATAGTTGGGGGTGCAGTCAACTATTTCCATCCTACATTAGTACCTACCAGTCAACGAATTTCTTTCCTATATAAAAAAATACATTATATATTCTCTAATTAGAAGATTTAGCTGAGATGAGACTCAACCACCAGTTTTCCCTCTATTAAGGGTATCCCCTTTATAGAAGAGTCTCAAAAGCTCAATCAATCAAAAACTCTGCTATTTCTCTCATGTAAATTACATCGCGAAGACAGTTATATCTACCGAAACGTTCATTAAACAACATGGTGATAAAGTAACTTCAAGACTTCAGGTCGTTTCAGGATTGTTCTTCGCCTGGTTGTTATTGTTCGAGCCACGATAAAGGAACCATTCTTATCAGCAACAGTTCTTATAAGTTCCCACATCTTAGTCTTTCCAACTTGTCTCATAAATTGGCAATGAGTAGATAAAATTAAGGTGTGTGAAGTTAAATGAGAGTTGTTGAATATTTATAACCGGTGAGGTTATGAATACATTTCGTAACTATAACTTTAGCCATTAAGATAACACTAATATAATCAGAAATGCTTAATAATTTAATGTGATAATTTCTTCAAATGAACACATTAAAAAAGAAACATTGTCGGATAATTTTACCTTTCTAACTCATACATGCACAATGTTTTAAATCCCTATTTAAATTTTTTTAACTTTATTTGATGAAGTTTACAACTGTATAAGAACAAAACCTAAACTAAACAGAACAAAAGATGTATAATGGCATGATATATGGGCAAGTTGGGAAAATACCCACTCATAGTAGTACTCGCATAGCAAATTCAACTAGGTCACGATGCCATCTTCTTTTCAGACACCTCGGAGAATTATATAGGAAGCTAGGTTGGAAACTAGAGGAAATAAAGTTTGTTATGAAGGATTGTTGTCGGGTTAGGACCAAATCATTAACAAATGGGGCATTAAGGTCATCGTTAATGATTTTTTTCGTAACTGAGTAAGGGGAGGATTTTACGAAGGGTTTTGGATTGGCACGAGAGGAATTCGATGGTTTAGTGGAGACTGCCTTAGACCTTGAATGCAAATAATTAAAATTACAAAAAAAGAGACATCGCTAATTATAAAACAAACCATTAATTAAGATCCAGTTACATCTCATTATTATCATATAATAAAAACAATATAAATATAAAATGATACTGTTAGGCGTTAAACCAAATCAACATTCTCAAGTTTACTTGTAATATCTACATCAGATTACATTACAAGTAATGAAGTATGAGGTTCAAAACGTATTTTAAAAATGTAAAAAAATACTGAAACTAAATTTTCTAAGTTTTTTTAAATATTTAATGTTTCAATTTTAATTTTTAACTTTTAGATTGTAATAACAAATTTAAATTTAGTAAGTATTTAACCAAATTGAGGAACTTAGTCATAAAAGTTAACAGAGTCGTATTGATAGGTCATTAGTAGCTTTATATATTATTCTGGCTCTGTAGAGCTGATCAACCTGTATTCATTTATATAAATTTCTGATTATTGTTAATCTTGATAATTAAATATACTTTAATTTCATATACGATTCAGTCCACAACATGTTATTTGCAAAATAATTCGAAAAAAATATTAATACGAAATTCGAAACAAAATATTAGTTCGAAATTCGAAACAAAATATTAGTCGAACACATAACAGCTCAAAAAATAAAATATTTTGCTTGTATTAAATTATTTATTAAAATCTGAATGGGTATTAATAAAGATAGAAGAGTAAATATATATTTTTGTCCATTAATGGTGTATTTAGTACATCAAACACCCAAAATACATGGATCTAGACCGATTCTTCGTTCCTCGGAGACGATTATGGTGAGATTTGGCATGAAATGCGTTAATGAATTTAAGCAGATATGTATTTGAACATCAATAACTAAACTAAATAAATTGAAAATGAAAAACTAAAGTAGTGACGGATAATATATTTTATTTCAAAATTATAAAATTGCATATTCTACAGATAGAAGGAAGTTAGAATTTAGTAGAGGGGGGGTTTGCTGACAAAAACAATTAGTGTTATCAGCACCTATTTTCCTGTTTCGCTATAAATTAATGAGTTTATTGAAGTTCGTTCAGCCCTATCCCTTGTTCGTGTATTTTATAATTAATAAATAACTTTATTAAATAAAAAATAAAAATCTGTATACATGGATTTTACTATCATACATCTTATTACTATCATAACAAACATTTTATTCATTTAAATTTTTAATTTATCATAAGCTATGAATAATAGAGAATATTGTTTTCAAAATTAGAAGAGATCATGAGAGAACGGATGAAAATAGATTTAAAAAAAACTATCAAAAAGGCATTTCTAACCTTTTCTACAATTATAAAAAATAAAGACATTATCAGAAAAAAATTGTTTTAAAGAGAGGCAGTCTGAATGTCTAAGTGTAAACGTTACTTTGTTCGATTTTTGTATGTTGATTTTTATACGCCACTTATCGAGCCAATTTTCTAATGAATTCAAGTGTGTCTGTAGGTTCTCAGAAGCTATGTCTGGGTTAGTACTGGTCGAAAGTATGACCGTATCGTCCGCATATGTAGCAAGTAGTGTTTCTGGCCTGGGATGTCGTTGGTGTATATAGAGTACAAAACTGGACTTAGAATACTGCCCTGCGGTACTCCTGCATTAATTCGGCAATAGTTGGAATGTTTACCATCCTGATTAACAATAAAGAACCTGTCCTCTGCATAGGATTTTATGATTAGATAATATGCCTGCGGTAGAACTAATTTTAGTTTGAACAGGAGACCATCGTGCCAAACTTTATTGAAAGCTTGTGAAATGTCCAAGAAGGCTGCTTTGCAATATTAGATCTTTTCTAGTGCCAAGGCAATGCTATCAACAACGCTATGACATTGTTGTGTTGTAGAATGTGCAGGCCTAAACCCGAATTGGTGGTCAGGAAATAAATTATTGATTTCTATTAATGGATAGAGCCGCTTTAACAATAATTTTTCAAATATTTTGGAAAATAATGGTAACAGAGTAAAAGGCCTGTAGGGCGTAACCAGGTCTAATGATTTGTTTGGCATTGGGATCATTTTTGTTGTGTACAGAGGTGTCGTGTATTGAGATGTTGTGTGTTGTGGTGTTTTGTACTCAAATATTGTGTTAGTAAATGTGGCCTGTGGTTGTGGTGGGTTAGTAGTTGGGTTAGTAAGTCGGTCACGGTCCATCTCTGGGGGCAGGGATCTGTTAAATCACGATGTGAAGTTACCTGTCTTCGGAAGCGCATTTTTCTTCTTTGAAGTTCGAGATGAACTGTTCATCCTCTATAATTCGCTGGATGATCTACAGGGCACAGGCAGGCGCCTCTGCACGTGGTTTCTGGCATCTGTCACTAAGATGATCTTGGCCACACTTCACGCATCTTGGCTGGTGTCGGCAGAATGGTCTAGTATGTCCACATTCCTGGCACCTCATACATTGAACAATGTCCCTTCTTTTATGAGGTTCCTCAATTTTAACTTTAGTGTAAGCCAAGTGGGTTATATTGAACACTTCAGCATTGTTTGGAGCTGGCTCATTATCCACAAAGAAGAGTAGGAGAGTTTTTTCGACCTTCGATCATATTACATTCTTGATAAGGCGAACTGTGAATCCTTTTCTCTCAAGATCATATTTAATAACATCATGAGGTGTGGAATAATGAAGATTTCTCATGACAAACCGGTAGGCTTTTTCTTCTTTAGGTTGAAATGTGTGAAACGAAAAGTTTTTATACTCTAAATATTTTATACAGGCTCTATATGCATCACTGCTTTTAGTTTTTAATGCGATCACTTCTTTATTAGAAAAACATTAAAAATTATTCACTCCTAAAAGAGCTAATAAGTCTGTGGATAAGTTTTGAAAGTGGTTGATTCCCTTTATTTTTATTGGTGGTGGTAAATGGACTACTGGTGGTGCGAAGCGTTCTTCTTCCATCTCGACAGATAATGGTGCAAACACGTTGCTAACAGGAACATTAGGAACTTCCTTACTATAAATGCTTAGTGCAGGAATATTCATAGAATTATGAGTAGTAGGTTCAGTCACTGGTTGTTGAATAGGTTGAGATAGTCGATCGTCAGCTGTTATTTCAACATTTTCAGAATTAATGCTATTAATTAAACGACCACGTGGTTTTGGTAGGTTAGGTTTTATTAATAATGGTTTCACTTTTGAATCTTTGTAATTCATTCTTTTTTTGTCAAAATGTCCGTCTGTTAAAGAAATACTGGAATTACTCCTTACCTTTCTTTTCAAAATAGTAGAAATAACGGTTCTTCGTCTTTCCTAGTCGTGCCGGCAATTTTACTGTATTTCATCAGCAATGTGTCCTTTTTCACAAAATTATACTACAAATCACTTTAAGAAACCATACTTCATTGTAAAACACATCAAAAATACACGAATTCAATTAATTCAAAAACTTAAAGATTACTTAAGCAACTTTACAGTTCGAGGCCAAACAGCTCTTCAGATTGATAAATAAACTTGAAAATGAACATAATTATCGCTCTGAGTGCCGATAGATGTGAAACCCAGACTAATGTTAACAAGTCATATTTACTAATTGGAAATTTAAGCAATACAGGCTATATTGGTTTATAAAAATTCAAAAAGAAGCTATTCCATATTCTTGAACTTCCGATTCTGTTTGCAGTCCTCATTACTGTCTATTCATTTTTTTTTTTAGTATATGATTAATCCGGTCAGTAATAACTAGCTATGACATATAAGGTTAGAAATTGTATAGTAGCGGCACAATAATGGTATTATTGTACTCAGTATAATATAGGACAGGTGTGCTGTAGAAGACAAAGGATATAAGGGGTAATTAGACCGGGACACCTGAGAGGGAAAAATACTCGCTCCCTCCAGCTACAAGAAGAAGAAGAAGCGGTGATGACTGGAGAGCATTGTACTTGGTCGCTCGGCTGGAACCATCCTGAGGTCTGGGGGAAAAACCGAGACGATTACCGGAGCCTCCAGGCAGGATGTCGAGGGTATCCCAGCTGCTACTCAAGAAGAAACGGACTCATCAGGATCTGGTGGGAACCCCGACAGGCATCCGCCTCAAATCGCTTATAATCTTCCTTCAACGAACAAAAAAAAATCAATAAAAGCAGTTAATATAGGAGAGAAACACCATTAGTGAAGGGTTTAAGGAGAAAATAATTGCAGTAGCGAAGGCTAATCAACCAAATAACGCTAATTTACGTAGAAGAACAATAAAAATTTTTAAAAAGAAAAACTCTTCTTAGTCTTATGCATTCCTATAATTTTAAATCTTTTAGAATACTGTTTTGTAGAACCTTCTCCGGTCATTTATTGTATCAGTTAGTAAGCATCGCTGTATTAAAAGTACTAACTGCATTTTTAATTGTTTGGAATAAATCTATCTCGCCACGTTGTTCTGTTCGTGGTAATTGAACGAGGGTATTATAAACAGCTTTCTCACGTGTTAAATATTACATTTTTCATGGAACCGTTTAAAAATTAAGAAATTAAAGGTGAAACTTTAAAAAAAACTACACTAGCGCTAGTGTGGTAATGCTAATGCTAGATCTCCAAATTTCTAATGCGTGAAGGTTCTAATACATTTAAGGTTATATTCAATTCTATAATATCGCTTCAAAATAAATAAAATCTATCTTGAATTATATAAAAATATTTAAAAATTAATAAAATCAATAACTAATAAAATAAAATAAATATAAAATAGTTCTAAAATTATTTATTTTAACATTTTAGGAATATGAAATGAATAATATTATAATACCGCCATTTAACATTTAAAATAACAGAATGCTGATTGTCAAATTCGATCTAGGTGGCTGTTACTGTGTTACTTTTCATCACTAGTGAGGGAAAGTGGTTTTCCCTCACTAGTGGGGGAAAGTGGTACTTTCCACTCCAGTTTTAGTTGAGTAATGGATAGCGTTACTCAATGGTTGCAGGAAAAGGTACTTTTCTTGTTGGAATTACTTTTTCTATGCTGTATATATTTTTTTTTATTTATTTTTTTTTTTTAGCAACAGATAATTTAGTTTTTCAAGATTATTTCTATCTCTGATTTATCTAATTATTGTTGTCTGATTATTTTTATTTTATTAAATTTTTAATATTAAAAAATTACATATAATTCAAAGTATTTGTAATTTATCGAGTAATTTTTTTAATCTAATTTAATTTAAAATTATTTATTACTGAATTTCTGGTAATTATTTTTATTACTTATTCTGTTACTTTCAAATCATCATCATTGAAATTAATCAAATAATTAATCTATATAACATATGTAAGTCGTGAATTCAACGACTTAACCAAGAAGGTGAATGGAATAAAACACTTGTGGATGCAGTGAAGAACTGTTATTAAAAACATATTTACAAACTTATAAATAACTAAATAACTCCAGGTATCTTTAATTACAAACCTGAATCAACGCAATTGTCAATATTACGTAATAACACACATAATATAAATTTAACAAATGTTCACTCGAGCGAGTCTGTCAGTAAGCAATATCTATTATAACCATACTTACATCTGTCCCTGAAGGTTATCTTCACGTCTTTTAAGTTTGGCGTGAATATTCAATCTTACATATATTCGTAATTTCATATGTAATACATAATATTTTTAAGATAATTTGCTATATTTTGGTTATTTATTTATTATCATTTGATTTTACATAACTGCACTTGCGCAGTTTCGCATCCTGCAAATTTTATTTCAATGTTTGTATTTTTTCTTCTTGATTTGGATTAATATAGAATTTTCGAAAAGATTTACAGATTCTAAGCAGATCTCTTGGGCATTGTCTTTTTAATCTTCTCAGCATGTCCGGGTAAAAGAGAGTAGAAAATAGAAACGAAAATACAAGTTATTTTGTATTGATGAGTTGAACGTCGTGATTTTACAGTGGGATATTCATGTCGTTGTGAATAGCGTGATTCGAAATAAATAAAGGAACATTAATGTTTTTTTCTTAATATTAAGAGACAAATTAGTCATATTTTTATTTTTTATTAAATTTTATTTTTAGAGTTATTTATGATTTTTTTTTTGTATTCATTTTTTTAATATTTGATTTTATAAGAAATTTTCCTATTTCCCATTTATAAATATATTAGTGTTAACATTTTTAGAATACATAATAATATTTAAGCTGAAAAATTTAATTTTGATATACTTGAAGAAGTTCTGATAAAACCGAATCGTTATGGTAAAAAATATTTTCTTAATAATTATTAAATATTATCAAAAATTAAAAAAATGCCTGTGAAATTCGCAATCTTATCAGGATTTAAAAAGATGTAAAATACTAAAATGTAGTATTTTTAATCATTTACTTTATGGTTGGCATATAAATACATACCTGAGCCTGGGCCTACTGAAATATATTTAACAGCCAAGATGTGATTAAATATACCAATCAAAAGCCTATTAATCATAATTGGATAGAAGTAGGGTAAATTATTGAATCGACAAATAAGAGGTTAGTAAATACTCAAATTATCTATACTTAATCAGAGCGATGATTTAATGAGATGGTATAAATATTGACATTAATCCTACTAATTTATGACCAAATCGATAACACCCTGAAACAACCCTTAAGCTTCAAAAGGAACCGTCTTTAATCTCTTCTGAATTAAATCTGTTTAGGCCTTTTAACCAAAGGAAGCTTAAGCGTACTTTCTTTCTTTATATAATTTAAAAAAAATATTAACGCTTTTTCAATAATCATTTTATTTTAATGTAAACAATTCGTTTACGTCGATATTTCGAGTAGGAATTTTTGTAAAGATGAAGATGTAAGAATTTTTTTCAAATCGCCTTTTTGTTTTTAGGCGAATTGAAAAAAAAATCTCTGTATCATACAAAATCGTTTTTTAAAATGTAATATTTTATCGGCGTTGCCTAGCAACGGATCGAGAAACTACTCTTGTTCAGCCTTTTCCCGTTATCGATCAGTTCAATTACAAATATTTGTTAAAACAGCCAAATCACAAAAAATACTGTTCCTGAATCATTAAAGCACTGTTTTTGTAGGGAATATATCTGCAAAATGTTCGTTAGTTATGATTTGAAGAGTTTATGAATAAAAGTATAATCACAATTTAGGCGTTCAGGATCAATAGCTTATAACTCCAAATTTCAAAACTTGGCTAGTTTTATGAAATTATTTAGCAATTTTATCATCCTGAAACTTTAGGTTCAGAAAGGACAAAACCATGAGAAGTAAGACGGCAAAGTATCTTGTTATACAAAATTCCTTGACTAAACCTTAATTAAACGATACTTTGCCGCCTCATTTCTAATGGTCTAAGTCCGATTCTCCACCTGAAGTTTCGCAAGCATAAAATTGTAAAAAAGCATAAAAAGCAGAATTTCATCCTAAACATATATATATGCAATTCTGTATTCTATATATAAAGGGTAATCACAGTATAAACATCCCAATGTCTGAAAATTTATTAAACAAAACAAAAAGTCAGTATCAAATAACAAAAATACAATTAGAAAAAATAATAATACCCGAATAAACTGAATTGATGATGTTTCTTTAGAATATCAGAAGTCTAGCCAAAGTCTAACTAGATCTTTTTATGAAATTACGAATGAAATATTTAACATAAATAGTATCGTAAAAGCTTATGTATTTTTTAATTATATCTTATCTCTCTATATATGTGCCTTTTTTATTTCTGGCTCATACTCTAGAAAGGAAGATAAGAGTGTTGTAAATATAAAACTCTTCCCCACAAAAAAATTACCTTTTATCTTCAATTAATGTTTCAGAATTTAATTAATAAAAAAAATAAAACTAGCAAATCAAATTTTATTAAGATAATAATGTAATAAGAGAGTACAATACACGTGTTATAATAATGGGATAATTATATGATTAGATACAAGATGCTTAAATTGAAAGTACATTATGAAAGGATGCAATGAGTTAATTTACTCAGTGCATTTGCAAGATTAATATCCTTCAAATATGGAACAGTCAATTTCGTAGGGAGCTCAAAGGATCGATTAATTGCAGTAAAATATTGATGGCTATTCCCAACGCTCGGCTACAACTCGCAATTAAATGGGTCGACACGTCCAGCATGTTTTCATTTTCTTTTTTCTTTTATTTGTTTTTTAAGCAGACATTTAAATGTCAGTGTCTACAAAACTTTTTTTATTATTAAATACCGCAAAGGATGAGGTTTTTATTAAACCAAAATCAATATGCACTTTTGGAAAACTTTTTCAGTAAAAATTTCACAGAAATAAGGAAAATATTTATTCATAATTTGACTTTGTATTATCTTTTAGGCAAGGAAAAGTTAAAAAAAGCTTTTAAAACCTCGGCCTTACCAGATATTGGTGGTTTCGGCATCGAACCTTATTATTATCATCACTTAATGAATAAACATTATCTAGTAATAATAAATCAGAATGCTAACTGAAGTAAAGGCAAAATCACTAAATCTTCAAGTGGAAATGTTTTCATCACAATCAAGTCGAGTTTCACCACACCTATTATTTATGCTCTGATTGTGAACACAATATGCATTCAACCGAAAAATTGTAATGCTGTTCTTAACAATTTGCTAATTTCATACTTCTAAAGGATAAAATTGTCGGTGTTATGCCACACCAAACGATCCATTTATTTTTTTAAATCGCCTAACTTTCGTACTTTATTTTCAATTTAGTAATTTCTTAAAGAAAATTAACTGTTTTGAATCTGAGATTTTTTGCTAAACAGCATAAAAGATAAACATAAACATGAAAAAGTTGTTTCCGAAATCCTGAATTCTGAAATGTTTCCGAACAAGTACACAAAGACATAAAGTCTATGGAGCAATAAAAAAGGCTCTATCAGTATTGCAACACCTAAATTGTTACTCGAAACAAGCTTCAATTATTAATAGCACATCTCACGTCAACCATTCAGTCATTATGGAGGTATTCATTGTTCGAATAGTGAGTAAGCCGATCTAATTTTTCATATAATTCATTTAATTATAATCAAATGATCTAAATTATTCATTATTATACTGTAGTTGAGTGTTATAAAAACGTTGTTGGTTGAATCAAAACTTAATTGGGATTTGTGATACTTTAAGATTGGAATCCTTCAGTAATATTAAACAGAGTTGTCTCAGTTCCGAACTTGAGGTAATCATAAGAGACCTCGAAGATACTTTGAGGTCATGACTAAGTTCCACTATCCAATTTATACCTGTAATTATGGCAGGTATTAATTACTTTAGGATTGTGTCCATCCTTAAGTGCAGAAATAATATTAAAAAATTACTCCTTTTACATTTTTCTTCACTGTTAGTTAGAATCTTACAATAAAAAATAATAACTTATTTTTGGATTTTTTTTTAACAATTCATGATCACAAAAACAGATTTTTGATTTAAAAAATGACCACATACTGTTTTTTAATACTTCTGCTAATAGTAACTTTTGAGTTATATTAGAGAAGGCTTTTTTCAGGAATAATATTTATTTATTTCCTATCGATTTGTACGAATTTTCAATTTAAAAGAAGAAAACCTTAACTCTTAAGAAAAAAGAATTGTTTTCTTCAACTGGAAACTATCATGAAGAAATTATAAATTAAAATTTTAAAAGTATTTTTATTAATTATTTTGGCAGCTTCTTTATAATTTTCCAAAAATTAGGATATAAACATTAATTAAAAAGTGCAGTACATCTCACATCATCACTTCAAACAGACTTATCCAATAAGCAACTCTCCGCCGAAACGATCCGCCAACAACTCTCACATAGTTGTTGGGATTATTGTTGGAATTTTCCCCATTGCTTATCAATCTACTGATTGATTCAATTTACAATCTAACAGTGTATAGTTAGATTAGGAAGGAGGTGTAAAGCTTGATTGTGCTTGAAGCTTGAAGTGTTGTGTGCTGCAACGAATAATAAATAATTATATCATACTATTATTATAATAGTAAAATAAAATAAAATCCTGGTTCCAATCCCGCTGGAGGTAAACTTCTATTTAGTCTTTTAGCTGCCGGAGATGGATCATATAGGATCTTGGACTCTCCTGGGTGTGGATATCCAAAATGAGATGGGAAATCTGGCTGTTGAGCGTGATCTAGGACAAGTTACCTCTTTTCAGAACCGTTGTCCATGAAACAGTACAGTCACTACCATGTACTGAACCCAAGACCCTTCACGGGTTGTAGTGGTACAGGTTTTTTGTTTTTATTATTATAATGCATGTATTGTTTCTTAACCACTAGACAAACTGTTCCCTTGATACTTCATACTGTCAACTTATAATATAAAAACTGAAATAGCATTGTGTTCATCACATTTATCTATCAACAGGAAGCTAGGAATAGATCCACTTTATCGAGAATAGATTTCCCTCCACTCTACGCCTCTCCTCGCCCCAGAACCCCGATACAGGAAGTTGCTTCTGATTCTCTTTGAGCTTGAAAATCCATTTGATGTTGTGATTTGGATTCTCAACAGTCCGATATCCAAGTTTTAAGTTAATATTCAGTCCATTAGGTAATTCACCCATGCTAGCAAATTCTCATTAAAACTCAATACTGAATTTGTCTTTGTCATATAAAATTAGATGAGGTTTATATATATGTCCATGTCATATAAACAAACATGAGGATCTAAAAAAATGTGCTTTACATATCTTTCACTATTTTATAAACGGTTAATATAGAATGGGAGCGGAGTGGCTTAGTGGTAGAGTTTTTAGTTGCCATGCCGGAAATCCTGGTTCAGATCGCGCTGCGGATTTATTTAGTCTGTTTGCAGCCGGAGATAGATTATACCCAGATCCCACTCTAGAACTCTCCTGGGGCTCACCCGGCCTCTATAAAATATTATAAAAATATAAAAATAAGGGGGGAAATCTGGCGGTTGAGCGTGATCTAGGACAAGTCAGCTCCTTCCAGAACCGTTGTCCATGAAACAGTACAGTCTCTACCATTTACTGAACCGCAGACCCGTTCACGGGTTGTAGTGGTACAGTTTTTTTTTTTTAAATATAGAATAGAATTCAAATTATAACGATAATTATTTTTATTAACCCGATGATATCCAAATTAAAAAAAAATATATTTTCCGATAAAATTTTAACTCATACCATTTACCCATTAAATTATATGTATACACATCTTTCGACATTAAGTTTCTTTAATAAACAAGTAATTAAAATTAATCCACAACGCTCTATGTACTTTATATACAACAATAGCATGTACGGACATAAAATAAATCACAATAAATACAAAATTAAGCAATTCCAAATTGATGGTAGTAGCACAAAAACTTTGATTCCGAAAGACATTTCCTTAACACTAACTTAATACACACCGAATTATTTTAAATCAAATATCCTAAAACTAATTAAAATAATTACATAGTGGCAAAAACATTTAAATATGCCCAAATTTACCCACATTTTTGTAGGAAAAAAAAGTAAATCATCATACCGAATTCCAGCTCATTCAAAATAATTAAAGTATACTTTGTTTATGTACAATACTGTCTATGGTGGATAAATTAATTATGCTGCTAGCAGCCAAATATTGACATTATGGGACTCGCCCAGCCTCTATATATAGGAATAAACATCTTTATTTAAGAATTGTCTCTACCAAAGCATTACCTCCTTGCACAACAGATCTGTAGAAACAGTGCAGTTTCATCTACTGAAATCAATACCCTTCGTGTTGTGGTGGTTCAAGTTTTTCAATTGTTTGTCTTTTTATTTATTTTTTTATAATTATGTAATTTATGAATATATAAAAATATATTCTAATATATAAAATAAATTATTAGAGTTTTTTTGTAAATGTTGCTGTAATTATTTATAATGTACTTAAGTTAGGTAAATAAAAGGTTAGGCTGGAGTAGGCATGTATTTACCATTTTTTTATTTATAATAGTCCATAAATCTTTATCTGAAAAAAAAAATAGTCATTGAAAAAAGGTTTATTTCATGAATTGGAAATCTATCTCCAACAGTTAAAAGTTTTCACTAAATATGCAGACAATGCAGTTCAGGAAAAATAATCAAACTAAAATTTTTATATGACGCCACATTTCACTTGAAGAAAAGCTGAATACTATACAATGTATAATTTTCATCAGAACTTTTTTTTTTTAATTGTGTTGACAACTACTAACCTTCAACTTCCCAGGCAATTTAAAACGAATTTCAACATTATCTATAGAGTTTTACAATTTTAGGGGAAGAAAAGTTTATTACCGGTAATTGCGATAATCACAATTAAAAATCCCAAGGTTGCCGTGAGCGAGCTACACACCACGCAGGCAGGTAATGCGCTCTTAATGCCCTATTGTTACTGTCTCTGGTCTAATGCCTTCTTGATTAGGTTAGCAACACTGTGTGTACAGCCCTCCCAACCTCAGAGGTCTTAAAAAACCATTAGCGGTCATCTTAGGACCCATTTAATGCTTTTGTTATGTCGTATATTCATAATTATTGCCAAGTAATTAGCACACAAATATAAGTTCCATACTCAATTCCATAATAAAGTCGGTCTGAGCAGTATATTTCATTACGTATTGAATAAAAACAGATATAGCATACAAAACAAAATCGATTGAATAATAATCTTTAAAATGTACACAATTCAAGAACATACAAAAGAAACGCAACATCGAAAAACCCATTTTTTAGATTCCAGATATCACCATCGCCATTTTAAGCTACTTCAACTCTTACTAGACAAACATTCTAGGCTCCCAATGAGTTACAAAAGACTCATATACATGACTAATGTAAGACCCATTTGTTATCTGTAATGAATTTAATGTCCCATTAGTTGCTAATTTGGCCCAAACCCGATATGAATCATTTCATGGCAAACCTTTTCGATACCTGATAATCCTCCGAGGCGTTTGAAAAGAACTTGGCCTCGTGACCTTCTAAGTTGAATTGGTTATTTCAGTACTACCACTGAGTAGTTTCTCTACTTGCCTTTACGTAGAATTCATTCTTTCTATTTGATATATACCACAATATAGTTGTAAATTTCAATGAATAAATCTAAAAAAGAAAAAAATATCTTTTTATTTTGGACTGAACATTCATTTTTTCCCTTCCCCTCCTCTTTTCCTCCTATACAGTAATCAGTTGGGAGTTATTCCTTTAATACAATATAACCCCAAACAACATAAATGTTTAGACTTTTTTTTCTTTTAAAAATTAGAAATAAAACGTACTTCACGTTGTATAACGTTCAAGAATTTGATCGCTTTAGGATGAATCAGAATAGATCTGAACCTTTTTCTGTTTTGAATCGAAGTCATAAATCGTGAAAAGAAGCAATCTCTTTTACAAGATGTTTAGACGTTCTCTATAATAGCATCTGGTTTCTATTCCGAACATAAACTTTAATATATCTTATCCCAACTGCATTTCAGCATTCTTTAGATCTATCTTTGAGTGTGTTTACTTTATTTTAATTTAATAGATTTTTGATTGAAGTTAGTCAAACTAATGGAAAATCAAAATTGATTTTCCTATAATTATAGTATATGTACGTTGTTATTGGTGGATTTATACTCGTATTAGAGGATCAGGAGCTATATACATTCTTACTACCCATAAATTCATGAAAAGGAATTATTATTTTAATACCCTACTATATATGACTTATAATTTAATATTTAATGTCAAACAAAAATTACTGTAAATAGTTTTTGTGTTCATAGATCACTAATACTCATTGCCTTTAAAATGTATCGCTGTATATATTGCTATTAAAAAAGATATGATTGAAAAAAATCGTTTAATTTGAAATAATAAAGCATTAAAAGGCATTTACTATTATAAAAAATTGAGATCAGATATTATACAATTATTTATACCCGAGTAAACAATTATTTATACTTTATGCAATGTATATATACTGATTTTATATAAATAGCCGAAACTGTGTTTATAGTATTAAAACAATTTTTTTTTTTATAAACTTGGTATACTTACACTCATTGTATATTTATGAGATATGGGGGTCTGTAAGGATTATTGTTTATAAATATAAGATTATCAGTATTATATATGTTTAAAAAAAACCTCTTACAAAATTAATGTAAAAAGAATATAAACAAAGTTATTATACTGGACGTAATTTGTAATCCCAGGAGCACTGTAACTGAAAGAGTTCCCACGTGGGCCCTTACGTTACCCTTAGAAGAATAACATTTACATGAATAAAGTTTAAATAAATTAAGTATGTTGGTGAAACAGGGCTTCCGGGAACATAAAATAATAAAAATAAATAAACCAAAGTTAAAAAACATTAAATCCTTTCGAGTTTGAAAAGTTGTATTAGCTACATACACTGTAATATGCAAACATGAAATTCGAACTCAAAGTGGTATTGTACAATAGAACAATTTTTTTTTTAATATTAAAAAAAGTCCAGAGAATAATCAGTAGAGAAAGCCTCTATAAACGAAGAATCGATCTATAAAAATTAAGAAATATTAAAAAAAAATTAAAATAGCTGGTCATGAGGACTGCCGACAGAAGAGGGAATTCAAAAATCTTTAATTGAATTCCTAAATTAATTATAGACTGAATTATTAAAATTAATGAAAATTATTAACATTAGTCCAGACTAATGACGGAGTAATTATTGATGTAATGATTACACATCAATTAGTGTACTCCGAGCAATAATTACATACATTTTCAAGTAGTTTATTTATCAATCAGAAGATATGATGAATTGCACAACTCAATACAAATTATCAATATAGTAATTCATTTTTTAAATTAGTATTAGTATGAATAGCACAATTATTAAACGACTTTCGTGTTAAATATAATTTCTTTTATCAATTGAATTCTGGCATTTAAACTAAATCTCATAAAAAAAAAATTGTATAACTCATACACAGCCCGTTAAGCGTCGTCAGTCCCACACAATGCTTCATGTACGCGAACGCATATGCATCCTACCAAAAATTCGCTCAACGCGGCTAAAAAAGTTTTCACTTTTTACTCGGTGGAGAAATTGCTGCTTTTATACTCTAGACAAAACGAAGAATGGCTCTAGTAATAAAAATTAAAAAATGTTCAAAAAATCACCAGCTATAAATGAAGATATCCATCAAGAAAAAGAAGAAATAATCAACAAAATAATTAGTACAGAAGCCGCAGTCTCTATAAACGAAGTAATGCTCAAGGAAAATGAAGCAATATTTTGAAAAAAATCTTCTTCCTCTAACACGTGTGTGCCGCTAAGCGTGGAGTTGCCGTCTCGGCCAACCGAGCTCATGGGTCTCAAGGAAAATGAATCCCTAGCAGCACCAGTTGAGTCCCTTGCAATTCTTCTCATCCTAATTTTGGCATCTCTGCTTACTTCATGTTTTCCGCATTGCAAACTCGGATTCGGACAATGGTCTATCTAATGATGGTGGTATCTAATGGTTATGGACGCGGCAGGGATAGGGATTTACGATTCGTCACATGGAACATAAGATCACTCACGGGGAAAGAAATTGATGAATATTTCTTTTTTTTTAATTTACCAATCAATGAAGAAATGACAGGTTCGATGAAAGAAAATAGTCTATCATAGTAAAGCACTTCGGGTAGAACAGTCCACAACTAGAAAGTTCGTAGGAAAAAAAGATGTAGTGACGAAAATTAGCCGAAAATATTTTATATTCAGCCTTTTGTTGCTGTTATGGGATTTTAGTAAGGAGCTTCGACATTCCAAATCCCCAATATAAACAGAAGAGGTCTTATACCGCCTTGTATGCGGCGAGGCACCTATATCCTTATACTCCAGGGCGAAATATGTTATTTCACAATATATAATGTAGCAGTTTACGTAGGAGCAATTAAATAATAAGATAGAATTTAAGCGTGAAATTGATGATGATTTAAAATATATTGAAAAATCGACAAAATAAAATCATCCTAAGATATATTATTCTCAATATACTTGATATACCTTAGGCCCGGAGCCGAAGTGGCATATCCGAAAGCACGTGGTCCTGAGGAGGCTGCCTTTGAATTATGGTTTCTGAAGTAAGGCCGTTAATTAAATCGTTCGTTGCTTCGGGCTCTTAATTAATTAGTCACATATTCAGTCAGGCCTTTCACTACGGAAAAGGGAATAGAAATCTAAATATTAGTATGGAAACAAATGCCAAAAATACTGTGGTTCACCAGTGGTGTAGTGGTTAAAAAAAACTACGTTCTATGCCTCAGATCATGGGTTCCCTGCCCGAAATTCTGCACTAGGATTTTTAAAGGAGTACAAAAAATACTTGATTATGCCATTCATCGAAGGAGACTTAAAATGGCGATCCAGAGTATGTGCGATGTCACTTAATCGTTGAAGATCTCTGTCCTAATTATAACTGCCAAACTTTAGGACTACTACTGTAGCGTAATATGTTGAAATCAATGGTCCTAATGTTTGTTTTTTTAATTATATTGACCTTGGTGAATTTCTTCATTCCTTTTAAGCCCTGAGCTCATTGGTAAAAGTTGGTGGGAAGATTGCGTAATGGGTGGCTATTAATGGTATCAGCATCCAATCTTAGCCCTTTTTTTTTATTATACTCTAATTTGAGTTTTTTCATTTACTATTACAGACTTGTGAAAACTTACACTCAAGATAATAAGTGCCATTATTTACTTTCAAATGTTCTAAATTTTATTTAAGAAGTGTCATGAGATCAATAATGATTAAGACTTTTTCTTGCTTTATATTAAAGTTTGTAAATTCATAAAAAGTAAATATGCTCTGAGCAGATTGGTGGGAGAATAGTGTTAAGGGTGATATTAAGTATATGGATTTGGTTGGTAATCCGTGGAAGGAAGTTTGTAAACAGCCATTGAGGCGATCGAGCCGTTCGTGTTGCTAAGCCTTTTACCATTATCTATTATTATTATAATTATTAAATTTCTATGTATGCTACTTATTTTTATAGATGTGTCTGCACTTACTGATACGTCATTATTTTAGTTCGTTATGGAATTTAACAATGCAAAGTGTTGAGATAAATAGAAAAGTCTGAATTCGGAAAAAGTTATTATGCTTTGAGCAGCAAGGTAAACTGAAGTGGGAGGATTTTTGTTTTTTTCAAAGGATGGTCTTCAGGATTTGACATTGGACGGAATACCATTGTCCAAGTCTGTTAATAGTGTTTTCATTTATCTTTTTATCTCTTCAACTAGCTGAATAGGAAATTGCAAAAGACGGTTGCCACGACAACTCCTCAAGGAGGTAGCGCACATCCTGTTACTTCAGAATGTTGTCACCAGGTGATTGGACGTGATTGATCCTATCAGGATGTAATTCTTTTGTAGCCGTTGCGGAGGGAGGAGACCCACTGGAGCGGAGTTCCCGTCACGGTCGGAAGAGCACAAGGACGCTCCGCGCTGCAGGAGTCGAGCGAGGATAACGGAGCAAGTCCAAGAATTATCTGGAAGCAACGAGTCCTCTTTGTCGCGGCTCTTCTTGTCCACTATAGTCGACCTCGTATTTCTAGCTGGATGAAACATGACATCGAAAACTGGAGTATGTCACAGGACAAAATGAACTATCTACTTCTTCATCTAAGTCATTAACGTTGTAGATTTTAATTAAGAAGTGCGTTGAGATCAATTGAAACACAATTATAGATCCCTATTTTATAAGAAAATTCCTTAATTCCCGAAATGTACATCTTGTCTTCAAGTGATGGTTATTATATTACGTACTATATCCATTGTTAATTTCATAATTATTATAAACACTTTTTAATTCTTGATGATAATAGGCTCTTTGTTTATTCATTACAATAACGCCACTTTATGCTGTTACGCCTAATCGGGCGATGCTACAGTGGGAGCCCTAAATTTTGCCTTGTCAGGTTTAATTAGGGTAGGGATCTTTACTGAGTACCTAACAACGTACAGGCTTGAGATCGCCGTTTTACGTCCCTTCTGAAGGACGGCGTAACCACGGATTTTTCACTCACCTTTAAAAAATCCTATGGCAACGTGCCGGATTGCGAACCCGCGATCTTGGGGACAGTAGGTTGCTATGCTCACCACTACACAACAGGTCACCCCCGAAAGTGGGCTGATAACTCGGAATTTCTATAATTGGCTTTTTCACATTTTCCACTAGTTTTTGTCAAGGAATGCTTTATGCTCTCGAAACTACAGGTTCAGAACCGGACTAAAACTATAAGAAATAGGCGGCAAAGTGTCATGTTGGACAGAACTAGTGAAAAATGTAACAGTTAAAATTTTTGAATTATCCGATTTTGATCCTTAATGCCTCAAATATAAATTTAATAGTAATAATTAAACGTTCTAGGAACCGGGCTAAAACATCAATTGCTTATTCTTCTTTCCACAAATTTCAAAATAAATTCAAACCCCTAAGATAAGCCTTAGCGTCATGCTCCCACCAATCTTCTCAACGCTTAATAAATTTTTATGAAATCAATGCAGAAATGCAACGATATTTTTGAAGGATTCATATTTGAAACTATTAGACGTGAAAAATAGATCTTTTACATTTCCAGAACCTGGCTTGAGAAAATTCAAATGTCATGATTATTTGAATTTAATTGATTCAAAAGGACCAAAATATCAATATCTTGACCCACAACAATGACAGTTTTATTGGTATCTCTGGCAATTTCTATCGAGGTCTTGTACATTGTGCATAATGATTTTTTTTTTTAATTTCGGATTCGAGATTTTTTCGTTTCTTTGCATTTTCTGAGAATATTTACTATAGTAACGTATATATATTTTTTCCACCATCTGAAAGTAGAGATTTCAACTAACAAAAAGCCCACCGACTTTCTTAAAAAAGCTCAACGTCAAAGATTGACGTGAGAATTTTCGATTGAAAATTAGGGTGCTTTTTCAAAATAAGGTGAAAAAAAATATTTTAAATAAAAAAAATTACAGTGTGTTCGGGACATAAAAGGTAAGTCACCACGAAACTTCGTGAAAAAAAATTTTTTTTAAGAGAAAAAAATAAAAAGCCAAAAAACTTGGTTATTTGAATTTTTCACACAAATTTTGAGGTTATTGAAAAAAAAATACATAAGTTGAAGATCTTTTATTACCTACAACTTTGAAATTTTACTTTTTACTTTTGGACTTGTAGTTTTGCCGGAAATCAAAATAAACTGAATTTTACCCTTAAAACATCCCCCTCTTCCACTTCCCGACCTCAGATCGCCGTAAATTAATTTTCCTTTTGTTATATTCTCTTCATTTTCTTATGGGTTTCATCCTACTATTATTTTTTTTTCACTTTTTATGATTCTCAAAAGCTTCTGCATTGGTCTAAAATAGAGAACTTTGCACTAAAATTGAAGCTATTTAAATTACCGGCAATATTTATTTTGTATGTTTGTTTGCTCTTTTAACGCCATTTTATGCTGATATAGCTAATAAGTCATGGCTACAGCGGGAGGTCTAAATTTTCCCTATCCAGGTACAATGAGGATAGCGATCTTCAAGGAGTGCCTCACATCGCACAGGCCCACAGTGGAACGAGCGTTAGGGAGGACTGGACATTCATTAATATCTCCGCTCCTGGTTCTCCTAGAATAAGGCTATTGGTACGGTTTTAAAGCTTTTTGAAGGGACTATTTAATTATATGATAAACAGGATCAAACCTTTTAAGGTAAACGTGTAAACATTCTAGATTTGATATTTCGATAATAAATTATCTAACATTGTACCTATATACTACTAGCATGGGTACAATACAGTATTATATGGAAAGACAGATACATAGGTATTAAATAAAGTTATACAAAGGAAAAAGTAACAAACGAAATAATTTAATTATTAAACATTAATAATTTAATAATTGATAATTACTTTTGTTAGTTATTATACTAGGTATAATTGATGCATCAAAATTATAATAAATGTAGGTGCCTATATAAAATTGTTTTATTTAAATAACGAAATAAAAATTAAAATAAATAACAATTTAAAAATTTGACGATTCGTTGTAGGGACTATTGCACCTATGTGCATCATTACACAAATCGTTGAAATACCACACACAAACTGAGTTTCATTGTTAATACTATTATGTTAGATAAGGATTATTCGGATAAATGAATGTAAACAAACATTGGTAAACAAAAGAAAACTTGCGTAAAGTAGTCGCCAATATCAACAGAAATTATTTTAAATTAATTCTCAAGGCCCGGAAAAGAAAAAATCATTTTCTCGGAAAATAGCACGTAGTAGCAGAATCCGACTAATGGAAAAAAAACTTCAAACATTCTAGTTATTTACTGTGAAGGTAGTTTTTTGGGCGATTTTGAGGGATTTTCGTAATTGATTATTTTAGTTTCATCCCCCAATTTTCACCGTAAAATCCCAAACGTTTGAAATAATCCCAAGTTTTATTTGCCTAAAATACCTTATTATGGATGAGTTTTTTTCCAGTAGGTGCATGATTAATTTAATGCATTACCTCAAACACTGGATTGCTTTAAAAATATGAGTTTTTAGAAAAATTTATATTTTAATTCAGCATTTTTTATATAAGATTTAATTTCACGATTAATTTATCTATGGATTTTGTTGAGAAGGAGTATAAAGTATAATTTAAGATCAAAATAAAGAACAATTTTAGTTATTAGAGAATTGGTCCAATGTCCAACAAATACGTTGATTCGTTCCACTGTGAGGCCCCTTAACCGTTCTACTACCGTTTAAAAAATCCTAAGACAACCTGAACTCTAAGCGGCTACGAACCCGAGATCTTGGGGATAGTGGTCATCCCCGAAAGTAGGCTATTAAACGATAGCTATACAATAATTTATTATTAATCAAATGTTTCAGAGTAAAATACTGTAAGTAGAAACGCTATTTAACTAACCTATAGCTATAGGACTGAGTGAAAGTCCCTTTCCACGGTATTAGCGCTCATTAAACTAATTTCATTACCTTTCTTTTACTCTATATATGGTTATTAAAAAATTTAAATAAATTAGTTTCATTACTTTTTTATCATACTTAATTATTTAGTTTGTAATTAGTTTTGTTAATAGAAAATGTTAAAATAATTGTACTTAAAACTTTAATTATTATTAGAATTTAGTATTATAGTTTATAAATAAATAGAAGCATCACATTAATTAATATGTTAACAAAACACGACCGCCGATTATTTTTGTGACCGCGCCGAGTCGCATACAGTCAATGTGGATCACTCTTTAATCACTGAACATTACGCATTACGTGTACGTTTGGTAGTCACAGTGTATAATTGAACTTCAATCAATGTGGATCACTCTTTACGAGTTGTTTTGTGGTCAATTGTATAACAGTATTGTACATACTGTTCGCTGTTTATGAGCTCTGGAATTTTTCCAGTCATCCTTCTACTCATTGGAAATCATGGCGATCGCCGATCGTGTTGTTATGCCGCCGGCCGCTCCGATGTAGTGCTTCTAATCAGGTATCTCTAATTAGTACAAATAATAAAGGCCTTGTTGAGGAGAAGTCCGAAAGAATTTTTTTGCTGTCACTTATGGACTTTAAGACTACACTTATTTAAGTCTATTATTTATTTGTATTAAATTTAAATTAATAGTTAATTTATTTCTTCACTTTTTAAACTATCCATTTAAATTCTATTTAGTAAATATCAGGCCTGTGTAGTAATTCTTCATTAGTAATAGTTTATTCATTGTCCTATCTATTCATTAACCTTATGTTTTTATTGTTGTATCTATCATATGTAATTCTCTCGTTCATTAAATTTAATTTTTGTTCATTTTAATATTTCTTGTTTTTTTTTTTTTTTCCTAACAGCATAATAATTATTTTTATAATTTTATTTACATCGTGAGTGCTCAAAATATCCGAAGTTTATTGACACGGGGTCGGAGATTTACACCTGTTGGTTTTATTTCCTTTATGGTGTCGCTCTCCCCAAAACACGGTTTTTTATAATAATTATAATACCGAAAATTAAGTATAGCATATAATATAATAACCATTCCTCTTAGATCTGATAGTTAACATATCGTAGCTGTCAAAGCAATACCGCCTATCTACAACTTTTGGTGAAAATGAGTTAGTAACGGTAACGCATTCTACAGGTTGAATTACACACTATTAAAAAAAGTTTTCAATGTTGAATGCAAGACATTGCTGTAATTAGCAATTGCAAGATCACGAAATACATAAGATAATAGAACATATGGCGCGGTTTTTGTCTCTCCTGTAAAATCGCTCTAAGTGTAGATAGCCGGTATTGATTTGACACCGATGATATGTTAGCCATCCTACACAAAATTATGAATAAAATTTACATACATACATAAATTAAACTCGTATTGCCAACCACTGTTAAATAACTTAACAATCGATCCATCCTTTATGTAAGGAATTTGATTAGCAATTATTATTAATGTGTATTCAATTATGAGGCTCTTTCCAGTATAATATTGTTTATTAATTAATTATCGATTCAAATAATGCAAATATAATATAATTATATTCCCTGTACAAAACTGTAATGTACAGGAGGTATGCATATACATGAATAGTAGGTACTAAATTTAATTTATAAATATTTAAAAATATGGTCCGACCAATTTATTCTCAATTCAAACCGTAAATTTATATAAATATATTTTTTGAAATAAAAAAATCATCTGTTCATATCTCATTAGCTACGAGGCATATATTTTGCTTTTGTATATAATTTGTTACTTTTAAAATTTTTTATCTGTGCGGATAACTAATTTATCGGTACATGCATACAGATAAATACATCATGAAGTAATAAAAACCAAACAATGCAACAAAAACTGAAAAATGATCCCGGTATATATTTTTGGTTTTTTATTTTTTTATTTTTCATTTCCACCAGCGCAATTGCACATCCAGCAAATTTGATCTAAGTATTTTTTTTATCAATGTCAATTTACGTATTGCTACGTGTTAGCCATTCTTTATAGAATGGGTATGTGTTTATGCAGATATTTGTGTAGTTATAATAGAGATAAGTGATTTTTTAATCCCTTAGATATTAAAAAAAAATAATACTTCTGTTCTGTTCCTGAAAGCATGTGACGTAGTATAAATATTCAGATCGTTCTGAATCCCGATTGGTTACATCTCTGTATTATTTTTTTTTTAATCGTTCTCTTTATTTACAATTCAACACACTCGTCACGTAGAGACCCATTTTTATTTTTTTATCTGGGATCAAGATATTTTACAGATGAATTATAGTGGAAGGGTGGTTTTATCGTCTCACCCCCAATTTTTTTTTCCTTTCCTACCCTGATATGAATTATGGTTGCTACATACAAGAGAATACTTACAAAAGCGAATATCAAAATGTATTTTGGTTGAGAGGGAGTCCCATCAGCCAGATCATCTTCCTCACTAATGGTTTTGTGCAATCGTTGTATCGTTAAGCCACAATTTCAAAACCGTGAGCGACAAAACGAGACTTTTCTGGGTTTTTTTGTTCAGTTAACTATTTTATGACCTTCCAGTATTGTGAAGTATTTATAATTTGTTTTAAGTCTAACAAGTATTACAAGATACTTATAATACTCCAAATCTTTGCCATGAAAATTACGGCAACTTTAGTGCATTACAGAAGGTCTTTAAAATTGTCTGCTTCCTCAGCCACGATATTAGTGTGTTGCTATATAAACTTTTATTGTTCGTATGAATTATGGTTGCATCGTATCCAGCAAATTTAATGTCAACGATTAGTTAGATAGATTTTAACTAACCATTTCATAATTTTGAAACATTCCGATCACTGTTACTATAAAATCCTAAATAAATACGTATCATTTCCAAATTATTATATTCTGGGATCATATTATATACTTTGTTCCAAATGTTTAGGCGCCAAAATTTAAAAAAAATAATAATAAACATATAAAAATCACATATCAAAATAGATATCAGAAAGATACGACTGGAGTTCTATGGACATCTAAATAGGTTGCCACAAACAGACTAACTAAACCTCTATTATTGAACGTTGGAAGAGAAACGTGGGTACAATTAAGAAGTAAGTTTTGCTTACTTTGTGCTTTCAATGACTGCACCCCCCGACCAATTCAATTCATCATTAAACCTCTATTATGTTATATGACTACTCCTACTCTAATTACCTTAAGTAATTTTTTTAATTTTTATTTAAATTGAAATTTTTCACGTTTAGGAAGATTTAGTCAAAGCAAAAATTTAAATTATGGAAACATGTCTGGATAAAGATACGTTCAGAAATAAAATTAATAAGTGAAACTTTACTCAAGAAAAAAACGGAAATATCTTCGGGCAGTAGATGAAGAAATGCAGGAAAATAAGAACCCTAAGGAAGACTGAAAAAATTGGGTTATCATTTTACAATTTCGGGGACATTCCCTAATTAATATACTAATAAATAAATGAAAAATAAAGTTGACATTAATACTAGATAGGAAATGCTACTGTTTGATGGGTATAACTAAACGTTTTTTACCATTCCTTACAGCAGCCACTTACAAACAAACTAGAAATTATTCTTTTTAGTTTCCTCGGCCACTATTTATACAAAGGTCTTCAATAGTTTCTTCTGGTTTCGACCGTGTCAAGTTTATTATTATGAATTGTTCAGTCTTAATCCAAGCACTGAGGAAGCCAGCAGCATGTCTGGAAACGTTGGCGAGGAATTTAGCGACACGATCGAAACCAGAAGAAACCATTGAAAACCTTTGTATAAACTAGAAATTGTCTAGAAATTCGAGCGAAAGAAATAATTCATTATGAATATCACAGAATTTGGGGCTAATAAGAGTACATAAGAGGACGCCAAAAATACTACCAAGAACATTAATCGTAGCAAACGATAACCACAGCACAGCTATTCGTACTGGCCCATACATGGCTAATACGAACAGGGGGGGATGGAAATTAAAGACGTTTATTTATTCATTATATATTTTGTAATCCCTTTTGAGCATTAAAGTAGGTTTTTCCTTCTTTAAAAACATTTTTTTTATACTTTAAAGCTCATTACTTATTTCGCCTTACTTTGTAATACACCTGTAAATGAATACAGATCTGTGTAAAAAGTTGTATAAAACTGTATAGGTACATTGTACTAAACTGTATATTATTATCGAATAAATTATAATACATAAACAACTTTATTGGGATACCAATCATTATATTATGTTAATTAATTTAAATTATTTTTATATAATTTTATCTAAAACTGTTTAAAAAAATTTGTTTTTTCTTATGACCGGCAAAAATAAAAATACAGATTTATCCTAAGCTATTTTTTTTTTTTTTAGTAATGTTAGTAATTTACAAGCGTGATTTTATTTTTATCTCTAATAGTTGGGAGGTAAATCAACTTTATGGTCTCCGCATTGCCCAGTTGTTATTTTCTGGTCTATTTCTAGCGGAAACTTCCCATTCCTTTCTTATTTATAGCCAGTTTATTTATAAGCAGAGGCGAACCTGCCTTCTTTTGGTATTCGCCATTGATACAATAGGAACAGATACTTTATTTCCAGCAGCTCCAAAAGTATAGATTTTCAAGCCAGGACGATTTGCTGGTTAAAAATATTTATTTATTTTTATATTCCAAGTTTAAGATCCTCTCTCTATATCAAAATAAAAGTACAGTTGTTTTTTTTAAATTATTGATTCATTGGAATAAATACGCTCAATTAACAATGGATAAAAGTGTTTTCTGATGAACCATCCTTCCTCAATTTTCTTTTTTTTTTTACTTAAAAATATCGAAAAGTCATAGAAATAAAGAAAAATATTTTTTTACAGATATAAATATAAAATGAACAAAGCATAAAGTTAGCCACAAAGATAAATGGAGGTCACTTTTGGGGGTCACTCTTTAACACTTACTAAAAATAAATATAAACGAAATGTCAGGATAATTTAATTAATGTGCAGCGGTAATAAACGATTGCATGTTAGCTCATGCATTTAACATTTGTTATTGATTTATCAATTCTCTTTTATTGCTTAATATCTTCGTACTTTTTGTTCACTTATTGTCATTATTATTTTTTTTTTTTAATTTTTATACAATTTATGATTTGTATGATGTAGCCTTCCGTCCAGATATTTATTATATTTATTTTTCTGTTCATTATTTTTATTCTAAAGGGACTTAGTCCCAGAATAAAGTTACTTTTCTATTCTATAATAATATTTTTTTTTTGGAATATTTTGTTTTTGCATCGATATCTGTCGTTTAGACCATCGCAATGATTGGGCACAATCAGTTAATATAATCTATATTGAAACTACAATTTGTTTTAAACATTAAGTATAAAAATGAACAGTTCAGTATTTTTGAACCTGATAGGGTTTTTTGTTGATAAATTCAAAACTATCGATTAAAAAAAATATACTCATAATTTTTGTTTTTTTGAGTTTGTTTTCCACTATTCCTCTAGAATTATAAATAAAATATAATAGTTAAAAATTTAAAAATTTCCTTGTCGAATTTATTCAGTACATCCTATTAATTATTTATTTTTTTTAAACTGTATCAATGCAACCACAAAAGAACTTGGATACAGAGCATGTTTCTACTGTACTGTTTCTAGGGCAACGGTTGTGCAGAGAGGTGATTTGCTCTACGGTAACCGCTCTGTAGCTCCAGAACGGTCTGCTGATCTCAGCGAGTCCATTTATGGCTGCGCTTAGACTGAATAATTAATCTGCCAGAGCTGGATTTATTGAAAAACAAAATAAAATTTATTGGAGGATTAATAATAAAAAGCAAATAAATTTACTTGGATCCTAGACAAGCCGGATTATTTCTACTGAAAGGGATTTAATCGTTTTATAGATTACTTATCAGTTAAATATATATATATTTTTTTTATATTCCAAGTTTAAGACCCTCTCTCTTCATCAAAATAAAAGTACAGTTTTTTTTAAAAACATATTGAGTGATTGGAATAAATACGCTTAATTAGCAATGGATAAAAGTGTTTTCTGATGAACCATCCTTCCTCAATTTTTTTTTTACTTAATATTTGTTTATATATATATTTTTAAAAAATTAACAAAGCATAAAGTTAGCCACAAAGATAAATGGCCTTACGCTTTCGGAGGTCACTCTTTAATAGTTACTGACTAAAAGAAATATAGTAATAAATAAGAACATAATGTAATTACATAAAATTTAATCCAAGCAGCGGATAGAGCGCTGAGCTGGCAGCTGAAATTGGGGTTCAAATCAGGCTGTGGCAGATCAATTATTTACTCTGTTAAGAGCTGTGGCTGGGTCCTAAAGGATCTGATGACCCTCCTGGGACTCACCCGGGCTCTGTAAAGTGGGGATTGTCAATACAGTCTCTACCATATACTGAACCCTTCATGAGTTCAGGTAGTGGTGTAGGTTTTTGTTTCTAATACTTTAAATTTTTTTTTTAAATAATTTCAATGCTCACGAATGAATATAGTAACTTTTCCACAATAGCCTAAATACAGACGACAACAGAGCTATTTGGCAAACATTTTGATCATCAAATAACCATTAAACTAATATTTAGCTGTTTTTTTCGAATTAGTTCCTTTTTTTCTTCTCAAATAATTGCGGTGTTAACTAACCAAAAAGATAATAAGAAACAATCATAATTTTCTTCCAACTAGGGGGCGGAGATGGGATGCATTGAAATAATTAGGGAAGAAAAATATTCAACACGGGAAAACTCATGGAAAAGTTTCGGTTTCATAAATAAGCCGAACTCATTTCCCCTCTTCTTTCTATTTCCCGGCTAAGAAGTAATGAGAAATCCACTTAATTATAGGAGAAACAGTCGAGTATCCTTAACTACTTTCAGCTTTAGATGATACCATTTAAGCAATTACTTGAGCTCAAATTACACCGCTCCACGCTCTAATTCGCCAATAGTTTTCTCTAATTGAATAAATAAATATCTAATGAGCTGCTTCACAATAAAGGAGCTTCATTCTCGCCCCTAATTTCGCTATTATTCTTTCAGAGCTCACCTCTAGAGTTGGCTTTAATACAGTCCGGTTTGTAATGAGGATTGTAAGTCATTAATTATTTTAATAATTTTTTTATCATTTTGTAATTAATGAATTACTTCATCATATTCCTATGAGTATAATATGTAATTTTTACACACACTTATACAACATATGATAGAAAAAATACAAATATAAATTGATGAGGGTACAAGGAAACATAATTTAGACAAGTCATGCATTTTCAAAAAAATAAATAATAAAGAGATTGTATTTTCAATGTCATTAGGTTCCTTTAATAAATATAGGATCATTCATATTCTATTCATGGTTATAAAGTTAAGTATACGATCTTTTAAAAAAAATTCTTGTTAGAATGGCGTTACAATATTGGCCTGAGGGTAGTGACAGTTATAATAATAATAATATCTGATAACTATCATAATTATAATAATATTATTATAGCATAGTGATGTATGAGTGCATAAGCTAAGTGTGACATGTTCTTAAGTGGGTTCTTCCCTACAGCGTAAGACTATGGTCTTACTCATTCGCCCCACAAGGCTTGTATCTCTGTAATGTTTCCATTTAAAGAGTATATGAAGCAAAAACGGCGGCCCCAAGATCTGAGAGTGCGAGTGCCACTCTGGCTGCCAGATCTGCAAGCTTGTTACTCAAAACCTTCTGTCACCAAATTACCGTCTTGATTTAATGCTTGGGAAACAGTAAAGATTTAAAATTCTGCATTTTTCCTTCTATCAATTCAATAATATGTAAAAATAATAAGTAATGCTACTATGGATAAAATAATATGGAGTTTTATATGAAAAGATATAAATCTCCCTGTATTAAAATAAATAAATTGTATAACTTCCATTTATAACCTAAACACTTAAAACTTCTTTCATCTTAAGAAACAGAATCGTTTGCTTGATTTAAATGACAAAAATTTGCCAATATCACTTTTTTTTAGGTAAATGTATCTATATTATATTATTTATAATACCTTGTATGTATTCTTATAAAACCGAAAAGAATAATGAAAATAAATAAATAAAAATAATAATAAATAAATAAAATAAAATAAAAATATATACATGCGGATAATAAAAACAAAAGAAATACTTGCAAAAATGATAATAAAAAGAAAGTCTAAAAATAAAATAATTGCTCACATTCATACCATAAATTATTATGTCCTAGAGGTGCCTGAATAGGCGAAATATTATCAGGTATTTTTGTTTTTGGTTTAGTTTAGAGATTTGAGGCTTTTTTCATTTAAATCATAACCTACAGATCCGATACTTAGGGTTGTATCTCGACAAACGATTAACCTGGAATCCTCATACAAGACTGAAAAGACAAGAAACCGCTCGACGTTTCAGGCTACTTCAACACTTACTAGACAAACGCTCTAAGCTCCCAATTAATTACAAAAGACTCATCTACATGACCATCATACGACCTATTTGAACTTACGGAGTAGAGCTTTGGGGCTCCACTAAGCCATCGAATTCTTCTCGTATCCAATCCCTACAATCCAAAATCCTTCGTAAAATCCTCAACGCTCCTTATTTTGTTAAGAATATAGTCATCCATAACGACCTTAATTTCCCATTTGTTGCTGATTTGGCCCGAACCCTGTATCTATCCTTTCATAACAAACTTCATTTCCACTCAAACCCTCTAATTTCAAACCTAGCTTCCTCTTCAATTCCCGATAATCCTCCGAGGCGTCTGAGAAGAAGATGGCCACGTGACCTTCTTAGTTGAACATGCGATTTGAGTACTACCAGTGGGTAGTTTCTCTACTTGTCACTATATCACGTCATAAGGTATCACTCAGCCAATTTACTTGTTATATTACTGTAATATAGTTGTAAATATCAATAAATAAATAATAAAAAAAAAATCATAACCTGTATTTTATGTCTCTATTGAGCTTTTGCTCTTTTTCAGACAAGGTTCAGAAGTACCTTTATGTATCGCTCCTTCAAAAGAACAACGACTTAACTCAAAAATTGGTATTTTTAAGTTAAGCCTATTGTAGAAGCCATGTTGGTTGAAGCTTTTCAATTCAGGAACGACATATCTGATATTCCATTTCCATGATATGAAATGATGTCCATTTTTTTCTTAATAAAGTCATATTTTAAGTTGTATCATGTTTGAATCTGAAGTTTTCTGGAAATAACCATAATAGTTATATATATAAAAAAAGTGAAAGCTTTTAAAAATGTTCTAATAATATTGATTAATAAAAGCATTTCAACACCACCATTTCAATAAGAAGGCTTTGCTTTACCAATACCGATTTATTTCAGTTATTATTTTCTTTTTTAATAACTCAACCTCAACGTACCATAAAATATAGGTTGTAAAATTTGATCTTAGAAAGTTCTGCAAGAAATTGTTGGTTATTAGAAGTTGAAGATTTACAAGACATCTTTTATGCTCCACTGTTCAACTTTTACACACCTATCCACTAATCTAAATATATATATTTTTTTTAATTTAATGGAATTCATATTCTTTACTCTCTAGCTTCTTAATTACACCTGCTCAGCGACTAGCACTGCCAAAAAAGATGCTGAATGCCACGACCCAGCAGGTAATGAAGCGAGATGGCTTGCGAGACAAAGAGGCAGCTGAGAACTGGAGAACTGGAGAACACCTCAGACCACTCAGGTTAGAACTGAGGTTAAAAAATACTAATGAGGCTGTGGCTAAGGTCACCTCAAGTCTCGTCTCTCCTTTCACTTCTCCTCCATTCAGGCTATATCGGCCAGTTTATTATAATAATCCTAAGTTTTTATTATGTTTCGTTATTAAAGTGTGAATTTAAAAAAAAACATGATGTTATCATATAAAAATAAATTGGATTATATTATATAGAACTATGCTAAAAATACCAAAAGAATATAAAAAACTGTACCCCTGAACCTATGAAGGATCTTAGGATCATTATGTTGTAGAGACTGTACTTCTAGGACCAGGTTCTGAAGACAGGTGATTATTCCGATATCACGATCTACCTCAAATTTTACCCTTATAAAAGAGTAACTACTTTATAGAGGCTGGATGAGCCGAAGGAGGAACTCCAGATCCAAAACTATCCGGAGATAAGAGATATACCAAAAGAAACTTAACTGGATCGTAGGTGAAAAACCAAGTCAGAACGTAATCTGGAACACCATGATTAGATCATTACATGGTCACAAAACTCATTTTATTTTGTTTTTTCATCAACTTTTCATTGAACTATTAAAAAAAAAAATGTACCAATCTTTCAGTCACTACAGTCTAACTCATGTCACACTATCCCGTCAGAAGCCTTTATGAATTCGACGAAACATGCAAATACGTTCACACTGACATCTCTTGCTCTTTGTATCAATTTTTATTTCTACTATCTCTTTGATCTCTTTGACCACCACCTGATACATCTTCTTCCCTTGAGAAGTCCAGCAATGTGGGTCGAAACGTAGGCTTCTTACAAATAGTTCGTCAGTTTTTAAGCGATTTTTTCCTCGACATTTACCCGGACCATTTTCTTACCCATACATATAAGATCAACTAATATTATTCAACATAAATCATATCATATTTAATGTCTGCGGCATTTATTTGTATGAACTCGAACTAAAAATTTTCGATTGAACTATTTAACTAAAAAATAAACGTGAGATTTATAATATATACTTGAATGATAGAGAATGTTAAACGACGAATTCAATTGAGTAGATATATTTATATTGAATGATAATAGTTGACCTTGATAATATATGTGGAACAAGATGGTCCGGGTAGAGGTCAATACATTTCTCTTAGATATGGAGAAATGTTTATTAAGCAGCCAACGTTTCGACCTACTTTGCAGGTCTTCTTCAGGGCTAAATATGCAAAATACAGACAATTGAAAATCTAAAAAATTGCTAACCATGGTAAATATATTGGTTAAAAGGTATGAGTGTATAGTATTAATGACAGGAAGGTAGCAAAATACATACGAAAGAATAAAATAAGAATAAAACAGAAAGTGTTAAAAATTAAAGAATAAGGTAATAAAGATAAAAATTAAAATGGATAAATATTAAAGTTAAAATACATAAGTATCAGGTATCTGAGTGGTGGAAAATAAAGATGGGGAAGGGGAGAGAACTTGAAATATACATATATATCAATAAAGAGGAAGGATGATCATGTGGAGCATTAATAACCATAACAATAACAATAAATAAAAACTACAGTAAGTAATAAAATAAAATAAAAAATACAGAAATAAATAAATATAAAAATTCAGAGGTAGTGAAAATAAACATGCTTAGCAATTTTTTAATTTTCAATTGTCTGTATTTTGCATATTTAGCACTGAAGAAGACCTGCAAAGTAAGGTCGAAACGTTAGCTGCTTAATAAACATTTCTCCATATCTAAAAGAAATTTATTGACCTCTACCCGGACCATCTTCCTCCACAAGTATATTTATATTTTAAATAACTTTTATAAAAGGCTCCCAATATCTGTTCTCTTCCATAAATGGTTTTACCTGGATGAATTTTGAGAAATACAGAGAAAGCCAGTAAATAAAACATCCAAAAAATGCATCGATAGTATGGTGGTGGCACAACATTGTAAATTTACAAAAACATGTAGACTTGGGAATAACACACACACACATATATATATAACTCCCACGTTATCTAGTTATTTTTAATTTAGTTTCACCCCACTTTTGGGTACTTCGGATAAATTATTAGTCCTTTATCCATGACTTTATCTTCGCCCAGTAGCTCTTCTTCCTCCCTGATCTCCTGATCTCTCCCTTTTCGGAAATTTTGATCGTCCCCTTCGTTCTTGCCTTCAGGCTCGTCCTCTTGTCTTGGAATATTTTCTCAGTATATCCTCCTTAACCCCTAGTTATCTCATTTCCCTTATGTCTCTCATATCATTAAGGATCAGGGACTTAAACTAGCTTAATTGCATTCATTTGCGGGATATATCCATAAAAACTATTGCGGCGTGTTTTTAATTTACATTTTTTTTTCTTTTATTATTTTGTTCTCCGGACCAGAAACTGTGCACGGGATCGAATTGTTGAATGGAATCTGTCCTGTTTTATTGAAGGAGGCCATGTTGCCCTCCACGATGGCTATTGTTTAGATAGGACCATGCAATTTGCAAACATTCTATTATGAAAGGTTCATCAAAGGGCAGATCTGCAGCCGTGTTTAGGCGGGAAAGTAACTATTGTACCTCTACCATTGAATGGTTTAACAACAGCATGTATCCCGATGTATTGTGAATTGCAATCCAACATAAATGTAAAATATGTTTTATATCTGTATAATACATATACTGTTATAAATATCCAGCAGACTGAAATAAATAGTATTAGGATAATAGTACTATTGTTATTCATATCTCTGTTAGTGAATCCTTATTAATAATTAAAACAGAAATAATATTTAATGTGGAATAATATATAATAATAATAATGTGGAGGATAATATTGATCTCATCAGAAATTTCTTTTGTTAAAAATATAAAGTGTATCAGAAACAGTAAATAGACACAAAAACAACCAAACACAAACTAACAAATATACATATGTGAAAATAAATATTTGTTCTATCAATACTTGTTAAACAATCTTTTGGCGACGTTTCAATACTTTATTGTTGTCTTAATCATGCGAAACAGATTTCAAAACTACACCAATTGATCAATAAAATGGGAGGGAAATATAATTTTTTTCTGGGACCTGGATCCCTTAAGAATTACAAATTTGTATATAATAAAATTCATATGGTATATACATAAGTACTTAAAAATAAGTATGAAACAAAAAGTAATTCTTGCTCAAGAAATAAATAAAAGAAAAACAATTATAAGTACTAAGCAAACAAAAAATAAATAAACCAAAATAAAATATAATTAAGTTACACTTGAAGAAAATTAACAATAACACATTAGTTAATTCCTATGAATATGAGCTAATAATTACGAGGGTGGTTTGAAAAGTTCTCGGAATCACCGCTAGATTTCAGTTCTAGAGCAGCGAGGTTCCCGCGCAATAATCACATATTCTTTATGAGTGAACACGTGGCGTGAGTGGTAATGACGACTCTTAGTTGTTTTTGCGGGGTTTTTTCCGCACACAAGTGATGTTGCCATAGCAAAACTTCATGAACTGAGGTACGAATTTTTGCCACATCCACCTTATTCACCTGATTTGGCACCATCAGACTTTCATCTCTTCCCCAAGCTGAAAATTTTCTTAGGTGGATGGAGATTTCCTACAACGGAAGAACTGACAGCCAAATCGGAGAGGTATTTTCCAGGCCTGGAGGAATCTCATTTTCGAGATGGGATCAAGGCATTGGAACATCGCTGGACCAAAAGCATTAGTCTACAGGAAGACTATGTTGAAAAATAAAAGCAGGTTCACCGAGGTAAGGCACTTCTTTCCAGTGCATTCCGAGAACTTTTCAAACCACCCTCGTATAACTGATTAGAGAACATATACCAGTAAAACATTAATAGTATCCTACAAATATTATTCAAGATTTAGTGTTTTATTCATTTATTTTTTAATATAAATCTTCCCTATTCCGGATGTGAAGATAGGCCATATCTTAGATATAAATGAAATCTTGACGTAAAAATAAATTATCATTAAATAAAAATAAATACGCTACATAAAATAAGTTCTGATTGCAAGAAGAATACTAAAAGTAAACAAATAAATAAAGGATTATAATTAGTAAACAAAAGAAAATTAACACATGTTGCTGTTTTAGAAGGTAAATAACAGCTAATAGCGAAATGATGGGGATGAATTGGAAATCGAATTCCCTAAATAATAAATTAGTAACGCGGAAATTCTAATGGAATAAAAACTCGCCTTTCGTTTGATCTGATCAATAGCAAGTCCTTTTTATTTTTTCACGGTGGGAAGTAAGAACAATGGAGTTCTTGGGGAGAGAAGAAGAGGGATGCTCAAGTAGTTCTCTCAAGAATTAAAACTTTCAGTTCAGAGAAGATAAATAAGTATAGTATTTCTCAATTTAAAAACAGAGGATATTGATCAAAATATTTTCAGGCGATAAACCAAGTATGTTTAACTTTAACTTAGAAAACATAATACCAAGAGAAATAAAATATGATTCATTGTATCTTATTTTGCGTGTAGTCTTGATGTAATATAAAATGGCTCATAAAAAAACCTTTTGACAGAGGTCCTAAAATTCTTCCATTCCCCCACCCAATGGTTATATCAGCAAAATGACCACAACGCATGACCAAAGATACTCATGGACTATAATCTGAAAAATAAACAACAAAAATAATAACTACTTAAGGACAATTAATATTCACATCTTTTTAACAAACTTTCTACTCAGTTTCCTTCACTTTCCTATTTAAGAATTGCTACAAAAAGTAATAAAAAACCTTCATTCAGTCTATGTTCAAGGGCAAGAGTTAATGAATTATTAACCATTTCGATTCTTAAAGTAGTAAAGGATTGGTTTAAATTCCATAAATAATTAAAACTGTCTCGAATTAGACCTTTTGTCAGTTTTGAGTGTTCATTGTTGAATCTTAATTAATGGGAAAGGTTGAGATAAGTTGTTAGTCACCTGGCAGACTTAGCTAATGGGTTTATTCAATGGCAATAACGAATTGATTACTATTAATTTCTGTGGGAAGACGAATACATCTATGTTTTCTTGTCGATTATCGATGTATTACTGAAAAGTAGCACGTATCTTTAGCCAATAAAAGAAAAAAGTTTTAATACAGGCTGAAACATATCTGGAGCAGAGATCTACCACACAGAGATCAAGCGAGCTAGGAGTTCCTTTAAAGGAGGTTTTTCGATCAAAGTTCCATGTGAATCCTCAAAAGGGAAGTTTACGAAAGAAAAGCACACTTACAATATACACAAATCATCGTTTTTACATTCCGAAATAAGTATTGCATTATTATTATTATTTGTTTAATCAAAGTGGAAACGACCATAACACTCCCCTCGATAAGGGTCATAATGCGGTTGGCATTACAACTACAACAGTTAAAAGTTCTTGGTTATACCATCCTTCGTAAGAGACGTAAAATGGCGTTACCGAGCCTGTGCGGTCTCAGGTTCTCGAAAGTTCCTTATCCTTACTATTCCTGGCAAACATTAGAAATCCCACTATAGCATCATCCGATTAGCCATAAGAACATAAGGTGTGGTTTAATAAACAAACTCCTCTTACTGACTCAATATCAGTCAACGACGATCTCTTACCATTCGTGTTAAGTTAAAATTTATCACATGTTATACTTTTTCAATATACCACGATTTTCAGGTCCAAAAAAACATCCCGCAGATATTTCAAACATCGAATTTATTATCAAAGATTTAATTATACATGCCATCCCTATTCATTGAAGGAAATATAACAATAGCCAAGAAAAAATCATCCTTTAAACAATTTTAATTAAGAATAGATTTTTAAAAAAAAAATTATTGAATGTATCACTTATAAGTTTTAAGGTGTGGAAATAAGGTAATCGTTCCAAAAAAGGTGAAACTATTGGTTCATGTTGGCCACCATCATCACTATTGGCCACCTTAACAGCGTCACGAATGTTAAGGTGGGCTTGTAAAGTTGTTGGGCTTATTAAGAAATAAATTCCAAAAATATTAATAAGCTCTGAGCCAACTGAAAAAACCCCGAGGGGTAGACCATGGCGTCGGTGGGAGGATTGCGTAATGAGTCATATAGCGGATTTGGGTTTGAATAGTGATCACAGGTCTGATGTTTATAAGTAGAGATTGGTGAATTCGGCATTGAGCCTTGGGGTTTACTAAGCCTCATTATTATGATGAATTAACATAATCTAGTAAAAATAAATCAGAATGGTAACTGAAGTAAAGGCAAAATCACTAAATGTTGAAGTGGAAATGTTTTCATCACAATCAAGTCGAGTTTCACCCCACCAGTTATTTATGCTCTAATCGTGAACACAATATGCATTTAACCGAAAAATTGACAATTTGCTAAATTCATACGTCTATAATAATAATAATAATACACGCACACACACATATTATATTTATTATATTTATTTATTATATACACATATATATTTATTTATTTATATGGGTGTGTGTGTTTGTGTGTATTATTATTATAGGAGTATGAAATTAGCAAATTGTTAAGAGCAGCATTACAATTTTATACATATATATAAAATATATGACTTCCAGTTAAAAGTGTTCCAACAGTCGTGAGACATTAAGGTGACGAAGATCCGACAATAATGCGATTAGCGCCAGCCAATTTAATAATTTTAATTGAGGAAAGCCCGAGAGAGCCTACACAAAGGCGATTAATTCGAATTGGGCTAAATCATTTTTGTTTCGGGGATCTGTTTCGAGGAAGTGATAACAATGATCTTTTAACTTGTAATGTTCCTAAATATTATATTTTTAAATTCAGTACTTTAAGAGAAAATCCATTATTAGTATTATATGGTAATCGGGAATAACGGAAGAAATACCATATTTGAGTCTATTAGGAAAAATTATAGCTATAATTAACCAGCTGGTCAACATGAAAATAAACAAGTAAAAGATAAGTAATTAGGACAAGAAGATGAGGAGAGAGGGAAGACCGTGTATTTCGGTCGAGGGGAAAATAATTCAAATATGTGAGAGACTTTAAGAACAAGAACGGCTGGATAGGTGGATAAATCGAGGAGAGAATGAGAAAGGAATGAAGTTGTCAAAAAAGATAAATAATCACAATGTTAATTATGCCAGTTAATTCTGGAAAACATCCTTCAAGAACCGAAGCTAAGTTCAAGCAATGGAGATAAAATTTCTGAGGCGAATAGAAGGAAAAATAGGGGTCACAGGATCAGAAACACAACAATTGGAAACAACATCGTAGTAAACCAATTGAAAATATAATATCGAAAAGAAAACAGGCTACAACTGGTTTGGGTATGAATGTATGGATAGAATGTAGGACGGACAGATACAGATAACAGGCAGAGTAATATTCGAGACGAAAGTAATAAGAAGAAGTAAATAGGAAAAGTAAGGACAGCTGTTGAGAGAGAGGCATGGGTCAGAGCAGGGAGGAATCAGCAGGTAATCGGGATACATGGATCAGAGCAGAGAGGAATCAGCAGGTAATCGGGATACATGGGTCAGAGCAGGGAGGAATCAGCAGGTAATCGGGATACATGGGCCAGAGCAGGGAGGAATCAGCAGGTAATCGGGATACATGGATCAGAGCAGGGAGGAATCAGTAGGTAATCGGGATACATGGATCAGAGCAGGGAGGAATCAGCAGGTAATCGGGATACATGGATCAGAGCAGGGAGGAATCAGCAGGTAATCGGGATACATGGATCAGAGCAGGGAGGAATCAGCAGGTAATCGGGATACATGGATCAGAGCTAGGAGGAATCAGTAGGTAATCGGGATACATGGGTCAGAGCAGAGAGGAATCAGCAGGTAATCGGGATACATGGATCAGAGCAGGGAGGAATCAGCAGGTAATCGGGATACATGGGCCAGAGCAGGGAGGAATCAGCAGGTAATCGGGATACATGGATCAGAGCAGGGAGGAATCAGTAGGTAATCGGGATACATGGATCAGAGCAGGGAGGAATCAGCAGGTAATCGGGATACATGGATCAGAGCAGGGAGGAATCAGCAGGTAATCGGGATACATGGATCAGAGCAGGGAGGAATCAGCAGGTAATCGGGATACATGGATCAGAGCTAGGAGGAATCAGTAGGTAATCGGGATACATGGGTCAGAGCAGAGAGGAATCAGCAGGTAATCGGGATACATGGATCAGAGCAGGGAGGAATCAGCAGGTAATCGGGATACATGGATCATGCTTTACACTGATCATACGTTAGATGAGGCCCGGTATAAGAAGAGGAACTATAATAACCTTCAAAGCATTGATACTTATTTGGGAAGAGAAAATATACCTGGTGAACTCCCAACTAAATTCTCAAATAATAATAAATGATTTGTTTGCAACGAACGATTCGACCCACGTAGTCTTCTTATGGACTTAATTGTTGCAAATTTTTGACTATTTACTACACTCTGAGATACTATCCAAATTTAGTATTAATATATTAATTCAATACCAAACTAATTGTAGAAACATTTTGTGTTTGATGGTGGACAAAAGACAATGAAACTTCAAAAAATGAAAATAAACTTGATAAGCAAATTTAAGAGTAGTTGTCCAAGTTCTCCATTGCGCTTTCTGGTCCTGAAAGACTATTATTATTAATTTGGAAAAGTCAGATGAACGCTACTTGGACCTTAGCGAACTATGACGGTCGCGGTAAGACGGCTTTGTAGGTAGCCATTGTGAAAGTGACCACTAGTGACCAGTGTCCTAGCAACCTCTCTGAGTCCTTTCTTCTTTCTCTCTACGACTCATAACACTTACACACCTTTCTCCTCACCGTTTCAAGGTCTCTTTCTCTTTCTTACAACTTTTCTTTGTTTTCTTTTTTCCTATTGTTTTATGTTTCTTGACAGAACTCTGTCCCCTTTACTTCTTATTGAATAAATATATCCCATTCACCAGAGAGATAAAAAAATATCTTGTTCCAAGGACGATAAATGGAGTTAGGATAGGTAAAAACCTTCTCCATTAACTTATTTCTAATTTCAAATATTCTTTTATTTTTTGTATAACAATAACATTTTTACAATGGAGTTAAAAGACTAACCAATATGCATTTGAAATATGTTTAGAACTTGACAACAGTTTTAACCATCACTTCCAATAAACAAATTTACAGAATAATTAAGACATCAGTGAGAATTCGATGAAAGCAAATTAAAAACATTAACGGTGGCAGTCAAGTTAGAATATGTGTGGGAGCACGGCATCAAAGGCTGTATACCACTGTTCATAGGTTAGAGGGCCCGGGTTGAAAATCGGCTGTGGCGGATAAATTATTTATTCTGTTGACCCTGTTAAATTTTCATACCCTCTTGGGACTCACCCAGCATCTATTAAGTAACAAAAAAACGTAAAACTGCTACCTGAAACTCATGACTGAAAAGTCTTGGGTTCAGTACTTGATAGAGACTGTACTGTTTCTTGGATAACGGTCGTGTAGGAAGATGATCTGCTGTAAATTACTGTAATTTTCCTAGATTCCAAAGGATCCATCCCTGCCTTTTATCAAATTAAATAAACTCTGCCGCAGCTAGATTTGAACCAAGGATCTTCGGTTCGGCAACTAATAGCTCCACCACAGAGCCACTCCTTTCCTCTCTATAAATTGATGACCTTAATAGGATATACCTTAGATATAAAGGATATACCTTCTTCTCTGTAATAATCTATACCTTGCATTACCAAGCTTATCCTACATAAATTATGTTATACTTTTTATTTTGAATTATTCGCGCATCCATTATATTCATAACTTTAATGTTTCAATCTACATAATCAGCGAGTCTATTAATAAAATTTGATCGATTTTTTCGGTCCCGATATAAGAACCGGATCAAGGAGAGAGATATATAAAGGAACTGGAGAGAAGGGGCAAGTGGACAAGCCCCCGGCGGGACTAGAACCTCATCACAAGGAGACCAACCGGGCCGGAGCCAATATCCCAGGGAGCAAACACTCGGGCCACACTGGCCAAGTCATTAGCGACCTATTGTTGTTTTAGTGGCGGCTCTATATTGCCTGTCTCAAGGGTCCACTGTAGTCCGCCAACTAAACCTCTCTCCGCAAACACTAGCACTTTTCCTAGAGTCTATAGTTGTCATTTCACTTTACTATAGTCTAAAGTTGCTATGGCAATGCTTCGATTTCAGGGGCAACTGCTGATGGTTATTACTGCTCTCGAAAAAATAAAAATAAAGATTATTTTTTTGGTTTGTGAAAGTCTTTGGCATTGCCCTTTGGACTATTGGTTTGGACCCTTGAGGGGTTCTTCTAACCTCACGTTGCCAGAAACTAAGGTTTGAATGGAAGAACAACGGACTGCCTGTTTAATGTAAAGTAACAATTTACTCCTTGCTCTGCTATGTCTCTTTGCTCCAGAGTCAGAGCCACCTAATATCTGCCTAGGCCTGCAGCTGGTGCAAAATGGCCTATTAGATCACGTACAAGTGAGCTTACAAGTGCTATTGTTGTATCGAAGTTCATCTCGACATTTGCGTTGAGTAGAAAACACAGTAGCCAGGAGAGTAATTAGAGATAGATCCAGGAAACAACCACCAAAAAGTATGTTGCTCATTCACAACCTAAAAATGTGCCATTCACGATCACTATAAGATAATCAGTAATTAATATTCTCTGTTATCATTATTGTTAACATTATCTCTGTTAAGATATAATTTATATGACGGCTTTAATTTCTACTATCATTTTAATTTCTATATATAATAATACCAAAACGGGAGTGTGAAATAAAAATTATGGCATGTTTCTACTTTGAACACTGCCCATAGCTCCATAATCAGTACGCCGGCCTATACTAGGGTTCAAGCAAAGAGACCAATCAGCATTGATCAATGGATTGGTCAATGTTCATGCGCTGACCTATATTTCATTCATTGAAGCAGAAAAATCCTAGACCGATTTTTTTAGGATTATTTGGCATCCGTTAAAACCAAGTTACGATTCCATCACCTAGGATTCGAAACTCCAATTATTATTGACTAGATCGAAATTATTCTTTGTATTTGTTTTCTTGAGATCTTACCAATTCATGAATTTTGTATTTTTTTAATTATTCACCTTTCCTTTCTTTTTTTATTAATAGCAGATAAAGACTACAGGTCCTCAAAATTGGTTAATAGTGGTTTCTGATAGATTTCTTTTTATGGCGAATACGATAGTGTGATTAAAACGAGTTCAAACGAGCCAAAATGGCCGTAGGTCTGGAAATGACAAACTGCAGTTCGTCCGCATGGTGCATGGCAAAGATTAAGTTAAGGTGGCTTAATTAAGTTGGGCCTCGAGCCCTTCAAACATCCTTTTCATTGTCAGATATATTTGACTAGCAATTCGCATGAAATAAAAGTAATGACACCAATTCGGATGAATTACGCTTTCCTGAACTTTAAGGAAAAAGTGAGTTACCTTAAGTTACCTCGTTTCCCGATATAATATTAAGGTGTAATTATTTCTTTACAATTAAGTGTTTACTAATGATTTATTTGCTTTTTCTGATTTCTTCGACCAGAAATGGTTATAATTGTTTTCAATTTTTTTTTTCTTGTAGGCCTCTAAGAATCAGCTGCCTCTTTCGTATGTTTCCGATATTGGTCCTTTCTTTCCTCCGTCCATTTCTTTCCCGTCGTCAGCTTTGGTTTTTCCTGAAAAACCTGATGGGCATTTAGTGCCATCCTGAGACGGTTGCACTTTCGAATATCTTCACCATTAACCTCCATCTCCTGAAAATCCTTTTCTACCTAGTCAAATCAGGCTTATTCAGTATTCTTTTCTTTAAAATAGATAAAAATGTGCTGTGCCAATTGTATAGGTTTCATTCTTATAAAGTGAGTTACAAAAACTAGAAATTATTTGTATTTTTTGTAGTCAAATATGTATTTAATTACGCTAATATCCCATTTAATAAGAACAATAATTATTTCTAACATTTGCATATTTTTTTCTTAAAGTTAAAAAGTGTAGGCATACACTTTTTGTATTTGTTATTCTATCAAATACAATAATTAGAGGAAACATTGTAAAATTTCATTTAATTTTTAAATTATTATTATTAATAACTATAAAAATCATACTTTTTGAGAAAAAAAAAGCAAGGAGGAAATGATTCTTTTACTGCACATCAATGTTGACACTAAAAGAAACTTTAAACACAACCCCAACTTCAACTAGAAATAATTTACTTACGAGTTAAACAAGTTAAGTGTCGGGCAATCATGACTAATATAAAAGCAGACTATCCAATTATAACTACGATAAAAGAGAACTGGGTCAAACTCGACTTAACTAGGGTTAGATCGAGTTGGATAAAAGACTGGGGAAAATAGTTGTTTTTTTTTTTTTTTTTTTTTTTTTTTTTTTTTTTTTTTTTTTTTTTTTTTTTTTTTTTTTTTAGGTTTGAAAATAGTTTTTTCTATGATTCCTAAAGTTCCATACTTTTTTCCCACCAAGAGAATCGTCATTGATGTTCACTCATCCTTCTAATTCCCCAGATTATTCCCATTAAATAAAGTATGTAAGAAAAAATATCTAACGTTCTTTAAAATATTAAAAAAGCACAAATTTTTTCATATATAATTCCGGGTTTTTCTCGCCTCTTGAATATAATGTTATCTTCGGAATACAATTTTTCACTGAACCATCTTCTAATATGGCGTATCTCTCCAAGTTTAAGGCTTTGGGCTTTAACGAAAAAAATATCAATATGAACTTAATCTAAAATATTTTTATATTTCAATTAAATAACTGCTTACAAAACTCTGTTTTGGTTTTTTTTTATAATACCAAATAAAAAATACATATTAAAATTCAGTCCAGGACAAAAAGCGGATAACTCCGCAATTTCAAGCTTCCGAAACTACAGGTCCATGGCGAGACTAAAACCATAAGAAATACAAGGCAAAGTGATATGTTTGGCAAAATTGCTAAACAAGCAAATATGTGGAAAAGTCAATCTTTGAATTTTCGGGGTTATCCGCTTTTGATACTGAAAGCCTCATATATAAATATGATAAGTCGAAAAAATAGTATAGTTATTTACTATAATATAAACTAGAAGTTTAAAAAAAATCAGCACTTTTTTGGCCTTGAAACTAAAAATGAGCAACCATCTTCTTATGGTCTTCAGGAAAATGGACCATTTTTCACTATATTACTTTGAATTTAAACCTAATATTCACTTTATGATATATAACAAAAATGAATTTAAATTCAGTAAAAATTAAAAAGGTATAAAGTATTTTATTATTGGATGCATTTTATTATTGGATGTATATGTTGATGGAAACACAAAAATGCAATATTAAAGAAACATACCAACTGATATTGAATATTTGTTTTATATATATTATTACATAGAATTATTAATTTAATATTTTTGTTACACAAATTAATATTTATATTAAGATTATTATAAATAGTAATACCGTAGGAACTATTATAATTCCATTCTAAGGAGTTCTCCTGCCTTCCATAAAACATATAACTATTATAATGTAATAAATTGTTTACATAATAAACATGGCATTTATTCAAAAATTCAATTGAGGATCCATGGCTTAGAATGCCATATTATCCCGCCTCGTAAATAACGAGTAATAATGGACCTAAGCTGCTTCCCTGATTTATTCCCGTTTCCATTTGAAAATTGCTAGATTTATTGCGTTTGAGACTGACTACACAATATATTTGACTGTAAGCTGTGAATTGCCACAGTTTATTCTGATTCCTTTGTCTAATAAAATGTCACGGTAGAAATATAAATTAATACTTTAAAAAAATCAAGGTCAGCAAGGATAAAAAAATGAGCAGCAAAGCTACATCCCTTAGTTTGATATTCCATTAAAATAACACAATTGAAAATATAAAACCGAAATTGGGAGACAAAATATGAAACTCCCAAAAGGCAATTTTCCAAATAAATTCATATTCCAATTTTCAACCCATTAATTATTAAATTTCTAATTATAGTGAGTGAGTTTGGTGAGTGAGTTAGGGTTTGGTTATATTGGTGTGTGTTTAAGTTGCTATTCCCTCCCATTCGTAGACAATAATTCCTCGGTGCATTTTAATACCAATCCATAAACCCTAAATTTTACCTTACGGTAAACTGTAGGTAACAGAAGGTTTTTATTTATATAGAAGTCGTAGTTTTTACTATTTGTAATTGTAATTTCATATATTAAAGGAGGTTCTGAAAAAAAAAATATATACAGTCTCCCCTAATTTAAATCCTCAGTCTAGCACCAGGAAACATGATCTCCAATCTTTATACCAGTTCACACAGAAATAAAGTATTCGAGCGTTCCTCCACCATCTGGAACCCAATCAGTCCTAATATCCTCCATGCTTATTTCCTGTCCTAATTTAAATCCTTGCTTTTCCCTTATCTCCTCACTTTCAAACAGATGATATCTAAACAGGTTAATCATTTGCTTAAATAATGATATTTGTTGTTTAGTCTTTTTTTTTCTTTGTAAAGGATATATATATATATATATATATATATATATATATTAAATATTTTTATTTGAAAATCTGGACGGGAAAACAAAAAAATTGAAAATCTGGACGACCCGGGTTAGAGTCCCGGTCCTGGACATATCTTTTCTTTTCAAATAAAAATATTTCAAAATTAATAACAAATGAAATACAATATATATATATATATATATATATATATATATATATATATATATATATATATATGTAAAGAAGTTTACATTATAGCGTACATTATAATGTTTTTATTTGATGTTATTTATTCTCTACAGTTAATTAGTATTTTGCCACAAATTGTATGTCTTTAAATCTTATTTTTGCACTATAGACAATACTTTATTCTTATATTGTGTAGCATTCTGATCTGGCGTTCATTGTTTTATGTTTCTTTTTCATTACATGTTTGTTATTTTAAAGGTACCTAGTTCCAGGAAAAAGTTACTTTTCTGTTATTTTCTACATTTTACAATGTATCTTTTCACTGCCAACTGGGTTAATTTTGGTTGCTATGCCCTAAGCATGCTCCGTGTCTTCGTCAGTTAGTCCGTCCATCCGAGGCGTTTTATATGTTTTATTAGCATTGTACATTTTTCTCAACGAGGAAGGAGCAAGCACCTTCACTGACCCCCAACCTGGAAAACCATGGTGAATTGTTTGCGACAGCTTATTCGCTGGGCTTACCAACTTATTTCGCTGATAACTTTCATATCTGAAGGCCGTTCCACCATACGCACCGGTGGACACACCCAGCAGGATTTCTCATGCAATAAAGTAATTTTCCATGCTTTAATAATCAAAGAATAACTATATAACTATATAGTACACATATATAACTATATATACATAACTATATATAAAGAAAAACTACTCGTCGCTGAGATGAACTTCTGAAGAAGGGGAGACGAATCATTTGATACCTAATAAAATAATTCGAGAAGTAATGGGTGCTCTAAACACTAGCCTGCATAAACTGACCACCAAGCGATTAGAGTGGTTTGGACATTTAAAGAGATGGAGACTTTGAAGATAGAAGCATACCAAAACTGAACCTATATCAAGAAGAAGAAGAAGCCGAGCAGGAATCCTATGGATAAACCAAGTTCAGGAAGACATGGAAGGACACGGTATGAAGTTGTGATGGGCAGGAAGACTTGTTGAAGGAGAGAAATATTGTCAAAAATAAATAAAATTTTCAAAATATATCCAATATAATATATACTCCAAACTACTTGATTGTTAGTATGGCCATACGTATTCTTAAAATCAGAGAAAACTTTGAAATATACATCCACTTTCGTATTTTCCCGTCTTTATAATACTTGTCTAATAAACTATAAAATTATAAAACGGATTAATATTATACTTTATGTACAGTGTAAAATTTAAGGTTTTTCTATGAAATTCCAACTGAAATACTTAACGTGCATACTTTTTTAATTATGCTATTTTTCTCACTCCTTTGCGTCATTCTAGTTCTAGCACATACTCTAGTAAGATTCTAAGAGTTGTTGTAAACTAAAAACTGTAACCCCCCCCCCCTACAAAAAAATCACCTTTAGTAGTGTGGATCGATCCGGCGTACTAATAATTAAACCCTGCGGTTTCTTTAAAGTGGCTCACCTCAGGCCTGCAATTAAAAGGACTATGTTTTTTCCTCTCGCTACCGAAACGGAGCTTCAGGGAACTGTCCATAATTTAAAGATACGAAATCCACCTTAGGACTTGCCAATTATTGCAATTGAAGAAACAGTAGCTAAATTGTGTTTACAAATTCAAGAGACGTAGACATAATTCTTCATCTCTACAACTCACCAACTCTATAACTCTCCAAAATCATATATTCGATTTAGACAAATGGCCAGTAAACGGCTGATAATCGAACCATTCAAGCTTCTCCCTACAGGACTTCATGTTCCTGTAAGCCAAAGAGAAAAACCAAACACTTTTCTGGGTATGAAGGGTTTGTGGATGAAGTTTGACATAATATAAAAAGAAACTTGCCAGTGAACGCATGATGGAATATTGGAAGCTTAAAAAACTCCAGCAGATTATAGGAAAGAATTAAAGTTGCGTGATCCTAAGTGGTCAATACGAAATAAAAAAAAATACCATAAAAGCAGTCATAGAAATATACTACCTGCTATTTTACTTTTTTTTAAAGAAAAAATACTGTCAATTTACAGTATTTATTTATTATATTATATAAATAATATAAGTCAACCCAGCCATATTTTATACTCAAAATAATAAATTTATAGTTATATTGCCATAAAATATTCCAACTACACTTTATTATAGGAGTAAAATAAGTCAATATGTGTTTATAATTCTTTTTTGGCTCCACCTGTTTCCGTATAAATTATCTAGAAATATTTAAGTGACCCTGAGATTACCATTGATTCGATCGAGAGTAATTTAAAATGAAATTGGGGCAGTAACCGAACAAGGCCCTTGGGGAATTCACTTATGGCCTTTAATTTTTTAAATCGAATAATATTTTATTCAATATATTTTATATTTTGATATAAAATATTTGAATATAATAAATATAATGAAATATTTATATTTTTATATTTTATATATATCGAATATATCTTGAAATATATTTTTTATGGCCGAATATTTTTAACATCTTTTCATTTAATTAAATATGCTCCTATCTTGGTTCCATACACCTTCATATATCCTAATTATCATTAATTTGATATCTTGTTTTAAACAAGTATCAAGAACATCACTCAACCCTGGTTAGGAGTTATGCAAGACCAATATGCCACTTATGAATGCACTTGGATGGCAACATTGCATTTAATGTATGACACTTAAGATTGCACTTAATGTTCGACGCTTTGCATAGACAAGTATAGCTCGGGTGTTAGTGATAATCTGTATCATAATTGTGCATTAATATTCATTTTGTTATAAAAATTATCTACTGTAGCAAGTAATTAAAAACATTTCGAAACCAGTTCACCCCATTATCAGTGGTGTGTCAGTTATATTAACAATTTAATATGGTATTTAAAAAAAAAAATGATAACAGCACTTAATGAAGAAAAAGATCACCTGTGGTGTAATGGTTAGAGTAACAACCTTCTATGCCTAAGGTCACGGGTTTGAACACCGGCAGGTGGCCTTATCATCGTCCGATAACCCTTAATAAATTGACGTTAAATAAATAAACAAATATTATAATGGAAAAGTAACTTTAGTAAATTATATGAAAAAAAAACTTGTACCACTACAACCCATGAAGGGTCTGGGGTTCAGGACATGGTGGAGACTGTACTGTTTCATGGACAACTGTTCTGCAAGAAGGTGACGTCCTATGTCACGCTCAACCGCCAGATTTTTCCCCCTTATTTTGGATACCCCATTTTTATAATATTTTAAAGAGGCTGGGTGGGCCCCAGGAAGGTCCTACATCCTATATGATCCATCTCCCGCTGCAAACAGACTAGATAAAAGTCATGGCCTGCAGCGGGATTTGAACCAGGATTTCCGGCATGGGAACTCAGTTCTCTACCACTGAGCCACTCCGCTCCCCAAATTAGATGAAGGAGGGAATAAATTATTCTTGAAGTTTATTTGCAGCAAACACAATTACTAACAATCACTTCAATACTTTTGTTCGGCATTTTTGACGTCGTGAGTCACCGCACTTTTCTATATTTTATTTACAGTTAGATTCACATTTTTTTTTTTTTTTTTAAGGATTGTTACGTAAAATAATACACGAACATTTCAGAACAATTAAAAAATATGTATATATTTTTATTTTGAAGAGAAAAGATTTGTCCTGGCCGGATTTTCCGCATCTCTAGCGAGGCACTCTTCGGAGTTGCGGTATAGACGGGTTCTAATCCCGGCCAGAACATTCAAAATAAAAATATTTAAATAATCACCATCAAATAAAAATAAATAAAAACTTAAAATATCTTTACTTTAGAGGAACTCACAGGATTCTTTCTGGGAACGGGTTAACTCAATGTGTACACTGGTGAGTTACTGGGCTGAATGTTCCGGATTGAAAGATTCTGTAGCAGATAAATTGTTTAAGCCAAGGATCGACCCTTTGGTTCTACATACCCTCCTGGCGGTCACCCAGCCTCATTGTTGTTTGTTTGTTCATTTAACGTAACTTTTTGCTGCTATGGCTAATGGACGATGCTACATTGGGAGCTATAAATTTTGCCTACCCAGGTTTAATTAGGATAGGAATTTTTAACGAGTACCTGACATCGTAAAGGCTCAGGACCCCCGTTTAACGTCCCTTCTGAAAGACGGCGTAACTAAGGAATTTTTACTCCCTTTAAAAAATCCTAGGGCCACTTGACGGGCTACTAACCCGTGATCTTGGGCTTAGTAGTTTGTTACTCTAACCACTAGACCACAGGTCGCCCCAGCCTCATTTGTAAACACCTGCTGTCACGGGAGTTAGTGATTGAAAAAAAGAAAACCGTTTCTACAATTTTCACAACTTTAAATGGTTGTTATTATTTAACAAACGTTATTTCAAATAATCTTTTATAAACTGCTGATCCCATTTCCTTTATCTCGGACTTAATCTTGAATTTACAATGTGTTGTTGTTTTTTAAGCTGATTTTCAAAACTTGCTAATGTAATGTAGCAAAATAACAATCAATTGTTTTAATTACATTTATTTATATCCCTTCTAAGAACTATTTAATTTTTCTAATTACAGATTTTAAACTCTTCCCTCGACTTAAATATTAAAACAGAAGACGTTGAAAAACTTGGAACGATCAATGATATCATTTATTTAGTGCATTATCGACCTAGGGAATTGTTATGCTTTACTTCTACGAACCCACACTCCGTAGATATTTTATTTACTTCAAATTGACTTTACTTGACCATTAAATAAGTTGTACGATTTTATCTATTAAGATATATTCTTTTATCACTATTAAGATACATTATCAACACTTACATACCCATCGTTTATTAAATAAAAAAAGTAATTTATTAAAAAGTGTTTGATAACAAATTTTGTCAACGCATTGAAGCCAAAAAATCCTTGTTTTATTCCAAATTCGTGCCTGGGAATGGTAAAAAAAAAAACACATATATTTCCCTTTAGCATTTCTAATTTGTCAATAATTTAATATTGAGATTCTTATAAAATTTATTAAATGACGCCCTTTCTCATTCTACAGCTACTTGAAAAGAAATCAATTGAAATAATATTAATTCATGTAGATTTATGACCGGTATCCCCTCTACTATGAAGGGGTGAGCACAGGAAAAGAGGGACAGCTTTCAGCTCTGTATCGAAGCATTATTAAACATATTATTATAGAAGCAGTGAGTTACATTTAAAAAAAATTAAAATAATCAAATAAAAGATAGTAAAAAACTTTACGAAGTATTTCGGATTGAAAGGATAGGATACAAGAGGAATTTGATGGCTTAGTGAAACCTCAATGTTCTACTCCGTAAGTCCAAATAGATTTAATAATGATCATGTTAATAAGTTTTTTGGGTACTTGCTATTTGGACATCCGTTGACACCAGCGCTCCAAGTGTCACTTTTCCTAACTATATCTTACAGTTATTGTAACCTTTCTAAGCCCTTTGTTATTGTTTGTGTCAAGTTGAAGGTGAATGTGTTTTGGATTATTTTCAATATGACTTGGAGTTTGAAGAAGATTTTTCGCACGGTCACTGATGAAAAATCAGACCTCTTATTTCTTCAGGAGCGCCCCGCAGAAAATGTGTTGTGCAAATGGAGATAATATGAAACTACAAGTGGGGAATGAAATTAGATGGAAATGACATGCTAAAGGATGCAACAAGAGCCTGGGAGTTCGAGTTAATACCTGGTTAAGGAATCGTACTTTACTTTTGGAGACTATAGTGCATTTTATATATTGCTGGTCGGCGGAACTGACTTCCATAAAGGGAAGACACCCTTTTGATGTTATTTTCGAAGATGTTGTTTTTAATGAGCATTGCTTGTCATTAATGTTTCATTTTTTCTTGACAGTTTCTCATATTATCATATTTGAAATATTTTTATTTAAAAGAGAAAAGAACAATATCTAACTAAAATGTGATAATTTTTTAGTTAGATATAGCTGTTTTTAATGAACATTGCTTGTAATAAATGTTTCATTTTTTCTAGTTTTATTTTGTCTTCACATGTTTTTTATTTATTTCATTTCCTAAAAATCTGTTCTATCATAATAAAAGGCAATGCCTATTTCAAATTCATTGTAGGCAGCATAACCTGACATAGTCCAAATAGTGTAGTACCGTTTTTGTAATCAATCGGGATCTAAGAGCGTTTGTCAAGTATATTAAATGATAAAATTCAGAATTTAATATACGTATATACTTAGTACATGATGTCTTTTATCATGATACCGGAGAAAAATTGATTAATATGGACTTAACTAGCTTGGGAATCCAATATCTCATTCATTAAAAATACTATCTTGTATGTGATTTTTTTTTCCTTTACTTTAAATTCCTTATCTCTTTAAAACTCCTCTAACTTCCCATGTGCATTATATTACAACCCAGTATTTCGATACTTCTTCCATGCTCATTATGACCGATAATATAGTATATTAACAAAATTTTAAGAATATGTATTTAACTAGCTTGGGAGTCCAATGTCTCATTCTTAAAAAATATTTTCTTAAAACCAACTTTTCCTTTTTTTTTTCTCTACTCACCTGTTTAATAAGACACGTAAACGTGTCTTAAAGACCCAGTAATCTACAAAAATCAGCCTTTGCTTTGAGGAAAAAGGTTCAAGGGCAAGAGGAAGGAGTATATTTAGAGTTTCTAAAGATGAAGAAAGGTACCTGGAGCTACCTGCTCAGTTACCTGGAACCACCGTTGGCCACACACACACTCACTACCTCTCTACGCTCCTCCATTCATACCTGGCCTTCCATTCATCTCCTTTAGTAACCCAATACTATTGGCCTTCCTGCTCAACTGTCCCTGCATGTAGCAAGGCCTCGTTTCAACTTCATCTCCGGTGCCTCCTTATTCCGTAAATACTTGAATGAAGAAAAGTGAGATATAATCAGACGCTGATACAGTTTAAAAAAAATAAAGGATTCCTTTAATTTTTAGTAACTCCATATTATTGGGCTGTACTGCTATACTTAAATAACATTAGTTAACCTTATATGTGTAGGGAAGAAAATTGTCCGGATGGAGGACAAAGAAAATAATATGTAATACAATTATAAATAATAAATTAATATATAAAAACCTACTATTAAAGTAAACAACTTTACAGTAAATAAAGTCAGTAGTAAATGAATTTTATCTTTATTCCAATAGCTTCTTTTAAATATTATTTTATTATTATTAAAATTTTCTCTACTCTAATTGTTTCATTTTTAAAAATATCTGTATCATCTCTATCCAACCCTGAAGACTTGTATTATGGGTCGAAACGTCCCTTCTAATAAATAGTTTATCAATATTTAACTAATTATTTCTTTGACTTCATCCGAACCATTTTCCTCCCTATAATACTATAATAATGTAAGGGATTATGGCCTTTTTCAGGTAAATTCTTGATTTATATAAGAGAAAATGTGTAAGCTGTGACAAAGATGTGCTGATATGATTTAACAGCATAAAAAAAATAATAATAATTGTACGCTCAGTGTAGATTTAACATTCTGAAAAATTAAGTTTCAACACAAACATGTGAGTTGCACTCGATTAAAATGTAGAACTCTATCTCAAGTGATACGCTTTTTTCAGTATTTTAAAAACCTAAAACTTTGTTTGTTTTTTCAAATTCAAATAATAATTTTGTGGCTGCAATTACAAGTGTTTTTTTCTACTTTTGTTCACATAAATATGTAATTAATTTACTGCAAGATAGAGTCGTTATCAAATAAGTGTTCTTTGCATTAGCGGTTCTTGGTTTTCTATTGTTGTTTGGAACCCTTGATGGTTTGATCGGTGGGCAGCCAGGAAGTTCGGGAGGTAAGTGTTAACCCCATGAAGAAGGAAGAGTTCTGATCCCTAAAATTATACCTCTGTAGCGATACTGTAATTCGTTCAATTTAAATTGTGCTGAATCAAATCGTGGCTATTTTTGCTGTTCATTGACGCCTCTGCAATCACTAATCCCTTTTGTCAGCTCATCAACAGGGACAGATGTCAATTGTACGAAAATTGCAAGAGGATTTTCCCGGAGTTGGATTGCGATGGTTAAAACAGCGGAAAGATAATTATAAGCAATTTCAGTAATAACGGTAGGACGTGAGAGAGAAGCAAACACAACGACAGAATGTCGAAACTGCCCAGTTGCAACTTGCAGCGAACTCGCGTAATCAATTTTAGTGGAAAATCTCTTCGTGTTATCACTGTTCTGTTTTATTGTCAATACTGGTGATTAAAAACATGCTCGTTAGGAATACGCGAATAATAAAAAAAAAAAAACAACTGCATCAGCGTTATTTAACTTTCATTAGGAAGTACTGTCCATTTGCGCACAAAAAATTCTCTTCCAAACGGAGAATTTATACAATATTTGAACATGAATATTTATTTATATGTTTTTTTATGTATTGGTTTGATGACGATATTTCCAGTTTGCAGATTCACCAATCAACGACAAGGCCATATACAAATATTAGAGCGGTTTTATGTGATTTAAATTCCTATAAATAAATGTATTTTTTAAATAATATTAATTGTTATTAAAAAAATTCATTACATTAATTTTGGTAACATTAAATGTATACACGTAAACCTAGTATTCCTATCATTCTATCTAGTGAATCCTCAGTAACAGATATAGAAGTATTTTGTTCGAATTATTCAAAAAGATACTTTATTTTATTAATTATGTGTTATAGACGTTTACGTTTTGGGGGCGTACAGACTGCAATATTTCATAAAATTAACACATTTAAAGGGCCCCATACACGATCAGTATTACTGACAGTATAGTCAGATACTGTCAGCAATACTGATCATGTAGGGGCAATACTGATGTAGTGAAGTAGGGTATTGGTGAGTGATGGTTCACTCCATAAATCCTCAGTCCAACCCGGTGTAGGGGAGGGGATACTGACAGTATTACTGATCGTGTACGCCCTTTTCTTTAGTTCCTCAGTATTTTGTAGCTGTAAAGTGCGACGCATCGACTGATTTCCGATGCAATAATGAAAACATAGCCACACTTTTCAAAAGTTATAAATGACTTATGTAATGTTTTTCTTAAATCTTCATTTTCTTCTTATAACAACAGGATGGAACTTTTATACGTAAAATTGTGTATTTTATATGGAAACAAATTATATTTTTCCTAGTGTCTAAATGAGAGCTTCACAGGTTTCTATCACAATCCGGCTGATGGATTAGCGTTGAAAACTTTAAGTCCTCAAAATTTCGGTCTGTTGCTAAGTAGCGTAGGGTAACTGCCAACCTCTGTTTTGGGGATGCAGTCTCCGTCATATTTGTATCTTTTTTTTAATATGAGGAGAAACCATATTTAATAAATTATTGAATACGTTTTCATACATCCGAAAATAATTATAGTAATCTGATTGTTCCTTTACTGAAATCTCGTTGATAAAGATTAAATGGGTGAAATAGTCTGTCCAATAGCCAATCCTTCACCCACAAGCGACTTTTCCTCTCTTTTTTTCCAATGCCATGGCGATCACAATTGCTAAACACGCTTTATTCATTAAAAAAAGTAGGTATAAATCTGCGCGAGAAAAATATGACTATTCTTACCGTGAGCTAACTGTGAATAGTTTTTATTTATTTCTGATTTTTTCATTAGTGAAATACAGAGAGAGTTTAATTAGAAGTTTTACAGAAATAATAGAACATAAAAATAACAGAATAGTAAACATACATAAAAAGAAAGTAGATAATTATAATACAAAACATTCTAATGAAGATAAAATCAAAAATATAGCCCTGAGTTGACACTACATCAAAATATGGAAAATGAGTTAGATACTGACAGTAATATTGATCGTGTATGGTGTAAAAATACTGAAGGGCAAGTCCTTAGTATTTTCGTCATTCCAATACTGTGAGTAATATTGACCGTGTATGGGCCCCTTAAGAATTATTAAAATTCAATAGAATAATTTCAATTCCAGTTTTTTTTTATTTAATACATTTTTTTAATACTAGTAATAAATAGCAATTCCTATAACGACATAAAAAGAGGAACACTAATATATGTAAACTATACTGCCACAACCTAAGAAAAGCCTTAGTTTCAGTAAATGATAGAGATTGTACTGTTTCTAGGACAACAGTTGTTCAGGGAGGTGGTTTATACGAGATCACCCACTTTATAGAGAGTGGGTGAGCCCAAGGAGGACCTAAAGATCCCAGTCAGTCCAACGTGCCTTTTAACAGATTACACAGTCACCCACAGCCGGATTTGAACATGGACCTTCTGCATAGCGATTACATTCTGCAAATCGAACTATCCCAATCCTATAAGTAGATGTTACATTAAAATACAAAATTTCAAGTTTGGATCTTCTTAAGTTAGGTATAAAAAAACAAACAAAGGACATACAGGCGTCGCACAGACTGGTATTTTGATCTAAAACTTGGCCAATAATCAATTTTGTCAACTTTCATTCCCAGGGCTAGGATTGTGGCCTATAGGAAGTAGATAACATTCCCATCTTTTGATGAACCCGCCACGCCACTAGTCGCAACCTAGCACTCGCTGTTTACGGACGTCTTTGTTCGCGACATTTCACACAAAATCCTGTTTTCCCTTTATGTTTTCTTATGTTAAAAGTCATTTTAGCAAAAAAAATTGATATGGATATCATCAATCAAGGTTTGTAAAATATTTTGCGTATCAATTTATTTGTATTTAAAACTCCATTTAGACATATGAGGTAGTATAACTATCTACCTAAAAATATTTGACTTTCTTCATGTCTTTTCGCAAACATTTTTATTTTTGAATGTATGCAACTCCCCGCAACAGCATCAGACCTACATGTTATAATACTTTAGTATGTCTACTATAACTCCAGCTATCAAAAAAGAGTCACAAGTATTCACATCACAGAAATAAATACCCTCTAAAACACACCCTCCATTGCGATTTTAAATAACATGTGTTTATATTACTCTAGATATTGGCCATTCCGTGATGTCTATGACTAGAAAACAGCTGCACGAGATAGTTATAGGAAGCATACAACGACGGATTGACGGAAAGCATGCATATTTAGTAGAAAATGTAGTGGATATAACAAACTGTCCCCGCGAAAAAATAGAAAACCTTCAAAAAACTATTAAGGTGTTTAAAGTAGTTATACGTTTTTAGTAATGAAACCCTTTAAAACAATAAAACAAGAAAAAAGTGTCAATAAATTTTTGGCCAGGTTTTAGGTCAAAATACCAGTCTGTGCGTCGCGATGAAACAAATTCAAATGGATTCAGGGATGGTCAATATAATACTTCCTTTGCTGCGTGTTAGAAATAACTTTATTTTCTACTGGATTCTCCTCTTTTTTTACGGAAAATCCTCCATAAATAAGTTATGCGCCAAGCTTAACTCATTGCATTGAATTTTTAAATTAATGGATATTACAGAGAGCGGAAGCCATCCATGTATGAATGGGAACAGACAATTGTCAGCCTCGTTACAGCGAATATTGAGAACAAAGAAGAACCGCAATCAACGAAAACGTCGTGTAATATTCCCTCATCAAATCAAGGAGTTCTCCACTACATCGAATTAAAAACCTCACACGTTCACTTTCTTTTTCCCATCTCTCTGTGGAAAGTTGGGAAAATTTCCCACAGTTTCTCTCGAAATGTGATCAGAAGGAAATGTTGATTGCTAAGAGTTACAGGGACGGGGACAATCATTCAGCGGTCGAGAAAATTAAAGGAAAAAGAAATAAAAAAAAAAGAGAAAAATGCGCTGAGAAAAAGAGATGAGAGCGAGACCTAATTAACAGTTCTGTTAATTGAGTTTAATAAGAGCCTCGGCTTCAGGCCCAGTCTTTATGATCGATCAGGGGACTTCTTATTAAAAAATTACATTGTAAATCATGGAAGAAATCATAACATTCTGATCAGGCTTCATTCGTTTTGAATTTATGTTAGCGTTGTTAATTGTTTTTTCAGATAGTAATTGTCGGCTAGGATATATTTTAATATCTATTTAATGAAAGAAATTATACAAATCCCATTTGGCAAAATGTGTACTTGTGATCTACTTTTGCAAACCTCCACTAAGGGATTCACGTGAAAGCGTTGGTAAAGAAACTGAATTCACTTCTAGCGTTTTTCATCTCTCATTAGTAGATCCCTGCTCTGGAGACGTTTCAGTCTCCTTGTCGGATTCTGTGGTAATGTCTTTGTCATTAATGTTTGTACCAGTAAGTTTGGGTGCCCAGTAAGTGGGCTAGGAAATGTGTTTTATGTTATTTTTATTGTGTCAGTCACGAGTGGTTTGTTTAATAATTTCTTAGTCATGTAAAAGGTACAATGATTAATATAACGCAGGAATTTTGATTTGAATGGCCTGAAAGAATTTCCGCATGAGTCCCACACCTACGAGACATATGTCCATATCGTTGTAAGTAACTAATTGCATATATTAATTTTGTTAGTTAGTGATATCTCTGAGCCCAGCTCCACCCACCACGTGTGGAGACCACAGGAGTTCCCAGCCGCGTCGCTACTGGAGACAGAAGAAGAGCACTTGAACCGCAGACGCACAGGAGAAGCTGGCTATTGCCAGAACTCCAATAACAGATTTTATTTTTATTTTATGTTTTTTTTAATGTATCCCATTCCAATTTCTTTCTCTCTATATTTTGTAAGTTTTGTAGTCGTTCTCTGATTTCAACATCTCTTTTCTAGTCTGAACACCTCGGCAGCATTCCTCAAATAGTGCATCTCATTATTATTTTATTTTAAACATTTTAAAAACCATCGCACAGTATTTTTGGTCTTCAAGAATCAACTTGTTCCTGTCAAGTTAGTTGGCTATCATCAAATGGTCTGATCTTAACATGTAACGCATATACTTATTCTAAGAATCCTGTAGCATCTCTTCCTTGACTTTTATTCTCTTAACTCATCTTGGTTAGGAAGAAGATATACTTCATCCAAGCATCTTTTAGTCCCCTCCTCGATATATCACTACTTCAGCTTACAAACTCAAAGATTATTTGTTTGAATCCCGCTGTCGATTTTTCACGGTTAGTTGAGGCCCGCCGGGCTACTGGATTCAACTCAAAACGATCGGGCGTAAGAGTGTTAACCTTCGCCTTCATGCTTTTATGTCTCGAGTGTCAATTGGTCGAGATACTGCTTCAGGAAAAGAAATATAGGTTCTTCCTCCCTCAACACGTATTTGTCTTTGTCCTTAAACCCTTGGGGACGTCTGAGACAATGAATGGCACTAAACGGTCTGGGGTTATTAGTGCTCACATAAACAATATGTCCGAATGATCATTACGTTGTCTAGTGCTAACTGAAAAAATATATATAATCAATTTTATTTCCAATCTGACGGTCAATCTGAGTGATGACTTAGTAACGGGTCTATAAAAATGAATAAACATTTTTTCCCTACTTTTATGGGCTGAAATTGCACTTCTTGACCTAGTTAATAATGCTCCGTCAGGTTCTTGAGATGTCATGCTACCTCGAGCACTCCCAGTTCTGCGTCATTTTGCGGACCGTTGACTTGGAAACGGCCTGCAAGCAGTGACAAAGGGCATCCTCTGTGACGGCTGATAACACGCCCTCCAGCCGAAGATAGTCATCATCTTTATAACGAAACGAGTCCTGGGAAAGAGATCAACAAGTTCCCTGGGAACGACAGGAAGAACTGGGAGGAAGTACGATAAATTGCACTTTAGAATTAAGTAGAACGTGAAAATCATATTATGAAGTAATCAAATGACTGTATTTACTGAATCAGAAATGATCCAGGACGTGGAAAAGGCGTTGATATTTAAATATTAATCGTTCACATCGAGCTAAAATAAATAATTATTTTTTTGTTGTTCACTAGCTAAGTTACTGGTAACTTCCTTTACTTTGCATTTTTTCTTATATTAATGATTCCTTTAAATTTTTTTTTCACGAAAAGATCTTATATTTGTTATGTATTTTGATTAGCATAGATGTAAATCATGATATCATGCTTGTTGTTTAACCTATCACTAGAGAAGGTGATAAGGGACTCCGAAGTGAAACAAACGGTACTATTCTCACCAAGTCAGTCCAAATTCTAGCCTACGCAGGTGGTATAGACGTCATAGCAAGATCACAGAGGGACTTGGAACGGGCCTTCTTGGCTATAGAAGCAGCAGTGCGGAAAATGGGTCTTCAAGTCAACCAAGCAAAGACCAAATACATGGTTGCTAACCTTCTAAGGCCACCACCACCTACTCTTAGGTTGGAAGGATACACCTTTGAAAGCGTTAATAGTTTTGTGTATCTAAGTTCCCTAGTGTGTGCAGACAATATGCCCTGTCAGGATGTTCAGAGACGAATAGCGACAGCAAGCAGGTGCTATTTGGCCTAGCCAAAATACTAAGAAGTCATTTGCTGGCAAGAAAGTTTAAGATCGCTCTGTACAAATATTTAACTAGACCTGTACTGAAATACCCCTCAGAGACGTGGCCTTTATCACGTACAGATGCTTTCAGCTTGCAGGTTTTTGAGCGAAAAATTCTCAGAAGAATGTTTGGACCTGTAAGGAATGGCGCCCAGTACAGTGACAGCCAAAATGCAGAGTTGTACCAGATTTACCGGGAACCGGATGTGGTACAATTTATAAGGATCTCAAGGCTACGATGAGCGGGGCATGTTGCAAGAATGGACGGGGACACACCTATCAAGAGGCTGCTCTTTGGGTATGTGAATGGGAGGAGAAGGAGAGGACGGCCACGACTGAGATGGGCAGATGGGTCGAAGCCGACGCAAAGAAGCTCCTCAACACCAGAGCTTGGCAGACCCTGGCGCAAGACAGAGATGATTAGAGGCGTCGTCTTGAGCGGCGAAGAGGCGTACCGGGTTGTAGTGCCAGTGATGATGATGATGATTGATGTAAATACTGGCAAATATTTAGAGTAAAGTCTTTTGATCAAATGTTTTCTGCTTGAAATCCACATTTTTGTTATTTTAGAGAAGGCTAGTCCAAGAACAAAATAACTTCTCCATCTATCTAACTGTGTACATATATTTAATTAAATATGGATATAAAAGTGAAATATTGCAATCACTGCATAAAAGGATATATTATATGTGCTGTAAAAGATATATGATGTATAGCATCATAATGTGATGGTAGGAATTTTATGAGAAAAATCTAACACAGCATTGACTCAACATACAAAGGACTCGTAAGCATCTGTTTGATTTTGATAGAGTGAGGATTATTTATATAGAGGATAATATCTCTAAGAGTAAGTTATTTGAGGTTATGGATATTAAACACAATGTGGATATTACTCTTAATGATCTGATTATAAAATATCTTGAATAATATTAGTTGACCTTTTATATATATATGAGGAAGAAAATGGTCCGGGTGGAGGTAAGAAAACATTATAAAACGTACTATTTATTTTAATGCCAACGTTTCGATCCATTTTGCAGATCTTCTTCAGGGTTTATAATGGGGTTAAGGGTTGTCAGTAATGTTTATATTTGTCTGCTAATTCAGGTGAGTGTTATAACCTCCCCAGCTGTTCGGGTATTACCTTCCTTTTCTTTAGTTAGTTGTGGAATAAGTCTTGGAACAATGTTGCAAGGTTGCTCTCTTTATTTGATGATTTCCTTTGGACTTTTGATGTGTGAATTGTTATAATGTGTATTCTTTGATGTGATTTTTCTTTAAGTGTATATTCTGATGACGCTTTTTTTTATTTTTTTAAATTTTTTTCAGGGCTATTAAAAGCTTTGGTCATATGCCGAAACCCAGAACATTTTGTCGCCAATACTCTCGGTCTTCCCAATCTCCCTCTGTCAAGCCTCTTGCTGCCATCACCTCTTCAACTCTTTGCAGCCACGTTTTCCTTGGGCGGCCTCTTTTTCGTCTCTCCTCTGGGATATAGTCCAATTATTTTTCATTTCCTTCGATCATTATGGAAACCTGTAAGTATGTGATTTGGTTATTCATGTTTAAGAAATTAAATTTTATTCTTGTTTTTAATATTTTTTTGTTAATTCTCCCTAATTTGTTACGACAAACCAATTTAAATTTTCCTTAAGTTCCAACACGTGCTGCCCGTTACATACACCATACCTTATAAGTTCTCTGTAATTAAGTCAAAAGAGAAAGTGAACAAGGGAAACAGAAACATGGTAAGTTAATGCAATGGAAGGCGGTTAAATGCATACAATTAGGAATGAAAAATTCTCTTTTTGGTTTCTAGCGAAACGCTTGGGGTCCACAGGCTCCTCATAATCTTTTCCTTTATATCAGTCTCAAGTGTTCCCTTCGTATCTACGTACACTCCCAAATACTTAAAGAGAGCTCTCCGATCTAGTGACCAATTTTCTAATGGGAGAGAAGATGCAGAAGCGTTGAAGGCCATGTATTCAGTCTTCTCTTTGCTGATGTCTAGACCCCATTTAAAGTATTCCTCATCTTGCTTCCTTAGCATGTAATTATGAACATCGTAATATTATATATCAAGATATCTTTAGGTGTATATTCTAATGACGCCTTATTCGGTGAAATGCTGACAGATCAGGTATCTCCAGTACAATAGAAACTCAAGGCTTTGTTTTTTGGTATATTTCTATGTTATAGTATTGTAAAATATTTATTTATGAAAAAGTAATAAAAATTAAAACTGTATTATAATGGATAGTAAGGATGTAGAAATCAACCTTTAGCGCGATTTTCGTTACACAAGAATTTCTGAGTTAGCTTTCGTTTTCCAAGCTCAATATAGTTTTAAAATTTGAATTTAGAATGGTTTTCTGAGTACGAAAGATGTCCTGAAATCCCAAAATCATCAGCCTCCCTCCGACATGGCCGCAGTCCAAGCTCCAAGACCAAGATAAAGACGAAGAGCAGGAATTCACTAAGAACCTCCCCCCCTCCCTCATTCCGAATTCCATCCCACCAACACGGCAACAGTTGTAGCATTCCACCCTCGCCATATCCATTCTTCTTATCTCCTAAACCAGCCTTATATCCTTGCTGGTCATCTTGTACAGGTGCTCAAGTACTTCTTAGGCGTCTATGATAGGTTCACTAGAAATCTGGTATAGGTCCCCATTAAATGAAAACATAATGTCTATATAAACATGATTATTTTCTGACTACGTTCATTTGCCTTGTGACTGATATAAAAATTGTTGTTGATAAAAAATGTTGGTATAATGCATAGTAATCATATAATAAAAACTCATAAGTAAATCTTCCCGATTCACAAAAAAAGTAGCTCCACTGAATGCGAGAATTATAGACCAATAAGCTTGCTTTCGGTGTCATACAAGCTATACACCTAAGGCTATATAAACTAAGGCTTCCAGTTGAGAACCAAATAGAGAGGGAACAAGCGGGATTTCGCCCAGGGAGACAGACTCAAGATCACATTTTCGTATCGAAGCATCGCAGAAAAAGCAAGGGACAGAAATAAGAATGCAGACATGGCTTTCCTTGATCTAAAAGCAGCATTCGACTCAGTCCCTCGACAAGAAATATGGGATGCTTTGGCGGTTAAAAATGTGCCAGAAGATCTCATCACTGCAATTAAATCAGCATATGAGGCAGCGAAAGGAGTAGTGAGGATCAACGGACGGGAGTCCAAGTCTTTTCCCATAGAGAGTGGTGTGAGGCAGGGCGACAGCTTGAGTCCTGTTCTATTTATATTATTTATGGATGAAATACATAAAATCTGTAAGCGCCGTACTGCCTGGACGGCCATCGGCAAGTGGAACTTAGGAAATGTTATGTTTCAAAGCCTGTTGTATGCCGATGACATAGTATTGATTGCGGACACGAAAGACAAGCTGCAGCAAGCCGTGGTGGAATGGGAGGAAGAACTCATGCGCAAAGGTAAGACAATAAATGGCAATACAAGGAAAGTACTAGTGGTATCAAGAGAGGAACAAGAGGACGTCCAACTGATCTCTAATGGGGAGGTACTTTAGGTTGTGGAAGAGTACACCTACTTGGCGACAATCATCAGCAGTAGGGTAAGCATTGACCCAGAAGTAGCTAACAGAATATACAAGGCCAACCAGGTTTACTACACTATCTGCAACAGTATAGTTGGGCATAGGGAGGTTGGAAAGAAAACCAAAATGCACATCTACAAATCAGTTTATCTCCCAACCCTCACTTACGGAAGTGAAAGCTGGGTTATGGTGGACAAACAAGCTAGCCGAGTGACAGTGGCGGGGAAATTCCTGCGGAGAGTTGTTGGAAAGACCAGGAGGGACCGCATCAGGAATGCAAGAATCAGAGAGGAGCTGAAAGTGATCGAGCTGAAATATTCCATAAAAAACCTACAACTAAAGTGATTTGGCCACGTCTGTCGGATGGACGAAGAGAGAGAGCCAAGGAAGGCCATGGAAGCTAGACATACTGGGAAGAGGCCGAGAGCCCGTCCCAGAGTTTCCTATCAGGAATATATCCAGCGCATCGGAGGGGAGAGAGGCAAGACCCTCCAGGAAATGAGGCGGCTGAGTAGGGACCGCGAGGCATGGCTGCATTGGGTGGAGGCTCCCCTAATGTTTGTGCTTTATTTTACTTGGTAATTCATGTTTAAGAGATTAAATTTTATTCTTGTTTTTAATAATTTTTTGTTAATTCTCCCTAATTTGTTACGAAAAAGCAATTTAAATTTTCCTCAAAGTTCCAACACGTACCGGCCGTTGCATCCACCATACCTTGTAATTAAGTCAAAAAAGAAAGTGATCAAGGGAAACAGAAACATGGTAAGTTAATGCAATGGAAGGGAGTTAAACTGCATCTCTATTTGTTCATACACCCGAACCACTATATCCTAGGATATTTTTGGAATCAGTACATAGTAGAGACTGTAGTGTTTCTAAGCAAACATTGATTTAACTAAAATCACGCTCAACCGCCAGGCTTTTCCTCCAAATAAGTGTTCTCTAGTTAGTGAAACTGGGTGAGTCTCAGGAGGGTCTGCAGATCCCAGAGCTTCGGTGTATGGCTGTTAACAGAGTCATAGCTGTATGGCTGTTAACAGAGTCATATTTGTATTCGAATCTGAGACCAGGATCTAGATGTCAGAAACGTAGCGCTCGACGTCCCCCCCCCCTCAATAATTTAACTGTTATTTTTGAAAATGGTATAGTTCAGTTTTTTCATATGCGCGATATCTTAATGTAATTATTTGAATGTAAAATTACGAGCAAACGGACAAATTATTAACATTAAAAATAATTATTAAATTAAATTTAAAATAAACCTCATCAGATTAAAGCATCGATCGACATAACAATAGCCCAATATCTAAACAATGCTACCAACGCTGCATCATCATGTACATGCATGATCATGTTCGCGGTTTTACATAACATTATTCAAGCCAATTCGGCACAAAACGAGTTTAATTAAATATTTCATTCAGATACCTTTTAGTAGAATATGTATTGATTATACCTATATTTATCCGTTCGAGCCATATAACCAGTAGAATTAAATTTTAAAAAAAAGTAACTCTACAACACATGAAAGGTCATGCGTTCAATACATGGTTTGGACTGTACTCCACTAACGATTATGGATGGATTTGATTTGGTCAAAATCACGCGCAAACACCTGGTTTTATCCCCACTTAAGAGTCCCCATTTTACAGTACCTGAATCTCCCAGGAGGGTGTCTACATTCCACAGGATCGGTTCACAGCTGCAGTCAGAGCAAATAATTAATCTGCCGCAGAGTGTTTCGACTCCTCTGTTAGGGATGAATAACCTTGCACCCTACGCACTAATAAATTAAATGATACAATACGTAATTCTGCCAACGTATTTATATAATACCCGCTTGTATTCTTCTAGTATACCCTTTGCCAAACTCTCACATTATGCATTCGTCCTTATCGCTGATTATAACTTTAAGAGGTATTATCCAAATACATATATTCATGGAGACAATACAAGATTACCAATAATGTTTATTGGGCAAACATTTTTGGTAGGGTTAGATAGTATAAAATTGGAGTAAGGGTTTACTAGTTAAGTTGTAAGATTGTCTAAGTCTAAATATCCCTGCAGTGCATCTTTTTTAAAAATAATTTATACATTTAAATTTACATTTATATAACAATACAACAAGTAAATGGCCGGAATGGTACATATTGGCATGCATAAAGACCATTAGAGAAACTACCCAGTGATAGTACTCAAATAACAAGTTCAACTTAGAATGTCACGAGGCCATCTTCTTTACAGACGCCTCGGTAGATTATCAGGAATCGAAGAGGTTGCTAGGTTTATACCTAGTTATAAGGGTTCGAGAGGGAATAAAGTTCGTCGTGAAAAGTTTGATATCGGATTCGGGCCAAATCAGCAACAAATGGGACATTAAGGTCATTATGGATTAATTTGTTCGTAACAAAGTAAGGAGCATTGAGGATTTCACGAAGGATTTTCGATTGTAAGGATTGAATACGAGAGGAGTTAGATGGCTTACTGGTGCCCCAAAGCTCTACTCCGTATGTTCAGAAGGGTATAAAATTGTCAAGTATATGAATCTTTTGTAATTAATTGGGAGCTTAGAGTGTTTGTCTAGCAAATATTTAAGAAGCCTGAAACGGCGAGCTGTTTCTTGTCGACGCTGTTTCAGTGTAGTATGATGATACCAAGATGAGCACGTTTGTCAATGTGCAGTCCTAAGTACCGGACCTGTTCTACAGAAATCAGTGGGATGTTATTAAACGATACAGGAGGACAGGAAGTCATTGGTTTAAGACGGAAGGTAAAAGTGATTTGATGGGAATTGTGGGAATTTATTTTAATCTTCCAGTTTTGACACGATTTTCAAAGTCGGTGATATGAGATTGAAGAGTGTGGGATGCTATAAATGAATCAGTGTTGACTGAAAATAGACATGTGGCATCCGCATACGTGGTAAGGATGGGTTAGGATGTCAGCTCAGTGGAACTTTTGAAAATAAAATAAAAAAAGTTCACACATTTTAAAAAGTATATATATTAAACACGCTTTCATTTTTACGAAACTACCATGACAATGCCAACATTGCTATGTATGCCAGATGTCCTAAGCCTAGTGAAGGTAAACTCTCTCTCTCATATCTACTGGGCTAGCGTAACCTTAATGTTGTATGGCGTCAAGTAGTATGTTGCAATGTCACTTTGTGTGTTTATTTTGAAACAGAAAATCATGAAACAGAGGGGAAAATATAATAATACACTATAAATATAATACAGTAATAGAATATAAGAAAGAGGTTCTATGTGAAACTAAAAAGTTATGAGGATCCTTAAGCATTTGTAATATATACGCAGGATAAAAGCTTATATATTTAGGTGTAATCTAAGTGAATAATTTTAAAATTAATAAACAAATAACTTTTATTATTTAGTTGATTTGGTCGCATTGATTTTCAGAACCATGGAGTTAAGAGATAAGCTTTGGGATCCCAGGAAGTCCTTTTTTCCCTCTAAAAGTTGAAAAGTTGGGAAATCGGCTTTTATAGGAATTTCCCAGGATAATTAAACTCTTTTGGATTAAAAAAAAAAAAGGACCTTTAGAAGCTTTATAAATAAAACACACATTCTTCGCTGACTTGTTATAGGTGAAACTGGGTTTGTGACGGTGTTGAAACCTTTGTTTTAACTTTTTAAGAAATTCTTTTCCTTGTTTGTAGGTATTGAGAGCGTATTGATTTTTACCAAATTATCCTTATCAACTAATCAATTCGGCCAATAGCAATAACAGCCCTGTTTTTTGTAGAAATTCCGCATTTACTAGTAATTGTAAATAAAATTTCATCGCGAGTATAATATTAGATTACCTAATCCATCAACGTTCGTGTGTTAGATCTAATTGCAGTTATTGCTTTCATTTCATCAATTTAATTTTTAATCGCTTTATTTTTGATACTTTTTTCAGCTGTTAGTAATTGTTTCTTCATTAAATGACAAGAAACGTCGAAAAAAAAAATTATTTTTAGGTTGTGGACAGATAAATGATCAACATTTGTTTTACCTTATGTATGGAACGCGATTGAGAAATGAATAAATATGAAAAAAATATGATAAAAAAAAAAGAAAATTATAAATTATTAAATTAAATTTTCTAATGAACAAAAATATTTAATTTGGATACGGCGCTACTCGTTAAGTCGTTTTCGGACAATTTGGCAATAAAGTAAGGAAATAAAATTGGCTTACCGAAAACTTGTCTCTTCATTGACGTCTTTTAGGTGAGCTCAGCGTAGCGTACGTCAAATGCCGGGCTTCTCAATTCGGAAAGAAACTTAATAAAGGGGGTGTAGGAAAAATGGGATAACTGAATTCAAATCTAGAATTATATAAACATATGACTACTTTTTGGAAGCGGTTAACAATAGACTGATTTAGGAGGCAGTGAACAAATAGACTGACCCGGAATTATATACAAAAAAATTAGTATTCATGAAAACCAAATACAGAACTAAACATCCTAATAATTTGTTCATAGTTTTTCCATAAATTTTCATAGGTTTACTTCATTATGTTTCTTCAGGCGCTGGGTTCGTAAACTTAGTGGGCAGACCGAATTCCTGAAATATAATTAGCACTGAGCCGATTGGTAAACATCCGAATTGACCAAGGCTTAGATGGGAGGATTGCGCTAACGATGATTTTAAGGTTTAGGGTTTGGGTAGTGGTCCGTTTATGGAAGTTGGTGGTATTGACATCGAGCCTTCGGGTACGCTAGGAATTATTATCATCATGAATTTTTGTCTTTGGAATTCCCAATAAAGTTTCTGTAGATATGTATAACTTACCCCACTCTATGCTAAATTATGTGGCAAAAAACTAGACGTCTTCAAAACCTTGATTGTAGTCAACACATGGTAGCGTTTTATCGGTTCTGAGTTGGTATCAAGGTCCATTAAGATCGTAACGAACCTTAACAACACCAATGAGTTAATGCAAGATGTATTGGAAAACCACACCCACGTTGCCTTAGGTTATACGAGATTTGTCTTGATTGAATAATTCGTTTTTTAGGCCTTTGCAAAAAAATATGTCAGGAAATTTATTGTTCTTGAGAAACTAAGGAAATTAGTGTGTGTAAGGGCCATTGTACGATACACTGAACACTGTAGCATTATTTATTAATCCTCTCTGGTATAGTATATATTTAGCCCTCCTGAAATGAAGGTTCTCACCAAAATATTGCAATAGATTGATATCAATGATATTACAAATGTTAATTTATAACATATTATATTAATATTAATTTAATATATTATACATTTATGATTTATAATAAAACTTCTTTAGTTACATAAGTGGAAACAAGGGATTAATTTAACACGTAAATGACTAAGCATTAACTGAAACAAATAAAATCTTTAATGTTGTCAATATAATATAGTCTGCCTAATTTCATAATAATACAACAATATTAATGTTAATAACCACTTAGTGTTAATACAAAAGACAGTTTGCCACGGGAAGCACCCATTGCGAAAAGGAGTACTATTGTTTCCACTGTTTTACAATGCTATTTAATTACTTCAGTCTCGAAGTTTACGACACTCAATGCAAGTTGAATCTCCCCCCCCCCATCCAGGAATTTCTGCTTCAAGTAAACTACACCTTGGCTCGGTCCCCGCCAGGATGTGTTTTGTTCTCTCTGAGAATAATAGGCGCAGCCATTTCAATTTCGACTTGACGAACTGGCGGGGAACGTGGGCGGAAAACTTATTGATAAAGCCCCGGGATTCAATGTTTAGCCTTTCTGGTTACAACGTCAAATACGAAGCAATTTCGTCACGAAACATACAATTTAAAGAAGATAAAAGAAAACTATCGATGTTTTTCTGTATGTGTATTTTTCTATTTTTCATTTTATCAAGTTTTTGGTAAAGGTTGGAAAAACAAGGATTATAAATTTTAAAAAGGAGCCCCGAACAAAGAAACCAAGAAAAACCTTATAGAAAATCAAAGCCAATGCTTTTTTATTTTCTTATGTGCAAGGTGTTGTCCAAGGTAAATTTCTACTTATTTGCCTGATTTCGCCTCCTCTGACTTTTTTATTTTTTCAAAACAAAGATCAAGCGACACCACTTGGAGGATGTGTAATCAATAAAACGAAAAGAGACGAAGATATTGCTGATGATTTTCACTTTTGCTTTGAACAGTGGTAAAGAGGCTGTGTTAAGCGCATAGTGACGGGTATAATGTGTTTTGAAGTGGGCAAAATTAATATAGATAAAATTTCGTAAAATAAACTTTTTATTATCCTAATTCGCGTGATTATTGGACAAACTTTACACACACACACACACACATATATTTATATATGTATCGCAGCCATGCATAACATTGATAGTTTTTTTAATTATGACTAAAAACTAATGAAAATGAAGTAAAAATTAATGAAGCTGAACGTTTTTAAAATAAACTTTTTACTGTCCTAGTTCGCGTATTTATTGGACACGCCATGTATATATATCACAGCCATATATCGCATCGATAGTTTTTTTAATTATTACTAAAAACTAATGTAGATAAAATTTATGCAATATTAATGTAGATGGACTTTTTTAAAATAAACTTTTTATGATCCTAGTTCGCATATTTATTGGACATACATACATGGATACATGGATGGTTATGTTGAGCGTGGGGATGTGTTGTGTCTTCTTATTGACTAGAATTTGTTTTGAGTGGACACTGTTTATATTTTTTCAAAAATTCTTCAAGTTATTAGCTAATCATTTGTTAATTTTTAATAACAATTTTTGACTGGAATAATGTTTTTCTTCATTATTAAATTATATAGTTATTAGTTATTTTCTTCATTATTTCACATTTTTTTATCCACTTCGAAATTTAATAACGGAATTTTTAGTGAGGCAAATAATTTTCTGCTTTAGGTCACAAAATGGATTTATATTAAAACTTCTAACGTTATTATGACAGTTTCCTGCTTAGGTGATCCTTTCTAATTTCCTTTCCTTTCAACAGGTACTATGAGTTGTTCTGCTGCTTTGTCGGAGAACCGAAGATGATCTGTCTTATTTGGCTAAATGCTACAAAATTAAGCCGTTCTTCCTCGAATAAGTTTTTGATTCCTTCGTTGAGATCAGATGACAAACGTCGAGTAGTAAGTACTTCTTTAACTGGATATATATTTTTAAAAAAGATGAACACTTTTGTAAAATAAATCGCATTTTTCTTTACGGGTCTACAGGTTATAAAGTGATTAAATTATTTATATTGGGAATTTTCACATTCTTATGAGCTGTTTTTCGCGTTCAAATCGTTTGATACTGCCTTCTTTTGAACGCCTTATATTAAATGACGCTATAAAGACGGTTTAGTAATTTCTTTTTCTCAATTTTTTTTATAGCATCCGTGCCAAAAAGGGTATGAGATCTGAAGATGTAATAAATCTGGAAGGAGATATGAAATATAGGACACTCTTGTATGCACAAAAGATCTTCCGATGGGGCAACAGTAAGGCGGCTCCTGGCCCCTCTCCAAGCTCTTCACGATCCAACTGATAACACTTATCTCTTCATGGGTGATTAAGCAATAACATTCTGAGGGCTTCCTTCTAGAAGCCACGCCCACTTTCCCTTTAACCTAATATATGGGTATATAATATTATAAATCAAAAAAGAATTTATGATTTATTGGTAATAATTGTAATCATTGTCATCCAGAAATTATTTTAATATACATAGACTACATGTTTTGATTTGCAAATATGCTTAAATATGTATATTTATACGGGATACTATACGTATCACATAATCACTTTGCCTTAGTTGTTTGCGGAACGTCTTAAGCAACGTTGCTCTATCTATTTGATGAGTCTGTTTGTATTTTTGATGTGAGATGTGCTGCACTTATTTTTCTTTTAGTGTATGTCCTGATGATACCTGAATTGATTTAAGGCTTTGTTTTTCGGGATTCTTCCTATTGCATTCTGATTTAAAGTTAATTTCTGTTTTTGAGCATTGGCTCTTTTTTATTTATTTATTAATTATATTTATATTTGATTTAGGAAAACTTTATTTAAACAAGCAAAGTCATTAAGCTTTGGCTTAGTATGGTGTGGTACATGACAAAACGTTTACTTCGCCTGAAATCAATTATTCATTTTTCTGAGTAGCTATGTACTATTTACTATGGATTCATTTTATTTTCATTGAATAATACAACAGAACAAATTATTTAATACAACACTGAAAAAATATTCAAATGTAATCTAACTGCTCTTATTTACGGAAATAACTATTTTTCTTCATATATAAATTTTATATAATATATTATAAAAATATCGTATACATTTTATATAAAACCCCTGACGGGTCTTGAGTTCAGTGAATAGTAGGGACTGAATGTTTCTAAGACAGCGGTTTTGATAGGAGGTAATCGCACTAACCGATATTTTTTCTCTAATTTAAGGTTCCCACTTTGAGGAAGATATACAGATCCCACGGGATCCATTAAATAACTGATCTGTCTCAGCAAGATTCGAAGTCAGTACCATACATTAAAGCAGCGCTCTATACACTCGCGCCCCGTCCCCTGTTTTTGTACAAACAGTACAAAATAACACATTTTTTTTGTGTTAATTTTTTCATAATAAATACGTAATACCATACAATAAACCGAAATCTTTTATCATTAGGGATAAACCTTATACGGCTCAAAAGATCACTTTTATCATCAAAAGACGACCTATTTTGGAGGCACCGGCGCGACAACCTGCAATACAATGAAATGCAGCGAAGTGTGAATGGACGACGCTATTAAATCCCTCACAATAGAACTACCAAGCATTAGCAATATAGCAAGGGAATCCTCCCGAGGGAATACCTTTGTAGAGTTGAGCAGATGTTAAATGAACGTTTATTATATTCCAAGATATGACTCAAAGAGAGAAGTATTAAACCGAGATTCCATGTAAGTGTGTTTCTGGATACTTCTTAGAAATTCATACACAGCGATGATTCTCAACCAAAGAAACTGTTTCGGAAGAAAAAAGTAGGTTTTACATTACCACAAAATGAGATGGTTTCTGGGAATTATTAACATTTTTAAATTATACCTCGCAAAGACTAATCTTTGTATCAGCTTTTGCCTAAGCATTTAAATATTAGCTATCAAATCTATGGCAATAACATTTAAAGGCTTACGAATATGCCTTTCTATACATAAGAGTGCATAAAAGTGTACACTATATAAAAGTACAGAAACCTTTAAATATTTAAAACTGAAAACCTGGGCTGGGTCACATTAGACGTTTCAACCGAATAACTGCCATTGAAAAGAAACATCTCCATTGTGTGGTCGGCAAGGCAGAAGAAGGGATGAGACTAGAAACAACTGATTATGACTATCCTCTGTACCCTACAGGAAACGATCTTCCACAATAGGCAATTAACATGATTTAGATCTGCACACACAGGAGGATGAGGATCCCAAGAATGTATTGAAAGGGTGAAAATGAAACCTTAATGTTTAAATAATATTTTTGTGACTTCACTTCCTTCTTTCTTACCACTACCACGACAACACAGAGAGGGTCTTGAGTGCAGTATATGGTAGAGAGTGCACTGTTTCAATAGCAACGATTGTCAAGGGAGGTTATTTATCCGTATGTTGGGGTGATTTACTAGGGTATTCACTTTACAGAGGCTGGATGAGCCCAAGGGTTTGTAGATCCCACAGAGTCCTACTGCATATCATAATGACCCTTCCGGTATATGACGCCTGCCAGGAATTCGCAGTTCCTTGGTTTTCAACTAAGCATTCTCCATAGATAGACATATATCGACCAAACTGTCTAGTTAGTTAGAAAGGACCGTCATGTAAAGGGCGTAAGTAAAGGGCGGAGATTTGCTGATGAATCCTGTCACACGGATCCTATTCGATATAAATATCGAAATTTTAACTGAAATTCGGTTCCCCCATTGCTTAGAAAAGGATATTACCAACTGAATTTCTCATTTTTTTTTCAGGTGTATAGGTGAGCTATATATTTTTTCGGTTGGTATTATATACCATGTAGATTTTAGGCTACATTATCGCGTTGCTTTTAGTTCGATAATGACTCCCTTCGGGGAATAATTCACTAGTCTTCACATTTTCCCATGAACATGAACGCGGAAAACTCAGTCTATATTTAAAGGTCAAGTCTTTTTTTTTTAGTTTGGGTGGCGCACGAGAGCCTTTAGAAAAAATATGAGTCACACATTCGTTGAGGTTCTTCTTCTTCTTCTCCTTCTTACTTTTGTTCCTTGCCCGAGGCGATTTGATAAGCTGAATCAGTTAACCTATTTTGCGAGTGATAGCCCAGCAAAACAGGCACATGTACATCGGGACATCTGGCCTCCAGAATACTTTGATCCCCTCTCGCCTTGCTATATCCCCTGGGGGTTTCACCGAGCTTCCCCTAACCTGGAGTACCGGTGAATTACTGCAGTCAGATAACTGGGAAAGGGGGTCACAAACTGTATATCTATAATCACACGCGGAATTTTCTTAGGCGAGTTATAATTGATAAATTCCGAAAAAGGACTGACACCTTCAGATGATCAGACCAATCCCAGAAAGAGGGGGCGACCTGTGGTCTAGTTGTTACGATAACAAACTACTAAACCCATGATCGCGGGTTCGTAGCCCTGCAGGTGGCCCTAGGATTTTTTAAAGCTTAAAAGGGGGTCCCGAGCCTGTACGATGTCAGGTACTCGTTAAAAATCCCTACCCTAATAAAACCTGGATAGGCAAAATTTACAACTCCCGCTGTAGCATCGTCCGATTAGCCATAGCAGCATAAAGTGACGTTAAATGAACAAACAACCCCAGAAAGAGTTAATTGGGCCAACATAGATTTAAGGATTGTATGATAGAATTGAGGTTAATAAGCTAAATCCCCTATCGGTATAACAATAAAATTCCACAATGAAGAATAGAAATGGCAGTTTATATTGTTGCAATAAGTCCGGTCCAATGGATGGAGACTATCGGTATAGAAATATATTTGTTCCCGGTTGAAAAACATATTTTAGCGGATTCTATGATGGAGGGCCAGAGAGGCCTCGGCAGTCGCTTTGTAGCCCAAATCTGTTATTGACAAGGCTCGTATACAACTGTGTCTCCCGTCCTGCTTTGGATTTACATTTCGCATTTGAAATCATTCACCGTAACCTTTTGATAACTCTCCTTTCTCTACGCGACGGATCAAATAAAATGTTTATAAAACCCGACAGCATATGTTATTTCGTTTTTATTGAAGTCGGACAAAAGAGGAGTTGCATATGTCAAACAGCTATTCAATTCTGCGCAGTTCCATAATATTAGCGATTTAAAACACAACAGAAAGATCATTATAAATTTATTTTTATTATTCGTTCGAGAACATTTTTATATTAATGTAAATACTCGAACTCATCTGTATTTATATGTTGTTTATTCGCTTGGCCCTGCTGTGGGAAATCGGACGACATAACCAAGAATTTTTATCCCCTTTTAAAAATTGTAGGGCCAACTGACGGGGTGTGAACCTATGACACTGGACAGAAGGTTGATAATGTAACAACTACACCACAGCTGAGTACCCTAGTCCTTTAAACATAATATTTTAAGTGTCAAATTTTATTTTTCTTAAATTGAAAAAAATATAGATAAAAACATTTAATTTCAAATACAATATGAATTTATATAATCTTAATTAGGCCGTTTAAATTCAAGTGTAAACCTTTTGGAATGTTTATAATTATTATGTTTGCAATTAATAATAGATCCTTATTTTACAGATTATACTGAAACCTGAATATTTGTCTATCGCAAGATTCTTATTTGTCACTTAAACGTCGTGCATTTAGTGGCTTCCAGTAAGTGAATATGTCATTCAAACGTTTTAATTCCCTTCACCACAGGTGAGCCCCAGTTTTTATTTCTTTGTATAAAATGTTTTTCTAATTGATCAGTCTTTAATTATCGAAAATACCTTCTCCGTTTATATTTATAGAATAACACTCTTAAATATCCTTTAAATATAGCCCTATTAAAACAAAAAAATGTACTTAAATCTGCTGAAACAACAGTTAAAATGTCTATAAATATTTACAAATATTAGATAAATATTTAATAGCTCTTACCTTTAACAGGGGAATTGGATCTCAGTTCTCAATATTTACTTTAAAGTTTACTTTGTTGTTTATTTTGGTTATGATTAATTTTCCTGTTTATCAATTTATTTTAGAATATAATAGAATAGAAAAGTAACTTTACTCCGAGACTATGTTCCTTAAGAATAACAAACATTAGCAGAATAAACACAATATACACCAGCCTAGAAGACTAAATAACACTAATCATAAAGCATTTACATACGTGCTAAAAAGTAAATAAATAAAAAAAAGAGTACATTTTCTTACAAAATACTAAGCATCTTAAGATAATAAATAAATAACTGCAAATAAAAGCATGAGCTAGAATGTAATAACTTCTTTACAATATGAACATCTTCTTTATAGAATAAAAAAAAAACTAAATAATAAAACCAATTATTTAATACTTATTTATTTAAGCAAATGACTAACCTGTTTCGATAGCATCTGTTTAGTAATTGAGGAGATGTTAGAAAAGCAAGGGTTTCAATGAGAATAGGAAAGAAACATGGCGGATATTAGGAGGGAATGAGTTCCTGACGGTGGAGGAACGGGTGGGAAAGGAACTCTAAAAGGAAAACAGGCGATATCTTGTTTCCTGGTCCTGGACTGAGGAATTTTAGTTTATAATTTGTGTTAAAAAAAAATCATTATGAATATCTTGAATTAAGATTAGCCTTATTGTTTAAGTAATAAACGTCTTTAAACCTTAAAAATTCTTAAAGCTTCTGGGTCCATTATGGATTACCAAAGTTTCATTACTCCAAATGGTACAATAGTATTTACCATAAAATCATTTGTGTGTTTTAAAAAAATATTATGTGCTATTATTAGTTGGTGGATTGGCAACACTTAATAACGGTTTTTTATACATTTAAATAATTCAGTTAATATTTGTCATTTACAGTTGGACTCAATATTCATCTGGTATATTATATTTTGTTATTATTATTTCCTTCTATTATTGTTATTACTTCATATATTTTTTAATAGTACCTATTTCAAACCACTAATAACATGTTATTCATTATATTTTGTAATAAAATCATACCTCTTACAATTGTACTATGTTTTATTATATTCTAGATTTCTTTCTATTATTATTATTTCTCATCAATTAATTCATAATTAATCTATTACTCTTTGTATTTCTTTCTTATTATTTCTGTGTCTATAACCTCTTATAACTTTGATACTGCATTGTTTATATAGTTATTCTGTTTTCTTTCATACTCGGCCCTGATGATGGGCTAAAAATTAGGCCGAAACTTTGTCACAAATAAAATAATTTAACCTTATTTTGTGCAACATTAATTTACCACACACCCCGACCATATTGCACTATTATTACATTATTTATCGTTTATATTTTTGTCAAGGATCCATCCCGAAGTTATTCCTTTACCTGGAAGGACACCTAAGGATGAGAAAAACGAATATTTTTATTGGAAGGAGCGTTTTGCAGACAGGGTTAGGGTTAGGGAGGAGGGGTTTGGGTAGAAATTGAAATACGGCAGATAGGCCGAGAGGGATTTGAACGGGTCGAGCGATGCTAGATATATCTCCACTACTTTCCTCGGTCCAGTAATCGTCCGATTGGCTTTAACGCCTTCCTAATTCCCAATTCTATATTGAACACGGATTATCCATTATACTTATCCATTATATATTTCTCATATTTATAATTATCTTCGACATTATTAATATATTTATAAAATAATAAATATTAACTATGAAAAAAAAACTCAACCAATACAAACTATGATGATAACTGTATTCAGGAAATGGTACTTTTCCTGTAATTTTTCTAAGCCAACAGTTGTACAGGGAGATGGTTTGGCCAAGATCAAGCTCAATTACCGCTCAATTGCTTAATGTATTAATTATGCCTGATGTATACAAATAATGTGCCAGAACGAGAATTGTGAAAGATTATAAAGAATTTTCAATATTAATTTATTGAAGAATAGTAAGATACAAAAATGTGCAAATATACTTAGTAAATGCATTCGGTAAGTTGTTATATAGCATTTTATATAAATTCATTGGCAAGTATTTAGTGAAAAAATATGTATGTACATACTGTCGAAGTGGAAAAAAAGTAATATAAATTTCTATTATTATATTTATGAAACAGGAGAGAAAAAAAAAAAAAATCAGTACCGCTATAGCTCATGAAATTCTGGGGGGCAGTACATGGTAGAGACTATACAACGGTTGTATATGACCAATAGGAGGTAAATGACCAAGATCTGGCCCTAGTAAAAAATAGAGTGAAAAAGAGATATTCAGAGAAAAAAATGTTTAAAAACCTTAAGTTTTAAGAATCTATTTGGTGTTGTGATTTGGAAATTCAATGGCCCTTTATCGAAGTTTTAACTTCATATTCAGTCGCTGGCCGGGACTATTTATATATAATAAAATGTAGATAAACTCCCACGTCCCGGCCAGCGAATTCTTTAATGGACTGAATATGAAACTAAAACTTCGATAATGGACCATTGATTTTCCAAATCACAACACCAAATAGATTCTTAAAATTAAAGAGAATCATAAATCTCTTTAATTTTGGATTAGAAAAAATAAAAAATCTTAACCACTACAAACCATGATGGGTATAGAGTTTATGGTACATAGTAAGGACAGCACTGTTACCCAGCCATCGTGTGTGCAAAAGGTGATTTCGTAACAATCAACCTCCAGGTTTTTCCTACAATAATTACTTTACAGAGGGTTATTGGCCCCGGTGGGTGAAAATGATTTTCAGGTCCCACAGAGTCGATTCATGGTTGTTGACAAAGTAAGTGATTTATTTCGGACTCGGGACCAAGATATTCAAACACCCTACGTTGTTATCTATTCCGCTTTATAATAGTGTAGGAAATTAAAATGACTCTTTTAATAATATTGGCCAAATGGAATGAATCCCAAAACGTAAGGCTTCTTAATAGCTCATTCAAGAAAAGTTTTTCCGACGACAAATATATTTTAAGTTGAAAAGAAAAAAGGAAAAGCGTGTTAGAGGCTAGATACTGCCTGCTTTCAAATTTTTGAAACTGGATTGGAAAAACTTACAAACTGAATCCAATTTAACTTTAGCACTTGCTGTCGACGAGAATGGGACATGCTTCCTTATGGTTATGTATAAAAGCTCATTTCTTTTTATGTAAAAGTTTACTCCAGGAGATGGTGAAGTAAAAAATTATTCCTTCTTCGAGTTGAACTTTATTAAATATAGCTGATATGAGAGTATTACAAAACTGCTAGACGCGGCCTTTTCCCTGTGGTATAGCTAGTCTTATGTTTTGGTATTACTAGCAATCAAGTTTGTCAGGAATGTAATTACATACAAATAATAACTAAACAAACATACATAAATACATTACACATAATATATATATATATATATATATATATATATATATATATATATATTATATATATATATATATATATATATATATATGTATTGTTTTAAATCAATCTTTAACACATAATAATATAAATAACTTCTTCTTATCTTTCCAGTATAATTTATTATAAACTGTATATTATAGAGCTTTAAAACTATATATTTAAACTATTTATAAATTTTTAATATATATTTTTAATTTTTAATGGGTCTAAAAAGTTCTTGGTTATGCCGTTCTTCAGAAGCGGTGTCAGGCAAAATTTAGGACTACCACAGTAGCATCGTCCGATTAGCCATAGCGGCATTTGTAAATTATAAATATATATTTGTATATAAAAAGTAGATGTTTGATTGGAAAATAGTTGACTGGATAATTCAATGATGGATTTAATTGGTCAGGGGGTGCAGTCAATGATAACACAAAAAATAAGCAAAACTTTTTTTAATTAATTTTGCCAACGTTTCAGCCTACGTTGTAGGCCATCTTCAGGGCAAATAGTGGGTGCGGAGACTTCTTATAACACTAAAACTGTGTACTGAACTCATATATGTACGTATATATATTAAAATAACAATTTGTATTAATATTAACTCATACTTTTCTGTCATTCTCTGAGAAAACCACAATGTCACCCACAAATGCCAGCAGTGAGAGGCTTATTGGGCTCAGCTTGGGATATCCTAGGCGGAGCTTCCTCATTTTTGTCTTGGCCTTTCGAAGAGCTGAATCCATAACCAAAATGAACAGTAGGGGACTCAGAACACATCCTTGCCGGATTCCAAAGGTGGTATCAATTTCCTGAGAAGTGTAATTGGCAAATCTTACTACACTCGTAACGTTTTCTGATATAAACTTTCGTCCGCAAGTATATGGCCTTTATCCATCCCCTTTTCTCTTAAGGCTTGCAAGATATCATTTTTTCTTACACGGTCAAACGCTTTTGTGAGACCATTAAAGCACAGAGACATTACATTTTCATTTTCAAGGACTTTTTTAAAAACCGGTCTCATTGCAAAAATCAGGTCTTGGGTGCTCCGATTTTCACGAAAGCCTTTCTGTGCGTCTTGGAGCAATCCATTAAACGTCACTTTTTACTGCTATTGCTAATCGGTCGAAAAATCGTTCAACGTTAACAGCAATTTTTCACATCTATAGAGAAAAGTAAGAAGAATAAAAGTTTTGTGAAATTCCGCGTTGTATGCTCCAATATTCTCTTGTGGACTCGTCTTATTTTCCTATTTTTCGTCCTATTTTGAAAAGGACGTTCTATGCAATATTATTAGAATATTATAATCATGAATTACGGTACTAGAAAATAACAAACCAGTCAACTTTTCGCAAATTAAGGCATCAACAGGATAAAAAAAATCGCATCAATGAAATGCATGTCTCTCATCAACATTACTAACAGTTTTATCATTGAAAGGATCTGATGAATGAGTCTGTTTTTTTTTTTGTTTTTTTTTTTTTTTATTTTAAATTAGCATTCTAAAACTTATTTTACCTCTTTTTTGTTAATATATTTTTATCATTTGCCCTCACTTCGCTAGGTATGACTGTGAAACGCCAATTTCTTCCCTATAGTTAGGTCAGTTATTAATTATTGAATAATACACTATTAATTTATTAATTCAAACTTTTAGATTTTAATTAATATTTTAGGTTTTACAAGGAGGAACATCGTCTCAGCGTAAACCTGACTAACCGTTGACTAGTATTGACCCAATATGTTAACATGCTCTGTTTCACAAGACGCTCCAAGCCGTTCAGACAATAGAATCCATTTCCCATTCCAGCTTCAGCTCAAACCTGGCTTAATTGCGTATTTTACCTCCCCACTTCCCAACGTTCGCTTTTAGTCCGGATTAAATCATTATACCGTCCCACCCGATATCCCCTTTTGTCGATTGTACTGGTCCTGAAAAAAGAAAAAAAAAAAAGTAAATGAAATGAATATGTAAATTCACCAACTTGAATAATTTTTCGATTTGGAACGATACTGATGAGTTTAAAGTTGTTTTGAAAATATGTTTGGAAAACAATTGCCCTTTTATTTCCTGCAAGGAAAAAGGAATAAAATAAAATTAAATTTAGAAAAAAAAATAGAGAGAGAAAGAGTTGCGATTTAATCTATATGTTAATAAGATAATATTATTACGCTTTCAGATTTTTCTCGTTTTTTTTCCAAAAATAAAAAAGAGTAAATTTTTTTTTATTCAGTTTCATTACCTAACTCAGATTTATTCGAAGCCAATTTTATATTCCTCATTTCTGATTTTGTGAAATAAAATACATTTATATGAAAAAAAAGTATATCACTACACATCCCATGAGGGGTATTGGGCTGAGTATATGGTAGAGTCTGCTCTGTTTCAAAGTTATTCAGGTAATTGATGTGTCCGATATCACACTCAACCGTTAGGCTTCCCCCAAATTTGGATACCAACTTTAGAGAGGCTGAATGAGCGCAATAAGATTTATATACGATCTAAAATTTCAAGGTATTTAACAGGCCTTAACGTTACTAGGACAACGGTTGTGTCCCTAATCACATTCAATTGCCAGGTTTTCCTCCTAGTAAATTACTAAGGGTCCCCAGATCCCATATTTTATTACCCGTCAGACACTAAATGTGGTAATTTATTGCATAGTAATTTTTTTAATTTATGATAATTTATGTTTAAGGTATGTCAAAAGGAGCGGAGTCACTCAGTGGGAGAGTGCCAAAGGTCATGCATGGCCTCAAGCAGTAAAATCATACTTTTATGTAATCTGTTAGCAGCCGGAGACGGACTGGATGTATCCAGATAGATGGATCTAGGACCCATCTTATGTCTGTTGGGTACTCGAGATAGGTGAAAATCTGGCGGTTCAGCATGCTCTAGGACAAATCACCTCTCTGTAATACAATCATTGTCCAAGAAACAGTACAGTCTCTAATACGTATTGAATCCAAGACCCTTCTGGGGTCGTAGTGGTTCAGATATGTTCAAATATTCAGAACGATTTATGTAAATTTTTACTTAATTTTATTTATCTATTTTTGTATATTATCACTGAAATAAAAAACAAATTTTTTAAGTATCTATATATTTTTTAACAGTATCTTTATATAAAGGGGAGATAAGATATAAACAGTTTTATAACTGAAAAGACTAGAGAGAATATTTAGAGCGGGTTGTTGTTGCCTTTTACATGCGGTCCCTGTGACTGTGTCGTTGAAAGTGTTGTGTCGAGTGCCCTTCCCCTACCTTAGGCCCTTATGTACTACAGCCAGCTAATTAGTATAGAATAGGGGAGTCTCCTGTGTCATTCTCTCATGCTCACCTTAAAAAAACCTGCATTTAAATTTAAAATATAATATTATATATAACAAGCGTCTACATTTAACTTTCAGAATAGTACGGTGAACTTACTGTAGAATAAGTGCCTCCTAAATAAAGAGGCACTTAAAGCTGTGTCCGTCTGCTGAATCACTATGAAATAATAACTTAATGAAAACATAATTTTTTTTAATAAAGTACTACAATTCTTTTAATACTATTTTATATCACATCTATCCTTTTTATTGAAAAATGATTCGTTTAACCAATAATTATGGGTTACTAATATCACAAAAGAAAAACAGATTAATAATACCTCTTTTTTTATGAAAATAATTATTTTTTTATTAATATTTACCTATCATATACATATACATATACACATACATCCTTCTATGTCTTCAATCGTATATTCTTTTTTTTTAATAAAGCATTTTTATCGTAGTAAAGTATATTTAAATTTGAAAATAAATCGAAATAAAAATATCTAGATATAATGTAATTCAGTTTCTATTACTAAACTTTTCTTCAAACGGCCAGTTATAACCCATAATTTCGTAATAAGTTTAAACTCAATAGCTTAATGAAGGGGTAGAGGTAATTGTAGAAGAAAACATTTTTACTCGATTATTTATAAATCAACTAATTATGTATATATATTTTTTTTTAATTAATATTCCAGCACAAACGCTTTTGCGATAGCAACTTGCCTGTGACATTGGTTGCTCATTCTCACAATAATATTGCTAAGATAATAAGATGACTTTCCAAGGATAATGGAAACACAAATAGATTAAACTAGATGGAAGTTTTTTGTTTACAAAAAGAATAATCATGTTTACTAATCTTAAGAAAATTCGATATTGAAAGCAAAGCTCAACAATTGTTTTAAATTTTTTCTGAAGCCACTTAAACTAAATAAATAAAATTATAAATTTCCCGATTTATTTTTGAGCAGTTTACCTTTTAGCGGATCGATTATCCCTAGAATTCTCTATTAAACTTCAATGGGCACGATATTTCAATAATATTAAGAATGCAGAAACTACTCATAATAATTGATAATTCAATTTCAGCCGTGTTCGATTATTTAATTTAATAACTTCACATATGTAATATAGTAGCGCTATATTCTGCAGAGAATATTAATAATTTAGTTATTTACTAAAGCTTTTAATTATATATTCTGCAGAGAATATTAATAATTTAGTTATTTAATAAAGATTTAATTATATATGTTAATTAACATGAAGTTCATTACGTGGTTTATTGTAGATTTAATTAATATACTAATGAGTTACTGAATAGATCAATCATTTTTTTTTTTTAAACCATAAATAAATGTAAAAAGGCCGAATGCATTACAACCAACCAATACCAAACTGTAGTTGCTAGAGAATTTTAGCATGTGTCGGCCTAATACAATATAATAATAAAAGTAAAAAAAAATATTTCAGAAATTATGCAAATGCCATTTGGCACACGTTGTATTTTCGATCTTCTTTTGAAAACTCCCTTAAAGGATTATCGTGGAAGGAGAAGAAGCGTGGATGGAGAAACTTCCCATTGAAGGCACTCCTAGCGTGGTTCATCTCTTGGTAGTTTCAGTCTCCTTGTCGGATTCTGTGGTAATGTGTCTATTACTATTGATTGTACCAGTAATATTGAATATCCAGCTAGTGAGCCATGGTTTTTGTTGAAAATATAATATAATACTAAATACTTTGATTTGCCCAGCCGCATACTGGAATGGCTAATTAATAATTCGAAAATTGTACATCCAATTTCCCTTAAACAGGAGGGGAATATTCGTGAGCAAACAAACAATGCAGTACTAATTATATCGAATTCTTTTTTTAAATTTTATTTGTTGTTGATTGTATTCTTCTTCTTCCCCCGAATAACCCATTTGTATTAATTTTTAAATATTTTTATTTGAAAAGAAAAGATATGTCCAGGACATGGACTCGAACCCACTTCACTAGCGTGGAGCTCTTGCCAACTGAGCTATCATATATATACCTGTATATAATATATACAGGATAGCTGTATATACCAGTATATATTGTATATACAGTATAGCTGTATATACTACTGTATATATATCCTATACAGGATAGCTAAGTTGGCAAAAGCTCCACGCTAGTGACGTGGGCGACCAGGGTTCGAGTCCCGGTCCTGGACATATCTTTTCTTTTCAAATAAAAATATTTAAATATATCGAATTGTATTCGACAAATCAAAATAAGAAAATTTTTAATTTTCTTTCTTTATACAGATCCCTTGGCGTTCAAAGTGTTTTCCTGCCTGCTAAGTTTCGTCCTTTCATATCTTCCTTTTCTCTCTAAAATTCCGTGTGCTCGTTTTGTCTTTACCGTGCCTTGAAACCTGTTAATTTTATGTTTGGTAATTCTCTTTGCGGTCCTTCTGCGACTCGGAGCTCTTCTAGTTTCATTTGAGCCATCTTAAACCAGTTGGGTTTAGAGTCACCTGTGGTGTTGGGGTTAGTATCTGTATAACAAAGTACTATGCCCGAAGTCGAGTATTCACAACCCGGCATTTGGCTTTAGGATTTTTTGAAAGGAGGTAAAAGTTCCTTGGCTATGCCGTCTTTCGGAACGAACATAAAAAGGCGGTCCTGAGTCTGTATGTTGTCAAGATCTCTAGATATACCAGGAGAGGCGAAATTATGGACTCCCACTGCAATTACCTGTTTATCCATAGCTGAGTAAAATGATGTTAAATAGATAGTCGAAATTATTATTCAATCTGTTAACAGTCGTGGATGAACTCTGTTGGTTCTGGAGACCCTCCTGGGGCTCCCCAAATTTTAATGGTGGGAAAACCTGGCAGTTGAGCGTGATCTTAGACAAATCACTTCCTTGTGGCCAAAACAATCTCCGACTGTTGTCCTACGGAAAGGAGGAAAAGGGGAGGACCCAAAAAAAATATGGTTGCAAGGCGTAGAAGAGAGCGATGGCCGCGACGGGTCTTGGAGAAGGAAACTGGCTGGACCGAGATATGTGGCGAAACCATTTAGATACAAAAAACAACTAAGTTGTACAAAAACCGTTAAATAAATAAAGTTCCCGATACAACCGAGGAAACAGTAAAGTCTCTCCCACGTACTGAACCCAAGACCCTTTCCAGGAGGATAGAGGTACAGGTTTTTTTTTTTAAATTTCATATACATTATGTTTTCCACCCATACCAAATACATAAGGTAAGGATTTACTTTTGATATATTACCTTATACTTTTTACGACAGGAATATATGAAGTACGAGTATGAGACCATTCAGGAAGATATATATTGTTGCGTGCCCGGGACTGGAACCCAAATCGAGTAACCGTAATTTTAGAACAACTCGGTTTCAACCGGAAGTGATTTATTGGAAAACGGAAATTATTGTTAGAAGTATCGGATATTGTGACGTGGAAGGGTCCTTTCTGAGGGAGGGTGCCCAGTATGGCAACATCGCAACACCAACCAGAGCTCAGGTGCTATAAACAGTATCGTCGTACCTTGTCTCCGGGGAAATAATATTAGTAAGGCTGAAGGAGTAATGTTATGGATGAAAGAATAACTATTAAAAAAAAATTACACATGGATTATTTTTAGATGACTTTTACGGTATAACTGGGAGCGGGGTACCTCATTGGTAAAGGTCCTAGGTTCAAATCTGGCTGTGGCCAAGATACTTTATATTATCTGCTAATAGCCGAGGATGGACATTAAGTGACTTGGATACCCTTCTGGGGCTCATCCAGCCTCTTAAGAAGGGTATCCTCAATTGAAGGAAAATTATTATATAATGTGTAATATTTAAGGGTGGTAATAATTCTAAGAAAAACATTCTTTTCCCCATTTTAGTTATAAAGTTTATTATTAAATTTTTAGCAAATATTCTGTGAAACAAATTATACCAAAAATGTAATTAAATGTAAACATTCCATTATTTACAAAAAATTTTCTTCGAATATAGTTTTAAGTTCTTCTCTTCATGATATTATAATTTGAAGAATACTTATACAGCAGAAACAGAAGGTAAGTAACACGTCAATATGGGATGCTTGATGTTTCTACAAATATGAAGTAAAAAATGACTGCAAAGGCATCAACGATTTTTATTATAAATTTAAAATTGATTAAATCAATTTTATAATTCCTTAATATCAGACACGTGTCAGATTTTTTTTTGACAATACGTCTTAAATCAGTGAATACAATTTCAGCAGGTTTTTTAAAGATTATTACCTACTATCTGCGTGTATTTCAAATTCGGTACTAACTAATATATTTGTTCTTGTATGTTGAATGGAAAAAACATATTGCCATGGTCAATATAAACTAAAAATAAGTTCTCCCCAATCTTGATAGTTCTTTACCATACATAATATTAAAATGCAATTGGAAAACTCAAAAAAAATAAAGACTAAAAGGAATCATCCCGACACATACACGAACAAATTTAAATAATAAAGATCAAATGGAGCGCATCTTACATCAACGTTCCAAAAGGATTCATCAGGCAAGAGACTTCACTCCAAAACGTTCAAACAAATACTTATTTACTTAGTCTTGGTGTGAGCTGGTTGAGTCTATTTAGAAAATTTAAATTTAGCTGATTATTTTCCAGTATTTCAGAGACTAAGGGGGTTGTTTTCATTGATTTTTCCAATTGCATACGAATAATTAATTAAGGCTATTTTTTAATATTTCTTCAATTTTACTGAATTACTAAAGCCAACTTGATTTAATTCATTTTACCACCTTGAACTCTTACCACGATGACCCTTTTTTTTTACACTATATATTTTAGTATTTCGGTCCACACACAAATAAAATCTAGAAACAACAAGATTTAAATAAATAGTAAATTTTCAATGAGTTTATGTACATTGAGTAACAGGGTCGTAGAGAAATAAAGCGGTTGAGAGGCGTAGTGACCCGGTTATTCCATTCAACAAAAATAAAAGTAAAAAAAAACTGCTTCGTCAGTTCCTCTCTTCCCGGATTAAAATCTGACGCATCAGCTGGGACGGTTGTAAACTAATACAATTCATTCAGAATTAGTCAGCAAGCTTTTTACCAAAACTAATCTAAAATGGAAAAAAATATGAAATGTAATATTCACTAGTTTACACTTAAAAACTGTTTCCGCTAAAAGTTATAAAGAATATTGGGTTCATTATTATAGGGTATGGATTCAGTATGATAGGGACTGAAATGTTGCTAAGCCAATGGTATTTTTAAGGAAGTGATATGGCCCACATCCACTCAACTTCGATGTTTTCGCCCAACTGAGGGTAATCGCTTTATAGAAGCTGGGTGAACCCAATGTGGGTCTCTAGATCCCACGTAATTTTCGGTTTATTATAATAATTATTGTTGTTATACAGACTTTACGGTTCTTCAAGAGCCCGACCTTCTCTCCACTACAGCCAACTAATCTCTGCGATTAAATTAATTAATCAACCGTCCGGTCTCGAACTAGCCACCTTGTCCTTTGCAAACAATCACATCACCCTACCAGCTGAGGTCCTTCGTTCTATGGTCAACGCATAGCCGTCTACTATTGTTCCCCGATGTTTGTAAAGGATCGTAGATTATAAATATAATTTACGAATGAAAACAAACATAAAAATATCATAAAACGAATTTTACAATATCCTAATTAAAACAATGACGTTTTTTTTGGAAAGTTATCGGTTGGCTAGTTTATTTTACCGGTGTTATATTTATCTGTTTGATAAGCCAATGACAGTTTTTATTCTTACGAGTATAAGTGAATATATATTCGAGGAAGAAATTGGTCCGGGTATAGGTAAAAAAATTCTCTTATAAAGAGAGAACTGTTTATTTGGAACCCGACGTTTCGACCCACATTGCAGGTTTTCTTCAGGGTTAAATATACAAGATTATATGTACTAAGTAGTATAAATAAGAACCAGAAGAGGATTGAATTATATATTAACAAAGAAGGATCCAACAAAGTAAGAAATGAAAAATTAAAATTTAGATAATGGAAACACAAATAGAATAAACTAGAGGGAAGTGTTTTGTTTAAAAGAATAATCATGTTTACTAATCTTAAGAAAATTCGATATTGAAAGCAATGCTCAGCAATTGTTTTATATTTTTTCTGAACCCACTTAAACTAAATTTATAGTTATATAGTATATAAATATAAATATAAATATATAGATATTTATAGAATTATAGTAAATATAAATTAAAATAGTATATAGTAAAGAGTAGTAAGTGTAATATATTGATAGAGTATTATTATATTTAGTAAGTACTATTAATAAAAACCAGAAAGGGGATGAATTATATTATAACAAAGAGTCACTATGTATTAAAAAATCAGTAATATTTAAATCCAAAAAAGTAACAAATGAAAAATTGAAATTTAGAACAGGATATAGAAAATAAAAATACAACCTAAAGATTAATAAAAATTGTAAAAATTAGATTAGGAATTGTAGACACATATTAAAATTTTTATTGAGTTATAAGAAATTGTATACGGAATAACTAATAGGAATTTTATAAGAAATAACTTATAGGAATTTTATAAGAAATAACACATTTTGTAAGAGATGTTAAAAAAAGTTTAACCAAAAAAAAATATAAACCCTATGTACCCTTCCTCATATATATATATATATATATATATATATATATATATATATGATCTAGAACCCTCCTAGGGCTTACCCTGCCTCTATAAAGTGGGTACCCGAAATAAGGGTGAAATCTGGTGGTTGAGCGTGTTCCAGGACAAATCACCTCCATACAAAACCGTTGTCCATGAAACAGTACAGGCTGTACCATGTACTGAACCCAAGTTATAGCGGCACAGGGTTTTTTTTTACTAAATAAGTCTAAATGTTATTACACTATTGTGCGGATTAGTATTTTGCTTCGTTAGCCAAGTAAAAATCTGAGGCCCTAAAGAAGTATTTGTTTGTATTGCCTCGGTAGTAATCATTATTTTTAATTTGTGTGTTCCATGAGAGTCAGTTGTCCAAGTACATAAAATAGCATAGCTAATGTGGCATAATTTTCCATTTCCGTAAATATTTTAGGATTAAAATATTAAATAATAAAAAAATAAATAAATAAGAACTAGACTTTATTACAGCAATGATTTTAAATATGTTTTTGGAAGATTACAACTTTGCTTTATCAAAGCCAAGCCCGCTTTAAAAACCAGACATAACTTCCAAGAGATGAAAGAAGTAGAAATAAAAAGAAAAAAGGTAAGAAAGAAAGAAGAGGCAAAAACTTTTGAATGCGAGGATTAAGGATAAAGAAAGGAGCGCATTATAAATGTGTAACTTCTCTTAAATTGGAGCGTTGAGAAAAGGGAGGGTTTGTGAGTCGGTTGCGGCACTTCCCTTAGCCGGAGGAATCAACGCCGGCTACGGTCAACAACCGTCGACTTTCACCTGATGTATCTCCTCAGGTGATTATGAATTAAGGATAACGCTATTGACTAATTAATCTTTTCGAAACTACATGTGCAAGTGTAATTCAGATCTTCTCATGCATTGAAATCTTCCTTATTTCTTTTAAATACATTCCGTTTTTAATATTCTTAATGACACTATACATTTGACTTCGCAGATGTAATAAAAATCTATGGTGCATGTCCTGATATGCTATCGTTGAAAAATTATAGTGAGCCAAAACACGAAAAAAATCCGCAATTACTTTACTTTCAACCGGGCAATGTTGAACAATTTTAAAAATTATCTAGCAGATATTCTTAATACTATATAATTGGGAGGGGGGCAAATTCAGAAGAAGGGGCAAAAAAACGCCCGCTGTTTTTCCAGTTTGGCCACTGGACCGATTTTTTCAAGCATTCGCGCCAAGTTAATAGATCATAGCGTTAGATTTGAAATTTCATAGTCTTTATATTTCTCTTATTTTTGAAAATAATAAAATGTATTAACTGTTTTGAAATCATTATCGCAAAACCTAATAAAAGATCAAACATATACAATATGATATAAAATGTAAATTGTTTTTCTTGAATAATTATTATTCTAAATATCTTGCAGGAGAAAATAAAAATATATTCTTTGATAATGAGTCAATATTTTTTTTAGAAATCAACGTTTAGACTTTTGTTGCGTGTCTCCTTCGGAGTTCTCTTTGTCTCGGGGCATCTCAACTTAAGTGGTTAATACTATTTTTAGATTTTCTACACTCAATGCTTTTTTTTTTCATATATTTTTTAATACCCTACTCTTAAGCGAAGCGTGTAATAATAATTTAATTCTTTGTCACTGTTTTAGGTCTATACATCTAGACTATATTTCACCCGTAAAACGCTCTAGATTATTACAAGACGATTATTAGGGAGAAGAGGGATGTT